>CM039672.1:121793519-123235320 GCA_022496015.1 Hordeum marinum
ATGCATTAGAGAATAAGATGCTTGCTGAAGGGATCACTCCAGTAACCTTCAACTGGCCCAAGAGGTGGAGGAATTGGTTTTTTGCGCATGGGGGAAAGTTGGACCCAGCCATAGGGAAGATTATTGTACTAGCCAGTCTGAAGCATGCATCAGATGAGTTGATTCAAGCAATAAAAGATGCCCAAGAAGGACGGTTTCATCCCGATAGAGAGAACGATGAGCTTACACGCGCCCTCGGGAATGTCGAACACGGAGGACGAACACGAGGCATGGGTTTTGTTCCATGGTACGAGGGGTTTGCGGGATGGCAGGACAGTTATAAAAGCCATTCAAGAAAAAAGAAGGTGGAAGCAGACCGACGTTTGAAGTTGGAACAGAAGTACAAGCAGCAACAGCTATAGATACAGGTACTGACCCAGCAAAGGGAAACTCCGTAGCAAGAGGCAGGGGAAGAACCCGTCCCATCTACAATGTAGAAAAGGAGCTTGGGTTCGACGGGGGCACCGCTGGTTCACACCCCCGTGGATGATATCACCGAGAAGACATCTTGTGAGCTAATCCAGAAAATGAAGAACATACACGTGCGGGTCGCGACGGGCTATGCTTTACCAAATACACCTGATGTTCTCTGGCATTGCAATCCGGTTCCAGCTGGGTATGCTCGTGTCGCGGTGGACGCAATAGAGCTGGGATATGATGAACTATTGCTTGACATCCCTAGAGGTGAGGGGGAGTCCACATTGGCAGAAGCCGGCCGTGGTCTCATTCTATGGAGTAAGGACTGCATCATCTTTCCACACTCCGCGCTAAGGCCACCGGCTCCTCCGAGTATCGATGTCCAGCGCAAGGGATCCCAGCCAGAGGCATCACAGCGCCAACAGTCCTCCCCACCTTGCCAGCAGTCCTCCCCACCTCGCTAGCAGTCACCTTGCCAGCAGTTCCTCCCCACCTCAAGCTCCCCCACAGTCGTCCCCACCTCGAGAGGCATCCCACCTCGCCATGAGCAGTCCTCCCAACCTCGGGACGGAGCACGACGCGAGTCCATCTCATCATCGATGTCGACCTCCGCCGCGTGAGCCGACTCCACCGCGGCAGCGGTCCCGCCAGCAGGGCTCCCAAAAGAGGAAGGCCACCAGCAGTCCTCTTTGGAAGAAAGCAAAGAAGAAACCCGAGCCTCCGTCCAAAAGGAAGCTGCCTTATGAAATGACACCGGAGGAAAATAAAATTGAATGTGATCTCCAAGTGAAAGCCTTTTTTGCGAAGAAGACCATGCTGCCAAAGGAGGTAATACCCAAGGAAGTCCAAGAGCACTTTATGGAACACTTTATTGATCGACCCCCGGCATATATCGAGTATATGCCGACAGACTATGAGCGATAGATTCAGAAGGCAAGTGAGCAGATAAGTCGGCCCAGCCCAAGGAAGAAGTCGGGAAGTACGGCATCAACTAGCGGGAAAACAGTTCCCCAGCTCGGAGAACAATCCAAGCAATCGATCTCTCCGCTCAAGGTGAGTACCAATCCAATCAAGCAACCGATCCAACCAGCCGACGTGCAAGGAAACCCAATCGACCTCGAAGTACTAAAGGATGCAGGTCTCACTCTTGACCAAATCCTTGGCACCGTGGAAATCCGTGGGTACGATGCAACTGAGTACGCAATGCAATATGCCTTCGGAAAAGCACTTGTCACACCCGAGTAGTACAAGGAACTACCAACTGCGATGCGACGGTTGCATGATTGGTACATGCGTGAAGCAAAGCGAGGGGAGACGACGGTCATGGTCAAAGTAAGGAAAGACCATTGTGTCAATGCGTGTGACATATGTCTTGAATTCTCAAAACTTTTCCAGTTATACCACATGGACTCTATCGGCAAAACTCTCATCAGTTGCTATTGTCTGTAAGTGATTTATATCTTTAGTAATTTAAGTCTCTAGCTAAGATATCATTCATTGGCTTATCCTCACTATATATGGTATTTTCTACGCTATTATGCAGATTGAAGATGTGGGAATTGAAACAAGAGGGAATCGATGACATTGGGTTCATCGACCCAAGTACCGTTAATGGTCATGTGGTAAAACATTATGCCAAGGACACAGAAGATCTCTTGGAAAATTTTCTAGAGGCAATAATGAATACCAACAAATCTACTACAATATTTCCTTACAACACGTGGTGAGCGTTTACTCCCTTGTATACTACACATTCTATTTTTGCTTACTAGCTCGCTGTCAAGTGTAGTTGATGAGTTATATGCGCATGCCTGCTTAATTATAAACTTCTGCGCAGAGACCACTATATCCTCCTATATATTATACTCGCGGATGGACTTGTTGAAGTGTACGACTCACTAGATACACCAGAACAATCATACGTGGACTTGTATTTTATAATAGAACGGTAATTTCAATCTTTATCGACCTCGCTTTCTTTCAGTATTTCCTGATATCAAAATTAATTATAATAACTCTTTCGTTCTTTTTCTTTGCCGGGTAGTGTTTGGAAAAAGATGATAGAAAAAAACCATCACGGTCGTCAATGGAAACCGAAGCTGAAGTGGAAAAGGATGTAGGTAATTAAGTAGTACTACTAGGTCCGCGCATCTCATTAATTCTATTTTCAATACCATTATCATGCTCGATTATTAATTATGTTATTCAATTCTATTCTTTTGCAAAGTGCGCGAAGCAGCCACAGGGGACAAATTTATGTGGATATTTCGTCTGCGAGAACATTCGCATCCAGACCGAAAGTCATATACGTCGCAGAGCAGCATGTGAAAGACAACTCCAGGTTTAGCAGATGACGTCGAAGCTCTCACCCGAGAAACGCTTTGTAGCACTTCAAGAGGAATTTGCGGCATTTCTTCTTCAACATGTCATTCATGTAAGCGGAGACCACTATAACTTACCGCCGCCTACATAATGCCAGCAAATCAGTAGTAGAGAACTGAGATTTCATCCGGAGCACTAGCTAGCTATTCCCGACCGGGTTTTGGGCCTTAAGTTAATTATAATTCCCGAATTTATATGGATGTGTAATTCCATTTGTATATATATATACTATGTATGATATATTGTATATTATATTACATATATGTATGCATGAACTTGTGTACTGTTTATATTATGTAGCACCGTAAAATCAATTTGAAATGAATGGAAAACACAAAAAATAGAGAGGAAAATTAAAACCTAATTAAAAGTTAAAACAAAAAAAACAGAAGACTTAGTACCGGTTGGTATCAACAACCGGTACTAAAGGTCTTCCACCACCAGTCCACGCAGGCAGCCACGTGGAGGGCCTTTAGTACCGGTCCGTGCTCCAACCGGTACTAAAGGTCTGGACCTTTAGTCCCGACCCGTTAGTACCGGTTGGGGAACCGGTACTAAAGGTCCATCCGGCCCGGGACTATAGGCCTCTTCTGCACTAGTGACATGTCGCATGGAGAGCAATGGTCAGGGGCAATCTTGTACAAAATATTTGGATGGATTGTTTTTCACTGCCACTATAAATACCCCTTCCCTTTCACTGTGCTCGGTTACTCTCTTCCTCTCTCGCTCGAGCTCCAACTCAGCGCCGCCGTTGAAATCATCGCATCCAGTGTAGAAGAGCTTCACTGCCTCGACCTAGCCGTCGCCGTACTCACATCGGCCGCGGAAGTCCTCATCCCACCACCGCTGTAGCTCTCTCCCTCTGCCAAGCTAGGGCATGGGAGATCTGAACTGACGAACTTCCCAATCTTATCTCTCATGCAGTTCGTTGTGTTCTTCACCAGGGTAAATAAAATTTATTTTTACTGCCCTTGTTTGATCTTCATGTCTTCTTCACATTCCTCAAATGGTGTTTATTCTTCATGAATCTCATTCTAAAGCACCTTACATCTCCATACTTGATGATGTTCCCTAAGTTATGATTTTCTTCAAGATTTCTCAATTGTGTGAATCCTCAAAATTTGCACAACTCTAGAACCTAAGGCAAATAACACTTAGTGAAATTCCTCAAGACATTCATGGTCAAATTCCTCACTCTAAAATTTATTGAAAACTTCTGAGAATGCATATGACCTCTTCAAATTCCTCACACCTATACTCTGTTCACAGGTACAAACATGTCCGCTGATGAATCACTAGGTTCTCATCAACTTAACTCATTTGCGGCGTTTCTGGAAGAAAAACTGTGCACATCTTTAGAATCCTCAAGAACTCAAATTGATCAGCTAAAGAAGGCTAAACAAAACACTACATTTGAAATACCTGATCATCTATATGCTGGCTATTGCACACCTGATGAAGCCATTCATGGCAAAGAAACAAAATAACAGAGGAAAATCAGAATTCAGAGGATTGAATGGAGATGGGTGAGGGAATGGAAGGAGTATCGCTATGTTACTCCTAAGTACATGAAGAAATTTGCACTCAAACCACCATGCAATTGGCCTCCACTTGCTGATGATCAAGAGGTTGATCCCTCAAGCATTGCTAGGGGTGAAGACTTTCCAGAAGAATGGAACAAGAGACAACTCAAACTGCAGAAAGCTGTAGTAGCTGCTGTGAAGAAATTCAATGAAGATTCTGCTGCTGCCACTGCTGGAGCCTCATCTTGTGCTCTGAAGAAATCAATGATGAAGAAATCTGATGTAAAGCCAATTTCTACAACCTCAAAGTCATCACAGCAAAATCCTCAAGTCCAAAGGCCTCAACTTTGAAAGGCCTCAACCGCTGGTACTATTGCTACTTAGTCGTCGTCTGCTGCTGCAAAGTCCTCAACGCCTGCATGTCTTACATCATGTCAGAGGACGGATGGTTTCACCAAAGTTCCAAATATCACAGCAAGCCTCTCTACTATAGCAAAATCTTCAACAAGTCCGACATTGTTGAAACTGAAGAAAACTACTGGACGAGGTCAAAGACCAAGTCCTCAGACAAGAAAAACTGTGGTAACCATACCCTCAGGGTCTGATAATGAGGATGATGAAGCTAATGATGAAGAATTGGAAGAAATCATCAGACAAAGTCGGCACAAGGCTGCAACAGCCAAAGGCAGCTCTGTTCCTCTCATGCTGGATCCCAAGATGATCCTCAACTTCATTGGTATATGACATGAAGATCCAAACACCCCACTTTCTTCACTGAACCTGCCTCTTGGTGTGGACAATGTCCCCACCCACTTCATTTCTGAAGAAAAATGGAAAAGAGAACAAGCTCAAAGAGCTAAGAGGAACAGGGCTTAGAAAGAAAAGTTTCTGAGAGACAATGTGATGAACTTGACCCTAAATCAACTCATCACAGTTCAGTCTGAAATTCGCACACTCTCTGAGGATTAAGAAAGGTATGATGCTGAATGGAAGGGCACCAAGGTGAGATTTGTCAGGGCTGCTCAAGCTGCTGTGAAGGATCACAACACAAGGGTTGCAGCTCGATCGCAACCACAAAATCCTCAGGCTGCTGAGATTCCTCACGGTGATGAAATTCCTCATGCTGCTGACGAAACTACTCAGCCCGATGTGACTGCTGATGAGAATACTTCTGCACCAGAAGCAACAGCTAGTGCTGCTAAGGAAACTCAGACCACTGATGACAATGCCAGGACAACCACCAGAAACTGAAAGGCCAGCTGAAGCTTTTGCTGTGCCCGAAGAACCTGAACTCCCCTGGGCGACTGCATCAGTCATGCCTGAAGAAGCTAAAACTGGAGGGGAAAAGACTCTTAAGAGAAAAGCATCAGATTCAGAATCCTTAGTTGTGAAGAAGTTGAAGACTATGCCAAGTTCTTCAACTAGACCCATTGATGCTACACCACTCTCCTCTGCACCAGCTTATGAAGTTGTACCATTTGGGATTGACTATGTCATCCCAGATGAAGAAGATGAAGATCATTCTGATGCTTTCACAGAGCAGATTGATGAAGAAATTAACGTTGAAGACATTGCTTCAACTCCAAAGGTATCGTCGCCCCAGCCTCAGTTCACTGCTGAAGAGGCTGGTGTTGAAGAAATTGATGAGGATGTAGACATTGGCAATACTACTCCTGTCATCATCGATGAATATTGGGAATCAGCACACCCAAATTCACCAATGACTACTCCGTTGAAACAGATTCCTCAGTCGCCTGCTCAGACTGAAGAAATACATGAAGAATCTGCTGACCAGACCACCCAAGTCAATGAAGAAATTCCAGCTGCAACAGTTGATGACTTCACTGTTGCACCCGCAACTGAGGAACCAGCCCTACAAATTGGTCACTCTGAAGAAGTTCCTCTTACACCAAAGGAGATCAAGGGCCGCTTCAAGCCAAATCGTCATCCCAAGCCCAGAATGCCATTCAAAGGCTTAGCGCGCCCCAAATTCCTCAAGAGGAATTTCTTCAATGAGCGCTTGTTCTTCACAGGTCCTAATACTTATGACCTTGCAAGTGCTGGTCATAGCAGATTCTGGACGGCAACTCATCTCATCTACTATGCATCAGTCTTGTTCGAGAAGAAGAAAGTCTTCGAGAACCACTAAATTCCTCATGCTGTCATAGAAACACTTCCATCATTCACACAAGTGCTCCAAGTTCTTCACGATGCAGGCATTCTTCCTTTTTGCGTCGACATCTGCGACTAGAATGAAGAACTCATCCTTCAGTTCTATGCCACACTGCATATCAGTGGAAATGCTTCAAACATCAACTCCTGGGTTTTGGACTGGATGACAGGATCAACTCACTTAACTGCTCAAGCTTCTGAATTGCTTCAGCGTGTACCAGTTCCAATTTTGTTAGGTGAAGCTCGCGGACTGTTTGATGAACCTGCACTTCTGAATAAGCTAATGAAGACATTGGCCCCTCGAAAGCCTCAACCGAAAACCTTCCTAGTGAAGGATTTGCTATATGTGCCAAGGACAGTCTACCACATACTCACAAATACCCTATGTCCTAAGAAGGGCCATGATTTAGAACAAGAAGAAGTGGAGGGAGTCATGAAGAATATGCTCCCCAACATCATACATGGGATTCCTATCAACTTCCATGATTTCTTCATGAGGACTTTGGCAAATACTGCTCATGCCCCATTCGAACAAAAGCCTTATGCGTCTTGGATTATGAAATTCATCAGGGCAAAGTCCTCAATTCCCTTCAAGGCTGATTTCCAGAACCACTTTGGCTTCTTGCCTCCGAGCGAAGTCATCAAGACCACAATTGACTCAGCGGAAGGAAAAGGCAAGGCTGTCATTGATGAGGGCACTCGTCCATTGGATGGACTGTTTCACAAAACTGCTTCCTACTCCACCAATGATGACACTGCCACTGAGGACTCAGAAGCAAAGGCCTCAACTCAAAAGCCTCAAGAGTCTACCCCGCGTGTGATGACTGATCATGAACTTCTAATAAGTCTTCATCAGAAAGTCGATCACAATCACAAGTGGGTAAAGCGTCAACTGGGTTACATTGTGCAAAACATGATTGTGACTCAGAACTCTATGAAGAGGAATCACTACTATGTACATCAAACCCTCAAGCGCACCTGGTCTGTCCTGTCACACCTCACAACTCCTGAAGAACTGAATGAGATGAACTTTGAGGAACATCCTGACTGGGCTCGTCAACCACAGAAGAAATTGAAGAAGGTTCAAGTTCCTCTGATGGTCGCAAGTGCATATTCTTCATCTCGAGAGTGCGATGAGGATGAAGGCATTGACGACCCAGCGGCAGGCCCTGCATCGACAAATGACCCCGACAACCCTGGCGTCCTCCTTCACCACCAAGATGAAATTCTTTGAGGGGCATTAGTCCTCATTTTTCCGTCCCTTTTGGTCTTTGATGAAAAAGGGGAGGAAATTTGGGTTAGTATTCAAGCGGGTCTATATAAACATGGGCTATTTTTTGTTTAAGTTACAACTCTCACTCTTCTAAAGCTTTTGTTGACCGAGTTGTAAACTTAAGTCCTATGGTGGTCTGACTCTTTGAACTATTTCCTCGCATGCATGCTGAATTTCGTCAGACACCATTTTCATCATGCATTTATAATTCTTCATATTATATGTTCAAATGCGTGTATGAATTACAAGATATAGGCGGAGTTCTCCATGTTTTAACCTACCATGTGCATTTGCAGTCGAAAGCAAATTCCTCAAATATGTAGATCTTCAGGGGGAGTTCTTCTATATCTTGCGATCAAATTCCTCAAACTTAGTACTTTCACTTAATATGTTTATCCCCGTTGAAAACTTAACCTATTTATCATCAATCACCAAAAAGGGGGAGATTGTTAGTGCATCTAGTGCCCCTTAGTGATTTTGGTGTATTGAAGACTTATAGGTTCAGGTACTAATGTATTTGTGAGTATACACCGGCTCTATAAGTCGATGAGGAGTTTGATAGATCCGGAGATTACCGACCCCTGAAAATGTATGTCTTCAACTGAAGACTTTGGTGAAGACTTTGGTATTCCCTGAAGACTTTGAAAATGAAGAAGTTGGCGTGACCTTGAAGATATGACCGAGGACTATGAAGCGGGAAGACTTTTGTTTCCATAGTTTCATTTCCTTTCTTTGAGTCATAGGCAACACCGTACTATTAAAGGGGGCCAAGGTAATACTAAGGAAAATTTCCAACTGATGCTCAACTCCAAAATCCGCAACCTATACAATCCTTCGAGTGAAGCCTTTGGAAATCTCTTACAATTCAGTCAAGTTCTTCAGTGACAGAGACGAAGTTCTTCTGGTCTATGAGGAAATTGATCTGAGTGAGGAGTTAGGATTTCGCCAGTGCGAATTGCCTACAAGTGAGGAACATGATATGTCGAAGAACTTCCATAGTTCAAAATTCCGACTGTTGCTGTGCTTAGCGCCAGCTGTCCCCAATCATTCTTATCCACATAATGGTCATATCATTGGGGGCATTTATGTCTTATCATGTCAGGTTGCACCCTGGCTATAAATAGCCACCCCCACAACCACTAGATGGTTGGTTGCTCCGAGAGGGAACCGACACTTGTCATTTGAGAGCAACCCATCGTATGAGGACTTTGGGAGAAAATCATTAGTGAGGAAAAACCCACAACCAAACCACCAAACCCAAAGTGATTGAGCATCACTAAAGAAATTCCTGTGTCGAACCGATGCTTGTTACCTTTGAGGACTGTGCATCCTCCAGATGGTTAGGCGTCATGGTCTAGTGCATCCTGCAGTCAATTGGGGATCACGAAGTGACCTTGGTCTAGAGCATCCAGCAGTAAATTGTGGATCGCCGGGTGACCAGTTTGTGAGGGTTTTGGATGTCTACCCTGAAGACTTACCACGAATGTTGGGCGAGGACTTTGTGAGCTTAGCTCAAGGAGAATACGGTAAGGACTGTGTGTCCTGGGACTGTGTGTCCTCTGGTTTAAATACCAGGCCACTCCAAACCAGATGTACGACTGTCACAACAGTTATAACTAGGTCATCAAACCACTGGCTTCATTGAGCTACCTGGTTTGATTTCCTCAACCCCCTTATTCATCTTATACTTGTTGATGAAATTGATCGTTACTATTTGAAGAATTTGACTGAAGACTTTCACATTTTCCTCACCTCAAATTCTTCAAGTTACCTTGTTCATCACTGCTTATCCTATATCATGCTACCTGTAACTTGTGCATGTTCATTTCATCATCATGACTATGTTGTTGCTATGTTCCTCATGCACTTGAGTACTTATTCCACTGCTTGTTATTCATCACATTTCCAATTTCTCAAAGTTGAAATTCCTCAAGTGATGAATTTGTAAAAATTGCCTATTCACCCCCCCTTTAGTCGATATAACGCACTTTCAGAACAGATGTTGCATCACCTCGTTCATGAAGCATAGTGGGTCGACAGCTGACCCGAGCTATGTTGCGACGGTAATTGGCGTCTGTTCTGGCCCGGTTTCGTTCTTGACCTCTATTGTTGTGGTCGAGCCAAGGCCGGTACCCCTCCCGTCTATCGGGTGAGTACCCTCAGGATCTGTAGATGGATATTGTATGACCTGCTCTATAGTCTAGGTCATATCGCAGGTCGAACCTGTCATTGGGCTCTATTGGCTCTTTTCCCCATCTTCGGGGTATCGCCGGCCTATAACCGGTGTCGTCAACCGTCCTATCTCATCCTCGAGGAGGGCGGTCTAGCTTGTCGTATGGAGTATGTTTGGGAGACGACATATCAGTAAGCTCGTCATCGAATTATGGTAGCAGCCTTCGGCATGGATAGCTTTTGGTTTGGTCCAATAGACCGATATTGTATCCTTCCTCAGCTGATAGGACCCTCGTCCATTGAGGTTGTCCTATTTGGCTTTAAGCTGTTGTTCTTTGGCCTTCAGGCTGCGGGTCATGGTTGTAAGTTGTTGCCTGAACTGTTCCTGATCTTCAAGGTTATCGGGGATGGCGAAGTCATCGGCTTCTAGGATGTCGTCCTCCTCGATAGGGAGGAGGTAGTTGTCGTCCTCGGAACTGTTAAGATCATCGGGGTTGCACTGATCTTTCGGCCTCTCCTGATCCTCTAGCGGGTGTTTGGGGATATTGGGATCGCCGAGGTCTTCCCGGGTATCTCAGTCCCCGGTTCCAATGATAGTTTTCTTCCCTTTTTTGCCTTTGATCGTTTATGCAGATTCCGGCGCCTTGACGGCGCTTCACCCGATTTGTTGCCATGGTTTTGGGTGTGTGCTTGTCCTTATCGACTGGAGTGTCCACCATGTAGACATCGTACATGGAGGTGGCAGCCCATCGCTCGGTGTTAATGGGGGTGGGAGCGCAATCTTCCTCATCCATGTCTTCTACCTCCTCGGAGGCGTAGTCAAGCATGTCGGTTAAATCCTTGATAGTGGCTATCAAGTGGGTGGTGGGTGGGATGAAAAATTCTTCCTGACCCGCCTGGATACCGATATCAGAATGGATCAGGGTTGGGTCGTCGGTAATTTTCATCGACAAGATCCGATCTAGGGCCTCGTTGAGTGTTGAGAGCTCGATCGGGTCAACCTGCTCAGAGCTTTCGGAGTTAATCTCTGATGCGTCCGTGTGAGGGGAGTGTTCAGTAGGAATAGGTATCCGGGTGTCTGGCGCTATGCGTGGAGCTGGACTAAAAGTCAGGTCATCGTCGGGGTGGATCCCGTGGGCGGGACCGAAAGCGGAATCCGAGGTTAAAGCATTGGAGTCTTTGGGCACGGTAGGCGAGACTGCGAGCCCGGTTAGAGAAAGATAACCCCGGGAGTCTACAGAGAACTCTAGGTTCCCAAATCTGAACTTTTGATTAGGGGCGAAACTCCCGACCCAGCCAAGACGGCTGCTCAAGTCAGCGTGCAGCACAATGCTACCGAAAGCGAAGATCTGTCTAGGGACAAAAGTGTCCATGTTGCGGACATCTTCGTTGATGACAACACGAGCCATCAACTCCTTTGGCGATCATAGTGGAACTCTCAATGAAAGCACCAATGTCGGTATCGAAACCGGCGGTTCACGAGTAGGGTGGTCCCGAGCTGTGAGACTAGGATCGATGGTAACAGAAGACGAAATATACGATGTTTACCCAGGTTCAGGCCCTCCTACGGAGGTAAAACCCTACGTCCTGCTTGATTATAATGATGATATGAAGGTTACAGAGTTGATCTACCTCGAGATCGAATAGGTAAAGTCCTAGATGAATTTCCTTTGCCTTACGATCTAAAACCCTCCCAGTTTATTTAGATACCGGGGGTACTAGGGTTTAGACATGGTAGGTCTCCTGCCAAGGATAGAGAAGCTGAGTTCCTCATATTGACTAGGAGTGCATGATGCGCCTTCGGGACTTCCTTCTGGAATGTGGGCTCTCAATGTATCCTACCCTTCCTGCGACAATCAATGAATGGCCCACCAAGCCAGCCTATCAAGAGATAGGCCGACGGCCCGATGACCCCTTAGTCAAGGACTCCCTCACTCCTCAACACTAATTAACTCTCTAATAGATTTGGCTTTGGTGGAAGAGATTGATTGGGTGGACACCAACTTGGGGAGGCTAGAGATCAAGATTCATATGGCTGGAATGGAATGGCATGATCTCAGCACATGAGTAGGTGTCTCTCTCTCAGAAAATCAGTTGGGATGAGTGGGGTTCTATTTTGAGTGCTTCTCTTTTGAGTAAGTGGTGGTGGAGGGGTATATATAGGCATCTCCAAAAATCGAACTGTTACACCTTAAGTGACCAACTCGGTGACACCGATGTGTGAATCTTGATGGTACCGAAGTGACCAAAAGGTAACAACTTTTGTATCTCGGTGGTACCAATTAGGTAACCAACAGTGAGATTGTGCAACTCGGTGACGCCGATCCAACAAACTCGATGGTACCGATTTTGTGAACCGAGGTAACAGAAAGGTGGCAACCCAAACTCGATGGCACCAAAGTGGAATCAGTTGCACCGATGTGCTAGGGTTTGGCATGGGTCTCTCCGAGTTTGGGAGTCAGTGGCATCGAGTGGGAATTGTTGGTTGCACCGATTTGGGATATTTGGCTTTGGACAGACTTTTGTGCAAGAGTTTGTGGGTATTTTTGGTGACTATCAGTTGTGCATGTTTGATCATCTTGTTCACCAACAATACCTTACCCACTTTTAATAGTATTGGCTTTCCTATGGACTCAAAGTGATTTCCCACAAAGTGAAATGTAGTGTCCTCTTGCTTGAAGCTTTGCCAATGCATTTCCTTGCATCTTGGGGTTTTTCCACAATCCTTTTGCCATCCCTATGATTAAACTTTTCCTGAAATATGCTTAGTGGAAACATTAGTTCAATGACATATATGTTGTTATTAATTACCAAAACCACCAAGGGAGCAAATGTGCTTTCAATCTGCCCCCTTTTGGTAATTGATGACAACATATAGATCAAAGCTTCGACATATGATATAATCAATGATTTAAATCATCGGTTTGAGAAGTATGTGATAAGCAAGAGCTCCCCCTAGTTTTTCATTATCTTAAATGTGTTTGAATGCAAATGCACAATCGATATGGTGCATGGGGCACTCTTCCATGTCACATACAATCAAGTAAAGGTGATTGAACATCTCATAAGCATCAAAATTATAGGAAATAGTAGCAACACACATCAACTATATGATCAAACACCAACAAAGTTTAACACATTCAAACCAAAAGATCAAATGTTTTTGAAAAAGCGATAAAAACCAATGCTCTCTCACTCGAAGCCTAAAGATCTATATACAACTTCTCCCCCGTTGGCAACAAGTTCCAAAAAGTTCAAAGGTATAGAGCTAATCATTCTTCTGGGGTTCATCTCCTCTGATAGTTAAAGTTGGATTCGAGAGAACTGCATGGACGAAGACCTCTTCTGATGTCATTTATGGAGTTGGTGTAGTAACTAGAGGAACTGGAGGAGTTGATGGAGCTGAAGAGGCTGTAGCAGGTGCTGATGAAGAAGGCCTCAACTCTGGAGCTGGCACTATGGTTGATCTGGCTTGGGTAGTGAATTGAGTGTCTAGCGTGAGAGGAGAGTCATCCTCATCATCTGAAGTGTCAAGACATGGCACACTATCAACTTCCTTCTTGAGCTCGTTCACGGTCTTGGTCAACCCATCAACCTTGTCATTGAGGGTCTTGATCCTATTCTCCATGATCCTCGTAAGACTATGATGATTCTCCAATATGTCCTTGATGTCCTTCTGCAAGCCCTAAACGTGTCACAACCCTAGCAAGTGTCTTAGGTTGGTCTTGTTCTTGCATCATCATTCATCATCATTGCATTACGTTGAAATGGGGAGAAGGAAAGAAACCCCAAGCACCTAATGAAATAAGGTAATTCAACTTGATGGATTTTCAAAAAATCCAAAATGCCCATTAAAAATGTTACCCATGTATGATAATTATGGGCAAACATGTATCAGGGGTCATTCATGTTATTTGAACTTCAGAAATAATTTAAAACCAATGATTAAAGCCCCTGAAAATGATAAATAATTCATTATTAACATTTTTCTTCTCAAAATAATTTGAAAGTTCAGTCACAAGTTTGAAATATCCAGACTACTTTTTAGAAAACACTTGGGGACATTTTGAAAGTTAATTGAACCTGGAAATAAATTAAACACAGGTCAGAAAAATAGAAAACAGAAGAAAGGAAAGAAAGAGAAAAAGAGAGAAGGAGCTTACCTGCTGGCCCATCTGGCCCAGGAGGGTCTTCTTCCTCCTGGCGTCCAGTAGGCGCGGCATGTGGCCGCCGTGCGCTCAAGCCGGTGGCGCCACGCAGCTGCCTGCCTGGCCCCTCCCTCACCAGCGCGATGACGGGGATAAGCCCCGAGACGCTTCCCCGCCGCTCTCTCCCTCCTCTTCCCCACTCTTCCCTCTTCTCCTCTTGGACCCGCCATGGCCGCGCAGCTCCTCGCTGTCGTGTCGCCGTTCTAGCCACCCCTGAGCCCCCCTGACCCAACCAACAGCTACGCCCTTAGCCCCTGAAGCCCCTCAACGGAGGAATCGAGCCGGGAGCCCTCTGCTTCGCCGTCATCGCCGAATCCCCTCCACCGGTCACCGTCGGTCCTCACCGTCGTTTGGAGCCGTCCGGCCGTCCCCGAGCCTTCCGAGCCCCTTGCAACCTCCCAGTGAGCATCCCGTCCACCTCCCTCTCTTCCCTAGCTTCCCTGTGCTCCCTGGCGCTCCCCGCCGTAGTGACCGATCGGGCGCCACCGTGGAAGTGCTCCCCGGCGAGCCTCCAGTGATCGCCGGTCCCCCCTAACCAGCCCAATCGACGCGGTCGAGCACAGGCTTTGTTCCAGTGCCTTCCCCGCGTCGATCCGACCCCGTGTCGGATGGTCGCCGGCGATCTCCCTCCGGCAAGTGCCAGCGTGGCGACGTCATTAGTGTCTAATGACCGTGCTAGCTAACCTCCCTAGACGCTGACAGTGGGCCCTGGCCCGAGTCAAACCTCGGGTCAACTCGGGATTAACCCCTGAGTCACTGACTACAGGGGCCCACCTGCCAGTGACACTAGCCAGTCCTGAGAGGTTGACAGGCGGGTCCCACTGGTCAGGTTTGACCTGGACCTGGCCTTGTTGACTGCTGACGCAAGCATGACATCACGCTGACGCATTTAATCATTTTCTTAATAAAAATAATTCCAGGAAATGTTTAAAACTTTGAAAAATCATATAAAATAATCTGTAAGTCAGATGGAAATAATTTATATATGAAAATTTATCAGAAAAATCCAATCAATCCAATGGTGTTGTTCTCATGCACGATAGAGAAACCTAAATAGGTGAACATGGACATTTTAGCATTAGGTCAATATATAGAATTTGAAATGAGAACAACTTTGAACCTATATTCAAACTCATTTCAAATTGATATGATCACTAGTTACATTAGCTCACTTATGCATACTACTATGCCATGATCATGCATTATATTGATGCATCTTCTTGTATTAAATGTTTTTATTTGCGTTGCGATAGGCCCTAATCCGGAAGATACCACTCCGTACCCCGACGAAGGAGAGAACTCCTCCGCAACCCAGCAAGGCAAGCAACCCCATTGATCATGTCGATAACATCCCATTCTCTCGCTCCTGCTCTTGTTTATTGCATTAGGACAAACGATCACATGTCAGTCATACACGGTAGATGATCCTATTCTTATGCATGACCTGATCTTGTCACAGTAAATAGCTAAACCTTGCAAACTAGCATACCTGGTAGATGCTTGTGCCATGATGTGCTTAGCTTACTTTGCCTGCTATGGTTGCTATGCTTAGAGCTGTGTCAGGTCTGTTTCATCTAGGTGATGAACTGAGTGAAACAGTGTCGTCCAATGTGATGAGCTCATAATGAATTCGATTTGGTAAAGGTAGCGATGAGAGGCTATGTAGGAGTACATAGTGGGTTGTCTCATTGGGACCGTTCTTAGGAACTGGGTTCCATGTTTGTGATCCAAGATGAGATACTACCACATGATGGGCCCTGAAATATGACCCCGCTCAACTTTTTAGTCGCTTAGTCTTTGGTCCAGGTATTGCAAGTAGTTTCTGGTGTTTATAGCATGCTGGAGGCTGTGTGTAGCGCTGACCCTCGGGTTGGGTTACGGTGCGGTAGGCAGTGGCACGGTGTACCACGGGTCACCCGAATGGTGAGCTTGGGAACTCTACGCACATCGTTCGGGACCGTAGTGGAAACTTCGGCCGGACTTCCGTACGGGTTCAGTCTCAAATAGGCGGTAGCCTGGACTAGAGGTCTTATGTGATTGACGGTCGTGGCCGACTCCCTCGCTGGGCATTCGCTTGAAGGTTGCCGAGGTGCATGGTTTATGGCACACAACGATAAGTGGCGAGAGCGTGTGTGAAGAAGTACACCCCTGCAGGGTATGAAACTATTCGAATAGCCGCGTCCTCGGATATGGATTACTTGGAGAACTTATGCTGTTCATAGATAATCAAATGGATACTTCTAAAAATCTCAAGACAAGTGTGAGTACCGTGGATGGCACTCTTCCGGAAGGGGAAGGTGAGTCCATGGTGGTGTATTGAGATGGAGTTAGTGGACTCGTGTGCGATAAGTAAAATTGTAACAAAGAATGTTAAACTGAGTAGTGTAGGTTAGCCATGAGTCAAAGCAGGCTTTCTGCATAAACTCCACCACCCCTTTGATGATACATGAGCATAACTAAACAGGTCTGTTTTAAAGACTTGCTGAGTACGACTGTACTCATCCTTGTTTAATTAATGTTGCAGAAGAAAACCAAGACCCATCAGGTGGGTTCTATCTAGACGTTGACGATGTCGAATAGCTGGTGTCCCAGCTACGATCTTGCCCGTGTGGTGGGCTGTAGATAGTCAGGCCATGTGCCTCTTTTATATTTTGCCGTCTGTACTCACACAGCTTAAGTTTCCGCTGGTTTGTATGACTATGTTTGTATGACTTGAGTGTCGGGTCATGTGACCCCTATCTGTAAGAACATATTATGCAAGGCTCGTCTGAGCCTCTTAAATAAAAGTTATGTTGTTGTATGGTTATGTTGTGATGCCATAGTTGTATCTATGCATATCGGGCATGTCGTGTGTACGTGTGACGTGCAACGGTATGTATGGGATCCGACACCTAGTCGTGTGCCTTCAGTAGTACTCTTTACGGGAAACTGCCTCTTTGTGCTTCCACCGAGCCGTGGTAGCTTGCTACTGCTCCGGACACATTGATTGACCGGCGTGTATCCCTCTTTGCTGCTGTGTCTATCCCTTCGGGGAAATGTCTCGCAGTGTAATGGAGTCCCTGTAGCCTGTTACGACTCGTCTATGTGCAGTGATGACATTCGTGTCTCGCGACGTAATGGAGTCCTTGTAACTTGCTATGACTTGTCTACACACGCTTGAGGCCGACACCTGCATTGCTGGGTTATGTATGCCTATTTCCGTATGGATGTGCCACTTGTGTTCTATGACTAGTTATGTCGGCCCGGGTTCTTTGTTGTGTGATTGCCAGCGACATGTTCACATACGTGAGCCAAAAGACGCAAACGGTCCCGGCCAAGGTAAGGTGGCAGTCGTGGAGTACCGTGCGTGAGGCCACAAAGTGATGTGGCTTGTTACAGTATGGAATCATATGACTTAGGATCGGGGTCCCGAGAGCGCTAGTATTAGAGCCTGACTGACTGTAGGACTACCAAGCCAAAACGGTCGAAGTTGAGTCTAGAAACAGTATAGATAAGTAGGGGAATTGATTGTGGAAGGGAACGTAAGGCTCTTTTTACTCCTCTTCCCAAGTTATTCTATGCTGGGTCATTCTCATCTTTTCTACGGGGATAGGAACTAGGATTCTCATCTATTGCTTAGGATGACGAGTTACTAGCCATGGACCAATAGCTAGCTTGCTTGTGAATAAGTGCAGTTATTTTAGTGTTGTTGGTGTGACAAATAGATGGAGAAGAGATTGAGTCTAGATAGTCGAGTGGTTATGCCTTTCCAATCTCTTTTCAATTGTCTCAAAAATTTTGTTGAGCAATTACAGCCGTTATGTTGTCCAATTTCTGTTAGGATCTCTAATGTCTTTGCATCATTCTCTGTTTCACATGCCCTCTCGTCCTTTCTGTCAGGTGGTCCGTCTGACCAGGTGCATCGATGTGCCGGGTCACACGGCCATGTTGGTTATAGTGATGATGGAGGCTGGATATCGCTGGTACCCAGAGTACACAGTAGAGGAGCAGTATCGAGAATTCAACCAGAGTCAGTATTTGTGTACCGTTAGGATATATCCTTCATATCCTGGAGTGGCAGAGCCGCTTCACTGGACTCATGGATTGGGAGTTACCATAGATATGGCAGTTCAGGAAGCCGCTTACACTATGCTGACTATTATGAGGTTTCACCATGGTCTGCTTCAGAACACGAAGTTCTGCTATGTTCCTGCTTCCATGGGAGGAGAGGATGGATATCTCAGTGCAGCCTACTCTGATCATTCTCATGAAGACCCTAGACTGCAGGTGACTGCTCAGATGTTGGAGAACAGGGATCGTGATGCACGTGCCCTTCGCATGGAGCTCTATGCTACCCGTGCCCGTCTTTGGACAGCCTTGACGCAGTTGGCACCTGTCGTGCAGACAGGTTATGGAGATATGGAGATGCTGACACCATCGCGGACTCATTTGCCAACACACGTAGACTGGCCTGATGTTGGAGGTATCACCCCTCTTCGAGGATCGCTGTTGCCGCCGACAA
This sequence comes from Hordeum marinum, assembly GCA_022496015.1. Taxonomy (NCBI): domain Eukaryota; kingdom Viridiplantae; phylum Streptophyta; class Magnoliopsida; order Poales; family Poaceae; genus Hordeum; species Hordeum marinum. Next base: position 121,812,207 of record CM039672.1, read on the forward strand.
GGGGACCAAGGCCACACCCGTGTCCTTATGGTTTCCAGGGATCCCAGGCTAGAGTGTTTCCAGATCCTCAGATTCAGCTCCTGGGTCACGGGGGTAACCTGTACGAGGCATTCTACGGTGACGTTTGAGTGCGTGGATGTTAGATCTAGTATGGTAGTAGACGTATCGCCACAGTCCTATGTGTCTTGTGAAGGTCGAGAGTTGAGTTCCGGAGGTGTAGATAGATAATGTATAGGATGCTTGTAATGCCTCCGATGAGTTGTGTTATCTCTCTGTAGTTGTTTTCAGCTTGGGTTTGTATCGAATTAAGCCATGGTGTGTATGAAACCTAATGTTCATATGGTAGTTGCTTTACCATGTTGATTGGTGTTTATCTTACATGCCATGTTGATCAGTGCATTCCTTAATTAATGTCCTAGAGTTGTTGTTCTCTGTGTCTAAGTTATGGATTGTTTTCCTTAGGATGGTGTCAACCAGGAACAACCCCGTGCATGCTCATGAGCAAGGCGAGAGTAGCCAGTCAAGGCAAGAAGAGCTGCCATGAGAACTATCTCTGGCGGAGGTGATGCTAGAAGCTGAAAGGAATAAGAGGGAGACCAACAGGCTGTTGGAGAGGATTGAACAGAACACCGCTCGTGCTCCCCGCAATGATCACCATGATGGAGTGTCACTTTGTGACTTCATTAAACTGTGTTCGCCTAAGTACCATCACTCGATCGATCCCCTCGATGCGGATGATTGGCTGACCAGTATGTGACGCAAGATTCGAGCTGCAAATGTTTCAGAGGCCAACAAGGTGACCTTTGCGACATACTTTCTGGAGGGACCTGCCAACCTGTGGTGGGAAAGCTATGAGGCTATGCGTCCCCAGGGACCTCCACCAACCTGGGCAGAGTTCAATGCCGCATTTCGTCTCCATCACATCCCGGAAGGGCTGATGGACCGCAAGACAGAGGAATTATGTGCCTTCACACAGGGCAGATTGTCAGTGGGTGCATACAGTCGCGAGTTTGGTAGACTTTCTCGCTATGCTCCAGGGGAAGTCTCAACTGATGCCAAGAAGCAGGCTAGGTTCCGCAAGGGACTTAATGCTGAGCTTCGTCGAGATCTTCGCTTGCATGAGTGCACCACCTTCCAGGCTCTTGTCAATAAGGCCATCAATGCTAAGTCCGGACAAACTAACTACGAGGCTACGAGGAAGCATAACCGTGACTTCAACCCTGCATCGGGTTCAGGACCCAATAAACGCCGAGTGTGGGTGCCCAATGCAGCTTTGCCGCCAAGATACACTGCGAGGCCATCTTTCCAGGCACCTCGTCCAGTTCAGTCCAACCCTCCACCCAGACCATTTGGAGGACCACAAGTAAATGTTGCCCCTTGTGCTACAGTGGTATGCTACAAGTGTGGAGAACCGGGACACTATTCTCGTGAGTGTCCCCAGAACAATGCTAAGCCCGCTGGACGCGGAAAACCAGGGAAAGCTTTCTATGTGAAGCCAGCTCCTAACCGTTGGCGAGTTAATTATGTGTCTGCTGAAGAAGCTCTTGAAGAAACTGATGTCATTCTAGGTATGCTTCTTGTTAATAGCCATCCAGCATGTGTTCTATTTGATACTGGGGCATCTCATTCATTCATCTCAGAAAGTTATGCACAGTTGCATAACATGTCTTTCTGTGACATGCCCACTCCTTTAGTAGTTCAGACTCCTGGTTCGAAGTGGCAAACTTCTAGAGTGAGCCATGACAATGAAATTCTGGTGGATAGACTAGTATTCCTAGCATCTTTGATAGCTCTTAAGTCCTCGGACATCAATATCATTCTAGGTATGGATTGGATGAAACCCCACTATGCCAAGATTGATACTCATTCTAGGAATGTTCAACTTATACATCCCTCGGGTGAGATAGTTAATGTGTCTACTCGAACAACCAAGCGCCAACTCTATTCCCTAAATGCTAGCCCTCTCCCCGAGCTAGAAGATATTCCGGTAGTCCGTGATTTTCCGGATGTCTTTCCAGAAGAACTGCCAGGTATTCCACCTGTCAGAGATGTTGAGTTCGTGATAGTACTTATTCCAGGGACAGTCCCAATAGCCAGAAGACCCTATAATATGGCACCCTTAGAACTAGCCGAACTAAAAACCCAACTTGGTGAAGCTTTGAAGAAAGGTTTCATTCGTCCTAGTTCTTCTCCTTGGGCTTGCCCCATCCTCTTCGTCAAGAAGAAGGATGGATTGGATCGGATGGCTGTGGATTACCGACCAGTGAACTTGGTCACTATCAAAAACAAGTATCCGCTCCCCAGGATCAATGATTTGTACGATCAACTCGCTGGATCCTCCGTCTTTTCCAAAATGGATTTGAGGTTGGGATACCATAAAATCAGAATTAGAAATGGGGACATTCCAAAAACGGCTTTTGTCACTCGTTATGGCCAATACGAGTACACCGTCATGTCCTTCGGTTTAACCAATGCCCCAGCTACCTTCTCTCGTCTGATGAATTCGATCTTCATGGAGTATTTGGATAAATTCATCGTGGTTTACCTCGACGATATACTCATCTACTCGAAGAATGAACAAGAACATGCCGAGCATCTAAGGCTGGTACTGATGAAACTTCGAGAGCATCGCCTATATGCCAAATTGTCCAAGTGTGAATTCTGGTTGCCGGAAGTGACCTATCTGGGCCACGTGATCTCTGGCAAAGGTATTTCTATCAATCCCGAGAGAGTTCAGGCCGTCCTTGATTGGACTCAACCTGAATCGGTTAAGCAAGTTTGGAGTTTCCTTGGCCTAGCGAGCTATTGTCGCCGCTTTGTTGAGAATTTCTCCAAGGTTGCGAAACCACTGACTGAACTCCTCAAGAAAGATAAAAAGTTCGAGGGGACCCCACAATGTGAGCATAGTTTTCAGGAGTTGAAAAGACGACTGACCTCTGCTCCCGTTCTGGTGCCACCAGATTTTTCTAAGGACTTTATTATCTACTGCGACGCCTCGCGACAAGGATTAGGTTGCATTCTTATGCAAGATCGTCATGTGATTGCATACACATCTCGACAGTTCCGTTCACATGAGGATAATTATCCAACACATGATCTTGAACTTGCAGCTGTAGTCCATGCACTAAAGACATGGCGACATTACCTTCTGGGTGATCGTTGCGAGATATACACCGATCACCAAAGTCTGAAATATATCTTCACCCAGCCGGATTTGAATCTCAGGCAAAGACGCTGGGTAGAGTTGATTACAGATTACGATTTAGGGATAACTTACACCCCGGGGAAAGCCAATGTCATGGTTGATGCACTAAGTCGTAAGTCTTATTGTAACAATTTGATGTTACAACAAGGTCAACCGCTTCTCCATGAGGAATTCAGGAAGTTAAATCTTCACATTGTTCCTCAAGGATTCCTATCCAACTTGGTGGCGAAACCTACGAATAAGGATCAAATCATAGCTGGCCAAAGGCGTGATAAGGGAATTTTCCGGATCAAAGAGAACCTCGTTAGCGGTTGCGCTAAGGACTTCTCTATAGATGATCAAGGTGTAGTGCTTTTTCAGGGCCGTTTAGTGGTTCCTAAAAGCCAACATCTCAGGCAGCTGATTCTTAAGGAGGCTCATGATTCTCCTCTCACAATTCATCCGGGTAGTACCAAAATGTATCAGGACCTACGCCATAGGTTCTGGTGGACTAGGATGAAGAGAGAAATTGCTCAGTATGTGGCTAACTGCGACGTTTGTCGTTGTGTGAAAGCAGAGCATCAAAGGCCTGCTGGCACCCCTCAACCCTTAGCTATTCCTGAATGGAAATGGGATAAGGTCGGTATGGATTTCATCACTCGTTTTCCCAGGACCAAGAGAGGGAACAATGCTATATTCGTAGTCATTGATCGTCTTTCCAAAGTGGCTCATTTTCTTCCTATTCGGGAAAGCATTACTGCTAGTCAGCTAGCAGAGTTATATGTCTCTCGAAGAGTTTCTCTTCATGGTGTTCCCTCGGAGATTAACTCAGACCGTGGAAGTATTTTTACTTCTCGATTTTGGGAAAGTTTCCTAATCGCTATGGGGACTCATCTATCCTTTAGCACTGCTTTCCACCCTCAGTCAAGTGGTCAAGTTGAGCAAGTCAATCAAATTCTCGAAGACATGCTCCGAGCTTGTGTTATATCCTTTCTTATGAATTGGGAGAAATGTCTTCCATTTGCCGAATTTGCTTATAACAATAGTTATCAATCAAGCTTGGGAAAAGCCCCTTTTGAAGTTCTCTATGGACGAAGATGTCGAACACCTCTTAACTGGTCAGAAACCGGAGAGAGGCAACTCTTTGGCCCGGACATGATCCAGGATGCAGAGGAGCAAGTTCGCATTATTCGTGAAATGTTGAAAACAGCCCAATCCCGTCAAAAGAGTCAATATGACCATCATCATAAGTCTGTGACTTATGAAGTTGATGAGAAGGCTTACCTTCGGGTTACACCTCTGAAGGGTACCCATCGATTCGGTATCGAAGGCAAGTTGGATCCTCGTTACATTGGACCTTTTCGCATTCTTGCTAAACGAGGAGAGGTTGCCTACCAATTGGAACTTCCTTCGCATCTTTCCAAAGTTCATGATGTCTTCCACGTCTCTCAACTCAGGCGTTGCTTTTCGGACCCTGTCCGAGAAGTGGACCACGAAACGCTTGATCTCCAAGATAAGCTTTCATACCGAGAAAACCCCGTTCGTATTCTCGACCAAGCTGAGAGTACCACTCTGCGTCGGAACATCAAGTTTCTTAAGGTTCAGTGGTTGCATCATTCTGGAAAGGAGGCGACATGGGAAAGAGAAGATCGCCTTCGACTAGAGTACCCCGCGCTCTTCCCGACGACTTCAAAATCTTGGGACGAGATTCTTTTGAGTGGGGGTGAGTTGTCACAACCCTAGCAAGTGTCTTAGGTTGGTCTTGTGCTTGCATCATCAATCATCATCATTGCATTAAGTTGAAATGGGGAGAAGGAAAGAAACCCAAAGCACCTAATGAAATAAGGTAATTCAACTTGATGAAAAAAAGAGAAAAAGAGAGAGGGAGCTTACCTGCTGGCCCATCTGGCCCAGGAGGGTCTTCTTCCTCCTGGCGTCCAGTAGGCGCGGCGTGTGGCCGCCGTGCGCTCACGCCGGTGGCGCCACGCAGCTGCCTGCCTGGCCCCTCCCTCGCCAACGCGACGACGGGGATAAGCCCCGAGACGCTTCCCCGCGCTCTCTCCCTCCTCTTCCCCACTCTTCCCTATTCTCCTCTCGGACCCGCCATGGCCGCACAGCTCCTCGCCGTCGTGCCGCCGTTCTAGCCACCCCTGAGCCCCCCTGACCCAACCAACAGCTCCACGCTGAGCCCCTGAAACCCCTCGATGGAGGAATCGAGCCGGGAGCCCTCTGCTTCGCCGTCATCGCCGAATCCCCTCCGCCGGTCACCGTCGGTCCTCGTCGTCGTTTGGAGCCATCCGGTCGTCCCCGAGCCTTTCGAGCCCCCGTGCAACCTCCCAGTGAGCATCCCGTCCTCCTCCCTCTCTTCCCTAGCTTCCCTGTGCTCCCTGGCGCTCCTCGCCGTAGTGACCGATCGGGCGCCGCCGTGGAAGTGCTCCCCGGCGAGCCTCCGGTGATCACCGGTCCCCCCCTGACCAGCCCAATCGACGCGGTCGAGCACGGGCTTTGTTCCAGTGCCTTCCCCGCGTCGATCCGACCCCTCTAGTGGCTTCCGGCGAGCCTCCGCCGTGTCGGATGGTCCCCGGCGACCTCCCTCCGGCAAGTGCCAGCGTGGCGACGTCATTAGTGTCTAATGACCGTGCTAACTAACCCCCTAGACGCTGACAGTGGGCCCTAGCCCGAGTCAAACCTCGGGTCAACTCGGGATTAACCCCTGAGTCACTGACTACACGGGCCCACCTGCCAATGACATTAGCCAGTCCTGAGAGGTTGACAGGCGGGTCCCACTGGTCAGGTTTGACCTGGACCTGGCCCTGTTGGCTGCTGATGCAAGCATGACATCAGGCTGACGCATTTAATCATTTTGTTAATAAAAATAATTCCAGGAAATGTCTAAAACTTTGAAAAATCATACAAAATAATCTGTAAGTCAGATGGAAATAATTTATATATGAAAATTTATTAGAAAAATCCAATCAATCCAATGGTGCTGTTCTCATGCACGATAGAGCAACCTAAATAGGTGAACATGGACATTTTAGCATTAGGTCAATATATAGAATTTGTAATGAGAACAACTTTGAACCTATATTCAAACTCATTTCAAATTGATATGATCACTAGTTACATTAGCTCACTTATGCATACTACTATGCCATGATCATGCATCATATTGATGCATCTTCTTGTATTAAATGTTTTTATTTGCGTTGCGGTAGGCCCTAATCCGGAAGATACCACTCCATACATTGACGAAGGAGAGAACTCCTCTACAACCCAGCAAGGCAAGCAACCCCATTGATCATGTTGATAACATCTCATTCTCTCGCTCCTGCTCTTGTTTATTGCATTAGGACAAACGATCACTTGTCAGTCATACACGGTAGATGATCCTATTCTTATGCATGACCTGATCTTGTCACAGTAAATAGCTAAACCTTGCAACCTAGCATACCTGGTAGATGCTTGTGCCATGATGTGCTTAGCTTACTTTGCCTGCTATGCTTGCTATGCTTAGAGTTGTGTCAGGTCTGTTCCATCTAGGTGATGAACTGAGTGAAACAGTGTCGTCCAATGTGATGAGCTCATAATGAATTCGATTTGGTAAAGGTAGCGATGAGAGGCTATGTAGGAGTACATAGTGGGTTGTCTCATTGGGACCGTTCTTAGGAACTGGGTTCCATGTTTGTGATCCAAGACAAGATACTACCACATGCTGGGCCCTGAAATATGACCCCGCTCGACTTTTTAGTCGCTTAGTCTTTGGTCCAGGTATTGCAAGTAGTTTCTGGTGTTTATAGCATGCTAGAGGCCGTGCGTAGCGCTGACCCTCGGGGTGGGTTACGACGCGGTAGGCAGTGGCACGGTGTACCAAGGGTCACCCAAATGGTGGGCTTGGGAACTCTAGCACATCGTTTGGGACCGTAGTGGAAACTTCGGCCGGACTTCCGTACGGGTTCAGTCTCAAATAGGCGGTAGCCTGGACTAGAGGTCTTATGTGATTGACGGTCGTGGCCAACTCCCTCGCTGGGCATCCGCTTGAAGGTTGCCGAGGTGCATGGTTTATGGCACACAGCGATAAGTGGCGAGAGCGTGTGTGAAGAAAGTACACCCCTGCAGGGTATGAAACTATTCGAATAGCCGCGTCCTCGCATATGGATTACTTGGAGAACTTCTGCTGTTCATAGATAATCAAATGGATATGGCACTCTTCCGGAAGGGGAAGGTGAGTCCATGGTGGTGTATTGAGATGGAGTTAGTGGACTCGTGTGCGGTAAGTAAAATTGTAACAAAGAATGTTAAACTGAGTAGTGTAGGTTAGCCATGAGTCAAAGCTGGCTTTCTGCATATACTCCACCACCCCTTTGATGATACATGAGCATAAATAACTAGGTCTGTTTTAAAGACTTGCTGAGTACAACTGTACTCATCCTTGTTTAATTAATGTTGCAGAAGAAAACCAGGACCCATCAGGTGGGTTCTATCTTGACGTTGACGATGCCGAATAGCTGGTGTCCCAGCTACGATCTTGCCCGTGTGGTGGGCTGTAGATAGTCAGGCCATGTGCCTCTTTTATATTTTTCCGTCTGTACTCAGACAACTTAAGTTTCCGCTGGTTTGTATGACTTGAGTGTCGGGTCATGTGACCCCTATCTGTAAGAACATATTATGCAAGGCTCGTCTGAGCCTCTTAAATAAAAGTTATGTTGTTGTATGGTTATGTTGTGATGCCATAGTTGTATCTATGCATATTGGGCATGTCCTTCGTACGTGTGACGTGCAACGGTATGTATGGGATCCGACACCTAGTCGTGTGCCTTCGGTAGTACTCTTTATAGGAAACTGCCTCTTTGTGCTTCCACTGAGCCATGGTAGCTTGCTACTGCTCCGGACACATTGATTAACCGGCATGTATCCTTCTTTGCTGTTGTGTCTGTCCCTTCGGGGAAATGTCTCGCAGTGTAATGGAGTCCATGTAGCCTGTTACGACTCGTCTACGTGCAGTGATGACATTCGTGTCTCGCGACGTAATGGAGTCCTTGTAACTTTCTATGACTTGTCTACACACGCTTGAGGCCGACACCTGCATTGCTGGGTTATGTATGCCTGTTTCCGTACGGATGTGCCACTTGTGTTCTATGACTAATTATTTCGGCCCGGGTTCTTTGTTGTGTGATTGCCAGCGACATGTTCACATACGTGAGCCAAAAGACGCAAACGGTCCCGGCCAAGGTAAGGTGGCAGCCGTGGAGTACCATGCGTGAGGCCGCAAAGTGATGTCACTTGTTACAATATGGAATCATATGACTTAGGATCGGGATCCCGAAAAAACGGTAGTGATCAAAAGATCCATTTGCTTGTTCCTAGATCTAGGGACTTGAGCACTAGTGTCTCTAGCTGCCTCTGCCTCTGCCTGTGCTGCACATGAGGTGGGATGATCTGGGTCCATCACCACAATGTTGTCCTCAAGATCTGGCTGTAGGGGAACGTTTGGCCTGTCAAGAGAAAAAATGTGTTTCTCCATCTTGGAGTTGATAAGCATCTGAATGTAGGGTGCATAGCAGCATGAGCGCTTCTAATCAGCAGCAAGCCTCTTCAGTGTCTCCACAATCAGATCCATCACTCTGAATCTCGTATGCTGGTCTATAAGAAGCAGTAAGATCATGGGGTAGCCTTGGATCATCTTCTCATCTCCCGACTTAGGCATCAAAGTGTGCCTCAAAATGGTGTTGATAGTGCGAAGACCTACATCGAGGTAATAGATTGATCCTATCTTATGAGACTTCAAGTGTGCAGTAAGGATTGCATTGAACATGTCATTCATGGCATTGTGGCTTGCCTTGGGCTCAGAGTACACACAGATATCTCCATCTTCCACCTATGGGACTCTAAGATGGCAGCCCATTTATCAACATCAGATTCATAGCTTTCTCCTTCGGTCATCCACACAATCCTACCATCTCCATAGAAGTGAGTAGTGGAGTAGAATTGCATGATCATCTCATCGTTCCATGCAGTGAATTCTTTGCCAACAAATTCATCTAGGCCAATGCAATGAAAGTTGTCTTGCACACTCAGGATGTAGTCTTCGTTTTCCTTGATGTACTTCCAATCCACATACCTCATATCACTAACATCTGGGCTCTTGTCAAGCAATATAGTCTCATAGAAATCTTGATGTTCTTTGGTGTAGAATCTGTTGTCAACAACAGTCTTTCTCCTTTGAGTGTAAGTAGAAGCAGTTCTCCACGCTCTCAGACCTGGATCCCTCTTCCTCTTCATATCCTTAGCAACTAAGTGACTGGCATTGTGCTCTGGTAGGTGTGCTCTAATTTTCATCAATGCAGACATAGCATCCTCCTCAACATCTCTGAAGGTAGCTCCCTTGTTCTTCTCAGAAGGTGCAATCTATTTGGAGAACCTCTTAGGCTTTTCAGCAGTAGTAACCTTCTTGGGAGCAGACTTGGTGCTCTAGGATGGAGCTTGCTTTGGCATAGCATCAGCCAAAAGTTTATTTTGCTTCTTCTTGGGAGGAGCCTTCACAGCTGGCTCTTCCTCCTCATCCTCAGCAGCACCACTCCCTTTTGGGTCCTCGTACATGGAGGTAGCCCTCCCAACAACATGGATAATACTCTTCCTGGTTTTCTTCTCACCAGCCTTCTTGGGCATAGACTTCTACGGAGGCTCACCAAGCATGGTTCCTATAGAGCTCTTAGCTGCTCTCATAGTTTCAAAGGGGGCATACTCTTTCCTGACTGTCTTCTTAGATGACTTCTTAACATATTTGTCTTGCTTGGACTTGGGAGGCACTTCATCCGGTATGAAGTCCTCATCTTCCTCATTAGAATTGATCTTTCTTCTTACCCTAGTAGCAGCTCTAGGCAGATCAGGTGAGCTAGAATACCAACATCTGAAGAAGATGAGCTATGGTATGGACTAGTGCCACAGCTCATGTCAACATTCTGCTCTCTGAGATCATTCTGATTGTCTTCAGCATCTGACATATCTGACCCTGTGAATAGAGTGTAGAAGAGTGGAAAGGGATGAGTCATCACAAAATGTAGACAATTTTTCAAAGGTTTGAAAAGAGAAATCCTTAGATATAGTCCTGAGCAAAAAGGAATTTCCGTGTCACCAGGTCAAAAGTTTCGGTACTACCGAGACACACAGTGCCCTAAACAGAAACTTGGCAGCAATTTTGGTCACACCAAAAGTTGCCAGTCGGTTCCACCAAGACCGTCCTTAGTAGCACAAAAACATTATCAGTAGAACCAATTTTTCTAACTCGGTGTCATCGCGATTCGGTCTTGCGGATAACTAAATCTAAGAATACTTTGTTGGCTAATCTAATGAGTTTTCTAGAGGATAGGGAGGTTTGCAATCAGTGGATTATCGATAAAAGTAACTCCAATGCGCAAGAATCGGATGGGGAGTGCAAGGAGGTCCGGTTCCATACCCTAGCTTGGTGAAGGTTCCGCTAAGGCAACGATACCTGCGAAGATTTTGTCGGCGGCGGCAATTCCGAACGGCAGAGACGCACGGGGAGGCAAGGGCGACGACCAAGGGCGGCGGCAGCTTAGGGTTGGAGGACATTGGCTCTTGAGATTGAATTTCAAAATTCATGTCCCCCATGATATACGATTCGATATTTTTGGTGCCACTGAGTTTCTCAACTTTCAGCTGACATGGAAACTCGGTGTAACCGAGAATAAGTAATCAGTGTTACCGAGATTGAAAAACTAGATCAACCCTAGGCATTCGGTGAGACCGAGATTTTGGTTTGGTTCCACCGAGATGCACTTGGGAGGTAATAATGGTCAGTCCTATCGATGTGGAACTCCGAGTGCTCCACACATAGAGGAATCGAAATTTACTTGTTCAAATTTTGTGAAGCAGCATGAATAGAATTTGAGATGAGGAAGCATAAATATCTAGAGGAGGGTCCTAGGCATTCTTGTCCATCCAATTGGCAAAAGAAAAATCGAAAGCCAAATAGCAACAATTGAATATCCTCGAATGGGTAAATAAATGCGGACCAACATGCTCACAAAATAAGATGTCAAATGAAATCATGGCAGACATGCACATACATACTAGCTTCTATCAAGCACTTTTGGCGATGACGTAGTCGTCTATATATGAGTATATTGACTTAGGATCCAAGTAAGAATACTTGATCATAGATCATACTCACTGTTTAAGCACAAGTGGGGTTACCACTTTTACATAAAGCATTTAATGTTGTCACATACTATTAGGTGCTTTGAGTCAAGTCTTAGAGTAGATCTCCCCCTTGATGTGACATCCCCCATAGGAGGGATAAACTAACCTTGGGTTTTGTCGATGAAGACTTCATGTAGGTGAAATAGTGGTGGGTGCTCAATACTGATGAAGATAACCATGAGTTGGGAGCATCCTTGTTGTTTCCTTACTCTTCTCACCTACATGGGTTGTTCCTAACACACAAGAGATAAATACAAGGATATCTATGGACATGGAGTGAAAAGCATACATGATGATGTCCATTAATTTGTTGATTACCTTGTCCCTTTCTTACCTTTGATGAATGTGACTCCTTGAACTCTTGCACAATGTTGATATTGATTGCAAGTAGTTCTTGCCAATAATGAATACGAGTGAATGTCATTGGTGGAGTCACCCCTCAAGAACTTGTGTAGTTCTTCTTGTTGGGGACCCACATCAAGTGGATGGGGATCCTTGGTATTGAAGTGGCACTTGTATAAGTTGAGCTTATAGTAGCCTTGGGAACCCACATCACCAAATCTCGGGATTCATCTACATATGAGTCAATGCCCTCTTGAAGCTTGTTCTTGCCCTTGAGCTTGGGGTCTTGTGGTGGAAGGTCATCTTGAGCTTTTGTTCCCTTGGGGAGAGTATTTTCATACTTCTCCTTTTGAGGAACAAACTTGGGCTTGCGGTATTAACATTCTTCCCATTCAACTCCATTGGTGTTGAAGTGCCCAATGCCATGGTTCTTCCGGTATCCTCCGTGCTTGCGTACAATTTTTCCAAATTACTTTCATCCGGCAAGACTCTGGTAGATACCTTTCTATATAATCCCTTTCAAAAGTTCATTTTCTTGCTCAAGTGTAACTTGCGTAATACAAGTGTTAGTGGGATCAATAGAACTACTAGCAGCAGTATCATTGGATTTATCATTTTTAATGCTACTAGTTGAAGAACCTTTATTGCCTTTGTTACTAGTTTGCTTAGCCTTAACTTGTGGAATGAAAGTATACAAAAGAAGTTGTTTGGGAAGATAAGAGGAAGTTTTCTTCCGAAGATCGTCATTGATAGCTTTAAGGAACTCATTCTCTTGCTCTAAATTGAGCTTCTCGAAGTGGAGCTTCTCATGTGTCTTTTCGAGCTCTCTATGATCTTGTAGAGTAGACTCATGAGCTAACTTAAGAGTGTTTAGTTCTTGAGTTAGTCGTTCTATTTCCAGCTTATCGTTCACACATGACTTATCTTGACTAGAGTGATTACTAGCAAGTTCATCTTCACTAACAGTACTAGATTTGTCCAATAGCAAGTCATCTTCTATTAATAAGTAAACCTCATCACTATTGAAATCAAGATACTCGGGGTGTGATACCTTGGGGCCTTAAGACATGAATCAACATCCACTCCCTTCATTTTGTGAATCAAATATGTCGTAGGAGTCAGATGTCACTAGTGAAAGTCTGACAACACCTTCATCTTGACTATAGTAGGAGTTGGAGTGATAGCTTCTCTCGGAGTGGTTGTCAGATTCGGAGCTAGAAACCCATTAAGCAACATGAGCTTGATGTCTTCTTCTTGATTAGATCTTGGTGTACTTGTCCTTGTTCTCTGAGTCCCTACTTCTCCTTGAGGGTATTCGTTCATAATGATCATCCCTACTCCTTCTCTCTCTTCGAGGTGACTTGTCTCTTGAGCTTCGTCTTCTTGGGGACTCTTCTTTTGTTTTGTAAGAAGTCGTGCACTCATTAGCGTAGTGTCCGGGCTTCCCACGATTGTTTTTTGAGCAGCTACTGTAGATAAAACACCCCAAAGTTTTCTTTTATTCCATAACACAGATTACAATTTACAGGGTCTAAGCTAAGGAAGAGGAGGGGGGAAAGGTGACTAAAACACTAACATTAGGGGGGTAGAAAGGATACCCACTTTAACAGATCATCCCTAAACCTAGCCTTAATTCTATGGGCTAGTAGAGAAAATGTCATGCTTAAAATTACCCTTCCACCGGTTGAAACTATGGAACTCATTTCTAAAAACCTTAGCATTTCTAGTACTCTAGATGTTCCAGCAGGCTGTGAAGACCAGCTCATTAAAGAAAGGCTAATGAAAATCTCAACGGGCCCTTATTGTGATGTCCCACATGGAGTCCCCCTACCATTCAATTTGGAGATAATTCCAGACTCTAGGCTGAACATGCAGGTGGAAATAGATGATCCCTATCCTCCTTGACCCTTGCATGGCATAGCACACACAAATTAGACTCAGAAACATTCCAGTGTCTGTGCTCTAGCTTATCATGTGTATTCAGTCTATCCATGATTAACATCCATGCAATCACTTTAATTTTCATGGTACAACAACTCTTCGAGACCCAATTGAGCAGTGGGTTGCTTGGGATTGGTTTGTGAACATGCATGTCAAACTTCTTGGTTGAATACCCTTTGCCATCTTCCTGCCATAACCAAACATCATTTACAGACTGATCCTTGGGGAGATGCTGGAGTACACTCTGAACAACTTGTAACTCAGTGAAAGCTCTCTCAAACAATGGCAGATGAAATAATCTAATTAGGTCATTGTCATCAGAGGCATGGAAAACCTCCTGAGCTATGGCAAAAGGGTCAACAGCAAAGGAGAACAATCTTTGAAACCTGCTAGCTAAAGGAATCATGGAGTTGTCTAATAACTAAGAATCAGACCAAAAAGGAAAGTGTCCCCTCTGTTTGGCTGGATGTATGTGACTACACTCAAGCTGTCTATCTTCTTACAAATATCTTTCCACTAGAAGGACCCACACAAGGTTGTACCTTGTGATACCCTATCATGATAGTATGTGTTCCAGATGTGATTAACCCAAGCCACATTAGCCTTATTGAAGAACTTATCAGCATGCTTTAGCAATAATGAATCATTTTTTACTACCAAGTTTAGAATTCCAGGTCCACCTTTTGTCTTTTGCCTACACACCAATTTCTAGGCAGCAAGGGAAGGAGCTTGGTCTTGGTCATTTTTCTCCATAAGCACTATCTTTGGATTCTCTCTAGTTGCTTTAGAATTCCTCGTGGTATGTCCAGGCTATAGAGGAAGAAAATTGGGACTCAAGACAAGGAAGAATTAAGATATTGCAATCTACCACCCTGGGCTAGAAAAGAGGAACTTGTAGAAAGTCTCCTTTCCATATTGTCAACCAGAGGCATTAAATCAACAAACCTTGGCTTAGTGGTACCAATAGGCAGACCCAAGTAAGTAAAGGTTAGGGTACCAAGTTTGCATCAAATAGAAGCAGCCAACCTCTACAACTCGTCTTGGTTCACATTGATGGGGATCATAACAGATTTGTGATAATTGATGTGAAGACTAGTGGATTGAGAGAACATTAGGAGCATGGACTTCAGTTCTTGCAGCTGTGACTCCACAACAGGCATGATAATAAGAGTATCATATGCATACTATACAATTGGGAAGTCCTTATCATGGCAGTGTATTGGGAGCTCAATCTTACCATTCAAAAGCATATCATTAGCTAGAGTCTGGAGAAAATCTGCAGAATGGCAAAGAGAAGTGGGGACATAGGATCACCCCTGTCTGACCCCCTCCTTACACATAAATTTCTTGCCAGGGACTCCATTTAACAAAACAGATGATGAGCCAATGGAAAGAAGTTGCTTTACCAAAAGAATGCATTTAACATTGAAACCCTTGTGCCTTAAAATTTGGTAAAGAAATTCATGCTCTAGGGAATCAAAGGCTTTTTCAAAATCCAGCTTCAGTATAACTGTTGGCCTCTTGGATTGATGACACTCGTGTAGGTACTCCAAAGTCCAACCCACACAGTCTTGAATTTTCCTTGTTTTAATGAAACCATATTGTTTCTTGTGAATGCAGTTCATGATTTGTAGCTGAAACCTATTGGCAGTCATCGTTGAAAGGAAATTCAAGCCCATCCCAGTTAATGAGATTGGTCTGGAATCACCAACCTTCTCAGGTGAACCCTTCTTTGGAACCAGTGTGATATATGAGGAATTCATGTTTTCAAGCAGGGCAAAACCATCATGAAAGGCATTTGCAAGTGCATAGAAATCTTCACAGATGATATGCCAACAGTTCTTAAAGAACAGGCCATTAAAACCATCACGGCCTGGAGCCTTATTAATGGGCATTTGCTTGACAGTCCTATCCATCTCTTCCTTTGTAAAAGGATTAGTAAGGTCTTCCAGACCCTCAACCTTGTTCAGCAAAGATGGCAGGTCAAAAACAAGGTTGATGCCCTGTGAATGTCCCATCCTTCATTTGAAGGTTGACCAAAAATCTCCAGGAATTTGTTCATGATAAGTAGTATAAGAACCATCCTCCAACTTAAGAGAGGAAATAGAATTTCTTCTATACCTCTCAGTAGCCATTGCATGGAAAAATTTAGTGTTCTCCTCACCCACTTTAATTTTCCTGATGGTAGCATATTTCTTCTAGTATAGGAACTGCAAGTGAACTAGGTGTTCCAAATGTAGTTTTAGAATCACTCTGAAATTTGCCTCAGGTCTAAACAGAGGTCTTAAATCCTCAAGATTATCAAGTAACAAAACCACCTGATTGCATTTAGCTATGATTATATTGATTGTTGACAATCCTATTTTCCATTTCTTCAGTGCCTACCTCAAGAACTTGAACTTATCCATAATGACTGTAGTTATATGGCCTT
Organism: Hordeum marinum; assembly: GCA_022496015.1. Classification (NCBI taxonomy): domain Eukaryota; kingdom Viridiplantae; phylum Streptophyta; class Magnoliopsida; order Poales; family Poaceae; genus Hordeum; species Hordeum marinum. The sequence goes on from CM039672.1 coordinate 121,828,328, forward strand.
TCCTGGAGGGGACCTTGTTGGGGAACGTTGCATGGGAAACAAAACATTTCCAATGCACACGCAGACCTATCCATGGTGCCGAGCATCTACGAGAGGGAGAGTGGATCTACATACCCTTGTAGATCGCTAAGCGGGGAGCGTTAAGAAACACGGTTGGTGTAGTCGAACATCTTCGCAATCCAAATCACCGAGCGTCCCGCGATCACATCACGATCCGTCCCGCGATCCAACCACAATCCGTCCCGCAAACTCATCACGATCTTTCCCGCGATCTCATCATGATCCGTCTCGCGAGCTTATCACGGTCCTTCCGATCTAGCGCCGAACGGACGACACCTCCACGTTCAGCACACATGCAGCTTGATGACGATCTCCACCATCTTGATCCACTGGTAACATTTAGCAAACGAACCGGTATCCTATACCCAGGTGCTACTAGGAATACTAGGAAGGTACACATCAATAACACGTATATCAAAATACTTCTGTCGATTTTGCCGGCCTTCTTATCCACCAAGTATCTAGGGTTGTTCCGCTTCAGCGACCATTCTCCTCATAATCGAAGCACTGAGTCTTGGGTTTGGGTTTAGACTTTGGGTTGCTTCACTAGAGCTGCAACTGACTTGCTATCCATGAAGTTTCCCTCCTTGTTCTTGCCCTTCTCGAAGCTAGTGGTTTTAACTAACCATCAACACTTTGACGCTCCATCTCGATTTCTACCTTCGCGGTGTCAAACATCGCGAATAGCTCAGGGATCATTATTTCTATCCCTGGCATTTTATAGTTCATCACCAAGTTCTAGTAGCTTTAGTGACAGTGACTTGGAGAATTATATCAACCACTATATTGTCTGGAAGATCAACTCCCACTCAATTCAAGCGATTGTAGCGCCCAGACAATCTAAGCACATGCTCAACGATTGCGATATTCTCTTTCATCTTACAGGCAAAGAATCTTGTTGGAGATCTCATATCTCGCAACACGGGCACGACCCTGAGATCCTAATTTCATCTCTTAGAACATCTCATATGTTCCATGATGTTCAAAATGTTTCGGAGCCTCAATTCTAAGCTGTAATGCATGACGCACTAAACTATCAAGTAGTTATCAAAACGTGCCTATCAGATGTTCACAACATCTACAAACAAGGCTAGAGGGGTTGGCGCACCGAGTGGTGCATTAAGGACAAAAGCTTTCTGTGCAGCAATGAGGACAATCCTCAGATCACGGAGCCAGTCCGCAATATTGCTACCATCATCTTTCAACTCTATTTCTCTAGGAATATATAAAATTCAAGGGAGCTACAACGTGAGCTAGTAATCGACAACATAATTTTGCAAAGACACTACTGACTATGTTCATGATAATGAGTTCAATTAATCATATTACTTAAGAACTCCCACTCAAATTGACATCCCTCCGGTCATCCGAGTGATACATGATCCAAATTCACCAACTCAAGTCCGATCATCATGTGAGTTGAGGTGGTTAAAATGGTGAACATCATCATGTTGATCATATCTACTATATGACTCATGTTTGACCTTTCGGTCTCTTGTGTTCCGAGGCCATGTATGTACATGCTAGGCTCGTCAAGTTTAACCCGAGTGTTCTTCATGTGCAACACTGGCTTGCACCCGTTGTATGTGAACGTAGAGTCTATCACACCAGATCATCACGTGGTGTCTCAACACGACAAACTTTCGCAACGGTGCACACTCGGGGAGAACACAATTTTATCTTGAAATTTAAGTGAGGGATCACCTTATAATGCTACCGTCGTACTAAGCAAAACAAGGTACATAAAAGGATTAACATCACATGCAATTCATAAGTGACATGATATGGCCATGAACTTGTGCTTTAGATCTCCATCTTGAAAGCACCGCCATGATCTCCATCCTCACCGGCACGACACCATGATCTCCATCATCTTGATCTCCATCAATGTGTCTCCATCGAGGTTGTCACGCCCTGCATGCTTCTACTACTATAGCTACCGTTTAGCGATAAAGTAATGCATTACATAGCGCTTAATGATTGACATGCAGGTCATACAATAATTAAAGACAACCCTATGGCTCCTGCCGGTTGCCGTACTCATCGACATGCAAGTGGTGAAATTCTATACATCACATGATCATCTCATACATCACATATATCACATCATGTAATTGGCCATATAACATCACAACATACCCTACAAAAACAAGTTAGACGTCCTATAATTGTTGTTGCATGTTTTACGTGGTTGCTATGGGTTTCTAGCAAGAACGATTCTCACCTATGCATAAACCACAACGGTGATACATAATTTGCTTTTCAACCTTCTCAAGGACCGCCTTTGTCGAATCCGATCCAACTAAAGTGAGAGAAATTGCCCCCCGCAAGCCATCTAGGCAACAAGTTGCGTCAAGGGAACCAGTCTCTCGTAAGTGTACGAGTAATGTTGGTCCGGGCTACTTCATCTCACAATACCGCTGAACCAAAATTCGATGAAGGGAGGAAGCAATCTAAGCATCAATGCCCACAAACCTTTTGTGTTCTACTCGAGATCTCATCAACACATAGACCTAGCTCATGATGCCACTGTTAGGGAACGTCGCATGGGAAAAAAAATTCCTACGCACACGCAGATCTATCCATGGTGATGAGCATCTACAAGAGGGAGAGTGGATCTACATACCCTTGTAGATCGCTAAGCGGGAAGCGTTAAGAAACGCAGTTGGTGTAGTCAAACATCTTCGCGATCCAAATCGCCGAGCGTCCCGCGATCACATCACGATCCGTCCCGCGATCCAATCACGATCCGTCCCGCGAACTCATCACGATCTGTCCCGCAATCTCATCACGATCCATCCCACGATCTTATCACGGTCCTTCCGATCTAGCGCCGAACGGACGGCACCTCCGCGTTCAGCACACGTGCAGCTTGATGACGATCTCCACTGTCTTCATCCAGCAAGAGGAAGTGGAGAGGAAGAAGAGTTCACCGGCAGCGTGACGGCGCTCCGGTGATGGTGGTGGAGCAATTCCTGCAGGGTTTCGCCTAAGCACTGCGGAAATCCGATCTAGAGGAGCACCGGTGGAACGGGTAGCACGTGGCCGTAAAAACTAGTGCAAAACCCTAAAATCCACTGGTATATATAGGAGAAGAGGAGAGGAGGCTGGCGCAAGGGCCAAGGCTCCTATAGGAGTCGGCCGAACCAACTAGGGAGGAGTCCACCTCCTCCACTCCTAGTAGGATTAGGACTCCTTCCCTAATTTGCCTTTTTTTGCCTTTTTCCGCCTTTTTCCTTTTGGGTTTTCTTCTACAGCCACACGGGCCTTGTGTGGGAGTTTCCACCAGCCCACTAAGGGCTGATATTCACTCTCCCACAGCCCATGAAGCCTCTTGGGTCGAAATACCCCTCCCGGATGTCTCCCGGTACACTACCGGCACTCCCGGTAAACTACCAATGAGCCCGAAACTTTTCCGGCGACCAAAATAGGACTTCCTATATATGTATCTTTACCTACGGACCATTCCGGAGCTCCTCGTGACGTCATCTCATATGGGACACCGAACAACCTTCGGTCACCACCATACATAACTCTATACTACCGAAACGTCACCAAACCTTAAGTGTGCAGACCCTACGGGTTCGAGAACTATGTAGACATGACCGAGACACCTCTACGGTCAATAACCAACAGCGGGCCCTGGATGACCATATTGGTTCCTACATATTCTATGAAGATCTTTATTGGTCGAACCTCTATGTTAAGGATTCAGTCAATCCCGTATAACGTTCCCTTTGTTCTTCGGTATGTTACTTGCCCGAGATTCGATCATCGGTATCTCCATACCTAATTCAACCTCGTTACCGGCAAGTCTCTCTACTAGTTCCGTAATACAAGATCCCATGGCTAACACTTAGTCACATTGCTTGCAAGGCTTTGTTGTGATGTTGTATTACCGAGTGGGCCCTGAGATACCTCTCCGTCAGACGGAGTAACAAATCCCCGTCTTGATCCATGCCAACCCAACAGACACCCTCGGAGATACCTGTAGAGCACCTTTATAGTCACCCAATTATGTTGCAATGTTTGATACACACAAGGCACTCCTCCGATGTCTGTGAGTTGCATGATCTCATGGTCATAGGAACATATACTTGACATGTAGAAAACAGTAGCAATAAACTGACACGATCATATGCTACGTTTGTAGTTTGGGTCTTGGCCATCACATCATTCTCCCAATGATGTGATCCCATTATCAAATGACATCTCATGTCCATGTCTAGGAAACCTTAACCATCTTTTGATCATCGAGCTAGTCTGCTAGAGGCATACTAGGGACATGGTTTTGTCTATGTATCCACGCATGCGTCTAAGTCTCTGATCAATACAATTATAGCATGGATAATAAACGATTATCATGAACAAGGAAATATGATAATAACTAATTTACTATTGCCTCTAGGGCATATTTCCAACAGACCTTCCAAGAATTCTCCACACACTGAAGAAAACCATTAAGCTCAACCCTATAGTTTTCAAAACGAAAGAGATTGCTCTTAGGGATGGTAGTGTTGATGGCCACCACACATGGCATACAATCTGATGTAGTTTTGGCCAGAGGCAACACCTATGACAGTGGATAGCAAGAGATCCAATTAGCAGAGGTGAACCAGTCTAATTGCTCTAGTAGTGGTGCATCCTACATGTTCGCCATTGTAAAAGATCTTCCTTTAAGGGGAAACTCAAGGAGACCAAGGTGGCCAATTATATCATTGAAAATGAACATATCATTAACATCTGCTCCAGGGAGATTTCTTTTTGAAGTTGAGCATATAAAATTTAAATCCCCAAGCAGTTACCAGTTCTCATCAACTAGAATATTCAGGATATATAACCAACTAACAAAAAGGTCCCTAGCTTCGCCTTGGCAGGGTCCATACACACTCACTAAAGTCTACTGCTCTGAATTGTACTTCGAAGTGAAAGAAATAATCAGGCTAAATCGCTGCGAGTCCAGCAACACTCCATCAAAAAATGAAGAATTCCATAGCATAATAGGACCACTCGAGGCCCCTACTGAGGGGAATAAGCAAATCAATCAAAACGTTTGGGGTAGAAATTATGAATTCATCCATGATCAATATTCTGCATTTTTGTTTCTTGGAGGCATACAACCGAGGTCAAACTTTCTTCAATTTTGTTGCGAACAGCTCTCTGTCGTGCATCCGAGTTGAGACCCCACACATTCCAGCATAGAACGTGCCAACTTCTAGTAGAACGACAATCCATAATAACTTAGGGAAAATAGCAAAGGCACAGCCACACAACGACTGTCACAGGACAAGTCTTGAAGGTACGAGTACATCAAACCCAAACCAACAGAAAATACCAACAGTTATATGACTAAAACTAAAAGAACATGGTTCATCAGAGAAACCCCCCAGGATGAAGTAGGAGCATTCATTTTAGTCATCATTATCCTTCTTGGATGAGGCAGCTGGATCTTCCATAAGAAGCTCCACCGTTAGCTTCTCTTGTGCAATGCCCAAACTTTGACCAACAATTTGGATTACTTTGATGGGCGTGGTAGGTGGAGTCTTTGCAGGAGCTTGATCTTCATGGGATGGTTCGTTCTCTTGCAGGTTTTCTCCGGCTCCACCATTGGCATAGCCTTTGGCCTCCTCTTCTTAGGCATCGGTAGCAGTAGCTCTTGTAGGATTGCCCTAAAACCATCTCGTTTGACAGAGCTGCGGGTACACATGCGAACAGAAGTATCCACAATAGGTGTCGCCTTCTTACTGTTACACTATGCAGAGAAAGAAAATTGTTCATCAGGAGAAACTACTAGAGCCACACTCCTCGCATTAGATTCATCAGCATCAGAGAATAGGACACGAGCTACAAGAAGGGGCCTTAGAGGCAACACAGGGACATAGCTGCTTTCAGTCAAAAAAACCATGTTGGGCACCTAGTTGACATCATCAAAAGCAATATACCATGAGCGCTTTGATAGCACCAATGGCTCTGTGGGTACCAGATGCAAAGCCCTAGGAATCACTGGAGGGGCGAAGACATCCATGAGCGTCTCAAATGTCCTCTTCCAAGCCATGACAGGGGGCAGTGGAGGCCCATAGACGACCCTGACCATGCCAATCATCATGTTCACCCGGTGAATGATGGGCTGCTGATATGGAAAAATAGCCAGTGGGTTTTGTTCTGGAAGAGGGTGATGATCCACTTGCACTTCATTGGGTACTTGCTGATTCTGAACTCCTAAAACCTAAACTAAACTAGAAGAGTTTGGCTGATCAATGACCATTGATTCTTGGTCTTGGGCCTGTGCCTCCTGTTGAACATCATGATCCTCAGGATTACAACCCCAACCATAGCAGTCGTTTTGATCTTGCAGACCCTCATGGTGATCATGCATCAGTGGCAGCGGTACATCATTCCAACCCAATGCCGGATAGGGATGAAGCGCAAACAACAGATTGTCTGGATGCGGGTTACCATTGACCGGCATGGGGTCTTCATCTTGGGGGAGTTGCTCTACGAAATTGGCACCAAGAATGTACACTGGTGCTGCCCAAGAGACCCTCGCCCCACCCCATGAAGCATAATTGGAGAAAACCACACTTCGGGGAACCAGAGCATCCTCTCGAAAAGAAGCGAAAACCACTGATCTCACTAGATAGGGGTCGTCACTCACCCAATGATTAAATTCTCCAATGGTGTTAACCGCATCCCTCAAATCTTCAGTGTTCCTTAACTCAAGAGGACCCCCCAGGAACATGATACATCCTTGGCGAAAACCAGCAATAGCACGAAAACCCTCTCCTTCATTATGCTTCATAAAACAAAAGAATGAATTGTTCCCTAGGTCTTCCAGAACAATCTGAACCGCAGAAAATCGCTCACCGGCATCCCGTAGCTCATATAGTCCCACTCCCACAATCCATGGCTGCGTCGAGCGCACATGAAAAGCCCGATTTTTAAGCAACTCAACAACTTGCTTTTGTACTTGTCCAATCTGATTGATCGGCGCTATAGGCATGACTTTCGCCACTAGATATTGCTCATGACGACGAGCAATGGGCGCCGTCAGAATGACAAAGGTCCAAGGAAGACGATGTGGGCCGCCTTCAACGATTTGGCGACCAGCATGAACATAGCGCTCCGGGTCAAGCTCGAAGTTGGCCATCGGAGGTGGAGATGCTGGCGGTGGAGGCGTCCGTGGAGGTGGATCCAATGGCAATGGAGGGCTTGGATAGATTGAATGCGATGGGACGGGGCAGGGCGGCTCTGGGACTTGCGCGTTTTTGTCAAGGCAAGCGGTAGTTCCCGAAAACTACGAAACAGAGGTGGGACTCTTCTGTTTCCAAAAAAGGTTATTTTCCAAGGTAAAAGAGGCACACCCAGATTTTGTGTGGCGCACCCGGCAGCACGAGGGGCAAGTCTCTAAAGATGGACAATTAGCAGGTAAATGGCAGTGACAGCTACAAATAGTGCAATTCAAGACCATGGTAGCCATATCATTGACCATATTCTCAAAATCGTCCCGGGCTTCCTGGGAGGAAGGAATGAGAGGCCCATGGTCAGTGCCTAACTCTATAGGCCCAATAGGGAGAGAAAGGTCCGAGGCCAGCCCATTAGGTTGGGCGGCCGCAATCAGAGGGGAAGCCAAAAACTGAATATTAGAAGACCCTGGATTCTCGCTCGTTTGGCCCTCCAATCCGGAACCGATCGAGGGAGCTGGCAAAGATTGAGGAATTGTCCCAAAAGTGATGTGCGGCAAGGCCACAATCCACCGGAGTTCTGCCGGGAGCGAAGGATGGATGAAAAACACGCTCGTGTGCTGGCATATTATACCCAGTAAATTGGAGAGCGTCGATCTCATCTTCCGAACCAGGACAGTGATACCCTTTGCAGACCTCATACTGCTGTAAGGTTGCAAATGATAGTTTCTTGCGAGCTGAAGAGCCAGTTTTATTAGCAGATTTGAGGGGTCTGGAATGCATTGCCATCAGACCTAAAGTCGAATGTCTCTTTGATGGTCTAACCAAAATCCATTGAGCATCACACTACTTCTTCCACAACTTGAACTCTCGCCACCAATTTGGGCCACCATTGCCCAGAGATGAAAATAACACTTAAAACTAAAATAGGTGTAAGAACCCAGATCAAGAACATGAAACCCAACTTGCTTGAAAGAAACCCTGAAGGAGAAAACCTTATACTTAATACATTCAACCATAAGATCAATTCTTGATCGCCTGATCATCGATTCTAGGGCGGCAACAACAGAATCATCAGTCAAACAGAGAGCATGTCGGCTAAAGGATACTACTACCTCTTGAGCTTGCATTGGTTTTCCCTTTAAGAGGAAAGGGTGATGCAACGAAGTAGATAAGTATTTCCGTCAGTTGTTGAGATCCAAGGTATCAATCCAGTAGGAGGAACAAGCACGTCACCAATGGATGCATCTACACAAACAATCACACTCTTGTACCCAACGCTATAAAGGGGTTGTCAATCCCTTCACGGTTGTTTGCAAGGGTTAGATCTGATAGAGATGAATGTGATAGATTGCGGAAAGTAAAAATTAAATAAATTGCAGCAATGTATTTTTGGTATTTTTGGTTTCTAGATCTGAAAGTATATTATGGAAAATAGACCCGGGGGCCATAGGTTTCACTAGAGGCTTCTCTCTCGATGGAAAATATCATGGTGGGTGAACAAATTACTATCGCGAAATTGGTAGAAAAGCAACTAATTATGAATATATCCAAGTCAATGATTATGCATATATGCATCACCTCCATGTCAAGTAGACTGAAACCATTCTGCATCTACTACTATTAGTCCACACATCGACCGACTCCTGCCTGCATCTAGAGTATTAAGTTCATGAAGAACAGAGTAACGCATTCGGTAATATGACATGATGTAGAGTGATAAACTCAACCAATATTATGAAAACCCCATCTTTTTATCCTTTATGGCAACAATACAATATGTGCCTCGCTACCCCTACTTTGTCGTTGGGTGAGGACATCGCAAGATTGAACCCGAAACTAAGCACTTCTCCCATTGCAAGAATTGCTAATCTAGTTGGCCAAACCAAACCAAACCAAACATAAAGCAAACCAAACAAAACATAAACCCACAATTCATCGGATCCCAACAAACACACCCCAAAAGAGCATTACAGCGGATAGATCTCCATGAAGATCATGAAGAACATTTTATGAAGCACGAAGAGAGAGAAAAAGCCATCTAGCTATTAGCTATGGACCCATAGGTCTGTGGTTGACTACTCACACATCATCAGAGGGGAAATGGAGTTGATGTAGATGCCCTCCGTGATCGAATCCCCCTCCGGCAGATTATCGGCAATTTTTCCAAGATTGGATCTCTCGGGAACGTAGGCTTCTGGCGGCGGAATAGTATTTGTGTGGATCTTTTGTGTATTGGGGGAATATTTGGGTATTTATAGGAGGAAGATTAGGGCTAGGAGACCTTCTAGGAGGTGGCAAGCCTGCCAGGAGCGACCAGGGGGGTGGCCACACCCCCTGGTTTGTGACCTCCTAAGAGATGCCCTGACGTGCACTCCAAGTCTGGTAGATCTCTTTCATTCTAGAAGAAAGCATTCCGAAGATTTTATTCCGTTTGGACTCCGTTTAATATCCCATATCTGCAATACTCAGAAACAAGGAGAAAAATAGAAACTAGCACTGGGCTCTAGATTAATAAGTTAGTCCCAAAAATAATATAAAATAGCATATTAATGCATATAAATCATCCAAAACTGATAATATAATAGAATGACACAATCAAAAATTATGGATACATTGGAGACGTATCAGCATCCCCAAGCTTAATTCCTGCACGTCCTCGAGTAGGTAAATGATAAAAACAGAATATTTGATGTGGATTTCTACCTAACAGATTTATCCATGTAATATCCTCTGTTGTGGCATGAATATTCAGCTCCGTAAGACTCAAAACAAAAGCTTAATGTTGATATAAAAACAATAATATTTCAAGCATACTAGCAAAGCAACTGTATGTCTTCAAAATATAATGGCAAAAGAATGTTGTCCCTAAAATTTCATATAGTCTGGCTATGCTCCATCTTCCCCACACAAAGTATTTATATCATGCACAACCCCGATGAAAACTTAAGCAATTGTTTAACACTTTTATTTTCTCAAACTTTTTGAACTCTCACGCAATACATGAGTGTGAGCCATGAATATAAAACTATAGGTGGAATTGAATATGGTGGAGGTTGTGAAGGAAAAGGAGAAGATAGTCTCACATCAACTAGGCATATCAACATGCTATGGAGATGCCCATTAATAGATATCAATGTGAGTGAGTAGGGATTTCCACGCAACGGATACGCTAGTGCTACAAGTGTATGAAAGCTCAAAAGGAAACTAAGTGGGCGTGCATCCAACTTGCTTTCTCATGAAGAGCTAAGGCAATTTGAGGAAGCCCATCATTGGAATATGCATGCATAGTTATATAATGAAAAATTCCCACTAATTATATGGAAGTGACAAAATAGGAGACTCTCTATCATGAAAATCATGATGCTACTTTGGAGCAAAAGTGTGGAAAAGGATAGTAACATTATCCCTTCTCTATTTTCTCTCATTTTTTTATTTTGCTAGGCATCTAAGGCCTCTTTTTTTATTTGGTATTCTCTGGCCTCTTTTATTTTTTCAAAAGTCTGGAGTCTCATCCCCACTTGTGAGGGAATCATCTCTTCCATCATCCTTTCCTCGCATGGGACAATGATCTAATAATGATGGTCATCACACTTTTATTTACTTACAACTAGAGAATTACAACTGAAAGTGATGGTGCGTGTCATAATAAAGGAAACGGTGGAAGTTACATGGCAATATATCTCGGAAAGGCTATTGAAATGCAATAATAGGTAGGTATGGTGGCTCTTTTGAGGAATGGTATATAGTGGTTGTTTGAGTAAAGTTGCGCGGTACTAGAGAGGCTAGCAAAGGTGGAAGGGTGATAGTGCGTATAAGCCATGGACTCACATTAGTCATAAAGAACTCACATACTTATTGAAAAAAGTCTATTAGTCATCAAAGCAAAGCATTAGACGCATGCCACTAGGGGAGAGGTTGGTAGGAGTAAACCATCGTGCGCTCCCGACCCTCACACAAAGGTCGACAATCTATAACAAATCATGCTCCGACTTCCTTACATAACGATTCACCATACGTGCATGCTACGATAATCACAAACATTTACACAAGTATTTTTACTAATTCACAATTACTTCCTAACATAAATCTTAACATTACCATATTTAAATCTCAAAACTTTATGCAAGGAATCAAACTTCTCATAATACTCAATGCACTTAATATGGAAGTTTTTATTATATCCCTCTTGGATGCCTATCATATCAGGACTAAATTCATAACCTAAACCAATTAACATGCTGTTTAAAGACTCTAAAAATAATATAAATGAGGTACAAGAGTTCAATTATTTCTATAAAAGCAGACACCACCGTGCTCTAAAAAGATATAAGTGAAGGACTAGAACAAAATTGCCTATCTCAAAAGATATAAGTAAAGCAAATAGAGTATTCTAAAAAATTAACGATTCATGCATGTCTCTATAAAAAGATTTTTGCAGCAAGGATGATTGTGACTAACTATAAAGCAAAGACTCGTATCATACAAGATGCTCCAAGAAAAACACATATCATGTGGTGAATAAAAATATAGCCTCAAGTAAATTTACCGATGGATTGAAGACAAAAGAGGGGATGCCTTCCGGGGCATCCCCAAGCTTAGGCTCTTTGGCATCCTTGAATATGACATGGGGTGCCTTTGGAATCCCCAAGCTTAGGCTCTTTCCACTCCTTATTCCATAGTGCATCAAATCTTTACCCAAAACTTGAAAACTTCACAACACAAAACTTAACAGAAAACTGATGAGATCCATTAGTATAAGAAAATAAATCACCAATTTAGGTACTGTTGTGAACTTATTATTGATTTATATTGGTTTAATACCCCCTATATTCTAACTTAACTATGGTTCATACCCCCCGATACAACCCATAGATACATCAAAATACGTACACAACACAAAGAAAACAGAATCTGTCAAAAACAGAACAGTTTGTAGGAATCTGAAAACTTAGTATACTTATGTAACTCAATTTTTTTTTAAAAAATAGGAAAACCCGGGAATTTTTTATATCAATCTTGTGGAAAACATTTAGACTCATTTGACTCTCCTAAAAATTTATAAAATTCCTGGACTGGGGCCGAAGTTTCTGTTTTTCAGCAAGATCAAATCAACAACCACCATAGACCATCCCAAAGGTCTTACTTGGCTCAAACACTAATTAAAACACCAAAAAAAAATAATACAGAAGTAATAATGTGTGAAACACTAAAAAATATAAGCAAAACCAGAACATAAAAATTAAATTGGGTTGCCTGCCAACAAGCGCTATTGTTTAACGCCACTAGCTAGGCAAAACACAATAGATCTAGGTATTGTCATCTTTGGTATGCAATCCAATAGTAGCTATCATAATAGATTCATAAGGCAATCTTATTTTCTTTATAGGAAAGTGTTCCATGCCTTTCCTTAATGGAAACTGTAATCTAATGTTTCCTTCTTTCATGTCAATAATTACACCAATCGTCCTACGGAAAGGTCTACCAAGAATAATTGAACATGTAGGATTGCAATCTATATCAAGAACAATGAAATCTATGGGCACATAATTCCTATTTTCAACAATAATAACATCATTAATCCTTCCCATAGGCTTCTTAATAGTGGAATCCGCAAGATGCAAATTAAAAGAGCAATCATCAAGATCGTGGTAACCTAGCACATCACATAAAGTTTTTGGAATCGTGAAAACACTAGAACCCAAATCACACAAAGCATGACACTCATAATATTTAATTTTAATCTTAATAGTAGGTTCCCACTAATCATGAAGCTTCCTAGGGATAGAAACTTCCAACTCAAGTTTTTCTTCAAAAGATTTCATCATAACATCAACGATATGTTTAGTAAATGCCTTATTTTGATTATAAGCGTGCGGAGAATTCATCATGGATTGCAAAACGGAAATACAATCAATAAAATAGCATCTATCCTAATTAATGTCCTTGAAATCCAAAAGAGTGGGTTCATTACTATTTAAAGTTTTGACCTCTTCAATCCCACTTTTATCAATTTTAGCATTAAGATTTAAAAACTCTGAATCATTGGGATGACTTTTAACTAAAGTTGACTTATCTATAGTACCATCCTTATCAATATTTATATTGGAAACAAAGATTCAATAGGAGTCACATCAATCACTTTGAGATCTTCATCATTATTATCACGAGAACACACCTTTTCAAGCCATTCACGCTTAGCACATATTCTAGCGATTTTTTCCTTACACTCATCAATAGAGATTCTCATAGGTTTTAAATACTCCTTAATATCATTCTTGGGTGGTTTAGATCTAACTTTAAAAGAATCAATTTCAAGCAACATTCTATCAACGTTCCTAGCCAAATCATCAATCTTGAGCAATTTTTCCTAAATTGTAGCATTGAAAACCTTTTGCGAACAATTAAATTCTTTAACAATATTCTCACGATCAGAGGGCATATTATTATAATATCCAGAAGAAATGTTGTAGGAATTACCATAATGATTAGAGTAATTACTAGGAAACGGCCTAGGGCTGAAATTACCTTTATACGCGTTGTTACCAAAATTGTTCCTACCAAAAAAATTCACATCCATAGATTCATTATTATTACCAATCAAAGAAGACAAAGTAATATCATTAGGATCAATAGGAGAACTCTTACTAGCAAACAATTTCATCAATTCATCCATCTTTTCACTCAAAGTATTTATTTCTTCAATAGCGTGCACCTCTTTACTAGTAGGAGATCTTTCGGTATGTCATTGAGAGTAATTTTCCATAATACTATATAGGAGTTTAGTAGATTCTCATAATGTGACTTACTTAAAAGTACCACCCGTGGCACAATCTAAAAGGTTCCTAGATGCAAAATTCAATCCCGCATAGAAAATTTGTATAATCATCCATAAACTCAAACCATGTGCGGGGCAATTTCTAATCATTAATTTCATCCTCTCCCAAAATTGTGCAACATGCTCATTATCAAGTTGCTTAAAATTCATTATATTGTTCCTAAGGGATATGATCTGAGCGTTGCCTAAGACTTGGAAATAAAAGCATCTTTACACTTATTCCATGAATCAATACTATTTTTAGGCAAAGATGAAAACCAAGTCTTAGCACGATATCATAGTGAGAACGAAATGTTGGAAATATGCCCTAGAGGCAATAAATAAAGTGTTTATTATTATATTTCCTTGTTCATGATAATCGTTTATTATCCATGCAATAATTGTCTTAATTGGGAACACATTACATGTGTGGGTAAATAGACAATACTTTGTCCCTAGTATGCCTCTAGTGAACTAGCTCGTTGATCAAAGATGGTCAAGGTTTCCTAGCCATGGACATGAGATGTCATTTGATATTGGGATCACCTCATTAGGAGAGTGATGTGATGGACAAGACCCAAACTACAAACGTAACATTTGATCATGTCAGTTTATTGCTACTGTTTTCCGCATGTCAAGTATATGTTCCCATGACCATGAGATCATGCAACTCATGGATACCGGAGGAGTGCCTTGTGTATATCAAACGTCACAACATAACTGGGTGACTATAAAGGTCCTCTATAGGTATCTCCGAGGGTGTGTGTTGAGTTGGCATGGATCAAGACTGGGATTTGTTACTCCGTATGACGGAGAGCTATGTCAGGGCCCACTCGGTAATACAACATCAAGATAAGCCTTGCAAGCAATGTGACTAAGTGTTAGTTGCGAGATCTTGTATTACAGAATGATTAAAGAGACTTGCCAATAACGAGGTTGAACTAGGTATGGAGATACCGACGATCGAGTCTCGGACAAGTAACTAACGAAGAACAAAGGGAACCAATACGATAGAGGTTCGACCGATAAAGATCTTCGTAGAATATGTAGGAACCAATACGGGCATCTAGGTCCTGCTATTGGTTATTGACCGTAGAGGTTTCTCGGTCATTTCTACATAGTTCTCGAACCCGCAGGGTCTGCACACTTAAGGTTTGGTGACGTTTCGGTAGTATAGAGTTATGTATGGTGGTGACTGAATCTTGTTCGGAGTCCCGGATGAGATCCCAGATGTCACAAGGAGCTCTGGAATGGTCCGTAGGTAAATATTCATATATAGGAAGTCCTATTTTGGTCACCGGAAAAGTTTTGGGCTCATTGGTAGTGTACCGGGAGTGCCGGTAGTGTACCGGGAGTGCCGGTAGTGTACCGGGTGACCATCGGGAGGGGTATTTCGAACCAAGAGGCTCCATGGGCTGTGGTAGAGTGTTTACCAGCCCTTAGTGGGCTGGTGGAAGTGCCACACAAGGCCCATGCGGTTTGGGGAAAAAGGCCTAAAGAGAAAAAGTGGAAAAAGGAAAAAATAGGGTGAATCCTAGTCCTACTAGGATTGGAGGTGGAGTCCACCTCCTCCACCTGGTTCGGCCAACTACTTGGAGGCTTGGCCCTTGTGCCAAGCCTCCTCATCTCTTCCTATTATATATACTAGAGGTTTTAGGGTTTTTGCACAGAATTTTCAGCCACGTGCTGCCCGTTCTTCCAATGCATAGTTTCTCCTCTAGATCGGTTTTCTGCTGTGCTTAGGCAAAGCCCTGCCGGAATAGCTCCACCACCATCTCCGGAGCACTGTCACGCTGCTAGAGAACTCTTACTCCTCTCCGCTCCCTCTTGCTGGATCAAGACGGCGGAGATCGTCATCAAGCTATACGTGTGCTGAACGCGGAGGTGTCGTCCGTTCGGCGCTAGATCGGAAGGATTGTGATCAAGTTCTTGGGACGGATTGTGATCAAGTTCGTGGGATGGATCATGATTGGATCGCGGGATGGATCGTGATTGGATCGCGGGACGGATCATAATTGGATCGCGGGACGCACGTCAATTTGGATCACGAAGACGTTCGACTACACCAATCGTGTTTCTTAATGCTTCCCGCTTAGCGATCTACAAGGGTACGTAGATCCGCTCTCCCTCTCATAGATGCTCATCCCATGCGATGTTCCCCAATAGTGGCATCATGAGCTAGGTCTATGTGTTGATGAGATCACGAGTAGAACACAAAAGGTTTGTGGGCATTGATGCTTAGATTGCTTCCTCCCTTGGTCGGATTTTGGTTCAGCGGTATTGTGAGATGAAGCGGCCCGGACCAATATTACTCATACGCTTACGAGAGACCAATTCCCTCGACCGCAACTTGTTGCATATATGGCTTGAAGGTGTTAGTTTCTCTCACTTTAGTTGGATTGGATTCGACAAAGGCTGTCCTTGAGAAGGTTGAAAAGCAACTAGTGTATCACCGTTTTGGTTTTTGCGTAGATGAGAATTGTTCTTGCTAGATACCCATAGCAGCCACGTAAAACATGCAACAACAATTAGAGGACGTCTAACTTGTTTTGCAGGGTATGTTGTGATGTGATATGGTCAATTACATGATGTGATATATGTGATGTATGAGATGATCATGTGATGTATATATGATCATGACTTGCATGTCGATGAGTACGGCAACCGGCAGGAACCATAGGGTTGTCTTTAATTATTGTATGACCTATGTGTCAATCATTAATCGCTATGTAAAGCTTTACTTTATCGCTAAATGGTAGCAATAGTAGTAGAAGCATGTTGGGCGCGACAACCCCGATGGCGACACGTTGATGGAGATCAATATGATGAAGATCACGGTGTCATGCCGGTGACGATGGAGATCATGTCGGTGCTTTCTAGATGGAGATCAAAAGCACAAGTTCATGGCCATATCATGTCACTTATGAATTGCATGTGATGTTAATCCTTTTATGCACCTTGTTTTGCTTAGGACGACGGTAGCATTCTAAGGTGATCCCTCACTTAGACTTCAAGATGAATTGTGTTCTCCCCGAGTGTGCACCGTTGCGAAAGTTCATTGTGTCGAGACACCACGTGATGATCGGGTGTGATAGACTCTACGTTCACATACAACGGGTGCAAGGCAGTGTTGCACATGCAGAACACTCGGGTTAAACTTGACGAGCCTAGCATGTACAAACATGGCCTCAGAACACAAGAGACCGAAAGGTCGAACATGAGTCATATAGTAGTTATGATCAACATAATGATGTTCACCATTGAAGCCACCTTAACTCACGTGATGATCGGACTTGAGTTGGTGGATTTAGATCATGTGACACTCAGATGGCCTGAGGGATGTCAATTTGAGTGGGTGCTTTAGTAATTTGATTAACTAAACTCATTATCTTGAATAATAGTCTATGTAAACTTTGCATATTTATGTTGTAGATCAATGGCCCGCATAGTAGCACCCCTGAATTTTAATGCATTCCTAGAGAAAGCTAAGTTGAAAGATGATGGAAGTAACTTTGTTGACTGGGCCCGTAATCTGAGGATTATCCTCACGGCTTCCCAGAAATCATATGTCCTTGATGCACCGCTTGGTGACAACCATAAGATATGACCTCCGAAGACGTTAAGAACGCTTGGGAGGCACGTACTGGAGATTACTCAATAGTTTAGTGTGCAATATTGTATGGCTTAGAACCGGGACTTCAAAGACGTTTTGAACGTCATGGAGCATATGACATGTTCCAGGAGTTGAAGTTTATCTTTCAGAAGAATGCTCGGATCGAGAGGTATGAAACCTCCGATAAGTTCTATGCTTGCAAGATGGAGGAGAACGGGTCTATTAGTGAACATATACTCAGAATGTCTGGGTATTCAACTCATCTAGCGGATTTGGGAATTGCCCTTCCGCCAGAGGCGATCACTAACAGAGTTCTTCAATCACTGCCACCTAGTTACAAGAGCTTTATGATGAACTATAACATGCACGGGATGAACAAGTCAGTCGTCGAGCTATTTGCGATGCTAAAAGTCGCTGAGTCTGAAATCCAGAAAGAACATCAAGTGTTGATGGTCAATAAAGCCACTAGTTTCAAGAAAAATGGCAGGGGCAAGGGCAAGGGCAAGAAGGGTAAAACCAAGAAGGATGGCAAAGCAGTTGCTACTCCTGTAAAGAAGCCCAAGGATGGACCCAAGACAGAATCTGAGTGCTTTCATTGCAAGGGAACTGGTCACTGGAAGCAGAACTGCCCCAAGTACCTGGCTGACAAGAAGGCGGCCACCAACAAACAAGGTATATATGATATACATCTTATTGATGTGTACTTACTAGCTCTTGTAGTAGTGCCTGGGTATTTGATACCGGTTCGGTTGCTCACATTTGCAACTCAAAGCATAAAGTACGGAATAAACGAAGGCTGGCAAAGGACGAAGTGACGATGCGCATGGGAAATGGTTCCAAGGTTGATGTGATTGCCGTGGCATGCTCTCTCTTCGATTACCATCGGGATTAGTGATGAACCTGAATAATTTTTATTTAGTGCCTACGTTAAGCATGAACATTATATCTGGATCTTGTTTATTGCGAGACGGTTACTCATTTAAATAAGAGAATAAAGGTTGTTCTATTTATATGAGTAATATCTTTTATGGTCATGCACCCAATATTAGGGGTTTATTCATACTGAATCTTCATAGTGATGACACACATGTTCATAACATTGATGCCAAAAGATGTAGAGTTGATAATGATAGTACCACTTTCTTGTGGCACTGCTGTCTAGGTCATATTGGTGTGAAACGCATGAGGAAGCTCCATGCTGATGGACTTTTGGAGTCACTTGATTTTGAATCACTTGACATATGTGAACCATGCCTCATGGGAAAGATGACTAAAACGCCGTTCTCTGGAACAATGGAACGGGCGAGTGACTTAATGGAAATCATACATACTAATGTGTGCGGTCCAATGAATGTTATAGCGCGTGGTGGATATCGTTATTTTCTCACCTTCACTGATGACTTAAGTAGATATGGGTATATTTACTTAATGAAACACAAGTCTGAAACGTTCGAAAAGTTCAAGCAATTTCAAAGTGAAGTTGAGAATCATAGTAACAAGAAGATTAAGTTCCTGCGATCTGATCGAGGAGGTGAATATCTGAGTTATGAGTTTGGCAGTCACCTAAGACAGTGTGGAATTGTTTCACAGTTGACACCGCCCAGAACACCAAAGTGTAATGGTGTGTCCGAACGTCGTAATCGTACCTTATTAGATATGGTGCGTTCTATGATGTTTCTTGCTGATTTGCCACTATCATTTTGGGGTTATGCATTAGACACAGTTGCATTCACTTTAAATAGGGCACCATCAAAATCCGTTGAGACGACGCCATATGAACTGTGGTTTGGCAAGAGGCCAAAGTTGTTGTTTCTTAAAGTTTGGGGATGTGATGCTTATGTCAAAAAGCTTCAGCCTAAAAAGCTGGAACCCAAAGGGGAAAAATGCATCTTCATAGGATACCCGGAAGAGATAGTCAAGTATACCTTCTATCTCAATCCGAAGGCAAAGTGTTTGTCGCTAAGACCGGAACATTTCTTGAGAAAGAGTTTCTCTCGAAAGAATTGAGTGGGAGGAAAATAGAGCTTGATGAGGTTATTGAACCTTTACTTCAACCAGAAAGTAGCGCAACGCAGAAAGATGTTTCTATGGAGCCTACGATGGTAGAAGAGGAAGTTAATGATGATGATCATGAAGCTTCGGATCAAGCTGCTATTGAACCTCGTAGGTCGACAAGGCCGCATACTACCCCTGAGTGGTACGACAACCCTATCTTGGAGGTTATGTTGTTGGACAACAATGAACCTACGAGCTATGGAGGAACAGTGATGGGCCCGGATTCCGAGAAATGGTTAGAGGCCATGAAATCCGAGATGGGATCCATGTATGAAAACAAAGTATGGACTTTGGAAGTATTACATGAAGGGCGAAAGGCCATTTAAAACAAATGGGTCTTTAAGAAGAAGACATACGCGGACGGTAATGTCACCGTCTATAAAGCTCCACTTGTGGCAAAGTATTTTTCACAAATTCAAGGAGTTGACTACGATGAGACCTTCTGACCCGTAGCGATGCTTAAGTCTGTCAGAATCATGTTGGCAATAGCTGCTTATTTCGACTATGAAATTTGGCAGATGGATGTCAAAATAGCGTTCCTCAACGGTTTCCTTGTGGAAGAGTTGTATATGATGCAACCAGAAGGTTTTGTCGATCCAAAGAATGCTGACAAAGTTTGCAAACTTCAACGATCCATTTATGTACTGGTACAAGCATCTCAGAGTTGGAATAAACGTTTTGATGAGGTGATCAAAGCGTTTGAGTTTATACAAGTTTATGGAGAAGCTTTTATTTATAAGAAAGTGAGTGGGAGCTCTATAGTGTTTCTAATATTATATGTGGATGACATATTGCTCATTGGAAACAATATAGAAATGTTGGAAAGCGTGAAGGAATATTTGAACAAGAGTTTTTCAATGAAGGACCTAGGAGAAGCTGCTTTCATATTAGGCATTAAGATCTATAGAGATAGATCAAGATGCTTAATAGCACTTTCACCGAGCACATACCTTGAAAAAGTTTTGAAGAAGTTCAAAATGGATCAGTCCAAGAAGGGGTTCTTGCCTGTGTTACAAGATGTGAAGTTGAGTAAGACTCAATGCCGAGTGACTGCAGAAGATAGAGAAAAGATGAGTGTCATCCCCTATGCTTCAGCCATAGGCTCTATCATGTATGCAATGTTGTGCACAAGACCAGATGTTAGCGTTGCCATAAGTATGGCCGGAAGGTTTCAAAGTGATCCTGGAATGGAACACTGGGCACCGGTCAAGAATATCCTTAAGTACTTGAAAAGGACTAAAGAGATGTTTCTTGTTTATGGAGGTGATGAAGAGCTCGTCGTAAAGGGTTACGTCGATGCAAGCTTTGACACTGATCCAGATGACTCTAAGTCACAAACCGGATACGTATTTATTCTTAACGGGGGAGCGGTAAGCTGGTGTAGTTCCAAGGAAAGTATGGTAGTCGATTCTACATGTGAAGCGGAGTACATCGCAGCCTCGGAGGCGGCAAAGGAAGGTGTCTGGATGAAGCAGTTCATGACAGATCTTGGAGTAGTGCCCAGTGCACTGAATCCAATGAACCTGTTCTGTGAAAACACTGGTGCCATTGCTCTGGCCAAGGAACCAACGTTTCACAAGAGGACCAGACACATAAAGCGACGCTTCAACTCCATCCGCGATTACATCGAGGAGAAGGACATAAATATTTGCAAAGTGCACACGGATCTGAATGTTGCAGACCCGTTGACTAAACCTCTTCCAAGGGCTAAACATGATCAACACCGGAACTGCATGGGTGTTCGATTCATTACAATGTAAATCACATGGTGATGTGAGCTAGATTATTGACTCTAGTGCAAGTGGGAGACTATTGAGAATATGCCCTAGAGGCAATAAATAAAGTGTTTATTATTATATTTCCTTGTTCATGATAATCGTCTATTATCCATGCTATAATTGTATTAATTGGAAACACATTACATGTGTGGGTAAATAGACAATACTTTGTCCCTAGTATGCCTCTAGTGAACTAGCTCGTTGATCAAAGATCGTCATGGTTTCCTAGCCATGGACATGAGATGTCATTTGATAACAGGATCACATCATTACGAGAATGATGTGATGGACAAGACCCGAACTACAAACGTAGCATTTGATCATGTCAGTTTATTGCTACTGTTTTCTGAATGTCAAGTATATGTTCCTATGACCATGAGATCATGCAACTCACGGATACCGGAGGAGTGCCTTGTGTGTATCAAACGTCGCAACGTAACTGGTGACTATAAAGGTGCTCTACAGGTATCTCCGAGGGTGTCTGTTGAGTTGGCATGAATCAAGAGTGGGATTTGTTACTCCGTATGACGGAGAGGTATCTCAGGGCCCACTCGGTAATACAATATCACAATAAGCCTTGCAAGCAATGTAACTAAGTGTTAGTTGCAGGCTCTGGTATTACGAAACGAGTAAAGAGACTTGCCAATAACGTGGTTGAATTAGGTATGGAGATACCGACGATCGAATCTCGGGCAAGTAACATACCAAAGAACAAAGAGAACATTATACGAGATTAACTGAATCCTTGACATAGAGGTTCGACTGATAAAGATCTTCGTAGAATATGTAGGAACCAATATGGGCATACGGGTCCCCCTATTGGTTATTGAGCATAGAGGTGTCTCGGTCATGTCTACACCATCATCGCTGGAGCGCTGTCAAGCTGCCGGAGAACTCTTCCTCCTCTCCGCTCCCCCTTGCTGGATCAAGACGGCGGAGATCGTCATCAAGCTGTATGTGTGCTGAACGCGGAGGTGTCGTCCGTTTGGCGCTAGATCGGAAGGATCGTGATCAAGTTCGTGGGACGGATCATGATTGGATCGCGGGACGGATCGTGATTGGATCTTGGGACGAATCATGATTGGATCGCGGGACGCACGGCGATTTGGATCGCGAAGACGTTCGACTACACCAACCACATTTCTTAACTCTTCCCGCTTAGCGATCTACAAGGGTACGTAGATCCACTCTCCCTCTCGTAGCTGCTCATCACCATGGATAGATTTGCGTGTGCATAGGAATTTTTTTGTTTCCCATGCAACATTCCCCACCACGAAAATAGCTTCAATTTAACAATATCGTTATCCAAATATTTCTTCTTTTGTGCGTCACACAATGCAACGAAAGTATTTAGATGGCACGCGACATCTTCACTAGGGAGGCCAGAAAATTGTTCTTTCATAACAAGATTATGCAAAGCAGCATTGATTTCATAAGATTCCGCACTAGTGGTGGGGGCAATCGGAGTACTAATAAAATCATTGTTATTAGTATTGGAAAATTCACACAACTTAGTATTCTCATACATCGTGACAAAGCAAACAATCAAGCACACAAGCAAAAAGGCAAACGAAAAGGCGAACCAAAGAAGGGCGAATAAAAAGGCAAATATTTTTGGTATTTTCTGAAATTGTTTTAGAAGTGGGGGAGAGGAAATTGAGAGGCAAATTACAAATAAAGTAAATCCAAGAGATGAGTTTGTGATGGGTACTTGGTAGGCTTGATGTGTATCCTCCCTAGCAACGACGCCAGAAATTCACAAGTTGACGGGAGAGTTCTTGTCTTGACTTGCTATGTATCCTCCCCGGCAAGGGCGCCAGAAATCCTTCTTGCTACCTCTTAAGCTTGACTTGGTTTTCCCTTGAAGAGGAAAGGGTGATGCAGCAAAGTAGATAAGTATTTACCTCAGTTGTTGAGAACCAAGGTATCAATCCAGTAGGAGGAACAAGCAAGTCACCAATGGATGCACCTACATAGACAATCAAACTCTTGCACCCAATGCTATAAAGGGGTTGTCAATCCCTTCACGGTTATTTGCAGGGATTATGTCTAATAGAGATAGATGTGGTAGATTGCGGAAAGTAAAAGGTAAATAAATTGCAGCAAGGTATTTTTGGTGTTTTTGGTTTATAGATCTTAAAATATATTACGGAAAGTAGACCCGGGGCCATAGGTTTCACTAGAGGCTTCACTCTTGAAGGAAAATATCATGGTGGGTGAACAAATTACTATCGAGCAACTGATAGAAAAGCGAATAATTATGAAGATATCCAGGGCAATGATTATGCATATAGGCATCATGTCCGTGTCAAGTAGACCAAATCGATTCTGCATCTACTACTATTACTCCACACATCGACCAACTCCTGCCTGCATCTACAGTATTAAGTTGATGAAGAAAAGAGTAACACATTAGGTAAGATGGCATGATGTAGATGGATAAACTCAAGCAATATGATGAAAACCCCATCTTGTTACCTTTGATGGCAACAATACAATACGTGCCTCGCTACCCATGCTTTGTCACTGGGTGAGGACACCACAAGATGGAACCCAAAACTAAGCACTTCTCCCATTGCAAGAATTACCAATCTAGTTGGCCAAACCAAAACAATAACTCGAAGAGACTTTCAAAGATATGAAATCATGCATATAAGAATTCAGAAAAGACTCAAATAATATTCATGGATAATCTTAACATAAACCCACAATTCATCTGGTCTCGACAAACACACCGCAAAAGAGTATTACATCGGATAGATCTCCATGAAGATCATGAAGAACATGGTATTGAAGCACAAAGAGAGAGAAGAAGCCATCTAGCTACTAGCTATGGAACCGTAGGTCTGTGGTGGACTACTCACGCATCATTGGAGGGGCAATGGAGTTGATGTAGATGCCCTCTATGATCGAATCCCCCTTTGGCAGAATGCCGGAAAAGGATCCAAGATTGGATCTCTCATGAACGGAGGCTTCTGGCAGCGGAAAAGTATTTGCGTGGCTCTTTTTGGTATTGGGGGAATATTAGGATATTTCTCGGAGGAAGATTAGGGGTAGGAGACCTGCCAAGAGGTGGCAAGCCTGCCAGGCCCGGCCAAGGGGGTGGCCACGCCCCCTGGCTTGTGACCTCCTAGCAGATGTCCTGATGTGCAGTCCAAGTCTGGTTGATCTCTTTCCTCAAAAAATCATTCTGAAGAATTTATTTCATTTGGACTGTGTTTAATATTCCATATCTGCAATACTCAAAATCAACGAAAAAACAGAAACTGGCACTGGGCTCTAGATTAATAAGTTAGTCCCAAAAATAATATAAAATAGCATATTAATGCATATAAAACATCCAAAATAGATAATATAATAGCATGACACAATCAAAACTTATAGATACGTTGGAGACATATCAGATACCACCATGATGAAAGGCCACCAATGACCCATAGGATGCACTAAGAGGCCAGATTGCTGAAACACATCATCCGCAAAAGCCGCACCATGAGAAAAATCTAGATCCCATTGAGATGTATATCACTGGAGTTAGGAGAGATCACCTGGGTTGATGGCCGGAAGAGAGGGATAAAAGGTTGGCTAGAAATCCAGATCGCCATGGAGTCGCCGGTGGGGTGGGTGGGAGGGTGGAGTCATCATGAGCTTGCTTGATGTTGTCAAGTCCATACTTTGCACTAAACTTATGAAAAGCTTCCCACAATTATAGCAGTTTCAGTCACGACTTGAAGAACGCTTCTCTTCATATCTTGAGTTGGAGCTTCGATCTTTGCCTCTATTCTTGTAGAAATTGTTGACTTTCTTGACCATGAGGCTTATCTCTTCATTTGTGACAAGGTTGATACTTGAAGTTGCGGGAGCATCACTTGTGGATTTATACACTTATGGAATCTGGAAATTTGAGTGTCATATCATGAGCAACAATCCTTCCAATCACTTCCGTAGGCTTCAGATATTTGTAGTTGGGCATCATTTGGAGATAACTTTAAAGAACTGTGTCATATCTATCATCCAAAGCTTGAAGTATCTTCTTGATGATGAATCTGTCGGTCATTTGTTTGCTTCCTAAGCCGGCAATATCATTGGTGATGGGAGATAGCCTATAGTACATCTTAGCGACTCCTTCACCATCCTTCATCTTGAACTTGTCAAGCTAACTTTAAAGAACATCCAACTTGGATTCTCCCATAGATTCAGTACCTTCATGCATAACAACCAAAGTATCCCAAATCTCTTATGCATTCTCAAGACGACTGATTTTGTTGAATTATTCGGGGTATAGGAAGTTGAAGAGAATGTCACGTGCTTGAGAATTGTATTGCAACATCTTCAATTCATCCGCGGTCGCTTCACGATCGGGTTCCCTTCCATCACCAAATAATTCACCTTGCAATCCAACACGAACAACGACCCAAACGGCGGGGTTATGACCAAGAATATGCATTTTCATTTTTTGCTTCCAGCTAGCAAAATTAGTGCCATCAAAGTACGAATCTCTATGGTGATAATTTCCCTCACTAGAAGCCATACTCTCCTACGTTGTGAAACCAAATAAATGGAGACCAAAGCTCTGATACCACTTGTAGGATCGAAAGTAGCTATAGAGGGGGG
This sequence comes from Hordeum marinum, assembly GCA_022496015.1. Lineage (NCBI taxonomy): Eukaryota > Viridiplantae > Streptophyta > Magnoliopsida > Poales > Poaceae > Hordeum > Hordeum marinum. The sequence continues at coordinate 121,854,446 of CM039672.1, forward strand.
TGATTAGACTACTTGACCAAATAAAAATCTACTTTTTACCAATTTTAAGTGTTGGCAGATTTTAACTTTCATAGCAATTCATGCACACCCTACACATGCATGTCTACGAGTATAGCAGCGGAAAGTAAATACAAGCATGAGTATTAAAGGAAGGGTAGGAAGATCAAAGGAGACATGAAGATTTTTCCCGTGGTTTCGATAGGTGGTGCTATCGTACGTCCACGTTTATGGAGTCTTTAAACCACGGAGGGTAACAGTCACGAGATACCACGAAGGGTTCAACCCACGGAGGGTTCCACGAAGAAGCAACCTTGACTATACCATGACGGCCTATGTGCACAGAGGACTAGTCTAACTCAAGTAGATCTTCACGAAGTAGGCAATCTCCTTGCCCTTACAAACTTCTTGGTTCACTCCACAACACAAACTAAGAGGCTCCCAAGCGACACCTAACAAATCTAGGAGGCACCACCGTCCAAAAGGTAATAGGCTCGATAGTGTCGATGAACTCCTTGATCTTGTGCTTCAAGATGATAGAGTCCTCAACACATAATCACTCTCTCATAGATTTGGCTTTGGTGGAAGAGATTTATTGGGTGGAAAGCAACATGGGGAGACTAGAGATCAAGATTCATATGGTTGGAATGGAATGGCATGATCTCAACACATGAGTAGGTGGCTCTCTCAGAAAATCAGTTGGGAAGAGTGGGGATCTGTTCTGAGTGCTTCTCTTTCTAGTAAGTGGTGGTGGACGGGTATATATAGACATCTCCAAAAATCCAACCATTACACATTAAGTGACCAACTCGGTGACACTGATGTGTAAATCTCAGTGGTACCGAAGTGACCAAAAGGTGGCAACTTTAGAATCTCAATGAGACCGATATATAAATCTCGGTGGTACCGATTAGGTAACCAACGTTCAGATTGCGCAACTCAGTGATGCCGATCCAACAAACTCGATGGTACTGATTTTGTGAATCGAGGTAATAGAAAGTTGGCAACCCAATCTCGGTGGTACCAAAGTGTAATCGGTTGCACTGATGTGCTAGGGTTAGGCATGGGTGTGTCTAAGTTTGGGAATCGGTGGCACCGAGTGGGAATTGTTGGTTACACTGATTTTGGATATTTGGCTTTGGATAGACTTTCGTGGAATAGTTTGTGGGTGTTTTTGGTGACTATCACTCATGCAGGTTTGAGCATCTTGTTCACCAACGATACCTTACCCCCTTTTAATAGTATTGGCTTTCCTATGGACTCAAAGTGATTTCTCACAAAGTAAAATGTAGAGTCCTCTTGCTTGAAGATTTGCCAATCCATTCCTTGCATCTTGGGGTTTCTCCACAATCCTTTTGCCATCCCTATCATTGAACTTTTCCTGAAATATGCTTAGTGGAAACATTAGTTCAATGACATATATGTTGTTATTAATTACCATAAACCACCAAGGGAGAAAATGTGCGTTCACATGCAAGAAGCCTATGACAATTGTTGACCTCGATCATTGTGTGGAACATGAGGATGACTCGGCACATCATTGGGTCTGGCGGAACTATTATCCACTCATGTGATAATATATCGTCAGCTCAAGCGGTCCTAATTCTGGAGAAAAATTGCCACTTCTTAGCCCTTAAACAGGAGCTCAGATGGCTCAAGCGTTCATGTCAGGGCATGGCTGAGCTCATGTCGGCTCTCACCAAACATGCATATTCTGATACCACTAACCACCTGGGTTCCAATGAGGAGAAGTCTGCTAAGGGTAAGAAGAACGGTAGTGGCAAGGGTGAGTAGCAGAATGGGGTAGGAAATAACAACCCCGGTAATGGTGGCAAGCGAAAGCACCCGGACGGTGGGTCAGATATGGTAGCCAACAGCAACACTGGAAACAGTTGTGCTAAGGGAAACGGTAAACCGCCTTTCAGTAAGGCCAAACCCCTCTTCAACATGCAGGCAAGACTCATGCTTGGTGGGATTGTTATATCATGCTAGAATTCTGGAATTACAGCCTTAATTAGCATCATGGTAACAACATTGTCCACCTGGCAGGTCAGGATCCGCCTGTCACGGGTCAGGCTTCGATGGAGGCGGCTCAAATTCGGGTTATCAGGGTCAAGGTAATCAAGGTGGCTACCATCAGCAGCCCAACAATGGTGGGCAACAGCCGAACAACCAGTCAGGGTATCAAAGTAACCCGAAAAAGCATAATGGAGGCTAGTATCATGTCTTAACCACAAGTTTAGAGAAGCATGATTAGAAGTTGCACAAGAGGGTGGTCTAAGTACACGATATCATGGAGTGGGGAGGATCACCCGCCAAGGATTGATAAACTGGGAGACTTGGCGCTTGTGGTGGCCCCTCAGGTAGGAGGCTATAAATTCACAAAGGTACTGATGGATGGCGGCAGCAGCATCAACATCTTGTACTATGACACCTTTCAACGGATGGAGTTGACTAACAAGGATCTCAAGCCATCGTCTATAGTATTCCATGATGTAGTTCCGGTCAAGTCTACTTATCCAGTAGGGAAAATTGCCCACGAGGTGGCATTTGGTGATGACGAGAATTACAGGGTAGAAACCTTATGGTTTGAAGTAGTCAAAATCCTTGTTCAAGAATTCATCCTATTAATCAGTTAATTGGACAATTAATCGCTACTCATCGGGTGGCCGAATCGAATAACACCTATTCATCGCGTTAGCCTTCCAGGCCGATTAAATGATTTGTTAGGCCGATTAAATGGCTTGCTCACCGATTAATGTATTGTTAGACCAATTAATCGTTCTTGGCCCGCTAACTCAAGGGCAAACAAAAGCTTGATTATGTGGCCCATAACCCCTACCAGTGCCTCCCGCTCCTAAAGAGCTAGGGTTGATCCCTCCACCATACCGTTTCCACTCTTCCCATCCCTTCCTGACCTAGATGACAGCTCGTCAGGTCCTCGTCGGTGCGCTGCCACTTCCCCTCCTCCTTCGCGACCTGCCACCTCTGAAAATGCACCCATTCATACGTCATACGCGACTGCCGTCACCTTTCCTCTTTGTCTCCATTGCGTGGTCACCATCTCTCGGAGTTGCGTCCAAGTTGCTCAACAATAAAGTGTTGTTATATATATGTTTGTCGATTATATTTACAACCACATGGATGATTATTGTTTTATACGTGTTTATCATCTATTGAGAAAAGAAAATGGTGCCATTTGCTTCATACTTGAAATGTTGATTTTTTGTCCATACAAATTTGCTTCTAATGAGTTTAAAATTACACCGATTAATGGTCGACCGATTAGTCCAGTTAATAGGGGGATTAATCAATTATTCACTACTCCCAAGCTAAACAAGCATCTAACAGTTAACGATTTCTTGAACAATGGTCAAAATCAAGAGCCCATATCATGCCCTGTTTGGGCGACCGGCTTTTGCCAAATTGATGCCTCGGCCCTGTTATGTTTACTTGCAACTCAAGATGTTGGGTTTGAAGGGGACGATCATGGTGCACAGTGATTAAAAAATTGCTCTTGAGTGTGAGGAAGGTGATGCGGCATACGCGGAGACAAGTTGTGTGGATGCAGAGCTCAAGTTCTATGCTGATAATGTTGACCCGACGGATATAACCCCATTAAAAAATCCTAACACAAAATCTGACCCGCCCCTGAAGTTCGCGGTAGAAGATACCAAGTTGGTGGCTTTTTCTCCTGGTGACTCATCGAAGCAATTCACTATTGGGGATAGCATGGACCCCACATAGGAGAGTATGCTCATCAAATTCATCCGTGAGAATCGGGACATCTTCGCATGGAAACCATATGACATGCCGGGTGTACCGAGAGAATTCACTGAGCACCACCTTAATGTGGATCCTAAGTTTAAGCCGGTCAAGCAAGTCCTCCGTCGTTTGAATGAGGAGCAGCGTAAAGCTATTGGGGAAGATGTAGCCCGGCTCTTAGAAGTAGGGTTTATCGTGGAGGTTTTTCACCCAGAGTGGTTGGCTAATCCCGTGCTCGTACCTAAAAAGAAGTGTGGATTGCACAAATCTTAACAAGGCTTGTTCGATTGATCCATTTGCTCTCCCCCGTATCGACCAGATCAATGATGCAACGGAGGGTTGTGAGAGTTTTAATTTCTTGGATTCTTATTCGGATTATCATCGAATCAAGATGGCAGTTAAAGATCAAGAGAAAACATCCTTCATCACACCTTTTGGAGCTTTCTGCTATGTGTCCATGCCTGTTGGACTCAAAAGTGCGCAGGCGACTTATCAATGTTGTGTGCAGAACTGTCTTCATAGTCAAATTGGGCACAATGTTCATGCTTACGTGGACGATATTGTTGTCAAGTCAAGTAAGAAGGAGACTCTCCTTGACAATTTCAAGGAAACTTTTGATAACCTGCGGGTTTAAAATATGATGTTTGATCTGGCTAAATGTGTTTTCGGTGTCCCTGCAGGCAAGCTCCTGGGATTCTTGGTCTCAGAACGGGGCATCGAAGCTAGCCCGGATAAAATAAAGGCCATCACCTCATTATCTAAGCCCGTGTGCATTAATGATGTCCAGCGCTTGGTGGGTCGTACCACCAAATTAAGCCAGTTGATAAGCCGCATGGACGAGAAGGCTATCCCTTTATATCAGATGATGAAAAAGATAGATGATTTTTTCTGGAGTGATGCTACCAATGATGCGCTTGAGGCACTCAAAAAACAGTTGGTTGAGCCGCTTGTCTCGGCTGCTCCCGCGGAAAAAGACCAATGCTTTTGTATGTGACAACTAATAACAAGGCCCACAGTGTTGCGGTTGTTGTGGAGCGCAAGGAGGCAGGAAAAGAGTACTCAGTCTAGAGGCCGGTTTACCATGTCAGCGAGGTTTTGACAAAGTCGAAGCAAAGATACTCGCATTGGCAAAAGCTGGTGTCTGCAGTGTTCATGGTGAATCGCAAGCTCAAGCATTATTTCCTTGGACATGCAATCACGAAGGTTAGCTCTGCTCCTTTGGGGATATCATAAATAGAGAAGCCATCAGCAGGATGGCTAAGTGGGCACTTGAGCTTGGGCCTCTTAATTTGAGGTATGTGCCTCGAACAGTTGTCAAATATCAAGCCTTGGTGGACTTTACTAATGACCGGCCGGAGTGTCAAGCGCCTGAGGAGAAGCCAGATAATAAATATTGCACAATTCACTTTGATGGATCCAGACTTTTGGAAGGCTCGGGGGGCTGGAGTTGTTTTAACTTCCCCTAGAGGTGATAATTTTTGTTATGTATTAAGGTTAATGTTTCCTTGTACTAACAATACAGCTGAGTATTAAGCCTTACTTCATGGACTCCGTGTAGCCAAGGAAATGAATTTAAGCGGGGTTAGATGCCTCGGCGACTTAGACCTTGTGGCCCAATAAGTCTCGGGCACGTGGGACTCTAAAGATCCTCGTATGGCGGCTTATCACCAGGCGGTTGACGTCATTGACGGTCACTTCAAGGGTTATATGGTGGATCATATTGATTGTTGGAAGAATGAGGGGGCTGATGGATTGTCAAGATCGGGGTATTGCGTCACCCTTCAGTCAAATTACCTTGTGAGGAGGATCTTGCTATACCTGACCTAGAGGGACAGTTGGTGGCCACTCTCTGCGCTATTCCTGATTGAAAGTTGCTATATCTAGCGTATCTGACTTGCGACGAGTTACCTAAGGACGAAACCTTAGCACGACAGATCATTAGACGGTCAAAGTCCATGACTATCGTCAATGACGAGTTCCACAGGTGCAGTGTGAATGGTGTTTTTCAACGTTGCGTTTCTCCTGAGGAGGGCTTGGAAATTATACACGAGATACATGCTGGTGACTATGGTCATCACGTGGGCTCAAAATCTTTGGTGGCCATGGCTTTTTGGCATGTTTTTTGGTAAACGGCTCAAAAAGATGCAGATGACATAGTTACCAAGTGCGGTGGATGTCAAAAATTCGGACGACGAGCCCATGCGTCGACTCAAGAATTGCGAATGATTCCAATCAGTTGGCTGTTTGTGGTCTGGGGGCTTGATATGGTTGGGCCGTTTAAGATGTCTAAAGATAAGAAGACCCACCTATTGGTGGTGGTTTATAAATTTACCAAGTGGGTTGAGGCAGAGCCGGTCAGCAAGTGCGATACACCAATGACAGTTTAGTTTGTCAAGAAGCTGATCTTTTGTTTTTGTTACCCTCATAGTATCATTATTGACAATCGTACAAATTTGTCCAAGGGGGCTATGAAAGAATTCTACGAAAGCGAACATATCCGCCTCGATTTCTCCTCCATGGCTCATCGGCAATCTAATGGTCAAGCAGAACGTGCTAACCAAGAGATCTTGAGAGGGATAAAACCATGGTTTATGGTTCCTTTGGAAAGAATGCTAGGTTGTTGTGTGGAGGAGTTACCTTCACTTCTTTGGAGCATCATAACCACTCCCAACAGATCAACAGGCTACACGCCTTTTTCATGGTTTATGGCGCCGAAGCATTTCTCCTGAGTGATATCCGTCATAACTCGCCCAGGGTGCTGGCTTATGTTGAAGCACATAATGAGACGGCACGTCAGAATGCACTTGATGTTTTGGATGAAGAGCAGGATCTCGCACAACACAATCGACAATTTATCAACAAGATCTACGTCACTATCATAGCCGCAGAGTCAAGACCCGGATGTGCCAACAAGGCGACTTAGTTCTCTATTTGATTCAAGATCAAAAAGATATGCATAACTTATCGCCACCTAGGGAATGACATTTTGTGGTTAGCTAGAATCTCAACAATGGATCATATTATCTCATAAATGCATGGGAAGCTGATAAGTCACACACATCCGGGCAAGAAACTAGCAGGCCATGTAATATTTCTCATCAACGGGCTTACTACACTCGAGTCATTGGCTCTCATTAATGTACATACCTCTCCCATTGTATATACCTTTTATACTTAGTATAATAAATTTGGCACCCCCATAATTCAGGGCCTCTATGTTTTTTTCTTCCAATGGTACTTTGTGTAAGATTTGGATCATCATAGTCACTTGGGGGCTTCCAACTCAATGAGTTTAGCTTTCATACCCTCTTGACTGGCTTCCACGCCATATATGAGTTAAACCTACCTGTTTGCAACTTGCTACTCCACCATGTGACCCGCCGAACTCTTACCAGTCAATCTTTCAATAAGACCCTTAACTTGTCAAGGTTAAAACTCTTGTTAGTCAATCTTTTAATAAGACCCTAAACTTGGTAAGGTTAAAATGACGGTTTATGTCACGAGAGAGCCGGCTTACATAGAGCTAGGATAAAATCACCCGTTTGCTATAGTCGCTCTGCTATGTGGCTCGTTCGTACTCTTAACAGTCAATCTTTTTTAAGACCTTGAACTGGTTAAGGTTATAGCGACAAATTTATGTCACGTGAGAGTCGGCTTATGGGATTTTTGGCACACATGCCCTGCTGTAGTCTCTTCACTATGTGGCTCGTTCATACTGTTAACATTCAATCTTTTCAAGACCCTGAACTAGTTAAGGTTAAAACAACGGATTTATATCATGTGAGAGCCAGCTTTTGATATTTTTGGGCACTCATGCGTAGCTTCTTTGAAGCAACAAACTTGAGTTTTTCTCAGAAATATAAAACAAGAGTTTATCTCTTTGGAATGTGCCTTCAAAGCCACCCAAACAATAATAAAAGATATACAGATATTTTCTGTTTGATGTTTCACAGGGATTTTATCATGATAAGATTCTAAAGTCTTGGGATGATAGTTTGTCCTAGCTAGGTGTTGTTCATTGTTCAAAGCGTTTTTGCTGTTATGACCCGCCAACGGCTATCAGAAAGTATGATCACAGCAAAATGTAACAAATGGATAGCACCAAAGCTGGTGAAATATGAGTTATTCAAACTCCAAACGTGCACGAAGGCACGATACGGGCAATCAGTTTTTACTACGTCTATTACAAGGCTATGCAGATCCCAAAATGAGTGGACTCAAGTTTTTCACAAAAAATTATAACCCGGTAGGTTAGCATGACCAGGTTAACTTCATCTGAGGCTGGCTCCTCACCTTCTCGCTGACGGGTCATCCTGCGCTGGGTCTTCCTGGATCTGAAGGTTGTCCACATCCCAGTTGCAATTTATTAAGGCTTCAAATTCGGCTTTGTCATGCAAGATTGGAGAGGGGTCAACATCAGGGGCAAATATGTGCTTACGATGTTGAGGAGTTAGGTCCTTTGTTTGAAAAGTCGGCGTCCGGACTCGCTGTGGGATCACTAGAAGAGTATGTCTAGAGGGGGTGAATAGACTAGTGATACATTTCCATCATATCCACTTTTCCATACTCTTTTGCCCTTGTTTTGGACTCTAATTTGCAAGATTTTAATGGAACTAATCCAGACTAACGCTGTTTTCTGCAGAATTGCCTTGGTGTTATTTTTGTGCAGAAATTAAAGTTCTCGGACCATCCTGAAAATTTACGAAGAATATTTTTGGATTTAATAAAAAATACTAACCCAAGAATCAACCAGAGTGGGGCCACCATAGGCCACAAGCCTGCTAGGCGCGGCCACCCCCTGGCCGCGCCTAACAGACTTATGCGGCCCTCGTGGCTAGTCCGACCTCATCTCCAGCTCCATATAACCCTATTCACGGACAAAAAAAAATAAGAGAGAAGAGTTCATCGCGTTTCACAATACGGAGCCACCACCACCTCCTGTTCTTCCTCGGGAGACCAAATCTGGAATCCGTTTTGGGCTCCGGAGAGGGGAAATCGGCGCCATCCTCATCACCAACCATCCTTCATCACCAATTCCATGATGCTCTCCGCCGTTCGTGAGTAATCCCATCGTAGGCTTGCTAGACAGTGATGGGTTGGATGATATTTATCACGTGATCGGGTTAGTTTTGTTATGTTTTTATCCCTAGTATCCACTATGTTTTGAGATTGATGTTGCTATGACTTTGCTATGATTAATGCTTGTCACTAGGGCCCGAGTGCCATTATTTCATATCTGAACCTATTATGTTTTCATGAATATATATGTGTTGTTGATCCTATCTTGCAAGTTGTAGACACCTATTACGAGTTATGATCCGCATCCCCTAGGGTGATAATAACTGGGATTCTTTCCAGTGATTACCGTAGTTTGAAGACTTCATGTATTCACTAAGTGCTAATGCTTTGGTCCGGTTCTCTATTAAAAGGAGGCCTTAATATCCCTTAGTTTCCATTAGGACCCCGCTGCCATGGGAGGGTACGACAAAAGATGTCATGCAAGTTCTTTTCCATAAGCATGTATGACTATATATGGAATACATGCCTACATTAGATTGATGAATTGGAGCTAGTTCTGTGTCACATTATGTTATAACTGTTGGATGATCAATGCTATCCAACATAATTATCCATCACTAATCCAAAGCCTATGATCTTTCCACATATTTGTCCTTGCTAAGTTACTTCTCCACTACTACTGTTACAATCACTACAAAACTGCTACTGTTACTTTTGCTATCGTTAACGTTACTTCCATACTAATTTGCTACTGAATACTTTGCTGAAGATATTAAGTCTTAGGGGTGTGGTTGAAATGACAACTCAGCTACGAATACTCGAGAATATTCTTTGGCTCCCCTTGTGTCGAATCAATAAATTTGGGTTGAGTACTCTACCCTGAAAAACTATTGTGATCCCCTATACTTGTGGGTTATCAAGACCTTTGTCTGGCACCGTTGTCGGGGAGCATAGCTCTACTCACTGAGTCACTTGGGATTTATATCTATTGATCACTATGAAGAATCTGAAAGATCCAAAAACCAAGATCTATCCTTCTACTACGAGGGGAGGTAAGGAACTGCCATCTAGCTCTACACTTGATTCACCTTCTGTAATAAGTAAACTTACAACACCACCACCTGCTATTAATTCTGATATGTCGCAAGTAATTGATGATGCCACTTCTATTATGCATGATGCTTATGATGATACTTTGCTTGATAATACTGTGCCACTTGGTGAATTTCTTGATGAACAAATTGCTAGAGTCAGTGCTGAAAACTATGATACTTCTGAAACTGATGAAATTATTGAAACTAAACACTTTGAGACACCTACTAGACATAGCTCTCCTAGATATGAATATCCTTGTATTCCTGAGGGTTATGTTATGGATGGAGAGGTAGCTAGGGACTTTCTTTCTTGTAATGATAGAGATGATCTTAAGAAATTACTATGCAAGTGGAAAGAAAAATCTTTGAATCATAGAATGAAATATGATCCTAAGTTTGCTACTTCACCCATCTTTTTACTGATAAGGATTATGAATTAATTGTCGATCCTGAGTTAATTACTTTGGTTGAATCTGATCCTTTCCATGGTGATGAATCTGAAACTGTTTATCCTTAAGTTGAATGATATTGTCACCTTGTTTACTCATGAGGAAAAAATTCGTTATTACTATATCCTTAAGTTGTTTCCTTTCTCGTTAAAGGGTGATACTAAGATATGGTTTAATTCTCTTGCTCCTGGTTGTGTGCGTAGCCCCCAGGATATGATTTATCACTTCTCTGAAAAATATTTTCGTGACCATATGAAACAAGATGTCTTGCAGGAAATATTTACCTTTGTGCAAATTGAAGAAGAGAGTCTCCCACAAGCTTGGGGGATGCTTCTTCAGTTACTTTATGCTTTGCCTGGTCATCCTCTCAAGAAAAATGAAATACTTGATATCTTTTATAATGGACTAACCGATGCTTTTAGGGACCACCTAGATAGTTGTGCTGGTTGTGTTTTCAGGGAACAAACTATTCAACAAGCTGAAATACTATTGAATAATATATTGAGCAATGATAATGATTGGACTATTCCCGAACCACCTCCGAAGCCAACTACAAAGAAAAGAGGCATTCTATTTCTCAGTCCTAAAGATATGTAAGAGGCAAAGAAATCCATGAAAGAAAAAGGTATTAAAGCTAAAGATGTTAAGAATCTACCACCTATTGAAGAAATACATGATCTTGATAACCCGACACAGGTAGTAGAGGTAATTTCTCAGTGTACATTTGATGAAAGCAATATTCCTTATAATAAGTCTGCTAGCCAATGCTTGGATGAGTTTGATGATTTTGTTGTTAAGAAAGAAAATTTTAATTCTTATGTTAGTAGACAATTTAAACATAATTCTTTCATGCTTGATCGCTTATGTGATTATATGAGTAGAACTATCAATGACATTAAACTGATTCGTAAACATGCTTCCATGGTAACCGCTCAAGTAGAACAAGTACTTAAGGCACAAATTGATTAGCTTAATGAGATGAATAGTAAGAACAATGATCATTCTATTAAACTTGTGACTAGAGGTGGAACAATGACTCAGGAACCTTTGTATCCTGAGGGCCATCCTAAGAGAATTGAGCAAGATTCTTAGAGATTTAATATTGATGTACCTAGTCGTTCCAATGATAAGAGGAACAAGGATGATGATAGAACTTTGCATGCTGCTAGTGAACCTATTATAGATACTCCTGAAAACCCAAATGATATTTATGTTTCTGATGCCGAGAGACAATCTGGTGATGAACATGAGCCTATAGATAATATTAATAATGATATTCATGTTGATACTCAACCTAGTAATGGTAATGATGTGCAGATTGAACCTACTGTTGTTCTTGATAACCCACAACCTAAGAATAAAAGATATGACAAAAGAGATTTTATTTCTAGGAATCATGGTAAAGAAAGACAACCATGGGTTCAGAAACCCATGCTATTTCCTCTTAAACCATCCAAGAAAAAGGATGATGAGGATTTTGAGCAATTTGTTGAAATGCTTAGACCTGTCTTTTTGCGTGCGTGCTTGACTGATATTCTGGAAATGTCTCCTTATGCTAAGTATATGAAAGATATTGTGACTAATAAAAGGAAGATACCGGAAGCTGAAATTTCCACCATGCTTGCTAATTATACTTTTAAGGGTGGTGTACCAAAGAAATTATGAGATCTAGGAATACCAACTATACCATGCTGTATTAAAGGGAATTATGTTAAAACTGCTTTATGTGATTTGGGAGATGGTGTTAGTGTTATGCCTTTCTATTTATATCATAAACTTGATTTGAATAAGTTGACACCGAGTGAAATCTCTTTGCAAATGGCTGATAAATCAACTGCTCTACCTATTGGTATTTGTGAGGATGTACCTATCATAGTTGCAAATGCTACTACCTTAACGAACTTTGTTATTCTTGATATTGCCAAGGACAACAATATGTCGATCATCCTTGGTAGAACCTTTTTGAATACTGTAGGGATTGTTATTGATTGCAACAAGGGCAATGTCACTTTTCATATTAATGGTAATGAGCATACGGTACACTTTCCAAAGAAACAACCTCAAGTTCATAGTATCAACTCCATTGAAAAGAAATCCAACGATTGTTTTTGGAGACTTATTTCTGGAGACATGCATATCCCCTCTTCCTACTATCAAGAAGAAATATGATATACTTATTTCTGGAGACATGCATATCCCCATTGAGGTAACTTACTGTCATTCGAAAATTCTTTGGTTTCATGTTATTCGAAAGAAGTTTATTAATAAGACTTGATCAACCTTATTGATTGATTGCTTTTGATGAGCATGAGATGGATGAATTTAGAAAGCACAACTCCCTATACCGAACTTTTATTTTACTATTAGTTAGATTAAATTAAGTAAGAATGCTATTATTTTCATGTTTTCTGAGTTTCCCATGCAATTAAAAAGTGACCCAAAAACAAAAGTTCTTCAAATGTCCTGAAAAATGGAGTATGATTTTTTCTAGAATATTTAAAAATTTCTAGCACTGAGCACACTATAGGGGGATGCACTAGTGGACCACAAGCCCACAAGGCGCGTCACCCCCCTGGCCACGCCTAGGAGGCTTGTTGGTCCCACATGGCCCCCTTTACTTATTCCAGCACCCATCCACTTCATCTTCCTCCACAAAATACCCACCATTTCTCAAACTCGTGTTCTAGCTCATTTGGCTGCCATTTTTGATCTCCTTCTTCAAAGCTTCATTCACAAAACTATTTTGGGAGATTGTTCTTCGGTATGTGACTACTCTAATGGTCCAATTAGTTTTTGTTCTAGTGCTTTATATATTGCTAATTTTTGTTGTTGTGGTGACCTTGTTCTTGAGCTTGCATGTCAAATTCGTATGGTCCCAAGTAGTTTTGATGCATGATATAGCCTCTAGGCACTTGAGGGAGTAGATTCTATTAGTTTTGTTAAGTTTTGTTCAGCTTTATATTAAGTCACTAAAAATTTCAGAATTTTTCAGAGAAGAAATTCTAAGGAGATTATTAAGAGGCTCTTCAAGCCAGAGTTCTAAGGAAGATGAAAATGAAATGAGGGAGACACCCAAGTATAATCTTCCTCGCATCACAAAAGTTCAACCATGTGAATGGCCGTGTGACACATTCTTGAGGGCGGCCGAAATTATGAACATTTCTATTATTTGGCCGAGAATGCAGGCATCACCGACGTCCTCAACGATAAGTGTGACCAGTACCTCTTGCTCACGAATACCTTTGTGCAAAATTTTCACTTTAGGGAAGACCCTCCTACAGTAGAATTTTACTTATATGATGTGCCCAAGAAAATGAACCTTTATAATTTTTGCAAAGTTTGCAAAATACCCTATGAGGGCAGCATCAGGGAACCACGTCCTAGAGACATGGAAGATTTTATTGCCGCTGTCACTGTAAGGGAAGAGAGAGGTCTGTCAAAGGCAAGAGCAGCTATTTTACGTTTTCCTCTGCTATGCTATTATTCATTATTTGCGGGAAGATGTTTAGCTGGTCGCTCATACAGTGGAAGTCTTAGTGCCCCTAACCTCGCCATTTTGCGCCATGCTTTATTTGCTGATAGAACTTTAGTCTGGGCGCTATGGTGGCCCAATGGTTGAACACCAACCGTTCGAAGGGGCCCATATTCGAAGAAATATATGCATATCGTTTAGCCAAACATTTTGAGATACCCATTAGGTTTAATGATAAAGATGAGAGGCTGATACCCGCGAAGATTTTAGATTATGACCGTATGGTAGCTCACGATGTTATTAAGAAAAATGATGATAGGAGGCTGCTTTACAACTTAGTTTTTAGCCAGGATACTTGTCAAATTATTAATCTGTCTGCTTCTTCTTTGTTCGATATTCGCTCAGGCAGGTACACCATTATGCTCGGAAACATTTACAGATATTGGGGTTTGACGCAACCCCCATCTCCAGAACCGGCACCAACCCTTGATCCGTACCTAGAGCCAGTTTTTCAATGGGAGCCGCGGGAGTTCGCCAACCAATGGAACTTTGATGACGCTCCTGAGTATCCGGGAGAGAGCTCTTTCCAGCCATGGCCATCGACCAACTTAGGACAAAAGCCAAAGCTTGGGGGAGTATGTATTTCTCATTGGCTTTACATTCATGTTCACACACTCATCTTAGTAGTTGGTGTTCATACTCTTTCATTGTACTATCCATGGTATTTTATTTTCTTGTTTCGCTTTCTTCTTGTGTGTTTACTTAATTTGTAAAAAATACAAAAAAAATTAGTTCTTGCTTTATTTTTCTAGTTGCTTAGTTGTAGCATTAAAAAAGAAAACCGAAAAAGATTTTTCGTTCTTCTTTAGTTTGTTGGGAGCTTTCCCATGTAAATAGTATTATAGTTCTTGTTTTAATCTTTCTTTATTTGGGTCGTGAGGAGAAGACCACAATGAAAATGTCGAGTGGCTCTCATATGCATTATTGTTTACCTATTAGAGACTCCATGTTACCTTGTCTTCTGCTTTGAATTATTGTTTGTAGATTCTAGCTTAGTCTAATGCACGTGCACTCTTATTATTATCCACACCGTTTAGTCCTGCAAGTGAAAGGCAATAATGACGATATTTGATGAAAAGATTGAGATTGAGAAAAGCTGGTATGAACTTGACCTATCTTGCTTTTGTAAATATGATTAGCTCATTGTTTTGAATTCAGTTCATCATGGGTGAAACTTATTTGCAATGACATATAGAGATATAGGTATTCATGCCTTGCTTAATTAGCTAAGAGTGGATAATGGTTTGTTTGGGGTGACAACATGCATATTAAAATGGTTGTGATGTAGTATGATGGGTGGTATCCTCCTCTGAACGATTCAAGTGGCTTGACTTGGCACATGTTGATGCATGTAGTTGAAACAAAAGCAACATAGCCTCTACGATATTGATGTTCATAGTGATTTATATCATACTCATACTTGCATTCAATGTTGGTTAATCTCAAAGCATGTTGATGATTGTGTCGCTCTCTAGTTGGTCGATCCCGAGTCTTTTGCTAGCTCTCACTTGTACTAAGTGGGAATACTTCTTGTGCATCCAATCCCTCATACCCAAAGTTGTTCCATATGAGTCCACCATACCTACCTATATGCGGTATGTACCTGCCATTCCAAGTAAATTTGCATGTGCCAAACTCTAAACCTTCAAATAAACATTCTGTTTTATATGCCCAAATCGCTCATGTGGCGAGTGGGGGTTGTCAGTATTTTCCATGCTAGGTCGTTTATTCTCACGATATGTGTTGGTTCACTATCATTCACGAGAAAGTAGCTGGTAATTAGGATGCCCAGTTCCATGCTCGAAATAAAAAGCAGATATAATTAAACAAAAATCCCCAGGACTGTATTTGTATGGCTGGTACGCGTGGATTCGACTCGCCGTGGAGTGTGACTGATTGGTGGAGCGGGAGTAAAAACTTTATCATTTTGTTTGGAAACCGCCTATAATGTATCTAGCATGGAAGATGTTGAAAACCTTTTGGTCGTTACGTGAGCAATGAAAGCATACCGCTCAAAAATGAGTACTTATCTTTGTTAAAAAAACTCGAGCTCTGGCACCTCTGCAAATCAATGCTTCCCTCTACGAAGGGCCTTTCCATTTACTTTAATATTGAGTAATCATCTTCTTATAAAAGGCACCAGTTAGAGAGCACCACCATCATTTTTATGCTTTGCTGTTAACTGATATTGAGTATGAGCATGACTGGATCTCTTTCACCGTGAATTGCAATGTCTAGTCAGTCCTTGTTCTTTAGAGGTGCTCTTCATTTATGTTTTGCGGTCTTAGAAAGGGCAACCGAGATACCATTTTGTCATATTGTATCATGATTGTTTTGAAAAAGTGTTGTCATCCAAGAATTATTATTATTGCTTGCTAGATGATTATGTCATTGATATGAGTAAATGTGAGACCTAAATGTTATTGTGAACGTGGTTAGTTCATGATCTTTGCTGAAAATCTGAACATCAGTTATATGTATTTACAACAAGATCAAATAGAGTTTGTAATTTTTTCTTTATCACTTTCAGTTTATCAACTGAATTGCTTCAGGACAAGCAATGGGTTAAGCTTGGGGGAGTTGATACATCTCCTTCGTATCCACTTTTCCAAACTCTTTTGCCCTTGTTTTGGACTCTAATTTGCATGATTTGAATGGAACTAACCCGGACTGACGCTGTTTTCAGCAAAATTGCCTTGGTGTTATTTTTGTGCAGAAATAGAAGTTCTTGGATCGTCCTAAAAATTTATGGAGAACATTTTTGGATTTAACTAAAAATACTGGCGCAAGAATCAACCAGAGGTGGGCCACCTATAGGCCACAAGCCTGCTAGGCGCGGCCACCCCCTGGTCGCGCCTAGCAGGCTTGTGGGGCCCTCGTGGCTCCTCCGACCTCATCACCAACTCCATATGACCCTATTCGCGGAGAAAAAATCAGAGAGAGGACTTGATTGCGTTTCACAATACAGAGCCGCCGCCACCTCCCGTTCTTCCTCGGGAGACCAGATCTGGAGTCCGTTTTGGGCTCCGGAGAGGGGAAATCGACACCATCGTCATCACCAACCATCCTTCATGACCAATTCCATGATGCTCTCCGCCGTTCGTGAGTAATCCCATCGTAGGCTTGCTAGAAGGTGATGGGTTGGATGAGATTTATCATGTAATCGAGTTAGTTTTGTTAGGGTTTGATCCCTAGTATCCACTATGTTCTAAGATTGATGTTGCTATCAGTTTTCTATGCTTAATAATTGTCACTAGGGCCTAAGTGCCATGATTTCAGATCTGAATATTTATGTTTTCATGAATATATATGTTTTCTTGATCCTATCTTGCAAGTTGTAGACACCTATTACGAGTTATGATCCGCATCCCCTTGGGTGACAATAACTGGGATTCTTTTCGATGATTACCGTAGTTTGAGGAGTTCATTTATTCACTAAGTGCTAATGCTTTGGTCTGGTTCTCTATTAAAAGGAGGACTTTATATCCCTTAGTTTCCATTAGGACCGCAATGGCATGGGAGCATAGGACAAAAGATGTTATGCAAGTTCTTTTCCATAAGCACGTATAACTATATATGGAATACATGCCTACATTACATTGATGAATTGGAGCTAGTTCTGTGTCACCCAATGTTATAGCTGTTGCATGATGAATGCTATCCACCATAATTATCCATCTTCGATCCACTGCCTATGATATTTCCACATATTGATCCTTGCTAAGTTACTTCTCCGCTACTACTGTTACAAACACTAAAAAACTACTACTATTACTTTTGCTATCGTTACCGTTACTTCCATACTACTTTGCTACTGAATATATTGCTGCAGATATTAAGTCTTACAGGTGTGGTTGAATTGACAACTCATCCGCGAATACTCAAGAATATTCTTCAGGTCCCCTTGTGTGGAATCAATAAATTTGGGTTGAATACTCTACCCTCGAAAACTGTTGTGATCCCCTATACTTGTGGGTTATAAACTAAAAGCACAAATTAAAATCAACAAAATATCCAAAGTTAAGTGTTGGAAGATTTTAGCAATTTTGGAAAGTCTAGCACACCCTACACATGCAAGTCACCAAGTATAGCAGCGGAAAGTAGAGACATTGCACATGGAAGTAAAGAGCTGAGATAGGGTGATCAAGCACATGAGGGACACGAAGAGTTTTCCCGTGGTTCCGATAGGTGGTGCTATCGTACATCCACATTTATGGAGTCTTCAACCCACGGAGGGAAACAGTTGTGAGAGTCCACAGAGGGCTCTACCCATGGAGGGTTCCACAAAGAAGCAACCTTGACTATACCATGATGGCCTACGTCCACAGAGGACTAGCCTAACTCGTGTAGATCATCACGAAGTAGGCGATCACATTTCCCTTACAAACTTCTTGGCTCACTACACAACAATACGTAGGAGGCTCCCAAGCGACACCTAACCAATCTAGGAGGCACCACCCTCCAAATGGTAATAGGATCGATAATGTCGATGAACTCCTTGCTCTTGTGCTTCAAGATGATAGAGTCCTCAACACTCAATCACTCTCTCACAGATTTAGCTTTGGTGGAAGAGATTGATTGGATGGAAATCAACTTGGGGAGTCTAGATATCAAGATTCATATGGTTGGATTTGAATGGCATGATCTCAACACATGGGTAGGTGGCTCTCTTAGAAATTCTGATGGGACAAGTGGGGATCTGTTCTGAGTGCTTCTGTTTCAGGTGAGTGGTGGTGGAGGGGGTATATATAGGCATCTCAAAAAATCCAACTATTACACCTAAAGTGACCAACTTGGTGACACTGATGTGTGAATCTCGGTGGTACCGAGTTGCTCCAAAGGTAGCAACTTTTGGATCTCGGTGAGACGGTATAGGAATTTCGGTGGTACCGATCAGGTGTCCAACGATTAGAATCCAAATCTCAATCACGCTGATCCAACAACTCAAAGCTTCCGATCCTGTGAATTGAGGTAACAAAGAGTTGGCAAGCTGAACCCGGTGGCACCGAAGTTGGATCGGTTGCACCGATGTGATAGGGTTTGGCATGGTTTTGTGTGAGTTTGGGAATCGGTGGGATTGAGTGGAAATAGTTGGTTTCACCGATTTGAGTGGTAGGGTTCTAGACATAGTATGTGGAAAATCTTGTGGGTGTTTTTGGTGACTATCACTTTTGCATGTGTAAGCATCTTGTTCACCAACAGTACCTTACCCCCTTTTAATAGCATTGGCTTTTATTATGGACTCAAAGTGATTTCTCACAAAGTAAAATGTAGAGTCCTCTTCCTTGAAACTTTTCCAATGCTATTCCTTTTCCTTCTTCTTCTTTAGGATACTCTCCACACTCCTTAGCCAACCATCTCTATGGACTGTATCTGAAATACACTAGATGAAAGTATTAGTCCAAGAGACAATGTATGTTGCATGAAATATCAAAAACACCAAGGGAGCATATTGTGCTTTGAATCTCCACCCTTTTTGGTAACTGTTGAAAACATACAATCACAACTTCAATTTAAGATATGCAAAAATATGTGAAGGCTTTGAAGGATACATGACTGATGCAAGCTCCCCCTAGATGTGTGCAATCCATTTTAAGGGTAGTTGCTTTAGAATGCTTGAAAACACACATGCTAGGAAGGACATGAGAAGTCATGTATATCCTGGAAATATGCATCAAATATATGAGAATGAGATGATTTCATGCTCAATACTCACTCTTGCAAACAATATGTGCAAGAAGCAAGAGATCATCTTGAACAAGAATATGATGCATATACTTACCTTGAGGTACTTGAGCATTTAACGGTAGAAACACACTGGAGAAAACAATGTTAGGAAACACAAGTGTATTTGATAGTGCAAATACAAATGGAACCATGAGTACCAAGATATGCAGGACATATAAGAAATGATTTCTTGACAATGATATGCCTCCAAATAAGTTTAGAGTTTTCTCCCCTAGACACCAATTGTGAAATTTTCCTCTCTCCCTGAATCCTAATATGTAGATATTGAGAGTAGGTTGGGCTGAGAAAAAGTCTAAAACATGTGAGAATTAAATTTCAAATTTATTCTTCTCTATTCTCCTTAAGAAGTGTTTGTGTGATAAGGAATCCTTGATATTTCTTCCCCCTTTATATGATAAGGTTACACCTCTTATCTTCATGATCATCTCTCCTCCTAAAGCATGAATGCTTAGATATTCTTCCCTTTAGGTATATATCTCCCCCTTTGGTATGAATAACTCCCCCTTGCGTATAAGTATAAGCTTTGAAGCTTTGACATTGCTCCCCCTTTGGCATTAATTTCCAAAAAGGTCACACAAGGGACAGAAAAAAGGAATCATTTATTGGGAAGGGATCTTAGAGATATAGGGTCATTGAGAGTATTGAGACAAGGGTTCCTTGAAAAACAGTTTTTCTCCCCCTTAAGATCTAAAAAAACTTTTAAGAATTTCTCCTGCTTTTATGTAGGGATCCTTCGTAATTTTGAGATTATATCTCCTGAAGTTTCTCCCCTTACATCATTGGAATCAAAGATTTGATCATAAACAAGGAAGACAAAGTGCATAGAGGTTGGTGGCTCCGAGGCAAAAGGAGTCGGTGGCATCGATATATGTTTCTGCAGTAGGGCTGCAGTATCAGTAAGACCGAGAAATTTTGATCGGAGGCTCCGAGTTGGTAAACAGAAACTTGGCAACTTTGTCAAATACAATTTTTGAGAATGTCTAAAGAGATTCTCAAAGATCTGCAATATATATTCAAAAGAATTTCTAGTGAATTTTCATCTAGGTTAGAGTTGAATAGAAATGTCGAAGAGCAACACAAGAAGGGTTTTCCATTCAATTCTTGTGACTAGATGATGGGTGGTGACTATGTCACCTATATTAGAGTATATTGACCTAAGGAGTCAAGCAATAATACTTGATCATAGGTCATACTCATCATTAAGCTCGAAATGGGGTTACCATTTTTTGTTTAAGCATTTTAATGTCTTCAACTCCGCCTATGTTGTCTCAACATAGCCGGTCCCAAGCCCGGGTAAAGGAGGAGGGTTGTGATAGGCTTGGCGAGCCAACGTGAAAACCCAGCCACTCTTATGGAGATGAAACCCAAAAGATTTTCATTGGGGCGTAACCCTCTCAGCGACGCGCCACATCAGAACCCGGGTGTGGTGGAAAATGGGCAAGGGCCGGGCCGTCACCCCCCAGGTGGCGTGCCGTATCGTGATCTGGATACGGTCGCAAGTGAGCGAGGATCGGGTCGTCGCATCCTTAGTGGCGCACTACATCGGTGCCTGGGTGTAGTGGAAAATGAGCGAGGGTCTTCGCATTTGACTCGACGAGTGCGAAGGGTAAGGAAGCTAGCCAAGCCTAGGAGGATTCGATTAGGTAGCTGGAACATAGGGTCTCTGACAGGTAAGCTTCGGGAGGTAGTTGATACAGTGGTGAGGAGAGGCATTGGTATCCTTTGCGTCCAAGAGACCAAATGGAGGGGACAGAAGGCGAAGGAGGTGGTTAGTACCGGCTTCAAGGTATGGTACACGGGGACGGTTGCAAACAGAAATGGAGTAGGCATCTGTATCAGCAAGAGCCTCAAGGGTGGACTGTGTCATGGTTTTATCACGGCAGATGTCTAGGTGAACGGACTTCGGTTCGAGGCCATCGCCAATGGGGTGGACTCAAAGGGGTTAGTCGGGACGAAAGACACGGATTTACCTAGGTTCAGCCCCTCGAATCGAGGTAATAGCCTACGTCCTGCTTGTGTTTATATTGCTTGCATATCGATTACAAGGAGATAAAAGCTTGACCTAGTTCTCAATTGCCTACCCTCTAAGTCGCCCCGGGTCTGCCTTTATATAAGGGGTTAGGACATCCGGGTCGTTACAATTGCTAACTGAGTCTGTCTCTATCTTCTTGTCCAAGCCATCTTTGAGTCGGCTTGCATGCCCGGGTCTTCTTAGTCCGGGCCGTCGTACGGCCCATACCGTGGGCCGCCTATCCTCTTGGGCCACTTAATCTTACGGCTCACCTTTGGGCCGGTTCACGAGCCAATAACATGACCCGGAGCCTCTTCGGCGGGTCATATCCCCAACATTTGGCCCCAGGTTGAATTGAGCTTGCTCGCTTCATCCTTCTCTTCTACTTTTGGCGAGTCGCCTGGAAATGACCCGGCGTGACGTCATGAGATCTGCTAGCGTGTCACCAAATCTTTCACTTTAACTGTCATCCCGAGAATCGAGGCGTCCGCCTCGGTCAAACGGTGTCATCGCTTGGATTTTCGCGCCTTCCTTAACCCCCTTTTAAATATGACCCGTGCAGGTTGGGGTTTCCCATTCTCCCGCTCATGCCTCTACTTCTTCGTCTTCTTCCCGTTGCCGCCCTAGCGTCTTCGAGCTTTGCTCCGGCGCCGTCCGAACGTCGTCCCCAACCTTGGCCGCTGCATCACCCTAAACGTACCAGAGATCCGTCCGCCTCTGCCGCGCCATCTCTGGTAAGTTTTCCTGCTCCCTAGATTGCCGCTGTTGTAGTAGGGTATTCATCGGTGCTCCGCCGCCGCCGTTCGGGCTCTGGCACCGCCATCGCCAGTGTATCTCGACGCCGCTAACACCTTTAGAATGCGCTCTTGCACCGCCGCCACACGCGGGCCGGTCGCGTGTAATGCACGGGCCACGATGGCCCCAATTCATTTCTTTTTCCTCCGCTGTTCATCGCTAGGTCAGAATAAAATTTATTTTCTCTGCTTTTGTAGATCCGTAGATATAGTAGTATCTTGCGGAATCTGTTTTTAGGACTTAGCCGATTTTTCAATCTTCCCTTTCTCTGTTGAGTCGCCAAGATTCTCCGGCTCTTATAAGCCGGGTCTTCCGCTTTATCCGTAGAGCCCTTAAACTTTCAAGCCGTCAAAAATATTTGCTTGTGCTTTGACTCGTCGCGCCTTTTATCTTGCACATCACTTAAACCGCCAACTTGTCTCGTGCGTCCAACTCATGCAACTGGGTTGGGTCGTGCATCACGGAGGACTTTTTGTCGGATTTTGTTCACGCGGGTACTCTTCCTCCTAAGGAAGTCATTAGCTGGCGGGTCCCAGGTGATGAGACGTGGCCGAAACCTCAAGAAGGTGAAGTGGTGGTTTTCTCTGACCATATTGAATGAGGGTTCTTGCCTCCCGACTCAAAATTCTTTCGGGACGTCCTTCACTGTTATAAGCTTCACTTGCAAGACTTGGCCCCCAATTCCGTCGAAAACATATGCAATTTCCAAGTGCTTTGTGAAGCTTACCTTCAAATCAAGCCGTCTGTGGGGTTCTTTCGGGAGTTCTTTTATGCTAATCGGCAAACTGAAGTGAAAGCCGGCCCGAGCCTAGAACTTGGAGGCATATCCATCCAACGGCGTAGAGATATCATCTTTCCAGCTACACAGATGCCGAGTCACCCCAAGGACTGGAACAGGACCTTGTTCTATTGCAAGGACACCACTCCTGAGAACGAGCGTCCTTTGCCAGGTTATCGTACTTCCCGGCTCACAACAACATCAGAGCTTCCTGGCCGGCTATCAGCTTCAGAACGTGCAAGATATGAGCCGGCCCATGCCAAAATCAAGGCTCTCATGGCCAACGGCTTAATCGGGCTGGACCTGATCCACTGTTGGATTTCGTGGCGGATTATGCCTTTGAGCCATAGAAGCCGACTCATGTACGAATATAAAGGCAAGTATGATAGCTCATTATGCTTCCGCCGATCCACATTGACAGAGAATGACATTACCATCGCCATCCGGAGCCTTGTCCATGAAGCTTCCGGATCATGTAGCGAAATTGTCCTGGCACCTTTTAGTGCCAACAATCCGGCTCCCAATGTAAGTTTAATCTCTTCCCATCCGTCTCTTAGACGTTGTTTGCACTTTGTTGATTTAATATTCACTCTCCGGGTCATTCTTATAGGCCGACTCAGACTTCTGGAAGAGGGAATATGTTGCCCCTCCGAAGAAATCCAGGAAGAAGGTCCCAACTAAGAAGGCTAAAAAATATGCCCCGCAAGATAATTTGCTTGACCCGCCACCATCATCCAGCTCAGAGGTAAAGTTTCAACTATCTTGCTTGATCATTTACCTTCCTATTTTAACACTTACTTTAATCGCAGGATGAAGTGGAAACCAGCCATGCCAATGCTCCTGAGGTAAATTACTTTTCCTCTGGCTCAGAATATTTCGTCCCCCGAAAGCCGCGGCGGGTTATCAGAGAAGTTCCTCTTTATCACCCTATTGCTTATCTAGCTCCCTATTTTCTCTTAAAAAAGCAACAGCAAATTGAGCGTCGACAGACTCGAAGCACCGGCTCAACCGAGCTCATGTCCGGGGTGCCAAACTCGCCGAGGTTTAAACCTCTTCCTTTCCTTTGTCTTTCCTTTGTAAACTTGATACTCTCTTCACCTTTCTGTTTTATTTTTGTAGAAATCTCCTTCCTCCGGCGACTCTTCAGAGTCAATTATACCACCACCCAAGATTAACCCACTGTAAGCATTCCTTACTATGATATCTGGGTATCCGGCTGTTACTATGGCAGCAATATCTTCAACTGCTGGTCTTTCTTTTTTGCAGTGCTCAAGCTAAACATTGCAAGACCAACAAGCCCTCCTCCGGCCCAGTTATTGAAGAACCGGAGCCCGAACAACCGGAGGAAACTCAACTAGAAGAAAACCCGCCGGCTGCCTCCACAGAACCGGCCACTGAAGATGACATCATGGAGAGCCCTCCAAGGGCTCCTTCCAAGCTGGCGACTCCTGCCAAGAGCCCTGACACTCCGGATGTTGTTATCACCGGGTCTGGTCATGAAACGCCTCCGGCTCATGTGTTGACCAAACATACAGAGTCGGTTGAAGCCTTGAAGAAACTGAACTTTGACTCTTCATGCGAGAAGATGACCGTTGAAGAGCTACAAGCTGGGTACATAAACCGGGTTACCACTAGCCGGGATTTGGAACTTCGGTTGATCTCTTGCATGAAGACAAAATATGAGGTACTTTTCCTTCTTACTATATCTTTACTTAGCCCCCAAGAGCCGGCTTAACGTATTGAATCGTTGAGCCGGGTCTTTCTATGACCTCTGCAGATATTGTCATGTCAAATTCCCTTAAAATTGCTTTAGGTTTGTAATCTAAATAAAGTGAACCGCCAATCGTATCCCCCAAGGGCCGTCTCAAATTATATTTGAGCCGGGCCTGTAATGTAGACAACTTGAAGATCTAATCGTAGCCCCCAAGGGCCGGCTCAAACTTGATCGAGTTGAGTCGGTGCTTCCATTATTAGCACATTGAAGAGCCATAGTGTAGCCCCCAAGTTCCGGATTAGCTTTGAAGGAGATGAACCGGCACTGCATACTTGAAAGAACAAATATACATTAGCCCCCAAGTGTCAAATGTATTGCCTGCAATCTGTTTGAGACTTGTATTTTCTTTTAACACTCGTCCTGCATTTTGGCGGCTTATCCTGTATTTTGATGTATTATAGGAAGCTTTGAATGAAGCCGGGTCTCAGTTGACGGATCTGACGGTCAACCTGGCGGCTCAGCAAGAAACCCGAAGTATCTCTAATGAAAAATGTCGGCTTCTCTCTGAGGAACAGGCCAATGTCACTGCTGAGCTTACCTCTTTAAAAGAGACAGCTGAATCTGAAAAGGCCGCTTTAACCAAATGGGCGGACGACGCTGAGCAGCAGCTTACAGCTGTGGCTGAGGAACTTCAAGGTCTGAAGCAACACATCACGAAGATGTCAGCCGCCTATTTGGTAAGTTTTCTTGCTTACTTTGTACTAGTGAAAAAACTGGCGACTCATTAACTTTATCCGACTTATCCAGGTCCCAGGAGCCAGCAGTTGGCTTCTAATAGCCTTCTGCCACTGAAGGCCATTTATACTTTTGCGGAACAGTTATACTGCGACACCATCTTCACGATCAAGAGCGTGCAATACAAGGAGAATATCCCCACTACTCTGAAAGGGGTCTTGGAACTCTTGTCTACAATGCCCAAGCAGATGGAAGAGCTCAAGAAGTCCGTCTTCTGCCAAGGAGCCGTTCCTGGATTGAGCCGGGCTCTTGCCTTCGCCCCCGAGCTAACGCCGGCTGAAATGATGGATGGCTACCCGTCTAAAAGAGATGATGGCTCAGAATTCACCAAAGAAGATTATACCCGGTGTGTCAAAGGGTTGCGCTATCTGGCCTCTGTTCTGGTAGATGAAGCTGACTTGAGCACCTATCAGGCGGCTTATGACGCAGAGGAGAAGAGAATACGCGGGCCTCTCTACGAGTGTAAAGATCTAACACCCGCCCGCAGTAAGGATCTCTTTCCTTGTGAGCTTGACGCGTCTCCGTTCCTTGAAGGGTCTTTTGCTGCTCTGGCTAACTATAATTGGGACATGGGATATCTTCAAATAAAGCTAGCAGAAGACCCGGAGCAGGATGAGCCGGCCAATAACTGAATTGTATTCTTTTAGCCTTTCTGAGCACAGACTTATGTAATGACCCACCGTGGGCGGTTGACAATGCTTTTGCTCCTTCTGAGAGTATCTTTTGTAATAGAGTAAACATGACTCTGCCACTTGGTGGCCGTATATATTTGCACCTCTCTATGTTTTAATGTGTTGCCGGCTCTTCAGGGATATACCTTTGAGATTTTCTGATGAGGGGTGTCTGTCTTTTAAGACGCCATTCCTTTCTCCAGAATATTAGAGCTCCATGGCAACATGGCTCCGGCTCTCATCGGATGAATATTAGAGTAAACATGAATCTGTTTGAAACCTTAAATTTTGTCGACCGAAGCAACATGGCTCCGGCTCTCATCAGATGAAGTCATTAAGGAGCCGGTTGTCTTTAGGATAATGTAAGCTATACCTGATGGTAAGAAGCCTCTATCGACAACTGCAGCTATTGATGAGCCAGAACTTTTGATGAGAATTTCGGTTGTGTAGCCCCCAAGTGCCGGGTAGTTCCACCTGCGGCAACCCGGGACTTATAATTGCCTTGCTCTGACCCGGATTTGATAAGCCGGCATGATACAATACGCGATGATGATCTTTCCTTCCTCACAAAACTCATATGACGACTCTTTTGCGTGGATTCGAACGGTTAGACTCATACCAGTTCAGGGCCTCTGTCGAGATTGGCCGTCAATTATTTGAACCGGCTCAGGGTCTCTAGGCGTGATTGGCCGTCAATTTCTTGAACCGGCTCAGGGTCTCTAAGCGAGAATGGCAGTCAATTTCTTGAACCGGCTCAGGGTCTCTAAGAGAGATTGGCGGTCAATTTCTTGAAGCGGCTTAGGGTCTCTAAGTGAGATTGACTGGTAAGAGTACAGTGAACGCCGGCTGTCGATGGGAGATGTAAGCTATACCCTAAGGTAAGAAGCCTCCAATGACAACCGCGGCTAATAATTATCCTGAGATGGCATAAAGCCGGCTGTTTGAAAGGAGAAGTAAGCTATACCCGAAGGCAAGAAGCCTCTTTCAACAGCTACAGTTGATAAGCAACTGACTTTTGGCGTAAACGCCGGTTGTTAGGGTGAGATAAGAGAACCCGTCGGTAAGAAGCCCCCTTGAACAACTATGGTTAATAAGTAATCAGAAGTGGCGTAAAGCCGGCCATTAGGGTGAGATAAGCGATACCCGTCGGTAAGAAGCCCCCTTCGATGGCCGCAGTTGATAAGCAACTGGAATTTGGTGTACACGATGTTGTCTTAGGGTATTGTAAGCTATACAAAAGGTAAGAAGCCTCCATCAACAACAGCGCTTAATGTAACCAAACTAGGCATAAAGCCAACTGCGCAAGGGAGAAGTGAGCTATACCCGGAGGCAAGAAGCCTCCTTGCAACAGTTTAATGACAGCTGGCTGTGCAAAGGAGAAGTAAGCTATACCCGAAGGCAAGAAGCTTCTTTGCACCAGTGCTTTAATTGGGCATATCGCCGGCTGTGCAAGGGAGAAGTAAGCTATACCCGAAGGCAAGAAGCCTCCTTGCCATAGCGCTAGATAGGGCATAAAGCCGGAGGGTAGACCAGCCGTTTTGACGGCGAACAAACCACTACAACTCAAATTTTTTGAGCCGGAAAATTTTATCTGGATTGTACAAAGGTATACATAAGAGCAGAGGCCCCAGTCTTGTGCGGGGATGCTGGCTTTTACTCCTGTGAACATGATATATACAATGATAGCGGCTTTCAACCCCTGCTAAGTAAAGTATGGTCGCAGATGTGCGATATTTCAGGGCTGCAATGTCTCTTGACCCACGGTTTCCGACTCATCTCTGACATCAATGAGGTAATATGACCCATTGTTAAGGTTCCTGCTGACCACAAAAGGCCCCTCCCATGGTGGAGATAACTTATGCATTCTAGATTGGTCTTGAATCAACCCGAGCACCAGGTTACCTTCCTGGAATGTCTCGGTCTTTACCCTGCGGCTATGATAGCGTTGCAGGTCTTGTTGATAAATTGCCGACCTGGCTGCTGCTAACTCTCATGCTTCATCCAAGGCGTCCAACACATCTTGGCGGGCTACCTCATTGTCCGTCTCAACATAAGCCGCCACCCTTGGTGAGTCGTGTCGGATGTCACTAGGTAGAACCGCCTCAGCACCGTACACCATGAAGAAAGGTGTAAAACCTGTAGATCTATTAGGTGTAGTTCTGATGCTCCATAAGATGGAAGGCAACTCCTCAACCCAACATCCGGGTGTCCGTTTCAAAGGAACCATGAGCCGTGGCTTGACACCTCTTAGAATTTCCTGATTGGTTGGCTCTGCCTAACCATTAGACTGTGTATGTGCCACGGCTGAAACATCAAGCCGGATATGCTCCTTCTCACAGAACGTTTTCATAGCTCCTTTGGATAAATTTGTTCCATTGTCTGTAATAATACTGTGTGGGTAACCAAAGCGATAAATTAGTTTCCTAACCAATTGAACTGCCGTAGCTGCGTCACATTTACTGACCGGCTCTGCCTCTACCCATTTAGTAAATTTATCAACCGCCACCAGAAGGTGCGTTTTCTTATCCTTGGATCGATTGAAAGGTCCTACCATATCGAGCCCCCAGACCGCAAACGACCAAGTGATTGGTATCATCCTCAACTCTTGAGCCGGAACGTGAGCACGCCGGCTGAACTTCTGACAGCCGTCACACTTACAGACTAAGTCTTCTGCATCCTTGTGAGCCGTCAACCAGAAAAACCCATGTCGGAAAGCTTTAGCCACCAAAGATTTTGACCCGGCGTGATGCCCACAGTCGCTAGCATGAATTTCACTCAATATTTGCCGTCCCTCCTCTTGTGAGACACAACGCTCAAAGACACCCGTCACACTACACTTATGTAACTCACCATTGACAATCGTCATAGACTTAGAATGCCGAGTGATCTACCTGGCCAGATCCTCCTCTTGAGGCAACTCGCCGCGTGTCAGATACGTCAAATAAGGAATAGTCCAGTCTGGGGTAGCATGCAGAGCCGCCACTAGTTCCGCCTCCGGGTCAGGAATAGCCAGATCCTCCTCAGAAGGTGTCTTGACAGTCGGATGATGCAATACATCCAGAAAAACATTAGGTGGTACCGGCTTTCGTTGAGAACCTAACCGCAATAAGGCATCAGCCGCCTCATTCCTGCGAGATCAATGTGATCCACCTGGTACCCCTTGAAGTGACCAGCAATGATATCAACCGCCTGTCGATAAGCCGCCATCCGCGGATCCCAAGTGCCTGAAACTTGCTAAGCCACCAGGTCTGAGTCGCCTAAACACCTGACCTGGCTTAAATTCATTTCTTTAGCGACTTTGAGACCATGGAGCAGTGCTTCATACGTAGCTGCATTATTAGTACAAGGGAACATTAACCGGAGCACATAACAAAACTTGTCACCCTTGGGGGAGGTGAGAACAACTCCTGCCCCGGACCCTTCTAGCTGCTTGGATCCATCAAAGTGTATAGTCCAATACTTGTTATCCGGCTTCTCTTCAGGGGCTTGACATTCAGTCCAGTCATTTATGAAGTCCACCAAAGCTTGAGACTTAATTGCTGCAGGAGGAATATACTTGATGCCAAGAGGACTCAGCTCTAAGGTCCACTTGGCAATCCTCCCTGTAGCCTCTCTATTTTTAATGATATCCCCCAATGGGGCAGAACTGACCACTATTATTTGGTGCCCCAAAAAGTAATGTTTTAACTTACAAATGGCCACGAAAACTCCGTATACTAACTTCTGCCAATGCGGATACCTCTGTTTAGACTCTGCCAAAACTTCACTAATTTAATAAACCGGCCTTTGCACAGGATACTCCTTCCCTGCCTCCTTGCGCTCAACCACAATTGCTACACTGACCGCTCTGTTGTTAGCCGCCACATAAAGGAGCAAAGGCTCTTTCTCAACCGGAGCAGCTAACACTGGCGGCTCAGTCAACTATTTTTTAAGAGCTTCAAGTGCTTCGGCCGCTGCTGCGCTCCATTTAAACTTGTCTGTCTTCTTCATCATCTGGTATAAGGGAATAGGTTTCTTGCCAAGCCGGCTTATGAAGCGTCTCAACGCAGCAATCCGTCCTGCAAGGCGCTGAACGTCATTAATGCACGTCGGCTCACCCAAAGAAGTGATGGCCTTAATCTTATCTGGGTTAGCCTCGATGCCCCGCTCAGAGACCAAGAAACCCAAAAGCTTTCCTGCTGGAACACCAAAGACACACTTCGTCGGGTTAAGCATCATCTTGTAGACCCGGAGATTGTGAAAGGTTTCTTTCAAATCCTCTAAAAGAGTTTCCTTCTTTCTGGACTTAACCACGATGTCGTCTACGTAAGCATGGACATTTCGGCCAATCTGACTGTGGAGGCAATTCTGCACACAACGTTGGTAAGTCGCCTGGGCACTCTTGAGCCCGAAAGGCATGGAGACATAGCAGAACACCCCAAAAGGTGGAATAAACATCGTCTTCTCCTGATCTTTCGTTGCCACCTTGATCTGATGATACCCTGAATAAGCATCTAGGAAGCATAAACTTTCGCATCCGGCTGTTGCATTAATAATTTGATCGATACGAGGGAGCGCAAAAGGGTCAGCCGGGCAAGCCTTGTTAAGGTCCATGTAATCTATGCACATACGCCACGTGCCGTTCTTTTTTAGTACTAGAACCAGGTTAGCCAACCACTCCGGGTGAAAAACTTCCACTATAAAGCCTGCGGCCAAGAGCCGAGCAACTTCTTCCCCAATAGCTTTACGTCTCTCTTCGTTAAACCATCGTAGAAACTGTTTGATTGGCTTAAACTTTGGATCCACATTAAGATTGTGCTCAGCGAACTCTCTCGGTACTCCCGGCATGTCAGAAGGCTTCCATCCAAAGATGTCCCGATTCTCACGGATGAATTCGATGAGCGCGCTTTCCTATTTGGGATCCATGTGAGCCCCAATGATGAACTGCTTGGATGAGTCACTTGGATTGAAATCTACTGCCTTGGTATCATCCGCTGAAAACTTGAGTGGCGGCTCAACTTCTGTCGTAGGCTTTTTTAGCGGGGTCATATCCTTCGGATCAACGTTCTCCTTGTAAAATTTTAGCTCCTCCTGAGCACAACTAGACTCTGCATAAGCCGCATCTCCTTCTTCACACTCAAGAGCCGTTTTCCTATTACTATGAATGGTAATTGTGCCATTTAAGACGGGCATTTTGAGTTGTAGATAAACATAGCAATGCCTAGTCATAAATTTAGCATAAGCCGGCCTCCCAAATAGCGCATTATAGGGACTTTTGATTTTGACCACTTCGAACCACAAAGACTCCACCCTTTAATTATGCTAATCACCAAAAGCTACTTCCAATGAGATCCGGCCCACCGGGTATGCTGATTTACCCGGGACAACACCATGAAAGACGGTGGAGGAAGGTTTAAGATCCTTGTCAAGCAACTTCATCCGCCGGAAAGTGTCCTAGTAAAGGATGTTGATGCTTCTACCTCCGTCCATAAGTACTTTATTCACCATATAGCCATTCACCTGAGGGGCCACAACTAGAGCCAGTCGGCTTGGGTCATCTACCCGTGGCAGGTGATCCTCCCGGCTCCACATTATATCATATTCAGGCCACGGCAAATATCGCGGGAGAGCCGGAGCAACCGTATTAACCGCTCGCTTCCACAACTTCTTGTCTCGTTTACCGTGACCGGTCGTGAATACGTGATATTGTCCAGAACTGAGCTGCTTCGGGTTACTCTGAAACCCGGACTGATTGCGCTGCTGCTGATTGTTGTTATTGGTATTGTTGCCAGGATGATGTTGGTGCCCCCTTGGTTATTTTGACCCGGATGCCCGTTTCCTGAATCTCCGGCGCCGAATCCAGCCCCTGACCTGCCGTGCCCTGAGTCGCCAGGCGGGCCACCGCCCTGGTTATTACGCGGTTGGGAATGCTGGTTTTTGAATCTCTGCATGATAAAGCAATCATCCCACGCATGCAACGCCGGCTTGTCAAGCATGCTGTGCTCCGGACAAGGCTTCCTAAGTGCCTCCTCTAAATTAAAAGGGCCCCTGTTCCTTGGCCTGAATTTTCCACCCCCCTTGGGATGATTCTGTCCTGTGTTGGTATTTGCCACTAACTCGGATCCGCCATCAACGCTCTTCCGCTTATTCTGATTCCCATTGTTCACAAAACTTTTTCCTTGATTGTTTTTCTTCCCTTGATTGGCTTTCTCATCATCCGAACCCGGATCCTTGGTGTTATCTAAGTCGACATACTTCGTCAAGGCCGTCATGAGCTCTCCCATATCCTGGCACGTGCGCTTGAGCCGGCCGAGCTTCTGCTTCACTAGAACAAAATGACAATTCTTCTCTAAGATAAGCACCGCTTGAGCCACTGTGATCTGCTCTGAAGAGTGAATAATGGTCGACAACCACCGGACCCAATGATGGGCCGACTCATTCTCCTGTTGAACAAAGTGGTCCAGATCGACAATAGTCATAGGCTGCTTACAGGTCCCTTGGAAATTCTTAATAAACTTTGCTCTAAGCTTCACCCAGGAGCTTATCGTGTTAGGCAGCAAAACTTTCAGCCATGTACGGGCTGGACCCTCAAGCATCATGATGAAGTATTTTGCACATACCGCCTCACTAACATCCAGCATCTCCATGACCAGTTCATAACTTTCAACCCACGCCTCCGGGGGTAGATCAGCTGTGTAATTCGGAACCTTTCGAGGCCCCTTAAAGTCTTTTGGCAGCCATTCACTGCTCAGAGCCGGAGTTAAACATGGCACCCCTACGGCTCTGGTACTAACTACTCCCATTGACACGGAAAGCGCCGGCACTGGACGGGCTGCAGCTATCTCCGCCTCTCGCCTGTCTCCCGCCTGGTCCATGATGGCTTGTGCATATAGAGCCGCCCTATTGTCCTCCGATGGTCCACGGCGCGGGTGACTCCTGGAACATGCCGGCGACTCATAACGCTGGATGAAACTTCGACTGGGAGGGGGGTGGAGTGAACCCGGCTCTGTCTGTGAGTATACTTCTCTTGTTGGGCCATGGCTGTTTGTAAATATCCAATGGCGTTCCACACCTCCTCCGCAAAGGGTGCCTCATCTGGGATGGGGATCGTCTCAAGCCGGGCGGCCGCTGCCACCATGTTCTCAGCCGGGTTATAATAATGACCCGCCGATGTTGGAAAAGCCCTAGGTGAGATTTGGTTATGCTGGGGTGGATGAGTCGTCACACCCGTAACCTGCCCCGCACTAGGGGTGTTAAAAAGGTTCCTCGCTTCATAACGTTCCGGTAGATGGGATTGATGCCTCCTCTGATGCACCGCGGCCACTGACCTCTGCTCTAGCTCCAGTCGGAAAGCGTCTGCCTTGATACGCTCCGCTTCTTCCTCCATCTGGGCTTTCAACTCGGCCATCCTTTGTCGTTCCTCTACCATCCGGCCCTTGATCTGTGCCACCTCTAGATTCCTAGCTGCTTGATTATCCGGGGTTACCTCTATGGCCATGAGAGCTGTGAGTTCGTCCATCAATTACACTAGAACCTGAGCCGACGGCGGCGGGCTATCACCTGCTGCGGCGGCTCCCGCAGCCGTGTCACCGGCGGCCGAAGCCGATCCTGCCATGAACACCGCCGCGTGAACCGGGGGGCTCAGAGCATCCGTCTCAACGCCCTCTACCTCGGAATAGTTGTCGTAGTAGCCCCCAAGGCCATTGTTGCTGAGCCAATACACTGATTTTGTCTCCCCACTAGAGGACTCATCTTCCGAGCAAACAAGAGTTCCCTGTGATCCAGACGCTTCTAGGTCCATGCCTTGAGTGAAGCCCACGAGAACGTGCTTTTGACCCAGACGGGCACGGGCAGATTGCGTAACACGCGTAGATTGGAGACGCCAAGCCGGCTCGACGATGTCGGTGCAGACGTCCGACCCGGGTGTAGATCCATCAACCTTTCCGATGGAAACCTGGATCCCGCCGAACGGAACCCGGAATCCATACTCCACAGAACCAGCATCAAGCCCCTAGCCAGCGTCGTCGATGTAGAGCCGGCCTCGACGACTCTTGCCCATCCTTCCAACCACGTATCCTTCGAGCCCTGGGAGAGAGCCCTTTGAGAACTCAACACCACCAAGCGCTAGCCCCACGGTGGGCGCCAAGTGTTGTGGTTTTATCATGGCAGATGTCCGGGTGAACGGACTTCGGTTCGAGGCCGTCGCCAATGGGGTGGACTCAAAGGGGTTAGTTAGGACGAAAGACACGGATTTACCCAGGTTTGGCCCCTCGAATCGAGGTAACAGCCTACGTCCTGCTTGTGTTTGTATTGCTTGCGTATCGATTACAAGGAGCTAAAAGCTTGACCTAGTTCTCGATTGCCTGCCCTCTAAGTCGCCCCGGGTCTGCCTTTATATGAGAGGTCAGGACATCCGGGTCGTTACAATTGCTAACCGAATCTCTCTCTATCTTCTTGTCCAAGCCGTCTGTGAGTCGGCTTGCACGCCCGGGTCTTCTCAGTCCGGGCCATCGTACGACCCATACCATGAGCTGCCTATCCTCTTGGGCCACTTAATCTTATGTCTCACCTTTGGGCCGGTTCACGAGCCAATAACATGACCCAGAGCCTCTTCGGCGGGTCATATCCCCAACAGAGTGGTAGACGTCAAGAGACGTGGGGACCGGATTATCCTGGTCAAGCAGGTAGTTGGGGACTTGGTCCTCAACGTTATCAGCGCATATGCCCCACAAGTAGGCCACAATGATAACACCAAGAGGGAGTTCCGGGAAGGCCTGGAGGACTTGATTAGGAGTGTACCGATCGGCGAGAGTCTCTTCATAGGAGGAGACCTCAATGGCCACGTGGGCACATCTATTCACATGTTTTGAAGGGGTGCATGGGGGATTTGGCTATGGCATCAGGAATCAAGAAGGAGAAGATGTCTTAAGCTTTGCGTTAGCCTACGACATGATCGTAGCTAACACCCTCTTTAAGAAGAGAGAATCACATCCAATGACTTACAGTAGTGGGCAGCACTCTAGCCAGATTGATTTCATCCTCTTGAGAAGAGAAGACAGGCGTGCATGCCTAGACTGTAAGGTGATACCTGGAGAGAGTGTTGTCCCCCAGCATAAGCTTGTTGTTACTAACCTCCACTTTCGGATTCGTGTCCAGTGGGACAAGCGTGCCAAAGTCACTAGAACAAAGTGGTGGAAGCTCAAGGGGGAGGTAGCTCAGGTATTCAAGGAGAGGGTCATTAAGGAGGGCCCTTGGGAGGAAGGAGGTGATGCAGACAACATGTGGATGAAGATGGCGACTTGCATTCGTAAGGTGGCCTCAGAGGAGTTTGGAGTGTCCAGGGGAAGTAGAAGAGAAGCTAAAGGTACCTGGTGGTGGAATGATGTTGTCCAGAAGGCAATCGAGGAGAAGAAAGATTGTTTCAGACGCCTATATCTAGTAGGAGTGCAGACAACATAGAGAAGTACCAGATGGCAAAGTAGGCTGCAAAGCGAGCTGTGAGTGAAGCAAGGGGTCGGGCGTATGAGGACCTCTACCAAAGGTTAGACACGAAGGAAGGCGAAAGGGACATCTATAAGATGGCCAAGAGCCGAGAGAGGAAGACGAGGGATGTTGACCAAATCAAGTGCATCAAGGACGGAGCAGATCAACTCCTGGTGAAGAACGAGGAGATTAAGCATAGATGGCGGGAGAACTTTGACAAGTTGTTCAATGGGGAGAGTGAGAGCTCTACCATTGATCTGGATGACTCCTTTGATGATACTAGCAGGCGTTTTGTGAGGCGAATCCAGGAGTCGGAGGTCAAGGAGGCTTTAAAGAGGATGAAAGGAGGCAAGGCGACGGGCCCCAATTGTATCCCCATTGAGGTGTGGAGAGGCCTCGGGGACATAGCGATAGTATGGCTAACCAAACTTTTCAACCTCATTTTTCCAGCAAACAAGATGCTAGAAGAATGGAAACAGAGTATATTAGTACCAATCTTCAAGAACAAGGGGAATGTTCAGAGTTGTACTAATTACCGTGGAATTAAGCTGATGAGCCATACAATGAAGCTATGGGAGAGAGTCATTGAGCACCGTGCAAGAAGAATGACAAGCGTGACCAAATATCAGTTTGGTTTCATGCTTGGGAGATCGACCATGGAAGCCATTTTCTTGGTACGACAACTTATGGAGAGATATAGGGAGCAAAAGAAGGACCTGCATATGGTGTTCATTGACTTGGAGAAGGCCTATGATATGATTCCGCAGAATGTTATGTGGTGGGCCTTGGAGAAACACAAAGTCCCAACAAAGTACATTACCCTCATCAAGGACATGTATGATAATGTTGTGACAAGTGTTCGAACAAGTGATGGTGAACTAACAACTTCCCAATTAATATAGGACTGCATCAAGGGTCAGCTTTGAGCCCTTATATTTTTGCCTTGGTGATGGATGAGGTCACGAGGGATATACAAGGAGATATCCCATGGTGTATGCTCTTTGCGGACAATGTGGTGCTAGTCGATGAGAGCCGGACGGGGGTCAACAGGAAGTTGGAGTTATGGAGGCAAACCTTGGAATCGAAAGGTTTTAGACTTAGTAGGACTAAAACCGAGTACATGAGGTGTGCTTTCACTACTACTAGGAATGAGGAGGAGGAGCATGTTAGCCTTGATGGGCAAGTGGTGCCTCAGAACGACACCTTTCAATATTTGGGGTCAACGTTGCAGAAGGATGGGGATATCGATGAAGATGTGAACCATCAAATTAAAGCCGGATGGATGAAGTGGCGCCAAGCTTCTGGCATTCTTTGTGACAAGAGGGTGACACAAATGCTAAAAGGCAAGTTTTATAGGACGGCAGTTCGACCGGCAATGTTGTATGGCCGACTAAAAGGCGACATGTGCAACAGTTAGGTGTGGTGGAGATGCGCATGTTGAGATGGATGTGTGGCCACACAAGGAAGGACCACATCTGGAATGATGATATACGAGATAAAGTTGGGGTAGCACCAATTGAAGAGAAGCTTGTCTAACATCGTCTGAGATGGTTTGGGCATATTCAGTGCAGGCCTCCAGAAGCCCCAGTGCACAGCGGACGGCTTAAGCATGCTAATAATGTCAAAAGAGGCCGGGGTAGACCTAACTTGACATGGGAAGAGTCCGTAAAGAGAGATCTGAAGGACTGGAGCATCACCAAAGAACTAGCCATGGACAGGGGTGCGTGGAAGCTTGCTATCCATGTGCCAGAACCATGAGTTGGTTGCGAGATCTTATGGGTTTCACCTCTAGCCTACCCCAACTTGTTTGGGATTAAAGGATTTATTGTTGTTTTTGTTGCATTTTAATGTCTTCATATCTCTTGAGTTGCTTTATCTCATGACTTGGAGTAAAGCTATATAAAGGATATGAGTACATACCTTTGAGTGATGTAGATGATGTAGCTTGTAGGTGAACTGGATGAGGATGATCGAGGTTTATGAAGTTCATATTGAGTTGGTAGCAAACCTTTTGTTTTCGTTCACTTTTCACCTACACAAGTTAGTCACGCAAGGAAGAACATGATATATTCAAATGACATGTTACCAATTGTGAGTTGATAACAATTGAGAAATATATATTAAGGATATGTTTTGTTGTCTTCTTCCTTTCATCATCAAAGAGAAGTTGTGGACACTTGGTCATGACAAAATTGCTTAAGAAATGAATGGTTGGCAATCTTGTGGAGTGTTGTTCTTCCAAGTACCTACAAAAGGGCTAGATGCAAGACAAGGGAGCATAGAATTCCAAGATACATGATATTCAAGACAAACATGACATGGAATGGTTAAGAAATCTCATCTCCTTGCATGCATCCGAGTGAGCATAGCTCAAGTTTGAAGCATCAATGATGTTGAACTCACTCCTCAAGTAACAAAACATTTTTTCATCAACTGGCTTAATAGAGTTATCGGCCAATTGCTTGTTGGTATGAACATGCTTAATATTAATGTCTCCTTTGGCAACGTGATCACAAATGAAATGATGTCAAACTTGAATATGCTTGGTTCCATAATTTTGCACGGGATTATGACCAATCTTAATAGCACTCTCATTGTCACAAAGTATTGGAACATTTTTCACATGGATTCCATAATCCTTAAGCGTTTGTGTCACCCATAGCAATTGCGCACAACATCATCCGGCAACAATATATTCAGCTTCGGCGGTAGAAAGAGATACCGAGTTACAAGAGATCTACCAAGAAATTGACATGTACCTGAGGTGGATTTTCTATCAACCTTGTGATCGGCATAGTCCGAGTCGGAGTAGCCAACGAGATTAAAAGAAGGTTGTCGGATTTCGGGCTCCGCAAAACCCGAAGAAGTTTGAACACAGGGGCGTGTGCAAAGATCCCCAGCAGCCTCACCCTACCTAGATCGCTAATCGATTATTTCCAAGACGAACTCACACGAAGACGAGGAAGAAGATGCACATGATGATTTACCCAGGTTTGGGCCACTGCAAAGTGTAATACCCTACTCCTGATTTGGTGGATTGCCTCACGAGAAGATTTGTGGATGCACTAGTATAGTGGTGCTTTGCCTCGTGAGGGTGCTCTAGTGATGTTGCTTCTCTTCTCCTATCTCCCTCTTTTTCCTCCGCCTCTATGGTGCAACCTAGCCTCTATTTATATTGCCTCGGGTCCTCTTTCCTCATCGCTTTGGCGGGAAGGGATCCCACAATGCCCAAATTCTAAGGGGGATAGTAGTACATCTTTATCCTGATGAAAGGTGGTCTTCACCAGCAAAGTAGCTGTTGATGACGAAGAGGTGGGCTCAGCTATGACATCCTTCCATTTGGGCTTGCGGTCATGGTGTTGTTGCACCAGAATGGAATCCTTTGGGGCGCTTTTGGAATCCGCATGCATCCTTGCCCCCCTTTGCACCAAAGGGAAACGACACTGCCTGGCATGCTGGCTCCTGCCTGTCCCACCTAGCGTCATCCTTGTCCTCCCGAGGCCAAGCGCTGCATTGAGATCTCCGCCGGTCTTAATGGGGGCCTAAGGAGGCCCATTCTTCGCTGGTCTTGATGTTGCTTCTCACACGAGCCCAGGCCCTCAAGAGGGCCTTGTATTGATTGTGGTCTCCCCAAGCCGTGCCTGGATGATGAGGTGGGCCATGCCCTAGGCCGTAGGCACGCAGTTCCAGATAACCCCTTCCCTAGAACACCGACAGTAGATGTCACGCCCAAGATGCGTGCCTATCCATTTTAAGACATGAGGGCCTCGCAAGGGATAGAGGCGCATCTTGTCGTTCGCAATTATAGAATCATTGCATCATACATTATATAAGAGATGAGTATACAAGTTGGCTTACACACGCCACATACTAAATTACAATTCCACGTAGACTACAAACATCAAGATGAAGACAGGGTCCGACTACGGACGAAATCAAACGATGAAACAGATGCAAATGATACTATCTCCCTATCCCAAAGATCACGGCCATGGTCCTCTACTCATGTGGGTAAGTGACGGACATCCTACCTCTTTCCTTATCATATTCACACTGGAGGTGGGTAAGATCATCCTGCACGTACTCATTTGTACTTGTACTTGGAGGGTTGTAGTAATCTGTGAGCCACAAGGACTCAGCAATCAAGCGCCTGGGTACCAAGACTATTCAAGCTTATAGGTTGGGATGGGGTATTTGTTTATTTTGCAGCAGCACTAAGCATATATGGTGGCTAACTTACGTAACAAGAAAATAGATAGAAGTGGCCTACGATGAACGATCAAATCTAGTATGACCTCTATGAGATCCTGAACACTTACTTACGTCAATCATAACCCCACCGTGTTCTCCCTCGGATCATGTTCACGAGCAGAGACGATCACAGTTACTCACACAGTTGGTGTATTTTCATTAGAGTTTACTTCAAGTTTACTATAACCTGGTGTTAAAGAAATATCCAAGTTGCCACATAACCATGGGCACGATTTCTCGAAAAGATTTAACCCTGCAGGGGTGCTCCAACTAATCCATCACAAATTAAACACACTCCGCGGGAATAGCCTTGACCATGGATCTCGTGGTCATCATAGGTAATTCCAAAGGAATTCCAACACTTTTAGAAAACCCAAAGAAAGTCAGAGTCCACACGCTAGACACTCGATAAAGGTAAAACAAATCCAACAAGACCACACGACGTGTTGACGAACCCGATAAGAGCCGCATATCTCGTTCTCAAGACACGACGGATAAGCTACGCGTACAGAGGCCTGATAGAAATCTCCCAAGTTGCCCTGGGTTGGCCCCGCACAGTGCTCTAGTTTGGACCAACACTCATGAGGAGCACTGGCCCGAGGGTTGATTAATTATCCACGGGGTTGCAAAGCCGTATCCAAATTTATATTAAGTTAATAAGGAAATGTTGTACCAATGTTGGGTCTTGCCAGACAAGTTTTAATCTCAACCGAATAAACAAGGGTGTCCCCATAACAACCCCGAGCATGTTAGGATCGCAAAATATGGAAAACATAACACCGGTAACAAGAAACTATGGTGGTAACAGCGGAACAAAACACCTAGCAAAAGGCCAAGCCTTCCAACAATACCAAGATATATATGTGCATTAAATTAAATAATAGATAATATTGTGATATGCCAAATCCATCTTATCACGTGGAACGACTACACCTGCAACTAACAACGCTATAAGAGGGGCTAAGCAGCGCTAACTTAGCCATTGAAAAGTTTGCTAGGATGTGGAGGTTAGAGGCTATGATGGAAATTAGGAGGCTGACATTCAAGTGGTAGGTAGCGCAATTGTAACGATAAGAGCAAGAAACTTGCAAGCGAAAATAGTG
Source organism: Hordeum marinum (assembly GCA_022496015.1). Classification (NCBI taxonomy): domain Eukaryota; kingdom Viridiplantae; phylum Streptophyta; class Magnoliopsida; order Poales; family Poaceae; genus Hordeum; species Hordeum marinum. Next base: position 121,895,630 of record CM039672.1, read on the forward strand.
TTGGGATCCGGGTACGATCATCTTGCCTGTTGGTTCTTCAGCGAAACAAGTAGCAGGATCCTCGTAGTGGTACTCTCTTGGGTCCTCGTACTCAGTATCAACACTCGCGCCTATCCAAGAGAAACAGCAACAATAAACCTCCAGCCAAGGTGCAATGCACAACCAAGATGATGCATGATTCATTTTTGAAGAATTAAACATGGCAATCCAAAACTATTCATGTTTCACATGCAAGGATTGGTTATTAATGAATCTGGACAGAACCTCATGTTAAGTTATTTACACATGCATGAATATGGCAAATATGGATGCATCATGCAGAATCGACAGAAATGAATACAAAGAACGCAAGAAACGGAGTTACGGTTTTCACGATACGCTCACGACAAGGTACGAAGCCAAAACACAAGACAACCAATACCATGGGCTAATTCTTTGCATTCCAAGGTAGCCCCTGGTTAGAAAATGAAAAACCAACTAGAATAGACTCAAAGATCAATCAATTCCATGGAGTATAGCTCCCACAAGTCACAAAACAATGAAACAAACAATCTGCCACAAAACAGCAACATAGCAACTTACACAACCCACAACTTGTGCTACAGGAATCCTACAGCCACAAACAAGGTATTGATAGAAACAAAATAACATACTTATTATATTATCCAACTACAAAATCTGCAAAGAAGGCACACAGAAATAAGCATGAAGCTAGCAAGTAGGCATGATGAAAAAGTTTTGTGGGACTTGTTGACAACATAAGTTAAAGGTTCTAGAGACCACCTCTTGGCATGAAATTTAACAGGGTGGTTGTAGACAACATCTACTCCAAAATACTAGCACTTAGCATGAGCTAATTCACAACACATCACAAGATACCAACGACTCTACATGGCATAAAAATAACAGCACATTCTTAGACTTAGAAATATTTAGCATGTTGAAAATAGAAACATAAAGTTGGCTACTTTGCAGCATGTTTCCCACTTATATGGGTGTTTCTCATGTTAAAAAAAAATACCATGACATAATAGATATAAGACACTAGCACTTCCTAGTTGGCACATGCCCCAAAGCAAGCATGGATTAAATCATGCAAAAATGACAAAGTAGCATCACAGCTTAAAACGACAGTTTTATAAATTTGCTCAAAAGTGAAATCTGAAAGCACCAATGGATTGAATGGCTTCTTCTACACCAATATCATGTGTCATACTCATATGTTCATGTGAAGCATCAAGGCACGACTAAACTAGCAAAAGTACCACCTACTCTTATAAGTGGAATATTACTCTAAATGGAAATGAGCAAATATGATCATAACCAGATTTAGAAACTTAGTTTAACATGGAAATGAACTACAAACCTACTAACATGCCTAACCAACAAGGGTATGGCAAGTGGAGGAAAATACCCACTTGTCACACTCACACACACATATTCTAAACACACACACTACAAAGCAAGCACACACATGCTCTATATATGCCCAAGGACATATGAGCACAATACAACCATGAGAATACCACCCATTAGGGGGTGTTCATCCGCGCACACACTCTCATGCCCATATATACATAATGCATATAGGCACACACACACTCACACTCACAAGTGCACTAGGCACATACACACAAGCACATATGAACCACCACACCACTACACATAAGTGTGTATGCATGAAGCACACACACTCAAATACTTGCTCATGTGTGTGTGGGTGTTCATCCACACACATATGCACACATATATGCACAAGGCATATATGCATATGCATATGCATATGACTATACACTCACATACACACATGCATAGGTGCACACACACATGCACTAAGCACACTCTCAGATACACACATGCACAAATACATATACATACACATTCATCTATATATGCAAAGCACACACACACACACTCAAATATGAAACAGAAAAGAAGAACACAGGCCTCAACACATGTAGGTTTGCATCTACACATACACTCGTATGTAACAAAAGGGTAAAAACAAAAGAAAAGAAAAGAAAAGAAAAACAAAAAGGGGGAGGGGTTCAGGATTGAACCCTCGACCACTTGGTCGATACCCCCGCGCCAACCACTGCCCTATGCGCTCGACACATAACAGAGGCGGGGCACGAGCCCACTAATACACACACACGCATGGGAACCTGACGAAACTGAAGTGCAGAACACATCCGGCGACAGAGCGCGGTGGCAGCAATTCCGGCGAGCACGCGGCCTCACTGGCGAGGGGAAAAGAAGCACGGAGAATCTTCACCTATGGGGGATGCATTCCTACCTCTAACATTGACGAGAACGCACGGCAACACCACCTGCCACTACGGCGAAGCTACGGCGGACACGAGCACGGGCTCGTCGGGCACGACGAGCTCGCGAATGCATCGGGACAGCATGGGGTGGGGGCACGGCAGAGGACCAGCTTCTCACCAAGGGGCTACCGGAGGAGAAGAAGACGACGGAGGGGGTCAGAGACGCGTGCCGGAGTTGAAGCAGGGGAAGAAGATGACGGAGCGGACGTCTCCGGCGAAGATGAAGACGGGGTCGTCACTGCGGAGCCTCTCCGGGGCTCCTTGCGGCGGGAATGGAACGCGGGGAGGATCCCCGAGCTCCACGTCATCACTACCGGGGACAAGACCCACCGGAGACACGGCGAGGGCGGCGAAGACGACCGGCGGGGACTCTGCTTCTCTCTGAACCTCACTGCGCTCTGAAATCCTTACCTGACAGGGGGAAGAAGAGAGGGAGAGGAATTGAGAGGGAGATGGGAGCTGCAGCGGCGCGAGGGAAGAGAGGAACCCTAGCGGAGGGGGCACACATGCCGAGGGGGGGACTAAATACCCACGGGCTGACGGCAACGGGCGAAGGAAAAGGGGACGGCGGAGCGGTCTCTGTCTCTGATCCTAACGGCAATGACAGACGGAGCAGGGAGCCGTTCGTCGAGCGGACTGGGCCGCGGGAAGGAAAGGCCCATCTCTGGCCCTCACTCTCGCAAACAAGTAAATAGAGAAGCTTTCCTTTTTTAAAACACCACAATACAAGGGAAAAACCCCAGAGAAAAATAAAAGGTTTTTGTGCAGAACAAAATTACTTTTGCAAAGAAAATAAATTGCACTGTTTAATAAAAATATTAAGATGATTTTAGGACAAGTAGTTTAAATATTTTTCAAATAGGCATCCTCCTATTATTTAAATGCCACAAATACATAAAGCTCAAAACAATAAAAGACCAACACTCACATGCTCAAAACATATTAGGCTAGCACTTGAACATTTTTAAATAGTTTAAATAGCAACTTAATTCTGTTTTCCAAATAACATGAAATAAAAAGGGGGGTATTGGAAGGGTTGTTTGAAAAGAAAAGAGAGGGGAAAGGAAGGAGTGTTGCATCACCAATCCCCAAGCACATCACACAACACAAGAACACACCCACAACAAACCACAAGATACAAGATCACTTCACAACTAGGCATGGCATGATGAATGCATGATTCATGATGCATGAATTCAAAAAAAAGGATGGCATGACAAGGTGCAATTCATTCAAAAATCTCATGACACAAGGTTCATACAAGAGATTACATGCCAATAAAGGTAGGGACAACACTTGGGCTACCACAACTCTTCCACACTACAAGAGGATCTCGACCTGATATCTAGTAACGAAAGAAGTCTGGAAATTCGGAACGGAGAAGGTCCTCGCGTTACAAAGAAGCTTCTTTGTCGAAATGATGAGACCACTTCACCTTGAGTAATTTGATAAACTTTTTGCGAGTCTTACGCTCAGTTTCTTCGAGAATTGCAACTGGATGCTCACGATAAGAGAGATCTTCTTGGAGATCGATGTCTTGGAGGTCAATGGTTCGCTCAGGAGTCTTGAAGCATCTCCAGAGCTGAGAAACATGGAAGACATCATGCAGATTTGCAAAATTTGGAGGAAGATCTAGTTGATATGCAAGTCCGCCTCTGTTGCTAACAACTTTGAAAGGACCAACAAAACGAGGATCTAGCTTCCCTTTAATTCCAAACCGCTGAGTCCCTTCATGGGAGAGACTCTGAGGTAGACTAGATCATCCTCTTGAAAGGAAACATCCCGATGTTTGTTATCATAATAACTCTTCTATTGGGACTGGGTTGCTTTGAGGTTCTTCTGAATGACATGGCACATTTCTTCTTCTTTAGTGATCATGTCATTGCCCAATATCTGACGCTCACCGGTTTCAGACCAGTTGAGCGGGGTACGACACTTTCTGCCGTAGAGAATCTCGAAAGGGGCCTTGCCTGAGCTAGCTTGAAAGCTATTGTTGTATGAGAATTCAGCATATGGAAGGCAGTCTTCCCATTTCATGTCGAATGAAATCACACAGGCTCTAAGCATATCTTCAAGGATCTGATTGACTCTCTCAACTTGACCACTTGTCTGCGGATGGAACGTAGTGCCGAAACGGATCTTGGTACCCATAGCAGTTTGGAAGGACCCCCAAAACTTGGAAGTAAAGAGGCTTCCACGGTTAGAAGAGATGAGCTGAGGAATTCCATGCAAAGATACTATCCTTGACGTATACAACTCTGCAGGCTGAGCTGCCAAGATATATTCTTTGACAGGCAGGAAATGAGCAACTTTTGACAGCTTGTCGATAACCACAAAGATGGCATCGTTGCCTCTCTTGGACTTGGGAAACCCAGTGACGAAATCCATCTTCACATGATCGAATTTCCACTCTAGGATAGGCAAAGGCTGAAGAAGACCTGCTAGATGTTGATGCGCCGCCTTCACTCTATGACAAACATCACACTCATTCACAAACTGAGCAATTTCACGTTTCATGCGAGTCCACAAGAAGGTTTGCTGGAGATCCTGATACATCTTTGAACTGCATGGATGAATGGATAGAAGAGAATTTTGTGCTTCGTCCATGATAACCTTTCTGAGATCACCTTTTAGAACCACAAGACGGTCCTCAAATAACAAGGTATCTTTGTCATCAACGCGAAAGCACTTATACTTCGGAATGCTCTTGGCCACACCTTTCTTCACTTTCTTCACCATAGCATCAAGAAGCTGCGCTTGGTGAACCTGATCTTCCATAGTTTGGTAAACTTGAGGATTTGCAAGAAATCCTTGCGGAATCATCTAAAGGTTGAGCTTGTAGAAGGCTTCACAAAGCTTGGGTTGAAGAGGCTTCAAGATGAGACTATTGCAATACGCCTTACGGCTGAGCACATCCACAATGACATTTGCTTTCCCAGGAGTATACTCAGTGCTTGGATTGAAGTCCTCAAGCATTTTCACCCAGCGAGACTGCCGAAGATTAAGATTGGGTTGAGTGAAAATGCACTTCAAGCTCTTGTGATCTGTGTACACCTCAACTAGTCTACCCAACAACAAACGCCTCCAAGTCATTAGAGCATGCACAACTGCCGCCAACTCAAGATCATGAGTGGGGTAGTTCTTCTCGGCCTGCTTCAACTGACGTGAGGTATAAGAAACAATCTTCTTGTCTTGCATGACAACACCACCAAGACCTTGGAGAGAAGCATCATAGAATACTTGGAATGGCTTTGACTGCCGAGGAGGAACAAGAACTGGTGCTGAAGTTAGTCTCTGCTTGAGCGTATTGAACGCCACATCACACTCAGGAAATCAAACATACTTGACACTCTTCTGGAGGAGATTGGACAGAGGCTTAGCAGTTTGAGAGAAGTTCTCCATGAATCTTCTGCAATAACTAGCAAGCCCGAGGATACTCCGAAGCTACTTCACATTCTGAGGAGGTTCCCACTTCAAGATTGCCTCAACTTTCTCAGGGTGCACTTTAATTCCCTCGGCAGAGATCACATGCCCAAGGTACACCTCTTCGTTGAGCCAAAACTCACACTTGGAAAACTTGGCATCGAATCGATGCTCTCTCAACTTGTCAAGCACAAGGCGAAGATGCTCTGCATGCTCTTCTTCTGTCTTCGGGAACACAAGGATATCATTCAGATAGACCAAGACGAATTCATTCTTGAAAGGAGAGAAAATGAAATTCATCATTCTTGAGAAGGTTGGAGGAGCATTTTCAAGACCAAACGACATGATGGTGTACTCATAAGAGCCAAAACTCGTCCTCAAAGCGGTCTTAGGAATGTATTCTTCGCGAATGCAAATCTGATGATAACCCATGAAAGGATCAAGCTTCGAGAAAACCTTGGCACCTTTCAGTTGTTCAAACAACTCATTGATGTTGGGAAGTGGGTACTTGTTTCTGATTGTCTTCTTGTTCAATGGACGGTAGTCGACACAAAGATGATCTGTGCCATCTTTCTTCTTGACAAACAAAACACCACAACCCCATGGAGAAGAACTTGGTCTGATCAGACCCAGACGTTCTTGCTCATCTAGCTGCTTCTTCAACTCTTTCAGCTCTTCGGGGCCAAGTTTATACGGGCGCTTGCAGTCCAGTTTAGTTTCGGGCTCAAGATCAATCACGAACTCGACTGGCCGGTGCGGAGGCATTCCTGGCAATTCTTCTGGAAAGACATCTTCATACTCATTCACCACCGGAATTTTAGAAATCGCCGAGATTTCACCCTTCTCATTAAGAGCAAAGAGACGGATTGTGTCATCGCGAGCCGTGAAAATAATCACGTCTTCTGAAGGATGAGTCAGCTTGACTTCTTTTGCTTTACAATCAATAGAAGCCTTATTCATAGCCAGGAAGTCCATGCCCAAAATGAGATCAATATCGGAATTACCGAGAACAATTGGAGAAGCCAGAAAAGAATAATTGTCCATCTTGATAGAAACATCCGGAACCACCTTGTTAGTGCTCATGAGAGTGCAAGGCGAAACAACACGCAAAGACTTACTCAAATATTCAGAATCAAAATCATGCTTGACAAAGAATGCTTTAGACATGAATGAATGCGATGCTCTAGAATCAAATACAACTTTTGAAGGAAAATCATTAACTGAGAGATTACACATGATCACTTGAGAAGAATCCTCTGCCTCTGCTAGATTCACCATCTTCACTCTTGCGGTCTTGGGGTTATGCTTAACCATAGCATTTCCTAGAGGCTTGACAGGAGGAGGAGGTGGAAGACGCCGCTGATTGCACTTGTTTGCATTGTGACCCTTCTGGCCACACTTGCGACAAGTCACCTCAGAAAGCGGATGAACATTGCCTGGAGGAGGAACAAGAACTGCCTTGGACGCCTGGGGTCTCTGCTGGAATCCTGGGTTGGGTGGGTGGGAAGAACCATGACCACCGAACTGCTTCTGCTGCTAAGGTGGACGAAATGGAGGAGGATTTGGCACCCAATACTTCTGCTGCTTGGGAACCATCTGAGAGCTGGAAGAAGATGAATATGAATCCCTTGAAGGCTTCTTTGAGTTCCCCAACTTGAGCTGAATTTCCTCGACCTTCAAAGCCACGTTGTAGAACTAATCAAACTCACGAGGCTCTTGAAGAACTAGGCCTGGCAGAAGCTCATCCTTGAGACCACCTCTGAACTGATAGATCATAGCCTTGTCATCTCGAACATCTTGCTTAGCATAACGGGCTAGATTCTGGAACTCGATGTTGTACTGGTAGACAGACTTGATTCCCTGCTCCAGGTGCCTAAAATTCTCACGCATCTCCTCGAAAAAGCTTGTCGGAATGTAATGAGCCCTAACGTCACGACGGAAATCATCCCAAGTAACAATACGATCGCCCCTAGAATCCTTGTACTGCTGCCACCAATCAGCTGCTTGACCCTTGAGCTAGAACGATCCAAATCTGTCAAAGTCCTCTGGCGTGACATTGCTGCACTCAGAATGCTTGCTCATATCACAAAGCCAATCATCAGCATCAAAAGGCTGCTCACAACAGGTGAAAGACTTGGGCTGGTTGGCAAGGAACTGATTGAGTGTCCCAAACTGAGGCTGATTCTGAAAATTCCCTTGAAATCCTTGCTGACCCTGCTCCCTTTCTTGCAACAATCTGAGCAACATCTGAGTGTTCGCATTGGCTGCGGCCATCACAGCTTGCCAAGCTTCTAGAGGAGGAGGCGGAGGTGGGGCGGTGGGGATGGTGGTGGAACATCAGTCTGCTCCTCACCACGACCCGGATTGTTGCGAATTGGTGGAGCCATCTGAAGATGGACAAAATGCATCAGCACCTCATTGATAAGATGAATCAAAAGCTGAATCAAATGCTTGAAAGAAATGTAAGAAAACAACACAGCCTTCCTACTGAAAAATTAGTAAGAATGCTTGTTTCGGTTTATGATACCATCTTCAGATATTAGAAGACACTTGCAATAGCACAAAAGTATTGAGCTAAGTGCTCGGAATAATGTATATGCCCACATACATCTGAAGAATATGATCTTAGATGACTACAAGATTTCCCACCTATCAACTTCCGAAAACATTCTGGTTATGCAATCCGGTGTGGGGGATACAAAGAGGAAATATCTCACACAACTAGAAATCCTACACCCCAACTGTATCCATCCTTTAACACATAACTAGAGGCTCTCACAAATTCATCTAACTCGAATCCTCGAACTCACAATGATACTAAACCATGGTGGTACCCCGGACGCCTGCCTAGTACTGGGTAACTCCGACCTTATCTCACCAGGATAAGTATTGAAGTAATTCTGAACACTCTCCGTCCTGAGATATCAAGGAAGCTGAATGATAACGATGTGCCAACATTCCTTGGAGCTCGACTCCCCGGAAGAAATCAAGTCAGACAGGAGGCACCAAGACAGAACCCTGTCACATCGGTATCATATAGACTCCAAAATACCCGCGTGATCCTATTTTTTTGCCCTTTTGTTACATATGAGTGTGTGTGTGTAGATGCAAACCTACATGTGTAGAGGGCTGTCTTTTTATTTTCTGTTGCATATTTGAGTGTGTGTGTGTGTGCTTTGCATAAATAGATGTATGTGTATGTATATGTATTTATGCATGTGTGTATATGAGAGTGTGTGTAGTGCATGTGTGTGTGCACCTATGCATATGAGTATGTGAGTGAGAGTGTGTGTGAGTGTATAGTCATATGCATATGCATATATGCCTTGTGCATATATGTGTGCATATGTGTGTGGATGAACACCCACACCCACACATCAGCATGTATTTGAGTGTGTGTGCTTCATTCATACACACTTATGTGTAGTGGTGTGGTGGTTCATATGTGCTTGTGTGTATGTGAGTGTATGTGCCTAGTGCACTTGTGAGTGTGAGTGTGTGTGTGCCTATGTGCATTATGCATATATGGGCATGAGAGTGTGTGTGTGGATGAACACCCCCTCATGGGTGGTATGCTCATGGTTGTATTGTGCTCATATGTCCTTGGGCATATATAGAGCATGTGTGTCCTTGCTTTGTAGTGTGTTTGTTTAGAGAGTGTGTGTGTGATTGTGACAAGCGGGTCTTTTGCCCCATTTGCCATACCCTTGTTGGTTATGCATGTTTGTAGATTTGTAGTTCATTTCCATGTTAACCTAAGTTTCTAAATCTGGTTATGATCATATTTTCTCATGTCCATTTAGAGTAATATTACACTTATAAGATTAGGTGGTAGTTTTGCTAGTTTAGTTGTGCCTTGATGCTTCACATGAACATATGAGTGGAATCTGCTGTTATTTTTATGCCATGTAGAGTGGTTGGTATCTTGTGATGTGTTGTGAATTAGATCATGCTCAGTGCTAGTATTGTGGAGTAGATGTTGTCTAATACCACCCTGTTAATTTTCATGCCAAGAGGTGGTCGCTCGCACCTTTAACTTCTGCTATCAACATGCTACCAGATTAACTCAGATTCCAGAAAACTGTTATTTTCACTAAGTCCCAGAAGATTGTTTCATGATGCCTACTTGTTAGCTTCAGTCTTATTTCTGTGTGCCTACTTTGAAGATTTTGTAGTTGGATAATTTAATAAGCATGTTATGTAGTTTCTGTCAATACCTTGTTTGTGGTTGTACGATTCCTTTAGCTCAAGTTGTGGGCTGTGTAAGTTGCTGTATTGTTGTTTTGTGGCAGATTGTTTGTTTTACTATTTTGTGACTTGTGGGAGATATACTCCATGGAATTGATTGATCTTTGAGTCTATTGTGGTTGGTTTTTCATTGCCTAACCCGTGGCTACCTTCTAATGCCATGAATTATCCCATGGTATTGGTTGTCTTGTGTTTTGCCTTCGTACCTTGTCGTGAGCGTATCGTGAGAACCGTAACTCCGTTTCTTGCATTCTTTATATGCATTTCTATCGATTATGCATGATGCATCAATATTTTCCATGTTCATGCAGTTCTAAATAACTTAACATGAGGTTCTGTCCAGATTCATTAATAACAAATCCTTCCAAGTGAAACATGAATAGTTTTGGAATGCCATGTTTAATTCTTTATAAATGAATCATGCATCATCTTGGTTGTGCATTGCACCTTGGTTGGAGGTTTATTGCTACCGTTTCTCTTGGGTAGACGCGAGTGTTGATACTGAGTACGAGGACCCAGGAGAGTACCACTACGAGGATCCCGCTACTTGTTTCGCTGAAGAACCAACATGCAAGATGATCGTACCCGGATCCCAACACTATTTTCGCGTGCTAGTTTCTCGCTCTTATCGTTATAATTGCGCTACCTACCACTTTAATGTCAGCCTCCTAATTGCCATGATAGCCTCTAACCTCCACATCCTAGCAAACCTTTGAATGGCTAAGTTAGCGCTGCTCAGCCCCTCTTATAGCGTTCTGAGTTGCAGGAGTTGTTCCATGTGATAACATGGATTTGGCATATCACAATATTATATGTTATTTAATTTAATGCACATATATATCTTCGTATTGGTGGAAGGCTTGGCCTTTTGCTAGGTGTTTTGTTCCGCTGTTACCGCCATAGTTTCTTGTTACCGGTGTTATGCTTTCCGTATTTTGCGCTCCTAACATGCTCGGGGTTATTATGGGGACCCGCTTGTTTATTCAGTTGAGATTAAAACTTGTCTGGCAAGACCCAACATTGGTACTACATTTGCTTATTAACTTAATAAAAATTAGCATAGGGCTTTGCAACCCTGTGGATAATTAATCAACTCCCGGGCCAGTGCTCCTCATGAGTGTTGGTCCAAACTAGAGCAGTGTGCGGGGCCAACCCAGGGCAACTTGGGAGATTTCTATCAGGCCTCCACACGCATCGCTTATCCGTCGTGTCCAGAGAACGAGATACGTGGCTCTTATCGGGTTTGTCGACACGTCGGGTGGTCTTGCTAGATTTGTTTTACCTTTATCGAGTATCTTGCCTGTGGATTCTGTCTTTCTTAGGGTTTTCTCGAGGTGTTGGAATTCCTTTGGAATTACCTATGATGACCACGAGGTCCATGGTCGAGGCTATTCCCGCGGAGTGTAGTTAATTGGGATGGATTAGTTGGAGCACCCCTGCAGGGTTAAATCTTTTCGAGAAGCCATGCCCGCGGTTATGTGTTAACTTGGATATTTGTTTAACACCCGGTTATAGTAAACTTGAAGTAAACTCTAATTAAAATACACCAACTGTGTGAGTAACCGTGATCGCCTCTACTCGTGAACATGATTTGAGGGACAACACGGTGGGGTTATGATTGATGTAAGTAAGTGTTCAGCATCTCATAGAGGTCATACTAGATTCGATCGTTCATCGTAGGCCACTTCTATTTATTTTCATGTTACGTAAGTTAGCCACCATATATGCTTAGTGCTGTTGCAAACTAAACACATACGCCATCCCAACCTTTAAGCTTGATTGCTGAGTCCGTGTGGCTCACAGATTAGTACAACCCTCCAGGTAAAGGTACAGATGAGTACGTGCAGGATGATCTTAACCAGCTCCAGTGGGAATATGATGAGGAAAGAGGCAGGATGTATGTGACTTACCCGGATGAGTAGAGGACCATGGCCCTGATCTTTGGGATAGCGAGATAGTATCATTTGCATCTGTTTTATCATTTGAGTTCGTCCGTAGTCGGACCCTGTCTTCATGTTGATGATTTGAACTCTGTGTGGAATTGTAATTTAGTATGTGGCGAGTGTAAGCCAACTTGTATACTCATCTCTTCTATAATGTATGATGAAATGATTCTATACTTGCGAACGGCAAGATGCGCCTCTATCCCTTGCGAGGCCCTCATGTCTTAAAATGGATAGGCACGCATCTTGGGCATGACAAGTTGAAATTCTTTATTCGCACGTGGGCTAAATTCCTCGTATTATTTACCTATCCCAGAGTGGAAATTCGATCATGTGGAGATGGATTTTGTCACTGGGTTTCCCATGTCCAAGAGAGGCAACGATGCCATCTTTGTGGTTATCGACAAGCTGTCAAAAGTTGCTCATTTCCCGACAGTCAAAGAATCTATCTTGGCAGCTCAGCTTGTAGAGTTGTATACATCAAGGATAGTATCTTTGCATGGTAGTCCTCAGCTCATCTCTTCTGACCGTGGAAGCCTCTTTACTTCCAACTTTTGGGGGTCCTTCCAGACTGGTATGGGTACCATGATCCGTTTCAGCACTGTGTTCCATCCGCAGGCAAGTGGTCAAGTTGAGAGAGTCAAACAGATCCTTGAAGATATGCTCAGAGCCTATGTGATTTCGTTCTACATGAAATGGGAAGACTACCTTCCATATGCTGAATTCTCATACAACAATAGATTTCAAGCTAGCTCAGGCAAGGCCCCTTTCGAGATTCTCTACGGCAGAAAGTGTCGTACCCCGCTCAACTGGTCTGAAAACGGTGAGCGTCAGATATTGGGCAATGACATGATCACTGAAGTAGAAGAAATGTGCCATGTCATTCGCGAGAACCTCAAAGCAGCTTAGTCCCAACAGAAGAGTTATTATGATTACAAACATCGGGATATTTCCTTTCAAGTGGATGATCTGGTCTACCTCAGAGTCTCTCCCATGAAGGGCACTCAGTAGTTTGGAATTAAAGGGAAGCTAGCTCCTCGTTTTGTTGGTCCTTTCAAAGTTGTTGGCAACAGAGGCAGACTTGCATATCAACTAGAGCTTCCTCCAAATTTCGCAAATGTGCACGATGTCTTTGATGTTTCCCAGCTCCGGAGATGCTTCAAGACTCCTAAGCGAACCATTCACCTCCAAGACATCGATCTCCAAAAATATTTGTCTTATCATGAGCATCCAGTTGCAATTCTCGAAGAAACTAAGCGTAAGACTAGCAACAAGTCTATCAAATTCCTCAAGGTGAAGTGGTCTCATCATTCTGACAAGGAAGCTACTAGGGAACGCGAGGACCTTCTTCGTTTCGAATTTCTAGACTTCTTTCGTTCCTAGATCTCGGGTCGAGATCCTCTTGTAGTGTGGCAGAGTTGTGATAGCCCAAGTGCTGTCCCTACCTTTATTGGCATGTAATCTCTTGTATGAACCTTGTGTCATGAGCTTTATGAATGAATTGCACCTTGTCATGCCATGCTTTGTTTTGAATTCATGCATCATGCATCATGCATTCATCATGCCATGCCTAGTTGTGAAGTGACCTTTTATCTTGTGGTTTGTTGTGGGTGTGTTCTTGTGTTGTGTGATTTGCTTGGGGATTGGTGATGCAACCCTCCTTCCTTTTGACCTTTCTTTTCTTTTTAAACAACCCTTCCAATACCCCCCCTTTATTTCATGTTATTTGATAAACAGAATTAAGTTGCTATTTAAATTATTTAAAAATATTCAAGTGCTAGCCTAATATGTTTTGAGCATGTGAGTGTTGGTATTTTATTGTTTTGAGATTTATGTATTTGTGGCATTTAAATAACAGGGGGATGCCTACTTTAAAAATATTTAAACTACTTGTCCTAAAATTCATCTTAATATTTTTATTAAATAGTGTAATTTATTTTCTTTGCAAAAGTAATTTTGTTCTACACAAAAACCTTTTATTTTTCTCTAGGGTTTTTCCCTTTTCCTTCGCCCGTCGCCGTCAGCCCGTGGGTATTTAGTCCGCTCTCGGCGTGCGTGCTCCCTCTGCTAGGGTTCCTCTCTTCCCTCGCGCCGCTGCAGCTCCCATCTCCCTCTCAATTCCTCTCCCTCCTGTCTTCTTCCCCCTGTCAGGTAAGTAATTAAGAGCGCAGTGAGGTTCAGAGAGAACCAGAGTCCCTACCGGTCGTCTTTGCCGCGTCTCCGGTCGGTCTTGTCCCCGGTGGTGATGGCGTGGACCTTGGGGATCCTCCCCGCGTTCCATTCCCGTCGCTAGGAGCCACAGAGAGGCTCCGCAGCGACGGCCCATCTTCATCTTCGTCGTAGACCTCCGCTCCGTCATCTTCTTCCCTTGCTTTGACTCCGGCGCGCGTCTCCTACCCCCTCCGTCGTCTTCTTCTCCTCTGGCAGCCCCATGGTGAGGAGCTGGTCCTCCGCCATGCCCCCCTCTGTCCCGATGCGTGCGCGAGCTCGTCGTACCTGATGAGCCTATGCTCGTGTCCGCCGTAGCTTCGCCGTAGTTGCAGGTGGTGTTGCCTTGCGTTCTCATCGATGTTAGAGGTAGGGATGCGTCCCCTGTTGGTGCAGCTTCTCCCTACTTATTTTCCCCTTGCCGTTGAGTCCGTGTGCTCGCTGGAATTGCTGCCTCCGCGCTCTGTCGCCGTATGTGTTCTACGCTTCAGTTTCGTCAGGTTCCCGTGCATGTGTGTGTATTAGTGGGCTCGTGTCCCTCCTTTGTTAAGTGCCGAGAGCATACCGTAGTTGTTGGCGCTAGGGTAATCGACCAAGTGGTCGAGGGTTCGACCCAAACCCCTCCCCCTTTTTTCTTTTGTTTTTTTGTTTTTTACCCTATTGTTACATATGAGTGTGTGTGTGTAGATGCAAACCTACATGTTTAGAGGGCTGTGTTTTTCTTTTCTATTTCTTATTTGAGTGTGTGTGTGTGTCCTTTGCATATATAGATGTATGTGTATGTATATGTATTTGTGCATGTGTGTATGTGAGAGTGAGTGTAGTGCATGTGTGTGTGCACCTATGCATGTGTGTATGTGAGTGAGAGTGTGTGTGAGTGTATAGTCGTATGCATATGCGTAGGCATATATGCCTTGTGCATATATGTGTGCATATCTGTGTGGAGGAACACCCACACACACATCAGCATGTATTTGAGTGTGTGTGCTTCATGTATACACACTTATGTGTAGTGGTGTGGTGGTTCATATGTGCTTGTGTGTAAGTGAGTATATGTGCCTAGTGCACTTGTGAGTGTGAGTGTGTTTGTGCCTATATGGATGATGCATATATGGGCATGAGAGTGTGTGTGTGGATTAACAACCCCTCATGGGTGGTATGCTCATGGTTTTATTGTGCTCATATGTCCTTGGGCATATATAGAGCATGTGTGTGCTTGCTTTGTAGTGTGTGTGTTTAGAGTGTGTGTGAGTGTGACAAGTGGGGCTTTTCCCCCACTTGCCATACCCTTGTTGGTTATGCATGTCTGTAGGTTTGTAGTTCATTTCCATGTTAAACTAAGTTTCTAAATCTGGTTATGATCATATTTGCTCATGTCCATTTAGAGTAATATTCCACTTATAGGAGTAGGTGGTAGTTTTGCTAGTTTAGTTGTGCCTTGATGCTTCACATGAACATATGAGTATGACACATGATATTGGGGTAGAAAGAGCCAATGAATCTATTGGTGCTTTCAGATTTCACTTTTGAGAAAGTTTATCAAACTTTCATTGTCAGTTGTGATTCTACTTTGTCATGTTTGCATGATTTAATCCATGTTTCCTTTGGGGCATGTGCCATCTAGTAAGTGCTAGTGTATTATATCTATTATGCCATGGTATTTTTGTTTAACATGACAATGACCCATATAAGTGGGAAACATGCGGCAAAGTACCAACTTAATGTTTATGTTTTCAACATGCTAAATATTTCAAAGTGTGAGAATCTGCTGTTATTTGTATGCCATGTAGAGTGGTTGGTATCTTGTGATGTGTTGTGCATTAGATCATGCTCAGTGCTAGTATTTTGGAGTAGATGTTGTCTACTACCACCCTGTTAATTTTCATGCCAACAGGTCGTCTCTAGCACCTTCAACTTATGTTGTCAACATGCTACCAGATTAACTCAGATTCTAGAAAACTGTTATTTTCACTGGCCCAGAAAATTGTTTCATCATGCCTACTTGCTAGCTTCATGGTTATTTCTGTGTGCGTCCTTTACAGATTTTGTAGTTGGATAATTTAATAAGAATGTTATGTAGTTTGTGTAAATACCTTGTTTGTGGTTGTAGGATTCCAGTAGCTCAAGTTGTGGGCTATGTAAGTTGCTATGTTGCTGTTTTCTGGCATATTGTTTGTTTTATTGTTTTGTGACTTGTGGGAGCTATACTCCATATAATTGATTGATCTTTGAGTCTATCATGGTTAGTTTTTATTTTCCTAACCAGTGGCTACGTTGGAATGCGAAGAATTAGCCCATGGTATTGGTTGTCTTGTGTTTTGCCTTCGTACCTTGTCGTGAGCGTATCGTGAGAATCGTAACTCCATTTCTTGCGTTCTTTATATGCATTCATATAGATTCTGCATGATGCATCCATATTTACCATGTTCATGCATGTCTAAATAACTTAACATGAGGTTCTGTCAAGATTCATTAATAACCAATCCTTGCATGTGAAACATGAATAGTTTTGGATTGCCATGTTTAATTCTTCATAAATGAATCATGCATCATCTTGGTTGAGCATCGCATCTTGGTTGGAGCTTTATTGTTGCTGTTTCTCTTGGGTAGATGCGAGTGTTGATACTGAGTATGAGGACCGAGGAGAGTACCACTACGAGGATCCCGCTACTTGTTTCGCTGAAGAACCAACATACCACATGATCGTACTCGGATCCCGACACTATTTTCGCTTGCTAGTTTCTCACTCTTATCGTTACAATTGTGCTACCTACCACTTGAATGTCATACTCCTAATTGCCATGATAGCCTCTGACCTCCACATCCTAGCAAACCTTTGAATGGCTAAGTTAGCGCTGCTCAGCCCCTCTTATAGCGTTCTTAGTTTGCAGGTCCAGTTGTTCCATGTGATAACATGGATTTGGCATATCACAATATTATCTGTTATTTAATTTAATGCACATATATATCTTGGTATTGGTGGAAGGCTTGGCCTTTTGCTAGGTGTTTTGTTCTGCTGTTACCGCCATAGTTTCTTGTTACCGGTGTTATGTTTTCCATATTTTGCGCTCCTAGCATGCTCGGGGTTATTATGGGGACCCCCTTGTTTACTCGGTTGAGATTAAAACTTGTCTCGCAAGACCCAACATTGGTACTACATTTGCTTATTAACTTAATAAAAATTTGCATAGGGCTTTGCAACCCTATGAATAATTAATCAACCCCCGGGCAAGTGCTCCTCATGAGTGTTGGTCCAAACTAGAGTAGTGTGCGGGGCCAACCCAGGGCAACTTGGGAGATTTCTATCAGGCCTCCATACACATTGCTTATCCATTGTGTCCAGAGAACGAGATACGCGGCTCTTATCAGGTTCGTCGACACATCGGGTGGACTCTGACTTTCTTCGGGTTTTCTCGAGGTGTTGGAATTCCTTTGGAATTACCTATGATGACCACGAGATCCGTGGTCGAGGCTATTCCCGCGGAGTGTGGTTAATTTCTGATGGATTAGTTGGAGCACCCCTACAGGGTTAAATCTTTTGGAGAAGCCGTGCCCGCGGTTATGTGGCAACTTGAATATTTTTGTAACACCCAGTTATAGTAAACTTGAAATAAACTCTAATTAAAATACACCAACTATGTGAGTGACCGTGATCGTCTCTGCTCGTGATCATGGTTCGAGGGAGAACACAGTGGGGTTATGATTGACGTAAGTGTTCAAGATCTCATAGAGGTCATACTCGATTCGGTCGTTCATCATAGGCCACTTCTATTTATTTTCATGTTACGTAAGTTAGCCACCATATATGCTTAGTATTGCTGCAAGCTAAACACATACCCCATCCCAACCTTTATGCTTGAATAGTCTCGGTACCCGGGCGCTTGATTGCTGAGCACATGTGGCTCACAGATTACTACAACCCTCGAGGTACAGGTACAGATGAGTATGTGCAGGATGATCTTACCAAGCTCCAGTGGGAATATAATGAGGAAAGAGGTAGGATGTACGTGACTTACCCAGATGAGTAGAGGACAATGGCCGTGATCTTTGGGATAGCGAGATAGTATCATTTGCATCTGTTTCATCGTTTGATTTCGTCCGTAGTCGGACCCTGTCTTCATCTTGATGATTTGAACTCTATGTGGAATTGTAATTTAGTATGTGGCGAGTGTAATCCAACTTGTATACTCATCTCTTATGTAATGTATGATGCAATGATTCTATACTTGTGAACGGCAAGATGCGCCTCTATCCCTTGTGAGGCCCTCGTGTCTTAAAATGGATAGGCGCGCATCTTGGGCGTGACAAGTTGGTATCAGAGCCATACGACCATAGGAGCCTTTGCTTGATCGAACTTGGCCGAGTGGAGTCTAGTAAAAACTATTCTGAGTCTAGTTATATCGGAGAGTAGGATTGTTTTTGCTCGTCTTCTACGATCTGGTGAGGTATTCGACTTAGGAATTTTGATTCTACTCCTCTTCTCGCTCAAATTTTTTTTAGGATCACGCGGGTATTTTGGAGTCTATATGATACCGATGTGACAGGGTTCTGTGTTGGTGCCTCCTGTCTGACTTGATTTCTTCTGGGGAGTCGAGCTCCAGGGAATGTTGGCATATCATTATCATTCAGCTTCCTTGATATCTCAGGACGGAGAGTGTTCGGAATTACTTCAATACTTATCATGGTGAGATAAGGTCGGAGTCACCCAGTACTGGGGAGGCGTCCGGGGTACCACCATGGTTTAGTATCGTTGTGAGTTCGAGGAGTCGAGTTAGATGAATTTGCGAGAGCCTCTAGTTATGTGTTGAACGATGGATACAGTTGGGGTGTAGGATTGCTAGTTGTGTGAGATATTTCCTCCTTATATCCCCCACACCGGATTGCTTAATCAGAAATTTTTCGGTAGTTCATAGGTGGGAAATCTTGTAGTTATCTAGGATCATCTTCTTCAGATGTATGTGGGCATATACATTATTCCGAGCGCTTAGCTCAATACTTTTGTGTTATTGTAAGTGGCTTCTAATATCTGATGATATTATCATAAACCGAAGAAGCATTCTTACTAATTTTTCAGTAGGAAGGCTGTGTTGTTTTGTTCAATTTCTTTCAAGCATTTGATTTAGATTTTGATTCATCTTATCAATGAGGTGCTGATGTGTTTTTTCCATCTTCAGGATGGCTCCACCAACTCGCAACAATCCGGGTCATGGTGAGGAGCAGACTGATGTTCCACCACCATCCCCACCGCCCCCACCTCCGCCTCCTCCTCTAGAAGCTTGGAAAGCTGTGATGGACACAACCAATGCGAACACTCACATGTTGCTTAGGTTGTTGCAAGAAAGGGAGCAGGGTCAGCAAGGATTTCAAGGTAATTTTCAGAATCAGCCTCAGTTTGCAACACTCAATCAGTTCCTTGCCAACCAGCCCAAGTCTTTCACCTGTTGTGAGCAGCCTTTTGATGTTGATGATTGGCTTCGTGATATGAGTAAGCATTTTGAGTGCAGCAATGTCAGGCTAGAGGACTTTGTCAGATTTGCATCTTTCCAGCTCAAGGGTCAAGCAGTTGATTGGTGGCAACAGTACAAGGATTCCAGGGGCGATCATGTTGTTACTTGGGACGATTTCCGTCACGACTTCAGGGCTCATTACATTCCGACAAGCTTTGTCGAGGAGATGCGTGAGAAGTTCAGGCACCTGGAGCAGGCAAGCAAGTCTGTCTACCAGTACAACGTCGAGTTCCAGAATCTAGCCCGTTATGTTAAGCAAGATGTTCCAGATGACAAGGCTATGATTTATTAGTTCAGACGTGGTCTTAAGGATGAGCTTCTGTCAGGCCTAGTTCTTCAAGAGCCTCGTGAGTTTGATCAGTTCTACAACATGGCTTTGAAGGTCAAGGCAACTCAGCTCAAGTTGGAGAACTCAAAGAAGCATTCAAGGGATTCATATTCGTCTTCTTCCAGCTCTCACATGGTTCCCAAGCAGCAGAAGTATTGGGTGCCAAATCCTCCTCCATTTCGTCCTCCTTAGCAGCAAAAGCAGTTCGGTGGTCGTGGTGCTTCCCACCCACCCAACCCAGGATTCCAGCAGAGACGCCAGGCATCCATGGCAGTTCTTGTTCCTCCTCCAGAAGGATCACTATGCAAACAAGTGCAACCAGAAGCTTCTTCTGCCTCCTCCTCCTATCAAGCCTCCAGGCAATGCTATGGTGAAGCATAAACCCAAGACCCCAAGAGTAAATATGGTGAATGTAGCAGAGGCAGAGGATTCTTCTCAAGTGATCATGGGTAATCTCTCAATTAATGATTTTCCTACAAAAGTTTTGTTTGATTCTAGTGCATCGCATTCATTCATGTCTAAAGCATTCTTCGTCAAGCATGATTTTGATTATGAATGTTTGAGTAAGGCTTTGCGTGTTGTTTCGCTCGGCACTCTCATGAACGCTAACCATGTGGTTCCGGATGTTTCTGTCAAGATGGGCAATTATTCTTTTTTGGCTTCTCCAATTGTTCTCGGTAATTCCAATATTGATCTCATTTTGGGCATGGACTTCCTGGCTATGAATAAGGGTTATATTGATTGTAAAGCAAAAGAAGACAAGATGACTCATCCTTCAGAAGACGTGATTATTTTCGCGGCTCGCGATGACACAATCCGTCTCTTTGCTCTTAATAAGAAGGGTGAAATCTCGGCGATTTCTCAAATTTCGGTGGTGAATGAGTATGAAGATTTCTTTCCATAAGAATTGCCAGGAATGCCTTCGCACCGGCCAGTCAAATTCGTGCTTGATCTCGAGCCCGGAACTGAACCGGTGTGCAGGTGCCCGTATAAACTTGGCCCCGGAGAGCTGAAAGAGTTGAAGAAGCATCTAGATGAGCAGGAACGTCTAGGTCTGATCAGACCAAGTTCTTCTCCATGGGGTTGTGGTGTTTTGTTTGTCAAGAAGAAAGATGGCACGGATCGTCTTTGTGTCGACTACCGTCCATTAAACAAGAAGACAATCATAAACAAGTACCCACTTCCCAACATCAATGAGTTGTTTGAACAACTGAAAGGTGCCAAGGTTTTCTCGAAGCTTGATCTTCACATGGGTTATCATCCGATTCGCATTTGCGAAGAAGACATTCCTGAGACCGCTTTTAGGATGAGTTTTGGCTCTTATGTGTACAGTGTCATGTCGTTTGGTCTTGCGAATGCTCCTCCAACTTTATCAAGAATGATGAATTTCATTTTCTCTCCTTTCAAGAATGAATTCATCTTGGTCTATCTAGATGATATCCTTGTGTTCTCAGAGATAGAAGAAGAGCATGCATATCATCTCCGCCCCGTGCTTGACAAGTTAAGAGAGCATTGATTCTATGCCAAGTTTTCCAAGTGTGAGTTTTGGCTCAACGAAGTGGTGTACCTTGGGCATGTGATCTCTGCCGAGGGAATTAAAGTGCACCCTAAGAAAGTTGAGGCAATCTTGAAGTGGGAACCTCCTCAGAATGTGAAGCAGCTTCGGAGTTTCCTCGGGATTGCTAGTTATTGCAGAAGATTCGTGGAGAACTTCTATCAAATTGCTAAGCTTCTGTCCAGTCTACTCCAGAAGAGTGTCAAGTATGTTTGGTCTCCTAAGTGTGATGTGGCGTTCAATATGCTCAAGCAGAGACTAACTTCAGCTCCAGTTCTTGTTCCTCCTGAGCAGTCAAAGCCTTTCCAAGTATTCTGTGATGCTTCTCTCCAAGGTCTTGGTGGTGCTCTCATGCAAGACAAGAAGATTGTTGCTTATACCTAGAGTCAGTTGAAGCCTGCAGAGAAGAACTACCCCACTCATGATCTTGAGTTGGCGGCAGTTGTGCATGCTCTAATGACTTGGAGGCATTTGTTGTTGGGTAGACCAGTTGAGGTGTACACCGATCACAAGAGCTTCAAGTACATTTTCACTCAACCCATCTTAATATTCGGCAGTCTCGTTGTGTGGAAATGCATGAGGACTTCAGTCCAAGCATTGAGTATACTCCTAGGAAAGCAAATGTCATTGCAGACGCGCTCAGTCGCAAGGCGTACTGCAATAGTCTCATCTTGAAGCCTCTTCAACCAAAGCTTTGTGAAGCCTTTCGCAAGATCAACCTTTAGATATTTCCGCAAGGATTTCTTGCAAATCTTCAAGTTTCTCCAAATCTGGAAGATCTGGTTCACCAAGCGCAGCTTCTTGATGCTATGGTGAAGAAAGTGAAGAAAGGTGTGGCCAAGAGCATTCCGAAGTATAAGTGCTTTCGCGTTGATGACAAAGATACCTTGTTCTTTGAGGATCGTCTTGTGGTTCCAAAAGGTGATCTCAAAAAGGTTATCATGGACGAAGCACACAATTCTCTTCTATCGAATCATTGAGGCAATTCAAAGATGTATCTGGATCTCAAGAAAACCTTCTGGTGAACTCGCATGAAACGTGAAATTGCTCCGTTCGTGAATGAGTGTGATGTTTGTCACAGAGTGAAGGCAGAGCATCAACATCCAACAGGTCTTCCTCAACCTTTGCCTATCCCAGAGTGGAAATTCGATCATGTGGAGATGGATTTCGTCACTAGGTTTCCCAAGTCTAACAGAGGCAACAATGCCATCTTTGTGGTTATCGACAAGCTGTCAAAAGTTGCTCATTTCCTGCCAGTCAAACAATCTATCTCGGCAGCTCGGCTTGCAGAGTTGTATATGTCAAGGAAAGTATCTTTGCATGGTAATCCTCAGCTCATCTCTTCTTATCATGGGAACCTCTTTACTTCCATGTTTTGGGAGTCCTTCCAGACTGCTATGGGTAACAGGATCCGTTTCAGCACTACGTTCCATCCGCAGACAAGTGATCAAGTTGAGAGAGTTAATCAGATCCTTGAAGATATGCCCAGAGCCTATGTTATTTCTTCGGCACGAAATGGGAAGACTGCCTTCTATATGCTGAATTCTCATACAACAATAGCTTTCAAGCTAGCTCAGGAAAGGCCCCATTCGAGATTCTCTATGGCAGAAAGTGTCGTAACCCGCTCAACTAGTCTGAAACCGGTGAGCGTTAGATATTGGGCAATGACATGATCACTAAAGCAGAAGAAATGTGCCATGTCATTCGCAAGAACCTCAAAGCAGCTCAGTCCCGACAGAAGAGGTATTATGATAACAAACATTGGGATGTTTCATTTCAAGTGGATGATCTAGTCTACCTCAGAGTCTCTCCCATGAAGGGCACTAAGCGGTTTGGAATTAAAGGGAAGCTACCTCCTCGTTTTGTTGGTCCTTTCAAAGTTGTTGGCAAGAGAGGCGGACTTGCATATCAATTAGAGCTTCCTCCAAATTTCACAAATGTGCACAATGTCTTCCATGTTTCTCAACTCCGGAGATGCTTCAAGACTCCTGAGCGAACCATTGACCTCCAAGACATCGATCTCCAAGAAGATCTCTGTTATCGTGAGCATCCAGTTGCATTCTTGAAGAAACTAAGCGTAAGACTCGCAACAAGTCTATCAAATTCCTCAAGGTGAAGTGGTCTCATCATTCTGACAAAGAAGCTACTTGGGAACATGAGGACCTTCTCTGTTCTGAATTTCCAGACTTCTTCCATTCCTAGATCTCGGGTCGAGATTCTCTTGTAGTGTGGGAGAGTTGTGACAGCCCAAGTGTTGTCCCTACCTTTATTGGCATGTAATCTCTTGTATGAACCTAGTGTCATCAGCTTTATGAAAGAATTGCACCGTGTAATGCAATGCTTTGTTTTTAATTCATGCATCATGCATCATGCATTCAAATGCCATGCCTAGTTGTGAAGTGACCTTGTATTTTGTGGTTTGTTGTGGGTGTGTTCTTGTGTTGTGTGATGTGCTTGGGGATTGGTGATGCAACCCTCCTTCCTTTTCCCCTCTCTTTCCTTTTCAAACAACCCTTCCAATACCCCCCTTTATTTCATGTTATTTGATAAACAGAATTAAGTTGCTATTTAAATTATTTAAAAATGTTCAAGTGCTAGCCTAATATGTTTTGAGCATGTGAGTGTTGGTCTTTTATTGCTTTGAGCTTTCTGTATTTGTGGAATTTAAATAACATGGGGCTTCCTATTTAAAAAATATTTAAACTACTTGTACTAAAATTCATCTTAATATTTTTATTAAATAGTGCAATTTATTTTCTTTGCAAAAGTAATTTTGTTCTGCATAAAAACCTTTTATTTTTCTATGGGGTTTTTCCCTTGTATTGTGGTGTTTTAAAAAAGGAAAGATTCTCTGTTTATGTGTTTGCGAGAGTGAGCGCTAGAGATGGGCCTTTCCTTCCCGCGGCCCAGACCAGTCGAGGAATGGCTACCTGCTCCGTCTATCATCACTGCCAGGTTTAAAGAGACAGACCGCTCCGCTGTCCCCTTTTCCTTCGCCCGTCACCGTCAGCCCGTGGGTATTTAGTCCCCCCTCGGCGTGCGTGCCCCCTCCGCTAGGGTTCCTCTCTTCCCTCGCGTTGCCGCATCTAACATCTCCCTCTTAATTCCTCTCCTTTCTCTCTTGTTCCCCACTGTCAGGTAAGGAATTCAGAGCGCAGTGAGGTTTAGAGAGAAGTAGAGTCCCCACCGGTCGTCTTCACCATTGTCGCCGTGTCTCCGGTGGGTCTTGTCCCCGGTGGTGATGGCGTGGAGCTCGGGGATCCTCCCCGCATTCCATTCCCGACGCTAGGAGCCCCGAAGAGGCTCTGCAGCGACGACCCCGTCTTCATCTTCGCCGGAGACGTCCGCTCCGTCATCTTTTTCCCCTGCTTTGACTCCGGCGTGTGTCTCCGACCCCCTCCGTCATCTTCTTCTCCTCCGGCAGCCCTATGGTGAGCAGCTGGTCCTCTGCCGTGCCCCCCGCTGTCCCAATGCGTGCGCGATGAAGACGGTGTGAGCCCGTGCTCGTGTCCGCTGTAGCTTCTCCGTAGTTGCAGGTGCTGTTGCCGTGAGTTCTCGTCGATGTTTGAGGTAGGAATGCATCCCCCATAGGTGCAGCTTCTCCCTGCTTATCTTCCCCTCGCCGGTGAGGCCATGTGCTCGCCGGAATTGCTGCCGCCGCGCTCTGTCGCCACATGTGCTCTGCACTTCAGTTTTGTCAGGTTCCCATGCTTGTGTGTGTATTAGTGGGCTCGTGCCCCTCCTCTGTTAAGTGCCGAGTGCGTAGCGCAGTGGTTGGCGCTAAGGGAATCGACCAAGTGGTCAAGGGTTCGATCTCGAACCCCTCTCCCTTTTTTGTTTTTCTTTTTTTTTTACCCTTTTGTTACATATGAGTGTGTGTAGATGCAAACCTACATGTGTAGAGGGCTATGTTTCTCTTTTCTGTTTCATATTTGAGTGTGTGTGTGTGTGCTTTGCATATATAGATGTATGTTTATGTATATGTATTTGTTCATGTGTGTATGTGAGAGTGTGTGTGTAGTGCAGGTGTGTGTGCACCTAGGCATGTGTGTATGTGAGTGAGAGAGTGTGTGAGTGTATAGTCATATGCATATGCATATGCATATATGCCTTGTGCATATATGTGTGCATATGTGTGTGGATGAACACCCACACACACATGAGCATGTATTTGAGTGTGTGTGCTTCATGCATACACACTTATGTGTAGTGGTGTGGTGGTTCATATGTGTTTGTGTGTATGTGAGTGTATGTGCCTAGTGCACTTGTGAGTCTGAGTGTGTGTGTGCCTATATGCATTATGCATATATGGGCATGAGAGTGTGTGTGTGGATTAACACCCCCTCATGGGTGGTATGCTCATGGTTGTATTGTGCTCATATGTCCTTGGGCATATATAGAGCATGTGTGTGCTTGCTTTGTATTGTGTGTGTTTAGAGAGTGTGTGTGTGAGTGTGACAAGTGGGTCTTTTCCCCCACTTGCCATACCCTTGTTGGTTATGCATGTTTGTAGGTTTGTAGTTCATTTCCATGTTAAACTAAGTTTCTAAATCTGCTTATGATCATATTTGCTCATGTCCATTTAGAGTAATATTCCACTTATAAGAGTAGGTGGTAGTTTTGCTAGTTTAGTTGTGCCTTGATGCTTCACATGAACATCTCAGTATGAAAAATGATATTGGGGTAGAAAGATCCAATGAATCCATTCTTTCAGATTTCACTTTTGAGCAAGTTTATAAAACTGTCATTTTCAGCTGTGATGCTACTTTGTCATTTTTGCATGATTTAATCCATGCTCGCTTTGGGGCATGTGCCAACTAGGAACTGCCAATGTTTTATATCTATTATGCCATGGTATTTTTGTTTAACATGAGAATCACCCATATAAGTGGGAAACATGCTGCAAAGTAGCCAACTTAATGTTTCTGTTTTCAACATGCTAAATATTTCAAAGTCTGAGAATCTGCTGTTATTTTTGTGCCATGTAGAGTGGTTGGTATCTTGTGATGTTTTGTGAATTAGAACATGCTCAATGCTAGTATTTTGGAGTAGATGTTGTCTACTACCACCCTGTTAATTTTCATGCAAGGAGGTGGTCTCTACCACCTTCAACTTATGTTGTCAACATGCTACCGGATTATCTCTGATTCCAGAAAACTGTTATTTTCACCAAGTCCTAGAAAACTGTTTCATCATGCCTACTTGATAGCTTCATGCTTATTTCTATGTGCCTCCTTTGCAGATTTTGTAGTTTCATAATTTAATAAGCATGTTATGTAGTTTCTCTCAATACCTTGTTTGTGGTTGTAGGATTCCTGTAGCTCAAGTTTTGGGTTGTGTAAGTTGCTATGTTGCTGTTTTGTGGCAGATTGTTTGTTTTATTGTTTTGTGACTTGTGGGAGCTATACTCCATGGAATTTATTGATCTTTGAGTCTATTATGGTTGCTTTTTCATGGCCTAACCAGTGGATACCAACTTGTCACGCCCAAGATGCGCACCTATCCATTTTAAGACACGAGGGCCTCGCAAGGGATAGAGGCGCATCTTGCCGTTCGCAAGTATAGAATCATTGCATCATACATTATAGAAGAGATGAGTATACAAGTTGGCTTACACTCACCACATACTAAATTACAATTCCACATAGAGTTCAAATCATCAAGATGAAGACAGGGTCCGACTACGGACGAAATCAAACGATGAAATAGATGCAAATGATACTATCTCGCTGTCCCAAAGATCACAGCCATGATCCTCTACTCATCCGGGTAAGTCACGTACATCCTGCCTCTTTCCTCATCATATTCCCACTGGAGCTAGGTAAGATCATCCTGCACGTACTCATTTGTACCTATACCTGGAGGGTTGTAGTAATCAGTGAGCCACAAGGACTCAGCAATCAAGCGCTCGGGTACTGAGACTATTCAAGCTTAAAGGTTGGGATGGGGTATGTGTTTAGGTTGCAGCAACACTAAGCATATATGGTGGCTAACGTACGTAACATGAAAATAAATAGAAGTGGCCTATGATGAATGACCGAATCGAGTATGACCTCTATGAGATCCTGAACACTTACGTCAATCATAACCCCACTGTGTTCTCCATCGAATCATGATCACGAGCAGAGACGATCACGGTTACTCACACAGTTGGTGTATTTTAATTAGAGTTTACTTCAAGTTTACTATAACCGGGTGTTAAACAAATATCCATGTTGCCACATAACCGCGGGCACGGCTTCTCGAAAAGATTTAACCATGCGGGGGTGCTCCAACTAATCCATCACAAATTAACCACACTCCGCGGGAATAGCCTCGACCACGGATCTCTTGGTCATCATAGGTAATTCCAAAGGAATTCCAACACCTCGAGGAAACCCGAAGAAAGTCAAAATCCACATGCAAGACACTCGATAAAGGTAAAACAAATCCAGGAAGACCACCCGACATGTAGATGAACCCGATAAGAGCCGCGTATCTCGTTCTTAGGAAATGACGGATAAGCGACGCGTGCGGAGGCCTGATAGAAATCGCCCAAGTTGCCCTAGGTTGGCCCCACACAATGCTCTAGTTTGGACCAACACTCATGAGGAGCACTGGCCTGGGGCTTGATTAATTATCCACGGGGTTGCAAAGCCCCATGCAAATTTTTATTAAGTTAATAAGCAAATGTAGTACCAATGTTGGGTCTTGCCAGGCAAGTTTTAATCTCAACCGAATAAACAAGGGGGTCCCCATAACAACCCCGAGCATGTTAGGAGCGCAAAATATGGAAAACATAACACCGGTAACAAGAAACTATGGCGGTAACAGCGGAAAAAAACACCTAGCAAAAGGCCAAGCCTTCCACCAATACCAATATATATATGTGCATTAAATTAAATAACAGATAATATTGTGATATGCCAAATCCATGTTACCACATGGATCAACTGCACCTGCAACAAAGAACACTATAAGAGGGGCTGAGCAGCGCTAACTTATCCATTCAAAGGTTTGCTAGGATGTGGAGGTTAGAGGCTATCATGGCAATTAGGAGGCTGACATTCAAGTGGTAGGTAGCGCCATTGTAACGATAAGAGAGATAAACTAGCAAGCGAAAGTAGTGTCGGGATTCGGGTACGATCATCTTGCTTGTTAGTTCTTCAGCGAAACAAGTAGCGGGATCCTCGTAGTTGTACTCTCCTGGGTCCTCGTACTCAGTATCAACACTTGCGTCTACCCAAGAGAAACTACAACAATAAACCTCCAACCAAGTTGCAATGCACAACCAAGATGATGCATGATTCATTTATGAAGAATTAAACATGGCAATCCAAAACTATTCATGTTTCACACGCAAGGATTGGTTATTAATGAATCTGGACAGAACCTCATGTTAAGTTATTTAGACATGCATGAACATGTCAAATATGGATGCATCATGCAGAATAGATAGAAATGCATATAAAGAACGCAAGTAACGGAGTTACGGTTCTCACAATACGCTTATGACAAGGTACGGAGGCAAAACACAAGACAACCAATACCATGGGATAATTCTTGGCATTCCAAGGTAGCCACTGGTTAGAAAATAAAAAACCAACCACAATAGACTCAAATATCAATCAATTCCATGGAGTATAGCTCCCACAAGTCACAAAACAATAAAATAAACAATCTTCCACAAAACAGCAACATAGCAACTTACATAGCCCACAACTTGAGCTGCAGGAATGCTACAGCCACAAACAAAGTATTTACAGAAACTACATAACATGCTTATTAAATTATACAACTACAAAATCTGCAAACAAGGCACACAAAAATAAGCACGAAACTAGCAAGTAGGCATGAGGAAACAGTTTTCTGGGACTTAGTGAAAATAACAGTTTTCTGGAATCTGAGTTAATCTGGTAGCATGTTGACAGCATAAGTTAAAGGTGCTAGAGACGACCTCTTAGCATGAAAATTAATAGGGTGGTATTAGGCAACATCTACTCCAAAATACTAGCACTAAGCATGATCTAATTCACAACACATCACAAGATACCAACCACTCTACATGGCATAAAAATAACAGCAGATTCTCATCCTTGGAAATATTTAGCATGCTGAAAACAGAAACATTAACTTGGCTACTTTGCAGCATGTTTCCCACTTATATGGGTGATTCTCATGTTAAACAAAAATACCATGGCATAATAGATATAAAACACTAGCACTTTCTAGTTGGGACATGCCCCAAAGCAAGCATGGATTAAATCATGCAAAAACGAGAAAGTAGCATCATAGCTGAAAATGACAGTTATATAAACTTGCTCAAAAGGAAATCTGAAAGCACTAATGGATTCATTGGCTCTTTCTACCCCAATATCGTGTGTCATACTCATATGTTCTTGTGAAGCATCAAGGCACAACTAAACTAGCAAAACTACCACCTACTCTTATAAGTGGAATATTACTCTAAATGGACATGAGCAAATATGATCATAACCAGATTTAGAAACTTAGTTTAACATGGAAATGAACTACAAACCTACAAACATGCATAACCAACAAGGGTATGACAAGTGGGGGAAAAGACCCACTTGTCACACTCACACACACACACTCTAAACACACACACTACAAAGCAAGCACACACATGCTCTATATATACCCAAGGACATATGAGCACAATACAACCATGAGCATACCACCCATGAGGGGGTGTTCATCCAAACACACACTCTGATGCCCATATATGCATAATGCATATAGGCACACACACACTCACACTCACAAGTGCACTAGGCACATACACTCACATACACACAAGCACATATGAACCACCACACCACTACACATAAGTGTGTATGCATGAAGCACACACACACAAATAGATGCTCATGTGTGTGTGGGTGTTCATCCACACACATATGCACATATATATGCACAAGGCATATATGCATATGACTATACACTCACACACACTCTCACTCACATACACACATGCATAGGTGCACACACACACATGCACTACACACACTCTCACATACACAGATGCACAAATACATACACATACACATACATCTATATATGCAAAGCACGCACACACACACTCAAATATGAAACAGAAAAGAAAGACACAGCCCTCTACACATGTAGGTTTGCATCTACACACACACACTCATATGTAACAAAAGGGTAAAAAACAAAATAAAACAAAAGAAAAGAAAAGCAAAAAGGGGGAGGGGTTCGGGACCGAACCCTCGACCACATGGTTGATTCCCCTAGCGCCAAGTACTGCGCTACGCGCTTAGCACTTAACAGAGGAGGGGCCCGAGCCCAGTAATAAACACACACTCACGGGAACCTGACAAAACTGAAGCGCAGAACACATCCGGCGATAGAGCGCAGCGGCAGCAATTCCGGCGAGCACACGACCTCACCGGCGAGTGGAAAAGAAGCAGGGAGAAGTTGCACCTAAGGGGGACGCATTCCTACCTCTAACATCGACGCGAACGCATGGCAACACCACTTGCCAATATGGTGAAGCTACGGCGGACATGAGCATGGGCTCGTCGGGCACGATGAGCTCACGCACGCATCGGGACAGCGGGGGCATAGCGGAGGACCAGCTACTCCCCATGGGGCTGCCGGAGGAGAATAAGACGGCGGAGGGGTTCGGAGACGCACGCCGGAGACGAAACAGGGGAAGAAGATGACAGAGCGGACGTCTCCGGCGAAGATGAAGATGAGGTCGTCGCTACGGAGCCTCTCCAGGGATTCTAGCAGCAGGAATGGAACGTGGGGAGGTTCCCCGAGCTCCACGCCATCACCACCGGGGACAAGACCCACCGGAGACGCGGTGACGGCGGCAAAGACGACTGGCGGGGACTCTGCTTCTCTCTGAACCTCACTGCGCTCTAAATTCCTTACCTGACAGGGGGGAAGAAGAGAGGAGGGAGAGGAATTGAGAGGGAGATGGGAGCTGCGGCGGTGCGAGGGAAGAGAGGAACCCTAGCGGAGGGGGCACGCACACCGAGGGGGACTAAATACCCACAAGTTGACGACGACGGGCGAAGGAAAAGGGGACGGAGAAGCGGTCTCTCTCTCTGAAACTGACGGCAACGACAGACGGAGCTGGTAGCTATTCCTCGAGCGGGCTGGGCTGTGGGAAGGAAAGACCCATCTCTGGCGCTCACTCTCGCAAACAAATAAATAGAGAAGCTTTCCTTTTTTAAAAACACCACAATACAAGGGAAAACCCCGGAGAAAAATAAAAGGTTTTTGTGCAGAACAAAATTACTTTTGCAAAGAAAATAAATTGCACTATTTAATAAAAGTATTAAGATGAATTTTAGGACAAGTAGTTTAAATATTTTTAAAATTGGCAGCTCCCTGTTATTTAAATGCCACAAATACATAAAGCTCAAAACAATAAAAGACCAACACTCACAGGCTCAAAACATATTAGGCTAGCACTTGAACATTTTTAAATAATTTAAATAGCAACTTAATTCAGTTTATCAAATAACATGAAATAAAAAGGGGGGGGGGGGTATTGGAGGGGTTGTTTGAAAAGAAAAGAGAGGGGAAAAGGAAGGAGGGTTGCATCACCAATCCCCAAGCACATCACACAACACAGGAACAGACCCACAACAAACCACAAGATACAAGGTCACTTCACAACTAGGCATGGCATGATGAATGCATGATGCATGATGCATGAATTCAAAACAAAGCATGGCATGACAAGGTGCAATTCAATAAAAAAGCTCATGACACAAGGTTCATACAAGAGATTACATGCCAATAAAGGTATGGACAACACTTGGGCTGTCACAGTAGCACCCGGGCCCAAGGCACGCTCGAGCTGGCTTCCGGGTGAAGATGTTAAGTATGGCCCGAAGAGCCGTGGGCCCCAAAAGCCCATGGGCCAGGCACGACATGCATCGCACACCCAGTGGATGTCGTCTCCACTCCCGAGGTCGTCAGGGACCCCCTTGGTCAAACTAATGCGACACCTGCGTTTTGCTCCGACCATCATTACCTTTCCTTGATTGCGGCTGCTCCCTCTGCCTTCTCTCTTTGGGCGACACAGTTGTGACCGTTCGGGAGCTAATGAATTGATGTGGGGGAGAGTTGCATGCCATCCGGGCCTGCCCTGCGGCACCGAGGAGCGCACGAAGCCTGTACTTCTCATGACGCTTTGGCTGACGAGGACTGGGATGCGCAGCGACGCCATCATTGCCTGGGATGCTAGGGGGAGCCGGTTGGCCCTTTGTCGTATATAAGTAGGTAATGGCGAGAAAACCCTGAGTGCATCTTCATCTGCTCTGCCTCCAAGTCTTCAAGACGCCGCTCCTCCAACCATGGTGCTAGTGAGGAAGTTCTCTGCCATCGAGAAGGGGAAGGCCTCCAAGGAGAGCCCTGCCTCGCCCCCACTAGGAGGGGTCGCGGTAGTCCCCGGAAGTATCTCATGATGCTGGTGGTGGTTCCTCATGGGTGCGGGCATGCTTCAATGCAGCCTAGGGTTACCCTTGGTAGCCACGGGGGGGGGGGACTCGTTTCAGCATGGGACGTTGTAGTTGTAGTGGTGGTGGCGCCCATGGTGGGAGGCTGGTCATGGCCACACGGCCTCCCCGCCCGTGGCTCCACTCAGCCGACACGGCCCAGGAGTTTTTGGTGTGGGCGGAGAGGATGGCGACTGCTTGGTTTCAACTCTCGTTCTTCTTCGCGGAGGTGTTGTCGACTAGGGGGCCTGCTGGCCTGTGGCTGCAGGCCGACAGTTGCTGCTGGGCGGCCTCGTGCATGGAGGTCGAGGTCACCTTTGGGGGCTACGTGTACCTGAACCATGGGTGGCAAACATTTTCCCGCGCCCGTAGCTTGGAGGGGAGGTGCACCCTTCACATCAAGTACGAATGGGTGGCGGCGCTCTTTGTCAAGATCTTCAGGGGAGAGGGTGAGCTCTTGGGGTGTTGCCCGAAAGACGATGGCCACGGCGATCTTGGAGGTGCTTGTCCTTGACGACGGGCGTCATTTCTCCAGCAGCAGCGAGACCCCCGCCTAGGAGAGCCATAGCAACAGTAGCGACAGTAGCTATGGAGAGCCACCACGCTGGCGTGCCCGGACCTCTCGGGGTAGGGAGCCGCCGCGGTATCGCTCCTATGCTCAAGAAGCAGGCATGCGGACACGCCTCCATGGGCCTGTCAAGGAAGGGGAGGACTCCGAATGAGTGTTGGTGCACCGACGCAAGGGCTCCCGGAGCTACAGCCCCCGAGGGGGTTTCCTCACTTTCTTTCTCCTCCTCTTCTACCTTTCCTGTGATCAAAGAACCAAGGGGTGCCCTATGGGCGTGTAATGAAATTTGGTGTCTGAGCCCTAGTTAATATCCTCA
This sequence comes from Hordeum marinum, assembly GCA_022496015.1. Taxonomy (NCBI): domain Eukaryota; kingdom Viridiplantae; phylum Streptophyta; class Magnoliopsida; order Poales; family Poaceae; genus Hordeum; species Hordeum marinum. Next base: position 121,929,533 of record CM039672.1, read on the forward strand.
TCATGTATCCTGGTTCTTGCATCATTATTAATTGAAACTTCCTGCTGCTCATGGTTAGAGTACTCTAGACATGCTCGTAATAGGCTTTTCGTCGGGCAGGTTTGGCTATGGCTCCTGGGGAGTTCGGATGTCATAGGGACTTCTTCTTCTTCTTACGAGTGAGGCAGGTTGGGATCCCTTTCGGCACTCTGTGTCTACAGGCCCCAGTCTTGCACATTTCTCGACCACCGTAAGGGGCGTACGGATCACCTGGACGGAACTACAGGGTGAGGCCTCGACACCCTTGATAGCGACCATATCACTAGGACAACATCAAGGGGTGAGGGGCTATATGACCGATAAGGCTCCTGGGGCGCGCTGCTCAGGAGCCCCCTTTGACGCTCAAGCAGCTCTACATCAACAGGTCCTAGCCCCACACATTTCCCGACCACCTTACGGTGCGTCCGGATCACCAAGATGCAACTACGGGTGAGGCCTTGACACCCTTGATGTCGACCAGATCGCCAGGACGACATCAAGGGGCGATTGGCTATATGACCCGTAAGGCTCCTGAGGAGCGTCGCTCAGGAGCCCCCCTTGACGCTCAAGTGGCTCCCAAAAAATTTTGTTTCCTGCCCTGAGGGGTGCGAGCCTCTAGAGGCTTCGAGATGGCACATCGGGCCATGGGCGAATCCCCAGGCAAATACAAGGCGAGATGTGCCTACTGACTCACTTGGGAGCACCACGCGAAGATCTGGGCGCCCAGGCCTTGGTGAGGTGCGAACACCGTGCCCCCAGCCTCCGCTCGCTGGGTGCGAGGGGAGGGAAGCAGGCGAGTGATCGACCCGAAGAGAGAAAATTCACAATAGGAAACGGCGATATGAAGAAATCCCTGGCCCTTTTCTTTAAAACATGGTTGGATAAAACCTCGAGTTTCATTCCAAAAAAAGAGTTGGTAAATTCAAACACAAGAAAACCAAATAAGAGCCACGTCCGACACCTAGGCTAGTCTTCATCTTCGTCTTCCCCCAGCGCGGAGTGTAGGGCATCCACGTTGCATGGGCATAGCCATTGGAGGGCAATGTTGTCTACCAGCGCGGAGCATGGGGATTCCACTTGGGTGTGGGTGGGAACCCCTCAGCGTCCTCAGGGGGCTGCAGGTGTATACAACCCACTCATTATTACGTGAGAGTGTCACGGGTAGAACTTGCGGAGGTGCTGGATGTTCTATGCATTCTGGATGGGGGCCCCGTCCTGAGTCTCCAGACGCACGATGCCAGGCCTGGAGACATGGGCGACCTTGAATGGGCCCCCCACATCGGTGAGATCTTGTGCAAACCCTCCCTGGAGAGGACCCGCCTCAGGATGAGGTCTCCAACTTCGAGGGTCTTGGGGCATATGTTACAGCAATGGTAACGCTGCAGCGCCTACTGGTAACTCGCATCTCGGAGCGAGACTTGGCGAAGGGCCTCCTCTTCGAGCATGAGGTATGTTCCTCGCATGACAGCCTGATGCTCCTCGTGTAATGCCAAGACCCGTGGGGATCGGTGCTTGACCTCGTGCGGGAGGATAGCTTCATCTCCGTATACAAGGAAGAACGGGGTTTTACTGGTAGGCTTAGTCGTAGTGGTATGGATGGACCATAGCACGGACTGAAGCTCATCGACCCAACCCCTACCGCAAGCTTCAAGCTTCTTCTTGAAGCTCCTTACCTTGAGGCCCCAGAGGGCCTCCGCATTGGCTCGCTCTGCCTGACCGTTGCACTGTGGGTGGGCCACCAAGGCGTAGCATATCTGCGTTCCAAGGTTAGGGCAATAGGTCCTGAAGCGGTTACTTGTGAACTGCAAACCGTTATCAGTGATGATGCGGTTGGGGACGCCCAAGCCGCTCATGAGGCCCTTGATAAACTTGACGGTCGATCCGATAGGGATGGTGTGGACAAGCTCCACCTCCGCCCACTTGGTGCACTTGTTGATGGCGACGTATAGGTAGCAGTACCCGCCTGTCCCGCAGGAAGGGCCTCAATATGTCCAGCCCCCATACTACGAAGGACTGGGAGAGCGGGATGGTTTGTAGGCCATGCTTGGGCTTGTGAATCTGCTTGCAATGAAACTGGCAGCCCTCACAAGACCGGACCAGCTCGATGGCGTCTTTAAGTTTCTTGGGCCAGTAAAAGCCGAATTGGAACACCTTTCCTGTAAGGGTGCGCGATCAGAAGTGCTCCTACAGTCTCCTCCATGGATGTCAGCCAGCATCTCGCACCCCTGTTCCTTGGAGATGCACCACAACGCGATGTCATTCGGGCGCCTGCAGTATAGGTCACCCTCTTGCAGGCAGTATGCCGTGGACTATTGCGCCACACATTCCGTGTCTTCCTCATTTTCTGGTAGCATGCCATGAAGTAGGTACGCCCTTCACTCCTGCGTCAAGTCATCGGCCTAGAGGTCTAGTGACAGGAGCAATCGGGCTCCTGAGGACTGGCCACAGTCTGGAGCCCCCAAGGGCAGCGCTGGGGGGAGCTCCTCACTCCGTGGCACCAGATCCTCAGTTGGTGGCTCTATGGAGGGCTTGAAGAGCCTCCTCGAAGATGCCCGGCTCCTAGGGCACGCGGCATGACGCCTTCCTGGTGATGTCATCGGCCTCCTTGTTCACGCTGCGCGGGATGTGCTGCAATTCCAAGCCCTGAAAATGTTTTTCGATCTTATGTACCTCCTCCAAATATGCCTCCATGTGCTCGTCCTTGGGTGTATACTCTTTGTTGGAGAAGTTGACGAGGAGCTGGGAGTCGCCCTTGATGGTGAGGCGCCGAATCCCCAAGGTTGCCACTGCCTTGAAGCCAGCGATGAGGCCCTCGTACTCTGTGATGTTGTTGGAGACATTTTCACCATGCTGGAAACATAGCTACACCGCACAGTGGAGCTTGTCCCCCGTCGGGAAATGAGGACGACTCCGGCCCCCGCTCCCATGCGCGCGAAGGCCCCGTCGAAATGCATGGTCCAACCCTAAGGTGCTTTGTTGCCAGGGGTGAGGGACTTGCTCCATCTGAACCCCCGGTCGGGACCGTCTGTCCACTCCGCCACAAAGTCTACTAGGGCCGCCCCCTTGATGACCATGTTTGTGCATAACTCTATGTTGAAGGCCTGTAGCTCGATGTTCCACATGGCGACCCTTCCTGCCGCGTTGGGGTTGCGCAACACCTTCTCCAAGGGGTATGCAAAGATGACCTTGATGGGATGCCCCTGGAAGTAGTGGCACAGCTTTCTCGAAGCGACAAGGCGTGCGGGCAGGAGCTTCTGTTGCATGGGATAGCATGAGCACGCATCCCGTAGCATTGTAGTGACGTAGTACACTGGGTGTTCGACGAGGGTGAAGCCCCCACAATGTCCGGCTCCATGGCAGGCTCAAGGGCCGTTGGAGCTGCTAGGGCCTCATGAGGATTAAGTGCCTCAGGGGTCGTCGGAGCGGCTGGGGCCTCAAGATCACCGTCTTTGGGAGGAGCGGGATCTTTGGCATCCTGCGAGCCCCCTTGCTCCACGTGGGGGGGGGGGTGCCCGCGCCCGTCGATGTGGCGCGTGTTTTGGCACGCTACTACCTGACGGCCACCAACGCAGCACTAGCGGAGTGTGGGGTGGAAGCCAGGTATAGCGGCAGGGGCTCCCAAGGAAGCAGCTCCACCATTACTGATGGGCTCGTGAGGTACCACTTGACTTCCTCGAATGCCTCATCATCCTCCAGAGTCCATTTGAAGGGGGCCTTCATTTTCATGATCTTGAAGAACGGTAGGGTCCATTTGCAGAGTTTGGAGATGAAGCGCCCCAAGGAGGTCACACAACTTGCCAGTTTCTGCATTTTCTTGAGGGTCTGGGGCACGCACATCTTGTTTATAGCCTTGATCTTCTCCGGGTTCGCTTCGATTTCCCGGTGTGACACAAGGAAACCGAGCAGCTTGCCCGATGGGACCCTGAAGATGCACTTCTCAGGGCTAAGCTTAAGGTTCACCTCCCTCAGGCTGGCAAACGTCTCCTCCAAGTCCTCGATCAGGGTCTTGGACTTTCTTGACTTGACCATGATGTCCTCCACGTAAGCTTCTGCATTCCTCCCAAGATGCGGCCCCAGGGCGATGTGCGTCAGCCGCTGGAAGGTTGCCCCGACGTTCCGTAGATCAAAGGGCATGCGTGTGTAGGAGAACACTCTACATCAAGTGAGGAAGGCCGTCTTCTCGACGTCCTCCACCGCCATTTTGATCTGGTGGTAGCCTTAGAAAGTGTCCAAGAAGCACAGGAGGTCACACTCTGCGGTGGAGTCCACAATCTGATCGATGCACGACAGTGGGAATGGGTCTTGGGGGATGGCTATGTTGAGTCTCGTGAAGTCAGCACACATACGCTCGTTCCCGCTCTTCATCGGGGTGACCACTAGGTTGGCCAGCCACTCGGGGTAACGCACCTCCCGGATGACCCCGGACTCCTTTAGCTTACCGACCTCCTGGGTGATGAACCCATGTTTCTCCTATGTTTTCCTTCATTCCTTTTGCTTTACCGGGCGTGCATTCCGACACACAATGAGGTGGTGCTCGATTACGACCCTCGGGAACCCCACAAGATTGGAGGCGCTCCACGCGAATGTGTCCTTGTTTGCATGGTGGAAGGCCACCAATGCTTCCTCTTGCTCCTGGGGCAGGTCGGCGCTGATGGTGAAGGTAGGGCCAGGGTGTCCTTCATCCAGAGGCACCTGCTTCGTCTCCGCACGGATCTAAGAGAACAACTGCCTCTTCTTTATTGTTGCAACGTCAAGGAAACCCCTAGAGTACTGTATGGCCTACGTGGCATCCCTAGCACTGGGGCGCGCTGCGGCCGCTGCTTTGTAGGTGAGCTTGAGTGTGTGGGACACGTCCTTGCCAATCCCTGGGACAGTGAGGATGCCACCGCTCTCGGGCATCTTGACGATGTTGTATCCCGGTTGTGTTGCCGCCATGAACTGGGCGAGGGTGGGGTAGCCAAGTATTGTGTTGTATGGGAGGTGGATGTGGGCGACGTCGAAGTCGATCTACTTGATGCGGCAGTTGGAGTAGGGTCTGAAGGTGACGGGGAGGCGCACCCGCCCTACGAGGGCGATGGATCCCCTGACCATCCTAGATAAGGGCCTTGAAGGCGCGAGTTGGTCATGGGGTAACTGCAGCACGTCGAAGGCCTCCACGGAGATGACATTAAGGCTGGCGCCACCGTCTATGAGGGTCCTAGAGACGGCCACGCCCCTTATGGTTCGCGTGCAAGACATGGGGAGTGTTCCGGCAGTCAGCATTGTCTTGGGGTGGTCCTCAATGCTAAAGGTGATGTCGGTCTCTGGCCACGTCGAAGGCGGCGTGGCCTTGGACCATGGCCAAATCGCTTCTGCACGGCGGAAGAACTGCATGACCTGGTGGTTGGTGATGGGTGCATGAGATCCACCAAGGATGCACACAACCACAGGGCTAGTCCTGCGCACCATGGCGCCTCCGCACGCCAAGGGTCGGACGGCGTCGAGGATCTCGTCCGCCATATGATCGCCAAACCAGGGCTCGACTATCGCCGCGAGTGGGGAAGCCTCGACACGCCTCCTACCTGGCATGCCAAATGTCGGATTTTGGGCTCCGCAAAACCCGAAGAAGTTTGAACACAGGGGCGTGCGCGAAGATCCCCAGCAGCCTCACCCTACCTAGCTCGCTACCCGATGCTTTCTAAGACGAACTCACACGAAGACAAGGAACAAGATACACACGATGATTTACCCAGGTTAGGGCCACTACGAAGCATAATACCCTACTCCTTCTTTGGTGGATTGCCTCACGAGAAGGTTTGTGGATGAACTAGTACAGTGGTGTGTCGCCTTCTGAGGGCGCTCTAGTGGTGTTGCTTCTCTTGTGCTATCTCCCTCTTTTTTCTCCGCCTCTATGGTGCTACCTGGCCTCTATTTATAGTGCCCCGGATCCTCTTTCCTCATTGCTTTGGCGGTAAGGGGTCCCACAATGGCCAAATTCGAGGGGGGCAGTAGTACATCTTTATCCTGACAAAAGGTGGTCTTCGCATGCAAAGTAGCCGTTGATGATGTAGAGGTGGTCTTGGCAATGACATCCTTCGTGGTGGGGTCACGGTCGTGGTCTTCTTGCACCAGAATGGAAACCTTTGGGGGGCGCTTTGGGAACCCGCGTACATCCTTGCCCCCGTTTGCACCAAACAAAAACTACACCTCCTGACATGCTGGCGCCCGCCTGTGCCACCTGGCATCATCCTTGGCCTCTCGAGGCAAAGCGCTGCATTGCGATCTTCGCCGCTCCTGAGGGGACCTTAGGAGGCCCATTATTTGTAGTCTGGATGCTTCTTCCGTCGCGAGCTCAGGCCCTCACGAGGGCCTTGTCTTGAGTGCGGTCTTGCCAGGCTGTGCCTGGCTGACGAGGTGGGCCATGCCCTAGGCTATAGGTAGGCAGTTCTGCGTACCCCTATCCCCAGAACGCCGACAAAGATCCATTGGGATACCAAATGCCAAATTTTGGTGTATGTATCAAGTATCTCATAATGCGTTTCACAGCCTTAAGATGACACTCTTTAGGTGCAACTTGTTGTCACGCACACATGCACACACTAAGCATAATATCGGGACAAGAGGCACAAAGATAAAGCAGCGAACCAATCATTGATTAATAAACCTTTTGATCAACCAGTTCACCCTCCTTAGTGAGATCATTGTCCGCTATTGGGCATGGGAGTTTTCATACCTTTGCACTCTTGCATGTTGAACCTCTTGATAAGTCCTTGGTGTACTTAGTTCGAGAGATGAATGTACCTTCTCTCGTCTGCTCGATTTGTAGACCAAATAAGAATTTAAGCTCACACATCATAGACATCTCATACTTCTCTAACATCAACCATCCAAATTTCTCACCAAATTGTGGGTTAGTAGATCTAAAGATAATGTCATCCACATATATTTGACACACAAATAATTCACCATTAACTCCCTTTGTGAATAAGGTTGCGTCAATTTTACCAATTTCAAAACCTTTTTCAATAAGAAACTTCGTTAGGCATTTAACCAAGCACGAGGAGCTTGCTTAAGAGCATATAGAGCATTGCAAATTTTGTAAACATGGTTAGGTTTCTTAGGATTGACAAATCCAGGAGGTTGTTTAACATAGACTTCCTCCTCTATCTCTCCATTTAAAAAGGCACTTTTAATATCCATTTGGTAAAGAGTAATTTCATTGTGATTTGCATAAGCAAGAAAAATTCGAATAGCGTCTAGTCCAATGAGGGGGCATAGGTTTCACCGTAGTCCATACCTTCTACTTGCGTATATCCTTGGGCAACGAGGTAAGCCTTGTTGCATACAACTTGACCGTATTCATCTTGCTTTTCCGAAACACACATTTCTTACCTATGATGTTTTGCTCGTCCTTGGGATTCTCCACGAGTGTCCACAATTTGTTCCTCTCAAAGTTGTGAAGCTCTTCATGCATAGTGTTCACCCAATCCATGTCTTGAAGAGCTTGTTCAACCTTCAAGGGTTCAATGCTAGAGATGAAAGAATAATGCTCACAAAAGTTAGCTAGGTCAGTTTTAGAGCGAGTGATCCTCCCTGTTTGTATATCACCAAAGATTTGATGTAGGGGATGGTTCTTGGTCACTTGTGCTCAAAGTCAAGGTAGCTTTGGCTTGTTGGATGGTGGAGCTTCTTATTCATAATCTCCTTCTTCATCATTGTTGTCGTAGTGGTCATCTCCTTGAGGTGGTGGTGAAGGAGGTTGTGGTGGATCTTCATGATGTACTTCCTCCTCCTATTCATCTTGTTGTGTACGACTTGTGGATGCTTCTGTGCCGTTTTGTCGGTAGCCTTGATTCAAAGTAGGATCTTCCACTTGGGTTGATGAAGTACTTTCGTTCACCTCCTTGGGATGAATCTTTCCGATGGGGAAGTCTTGGATAGCTTCCGAAGGATCCTTATCTCCTACATCATTTGGCAATCGTTCGACTTGCGAACCATTAGATTCATGAAACTTCACATTTACCGTCTCTTCAACTTTTTGAGTGAAATTGTTGTAGACATGGTAGGTGTGAGACTTCGATCCGTAACCAAGTAGGAAACCTTCATGAGATTTGGGAGCAAATTTAGAACGACGATGTTTAACAAGAATGTAGCACTTAGAGCCGAATACCCGAAAGTATCCAACTTGGGTTTGTTACTAGTGAGAATCTCGTATGTCGTTTTACCGAGAAGCTTGTGCAAGTAGAGTCGGTTTTGGCATGACATGCTTTTTCCAAAAGTTCTACCCAAAGTTGTCTTAGCGTCTTTTATTCATCAAGCATTGCACTTGCCATTTCAATGAGGGTTCGGTTCTTCCTCTCAACAACTCCACTTTGTTTAGGCTTGCACGTAGGCGAGAACTCATGTGAAATACCCTCTTCGTCACGAAAGGTAACCACATGGGTGTTCTTGAAATCCGATCTGTTATTGCTTCGAACCTTCTTGATCTTCACTTCAAATTGATTGTGCGCTTTGCATGCAAATTTCTTGAAGATATTTTGTACCTGCGACTTATCATCAAGAAAGAATATCCACGTAAATCTGGAAAAATCATCAACTATAACAAGACCATAAGAGTTTCCACCGAGACTCTTGTAAGCATTGGGACCAAAAAGATCCATATGAAGTAACTCAACTGGTCTCCTAGTGGTCATCATATTTTTGACCGGATGACTTCCACCTACTTGCTTTCCCGTTTGGCATGCGCTACAAAGCATATGTTTGTCAAAGATAACATCTTTAACACAAAGAATGTGATCGCCCTTGGTAAGCTTATCGAGATTGCGCATGGCTACATGTCCTAGCCTTCTATGCCATAGTCACCCTTTAGATGATTTTGCAATAAGACAAGTACGATGTTGGGCCTTTTTAATGAAATCGACAACGTATAGATCACCTCTACGAATACCGGTAAAGCCAGTTTTATGATTATCATGATGTGACACTTGGCAATCTAATTTAGTACATGGCACATTGAAACCGAAGTCTACTAGTCTAGATACGGAAAGAATATAGTAGCCAAGGGATTCAACAAGCATGACATTTTTAACTGAGCTATCATGAGATATGGACACCTTACCAAGGCCAAGTACCTTACCTTAGAGTTGTCTCCAAAGGTCACATACCTCCGAGGTCCTTGATTAGGTGTGATCTCTTGAAACATGTCTTTATCACCAGTCATATGATCGGTGCATCCACTATCGAGAAACCACTCTTTTCCACCGGACATGTAATCTTTGAATTTTTCCATGAGACTTAGGAACTTCATCGTCTTTGCACATTCGATGTCAAACAACTCATCCTCATCATAGTAGCCATGTTCTTCATTGTCATCATTGTGTAGAATCTCCTCGTCATGGAAACAAAGAGACTCGTTAGAATTTTGACTATGACAATGTTCAAGCTTATGTCTGTGAATGACTTCTAGAACAATGTTGCTAATGGTAGTGACATCTCCTTTACCATGGATAAGATCAACCTCAAATAAGCAGTTATCAAAGTTTGGATCACTAGGCTTCATTCCATGAAAAACAACGGTTTTATGAAGAATTTCATCAAGATTACTTCATGAATAATTTCGATATCGTTCCTCCAAATCATTCCACAAAGTATAAGCACATGCAAAGTTCTTCCATTGAGTAAGCACACATCTTGGTAAACCTCTGACGATAAGATTGACAATTCTAAGGTTACCAATCATGTCAATTTCCTCTTCGTATGTAGGATGTAATTCATCGTTTGGGAACACATAGGGATTTTCACTATTATTTCTCAATTGGAATTTGTCAAATAGATCAATCATAGCATCTTTACTTTGACTATAGTACTCTCCATCAAGAATGGGCACTCTACAACTCAAATTTTCATCGTTTTCTCACGGGGGTCACATGAGACGGTAGATGCCATGGGGTGGCTTATAGAGGTGAGGGAAAGGCTGTCGTGGATGATCCAGGACGGGTATGCGAATGGCACACAGTGGTTTACCCAGGTTCGGTGCACTCCGGAGAAATAACACCCCTACTCCTGCATGTCTGTATATCTGTCGAATGTATAGAACATGGTTGCTCTTGGAGCTGTTTGGGGAGGAGAACCATGAGGCTTCTTGCCTCATACATGAGTGTGAGAGGAGCTAACCCCCCTTGAGAGAGTGAGAGGGGGCCTTTATACAGGCATGGATGGGTAGCTTGGGATGTAAGCCATAGTGGGTAGCTTACATCCCAAGCAGCTTGAGGTGTAAGCTACCTTGGGTAGCTTACAAGTCAAGCCACAAGTAGCTTGTAGACTAAGCTATGTCTGTCCCCTGGTGCACTTTATAAATCAGTGTCCAGGGGGCAGTTTACATTGTAGACAGTACTACATGACGAGCATTGCTTTTGGGTGCCGGCTTAGCGGTTTTGTCGTCGACGTGGTCCTGCTGAAGTGCACGAAGCGTTGCCGGGCACGGACACAAGGTTCGTCGGCTGGTGAGCACAGGGTGCTACCGAGGGCGGACGCGGGGTCCGTCGGCTGATTTGCGTGAGACGCTGCCGAGTGCAGACACGGGGTCCGCCGGCTGGTGTGCACGAGGCGCAGCCGAGGGCGGACGCGGGGTCCGCCGGCTGGAGTGTGCGAGGCGCTGCCAAGGGCGAACATGGGGTCCACCGGATGGAGTGCGTGAGGTGCTGTTGAGAGCGGATGCGGGGTCCGCCGGCTAGAGTGCGCGAGGCTCTGTCAAGGGCGGACGCGGGGTCTGCCGGCTGGTGGGTACGAGGCGCTGCCGAGGGCGGACGCAGCATCCGCGGGCTAGAGCGTGCGAGGCGCTGTCGAGGGCGGACGCGGGGTCCGCCGGCTAGAGCGCGCAAGGCGCTATGGAGGGCGGACGCGGGGTCCGCCGGCTGGAGTGCACGAGGCATTGCCAAAGGGAGCCTCCAAGCCTCCGGACGAGGGGGTTCATTGCTTTTTTGATGTCGTTGAGATGGTTGTTGGCGAAGACAGCCGGTGTGGTTTGGCGCTTGTGGAGCGCGCTGGCACACCCACTGGGTGTAGCCTTCGAGCCTCCGGGAGCTCGAAGGGGGTCCTGGCAGGTCGGGTCCGACCGAACGGACATCGAGGCGGACGAGCGGCCAGGCTGGCTCCTCAGCCCGCCAGGCGACGGAGGCGGCAGGCGGACCGGGAGGGCCACGGAAGGCCGTCCGAGTGGCGAAGCACGCGGACGGGCAGGCAACCATTTTCTTCTTCTTTTTTCTTTTTTTCTTTCTTTTTTTTTGAGCCGGACCGCCTCATGATTTTTTTTCTTCCTCGAACATGCCCGGACAGTCGTCCATGTCGGACGCAGGAGCGGGCTGGCGCGCGGGGGCGGCAGCCGGGTTCCGAGCACGATAGCGGGTGCCAACGGCCGAGATGGGTGGCCGCAGCCAACCGGCGCACACGGGCGGGACCGGCTGGCGATGACCCAGCAGCAGGGCCAATGGTGCCGGCCAGCGCGGGAGCCGGCCGATGGCTGTGCGAGCGGCGTTGGCACGCACGGGAGCCTGCAGCCGGCATGGAGCGGCGCGAGACGGCGGTGAAGGCCGTTACGAGCGGTTGGGCCGGGACGCGGCATGGGCGGTCGGACGAGGCGTAGGAGCGGCAGGGCCAGCCGGACAGCGGGCCGGTGCACGCAGGAGGACCCGGCGTGGAGAGCGATGCCACACAGCCAGCAACCGGCCCGTGGCGGCACGGTCGCGCGGGAGGAGTGGGGCCGGCTGGCGGCTTGCCAGACGCGAAGCAAGGGAGGTCGGCCGCGCGGGAGGAGCAGCCGGCGCGGGGAGCGATGCAGCGGAGCCGGCCGCCGTCCTGCGGCGACATGGGCTCGCGGAAGGAGCGGGGCCGGCTCGCAGGCGCGGACACGTGCAGCGCGGCAGTCGACGCGGGGGTCCGGCGAGCCGGCAGCCGGCTCGCGGGCGCGCGCGGAGCTGGTGCGGCGCAACCGACCGAGCGAGGTAGTGAGCAGAGGTGTGGGGGCGAGGTCGGATGGCGTCGGGGACGGGGCGGATGGCCAGGCGGCCAAGGCGGAGCCGGATTTGGAGTAGGCCATCGTCCGGGGCGCCCTGCAGTGGAGGTGAGGCCACGAGGGCGCCCGGGGGCCGGACAGGCGGAAGCCGAGCCTGCCATCCCACGGGAGGAGGCCGAGGCCGACACTTGCATGGCTCGGGAGGCATAGGCCAAAACCACGCTGGGCCACAAGGAGAGAGCCGATGCCGTGGAGCAGCATGGGCACGGGCGCGAAGGAGGACCATCCGGCGGCCGCAGCAGCCGCCGGGTGGACGATAACAACGATCTTGACAGCCAGGGGGCAGCGCCAGTGCAAGGAGGATGCGGCGGCAACCCGCTATGGCCGCGAGTCGTTGGTGGTGGCTCATGCGGGGTTGTGGAAACGGTCAGCGAGGCGAGCGCGCCACGGGCAGAGGACCGCAGGATCGATGACGGCCAGCATCGCGGTGATGGTCACGAAGGCAGCGATGAGGTCGCGGCACTACGTGCACTCGCCCCAGGGGCGTGCTGATGTCGAGCCCCCAAGAGGCGACGGTGGGGACTCTGCACTGGCGGTGACGAAGAGGGCGAGGCCGCCGACGAGGTCGCGGCGCCCAGTGTGGCCGCCCCGGGGGCGAGTTGATGTCGAGCCCTCGAGCGCAGCCGGAGAGATGGCAGCGACGTCGCGACGGAGATGACGGAGATGGTCCCGCCTGGACCGCGGTTCCAGCAGCAGCTTGCCCCACAATGGGCGCCAGCTGTCGTCGTTTTCTCATGGGGGGTCACGTGAGATGGCAGATGCCATGGGGTGGCTTATCGAGGTTAGGGCAAGGCTACCGTGGATGATCCGGGATGGGTATGCGAATGGCACGCAGTGGTTTACCCAGGTTCGGGGCTCCCCGGAGAGATAACACCCCTACTCATGCATGTCTGTATATCTGTGGAATGTTTGGTACATGGTTGCTCTTGGAGCTGTTTGGGCAGGAGAGCCATGAGACTTCTTACCTCATACATGAGTGTGAGAGGAGCTAACCCACCTTGAGAGAGTTAGAGGGGGCCTTTATATAGGCATGGATGGGTAGCTTGTGATGTAAGCCATAGTGGGTAGCTTACATCCCAACCAGCTTGAGGTGTAAGCTACCTTTGGTAGCTTACAAGTCAAGCCACAAGTAGCTTGTAGACTACGCTATGTCTGTCCCCTGTTGCACTTTATAAATCAGTGTCCAGGGAGCAGGTTACACTATAGAGAGTACTACATGACGCGCATACAGTGTGCTCCTACTTGCCTGTAGCGCGCTGCCATGAGATGTGGGCGTCTGGTCCGCGTGTGTCCGATGGGACGCCGTGAGCTGACTTCGTCAGGCCACAGCCGGACAGGAGGAGCCGGACGGGAGGAGCCGGATGAGGGGACCCTGACAGGTGGAGGTTGTCAAGCCGGACGGGAGGCTACCAACCGGACGGATGGAGGCTGCCGAGCCGGACGGGTGGAGGCTGTCGAGCCAGACGGGTGGAGGCCGTCGAGCCGGACAGGAGGATGTCGAACCAAACGGATGAAGGCTGCCGAGCCGGACGGGAGGCTGCCGAGCCGGACGGATGAAGGCCGCCGAGCCGGACGGGTGGAGGCTAACGAGCCGGATGGATGGAGGCTGCCGAGCCGAACGGGAGGCTGCCGAGCCGGACAGATGAAGGCTGCCGAGCCGGACGGGAGGCTGCCGAGCCGGACGGGAGGAGGCTGCCGAGCCGGACGGATGAAGGCTGCCTAGCCGAATGGGTGGAGGCTGATGAGCCGGACAGCTACAGTGTCGTCAGCTATAGTGTTGTCACGTCACTTCTTCGATTGACTTGTTGGGCTTGGCATGCCAGGGGTGGGTCCCCCTACGTTTTAAAATGTTGAGTCGTCTCCTTGAGCCTACCCGGGGGTAATCCCCCCGACAGTAGCCTCCGAGCCTCTGGGCGACTTAGAAAGTCGGGCAGAGGGTTTATGCCGGTGGAGTTGTTGTTGTAGAAGTTGTCGATCACGGCTGATCGCGGGTTAGGGACGACGCGGCTTGCTTCCTGCGGGGGGCGGGCCAGTGCACCCGCTGGGTGTAGACTCCGAGCCACCGGGTGACTCGACGAGTCGGGCGGAGGGTATTTGTTCTCGCTGAAGTTAGACGCTGGCGTCGAGGATGCCGGGCGTGGACGCGGAGTCCGCCGGCTAGCTGTTTCCAGCGGGGCCGTGCTAGGGCACCCGCTGGGTGTAGCCTCCGAGCCTACGGGCAACTCGACGAGTCGGGCGGAGGGTCTTTGCTATTGCTGAAGTAGACGGTGGCGTCGAGGAAGCTGGGCGTGGACAGGGGGTCCGCCGACTGAAGGGCGCGAGGCGCTGCTGAAGGCGGACGCGGGGTCCACCAGCTGATGGGCGCGGAGCCCTGACGAGGGTGGACGCGAGGTTCGCCGGCTGTCGAGCGCGGGGCACTGCCGGGCGCGGATGGAGGTTCCGCCGGCTTATGGGCGAGGAGCCCTGCCGAAGGCGAACGTAGGGTCCGCCGGCTGTCAAGCGAGGGGCACCGTCGGGCATGGACGGAGGGTCCACCGACTTGTGGGCGTGGAGCCTTGCCGAAGGCGGACGCAGGGTCCGCTGGCTGTCGAGTGCGAGGCGACGCCGGACACGGACGGAGAGTCCGCCGACTTGTGGGTGTGGAGCCCTGCCGAAGGCGGACGCAGGGTCTGCCGGCTATTGAGCGCGAGGCGTCGTCGGGCGTGGATGGAGGGTCCGCCAGCCGTCGAGCACGGGGCGCCTCCGGGTGCGAACGGAGGGTCCACCGGCTTGTGGGCGTGGAGCCCTGCCGAAGGCGGACGCGGGGTCTGCCGGCTGTCGAGGGTGAGGCGCCGCCGGACGCGGACGGAGGGTCCGTAGGCTTGTGGGCGTGGAGCCCTGCCGAGGGCGGACGCGGGGTCCGCCTGCTGTCGAGCGTGAGGCGCCGTCGGACGCGGACGGAGGGTCCGCAGGCTTGTGGACGTGGAGCCCTGCCGAGGGCGAACGCGGGGTCCGCCAGCTGTCGAGCGCGAGGCGCCGTCGGGCGCGGACGGAGGATCCGCCGGCTTGTGGGCGTGGAGCCCTGCCGAAGGTGGACGTGGGTTCTGTCGACTGTCGAGCGCGAGGCGCCGCCGGGCAAGGACGGAGGGTCCGTCGGCTTGTGGGCGTGGAGCCCTGCCGAAGGTGGACGCGGGTTCCACCGACTGTCGATCGCGAAGTGCTGCCGGGCGCGGACGGAGGGTCCGCCGGCTCGTGGGCGTGGAGCCCTGCCGAAGGCGGACGCGGGGTCCGCCGGCTGTAGAGCGCGAGTTGCCGCCTGGCGCGGACGGAGGGTCCGCCGGCTTGTGGGCGTGGAGCCCTACCGAAGGTGGATGCGGGTTCCGCCGATTGTCGAGTGCGTGGTGCTGCCAGGCGCAGACGGAGGCTCTGCCGGCTCATGGGCGTGGAGCCCTGCCGAATGCGGACGTGGGTTCCGCTGATTGTCGAGCGTTACGCACTGCCGGACGCGGACACAGGGTCCACCAGCTCATGGGCGTTGAGCCCTGCCAAAGGCGGATGCGTGTTCCGCTGGCTGTCGAGCGCGAGGCGCTGTCGGGCGCGAACGGAGGCTCCGCCGGTTCGTGGGCATGGAGCCGTACCGAAGGCGGACGCGGGTTCCGCCGACTATCGAGCGCGAGGTGCTGCCGGACGCGGACGGAGGCTCCACCGGCTCGTGGGCGTGGAGCCCTGCCAGAGGCAGACGCGGGGTCCACCGGTTGTCCACCGTGGTGCCCTGCCAGTAGTAGCCTCCGAGCCTCCGAGCGAGGAGGTTCCTCATGGAAATGATCGTGCAAAATACAAGGTTAGGTCGGCACAGATATATCGAATATTTGATTTTGGTAGCGCAAGTTGGAGCAAAGGGTGCCGACTCGGTTTTGTCCGAGCCCCCTTAAGTCTTTTTCATGTTCCCTCTGCTCTTTGGCTTTTTGTCTTGCTAGCCAGACAGCCGGGAGCCGGTCTATAGCCGAGATGAAGAGTGGGCCATGGAATGGAGCGTACAAGACTCGGACTCTGGGAGCAGACTCGACCGAGCAGATACTCATAAATGAAATGGCCGGGTTACCCAAGCCGTTTTCTCCCTGAACGCTTTTTGCGTGTGGGGACCTCTAGCTTGTGCTCTCGCTAGCCGGACAGTCGTGGTGCGATCTGTAGCTGAGACAAAGAGTTGTCCTTCGGTATCGTATACGCTACTAAGCCAGCTCGTATAAATGCCGAGATGGTCCCCGAGGGTCGCTCGGGGTTATTTGTTTTGTGTGTACGATGCAAGGGTATGCGCGTGGAGATCTCACATTGCTTTTGGGTGCCGGCTTGGCGGTTTTGTCGTCGATGTGGTCCTGTTGACGTGCACAAAGTGCTGCCGGGCGCGGACACGGGGTCCGCTGGCTGGTGAGCATAGGGTGCTACCGAGGGCGGACTTGGGTTCCATCGGCTGATCTGCGCGAGACGCTGTCGAGTGCGGACACGAGGTCCACCGGCTGGTGTGTGCGAGGCGCTGTCGAGGGTGGACACGGGGTCCGCCGGCTAGAGTGCGCGAGGCGCTGCCAAGCGCGAACATGGGGTCCATCGGCAGGAGTGCGCGAGGCTCTGCCAAGAGCGGATGCGGGGTCCGCCGGCTGGAGTGCACGAGGCGCTGTCGAGGGCGGACGCGGGGTCCGCTGGCTGGTGTGCGCAAGGCAATACCGAGGGCGGACGCAGGGTCCGCCGGCTGGAGCGCGCAAGGCGCTGTGAAGGACGGACGCAGGGTCCGCCGGCTGGAGCGCGCGAGGCACTATGAAGGTCGGACGTGGGGTTCGCCGGCTGCTGTGCGCGAGGCGCTGCCAAGGGCGGACACAGCGTCCACCAGCTGGAGTGCGCGACGCGCTGCCGAATGGTAGCCTCCAAGCCTCCGGACGAGGGGGTTCATTGCTTTTTTGACGTCGCTGAGATGGTTGTTGGCGAAGACAACTGGCATGGTTTGGCGCTTTGGAGCGCGCCGGCACACCCGCTGGGTGTAGCCTTCGAGCCTCCGGGTGCTCGAAGGGGATCCTGGCAGGTCGGGTCCGATCGAACAGACGTCGAGGCGGACGAGCGGCAAGGCCGGCTCTTCAACCGGCCAAGCGACGGAGGCGGCAGGCAGACCGGCAGGGCCACGACAGGCCGTCCGAGTGGCGAAGCAGGCGGACGGGCAGGCAGCCATGTTCTTCTTCTTTTTTCTTTTTTTGTTTCTTTTGTTTGAGCCGGACCGCCTCATGATTTATTTTCTTCCTCGAACAGGCCCGGACAGCCGTCCGCGCCGGACGCAGGAGCTGGCTGGCGCGTGGGGGCAGCGGCCGGGGTCCGGGCACGACAGCGGGGGCCGGTGGCCTAGCCTGGTGGCGGCAGCCAGCCGGCGCGCACGGGCGGGACCGGCTGGCGACGAGCCGGCGGTAGGGCCAATGGTGCTGGCCAGCACGGGAATCGGCCGACAGCGGGGCGAGCGGTGTCAGCACGTGCGGGAGCCGGCAGCCGGCGTGGAGCGACGCGAGGCGGCGGTGGAGGGCGTCAGGAGCGGTCGGGCCGGGACGCGGCACGGGCGGTCAGACGAGGCGCAGGAGCGGTGGGGCCAGCCAGACGGCGGGCCGGCGCACGCAGGAGGACCCGACATGGAGAGCGACACAACACAGCCGGCAACCGGCCCGTGGCGGCACGGGCACGCGGGAGGAGCGGGGCAAGGGAGGCTGGCTGCGCGGACGCGGAGCAAGGGAGGCTGCCGGACGCTGAGCAAGGGAGGCTGGCTGCGTGGGAGGAGCAGCCAGCGCGGGGAGTGACGCAGCGCAGCCGGCAGCCGTCCTGCGGCGACACGGGTGCGCGAAAGGAGTGGGGCCAGCTCGCGGGCGTGGACACGGGCAGTGCGGCAGTCGACGCGGGGTCCGGCAGGCCGGCAGCCGGCTCGCGGCATGCGTGGAACTGGTGCGGTGCAACCGGCCGGGCGAGGTAGCAAGCGAAGGTGTGGGGGCAAGGTTGGATGGCTTCGGGGACAGGGCCGGCGGAAAGGCGGCCAGGGCGGAGCAGCATTTGGACCAGGCCGGCGACCGGGGCGCCCCCGCAGCGGAGGTGAGCCCGCGAGGGCGCCCGGGGGCCGGACAGGCAGAGGCCGAGCCTGCCATCCCATGGGAGGAGGCCGAGGCCGAGCCTTCCATGGCTCGGGAGGCAGAGGCCAAAACCGCACGGGGCGACAAGGAGAGAGCCGATGCCGTGGAGCAGTGCGGGCACGGGGGCGAAGGTGGACCAGCCGGCGGCCGCAGCAGCCACTGGGAGGACGGTAGCAACGAGCTCGACGGCCAGGGGGCAGCGCCAGTGAAAGGAGGATGCGGTGGCAACCCGCTACGTCCGCGAGTCGTTGGTGGTGGCGCATGCGGCATTGTGGAAACGGTCAGCGAGGCGAGCGCGCCATGGCCAGGCGCGGGCGGAGGACCACGGGAGCGATGACGGCCGGCATCGCGGTGATGGTGACGAAGGCGGCGGTGAGGTCGCGGCACCGTGCGCACTCGCCCGAGGGGCATGCTGATGTCGAGCCCCCGAGAGGCGACGGTGGCGACACCGCGCTGGCGATGACGAAGAGGGCGAGGCCGACAATGAGGTCACGCCGCCCAGTGCGGCCGCCCCTGGGGCGAGTTGATGTCGAGCCCTCGAGCGCGACCGGAGAGATGGCAGCGACGTCGCAATGGAGATGACGAAGATGGTCCCGCCTAGACCGCGGTTCCAGCAGCAGGTTGACTCATGGTGGGCGCCAACTATCGTCATTTTCTCACGGGGGGTCACATGAGACGGAAGATGCCATGGGGTGGCTTATCGAGGTGAGGGCAAGGTTGTTGTGGATGATCCAGGACGGGTATGCGAATGGCACGCAGTGGTTTACCCAGGTTCGGGGCTCTCTGGAGAGATAACACCCCTACTCCTGCATGTCTGTATATCTGTGGAATGTCTGGTACATGGTTGCTCTTGGATCTGTTCAGGGAGGAGAGCCATGAGGCTTCTTGCCTCATACATGAGTGTGAGAGGAGCTAACCCACCTTGAGAGAGTGAGAGAGGGCCTTTATATAGGCATGGATGGGTAGCTTGTGATGTAAGCCATAGTGGGAAGCTTACATCCCAAGCAGCTTGAGGTGTAAGCTACTTTGGGTAGCTTAGAAGTCAAGCCACAAGTAGCTTGTAGACTAAGCTATGTCTGTCCCCTGGTGCACTCTATAAATCAGTGTCCCGGGGGCAGGTTACACTATAGAGAGTACTACATGACGCACATACAGTGTGCTCCTACTTGCCAGTAGCGCGCCGCCATGAGATGTGGCCGTTTGGTCCGCGTGTGTCTGATGGGACATCGGGACCTGACTTCGTCAAGCCATAGCCGGACAGGAGAAGCCGGACGGGAGGAGCTGGACGGGGGGAGCCGGACAGGTGAAGGCTGTCGAGCCGAACAGGAGGATGCCGAGCCGAACAGATGGAGGCTGCCGAGCCAGACGGGTGGAGGCCGTCGAGACGGACGGGAGGCTGTCGAGCCGGATGCATCAAGGCTGCCGAGCCGGACGGATGAAGGCTGCCGAGCTGGACGGGTGGAGGCTGCCGAGCCGTACGGGTGAAGGCTGCCGAGCTGGATGGATGGAGGATGCCGAGCCGTACGGGAGGCTGCCGAGCCAGACAGATGAAGCCTGTCGAGCCGGACGGGAGGCTGCCGAGCCAGACGGATGAAGGTTGCCGAGCCGGAAGGGTGGAGGTTGCCGAGCTGGACGGATGTAGGCTGTCGAGCCGGACGGCTGGAGGCTACCGAGTCGGACAGCTACAATGTCGCCAGCTACAGTGTTGTCAGCTCACTTCTTCGTTTGTCTTGTTGGGCTTGGCATGCCGGGGGTAGGTCCCCTGACGTTTTAAAATGTTGAGTCGTCTCCTTGAGCCTACCCGGGGGTAATCCCCCCGACACAAACTATCCACACTTGGCATATCCTTTTGTTGTAAATAGGACCTAGAGGCAATAATAAATACTTGTTATTATATTTACTTGTTCATGATAATCGTTTATTATCCATGCTATAATTATATTGATTGGAAACACATTGCATGTGTGGATATATAGACAACACTGTATCCCTGGTATACCTCTAGTAGACTAGCTCGTTGATCAAAGATGGTCAAGGTTTCCTAGCCATTTACATGACATGTAATTTGATAATGGAATCACATCATTGGGAAAATGATGTGATGGAAAAGACCCAAACTTAAACATAGCCTTTGATCGTGTCAGTTTATTGCTATAGTTTTCTACATATCAAGTATTTGTTCCTATGACCATGAGATCATGCAACTCACTGATACCGGAGGAATACCTTGTGTGTATCAAACGTCGCAGCGTAACTGGGTGCCTATAAGGATGCTCTACAGGTATCTCCGAGGGTGTCTGTTGAGTGGGCATGGATAAAGACTGGGACTTGTTACTCCGTGTGGCGGAGAGGTATCTCAGGGCCCACTCGGTAATACAATATCACGACAAGCCTTGCAAGCAATATGACTAAAGTGTTATCCATGGGATGTTGTATTACGGAATGAGTAAATAGACTTGTTGGTAACGGGATTGAACTAGGTATAGAGATATCGATTATTGAATCTCGAGCAAGTAACATACCGAAGAACAAAGGGAACTGCATACGGTATTAACTGAGTCCTTGACATAGAGGTTCAACTAATAAATATCCTCATATAATATGTAGGAACCAATATGGGCATCCAGGTCCCTCTATTGGTTATTTACCATAGAGGTGTCTCGGCCATGTCTACATAGTTCTCGAACCCGCAGGGTCTGCACACTTAAGGTTCGATGACGTTTCGATAGTATAGAGTTATGTGTGGTGGTGACCGAAGGTTGTTCGGAGTCCCAGATGAGATCCCGGACATCATGTGTAGCCCCGGAATGGTCCGGAGGTAAAGATTGATATATAGGAAGTCCTGTTTTGGTCACCGAAAATGTTTCGGGTACTTCGGTAGTGTGCCGGGAGTGCTGGGTGGGTACAGGGGGACCATTCAGAGGGGCCCCTCACCCCAAAGGTCCTCATGGACTATGAGAGGAGGCAAACCATCCCTTGGTGGGCTGGCCGAACCCCCAATAAGGACCATGCGGATGGGGAGGAAAAAACCCAAAGGTGGAAGGAGTTTCCAAGTGGAGAGGAGGAATCCTACTCCTAGTAGGATTGGAGTAGGACTCCTCCACCTCTCCCACTTCGGCCGCACCAAAGGGGATGCCCTCGGGCACATGCCTCCCTCCCCTCCCTCCTATATATACTAGAGGGAGAGAGGGCAAAAGCATTTCAACCCAAAAAGCCATAGTGCCACTCTCTCTCTCGATGGATTAGTTCCTCTGGTTTTTTAGCGGTGCTTAGGTGAAGCCCTGCTGGAATAGTTCCAACACCAACACCGTCGCGCCGTCGCGCTGCCAGAGAACTCATCTACCTCTACTTTCCCTCTTGCTGCATCAAGAAGGCAGAGATATTCATCGAGCTGTACATGTCCTGAATGCAGAGGTGTCGTCCGTTCCACGCTAGATCGAGACGGCTCATGATTGGATTCCGGGACGCTCGGCGATTTGGATCGTGAAGACGTTCGGCTACATCAACCTCGTTTCTTAAAGCTTCCCGCGTAGCGAGCTACAATTGTATGTAGATCCACTCTCCCTCTCTTAGATGCTCATCAATATGGATAGATCTTGCGTATGCATAGGAAATTTTTTGTTGCCCACACAACGTTCCCCAATAAGGGCATCATGAGCTAGGTCTATGTGTAGATGAGATCACGAGTAGAACACAAAGGAGTTTGTGGGCGTTGATGCTCAGATTGCTTCCTCCCTTGGTCGTGTTTTGATTTAGCGGTATTGTGGATGAAGAGGCCTAGACTAACCTTATATTGGGGAATGTAGTAATAATTCAAAAAAATTCCTATGTGTCACCAAGATTAATCTAGGAGATGCTAGCAACGAGAGAGAGGGAGTACATCTTTATACCCTTGAAGATCGCTAGGCGGAAGTGTTGCAAAGAACGCGATTGATGGAGTCATACTTGCGGCGATTCAAATCATGGAAGATCCGATCGAAGCGCCAAACACACGATGCCTCTGCATTCAACACACGTCCAGCCTGGGGAAGTCTCGCCCTTCTTGATATAGAAAGGGGGGAGGAGAAGTTTAGGGAGAGCTCCGACAGCACGACGGCATGGTGGTGGTGGAGCTCGTGCTTCTCCGATAGAGCTTCTCTAAGCACCACGGAGGAGTATGAGGTGTAGGAAGGGAGGATAGGTGCGCCAAGGGAAGGGTGTGGCTGCCCTCCCACCCCCACTATTTATAGGGGGAAGGGGAGAGGGGGCCGTCCCCCTAGATCCATCTAGAGGGGAGGCGGTGGCGCCCCCCGGGGATCCATCAAAAGGTGGGAGGCCCCCCCCCCCCCCGGGGGGGACTTGCCCCCACCCCCTAGGGTTTCCAAAACTAGGCGTCTTGGGCCCTTGGGGGCGTACCAGCCCACTAAGGGGCTGGTTCCCACCCAACTACAGCCCATTAGGTCCACCGGGTCACGTGGATCCTCCCGGTTGAGCCACGGAAACCTTTCCGGTGACTGAAACTAGACTTCCCATATATAAATCTTCACCTCCGGACCATTTTGGAACTCTTCGTGACATCCGGGGATCTCATCCGGGAATCTGAACAACTTTCGGTAACCACATACAATTCCCATTACAACTCTAGCGTCACCGAAACTTAAGTGTGTAGACCCTACGGGTTCGGGAACCATGCAGTCATGACCGAGACACCTCTCCGACCAATAACCAATAGCGGTATCAAGATACCCATATTGGATCCCACTTGTTCTATGATGATCTCATCGGATGAACCACAATGTCGGGGATTCAATTAATCCCGTATAGAATTCCCTTTGTCCATAATCTAGTTACATTGTGATGAATCGAACACCCATAGAGTTTTGGTGTTGATCATGTTTAGTCAACGGATCTGCGACATTCAGATCCGTATGTACTTTACAAATGGAGTTGAAGCGATGTTTGATGTGCTTGGTCTTCTTGGGAAACCTGGGCACCTTGGCAATGGCAATACCTCTAGTGTTGTCACAGAAGAGAGTCATTGGGCCCGACGCATTGGGAATCACTACTGGGTTGGTGATGAACTTCTTCATCCAGACTCCTTCCTGTGCTGCTTTTGAAGAAGCTATATACTCCGCTTCACATGTAGATGCTTCCACGATGCTTTTCTTGCAACTGCACCAGCAGACTGCCCCACCATTCAAAATATACACGTATCTGGTTTGTGACTTGGAGTCATTCAGATCTGTGTCGAAGCTAGCATCGATGTAACCCTTTATGATGAGCTCTTCGGTACCTCCATAAACAAGAAACATATCCTTAGTCCTTTTCAGGTACTTAAGGATATTCTTGACCGCTGTCGAGTGTTCCATTCCAAGATCACTTTGGTACCTCCCTACCAAACTTATGGCAAGGTTCACATCAGGTCTGGTACATAGCATGGCATACATAATAGATACTATAGCTGAGGCATAGGGGGTGCCACTCTCTTTTCTCTAACTTCTGCAAAGGTCGGGCATTGAGATGTGCTCAATCTCACACCTTGCAATAGAGGTAAGAACCCCTTATTGGACTGATCCATATTGAACTTCTTCAATATCTTGTCAAGGTATGTGCTTTGTGAAAGACCAATGAGGCGTCTCGATCTATCTCTATAGATCTTGATGCCTAATATGTAAGGATCTTCTCCAAGGCCCTTTATTGAAAAACACTTATTCAAGTAGGCCTTTATGCTTTCCAAAAGTTCTATATCATTTCCCATCAACAATATGTCATCCACATATAAAATGATAAATGCTACAGAGCTCCCACTCACTTTCTTGTAAATACAGGCTTCTCCATAAGTCTGTATAAACCCAAACGCTTTGATCACCTCATCAAAGCGAATTTTCCAACTCTAAGATGCTTGCACTAGCCCATAGATGGAGCGCTGGAGCTTGCATACCTTGTAAGCATTCTTAGGATCGACAAAACTTTTCGGCTGCATCATATACAATTCTTCCTTAAGGAAACCATTAAGGAATGTCGTTTTGACGTCCATTTGCCAGATCTCATAATAATAAAATGCAGCAACTACTAACATGATCCGGACGAACTTCAGCATCGCTACGGGTGAGAAGGTATCATCGTAGTCACCTCCTTGAACTTGTCGATAACCCTTAGCGACAAGCCTAGCCTTATAGACAGTCACATCACCATCCACGTTAGTCTTCTTGTTAAAGATCCATTTAATTTCTATGGCTTGCCAATCATCGGGCAAGTCCACCAAAGTCCATACTTTGTTCTCATACATGGATCCTATCTCGGATTTCATGGGTTCCAGCCATTTGTTGGAATTTGGGCCCGCCATGGCTTCTTCATAGTTTGAGGGTTCACCATTGTCTAACAACATGATTTCTAGGACAGGGTTGACGTACCACTCTGGTGCGGAATGTGTCCTCCTAGACCTACGAATTTCAGTAGTAACTTGATCAGAAGTTTCATGATCATCATCATTAACTTCCTCTCTAGTCGGTGCAGGCACCACATAAACATTCTCCTGGACTGCGCTACTTTCCGGTTCGAGTGGGGGTACAGTTACCACATCAAGTTATACTTTCCTCCCACTTACTTCTTTCTAGAGAAAGTCTTTCTCTAGAAAGGATCCATTCTTGGCGACAAAGATCTTGCCTTCAGATCTGAGGTAGAAGATATACCCAATAGTTTCCCAATAGTTTCCTTCGAGCTTTTCATGTTGGAGTTTCTTGACATAAGCATCGCATCCCCAAACTTCCAAAAACGACAGCTTAGGTTTCTTCCCAAAGCATAATTCATACAGTGTCGTCTCAATCGATTTAGACGATGCCCTATTTAAAGTGAATGCGGCAGTCTCTAATGCATATCCCCAAAATGATAGCGGTAAATCAGTAAGAGACATCATAGATCGCACCAAATTGTGCCAGGTGGCGTGAGTTGGGAAACAATTCCATATTTCCTTAAGTGCATGCCAAACTCGTGACTCAAATATTCTCCTCCACGATCAAATCGTAAGAACTTTATTTTCTTGTCACGTTGATTCTCTACCTCACTCTGAAATTCCCTGAACTTTTCAAAGGTCTTAGACTAGTGTTTCATTAAGTACACATACCATAACTTCTTAAGTCATCATTGAGGGTGAGAACATAACGATAGCAACCGCGAGCCTCAATGCTCACCGCTCCACATACATCGATATGTATTATTTCCAACAAGTTGGTTGCTCTCTCCATTGTTCCGGAGAACGGAGTCTTAGTCATCTTTCCCATAAGGCATGGTTCACACGTGTCAAATGATTCATAATTAAGAGACTCCAAAACTCCATCTGCATGGAGTTTCTTCATGTGTTTGGCACCAACATGACCAAGGCGGTAGTTCCAGAAGTATGTGGGACTATCATTATCAACCTTACATCGTTTCGTATTCTACCTATGAATATGTGTAACATCACATTCGAGATTCAATAAAAATAAACCATTGACCAATGGGGCATGACCATAAAACGTATCTCTTATATAAATAGAACAACAATTATTCTCGGATTTAAATGAGTAGCCATAGCGGATCAAACGAGACCCAGATACAATGTTCATGCTCAAAGGTGGTAGCAAATAATAATTATTGAGGTTTAAAACTAATCCCGAAGGTAGAAGTAGAGGTAGCGTGCCGATGGCTATCACATCAACCTTGGAACCATTCCCTACGTGCATTGTCACCTCATCCTTTGCCAGTCTCCGCTTATTCCACAGCTCTTGTTTTGAGTGACAAAAGTGAGGAACCGCATAGGTATCAAATACCCAGGAGCTACTACAAGCGCTGGTAAGGTACACATCAATAACATGTATATCATATATACCTTTGATGTTGACAGCCTTCTTATCCGCTAAGTACTTGGGGCAGTTCCGCTTCCAGTGATCGGTTCCCTTGCAATAAAAGCACTCAGTCTCAGGCTTGGGTCCATTCTTGGGCTTCTTCCCCGCAACTGATTTACCGGGTGCGGCAACTGCTTTGCGGTCCTTCTTGAAGTTCTTCTTACCCTTGCCCTTTTCGAAACTGGTGGTCTTATTCAACATCAACACTTGATGTTCCTTTTTGATATCCACCTCCGCTGATTTCAGCATCGAATATAACTCAGGAATGGACTTCTCCATCCCTTGCATATTGTAGTTTGTCACAAAGCTCTTGTAGCTAGGTGCAACCGACTGGAGGACTCTGTCAATAACCGAGTCATCCGGAAGATTAACTCCCAGCCGAGACAAACGGTTGTGCAACCCAGACATTTTGAGTATGTGCTCGCTGATAGAACTATTTTCCTCCATCTTACAACTGAAGAACTTCTCGGAGACTTCATATCTCTCGACCCGGGCATGATCTTGGAAAACCATTCTCAGCTCTTGGAACATCTCGTATGCTCCATGTTGCTCAAAATGCTTTTGGAACCCCGGTTCTAAGCTGTAAAGCATGCCGCACTGAACCAGGGAGTAATCATCACTATGCGACTGCCAGGCGTTCATAAAGTCTTGAGTTGCTGGGAAAATGGGTGTGTCACCTAGCTGTGCATCAAGGACACATAATTTCTTGGAACCTATGAGGATGATCCCCAAGTTACGGACCCAGTCCGTATAATTGCTTCCATCGTCTTTCAACTTGGTTTTCTCTGGAACGCGTTGAAGTTGAGGGAAACATTAGCGTGGGACATTGTATCTACAAGATATATTGTAAAGACAATTTTAGAATACGTTCATGATAATTAAGTTCATATAATCAAATAATTTAATGAACTCCCTGTGACAGCCTGGGACCGACGCTCCAAAAGATTCCAGAAGATTCCCCTTTCTTCTCCGTTTTCCTCTGTGTTCCGTTTTGGTTGTTGCATTCGTCATCGCATCATTTGCATCATCTGCATTGCATCATCTCCTATTTTCGGAAACTTGCATCATTTCGTAGTCGCCGGTTCTCTGCGTTCTTGCCGTTGCCCGTTCGAGACCAACCACACACGCACGTGCCCACGGCACCGTTAAATATAACCGTTTTTAAGCGCGCGCAAAAATATTCTCAGATTGATTTGAAACTTGTCGTGCAGTCTTGTTATAGCTTACATAGACCGCCTGTCAAATTTCGTCGCGTTCTGAGTCCGTTAGATGCCCCATCGGTCATCCATAGCAGTGCGGTCTTCGGTTATCGTCGGATGTATTTTGCTGTTTTAAATCTTCTTGTCGCGCCGCACCGCTTCTCTCTCTTCCCCACTTTGCCCCTCTGCACGGCCTATCCGTAACCCCCTCTCCGCTTCCGAACCATCGGGTCGACACCCGGCAGTCCAAAAACGGACAGTGCCGTAAAACCCTAGCCCTAGCCCTATTTATACCCCCCTAGCTCACCTTGTTCCGCATGCCACCAAACCCTAGCCAGCCCCTTCTCTCTCCTCCAGCCTCCAGCCCGCCCGAGCCCATTTGGGCCTGAATCGGCGTCCCAGAGCTTCTCCCGGAGCTCCCATTGTGGCTCTCCTCCTGCAGCCCTCGCCGGAGCCGCCCGTGGCCGGAGTTCCTTCGTGCAGCTCGCCGCGCCGCCGGTCGCCGGACCCCTGGCCACCGGAGCTCCCCTCTTCCTCTCCCTTTCTCCTCCCTCTTCTCCTCCTCTCCCTAACCCCGAGCTCCTCTCTGCCACAGATTCCCGCCGCCATGGCCGCAGCTTGCCCCGCCGCCGTCCAGTTCCTCCAGCCGCCTCCGCCGCCAGGATCCAGGCCGCAGCCCTTGGATCCGATGATCCCTGCCGGCTCCTCTGCCCCAGGCCAGATCCGTCCCATTGGCCGAGGGTGAGCCCAGCCCCCCTTTCGTGTTTTTTTATATATTATGTTGCGTATTTAGAAATGCCGTTTTATAAAGAACCGTGCATCATAATAAACTAATCTTAAGATGAAATATGTTTAGAATAATATGTAGAATTTTAATATGCCATTTGCACCCATGTCAAAATTATTTAACATGTCATTTTGCATATTTCTCATATTTATAGCATTATCATCATTATTAACCGTGCATCGGAATTAAGTAAATTTCATATTAAAAATGTTCATCCCATTCGCATCGCATTTTCATGCATGAGAAAAATGTTGGTCATGATGTTTGAATTAAATTGCATTGTTAAAGTGCTTTGACATGATTATGCCTAATCCCGCATATTTAATTGTGATTAATTTTCCACATGAACCCATGCATATTATATATGTTTTCGGGGTAGAAAAATCCATAGGAATTATCTGTGCATTTAGTTTTGTCAGTCGAGCAAGTTCGTGTGCATGTCATTATGCCGTGATGCCCTTTTGTCATTTTCGTAGGAATTATTCCGGGCATGATATGAATTAATTTTCAACATGAAAGTTTCTCTTTGATATGTGTCCTAGCCCATGGAAATTTTGCTTGTCATAGAAATGCATGTTTAGTTGTTGTTTTGGTGTTGTCAACTTGCTATTAAAATCTGTTATTTTGAGGGCCCAAAATATTTCTAAGTCTGGAATCTGTTATATTTTGTTGCTGTCTTGCCATGTGATTGCTAGTGATCTAGCCCTCTTTTGTGGTAGGTGCATTGGTGTTATTTGTTGTTGATATTATTCTCTAGCATGCTGTTAAGTTTCATGCCATTTCATGAATTTTAGCATATAGTTTCACTGCTGTCAATATGCCTTCGTGATAAATACTGCATTGTCTAAAACTGCTATTTTCACTAAGTCTGAAACTGTTTTCAAGTAGCCTTCTTGTGAGCTTCCTACCAAGTGATCCATGCATGTTTTGAATATGATTTGTGAAGATGAAATGAAGTGGATGTTGTATGCTATTGCCCCATGCTTGGTTTTTCCATTTTGGAGTCTTGTTGCTTGTTGTTTTCATATGATCAAAATGCCATGTTGCAGTTTTTGGCAGATTCCAACTAAAACTTGTTTTGATGATCGTGGTTGAACCGTAGCTCCGTTAAGGACATTCCATATATATAACTTGCTTAGAATCTCATGTAGTTTCATAATAACTTTCTGCATTCATGTTTTGAGAGGTTTATGATTGCATTTCCTATGCATTTGCATTCATGGCATGTGCATCTTGTGCTGCTCATATCTTTCGAACCGTAGCTCTGTTTGAGATGTTCTATATATGTAAATCGACTAGAATGACGTGTAGAATAACATGGTATGCTTTATTTTGCTGTTTAAAAAATATATAATATGATAGTTAGTTTACTTATGCTTCACCTCTTGCCATGTTTAACAACATTTGATATTGTCGTGTACCTAAAAGGAGTGAACTAAACATTTCGAATGTGGAGTTTCGTCAATATGTAACACGTTGCATATGGAGCTTCACTTAATGTGTAGTCTTTGATTGTTGTGATTTGTCATGCATTGCATATTTATACCGGACATGCATCATATTGTTGTGCATCGTGTCTTGCATATGTTGTGGTGTATCTTGTGTTGATTGTTTGTTTCGGATTGCTTCTTCTCGATAGTGTTCCGAAAGCGTTCGGAGTGTGAGGATTCGTTCGACTACGTTGGTTCTTCTTCTTCATGGATTCGTTCTTCTTCCGAGCGGGATCTCAGGCAAGATGACACATTTCCCTGGATACCATTACTATCATTGCCATGCTAGTTGTCTTGTCTTTTATCGTTATGTCCCGCTACCTACCAATTGTTTGATAAGCCTCCCAACACTGCCATGATAAGCCTCTAACCCCTCCACATCCCAGCAAGACATTGTTTGGCTATGTTACCGCTTGCTCAGCCCTTCTTATAGTGTTGCTAGCTGCAGGTGCAATTGCTTCCATATGCCAACATGGACCTTCTTTTGTCATATCACAATATTGCTGCTATTTAAATTAATGCACCTATATACTTGGTAAAAGGTGGAAGGTTTGGCCTTTTGCTCGGTGTTTTGTTCCACTCTTGCCGCCCTTAGTTTCTTGTGAACCGATGTTATGTTCCATAAATGAGCGCTCCTAACATGCTCGGGGTTGTTATGGGGACCCCCTTGAGTTTCGGGTTAGAATAAAACTTGTCTGGCAAGGCCCAACATTGGTTCTACATTTGCCTAATAATTAATGAACTTGCATAGGGGATATTTTTTCCGGACCCCATGGATAATTAATTAACAACCCGGGCCAGTGCTCCTCATGAGCGTTGGTCCAAACTGGGCTGCCTGCGGGGCCGCCTCGAGGCAACTTGAGGATTGGTTTTCCTTGTAGATAGTCCCATCCGGTCGTGTCCTGAGAACGAGATACGCGGCTCCTATCGGGTTCGTCGACACGTCGGGCGGCCTTGCTAGGTTTGTTTACCTTTCTGGAACGTCTTGAGTGAGGAACTCTGATTTTCTTCGGGCTATCTCGAGGTGTTGGATTTCCTTTGGAATTGCCTAGGATGATCACGAGATCCATGGTTGAGGTTATTCGCGCTGCGCATGGTTAATTTATGATGGATGAGTTGGAGCACCCCTGCAGGGTTAAATCTTTTCGAGAAGTCGTGCCCGCGGTTATGTGGCAAATTTGGATACTTTGTTTAACACCCGGTCGCAGCAAACTTGAAGTAAACTCTAATAAAATACACCAACTGTGTGCGTAACCGTGATTGTCTCTTGTCGTCAGTTCTTATCCGAAAGAGAACACGGTGGGGTTATGTTTGACGTAAGTAGGTGTTCAGGATCAGTTACTGATCACTTCTAGTTCACGTCCGTTGTGCGCAGACCACCATACTTTACTTTCTGTATTCGTAAGTTAGCCACTCCAATAAATGCTTAGTCCCTTGCTGCAGCCTCACCACTTAACCATGCCTTACCTATTAAGCTTTAATAGTCTTGATACCCTTGGAAATGAGATTGCTGAGTCCCTGTGGCTCACAGATTACTACAACACCAGTTGCAGGTACAGGTAAGGTGATGATTTGACGTGAGCGCGTTGCTTGATTTGATTTGGAGTTCTTCTTCTTCTTCTTCATCAATCTTGAATGGGTTCCAAGCGGCAGCCTGGGATAGCAAGGGTGGATGTCATTTCATCGTTTGATTTCGTCCGTAGTAGGACCCTGCTCTTATGTATGATGTTTGAGATGTTATTGTGTTGCTGTGACTCTGATGTAGCTTGTGGTGAGTGTAAGCCAATTCCATATACTCATCTCTTCTATACATGTACTTGTAATGATATCCATTCTTGCGAACTCATCGAGATGCACTTCTATCCCCTTTGAGGCCCTCGTGCCAAATAAGGATACGACCGCATCTTGGGCGTGACACTCCCAGTCAGATAGACATCCCTGTAGTCATCTAAGTGATACATGATCCACATCGACTAGGCCGTGTCCGATCATCATGTGAGACGGACTAGTCATCAATGGTGAACATCTCCATACGACTCATGTTCGACCTTTCGGTCTCTCGTGTTCCGAGCCCATGCCTGTACATGCTAGGCTCGTCAAGTCAACCTAAGTGTTTCGCATGTGTAAACCTGGCTTACACCCGTTGTATGCGAACGTTAGAATCTATCACACCCGATCATCACGTGTTTCTTCGAAACAACGATACTTCGCAACAGTGCACACTCAGGAGGAACACATTTCCTGAAATTTTAGTGAGGGATCATCTTATTTATGCTACCATCATTCTAAGCAAATAAGATGTAAGAACATGATAAACATCACATGCAAATCATAAAGTGACATGATTATGCCAATATCATCTTGTGCCTTTGATCTTCATCTTCAGGGCGTGGCATGATCACCATCGTCACCAGCATGACACCATGATCTCCATCATCATGATCTCCATCCTCGTGTCTTCATGAAGTTGTCTCACCAACTATTAATTCTACTACTATGACTAATGGTTAGCAATAAAGTAAAGTAATTACATGGCATTTTTTATTGACACGCAGGTCATACAATAAATTAAGACAACTCCTATGGCTCCTGCCAGTTGTCATACTCATCGACATGCAAGTCGTGATTCCTATTACAAGAACATGATTAATCTCATACATCACATATATTTCATCACATCCTTTTGGCCATATCACATCACACAGCATACCCTGCAAAAACAAGTTACACGTCCTCTAATTGTTGTTGCATGTTTTACGTGGCTGCTATGGGTTTCTAGCAAGAACGTTTCTTACCTACGCAAAAGCCACAATGGTGATATAACAATTTCTATTTACCCTTCATAAGGACCCTCTTCATCGAATCTGATCCGACTAAAGTGGGAGAGACAGACACCTGCTAGCCACCTTATGCAACAAGTGCACGTCAGGCGGTGGAACCAGTCTCACGTAAGCGTATTTGTAAAGTCGATCCGGGCTGCTTCATCCCACAATGCCGTCGAATAAATATAGGACTAGTAACGGCCAGCAAATTGACCAAATCATTGCCCACAACTAATTGTGTTCTACTCATGCATAGAATCTACGCATAGACCTAGCTCTGATACCACTGTGGGGAACGTAGTAATAATTCAAAAAAAATCCTATGTGTCATCAAGATCAATCTAGGAGATGCTAGCAACGAGAGAGAGGGACTTCATCTTCATACCATTGAAGATCGCTAAGTGGAAGCGTTACAAAGAACGCGGTTGATGGAGTCATACTTGAGGCGATTCAAATCGCGGAAGATCCGATCCAAGCGCAGAACGGACGGTGCCTCCGCGTTCAACACGCATACAGCCGGTGGACGTCTCCTCCTTCTTGATCCAGCAAGGGGGGAGGAGAAGTTCAGGCAGAGCTCCGACAGCATGACGGCATGGTGGCGGTGGAGCTCGTGGTTCTCCGGCAGAGCTTCGCTAAGCTCTATGGAGGAGGAGGATGTGTAGGAAGGGGGAGAGTTGCGCCAGGGGAAGGGTGTGGCTGCCCTCCCACCCCCACACTATTTATAGGTGGGAGGGGAGAGGGGGCTTGCCCCACTAGATCCATCTAGAGGGGGGCGCCCCCCCCCTCGAGGGGACCGGCCCCCCTTAGGTCCATGTAGAGGGGGGCGGCCCCGGGATCCATCTAAAGGGGGTAGGCCACTTGCCCCCACCCCCTAGGGTTTCCAACCCAACGCACCTTGGGCCCTTGTGGGGGCGCACCATCCCACTACGGGGCTGGTTGCCACCCAACTACAGCCATTAGGTCAACCAGGGTAGGTGGACCCTCCCGATGGACCCCCATAACCTTCCCAGTGACTGAAACTAGACTTCCCATATATAAATCTTCACCTCCGGACCATTCTGGCACTCCTCGTGACGTCCGGGATCTCATCCCGGACTCCAAAAAACTGTCTGTAACCACATACAGTTCCCATTACAACTCTAGCGCCACCGAACCTTAAGTGTGTAGACCCTATGGGTTCGGGAACCATGCAGTCATGACCGAGACACCTCTCCGGCAAATAATGAATAGCGGAATCTGGATACCCATATTGGATCCCACATGTTCGATGATGACCTCATCGTATGAACTATGATGTTAGGGATTCAATTAATCCTGTCTACAATTCCCTTTATCCATTGGTATGTTACTTGCCCGAGATTCAATCGTCGGTATCCCTATACGTTGTTCAGTCTCGTTACCGGCAAGTCTCTTTACTCGTTCCATAACACATGATCCCGTGACTAACTCCTTAGTCACATTGAGCTCATTATGATGACGTATTACCAAGTGGGCCCAGAGATACCTCTCCGTTACACGGAGTGACAAATCCCAGTCTCGATTCGTGCCAACCCAATAGACACTTTCGGAGACACCTGTAGTGCACCTTTATAGTCACCCAGTTACATTGTGACATTTGATACACCCAAACCATTCCTACGGTATCCGGGAGTTGCACAATCTCATGGTCTAAGGAAATGATAATAGACATTAGAAAAGCTCTAGCAGACGAACTACACGATCTCGTGCTATGCTTAGGATTGGGTCTTGTCCATCACATCATTCTCCTAATGATGTGATCCATTATCAACGACATCCAATGTCCATGTCGGGACCCCGATCCTAATTCATAGGCATCTAGTCTGTAACACATCACATGACTTTGCATCCTCACGCACGTTAACTCCACGGCTGCGTCCTTACCTTAGCCGGGACTGTTTACGTCTTTTGGCTCACGTATGTGAATATGTCACTAGCATTCAAACGATAGAGAACCCGGGCTGACATGACTAGTCATAGAACCCAAGTGGCTCATCCATACGGGAACAGGCATACATAACCCAGCAATGCAGTTGTCAGTCTCAAGCGTGTGTAGATGAGTCATAGCAAGCTACAAGGAGTCCATTACGTCATGGGACATAAATGTCATCACTGCACGTAGATGAGTCCTAGCAGGCTACAGGGACTCCATTACATTGCGAGACATTTCTCTAAGGGACATACACAGCAGCAAAGAAGGATACATGCCGATCAACCAATGTGTCCGGAGCAGTAGCAAGCTACCAAGGCTCGGTGGAGGCATAAAAAGGAAGTTCCCCGTAAAGAGTATTACTCAAGGCGCATGGCTAGGTGTCGGATCCCATACATACCGTTGCATGTCACACATACGCACGACATGCCCGGTATGCATAGATACAACTATGGCCTCACAACATAACCATACAACAACACAACTTTTATTTAAGAGGCTCAGAGGAGCCTTGCATAATATGTGCTTACAGGTAGGGGTCACATGACCCAACACTCTAGTCATACAAGCAAGTTCATACAAACCAAGCGAAAGCGTAAAGCTATCTGGGTACAGACAGATGAAAGGGTAAAAAGGCACATGGCCTGACCATCTACAGCCTGCCACAGGGCATAAGGTCATAGTTGGGACACCAGCTATTCGGTGTCATTGACATCTAGGTAGAACCCACCTGATGGGTCCTGAGTCTCATCTGCAACATTTATTAAGCAAACGTGAGTACAAACGTACTCAGCAAGTCTTTAAAGCAGACCTAGTCTATTTATGCTCATGTATCAACAAGGGTAGTGGTGGAGTTTTTGCACCAATGTCAGCTCTGACTCTTGGCTAACCTATACTACACATATTAATTCTTTGTTCAAATTTTAGATATCGCACACGAGTCCACTAAGTCCACAACAATACACCACCATGGACTCACTTCCATCATGTATGAGAGTGCCATCCACGGTACTCACACTTGTCTTGAGATATTTATGAGTATCCATTAAGTTATCTATGAACAACATAAGTTCTACAAGTAGTCCATATCCGAGGACGCGGCTATTCGAACAGATGCATACCCTGCAGGGTGTACTCCTTCACACATGTTCTCGCCACTTATCGCTGTGTGCTCATAAAACCATGCACCTCGGCAACCTTCAAGCTGAAGCCCAGCGAGGGAGTCGGCCATGACCGTCAATCATACAAGACCTCTAGTCCAGGCTATCGCCCATTTGAGACTGAACCCGCACAGAAGTCCGAGCGAAGTTTCCGCTACGGCCCCAAACGATGTGCGCAGAGTTCCCAAGCCCACCATTCGGGTGACCCTTCGTACACCGTACCACTGCCTACCACTTCGTAACCCACCCCTAGGGTTAGCACTACGCACGGCCTCCAGCATACTATAAACACCAGAAACTACTTGCAACTCCTGGACCAAGGACTAAGCGATTAATAAGTCGACAAGGGTTGAGTTACTGGAACCCAATGTGTGGTAGTTACTAGCCTTGGATCACAAACATGGAATTCAGTTCCTATGAACGGTCCCAATGAGACAACCTGCTATGTACTCCTACATAGCCTCTCATCGCTACCTTTACCAAATCGAGTTCATCATTAAGCAAATCACATCAGAACAATATTGTTTCACTCCAGTTCATCACCGAGATGAATGAGACCTGACACAACTCTAAGCATAGCAAGCATAGCAGGCAAAGTAGGTAAAGCACATCATGGCTCAAGCATCTACCAGGTATGCTAGGTTGCAAGGTTTAGCTATTTACCGTGACAATGACAGGTCATGCAAAGGAACGGGTTCATCTATCACATATTAGAGGCCATTGAACATCTGTCCTAATGCAATAAACAAGAGCAGGAGTGAGAGAATGGGATGTTATCAGAATGATCAATGGGGTTGCTTGCCTTGCTAGGAAGCAAGAAGGTACTCTCCTTCATTAGAATACTCGGAGGTATCTTCGGAAGCAGGGCCTACCGCAATGCAAATAAGTAACAATCAATACATGGCAAGTGCAACAATATGATGCATGATCATGACATGGCAACATGAATGGGTTAGCTAATGCAACTATTATTCAAGTTAGATGGAGTGGATTTGAATATAGGTTCAAAGTCGTTCTCCACTTCATATTCCATATATTGTCCTATTGCTAAATGTCAATGTTCATCTACATAGGTTGCTCTAACATTCATTATAAGAGCACCATTGGATTCATTTGATTTTTCTGATAAATTTTCATATATCAATTATTTCAATCTGAGTTATAGATTAATTTCTATGATTTTTCTATGTTTTAAATATTTTTTGGAATTAATTTAAATCAGAAATTCCTTTAATGCATCACCATGACAATAGCATGAAGTCACCTGGTCAAATTACCGTTGACAGGTCAAACCTCACTAGTGGGATTCACTGGTCAGTGACTCAGTCACTAGCAGAGTTAATTAAATCACTAATAACTAATTAATTAGTAGAGCGCCCACTGGTTAGTGGGTCATTAGGTTAATTAATCTTATTAATTAATTATTTTTAAATTAAACTCAATTAACAGGGCTGGGCCCACCTGCTAGTTAACCCTGGGTCAAACCCCCGTGGTTAAACTGGTTGACTCGCTGGCGTTGAGCCGTCGACGACGTCAGGGATGGCGGAGGGGATCGGAAACCCTCCGACGACGACTAAATGGACGGCAAAGGGCACCGATCGGCCCTACGTGCTCGCGCACGTCGAACCCGACACCTCCCAAGGGCTGGGATGGCTGGAGTCGGTGCCGGTGTTGTGTGCGGCGGCTACCGAAGCTCGAGCGACCACGATCTCTTTAAGATGGAGCTTGAACGGTCCAACTAAAGGCTCCTACAGCTAGTTGGGACCCTCCTGAGCATGCCTACATGCTCAGGTGCGAGCTTGGGCCGCCACAGCGATGGCAACGTCCTCGCCGGCAGCGAGGAGCTCTTGGGCCCGAGGTGGATTGGCGCTAGAGCGCACTAAAGATGGGGCAAAGAAGGGGAAAAGAACTGAGAGCTCATAGGGGTTGCGTCGGCATCGAGAGTAGGCTCAGAGAAGCTCTGCTTGTGGCGGACAGATGGCGACGGTCTCCGATGAACGAGGAGGAAGAAGATGATGGGGTCGTCGCTAGGGGGCCTCTGGGCTTGATTCCTTCAGCGTAGAGGACCGGCGCGTCAAGGCGGAGCGAATGGGGGGCTCAGGGGCAAGGGGGAGCGGCTGGAGCGGCAGCTACGGCGGCAAGAAGGCGGCGGCCATGGCGAGGCAAAGGGGGAGAGAGAGATGCGGGCGAGGGAGAGAGAGCGATGGGGACAGCTCTCTGAGCTTATCCCCGTTGCGCTGGCGAGGGGCGGGAGGAACGCAGGGAGCTGCGTGGCAGCTCCGACGGGGGTGCATGGCGACCACGCGCTCGTCCTCCTGGCCGCGAGGAGGAGGACGACCTCCCTGGTACAGGTGGGCCAGCCTGGCTTGGGCCTGAGGTGGGATTCCTTTTTCTATTTTTCTTATTTCCTTCTGTTTTGCATTTTCTGACATTTGTTTTATTTTGTTTTAGGCACAAATGCGAGGCACAAAATACTCACATATTTTATAGAGCTTTGTTTAAAATTTTCAAACCACTACAAAAGGTTTCAGAACATTTTGAATATCTAAAATAGTTACAATGCTTTATTTGGTATTTTCAGCAGCTTTATTATTTATTTTTGAAATGCTATATAAAATCAGATATTTAGAATGACCCCTGATATATTGATGTCAACATTTATCAAACATAGGGGACATTTTTTATGGGCATTTTGGATTTGTTGACTTTTCACATCTTTTGAATTGGTTTGATTCAGGTGAGGTGATAGGGTTTCTATTAATCCCCATTTAAAGTTGATGCAAAAATGAAAACATGATGCATAGACATGCTGACCCAAGTAAGCTAACTAGGGATGTGTCAACTCACCCCCACTCAAAAGAATCTCGTCCCGAGATTTGGAAGTCACCGGGAAGAGCACGGGGTACTCTAGTCGAAGGCGATCCCCTCTTTCCCATGTGGCTTCCTTCTCGGAATGGTGTTACCACTGAACCTTGAGAAACTTGATGTTTTGACACCGAGTGGTACGCTCAGCTTGATCAAGAATATGAATAGGGTATTCTCGATATGTAAGGTTATCTTGGAGATCAAGCGCTTCGTGGTCTACTTCGCGGACAGGGTCCAAGAAGCAACGCTTGAGTTGCGAGACGTGGAAGACATCATGAACCTTGGAAAGATGCGGCAGAAGTTCCAATTGGTAGGCAACTTCTCCTCGTTTAGCAAGAATGCAAAAAGGTCCGATGTAACGAGGATCCAACTTGCCCTTGATACTGAAACGTTGGGTACCCTTCAGAGGTGTAACCCGAAGGTAAGCCTTCTCGTCAACTTCATAGGTCACACCTTTATGATGGCGATCATAATGGCTCTTTTGATGAGATTGGGAAGTTTTCAAATTTTCACGAATAATGTGAACTTGCTCCTCTGCATCCTGGATCATATTCAGGCCAAAGAGTTGCCTCTCTCTGGTTTCTTAACAGTTAAGAGGTGTTCGACACCTTCTTCCATAGAGAACTTCAAAAGGGCTTTGCCCAAGCTTGACTGATAACTAATGTTATAAGCAAATTCAGCGAATGGACGACATTTCTCCCAATTCATACCGAAGGATATAAAACAAGCTCTAAGCATGTCTTCGAGAATTTGATTGACTCGCTCAGCTTGACCACTTGACTACGGATGAAAAGCAGTGTTAAAGGATAGATGAGTCCCCATAGCATTTTGGAAGCTTTCCCAGTATCGAGAAGTAAAGATACTTCCGCGGTCTGGGTTAATCTCCAAAGGAACACCATGAAGAAAAACTATTCACGAAACATATAACTCTGCTAGATGGCTAGCAGTTATACTCTCCCGAACTGGAAGAAAATGAGCCACTTTGGAAAGACGGTCTATCACCAAAAAGATAGCATTATTCCCTCTCTTGGACCTGGGAAATCTGGTGATGAAATACATAACAATCGTATCCCATTTCCATTCAGGAATAGCTAAGGGTTGAAGGGTGCCAGTAGGCCTTTGATGTTCTGCCTTAACGCGATGACAAACGTCGAAGTTAGCAACGAACTGAGCAATTTCTCTCTTCGTCCTAGTCCACCAGAACCTCTAGCGTTGGTCCTGATACATCTTGGTACTACCAGCATGACTTGTGAGAGGAGAATCATGATCCTCCTTAAGGATCAATTGCCGTAGATGTTGCTTCTTCGGGACCACCAAGCGGTTCTCAAATAATAGAACACCCCGATCATCTTCCGAGAAGCATCTAATATTACCCTTCCTAATGTTTTTCTTGATCCGAGATATCCCGAGATCATGCTTTTGGGCTTGTATGATTTGATCCATAAGAGTAGGTTTTACCACCAGGTTAGAAAGGAATCCTTGAGGAACAATGTGAAGGTTCAACTTCCGAAATTATTTATAGAGAAGTGGTTGACTTTGTTGTAACATCAGATTGTTACGATAAGACTTAAGACTTAGTGCATCATCCATGACATTGGCTTTCCCCGGGGTGTAAGTTATCCCTAAGTAGTAATCTGTAATCAACTCAACCCACCGTCTTTGCCTGAGATTCAAATCCGGCTGGGTGAAGATATATTTCAGACTTTGGTGATCAGTATAAATTTGGCAACAATTACCTAGAAGGTAATGTTGCCAAGTTTTCAGTGCATGGACTACAACTGCAAGCTCGAGATCATGGGTTGGATAATTATCCTCATGTGGACGCAACTGTCGAGATGCATATGCAATCACATGACGTTCTTGCATGAGAGTGAAACCTAATCCTCTTTCCCATGTGGCTTCCTTCTTAAAATGGTGTTACCACTGAACCTTGAGAAACTTGATGTTTTGATGGCGAGTGGTACGCTCAGCTTGATGAAGAATACGAATAGGGTATTCTCGATATGTAAGGTTATCTTGGAGATCAAGCGCTTTGTGGTCTACTTCGCGAACAGGGTCCGAGAAGCAACGCCTGAGTTGTGAGACGTGGAAGACATCATGAACCTTGGAAAGATGCGGTAGAAGTTCCAATTTGTAGGCAACTTCTCCTTGTTTAGCAAGAATGTAAAAAGGTTCATTGTAACGAGGAGCCAACTTGCCCTTGATACTGAAACGTTGGGTACCCTTCAGAGGTGTAACCCGAAGGTAAGCCTTCTCGACAACTTCATAGGTCATAGCCTTATGATGGCGATTATAATGGGTCTTTTGACGAGATTGGGCTGTTTTCAACTTTTCACGAATGATGTGAACTTGCTCCTCTACATCCTGGATCATATTCAGGCCAAAGAGTTGCCTCTCTCTGGTTTTTGACAAGTTAAGATGTGTTCGACACCTTCTTCCATAGAGAACTTCAAAAGGGGCTTTGCCCAAGCTTGGCTGATAACTATTGTTATAAGCAAATTCGGCGAATGGAAGACATTTCTCCCAATTCATACCGAAGGATATAACACAAGCTCTAAGTATGTCTTCAAGAATTTGATTGACTCTCTCAACTTGACCACTTGACTGTGGATGAAAAGCACTGCTAAAGGATAGATGAGTCCCCATAGCATTTTGGAAGCTTTCCTAGAATCAAGAAGTAAAGATACTTCTGCGGTCTGGGTTAATCTCCAAAGGAACACCATGAAGAGAAACTATTGAAGAAACATATAACTCTAGTAGCTGGCTAGCAGTTATACTCTCCCGAACTGGATGAAAATGAGCCACTTTGGAAAGACGGTCTATCACCACAAAGATAGCATTATTCACTCTCTTGGTCCTAGGAAATCTGGTGATGAATCCATACCAATCTTATCCAATTTCCATTCAGGAATAGCTAAGGGTTGAAGGGTGCCAGCAGGCCCTTGATGTTCTGCCTTAACGCGGTGACAAACGTCGAAGTTAGCAACGAACTGAGCAATTTCTCTCTTCATCCTAGTCCACCAGAACGACTAGCATAGGTCGTGATACATCTTGGTACTACCAGGATGAATTATGAGAGGAGAATCATGATCCTCCTTAAGGATCAGTTGCCGTAGATGTTGCTTCTTTGGGACCACCAAGCGGTTCTCAAAGAATACAACACCCCGATCATCTTCCGAGAAGCATCTAACATTACCCTTCCTAATGTTTTTCTTGATTTGAGATATCTCGGCATCATGCTTCTAGGCTTGTATGATTTGATCCATAAGATTAGGTTTTGCCACCAGGTTAGAAAGGAATCCTTGAGGAACAATGTGAAGGTTCAACTTCCGAAATTATTTGTAGAGAAGTGGTTGACTTTGTTGTAACATCAGATTTTTATGATAAGACTTATGACTTAGTGCATCATCCATGACATTGGCTTTCCCCGGGGTGTAAGTTATCCCTAAGTCGTAATGTGTAATCAACTCAACCCACCGTAATTGCGTGAGATTCAAATCCGGCTGGGTGAAGATATATTTCAGACTTTGGTGATAAGTGTAAATTTTGCAACGATTACCTAGAAGGTAATGTTGCCAAGTTTTTAGTGCATGGACTACAGCTGCAAGCTCGAGATCATGTGATGGATAATTATCCTCATGTGAACGCAACTGTCAAGATGCATATATAATCACATGACGATCTTGCATGAGAATGCAACCTAATCCTTGTCACGAGGCGTCGCAATAGATAACAAAGTCTTTTGAGAAGTCCGGTGGCACCAAAACGGGAGCAGAGGTCAGGCGTCTTTTCAGCTCTTGAAAACTGTGCTCGCATTGTGGGGTCCACTCAAACTTTTTGTCTTTCTTGAGGAGTTCAGTCAGAGGCTTCGCAACCTTGGAGAAGTTCTCGACAAAGCGGTGTCAATAGCTCGCTAAGCCAAGGAAACCTCAAACTTGCTTAATTGATTCAGGTTGAGTCCAATATAGGACGTCCTGAACTCTCTCGAGATTGGCAGCAATACCTTAACCAGAGATCATGTGGCCTAGATAGGTCACTTATGGTAACCAAAATTCACACTTGGAGAATTTGGCATACATACGATGCCCTCGAAGTTTCATTAATACCAGCCTTAAATGCTCGGCATGTTCCTGTTCGTTCTTCGAGTAGATGAGTATATCGTCGAGGTAAACCACAACGAATTTATCCAAGTACTCCATGAAGATCAAATTCATCAAGCGAGAAAAAGTGGTTGGGGCATTGGTTAAACCGAAGGACATGACACTGTACTCGTATAGGCCATAACGAGTAACAAAAGTCGTCTTTGGAATGTCATCGTTTCTAATACTGATTTGATGGTATCCCAACCTAAAATCCATCTTGGAAAAGACAGAGGATCCAGCGAGTTGGTCATACAAATCATTGATCCTAGGGAATGGATACTTGTTCTTTATGGTGACTAGATTCACTGTCCAATAATCCACAACCATCCGATCCGATCCATCCTTCTTCTTGACGAAGAGGATGGGACAAGCCCAAGGAGAAGAACTAGGACGGATGAAACCTTTCCTCAAAGCCTCATCGAGTTGTTTCGTAAGTGTCGTGGATTTGTCACGGCGGATGTCCGGGTGAATGGACTTAGGTTCGGGGTGAGACACAACTATGTGGCGGCTTGAAGGGGTTGATCGGAATCGAGAAGACACAGAGTTTTACCCAGGTTCGGCCCCTCCGATGGAGGTAAAAACCTACGTCTTGCTTGTCTGGTTTTGATGATGATGAAGATCTCTCGGTTACAAGGATGCTAATTGCTACCTCGAATCTCTTGTGCCTCTAATCTCTTGTGTTGTCTAAACTTGTAGACTTGTGTCTCTTGAGAACTTGTCCCTGTATGGGTGCTCTACCCCTCCTTATATAAGTGGAGAGGGTAGGTTTACAAATAGAGTCCAACTAGGAGTAGGATTAGGACTAGTCTCTCACGAATCCTACTCCGGGTCTTATTTCCTTTAAGGGAATCCTTCACTCTTGTGGGCCTTCTCCTATGGGCCTTCTCTTGTGAGCCGCCTGGCGCCGGCTCACCCGTCGGGTCTTGGGCCTGGTCATCCTGTGACCCGCTTGCCGGGTCATAAATAAGATGTCATGTCTTTAACGGGTCTCCTGTGAGTTGCCTGGCCAGGTCATTAATAAGATGTCATGTCTTCGGCCGGGTCTCCTGTGAGTCGCCAGGCCGGGTCATACCATGGGGTATATCCCCGTCATTAGCCCCCAGGTTAGCTTGAATTTATTCATGGTAAGCTCCTAAAATAAGAGTAACAAATATGTTAAGTGGCCGGCTTGCTCCTTTGGCCGGCTTATAAAATGGCTTCTCAGAAATCCGGGTCTTTTCTCCATAAGAATGAGTCGTCTTGATAATAATCTTGCTTGTCAATGTCTTTTGAGAAATATTGAGAATAGAACACACATATGCCATTGAGTTGGCTTCCACTACTCTTGGCGGGTCATCTCCGCCGGGTCATAATCATTGGTGATCCCGGGACATTTATCATTGGTGACTCCGGGTTAAATAACTAGAATCCTATTGACTTGATAAATATTGGGATGAAAATCCATCTGATGTAGAACTGGACTTCCATTGTTGTGAAGCAGGGTGGCTTATATAAACTCTGGCGGGTTATGATCTTTAGATAACACTGTGTCATAAGTGATGGTGACGCCGGGTCTAACAACTGAACTCCATATTTAATATCTTGAAAATTCTCCTCAAAGTTTTTGATATGTCCATATTACCTGTAGCCCCCAAGCTCCGAGATTATCCATGATAACTTGGTGCTTTGCAAATAACATTTTGGACTGTGTAGCCCCCAAGTGTCGGGTTGTCCTGCCTGCAGCAACCTGGGACTTATAATTGCCTTATATCTTATAATGCTTCGGCGGGTGTAGCCCCCAAAGGCCGGCTCATCAGAAAGCTTTAGCAGGTGTAGCCCCCAAAGGCCGGCTCATCAGAAAGCTTCAGCGGGTGTAGCCCCCAAGGGCTGGCTCATCAGAATGTGATGCATCGGGTCTTCAATTTGAATCTCGTAATCTGTTGG
This sequence comes from Hordeum marinum, assembly GCA_022496015.1. Lineage (NCBI taxonomy): Eukaryota > Viridiplantae > Streptophyta > Magnoliopsida > Poales > Poaceae > Hordeum > Hordeum marinum. The sequence goes on from CM039672.1 coordinate 121,973,926, forward strand.
AACAGCTGAATACTGTAGCCCCCAAGTGTCGGGTCAGTAAGAATTACTGGGCTGGGACTTTTAGAAAAATATAGAAGGTCCGGCTCATCTCCTTGAGATAATATGGTCTTGCTGACAATGTAATGGTTTGAAAACCGGCTTGCATTAGCCCCCAAGTGCCGTGGTGCCTGCTTGCAGCGACATGGGACTTGCATAATTGATATAAACTTGGACTTGGATAATGTAGCCCCCAAGTGCTGGGTCATCTGCCTTTGCATTTTGTAACCTTCTGAGCGATGGCTCATGCAATGACCCGCCGTGGGCGGTTGAAATTTGGTAATGCCTTTGCTCCTTCTGAGAGCAATTTTTGTAATAGTTTAAGAATGACTCTGCCATTCTAAAGATAGTGCCAGCTGTATATATTTCCATCTCTTTGCGTATACTTTCCGTCTCTCCGTGTTTCAATTTGATGTGTCTCCACCTCTCCATTGATTGATCGCTCCTTTGCATAAATATACCTTTGAGCTTTTCTGATGATGGGTGTTTGTCTTTGAAGACATCATTCCTTCTCCAGAAGATTAGAGCCGAATAATATCTTTGTCAACTAGAGCAACATGGCTCCGGCTCTTGTCGGATGAATCCATTAAGGAGCCGGTTGTCTTAGGATAATGTAAGCTATACCTGATGGTAAGAAGCCTCTATCGACAACTGTGGCTATTGATGAACCGGAAGCGGCCTAAAGCCGGCTGTATGAAGGGTAATGTAAGCTATACCTGACGGTAAGGAGCCTCCTTTTAACAGCAAATGTTGTATGCGCGAACGCCGACTGTCGATGGGAGATGTAAGCTATACCCCAAAGCAAGAAGCCTCCATCGACAGTCGCGGCTAATAATTAGCCTGAGACAGCATAAAGCCGGCTGTTGAAAGGATATGTAAGCTATACCCGAAGGCAAGAAGCCTCTTTCAACAGCTATATTTGATAAGCAACTAAGTTTTGGCGTAAACGCCGGTTGTTAGGGTGAGATAAGCGAACCCGTCGGTAAGAAGCCCCCTTCAATGGCCGCAGTTGATAAGCAACTGGAATTTGGTGTACACGTTGTTGTCTTAGGGTCATGTAAGCTATAGCAAAGGTAAGAAGCCTCCATCAACAACAGCGCTTCATGTACCCAAATTAGGCATAAAGCTAACTGTGCAAGGGAGATGTAAGCTATACCCGAAGGCAAGAAGCCTCCTTGCAATAGTTTAATAACAGCTATCTGTGCAAAGGAGATGTAAGCTATACCCGAAGGCAAGAAGCCTCTTTGCAACAGTGCTTAATTGGGCATAACACCGGCTGTGCAAGGGAGATTTAAGCTATACCCAAAGGCAAGAAGCCTCGTTGCAACAGCGTAAAAGCAGATTGTGCAGGGGAGATGTAAGCTATACCCGAAGGCAAGAAGCCTCCCTGCAACAGCGCTTGATAGGGCATAAAGCCGGACGATAGAGCAGTCGTTTAACTCACACCAGTTTAGGGTCTCTGTCGAGATTGGCCGTTAATTTCTTGAACTGACTCAGGGTCTCTAGGTGAGATTGGCCGTCAATTTCTTTGAACCGGCTTAGGGTCTCTATGCGAGATTGACTGGTAAGGCAGGTGGGTCACATAATGGAGCAGCATCAATCTTGTAAGCCGCCATCTTGTATGAAGAAACGACAGAAGCTCCAAGTGTCTTTATGATGATCCAATGATCCGGCACCCATGTTTGAATGGTGCATCATGGCGGTCCGTCCTCTTGGGCAACTTTTAATCATCCGCCAATAATGTAGTAGCCCCCAGGATTGGCTTTTCTCTTGCAAAGACCCGAGGTTCTTGTTAAAAACGACCAAATGTGTCTCGCCATGTCTGTAGCCCCCGATTCTTAAGTTGACTCAAAGAGGGCTTGAGAATCTTCACTGGAAGTTTTAGGTTGGCCGTGGTGGGTTATAAATGATCCCGTATGAATTGCTTCAGTGATCGGGTCGATGGTTCGTTCCGGCTGTTTGTTGAAGTGAACCGAACTGTAGTGCTGGCGACTCGTGTGCCTGTCCGTCGGGCGGCTCATATCAATGAGCATTGTACCGATATATTTATGTAGATAAAATTGTGGGTGATGTATTGCACGCATCTGTTGGGCGTCTCGTACAGGCGAGCACTGCACCGATATGTTGATGTAGATCACAGTGTGGGTGGCGTCTTGCACACGCCCATTGGGTGGCATTAGTAAGTTCGGCTAGTTCTAAGGGTGCCATCTTATAGGGTCTTCTGGCTATTGGGACAGTCCCTGGAATGAGCTCTATCACAAACTCTACATCTCTGACAGGAGAAATTCCTGGCAGTTCTTATGGAAAGGCATCCAGAAAGTCACGGACTATCGGAATATCTTCTAATTCTGGAAGAGGGCTAGCATTAAGAGAATAGAGTTGGCGTTTGATAGCTCGAGTGGAGACATTAACTATCTCACGCGATGGATGTGTAAGCTAAACATTCCTACTATGAGTATCAATCTTAGCATAGTGGGCTTTCGTCCAATCCATGCCTAAGATGATATTGATATTGGAAGACTTGAGGGCTATCAAAGTTGCGAGGTAGACTAGCATATCCACAAGAATCTCATTGTCATGGCTCACTCTACAAGTTTGCCATTTTGAACTAGGAGTATGAACTACTAAAGGAGTAGGCATATCGCAAAAAGATATGTTATACAACTGTGCATAACTTTCTGAGATGAATGAATGAGATGCTCTAGTATCAAACAGAACAGATGTTGGATGGCTATTGACAAGGAGTATACCTAGGAAACATCAGGATCCTCAAGGGCTTCTTCAGCAGAAACATAATTCATTCGTCCACGAGCAGGAGCTTGCTTCACATAGAAGGCTTTTCACGGCTTCCCATGTCCATCCGGCTTGGTATTGTTCTGGGGACACTCATGGGAGTAGTGTCCTGGTTCTCTACATTTTTAGCAGACAACGGTGATACGGGGAGCAACATTGGCAGGGACCTCCAAATGTCCTGGCTGGAGGGTTGGGCTGAGCTGGGTGAGGCACCTGGAAGGATGGCCTCGCGGTGTACCTTGGTGGCAGAGCTGTGTTGGGCACCCACACCCGGCGTTTGTTGGGGCCTTAGCCAGATGCGGGTCTGAAATCACGGGTGTGCTTCTTAGTTGCCTCGTAGTCAGTCTGTCCAATTTCGTAGTTGATAGCTTTGTTGACGAGGTCCTGGAAGGTAGTGCACTCATGCAGACGCAGGTCTCAACAGAGCTCAGGATTAAGTCCCTTATGGAACCTAGCCTGTTTCTTGGCATCGGTCGACACTTCCTCGGGAGCATAACGAGCAAGATTGCTGAACTCACGGCTATAGGCATCGACTGTCAATCGGCCTTGGGTGAACGCATAGAATTCCTCTCTCTTGCGATCCATTAGCCCTTCCGGGATGTGATGGGTACGGCATGCCTCACTGAAATCTGCCCAAGTTGCAGGGCCTGCAGGACGCATGGCTTCATAATTTTCCCACCATAGATTGGCGGGTCCTTCCAGGAAGTATGCAACAAAAGTCACCTTGTTGGCCTCAGATACATTGGCAGCTTGGATTTTGCGAGACATGCTAGTCAGCCAATGATCAGCGTCGAGCGGGTTGACCGAATGATGGAACTAGGTGGGCACAACTTGACGAAGTCATTGGGGGACACACCATCATTACGCTCATTGCGGGGAGGACGCGCTGTATTCTGCTCAATACGTTCCAACAGCCTATTGGTCTCCCTTTTATTCCGCTCAGCTTTGAGGATCACCTCCGCCAAGGAGGGTGCCTGTGGCAGGTTCTCTTGTCTTGGCTGACTTCCCTCGCCCTGCTGAAAGGCAGGCACAGGGTTATTCCTAGTTGACACCATCCTGGGAAAACAAACCCACATCTTAGACAAGGAAGACAACAACTCAAATACATGAGAAGTGGAATGTACTGAACAACATGGCATGCATGGGTAAACAACCGATCAACATGGTAATAAACAAACTGCCATATGAACACCATGATTCATACACACCATGACATAGTTCAGTACAAGCCCAAGCTGAAGTACAAGCTACTGAAAGATGATACAAACCATCAAAGGCATTACAAGCTTCCTATACATTATTTATCTACACCTCCGGAACACAACTCACACCACTATCATATCCCACAAGACATGCAGGACTATGGCAATACGACTACTACAACACTAGAGCTAACATACACGTACTCAAGCATCGCCATAGAACACCTCATATAGGTTACCCCCGTGACCCGGGAGCTGAACCTGAGGATCTAGAAACACCCTGGCCTGCGATCCCTGGAAACCGTAAGGACATGGATGTGGCTTTGGTCCCTTGGTTGGTGGCAACAACGGTCCTCGAAGAGGAGTTATGCCTCCAACATCGGGCCAGTCTACGTGAGCTGGCAGATGAGTCCGCGATGGGCTCAACATCTCCAAATCTCCATAGCCTGTCTACACGACAGGTGCTAGTTGCATCAGGGCTGTCCAAAGAAGTGCACGAGTAGCATATAGCTCCATGCGAAGGGCACGTGCATCATGATCCCTGTTCTCCAACATTTTAACGGTCACCTGAAACCCAGGGTCCCCATGATAATGATCATAAAAGGTTGCACTAAGATAACCATCCTCTCCTCCTAGAGTAGCAGGAACATAGCAGAATTCAGTGTTCTGAAGCGTCCATGGTGAGATCTCATAATAGTCAACATGGTGTAGGCGGCCTCTTGAACTGCCATGTCTATGGTGACACCTAATCCACATGACCAATGAAGTGGCTCTGCAGCTCCAGGATATGATGGATATATCCTAACAGTACATAGGTACTGACCCTGGTTGAAGTCTCGATACTGCTCCTCCATTGTATACTCTGGGTACCAACGGTAACCAGTCTCCATCATAACTCTAACCAACATGGTCATGTGACCCGGTACGTCGATGCACCTAGTCAGACGGACCACCTGACGAGAAGGCCGAGGGGGCATCTGAAACAGAGTATAATGCAAAGGCATTAGAGATCCTTGCAGAAATTGGACAGCATAATGGGTGTAATTGCTCAAAAATATTTTGACACAACTGCAAAAGATTGGATAGCATAACCACTCAACTTTCTACACTCAAGTTTCTAATTCAACTGATTGTCACACCAAACAATAATTGAATACCAGAGCTCACTTGCAAAAAATCTAGCTACTAGTCCATGGTTAGTAACTCATCATCCTAAGAAATAGATAAGAATCCTAGCTCTTAACACCGTAGAAAAGATAAGGGTCACTCAGACTAGAATGAATCAGGAAGAGGAGTAGAAAGTGCCTTACGTTCCCTTCCATAATCAATTCCCTTACATTTCTATAGTGTTTATCGACTCAACTTCAAATGGTTTGGCTTAGTAGTCCTACAGTTAGCCAGGCTCTAATACCAATGCTGTCGGGACCCCGATCCTAAGTCATAGGAATCCAACCTGTAACACATCACATCACTTTGCGGCCTCACGCACGGTAACTCCATGGCTGTAGCCTTACCTTAGCCAGGACCGTTTGCATCTTTTGTCTCATGTATGTGAATATGTCGCTAGCATTCAAATGACAGAGAACCCGGGCCGACATGACTAGTCATAGCACCCAAGTGGCACATCCGTACGGGACCAGGCATACATAACCCAGCAATGCAGGTGTTGGTCTCAAGCGTGTGTAGACGAGTCATAGCAAGCTACAAGGACTCCATTACATCGTGGAATATAAATGTCCTCACTACACATAGACGAGTCATCGCAGGCTACAGGGGCTCCATTACACTACGAGACATTTCCCGAATGGGCAGACATAGCAGCAAAGAAGGATACATGCCGGTCAATCAATGTGTCCGGAGCAGTAGCAAGCTACCAAGGCTCGATGGAAGCACAACGAGGTAGTTCCTCGTAAAGAGTACTACTAAAGGCACATGGCTAGGTGTCAGATCCCATACATACCGTTGCACGTCACATGTACGCACGACATGCCCGGTATGCATAGATAGAACTATGGCATCACAACATAACCATACAACAACACAACATTTATTTAAGAGGCTCAGAGGAGACTTGCATAATATGTTCTTACAGGTAGGGTTCACATGACCCAACACTCAAGTATTACAAGCAAGTGCATACAAACCAAGCGGAAGCATAAAGCTGTCTGGGTACAGACAGATGAAAGGGTAAAAAGGCATATGGCCTGACTATCTATAGCCCGCCACAAGACATAAGGTCGTAGCTGGGACACGAGCTATTCGGTGTCGTTGACATCTAGGTAGAACCCACTTGATGGTTCCTGAATCTCATCTACACCATTTATTAAGCAAACGTGAGTACAAACGTACTTAGAAAGTCTTTAAAGTAGACCTAGTCTATTTATGCTCATGTATCAACAAGGGGAGTGGTGGAGTTTATGCAACAATGCCAGCTCTAACTCTTGGCTAACCTATACTACACAAATTAATTCTTTGTTCAAATTTTAGATATCACACATGAGTCCACTAACTTTTCAACAGTACACTGCCATGGATTCACTTATGTCATCTACGAGAGTACCATCCACGATACTCACACTTGTCGTGAGATTTTTATGAGTATCCACTAAGTTATCTATGAACAACATAAGTTCTCCAAGTGTTCCATATTCGAGGACGCGGCTATTCGAATAGATTCATACCCTGCAGGGGTGTACTCCTTCACACACGCTCTCGCCACTTATCGTTGTGTGCTCATAAAACTATGCACCTCGGAAACCTTCAAGCGGAAGCCCAGCGAGGGAGTCGGCCACAACCATCAATGACACAAGACATCTAGTCCAGGCTATCGCCTAGTTGATACTGAACCCGCACGGAAGTCCGGCCGAGGTTTCCACTATGGTCCCAAATGATGTGTGTAGGGTTCCCAAGCCCACCATTCGGGTGACCCTTGGTACACAGTGCCACTTGCTACCGCGTCATAACCAACCCCTAGGGTCAGTGCTACGCACGGCCTCCAGCATACTATAAACAACAGAAACTACATGCAACTCCTGGACCAAGGACTAAGCGATTAATAAATCGAGAGGGGCCGAGTTACCGAAATCCAATGTGTGGCAGTAACTAGCCTTGGATCACAAACACGGAACTCAGTTCCTATGAATGGTCCCAATGAGACAACCTGCTATCTACTCCTACATAGCCTCTCATGACTACCTTTACCAAATCGAGTTCATCATTAAGCTTATCACATCAGAACAATATTGTTTCACTCCAGTTCATCACCCAGATGAATCAGAACTGACACAACTCTAAGCATAGCAAGCATAGCAGGCAAAGTAGGTAAAGCAGATCATGACTCAAGCATCTACCAGGTATGCTAGGTTGCAAGGTTTAGCTATTTACTGTGACAATGACAGGTTATGCAAAGGAACGGGTTCATCCATCGCATATGACATGCCATTGAATGTTTGTCCTAATGCAATAAACAGGAGAAGCAGCGAGAGAATGGGATGTTATCGGAATGATCAATGGGGTTGCTTGCCTTGCTGGGAAGCGGGAAGGTACTCTCCTTCGTTCGAATACTCGGAGGTATCTTCGGAAGCCGGGCCTACTGCAATGCAAATAAGTAACACTCAATACAGGACAGGTGCAACAATATGATGCATGATCATGACATGGCAACTTGAATGGATGAGCTAAAGCAACTATTATTCAAGTTAGATGGAGTGGATTTGAATATAGGCTCAAAGTCGTTCTCCACTTCATATTCCATATTTTGTCCTTTTGCTAAATGTCAATGTTCATCTACATAGGTTGCTCTAACATGCATGATAACAACCCATTGGATTCATTGGATTTTTCTGATAAATTTTCATATATAAATTATTTCAATCTAAGTTATAGATTAATTTCTATGATTTTTCTAAGTTTTAACTATTTTCTGGAATTAATTTAAATCAAACATTCCTTTAATGCATCAACATGACAACAGCTGGTCAAATTGCCGTTGGCAGGTTAAACCTGACCAGTGGTTCCACTAGTTAGTGACTCAGTCACTAACAGAGTTAATTAAATCACTAACCACTAATTATCTAGCAAGGGGGCCCACTGGTCAGTGGGTCATTAGGTTAATTAATTTTATTAATTAATGATTTTTAAATTAAACTCAATTAACAAGGTCGGGCCCACTTGGCAGTTGACCCTGGGGTCAAACCCCCGTGGTCAAACTGGTTGACTCGCCGGCGTTGAGCCGGAGACGATGTCAGGGACGGTGGAGGGGATCGGAAACCCTCCTCCCGCGACCAAATGGATGGTGGAGGGCACCGATCGGCCCTTCGTGCTCGCGCACGTTGAACTCGACACCTCCCAGGGGCTGGGACAGTCGGAGTCGGTACCAGCGTTGAGCGCGCTGGCTGTAGGAGCTCGGAAGAGCACGGGCTCGTCAAGACGGAGCTCGAATGGTCCAACTAAAGGCTCGTATGGCTGCCTGGGACCCTCCAAAGGACGCCTACGTGCTCAGGTGCGAGCTTGGGCCGCCGCAGCAATAGCCACGTCCTCGCCGGCGGTGAGGAGCTCTCGGGCTCGAGGTGGATCAGTGCTAGAGCGTGCTAAATATGGGGAAAAGAATGGGAAAAGAATCGAGGGCTCATAGCGGTTGTGACGGCGTCGAGAGCAGGCTCGCAGAAGCTCTGCTCATGGCGGACGGACGGTGGCGGTCTGTGGTGACCGAGGAGGAAGAAGACGACGGGGTCGTCACTAGGGGGCCTCTGGGCTCGATTCCTTCGGTGGAGAGGACTAGCGTTTCGAGGCGGAGCAAATGGGGGGCTCAGGAGCGAGGGGGAGGAGCTGGAGCGGCAACTACGGTGGCGAGAAGGCGGCAGCCATGGCGAGGCAGAGGGGGAGAGAGAGAGCTGCAGGCGAGGGAGAGAGACAGAGAGATCGATGGGGATGGCTCTCTGAGCTTATCCTTGGCGCGCTGGTGAGGGGAGGCAGGCAGGCAGGGAGATGTGTGTCAGCTCCGGCGCGGGCGCACGACGACCACGCGCTCGTCCTCCTGGCCACCAGGAGGTCGACGACCTCCCTAGGCCAGGTGGGCCGCCCTGGCCTAGGCCTGAGGTGGGATTCCTTTTTCTATTTTTCTTATTTCCTTCTATTTTGCATTTTCTAACATTTGTTTTACTTTGTTCTAGGCACAAATGCTAGGCACAAAATACTCAGATATTTTATAGAGCTTAGTATGAATATTTGAAACCTCTACAAAAAGTTTCCGAATATTTTGAATATCTAAAATAGTTATAATGCTTTATTTGGTATTTTCAACAGCTTTATTATTTGTTTTTGAAATGCTATATAAATTTTGATATTTATAATGACCCCTAATATATTGATGTCAACATTTATCAGACATAGGGGACATTTTTATGGGCATTTTGCATTTGTTGATTTTTCACATCTTTTGAATTTGTTTGATTCAGGTGAGGTGATAGGGTTTCTATTAATCCCCATTTCAAGTTGATGCAAAAACGAAAACATGATGCACACACATGCTGACCTAAGTAAGCTAACTAGGGATGTGACAGTCCATGGCCAGGAACCATGACCATCGATTGATCATCGAGCTAGTCAACTAGAGACTCACTAGGGACATGGTGTGGTCTATGTATTCACACATGTATTTCGGTTTCCGGTGAATACAATTATAGCATGAACAATATACAATTATCATGAACAAGGAAATATAATAATAACCATTTTATTATTGCCTCTAGAGCATATTTCCAACACCTTATTCATTTGCTTACGAGAGACCGGTTCCATCGACATACATATGACTTTGTTGCATAAAGATGGTCGGCAGGTGTCTATCTCACCTACTCTAGTTGGATCGGATTCAACAAAGGTCATCCTTGAGAAGGTTGAATTGCAATTTGTGTATCACCGTTGTCGTTTTTGTGTAGGTGACAATTGTTCTTGCTAGATACCCATAGCAGCCACGTAAAACATGCAACAACAATTAGAGGGCGTCTAACTTGTTTTTGCAGGGTATGCTGTGCTGTGATATGGCCAATCACATGATGTGATATATGTTATGTATGAGATGATCATGTTTTGTATATAATATCATGACTTGCATGCCGATGATTACGTTAACCGGCAGGAGCCATAGGGTTGTCTTTAATTATTTTTGCCATTTTTGCTTTACTTTATCGCTATGAGTTAGCAATAGTCGTGGAAGCAACAGTCGGCGCAACAACCCCGACGGTGACACGTTGATGGAGATCAAGATGATGGAGACCATGGTTTCATGCCGGTGATGATGGAGATCATGTCGGCGGTTTGGAGATGAAAATCAAAAGCACAAGTTCATGGCCATATCATGTCACTTATAATTTGCAGGTGATGTTAATCCTTTTATGCACCTTGTTTTGCTTAGGATGATGGTAGCATTATAAGGTGATCCCTCACTAAAATTTCAAGATAAATTGTGTTCTCCTAGAGTCTGCACCATTGCGAAAGTTCGTTGTGTCGAGACACCATGTGATGATCAGGTGTCATAGACTCTACGTTCACATACAACGGGTGCAAGTCAGTGTTGCATGTGCAGAACACTCGGGTTAAACTTGACGAGCCTAGCATGTACAGACATGGCCTCGGAATACATGAGACTGAAAGGGCGAACATCAGTCATGTAGTAGATACGATTAACATGATGATGTTCACCATTGAAATCACCTCAACTCACATGATGATCAGACTTGAGTTGGTGAATTTAGATCATGTATCACTCAGATGACCTTAGGGATGTCAATTTGAGTGGGAGCTTTTGGAATTTTATTAACTAAAGTCATTATCTTGAACAATAGTCTAAGTAACCTTTGCATATTTATGTTGTAGATCAATGGATTGCACAGTAGTTCCTCTGAATTTCAATGCATTCCTATAGAAAGCCAAGTTAAAAGATGGTGGAAGTAACTTTGTGGATTGGGCTCGTAATCTGAGGATTATCCTCATGTCTTCCCAGAAGGCTTGTGTCCTTGATGCACCGCTTGGTGACCCACCCGCTCCCATGTCATCCGAAGACATTAAGAATGCTTGGGAGGCACGTTCTAGAGATTACTCAATAGTTCAATGTGCAATGTGGTATGGTTAGAACCGGGACATCAAAGACATTTTGAACTTCATGGATCATATGAGATGTTCGAGGAGTTGAAGTTTATCTTTGAGAAGAATGTCCAAATCGAGAGGTATGAGACCTCCGATAAGTTCTATGCTTGCAAGATGGAGGAGAATGGGTCTGTCAATGAACATATACTCAGAATGTCTCGGTATTCGAACCGTCTGGCTGAGTTAGGGATGCCTGTTCCGCTAGAGGTGATCACTGATAGAGTTCTTCAATCATTGCCACCTAGCTACAAGAGCTTCGTGTTGAACTATAACATGCATGGGATGACCAAGTCAGTCGCCGAGCTGTTTGTGATGCGGAAAGTCGCTGAGACTAAAATCCAGAAAGAGCATCAAGTGTTGATGGTTAATAAAACCACTAGTTTCAAGAAGAATGGCAAGGGAAAGAAGGGCAACTCCAAGAAGAGTGGCAAAATAGTTGCCCCTCCCGTGAAGAAACCCAAGACTGGACCCAAGCCAGAAACTGAGTGCTTTCATTGGAAGGGAACTGGTCACTGGAAGCGCAAATGCCCCAAGTGTCTAGCCGAAAAGAAGGTGGCCAACTCCAAAAAAGTTATATATGATATACATGTTATTGATGTGTACCTTACCAACTCTAGTTGTAGTTCATGGGTATTTGATACTGGTTCGGTTGCTCACATTTGCAACTCATAACAGGAGCTACGGAATAGATGGAGGCCAACAAAGGACGAAGTGACGATGCACGTGGTAAATGGTTCCAAGGTTGATGTGATTGCCATCAGCACGCTCACTCTTCGATTACCATCGGGATTAGTGATGAACCTGAATAGTTGTTTTTTGGGGCCTGTGTTAACCATGAACATTATATCTGGATCTTATTTATTGCGATACGGTTACTCACTAAAATCCAATGTGAGGGGTTTGTTCACATTGAATCTAAATATTAGTTATTTATTATTTCAATGATCTATTTATATGAGTAATATCTTTTATGGTGATTCACCCAGTGTGAAGGGTTTGTTCATATTGAATCTTGATAGTGATGATACACATGTTCATAAAATTGATGCCAAAAGATGTAGAGTTGATAATGATAGTACCACTTTCTTGTGTCACTAACGTTTAGGTCATATTGGTGTAAAATGCATGAAGAAGCTCCATGATGATGGAATTTTGGAGTCACTTGATTTTGAATTTGTTTGAAACAATGGAACGGGCAAGTGACTTGTTTGAAATTGCTACCTCTTGAGCTTGTGTTAGTTTTCCCTTGAAGAGGAAAGTGTGATGCAGCGAAGTGGATAAGTATTTCTCTTAGTTGACGAGAACCAAGGTATCAATCCAATAGGAGGAACAAGCAAGTCACCAATAAATGCACCTACACAAACAATCAAACTCTTGCACCCAACGCTATAAAAGGGTTGTCAATCCCTTCACGGTTATTTGCAAGGATTAGATCCGATAGAGATAGATGTAAATGAAAACGGAAAGCAAAAGGTAAGTAAATTGCAGCAAAGTATTTTTGGTTTATAGATCTGAAAATATATTATGGAAAGTAGACCCAAGGGCCATAGATTTCACTAGAGGCTTCTCGCTTGAAGGAAAATATCATGATGGGTAAACAAATTACTGTCAAGCAATTTATAGAAAAGCAAATGATCATGTAGATATCCAAGACAATGATTATGCATATAGGAATCAAGTCCTTGTCAATTCGACCAAAATGATTCTGCATCTACTACTATTACTCCACACATCGACCGACTCATGCCTGCATCTAGAGTATTGAGTTCATGAAGAACAAAGTAACGCATTAGGTAAGATGACATGAGGTAGAGGGATAAACTCAAGCAATATGATGAAAACACCATCTTTTTACCCTTGATGGCGACAATACAATATGTGCCTCGCTACCCCTACTTTGTCATGGGGTGAGGACATCGCAAGATTGAACCCAAAACTAAGCACTTCTCCCATTGCAAGAATTACAAATCTAGTTGGCCAACCGAAACCAATAACTCAATGAGACTTGCAAAGATATGAAATCATGCATATAAGAATTCAGAAAGAACTCAAATAAGATTTATGGATAATCTGAACATAAACCCACAATTCATCAGATCTTGACAAATACACCACAAAAGAGTATTACATCGGATAGATCTTCACAAAGATCATGAAGAACATGGTATGGAAGATCAAAGAGAGAGAAGAAGCCATCTAGCTACGAGCTATGGACCCATAGGTCTGTGGTGGACTACTCACGCTTCATCGGAGGAGCAATGGAGTTGATGTAGATGCCCTCCGTGATCAAAACCCCCTCCGGTAGATTATCGGAAAAGGCTCCAAGATTGGATCTCTCGAGAACGGAGGCTTCTGGCGGCGAAAAAGTATTTGCGTGGCTCTGGTGTTGGGGGAATATTTGGGTATTTATAGGACGAAGAATAGGGTTAGGAGACTTGCCAGGAGACGACAAGCCTGTCAAGCACGGCCAGGGGGGGTCCGCGCCTACCAGGCTTGTGATCTCCTAGTAGATCCCCTAGCGTGCAGTCCAGGTCTCGTGGATCTCCTTCCTTCCAGAAAAAATCATTCCGAAGAATTTATTCCGTTTGGACTCCGTTTAATATTCCATATTTGCAAAACACAAAAACAAGGAAAAACAGAAACATGCACTAGGCTCTAGAAAAATAGGTTAGTCCCAAAAATAATATAAAATAGCATATTAATGCATATAAAACATCCAAAAGAGATAATATAATAGCATGATATCATCAAAACTTATAGATAGGTTGGAAACGTATCAGCATCCCCAAGCTTAATTCCTGATCGCCCTAGACTAGGTAAATGGTAAAAACAGAATTTTTGATGTGGAGTGCTACCTAACATATTTATCCATGTAATATTATCTATTGTGGCATGAGTATTCAGATCCATAAGACTCAAAACGAAAGCTTAATATTGATATGGAAACAAAAACATTTCAAGCATACTAGCAAAGCAATCATATCACTTCAAAATATAATGGCAAAAGAAACTTATCCCTACAATATCATATGGTCTGGCTATGCTCTATCTTTCCCACACAAAGTATTTATATCATGCACAACCCCCATGACAAGTCAAGAAATTGTTTTCACACTTTTATTTTCTCAAACTTTTTCAACTCTCACGCAATACATGAGCGTGAGCCATGGATATAACACTATAGGTGGAATATAATATGGTGGAGGTTGTCAAGGAAAGGGATAAGATTGTCTCACATAACTAGGCATATCAATGGGCTATGGAGATGCCGATCAATAGATATCAATGTGAGTGAGTAGGGATTGCCACGCAACGGATGCACTAGAGCTATAGGTGTATGAAAGCTCAAGAAGGAACTAAGTGGGTGACAGGGTTATTACCCCTGGGTAGGACAAAGCACCGGGGTTCTCTCCCCCACTTCAAGAAATTAGCGCGTGGCCGGCTGCTTGCAGCCGGCTGGCGCTCAGCCGGCAGATGCGTTGCCGGCTGAGTCGAGGCCGGCTCGTCGATGAGCCGGCCCGGCCCCCGGCCGGCTATGCACAGCCGTTTACCTTCGAACCGGCTCCCTCGTTGACCCTTGGGGGGACAAGCACCCGTCCCGTCCCACTACGCGTGGGTATGGCAACACGACGTGACCGCCACGACGGACACCAATGTAGCCACAGTGGCTGCTAACGCACGGGCGTGCATTGCTAGAATTCGGCCGTCCGGGCCACTGACCTTGGCGACCGCGACCGGGTGGGGGAACAGTGCCTGCACGCCCCTGCCCACTCGATTACCTACTCCGGCGTGGCTACAGTGCATCCGTTCGTACCGGAGACTTCAGCCGGCTAGCACTAGGCGACGCCGCCCGAGCGACCTGTGCAATAGCAGGTGGGCGGGGGCCAATTGCGGAGCGTGCCGGCGGGCCCCAGCGGGCTATCGGACCACTCAGCCGGAGGACCCCATGGGCGACGAGACGGCTCGAGGGGCGGGACCACCTGGTCTCATGCTCACACACCTAAGGGGCGCTCCCCTCACAGTCACACTTCATCGCAGAGGAAGGCGAGCCCGCTGCTCCCTCTTCCTCCTCTAGACACAACTCTAGGAGCAACCTTGTAAACACACCCATCCATCAACAAGACCAAGAAGGACTAGGGATATTACATCCCATGGAGGGCCCTGAACCTAGGTACATCGAGTGGTACTACTGCTTGTGCCTAATCACGCACCCGGAGCCTGTCGGCATCCTCTGGCCCCAACCACCTTCGATAATCCTACCCATGGCATCTGTCGTGAGAAAATCACAACAGTTGGCACCCACCGTGGGGCCGTACGCGGCGCCGACCAGATTCATGCTCCGGGCTGGACCCCTCACCATTCCCCGCCGTCGCCGCGCATCCATGTGAAATCGCGGGCTCATGGGGCTTGCTCCCTCAGGCCCTATGGGAAGCTCTGTCAACCTCACGATCGACATCGACACACTCACCGAGCACTTCGGTAGGCTAAGCCTTGCTGAAGCACCGGTCGCCGACAAGTACCCAAGCCAGGTGCTCGTCTGCAGTGATACGCCCATGACTGTGGTCGGACTGGCAGCGACCCAGTCCAGCAGCTCTCATGTTCGTGTGGGAGCAATAACCATCATATCCTCCACCTCCTCCAGTCATGCATGGGCCGAGGCCGTCATCGCCGTGGCCCGTGTCGGCACCTCCGACCCGCTTGGTGCGTCCCTCCGGGGCATGAGCACTCCCATTGCCCCGACGGCAAACCCTGATGCCGCCACGGCCGAGCTCGAGGCGGCTCGCCGTCTCTTGTTCGAGGACGCCAGCGCCCTCGTGGCCACGCGGAGCTGCATGGAGGCTGCTTAGCAGGAATACGCTTCCCCCTACGGTCTTACCCCGGCTGGCATTGAGCCCAGCCGGCGTGGGGCTGTGCGCGAACGCGGTCGCGTGGTCGCCGAAATCTTGGGCGGCAACATGCCCATCTATGACACCTCCCCAGCCAACCCACGGGCCGCCAAGGTAGCCTACGAGGATTTGGCTACCTTGGAGGGCGAAGAACGTGCCACCCGCGAGTGTCACATCAAGGACCTCATCGACGCTGCCGATGTGCAGCGACATCTGCTTGCGGCAGGCGGTGCCGCCTCCGAAGGCCCCCGGCTCGAGCACGAGGGCACGAGGACTGCTTGTTGTCAGCTGGCTCAGCAGTCCTGCTCCCCTTGCATCTTTGTCCACCGGGTCGGGGCAAGCAACCCACGGCAATCTCAGCTGCTGGGGAACGAGCAGCCGGCTGTAAACAGCCAGTGCACGAACGAACCGCCTCGCAGCAGCCGCCAACACGAGGCGCCTACAGCCGGCAGCCGGCGTAGCCACGGGCATACACCACCCCCACGGCGCGAGCCGAAAAGGTTGGTTCCGCCCATCATCCGCCCCAAGCTCTCGGCCCGTCTCGGTACACGGATCCCCCACAGCGAGAATGATGTCCGTCTCCGCATTGACTGGCTCGCGCAGTCGGCTCTCCTCAAGGAGGAGGGCTCGATTGGCACGACCTATTTCGGCCCTCGGATCTGCAACGAGCCATTCCCGACCGGCTTCACGCTCCCTCGAGACACCCCAAAGTACAACGGGGCCGCCAAGCCTGAAGACTGGCTGATCGACTACACCTCCGCGGTCGGCATCGCCAGGGGGAACAAACGCGTAGCCATTCGCTATGCTCCCCTCATGTTGATCGGCTCGGCCCACACCTGGCTCAACAACATGGTAGGCGGTAGGATCAACACCTTGACAGACTTCGAGGAAGCCTTCGTTCGCAACTTCACCGCCACCTACAAGCGGCCCGGCTGCTCCCGCGAATTAGCCATGTGCGTTCAGGGGCCGGATGAGTCCCTCCGCGACTTCCTCACCCAGTGGACCGAGCTCCGCAACTCCTGTGAGGGGGTGCACCAGGTGCAAGCCATACAGTACTTCATTGAAGGTTGTCGTGACGGCACCCCACTCAAGAAGCTCCTGTGCTCTGAGCCGGCTACGCTCGCCGAGCTCATGACCATGGAGGACAAGTACGCCACGGCTGACTCCACCATTTAGGTCACGACGACCCCGTCGACCAAGGCAACTCCAACGCCAGCGGCGTCCCGACCGGCTGCCGACAATCGGCAGCCGCAGAACAATAAGCGCAAGAATGACCAGCCGGACTCCAGCAACGCGAGCCGGAAGGTCGCCACCATCGAGGAACCGGAGTCGGTTACCCAGTCTTCGAGCCAGTGCCAGTGCACTGGCAAGGCTGCCTGGCAGCCCAAGCTCATGTTCGAGCAGATGCTCGACCTCCCCTGCAAGAACAACTCTAGGGCCAAGCCCTCCATGCACATGCTCCGGCAGTGCAGCTTCTCATAGCGACTGGCCAGCGGGGATGGACTTCCGGCTCCACGCGCGCTGCCTGCGCATGTGCCGGTGTAGGACCGAAAGTATGTCTAAGGGGGGTGATTACACTACTTGACCAAATAAAAGTTTTGGCTACACCAAGTTTTAGGGTTGACAATTTTCAGCAGTTCATGGCAAGTCAAGTACACCCTACACATGCAAGTCTAAGAGTATATAGCAGCAGAAAGTAACAACAAGCATGTATAGAAGGGATAGGGTAGGAAGATCAAACGCAGTTGTAGACACGATGATTTTTCCCGTGGTTCCGATAGGTGGCGCTATTGTACATCCACATTTATGTAGTCTTCAACCCATGGAGGGTAACGGTAGTGAGTCCACGGAGGACTCCACCCAAAAGGGTCCACGAAGTAGCAACCTTGACTATTCCATAACGGCTTCCGTCCACGAAGGACTAGCCTCACTATGGGTATATCTTCACGAAGTAGGCGATCTCCTGCCCTTACAAACTTCTTGGTTCACTCCACAACACGAAGTAGGAGGCTCCCAAGCGACACCTAACCAGTCTAGGAGGCACCACCCTCCAAAAGGTAATAAGCTCGGTAATGACAATGAACTCCTTCCTCTTGTCCTTCAAGATGATAGACTCCTCAACACCCAATCACTTTGTCATAGATTTGGCATGGTGGAAGATATGGGATTGGTGGAAAGCTACTTGGGGAGGCTAAAGATCAAGATCCATATGATTGGAGTGGAAGATCTTGACCTCAACACAAGGGTAGGTGGTTCTCTCTTAGAAAATCTGATAGGATAGGTATGGAATAGTTCTAAGTGCTTCTCTGTCGAGTGGGTGGTGGTGAAGGGGTATATACAGGCATCCCAACAAATCCAACCATTACACACAAAATGACCAACTTGGTGACACCAATGTGTTAATCTCGGTGGTACCAAGGTGACCAAAAGGTGGCAACTTTTGAATCTCGGTGAGACCGATATAGGAAACTCGGTTGCACCGATAAGGTGACCAACGGTCAGATTTCCAATCTCGATGACGCCGATCCAACATTCTCGGTGGGACCGAAATGTGAATTTGCGTCACAGAAAGTTGGCAACCTAAACTCGGTGGCACAGGTATGGAATCGGTTGCACCAAAGTGGCTAGGGTTTGGGTAAGTCTGTCTAGGTTCTGGAATCAGTGGCACTGGTATGGGAAAGTTGGTTGCACCAATTTTGAGTGTTGGGTATAGAACAGACTTTGGTGGGATAGTTTGTGGATGTTTTTGGCGACTATCACTTGTACACATTTGAGCATATTGTTCACCAACAAAACCTTACCCCCTTTTAATAGTATTGGCTTTCCTATGGACTCAAAGTGATTTCTCAAAAATATAAAATGTAGAGTCCTCTTTCTTGAAGCTTGGCCAACCTATTTCCTTGCATCTTGGGGTATATCGACAATCTCCTTTTGCCAATCCTAACATTGAACATTTCCTTAAATATACTTGGTGGAAACATTAGTTCAATGACTTATATCTTGTTATTAATTACCAAAACCACCAAGGGAGCAAATGTGCTTTCAATATCCCCCTTTTTGGTAATTTATGACAACATATAGATCAAAGCTTCGACATATGATAAAATCGATGAATATAATCGTTGCTTTGAGAGGTATGTGATAAGCAAGAGCTCCCCCTAAATTTGTGCATTATTTTGAATTTGCGTTTGAATGCAATGCACAATCTATTAGGTATATGGGTCACTTCTTCCATTTCACATACAAGTTGGTGGTGTGCGATAATAATTAGAATGAATAACAAAGCACAACACAATCAAGCAAAGGTGAATGATCATCTCATAAGCATTAAGATGACAGGAAATAGTTGCATCACACATAACAACGTATGATTACACATAAACACAAAAGTATCTCATGTCAAACCAAAAGAACCAAATGTTTTGAAAAGCAACAAACACCAAAATGCTCTCTCGCTCGAAGCCTAAAGATCTATATACAATTCTCCCCATTGGCAACAAGTTACCAAAAAGTTCAAAGGTATACATCTAATCGTTCTTGGGATGATCTCCTCCGGTTGTTGATGAAGGAGTCGAGATAACAGCGTTGGTGAAGATCTCTTCAGATGTCATGGATGGAGTTGGAGTGAAAGATGGAGCGGGGGCTGTGCTGACAGTAGCAGGAGCTGATGAAGAGGGCCTCAAGTCTTATGCAGGCACTTTGGATGATCTAGTCTGAGTGGTGACCTGAGTGCCCGGCCTTAGAGGTGATTCATCCTCCTCATCATCATCATCATCATCGTCTGAAGTAGAAGAGACCCGAGGGATGTGCATGGAGTCAACTTCCTTCTGAAGCTCTATGATTGTCTTTGTCAGCCTGTCAACCTTATCATTAAGGGTCTTGATCCTAGTTTCAAAGATCCTGACAGGACTGTTCTGGTTGTCCAGAATCCCCTTAATGTCCTTCTGCATGCCCTGAACTGAGGGGTTTGAGCACTAGTGGCTCTAACTGCCTCTGCTTCTGCCTGAGCTGCAGCTGAAGTGGGATGATCAGCATCCATCACCAAAACAGTGTCCTCAAGATCCGGCTATAGGGGTAAATGTGGGTGATCTAGAGCAAAGATCTGCTTCTCCAATTTTGAATTGATAAGCATCTAGACTTAGGGTTCATAACAGCAAGAGCGCTTCTGGTTAGCAGCAACCGTCTTGATTGTCTCAACAATCAAATCCATGACGTTGATCCTGGAATGTATGTCAAGATGGATTAACATATTGATGGAGTGGCCTCGGATCATCTTGTCATCTCCTTACTTGGGCATCAAGGTATGCCTTAGAATGGTGTTCATTGTGCAGTGGCCAGCCTGAAGAAATAGATAGATCCTAGCCCATGAGACTTCACATTGGCAGCAGGGATCTCCTTGTAGATATTTGCCATAGCATTGTGGCTCGCCTTGGATTCCGAGTATACATCCAAGTCACCATCCTGTGCTTCAGGAACTCCTAAGATAGCAACCCATTCTTCAATAGTTGATTCATACCTTGCACCTTCAGTCATCCATACAATTCTACCATCTTCATAGAAACGTGCAGTGGAGTAGAATTGCATGATCATCTCATCATTCCAAGTTGTGAATTCTTTGCCAACAAATTCATCCAAGCCTATGCAATGGAAATTGTCTTGGACACTTGGAAAGTAGTCCTCATTCTCCTTGATGAATTTCCAATCAACATACCGCATGTCACTCACAGCTGGACTCTTGTTAAAGAGCACAGTCTGATAGAAATCCTGTTGCTCCTTGGTATAAAATATGTAGTCCACAGCTGTCTTCTTCCTCTGGGCATAAGGATCTATAGCTCTCCAAGCTCTCAATCCTGAATCCTTCCTCTTCTTCATGTCCTCAGCTAGTGGGTAGCTGGCATTGTGTACTGGAAGATGTGGTATGAGCTTCATCAAAGTTGTCAAGTCATCATCAACTTCAGCTCTGGAGGCTGTCCGTTTGTTCTTCTCAGAAGCTGGAATCTGCCTGGATGTCCTCTTAGGCTTCTCAGAAGCAACCTTCTTGGATGTGCCAGCCTTTGGCATAGCATCAGCCGTAAGCTTCTTCTGCTTTTTCTTGGGAGGAGCCTTTGTAGCTGGCTCATCCTCCTCCTCCTCAGCGACAGCACCAGTTGCTTCCTCTGGATCTACATACATGGAAGTTTATTTGCCAATAACATGAATAACCCTCTTTCTAGCTTTCTTCTCTCCTGCCTTCTTAGGCATAGCTTTCTTGGGGACTTCAACTGAGATAGTTGCTCTAGTAGTCTCATGAGCCTTGAATGTTGAAGCAGGAGCATAGATCTTGCTGAAAACCTTCCTGGAAGAAGTGGCTTCAGTAGTAGACTTCTTAGCAGCTTTCTCTTACTTCTTAGCAAGAATCTCCTCAGGGATAAAGTCTAAATCCTCTTCATCTGATTTCAGCTTCTTTCTAATCCTTGTATTAGCTTTGGGCAACCCATGGGAGCTGGGGGTGCCTGGATCTGAAAATGAACTGGGCTCTAGGCTTGTTCCTGAACTCATGTCTGGACCTTGCTATGGCATGTTCTAACTGTCCTCTGCATCTAACATACTGACTGTATGAATGGAATATAGATGAGCAGAAGCAAATGAGTCATCACAAAATTATGAGCTGGTTTTTGAAGTGTTGAACAAAGGATTTTCAAAGTTTTGCATTCTATCTGAAACAAATCGGTAAGATCGAAGCAAATGTTTCGATGACACCGAGACTGACTGTCCCTCTTAACAGAAACTTGGCACCCTTTTCGGTGAGACCGAAAAGGAGTGCTCGGTTTCACCAAGACAGTTCTCAGCACACAGAAACAAAAATCGGTGGTACCTATTTTCTTGATTCGGTTCTACCAAGTTGCGTCGGGCGGAAGGCAAAACCCTACAAATCAATGGTTTGCTAGCCTATGGGGATTTCTTGTGGATAGGAATAAGTGCAGTGAGTGGCTTATAGAGAAATCAAGTCCAATGCGCAAGAATCAGAAGGGACAGCGCAAGGGAGGTCAAATCCGTACCCTAACTTGGTGCGGATCCGCTACGACGGCGACGATGGAGAAGATTTTGTCGACGACGGCGATTCCCAATGGCGGAGTCGCGCAGGAAGACAAAGGCGATGACAATGGTTCTTGAGGCGGCAGCTTAGGGTTCTGAGGCGCGACGTTTGAAGATAGAAATTTCAAAGCATCGGGGTCCACAGCATATATACCCTCCACTGTCGGTGATACCGGTTTTATGTTTTTGGTGTCACCGAGTTCCACAACCGTCATCTGACAGGGAAACTTGGTGTAACCGAGAATATGAAATCGGCAGTACCGAGATCGAAAACTGGATCAACCCTAGGCATTCGGTGAGACTGAGATTGTGGGGTTGGTTCCACCGAGATGCACTTGGGAGGTTTTAATGGCCAATCCTTGTCGATACGGAACTCCGAGTGCTCCACACACAGAGGGATCGAAAAGCACTTGTTCAAATTTTGTGATGCGGCATGAATGGAATATGAGGTGAGAAAGCATAGATAGCTAAAGAGTGGTCATAGGCATTCTTGTCCGTCCAATTGGCAACAGAGAAAATCAATAACCAAATAGCAACAATTGGATGTCCTTGAATGATAAAATAAATGTAGACCAACATGCTCACACAATAAGATGTCAAAAGAAATCATGACAAACATGCACAAACACACTAGCATCTAACAATCACTTGGGCGATGACGAAGTCATCTACATATGAGTATTTGACTTAGGAGCCAAGTAAGAGTGCTTGATCATAGGTCATACCCATCATTTAAGCACAAGTGGGGTTACCACTTTTACATAAAGCATTTAATGTTGTCACATACAAAGAGATGCTTTGACTCAAGACTTAGAGTAAAGCTCCCCCTTAATGTGACGTCCCCCCTGTAAGAGGGATAAACTAACCTTGGGTTTGTCGATGAAGACTTCAGGTTGGTTAGGTAGTCGTGGATGCTCAATGTTGATGAAGATGACCAAGAGTTGGGAGCATCCTTGTTGTTTCCTTAGTCCTCTCACCTACATGGGTTAGTACCAGCAGACAAGAGACAAATACAAGGATATCTATGGACATGGAGTGCAAAGCATATGTCATGATGTCCATTGATTAGTTGATTACCTTGTCCCTTGCTTACCTTTGAGGGAATGTGTGACTCCTTGAACTATTGCATTGAGTTGATGTTGAGTGCAAAAGGTCCTTGCCAATAAGAAATGTGAGTGAATTTCATTGGCGGAGTCATCCCTCAAGAACTTACTAGTTCTTCTTCTTGGGGACCCGCATCATGTTGATGGGGATCCTTGGTGTTGTAGTATCCTTTGTAGTAGTTGAGCTTGAAGAAGCCTTGGGAACCCACTCCACCAAAGCTAGGGGTTCATCTTCATATGAGTCAATGTCCTCTTGAAGCTTGTTCTTGCCCTTGAGCTTGTGGTCTTGTGGTGGAAGGTCATCTTGAGTGTTTGTCCCCTTGGGAAGAGTATTTTCATACTTCTCCTTTTGAGGAACAAACTTGGGCTTGGGATATTGACCTTCTTCCCATTCAACCCCATTAGCGTTGAAGTAGCCAACACCACGATTCTTCCGGTATCCTCCGTGCTTGTGTACAATTTCCTCAAATTGCTTACATTCGGCAAGACTCTTGTAGATACCTTTTTCTATAATTCCTTTCAATAAAGAGTTTTCTTGCTCAAGTGTAACTTGGCTAACAGAATCATCATTAGTGGAATCAATAGAACTACTAGAAGCAACATCATTGGGTTCAACATTTTTATTGTTGCTACTATATGAAGAACCTTTCTTGCCTTTGTTACTAGATTGCTTAGTTTTAACTTGAGGCATGAAAGTAGACAAAAGTAGTCGTTTGGCTAGATAATATGAAGTCTTCTTTCGGAGATCGGCATTGATTGCTTTGAGAAATTCATGCTCTTGCTCCAAGTTGAGCTTCTCGAAGCGTAACTTCTCATGAATTCTCACAAGATCTCTATGATCTTCGAGAGTAGATTCATGAGGTAACTTAAGAGTGTTTAGTTCTTTAGTTAGTTGTTCTATTTTCATATTATCATCATCAAATGACTCATCTTGAGTAGCATGAGAATTATCAAGTTCATTTTGATCAACATTACTAGTTTTATCACAAAGCAAGTCATCATCACAAAGTAAGTCGTCTTCATCACTATCAAAATCAAGATACTCGGGGTGTGATACCTTGGGGCCTATAGCCATGAGCCAACTTCCACTCCCTTCGTTTGGTGAATCAAATAGATCGTAGGAGTTGGTAGTCAATAGAGCAATTCCGGCAATACAATCATGTTGACTATGGTCGGAGTCGGAGTGATAGCTTCTCTCAGAGTTGTTGTCGGAGTCGGAGCCGGAAACCCATTCACCAACATGAGCTTGATGTTTTCTTCTTGTGTAGCTCTTGGTGTACTTGTCCTTCTTCTCTGAATTTGTACTTCTCCTTGAGTGTCTTCGTTCATAACAATCATCTCTACTCCTTCTCTCTATTTGTGGTGATTCATTCCTTGAGCTTCGTCTTCGAGGTGACTCTTCTCTTCTTTTGTAGGGAGCTGTGCACTCATTTGAGTAGTGTCCGGGCATCCCACAATTGTAGGAATTGCGTTCACAACTTGACGAATGCTTCTCTTCATATCTCAGTTGGAGTTTCTTTCTTTGCCTCTATTCTTGTATAACTTGTTGAATTTCTTGACCATCAAGCTTATCTCTTCAGTGGTGATAAGGTTGTTGCTTGAAGTTGCGGGAGCATCACTTGTGGCTTTGTAAGTACCACTAGACTTGTGATGAAGATTTTCCTTATCTTTGAGTGTCATCTCATGAGCAATAATCCTTCCAGTGACTTCCATAGGCTTGAGATCTTTGTAGTTTGGCATCATTTGGATCAATGTGCACACGGTGTCATATCTCTCATCCAAAGCTCTAAGTATCTTCTTGATGAAGAATTTGTTTCTCATTTCTTCACTTCCTAAGCCGAAAATCTCATTTGTGATGAGAGCTAGCCTAGAGTACATATCTGCAACTCCTTCACCATCCTTCATCTTGAACTTGTCAAACTGACCTTGAAGAACATCTAAATTGGATTCTCTCACGGACTCGGTTCGTTCGTGCATATCAACCAAAGTATCCCAAATCTCTTTTGCATTCTCAAGACGGCTGATTTTGTTGAATTCTTCGGGGCATAAGCAGCTGAAGAGAATGTCACATGCTTGAGCATTGAGTTGCAACATATTCAACTCATCCGTGGTCGCTTCATGATCCGGTTCCCGTCCATCCGCAAAGAATTCACCTTGCAAGCCAACACGAACAACAGCCCAAACGGCAGGGTTATGACCAAGAATATGCATTTTCATTTTGTGCTTCCAACTAGCAAAATTAGTGCCATGAAAGTACGGACCTGTATGGTGATAACTTCCCTCACTAGACTCCATACTCTCCAAGGTTGTGAGACCTAAGCAATGGAGACCAAAGCTCTGATACGACTTGTAGGACTGAAAGTATGTCTAAAGGGGGGGGTGATTAGATTACTTGACCAAATAAAAGTTTTGCCTACACCAAGTTTTAGGTTTGAAAGTTTTTAGCATTTCAAGGCAAGTCAAGTACACCCTACACCTGCAAGTCTAAGAGTATATAGCAGCGGAAAGTAACAACAAGCATGTATAGAAGGGATAGTGTAGGAAGATCAAACGAAGTTGTAGACACGATGATTTTTCCCATGGTTCCGATAGGTGACGCTATCGTACATCCACGTGTATGGAGTCTTCAACCCATGGAGGGTAATGGTCGCGAGAGTCCACGGAGGTCTCCACCCAAAAGGGTCCACGAAGTAGCAACCTTGTATATTCCATAACGACTTCCGTCCACGAAGGACTAGCTTCACTATGGGTAGATCTTCACGAAGTAGGCGATCTCCTTGCCCTTACAAACTTCTTGGTTCACTCCACAACACGAAGTAGGAGGCTCCCAAGCGACACCTAACCAATCTAGCAGGCACAACCCTCCAAAAGGTAATAGGCTCAGTAATGACGATGAACTCCTTGCTCTTGTGCTTCAAGATGATAGACTCCTTAGCACCCAATCACTCTCTCACAGATTTTGCATGGTGGAAGAGATGGGATTGGTGCAAAGCTACTTGGGTAGGCTAGAGATCAAGATCCATATGATTGGAGTGGAAGATTTGACCTCAACACAAGGGTAGGTGGTTCTCTCTCAGAAAATCTGATAGGATAGGTATGGAATAGTTGTGAGTGCTTCTCTGATAGGATAGGCATCCCCAAATATCCAACCGTTACACACAAAATGACCAACTCGGTGAAACCGATGTGTTAATCTCGGTGGTACCGAAGTGACCAAAAGGTGGCAACTTTTGAATCTCGGTGAGACCGATATAGGAAACTCGGTTGCACCGATAAGGTGACCAATGGTCAGATTTCCAATCTTGGTGATACTGATCCAACATTCTCTGTGGGGCAAAAAATGTGAATTTGCGTAACAGAAAGTTGGCAACCTAAACTTGGTGGCACCGGTATGGAACCAAAGTGGCTAGGGGTTGGCTGAGTCTGTCTAGGTTCTGGAATCGGTGGCACCGGTATGGGAAAGTTGGTTGCACCGATTTTGAGTGTTGGGTATAGAAAAGACTTTGGTGGGAGAGTTTGTGGATGTTTTTGGCGACTATCACTTGTGCACATTTGAGCATATTTTTCACCAACAAAACCTTACCCCCTTTTAATAGTATTGGCTCTCCTTTGGACTCAAAGTGATTTCTCACAAATATAAAATGTAGAGTCCTCTTGCTTGAAGCTTGGCCAACCTATTTCCTTGCATCGTGGGGTATGTCCATAATCTCCTTTTGCCAATCCTAACATTGAATAATTCCTGAAATATACTTGGTGGAAACATTAGCTAAATGAATTATATGTTGTGATTAATTACCAAAACCAACAAGGGAGCAAATGTGCTTTCAGCCTGCCTCGGCCCCAACTATCGCCCTAGGGTCGGCTGCGGCTCCGGTCCAAAACGACAGTCGCCTGCATGACCAGTTCCCCAACCAGGACGGTTGCTCTGTCGTCTTGACCGGTGAAGGGATGAGCAAACATGCTCTACACCGGCTCCATCGTGAGGTGAACGCCACCATGTCGGTAACTCCCCAGTTCATGCACTAGTCGGAGAAGCCGGTCACCTGGAGCCGGGCAGATCACCCCACCGTGATGCCGAGTCCCGGTAGCTACGCCCTGGTCCTCGGCACCACCATCGCCATAGAGAAGCGCACATGCCGCTTCTCGCGGCTATTGATTGATGGTTGCTGCAGCATCAACATCCTCTACCTCGACACGCTACGCAAGCTTGGGCTGAAAACAATAGATCTGCAGGCGTACCGGACGGTTTTCCATGGCGTCATGCTTGGAAAGTCCTGCTCCCCTGTCGGCAAGATCACGCTTGACGTCCTCTTCGGCGGACCCGGCCACTCCCGCCGCGAGCCGGTGTTGTTCGAGGTAGTGGATCTCGAGAGTTCCTATCACGCACTGCTGGGCCGACCGGCTCTCGTCAAGTTCATGGCGGTCCCCCACTATGCCTACCTCAAGCTCAAGATGTCGAGCCCCAAGGGAATCATCACCATCGCGGGAGACTACAAGATGTCACTCCAGTGCGCTCGTGATGGCAACCGGCTAGCCGAGGCCCTAGAGATAGCCGAGGAAAAGCGGCAGCTCGACTGGCTCGTGGCCCTCGCTGCCAGCCAGTCGGTAGTGCCAGCTCCTCCCCCGAAGTCCGTCGGGGAGGCCTCCTTCCAGCCATCCAAGGACACGAAACAACAAATAGGAAAGCGAGCTCATCGACTTCCTTCGTGAGAATCGAGACATCTTTGCATGGTCCCCCAAGGACATGTCGGGTGTTCCGAGGAAGTTCGCCAAGAACAAACTACACGTCTGGCCGGACGTTAAGCCGGTCAAGCAACCCCTACATCTTTTGTCTGAGGAGAAGCGGCGTACTATAGGAGAAGAGATCACCCATCTTCTCGTGGCCGACTTCATCATGGAAGTTTTCCACCCGGACTGGATGGCCAATCCAGTCCTGGTGCTGAAGAAGAACAAGACCTGGCGCATGTGCATTAACTACACTAGCCTGAACAAGGCGTGCCCTAAAGACCCGTTTGCCCTACCGCATATCGATCAAGTCATCGACTCCATGACCGACTGTGATTTGCTGTCCTTAATGAACGCCCACTCCGGCTACCATGAGATCAAGCTAGATCCGAAGGACCAACTCAAGACCTCCTTCATCACGCCCTTCAGGGCCGACTACTATATCACTATGTCCTTCGGCCTGAAGAACACAAACACCACCTTCTAGCGGTGCATGCAGAAGTGCCTTCTGCCTCAGATAGGCAGGAACGTCCACGTCTACGTCGACGAAATTGTCGTTAAAACCAAGAAGCACTTCTGCCTCCTCGATGACCTCCGGGAGACCTTCGCAAATCTGCGTGAGTACAAGATTAAGCTCAACCCGGAGAAGTGCGTCTTTGGCGTCCCAGCCGGCCAGCTCCTGGGTTTCTTCGTGTCCGCCCGCAACATCGACGCTAACCCAGAGAAGATCAGCGCGATCGAGCGCATGCCCAAGCCGACCCAGCTCCGCGACGTCCAGAAGTTCACCGGCTGCCTCGCCTCGCTCAGCCGGTTCATCAACCGGCTGGGGGAGAAAGCCTTGCCCCTGTGCGGGCTCTTTCGCAAGACGGCTCTGGTTGAGCCGGGTCACACCAAGAAGCCAGGCATGTTCGATTGGCCTGACGATACGGACGAGGCCTTCCGCGGCCTCAAGAAGGCTCTCACATGCGCGCCCATCTTGGCCGCGCTGGCTAAAAAGGAGCCCTTGCTCGCCTCCATTGCGGTGACCACCCGCATCATCAGCGTCGTCTTTGTGGTCGAACGACCGGAGGAGGGCAAATCCCTGCCAGTCCAACGTCCCGTCTACTACCTCAGCGAGGTCCTCTCCGCCTCCAAGCAAAACTACCCCCACTAACAGAAGATGTGGTACGGCATATACTTCGCCGCCAAGAAGGTCAAGCAATACTTCAAGGAGGACACCATCATCATGGTGAGCACGGCCCTGCTCGGCGAGATCATGAGCGGCCGGGACTCCACCGGCCGGATCGCCAAATGGGTCATCACCCTCACCGACCACGAGATCATGTACGAGCCGTGTACCGCCATCAAGTCAAAGGCACTGGCCGACTTCCTCGTCGACTGGGCGGAGACCGAGTTCGTGTTGCCTCCCCTAGACTACACGCATTGGTGCATTCATTTCGACGGCTCGAAAATGAGGACCGGGCTAGGTGTCGGCATAGTCCTCTCATCCCAAAATGTGACTAGCTCAAGTATGCCCTCCAGATCCACTTCGCCGCCTCCAATAACATGGCTGAGTATGAGGCCATCGTCCATAGCCTCCGGTTTGACAAGGAGATCGGCATCAGGCGCATTCTATGCTTCGGCGACTCCGACCTCGTGGTGCAGCAAGTCTCTAGCGAATGGGACGCCAGAGACGCCAATATGGCCAGCTACCGTTTCCTCATAAAACAACTCACAGGCTCCTTTGAGGGTTGTGAGTTCCACCACATCCCATGGGCGGACAACGAGGCGGCCGACACGCTGGCAAAGATCGGCTCCACCCGGTAGGCCATCCCAGCCAGCGTCTCCCTCGAACGGCTGCTCAAACCATCAATCAAGCCTTCCCTAGAGTCGGATTCCATCTTCATACCGGCCGACGCTGCCGGCCCATTGGTGGCTCCGGCTGCCCCCATGGCATCTTCGCCACCTGCTCCTCCTACCCTGCCCGCCCTGCCAACGCCGACTGAGCCGGCCCAGCCGACTGCGTCCGAAGCTGCCGGCTCCGACATCGCGGCTGTCATGATGGCAATCGATGCCTCACCTGTCGTCCCCAATCCGGGGGCTGGCGAGCCAGTCCCTGGGACTGATCAACCAGGCCTGGGGGCTCTCGAGCCGGCCTCCCTCTCGGCTCCCTCATGGGCCCAGCCCATCCTGGCGTTCCTTCTATGAAGGGAGATCCCCCAGACGAGGCCACGATAAGAAAAATCTAGCGCCGAGCCTCGACATACAAAATCATCAATCGCGCGCCCGTTCACTGTAGCACCACCGACATCTTCCAACCATGCATCGAGCCGAAGAAGGGTCAGGAGATCCTCCTCGACATCCACCAAGTTGAGTGCAGCCACCATGCCACCTCCAGGACCCTGGTGGCCAAGGCTTTTCTCCATGGTTTCTACTGGCCCACCGCTTTGGAGGGGGCGAAGAAGCTGGTCGACGAATGCGAGGGCTGCCAGCGCTTCAACACACAGAGCCACGTACCGGCGTCAGCCCTCCAGACCATCCCCCTCTCGTGGCCCTTCGCCGTCTAGGTGCTGGACATGGTATGTTGATTCTAGACCGCACGAGGTGGCATGACACATCTACTGGTGGTCGTTGACAAACTCACCAAGTGGATCGAGGACCGGCCAATCAAGAAGCTGGACGGCCCCACGGCCGTCCGGTTCATCGACGACATCACGGTTCGCTACGGCATTCCACACAACATCATCACTGACAATGGCACAAACTTTGCCAAGGGCGCACTCGCACGTTTCTGCTCCAAGCAGGGCATCCGGCTTGACCTGGCCTCCGTCGGTCATCCACAGTCAAACGGCGTCAGCCCTCCAGACCATCCCCCTCTCGTGGCCCTTCATCGTCTAGGTTCTGGACATGGTATGTCGATTCTAGACCGCACGAGGTGGCATGACACATCTACTGGTGGTCGTCGACAAATTCACCAAGTGGATCGAGGCCCGGCCAATCAAGAAGCTGGACGGCCCCACGGTCGTCCGGTTCATCCATGACATCACGGTTCGCTACGGCATTCCACACAACATCATCACTGACAATGGCACAAACTTCACCAAGGGCACGCTCGCACGTTTCTGCTCCAAGCAGGGCATCCGGCTTGACTGGCCTCCGTCGGTCATCCACAGTCAAACGGCCAGGTCGAGAGGGCGAACGGCTTAATCTTGTCTGGCATCAAGCCCCGGCTCGTAACACCGCTGGTGAGGAGCCGGCTGTTGGGTCAATTAGCTGCCGGCTATCCTTTGGAGCCTCAGGACCACTCCCAACAGATCAACTGGTTGCATGCCCTTCTTCCTTGTGTACGGGTCCGAGGCAATCATCCCCACCGATATCGAATTTGACTCACCTCGAGTCGCCCTCTACACGAAGAAGGATGCAAGGGAGGCAAGAGAGGACGGTGTTGACCTACTCAAAGAAGGCCGCGAACTGGCCTTGAGCTAGATGGCAATCTATCAGTAGAAGCTCCATCACTACCACAACAAGTGGATCTGACCGCTCTCCTTCCGCAAAGGAGAATTGGTGTTGAGGCGGATGCAGTGGATGACCGTACAACACAAGTTGTCCTCCTCATGGGAGGGCCTATTCATTGTGAGCAAGGCGCTGCAAAACAACGCATACTACTTGATACACGCCTAGAAGCCGTAGAAGTGCAAAAGAGATGCCTCCGGCGAGGAGACCGAGCGCCCGTTGAACGCGGTGCTCCTCCCTCCGTTTTACTGCTCAAAAAACCAGTGTATGTATGTATGCCTCCCCTTTTGGGCTTATGAATGCAATGGGTGCCCCAGTCCTACTCTTGGGGCACACCCTTTTCGTTTCCCTCCAAGGTTTCCCCACTCACCGGCTCCCAGACCTGGCTGCCGGGCCCGAGGGCTCTTCGGGTGGCCCTAGACCGCCTCTCCCGGAACCGACCAAGTAGTGTGAGCTAAGCAAGCCCTCCCACCCACTCCCAGCTATATACCGGCTCCTGGCTATCTGGCTGAGGGGGCATCGGGTCGGCAAAACTTATCACACACGAAAAATCGATCGCAAGGTGGTTGCCGGCGAGGTCTAGCCAGATTACCGCCTCGCCTCTACCACTCAACCTACCCCAACTCTTGCGGTTCCTAAGCTCAGAACCGGCTCCTTCGAGGCGGACGCCCCGACCCAGCTACACACCGGCTCCCGGCTGGCGGGCTGGCGGGGCCGAAACCAAAGGAGAAAAGGGTCCAAGCAGACGAAACCAAGGGAGGAAAAAACGGGTATGGACAAGCCAACACGCAGGATAAGCAAACACATTAAGCATTCAGCACACAAACTTAATATAAAAAAGGCCCACGACCATTATGATTCATTACATTATACCCGCACTGGGTGGACTTGAGTCTAATGTGCAGGAGAAATAACAAAAGAAAAGATAAGACGCCCGGGGGCTCAGGCCACTAGCGCGTCGCCAGCCGACGTGTCTCCAGCCGGTGCATCGCCGGGCGGCTCGACTCTCAGGCCAGAGGTAGTCGCGGACTTCGGGTCAGCTCCTTGGCCTTCAGGGCAGCCTTCGCAGTCCCAGCCATCTCGGTGCTGGAGTCGGTGCTCTCATTGGTGACCTCCTTGTCCTTTGGACCTTGGGGGTTGCCGAAGGAGTCCTCAGCCACCGGCTCGCCGTCCTCACCAAGGGACGACAGGAACTCGTCCGGGTCGACATACGACGTGAGCTCGCTGACCCGGCGGACGAGGACCGGCTCGTGGGCCATCCGCTCCTCGGTCGGCTCGTCCTGCATAGTGGCCAACCGGTCCAAGTTAACGCTGCTGTACCACGAGGTGACTAACCGAAGCACCATCTGTGCGCCGACTCGAGCCGCCGACGCCTTCCAGACCTCGAGACGGGCCACGGCATGCTCTAGCCACAAAGCCATGTGGTTCTCTGGAGCTGCACGACCCAGCCACAAGGCGACAATGACCTCCTTGCCGGTCGTCTTCAGCCGCTCCACGCTCCACTCGAGATGGATCAGCTAGTTCTCTATGGCGAGCCCAAGCTCCGCCATACCCCAAGCAGAGTCCTCCTCGGTGGAGCGCCCACGTGCCCAGAGACACTCCCAATGTTCCTCGACAGCATACTCAGCGCGACGTTGGGTTTTCGGGAAGCGCCCTGAAGAAGAAAGGGAAGAAGGAGAAGAAGGCAAATCAAGGACAAGAACTGGCAAGAAGAAAGCAGCCGACCGAAAAAAGAAAAATGGGTACTTACGCTCGAGGGAGTCGTCCAGCTCGATGGCGAAGTGGAGCGACGAGTCTTGCTCCGACACTAGCGCCGCCTCCGCCTCGGCAAGAGGTACTCTACGCTCCTCGAGCGTCCTCTCGAGGTGGGTCACCTTCTTTTCAAGGGCGGCGGTGCGTTGGGTGGCCTCGGCCACCTCCTTGAGGGCCTTCTCCTTAGTCGTCACCTCCCGTGCCACGTTGGCCTTCAGGCAATCTTCGGCCGCCTGCCCATCTGCCAACTAGGCGCTGAGCCGGTCCCTCTCCTGGGTGACCGCCTGGACGCTCTACACCAGCCGGTCCTTCTTCGAGATTGCCCCGGTCTTCTCCGCCCAGAGGGTGGTGAACTCCTATGCAAAGCAAAACGGGCATCAGCCGAACATTCCAAGCCCGTTCCGGATGCCAGGGAGCCGGCTCGGCTCCCGGGGGCTATGTCCACCCAGAAGACCGGACATACCTCACACCCGCGCCAGGTCCTCCTCGAGCCGGTAGAAGCCGTGCTTGCCGCGGTTGTGGATGGAGACCGCCTTATCAAATAGCTTCTGCCACTGGGAGTTCCCCTCCTGCCACAGGAAGTCAAAATCAGAAGATGCACCAGGAGATCCAGCCCAACTGTCGCACAGCTGGTCAGCCGGCTCGAATCTCGGGGGCTACACCCAGTGGGTGCGCTTGCGCAGCCCCAATGAAAATTTCTATAAGGATAACGACGCTTACCTACGTGCGTCGCAGGGTGGTGTCGTCCGCCTCCGCGAACCGGGCCAGCTCCTGGCGGCACCGATCAAGGACGCTCCCCAACTCCCCAAACGCGGGGACCGGGCCGTCTGCTGGGGGAGCCCGAAGGGTTTTGACACGCGCCGGCGCCTCCCAGTCCCGGATCACGTCCTGCATGGACCTCCGGGCCTGGCTATCGTCACTGTCCGTCCCGTCGTTCGCCACGGTGCTCGCCGCTGGGGGAGGATTGATGACAGTGAGGGCATGGGAATCAGTCCCCAGTTGCCTCTCGCTCGGCGCTACCGCTGCCTCCTCCTCCTGCCGGCCCGACACGACGACCGCGACGGAGGGTGCCTCGTCTCCATAGCCGGCGCCTCCGGCGCCGCCTCCGGGGCCACCGGGACGTCGTCCCAGGCTGGCTTGGCCACAGGAGGCGTCTCATCCGGCCTTCTCGGCCAAGTCTCCTCGAGAGCTGGCTCCGTAGTCGCCGCCCTAATTGGGCCGCCAGCTCCGCAGGCGGGGGCGCAGCCAGCTCCGCAGGCGGTGGCGCAGCCAGCTCCATAGCCGCCCTTCATGGCTTGCTCGATGGGGGCCTCGACAGGCGGGTCGATTCCTCCGCCGAGTTGGATGCCCATGCGGGGTCCGTGGACCTCCTCCGCCTCCTGCCGCTAGAGGTCCTAGAGTGCGAGGCCCCGCCTTGAGATCCAGACTTCGAGGCTCGCAACTCCACGAGCCTCCTCTTCTCCTCCTATTGTGTGGCCACATGCTCGCGGGCCAGCTGGCTGGCAACGTCTGTCGGGTCAATAGTAGACTCCACGTCATGGAGTTCGATAGGGTCCCTAAGGTGCATAAGGGTCAAACACACATCGACCCACGACTCAGAAAGGAACACACGCAGAAAAGAAATGTCATGTCCCTGGTGACGACGAGCGGAACCCACCTAGCGCGCGCTGATGGCTTCTGGATGGCCACTTTCAGCCGCTTATGGGCAAGTGGCATGTAACACCCCGTTACGCCTGGTGGGATCTAGACTGGCTCCACAAACCAACACTAGTCTTTCCTGCGCACTTTGTCCTCACTCGTGCGCAGCCAGGACCAACTTCCTGGTCGATCACCCATCCTAGAATCGCTCCAAGCCAAGCACGCTTAACTCTGGAGTTCTTTTCGAGTGGGCTCCCGGAAAAGAAGGAATTCCTTGTTGATATGAGTAGTCTATTATTCCTATTAAGCTAGGCTCTCACATGGCGGGGCCGCCGACTCCTCCTGAGCCGGCCTCTTCCCTCGGCTGGCGGCTCTGGCCGTCGGGGCTTGGGCCGGCCACTCCTCGCTCCGTCCGCGACGGCCCTGCTAAACTGTGGGGGGAGGTGCATTCAAGATCGTCACATCATCATCATCATCGTCATCGGTCTAGTCCCTGATCGTGGGACCGGTAGGGTACTCACCAGCTCTGCTGGGCTCTCCGGCTGCGCCGGGCCCTCCAACTCTGCCAGGCCCTGCCGGCTCCCGGGTCGGCCGCCTCCTCGACCCCCCCGAGGAGTCAACCCCTTCTTCATGCGGGCCTCCCTGCTCATAGTGATCAGAGTCCGAGTGGTCACGCTCCACCTCAAAGATCTAGGGTGTGGGCCATCCGGCATGTTCTGTCGCACGAACAACTTTGGTCAGCACGGAGAAGTAAGGTCGGCAGCCGGCTACCAGTTGGGGGGATTCAAACGAAAAGGGCCGCCTCAACGAAACATACCATGGGAGGTCGGTTGAGGCAGTCGTATGTCTTCTTGCCGAAGGTCCATGACGTCGACGCCAGCTTGAACGTCCTGATGGCGTTCACCCGCCTTGCCACCTGAGCCGTGTTGGGGAACGTCGCATGGGAAACAAAAAATTTCCTACGCACACGCAAACTTATCCATGGTGATGAGCATCTACGAGAGGGGGAGTGGATATATGTACCCTTGTAGATCGCTAAGCGGGAAGCGTTAAGAAACAAGGTTGGTGTGGTCGAACATCTTCGCGATCCAAATCGCCGAGCGTCCCGCGATCTCATCACGATCCGTCCCGTGATCCCATCATGATCCGTCCTGCAATCTCATCACGATCCGTCTCATGATCTTGATCACGATCTGTCCCGCAAACTCATCATGATCCGTCCCGCGATCTCATCACAAACCGTCTCGCGATCTCGATCATGGTTCTTCCGATCTAGTGCCGAACGGACGGCACCTCCGCGTTCAGCACACCTGCAGCTTGATGATGATCTCCACCGTCTTGATCCAGAAAGAGGAGGTGGAGAGGAGAGAGAGTTCACCGAAAGCATGACGGTGCTCCGGTGATGGTGGTGGAGCAATTCCGGCAGGGCTTCGCCTAAGCACTGCGGAACTACGATCTAGAGGAGAAACTATGCACCGGTGGAACGGGTAGCACGTGGCCGGAAATTCTGTCCAAAAACCACCCAATCCACTAGTATATATAGGAGTAGAGGATAGGAGAGGCAGCCAAGGTCTTTGGGTCGGCCGAAATAGGAGGTGGGAAGCAATCCTACTTCACCTCCAATCCTAGTTGGAGTAGGATTGCCTCCTATTGGCTGATTTTCCACTTTTTGCTTTAGGACTTTCTCTCCTGCGCCATGGGCCTTTGTGGCTGTTTTCCCAGCCCACTAAGGGCTGGTTATTATTCTCCCACAGCCCATGGAACTCTTGGGGTCGAAATACCCCTCCCGGAGGCCTCCCGGTACACTACCGGCACTCCCAATACACTACCGGCTCTACCGGTACACTACCGATGAGCCCGAAACTTTTCCGGAAATCAAACTGGGACTTCCTATATACGAATCTTTACCTCCGGACCATTCCGGAGCTCCTCATGACATCCCAGATATCATCTGGGACTCCGAACAAACTTCGGTCACCACCATACATAACTCTACATTACCGAAACGTCACCGAACCTTAAGTGTGCAGACCCTGCGGGTTCGAGAACTATGTAGACATGACCGAGACACCTCTACGGTCAATAACCAATGGCGGGACCTGGACGTCCACATTGGTTCCTACATATTCTACGAAGATCTTTGTCGGTCGAATCTCTATGTCAAGGATTCAGTTAATCCCGTACGATGTTCCCTTTGTTCTTCGGTATGTTACTTGCCCGAGATTCGATCGTCGGTATCTCCATGCCTAGTTCAACCTCATTACTGGAAAGTCTCTTTACTCGTTCTGTAATACAAGATCCCGCAACTAACAATTAGTCACATTGCTTGCAAGGCTCATTGTGATGTTGTATTACCGAGTGGGCCCTGACATACCTCTCCGTCACACGGAGTAACAAATCCCAGTCTCGATCCATGCCAACTCAACAGACACCCTCGGAGACACTTGTAGAGCACCTTTATAGTCACCCAGTTATGTTGCGATGTTTGATACACACAAGGCACTCCTCCGATATCCGTGAGTTGCCTGATCTCATGGTCATAGGAACATATACTTGACATGCAGAAAACAGTAGCAATAAACTGACACGATCATATGCTATGTTTGTAGTTTGGGTCTTGTCCACCACATCATTCTCCTAATGATGTGATCCCGTTATCAAATGACATCTCATGTCCATGGCTGGGAAATCTTAACCATCTTTGATCAACGAGCTAGTCTACTAGAGGCATACTAGGGACATGGTTTTGTCTATGTATCCACACATGCATTTAAGTCTCCGATCAATACAATTATAGCATGGATAATAAACGATTATCATGAACAAGGAAATATGATAATAACTAATTTATTATTGCCTCTAGGGCATATTTCGAACAGTCTCCCACTTGCACTAGAGTGAATAATCTAGTTCACATCACCATGTGATTCGCATTGTTATGAATCTAACACCCAATGAGTTCTGGGGCTCGATAATGCTTTGCACGTGAGAGAGGTATTATAGTCAATGGGTCTGTGATATTCAGATCCGTGTGTACTTTGCAAATTTCTATGTCAAACCGAAAACACCACTACCACACTCCACTTGGTACTATTCCAAATGGCTGCTCCACTATACGTATCCAGATTGCTACTACGAGTCATCCGGATTGGTGTTAAAGCTTGCATCGACGTAACTCTTTACGACGAACTCTTTATCACCTCCATAATTGAGAAACATCTCCTTAGTCTTTTAGTTACTAAGGACAATCTTGACCGCTGTCCAGTGCTCCATTCTAGGATCACTTTGAAACCTTCCAGCCATACTTATGGCAAGGCTGACATCGGGTCTTGTGCACCACATTGCATACATGATAGAGCCTATGGCTGAAGCATAGGTGATGACACTCATCTTTTTTCTATCTTCTGCAGTCACTGGGCATTGAGTCATACTCAATTTTATACCTTACAAATCAGGGGAGAACACTTTCTCTGACTGATCCATTTTGAACTCTTTCAAAATCTTGTCAAGGTACGTGCTCATTGAAAGTCTCATCAAGTATCTTGATCTATCTCTATAGATCTTGATGCTCAACAATTAGGTAGCTTTATCCAGGTCTTCCTTTGAAAAATCACTTTTCAAACAACCATTTATGCTTCCCAGAAATCCTACATTATTTCCGATCAACAATATGTCATCCACATATACTTATCAGAAATTCTATAGTGCTCCCACTCACTTTATTGTAAATACAAGTTTCTCGTAAACCTTGTATAAACATTAAAACTTTGATCACCTCATCAAAGCGTATATTCCAACTCCGAGATGCTTGCTTCAGTCCATACAAGGATCATTAAAGCTTGCACACCTTTTAGCATCCTTAGGACTAACAAAACCATCCGGTCGTATCACATACAACCTTTCCTCAAGTAATCAGTTAAGGAAACGATGTTTTGACATCCATCTGCCAGATTTCATAATTGAAAACACAGCAACTGCTAACATAATTCCAACAGACTTTAGCACCACTACGAGTGAGAAAGTCTCATCGTAGTCGACTCCTTGAACTTGTCACAAACATCTTTGCAACAAGTCGAGCTTTACAATTAGTGACATTCACCATCAGTGTTTGTCCTGATTTTAAAGATCCATTTGTACTCAACGACCTGCCGTCCAACGAGCAAGTCTACCAAAGTCTACACTTGGTTTTCATACATGGATCCTATCTCGGATTTCATGGCCTCCAACCATTTGTCGGAATCCGGGCCCATCATCGCTTCTCCATAGCTCGTAGTTTCATCGTTGTCCAACAACATGATCTCCAAGACAGAGTTGTCGTACCACTTAGGAGTAGTACACATCCTTGTCAACCTACGAAGTTCGATACTAACTTGATCCTGAAGCTTCATGATCATCATCATTAACTTCCTCTTCAACTAACGTAGGCTTCACAGAAACATCTTTCTGCGCTGCGCTACTCTCTGGTTGAACAAAGGTTTAACAACCTCATCAAGTTCTATCTTCCTCCCACTCAATTCTTTCGCGAGAAACATTTCCTCGAAAAAGGATCCGTTTAAACAACAAACACTTTGCACTAGGATCTAAGATTGAAGGTTCACCCAATTGATCTTAGGGTATTCTATGAAGATGCATTTGTCCGCCTTGGGTTCGACCTCATTAGGTGAAAACATTTTCCACACAAGTGTCACAGCCCCAAATATTAAGAAATGACAGCTTAGGTTTCTATCAAACCATAATTCACACGGTGTCATCTCAACGGATTTAGATGATGCCCTATTTAAAGTGAATGTAGTTGTCTCTAATGCATAACCCCAAAAATTATAGTAGTAAAACGATAAGAGACATCACAGTATGCACTATATCAATAGAACATGACTATGATGTTCGGACACACCATCACACTATGGTGTTCCAGGTGGCGTTAGTTGTGAAACAAATTTCACATTGTCTCAAGTTGTATGCCAAACTCGTAACTCAGATATTCACCTCCACGATCATATCGCAGTTATTTTTATCTTCTTGTCACGATGATCTTAAACTTCACTCTGAATTTGCTTGAACCTTTCAAACGATTCATACTTGTGTTTCATTAAGTAAATATACACTATATTTACTCAAATCATCAGTGAAGGTAAGAAAATAACGATATCCACTGCACGCTACAAGACTCACTGGATTGCATACATCAACATGTATCATTTCCAATGAATCACTTGCCCGGTCCATCCAACAGGGTCCTTTAGTCATCTTGCCCAGGAGGCATGGTTCGCATGTCTCAACCGATTCGAAATCGAATGAGTCTAAAGATCCATCAGCATGGAGTTTCTTCATGCGCTTTATACCAATATGACATTCTGCGGCAGTGCCACAAATATGTGGTACTATGATTATTAACTTTGTATCTTTTGACATCAATGTTATGAACATGTGTATTACTACAATCAAGATTTCAACAAACCATTCTCACTGGGTGCAAGACCATTGAAGGTATTATTCATGCAAACAGAATAACCATTATTCTCTAATTCAAATGAAGAACTGTATTGCAACAAACATGATCTAATCATGTCCATGCTCAACGCAAAACACCAAATAACATTTATTCAGGTTCGTCACTAATCCTGAAGGTAGAGAGAGCGTGCGATGTTGAGCACATCAACCTTGGAAACACTTCCAACACATATCGTCACCTCACCCTTAGCTAGTTCTCCGTTTATTCTATAGCTTTTATTTCGAGTTACTAACATTTAGCAACCGAACCGGTATCCAATACCCAGGTGCTACTAGGAGTACTAGCAAGGTACACATCAATAACTCGTATATCAAATATACTTCTGTCGATGTTGCCAGCCTTCCTATCTATCAAGTATCTAGGGTTGTTCCGCTTCAGCGACCGTTCACCTCATAACAGAAGCACTTAGTCTCGGGTTTGAGTTCAACTTTGGGTTGCTTCACTGGAGCAGCAACTGACTTGCTATCCATGAAGTTTCCCTCCTTGCTCTTGCCCTTCTCGAAACTAGTGGTTTGGTTAACCATCAACACTTGACGCTCCTTCTTGATTTCTACCTTCGCGGTGTCAAAACATCGCGAACAGCTCAGGAATCATTATTTCTATCCCTAGCAATTTATAGTTCATCACTAAGTTCTAGTAGCTTAGTGACAGTGACTTGGAGAACTATGTCAATCACTATCTTATCTGGAAGATCAACTCCCACTTGATTCATGCGATTTTAGCACCCAGACAATCTGAGTAGATGCTCAATGATTGAGCTCTTCTCTTTCATCTTGCAGGCAAAGAATCTTGTTGGAGATCTCATATCTCGCAACACGGGCACGAGCCTGAGATCCTAATTTTAGCTCTTAGGAACATCTCATATGTTCCGTGACGTTCAAAAGGTTTTTGGAGCCTCAATTCTAAGCCGTAACACATGACGCACTAAACTATCAAGTAGTCATCAAAACATGCCTGTTAGATGTTCACAACATCTACAGACGATGCTAGAGGGGTTGGCGCACCGAGCGGTGCATTAAGGACATAAGCCTTCTGTGCAGCAATGAGGACAATCCTCAGATCATGGACCCAGTCCGCAATATTACTACCATCATCTTTCAATTCTATTTCTCTAGGAACATATAAAAAATACAAGGGACCTACAGCGGGAGCTAGTAATCTACAACATAATTTGCAAAGACACTTTGACTATGTTCATGATAATGAGTTCAATTAATCATATTACTTAAGAACTCCCACTCAAGTTGACATCCCTCCAATCATTTGAGTGATACATGATCCAAATTCACCAACTCAAGTTCGATCATCACGTGAGTTGAGGTGGCTACAATGGTGAAACATCATCATGTTGATCATATCTACTATATGACTCATGTTCGACCTTTCGGTCTCTTGTGTTCCGAGGACTTGTCTGTACATGCTAGGCTCGTCAAGTTTAACCCGAGTGTTCTGCACGTGCAAATCTGGCTTGCACCCGTTGTATGTGAACGTAGAGTCTATCACACCCGATCATCATGTGGTGTCTCAACACGACAAACTTTCGCAATGGTGCACACTCGGGGAGAACACAATTTATCTTGAAATTAAGTGAGGGATCACCTTATAATGCTACCGTCGTACTAAGCAAAACAAGGTGTATAAAAAGGATTAACATCACATGCAAATCATAAGTGACATGATATGGCCATGAATTTGTGCTTTTGATCTCCATCTAGAAAGCACCGGCATGATCTCCATCGTCACCGGCATGACACTATGATCTCCATCATCTTGATCTCCATCAACGTGTCGCCATCGGGGTTGTCACGCCCTACATGCTTCTACTACTATTGCTACCGTAGCGATAAAGTAAACCATTACATAGCGCTTAATGATTGACACGCAGGTCATACAATAATTAAAGACAACTCTATGGCTCCTGCCAGTTGCCGTACTCATCGACATGCAAGTCGTGATAATCTATACATCACATGATCATCTCATACATCACATATATCACATCATGTAATTGGCCATATCATATCACAACATACCCTGCAAAAACAAGTTAGACGTCCTCTAATTGTTGTTGCAAGTTTTACGTGGCTGCTACGGGTATCTAGCAAGAACGATTCTCACCTAAGCATAAACCACAACGGTGATACATAGATTACTTTTCAACCTTCTCAAGGACCGCCTTTGTCGGATCCGATCCAACTAAAGTAAGAGAAACTGTCACCCGCAAGCCATCTAAGCAACAAGTTGCGTCGAGGGAACCGGTCTCTCGTAAGCGTACGAGTAATGTTGGTCCGGGCCGCTTCATCTTACAATCCCGGCAAACCAAAATCCGACCAAGGGAGGAAGCAATCTAAGCATCAACGCCCACAAACCTTTTGTGTTCTACTCGAGATCTCATCGAACCAGCAACCTAGCTCTGATACCACTGTTGGGGAACGTCGCATGGGAAACAAAAAAATTCCTACGCACACGCAAACCTATCCATGGTGATGAGCATCTACGAGAGGGGGAATGGATCTACATACCCTTGTAGATCGCTAAGCGGGAAGCGTTAAGAAACGCGGTTGGTGTAGTCGAACATCTTCGCGATCCAAATCGCCGAGCGTCCCGCGATATCATCATGATCCGTCCCGTGATCCCATCACGATCCGTCCTGCGATCTCATCATGATTTGTCTCACGATCTTGATCACGATCTGTCCTGCGAACTCATCACGATCCGTCTCGTGATCTCATCACGAACCGTCTCGCGATCTCGATCACGGTTCTTCCGATCTAGTGCCGAACGGAGGGCACCTCCGCGTTCAGCACACGTGCAGCTTGATGACGATCTCCACCGTCTTGATCCAGCAATAGGAGGTGGAGATGAGAGAGAGTTCGCTGGCAGCATGACGGCGCTCCGGTGATGGTGGTGGAGCAATTCCGGCAGGGCTTCGCCTAAGCACTGCAGAACTACGATCTAGAGGAGAAACTATGCACCGGTGGAACGGGTAGCACGTGGCCGGAAATTCTGTCCAAATACCACCCAATCCACTAGTATATATAGGAGTAGACGAGAGGAGAGGCAGCCAAGGCCTTTGGGTCGGCCGAAATAGGAGGTGGGAAGCAATCCTACTTCTCCTCCAATCCTAGTTGGAGTAGGATTGCCTCCTATTGGCTGATTTTCCACTTTCTGCTTTAGGACTTTCTCTCCTGCGCCATGGGCCTTTGTGGCTGTTTTCCCAGCCCACTAAGGGCTGGTTATTATTCTCCCACAGCCCATGGACCACTTGGGGGTCGAAATACCCCTCCCGGAGGCCTCCCGGTACACTACCTGCACTCCCGGTACACTACCAGCACTCCCGGTACACTACCGATGAGCCCGAAACTTTTCCGGAAACCAAACTGGGACTTCCTATATATGAGTCTTTACCTCCGGACCATTACGGAGCTCCTCGTGATGTCCCGAATCTCATCCGGGACTCCAAACAAACTTCGGTCACCACCATACATAACACTACATTACGGAAACGTCACCGAACCTTAAGTGTGCAGACCCTGCAGGTTCGAGAACTATGTAGACATGACCGGACACCTCTACGGTAAATAACCAATGGCGGGACCTGGACGTCCACATTGGTTCCTACATATTCTACGAAGATCTTTATCGGTCGAACCTCTATGTCAAGGATTCAGTTAATCCTGTACGATGTTCCCTTTGTTCTTCGGTATGTTACTTGCCCGAGATTCGATCGTCGGTATCTCCATACCTAGTTCAAGCTCATTACTGGCAAGTCTCTTTACTCGCTCCGTAATACAAGATCACGCAACTAAAAATTAGTCACATTGCTTGCAAGGCTCATTGTGATGTTGTATTACCGAGTGGGCCCTGACATACCTCTCCGTCACACGGAGTAACAAATCCCAGTCTCGATCCATGCCAACTCAACAGATACCCTCGGAGATACCTGTAGAGCACCTTTATAGTCACCCAATTACGTTGCGACGTTTGATACACACAAGGCACTCCTCCGATATCCGTGAGTTGCATGATCTCATGGTCATAGGAACATATACTTGACATGCAGAAAACAGTAGCAATAAACTGACACGATCATATGCTATGTTTGTAGTTTGGGTCTTGTCCACCACATCATTCTCCTAATGATGTGATCCCGTTATCAAATGACACCTCATGTCCATGTCTAGGAAACCTTAACCATCTTTTGATCAATGAGCTAGTCTACTAGAGGCATACTAGGGACATGGTTTTGTCTATGTATCCACACATGCATTTAAGTCTTCGATCAATACAATTATAGCATGGATAATAAAAAATTATCATGAACAAGGAAATATGATAATAAATAATTTACTATTGCCTCTAGGGCATATTTCCAACAAGCCGGCCTATGGTTGACGGTCGTTAGCCGGCAGGGGTCCCAGCGGCCACACATATCGCAGATCCGGTGTGGCCTCATCTAGAGAGGCAGCACCCGACGCACAATGAAGGCTGCCACCAGATCGGAGGCGACCAGCCCCTCCCC
This sequence comes from Hordeum marinum, assembly GCA_022496015.1. Lineage (NCBI taxonomy): Eukaryota > Viridiplantae > Streptophyta > Magnoliopsida > Poales > Poaceae > Hordeum > Hordeum marinum. The sequence continues at coordinate 122,018,808 of CM039672.1, forward strand.
GCTCCTCGACTACACGAGCTGGACGAGCTCCGCAAGAGCCACTCCGCGCGGGCGGCTCCTGACCAGTTCCCTCTAGACAAATGCGCGTTGACGAACGCTGGCAGCCGAATGTAAACCCGCTGCGGGTCGGCGTTCTTCACGTAGAAGAATGTCCGATGCCAGCCCTTGATGGAGTCGATGACACTGAAGTGCGGGAAGCACGTGTCGCGGAAGCACACTGCCGCGCACCCGCAGGCATTCCTCTTCAATGCCTTGAGGTAGAACAGCGTATTGAAGAAGTCGATGAAGGGGAGAATCCCCATGTACCCCTCGCACAGTGTCACGAAGCCCATGATGTACAGGATGGCATTGGGGCCAAGGTGGTGCGGTTGGAGGCCGAAACTATCCATCATCAGACGGAAGAAGTGGCTCACCGGGATCACAAAGCCGCGGGAGAACTGCCAGGCGAAGATGACAAACTCTCCTGGCTGCGGCTCGGGCACCAACTAATTGTCCGGTGCACGGGCGATCATGCACTCCACCAGCGGCAGCATGCGCTCGCGGCGGAGATCCGTGATGGTGGCCTCTGTGACCATGGATCCAGCCCAGCTTCCTACGCGCCCTTCGGCCATTGCAACGGCAGGATGACGTGCGAGCGCGGTTGTGTGCGAGAAGAGCAGCGGCACGCGAGGGAGCAGAGAAGACGAGAGAAGAGGAAACAAGGGGGCAAATGGGGTGCGTGTGCTTCCGCCCTCTGCCCGCCCTTCCCTTTTAAATGGGGAGGCCACGACCGGGGGGCGTGGGGATTAACTCTGCCCACTCCCCCAGAATGTCCGCGCACGTGCGGCCGTCCTGGGCCGCAACCGCCGCTTCAGGCCATAGAAGATCCCTGCCTGCGTCTCATGGCCTACTGGGCTACACCCGAAGCCTAGTAGGCTAGGGCCAGGGTGACGTCCCGTCTGCCCACATGCGCGGGACCCATGCCATCATTACTGGCAACGTGGCGCGCGCCAGACCGGCCCGGGTCCTGAGGCACCGCATCGGGACCCGAGGCATTGGGTTCGGCTGCTGACCCGAATGGCATTTCGGCTTCGTGCCGGAGGCGGGTACCGTTAGGGAGAAACCTCCGGCTCCCCCCGTATGCTAGACGCGGGCCCCAACCGGCTTTGGGGTCTACTGTCGGGGTTATTTTCCCTGGGTAGGCCAAAGCACTAGGGTTCTCTCCCCCACTTCAAGAAATTAGCGCGTGGTCGACTACTTGCGGCCGGCTAGCAAGCAGCCGGCAGATGCGTTGCCGGTTGAGTCGAGGCCGGTTGGTCCATGAGCCGGCTGGGCCCCGGCCGGTTGCCTTCGAACCGGCTCAGCCGTTGACCCCTTGGTAGACAAGCACCCATCCCATCCCACTACGCGCGGGTACGGCGACACGACGTGACTGCCGTGATGGACTCCAATGTATCCAGAGTGGCCGCTGACACATGGGTGCGGGTGGCTACAGTTCGGCCGTCCGGGCCGCTGGCCTTGGCGACCGTGACATGGCGGGGGAACAGTGCCAGCACGGCCCTGCCCACTCGATTACCTGCTCCGGCATGGCTATAGTGTAGCCGGCCATACCGGAGACTTCGGCCGGCTGGCACTAGACGACGATGCCCGGGGGACCCGTGCCGTAGCAGGTGGGCAGGGGCCAATTGCAGAGTCGGCTAGCATGGCCTAGCAGGCGATGGGACCGCTCAACTGGAGGACCCCCTGGTCAGCCGGAGAGGCTGCTAGTCGGGGCCCTCATCTTTGTACCTTAGGAATATTGTAAGACGGGGGGTTGGCCTATAAACCCCCCTAGCCCCCCATGAAACGGGGACGACGAGTCTCATACACACACACATACAGGGCGCTCCCCTCACACTCATACTTCGTAGCAGAGGAAGGCGAGCCGGCTGCTCCCTCTTCCTCCTTTAGACACAGCTCCAAGAGCAACCTTGTAAACACACCCATCCATCAACTAGACCAAGCAGGACTCAGGGTATTACCTCCCACGGAGGGCCCTAAACCTGGGTACATCGAGTATCACCTCCGCTTGTGACTAATCTCGTAGCCGGAGCCCGTCGGCGTCCTCCGGACCCAACCACCTTCAATAAGCCTACCCATGGCATCTGTCGTGAGAAAACGATGACAGTGGGTGTGCATCCAACTTGCTTGCTCATGAAGACCTAGGGCAATTTGAGGAAGCCCATTGTTGGAATATACAAGCCAAGTTATAAAAAGAAAAATTCCCACTAGTATATGAAAGTAACAAAATAGGAGACTCTCTATCATCAAGATCATGGTGCTACCTTGAAGCACAAGTGTGGAAAAACATGCTAGCAATGTCCCTTCTCTCTTTTCTCTCATTTTTTATTTTATTTTTTTATTTTTTGGTGGGCATCTAAGGCCTCTTTTATTTTTTTATTTGGGCTTCGCTGGCCTGTTTTATTTTTTATAAAGTACGGAATCTCATCCGCACTCGTGAGGGAATCATAGCTTCCATCATCCTTTCCTCACATGTGACATGCTCTAATAATGATAATCATCACACTTTTATTTACTTACAACTCAAAAGAAAGTTACAACTTGAAATATGAGTCTATATGGGATATGGAAGTGATGGTGCATGTTATAAAAAGAAAGGGTGGAAGTTACAGTGCAATATATCTCGGAATGGCTATGGAAATGCCATAACAGGTAGGTATGGTGGCTATTTTGAGGAAGGTATACGGTGTCGGTTTTGAGGAAGGTGGATTTGTTTTACTGGTGAGAGTTGCGCGGTACTACAGAGGCTAGCAAAGGTGGAAGGGTGAGAGTGTGTATAATCCATGGACTCAACATTAGTCATAAAGAACTCACATACTTATTGCAAAAGTCTATTAGTCATTGAAGCAAAGTATTAAACGCATGCTCCTAGGGGAGAGGTTGGTAGGAGTTAACCATCGCGCGCTCCTGACCCTCACACAAAGGTCGACAATATATAAACAAATCAGGCTCCGACTTCCTTAACGGTTCACCATACGTGCATGCTACGGGAATCACAAACCTTTACAAAAGGATTTTTTACCAAATCACAATTACTTCCTAACATGACTCTTAATATTACCATCTTTATATCTCAAAACTTTATGCAAGGAATCAAACTTCTCATAGTATTCAATGCACTTAATATGGAAGTTTTAGTACATCCCTCTTGGATGCCTATCATACTAGGACTACATTCATAACCCAGACCAATTACCATGCTATTTATGGACTCTCAAAATAATGTAAGTGAGGTTTGAGAGTTCAATTATTTCTAAAAAACAAACACCACCGTGCTCTAAGAAGACATAAGAGAAACATCAGAGCAAAATTGCCTCTGAAAAGATATAAGTGAAGCACATAGAGTATAGTAATAAATTCACGATTCATGCGTATCTCTATAAAAATATGTGTGCATCCAGGATGATTGTGGTAAACTAAAAAGAAAATACTCATATCATACAAGATGTTCCAAGAAAAACACATATCATGTGGTGAATAAAAATATAGCCTCAAGTAAATTTACCGATGGACTGACCACGAAAGAGGGGATGCCTTGTGGGGCATCCCCAAGCTTAGGGTCTTTGGCATCCTTGAATATTACTTGGGGTGCCTTGGCTCTTTCCACTCCTTATTCCATAGTCCATCAAATCTTTACCCAAAACTTGAAAACTGCACAACACAAAACTTAACAGAAAACTCGTGAGATCCGTTAGTATAAGAAAATAAATCACCACTTTAGGTACTGTTGTGAACTCATTTTTTTGTATTGGTGTTATATCTACTGTATTCTAACTTCTCCATGGTTCATACCCCATGATACAACCCATAGATTCATCAAAATAGGCAAACAACTCAAACAAAACAGAATCTGTCAAACACAGAACAGGCTATAGCAATCTGAAAGCTTCGTATACTTCTGTAAGTCAAAAAATTCTAAAACATTACTACAGCCTAGGAAATTTACATATCAGTATTTTGTAAAAATTTCAGACTCGTTTGAAGCCCTAAAAAATTTAGAAAATTCCTGGACTGAGCGCAAAAGTTTCACTACCATAGACCACCCCAAAGGTTTTACTTGGATCAAACACAATTACTACAGATGTAATAATGTGGGAAACACTCAAAAACAGAAGCAAAAACAGAAATATAAAAATAAAATTGGGTAGGCTCCCAACAAGCGCTATTGTTTAACGCCCATAGCTAGGCATACCGATTTCAATGATGCTGACATAAAAAGTAGTAATTGAAACATGCAAGAGAGCATCATCAATCTCCTGGCAAGCACATTTCAGTCTAACACACTTCCTATGCATAGAAATTTTGTGAGCAAACAATTTATGGAAACAAGAATCAACTAGCATAGGAAGTCAAAACAAGCATAACTTCAAAATTTTGAACACATAGAGAGGAAACATGATATTATTGAAATTCCTACAAGCATATGTTCCTCCCTCATAATAATTTTCAGTAGCATCATGAAGGAATTTCACAATATAACTATCAAATAAAGCAATATTTCCATCATCAATTATAGCATGTGTGTCATCATCAAAACTTGGGGAACAATGAATATCATATTCATCAAGCACAGCTTCCCCAAGCTTGTGGTTTTGCATATCATTAGCATCATGGATATTCAGAGAATTGATACTAACAACATGACAATCATGCTTTTCATTCAAGGAACTATCATGGATCTCCTTACAAATTTCTTCTTTCAAGACTTCATCAAAAATTTCAGATTCATCATTTTCAAACAAAAGTTCATAGAGATAATAACGTGCACTCAACTCGCTACCAATTGGTTCATCATAATTTGGTATTTTGTAAAGATTAGAAAGTGGATGACGATCCATATCAATTGATTTTTAGGAAGGTAAGATGCAAGCACATAGGAGGCACATGGCAACACAAGCAAACAAATGGCAAGCGAAAAGGCAAACAGAAGAAGGGCGAATAAAAAGGCAAATCCTTTTGGTATTTTCTGAAAATAGTTTTAGAAGTGGGGGAGAGGAAAACGAGAGGCATATGGCAAATAATGTAAATTACAGAGATGAGTTTGTGATGGGTACTTGGTAGGCTTGATGTAGATCTATCCCAGCAATGCTCCCTAAATTAGCAAGTTGACGGGAAAGTTTTTGTCTTGACTTGCTATGTATCCTTCCCGGCAACGGCGACAGAAATCCTTCTTGCTACCTCTTGACATGATGTAGAGGGGTAAACTCAAGCAATATGATGAAAACCCCATCTTTTTACCCTTGATGGCAACAACACAATACGTGCTTCGCTACCCCTACTTTGTCACTGGGTTAGGACACCGCAAGATTGAATCCAAGACTAAGCTCTTCTCCCATTGCAAAAATTACCATTCTAGGTTTCCAAACCAAACCAATAACTAGGAGAGACTTGCAAAGATATGAAATCACACATATAAGAATTCAGAAAAGACTCAAATAAGATTCATGGATAATCTGAACATAAACCCACAATTCATCGGATCTTGACAAACACACCAAAAAAGAGTATTACATCAGATAGATCTTCATGAAGATCATGAAGAACATGGTATTGAAGATCAAAGAGAGAGAAGAAGCCATCTAGCTACTAGCTATGGACCTGTAGGTCTATAGTGGACTACTCACGCATCATCGAACGGGCAATGGAGTTGATGTAGATGCCCTCCGTGATCGAAACCCCCTCAGGCAAATTACCGGAAAAGGCTTCAAGATTGGATCTTTCGGGAATGGAGGCTTCCGGCGGAAGAAAAGTATTTGCGTAGCTCCCTCTGGTGTTGGGGGAATATTTTGGTATTTATAGGACGAAGAATAGAGTTAGGAGACCTGCCAAAAGACGACAAGCCTGCCAGGCGCAGGCAGGGGGTGGCCTCCCTACTAGGCTTGTGATCTCCTGGTAGATCCCCTGGCGTGCACTCCATGTCTCGTGGATCTCTTTCCTTCTCGAAAAAATCATTCCAAAGATTTTATTCCATTTGGATGCCGTTTAATATTCCATATCTGCAAAACTCAAAAACAAGGAAAAACTGAAATTGTCACTAGGCTCTAGATTAATAGGTTAGTTCCAAAAATAATATAAATAGCATATTAATGAATATAAAACATCCAAAACAGATAATATAATAGCATGACATTATCAAAAATTATAGATACATTGGAGACATATCAGAAAGCATACATACTAATGTGTGCGGACCAATGAGGATTGAGGCGCGTGGTGGATATCGTTATTTTTTCAGCTTCACTGATGACTTAAGTAGATATGGGTATATTTACTTAATGAAGCACGAGTCTGAAACGTTTGAAAAGTTCAAGCAATTTCAAAGTGAAGTTGAGAATCATTGTAACAAGAAGATTAAATTCCTACAATCTGATCGAGGAGGAGAATATATGAGTTATGAGTTTGGCAGTCACTTAACACAATGTGGAATTGTTTCACAATTGACACCGCCTGGAACACGACAGCGTAATGGTGTGTCTGAACGTCATAATTGAACCTTATTACATATGGTGCATTCTATGATGTCTCTTACCGGTTTGCTACTATCGTTTTGGGGTTATGCATTAGACGCAGTTGCATTCACTTTACATAGGGCACCATCGAAATCCGTTGAGACGACGCCATATGAACTATGGTTTGGCAAGAAGCCAAAGTTGTCGTTTCTTAAAGTTTGGGGATGTGATGCTTATGTCAAAAAGCTTCAGCCTAAAAATCTACAACCCAAACGGAGAAATGCGCCTTCATAGGATACCCAAAAGAGACAGTTGGGTATACCTTCTATCTCAGATCCGAAGGCAAAGTGTTTGTCTTTAAGAACGGAACATTTCTAGAGAAAGAGTTTCTCTCGAAAGAATTGAGTGGGAGGAAAATAGAACTTGATGATGTTATTGAACCTTTACTTCAACCACGCAGTAGCGCAACACAGAAAAGATATCTCTGTAGAGACTACATCGGTTGAACAGGAAGTTAATGATTATGATCCTAAAGCTCTTCTCAAGTTGCTATCGAACCTCGTAGTTCGACAAGGGCGTGTGCTGCTCCTGAGTGGTACGGGAACCCTATCTTAGAGGCCATGTTGTTGGACAACGATGAACCTACGAGCTATGGAGAAGCGATGATGGACTCGGATTCCGAGAAATGGTTAGAGGCCATGAAACCCTAGATGGGATCCATGTATGAAAACAAAGTATGGACTTTGGAAGTATTACCTGAGGGGAGAAAGGCCATTCAAAACAAATGGATCTTCAAGAGGAAGATGGACGCAGACAGTAATGTCACCGTCTGTAAAGCTTGACTTGTTGCAAAGTGTTTTTCACAAGTTCAAGGAGTTGATTACAATGAGACCTTCTCACCCGTAGCGATGCTTAAGTCCGTCGGAATGATGTTAGCAATAGCTTCATATTTCGATTATGAAATTTGGTAGATGGATGTCAAAACAGCGTTCCTTAATGGATTCCTTAAGGAAGAGTTGTATTGGATACAACCGACAGGTTTTGCCGATCCAGAGAATGCACACAAAGTTTCCAAACTCTAGTGATCCATTTATGGACTGGTGCAAGCATCTCAGAGTTCGAATCTGTGTTTTGATTAGGTGATCAAGGCGTTCGGGTTCATACAAGTTTACGGAGAAGCTTGTGTTTACAAGAAAGTGAGTGGGAGCTCTATAACGTTTCTAATATTATATGTGGATGACATATTGATGATTGGAAACAATTTAGAAATTCTGGAAAGCGTGAAGGAATATTTGAACAAGAGTTTTCAATGAAGGACCTAGGAGAAGTTGCTTTCATTTTAGGCATTAAGATCTATAGAGATAGATCGAGACGGTTGGTAGGAATTTCACAAAGCACATACCTTGACAAAGTTTTGAAGAAGTTCAAAATGGATCAGTCCAAGAAGGGGTTCTTGCTTGTGTTGCAAGGTGTGAAGTTGAGTAAGACTCAGTACCTAGTGACTACAGAAGAAAGAGGAAAGATGAGGGTCATCCCCTATGCTTCAGCCATAGGCTCTATCATGTATGCGATGATGTGCAAAAGACCCAATGTCAGCCTTGCCATAAGTATGGCTGGAAGGTTTCAAAGTGATCCAGGAATGGAGCACTGGACGACGGTCCAGAATATCCTTAAGTACCTGAAATGGACTAAGGAAATGTTTCTCGTTTATGGAGGTGATCAAGAGTTCATCGTAAAGGGTTACGTCGATGCAAGCTTCGACACTGATCTGGATGACTCTAAGTCACAAACCGTATACGTATTTATTCTCAATGGGGGACCTGGTAAGCTATTCCAGTTCCAAGCAGAGAGTGGTGGCTGATTCTACATGTTAAGCGGAGTATATCACACCCTCGAAGGCTGAGGGAATCTTGGATTAGGGGGGTCCTTGGATAGCCGACATGTTGTTTATGGGCCGGAATATATGGGCTACTTGCCAAACACTGGATGATTTGAAGGCCCAGTTTCCAAGATGGAAGCTTCGTGAAGCACGGCTTGCGCTCCACGTTTGATGTAGTAACTAGGCATGTTTATCTCTTCGGCATGTAACTGACCATGTGCAAACCCTAGGCCTCCTTGGCATCTATATAAGCCAGAGGGTTTTAGGGTATAGATATAGAACAACTCATCTAGGGTTAGACATACGATCTCAAGGTACATCAACTCTGTAACCCCTTACACCTTGAATACAATCAAGCAGGACGTAGGATCTTACCTCCATTGGAGGGCCCGAACCTGGGTAAACTCGTGTCCCCTTCTTCTCCTGTTATCGTCGATCCTAGTCTCACAATTCATGACCCCCTACCTGAGATCCGTAAGTTTTGACACCGACATTGGTGCTTTCATTTAGAGTTCCTTTGTGTGCGAGATGGAATCGACGGCTCGCCTTGTCATCAATGAAGAAGTCTGCAACATGGACGTTTTCATCCTCGGGCAGATCTTTGCCTTGGGAAGCATTGTGCTTCATGCTGATTCCACTTGCCATCTAGGCCGCGTTGAGAGCTTCCCCCCTGATCAAGTGGTCAAGTTCGGAAACTTAGAGTTTTTCGTAGACTCTTGGGGCGACTTTTCACTAATCAGGCTCACGGCTTCGCCCATAGACCCCGAGGACTCTGAGGCTTTAACCTCAAGCCCCTTCGTTGGACATACTAATGGGGTCACCCATGGCGACAGTCCGATCTCTCATCCTGGTCTGCCCATCAAGCCATATGACCGGACATGTGTTCCTTCCGAAAAATCCCCATGGGTGGGCTTCATGGGGGTTAACTCCATGAGTTCTGAACAGTTGGATCCGATCGGGCCCTCAGCGGTCAATGAGGCCTTGGAGCAATTCTTGTCAATGTGGATCACCGACGATCCAGCCCAGATCTACGTCCGGCCCAGTTACAGTTCGAGTAAGGATGGATCTTTAGACCCACCCACCACCCACTTAATATCCACCGTCAAAGACTTAACCGGCGTGCTAGACTGTGCCTCCGAGGAGGCAGAATACATGGATGAAGAGGATCGTGCTCCCACCCCCGTTAACACCGGGAGTTGGACCGCCACTTCTACATACAACGTCTACATGGTGGAGACTCCTGCCACCAACGACAACAATATGCCTCACAACGATGATGACAAATTGGGCGATGCGCCATCAAGGCACAGGAAATCGCATAAGCGGTCCAAAGGAAAAAAAGGGAAGAAAAGCTATTATCAGCAACGGGGACGGTAATACCCCCGCCGATCATGGCAATCCCAATATTCCCGAGAACCTGTTAGAGGGTTCGGAAGAGCCTGAGGACACGAACGACCCCGATACCGTCAATGACGCCAAAGGCGACGGTTACCTTCCCCCGTTCGAGGAAGATGACTTACCAGAAGCCGATGACTTGTACATCCCTGATAACCTCGAGGATCAGGAAGAAATCAGGAAGTGGCTCATAGCAATGGCTCGCAGCCTAAAGGCCAAGGAGATACAACTCAAAGCCGAGCAGGCCGACCTCACTGATCGATGGACGAAAGTCCTCTCAGCCGAGGAACTATATGGCACTGGTTTGTCAAACCATCCCAAAAGCTACCTCGGAGAAGGCTGCTGCCACAATTTGATGGTGATCTCACTGACACTCCGTCTCCTCATCACACCCCATATGACAAGTCAGACCGCCCTCCTCGTGGGCGTGACAGAGTGACCAAATACACCAGTTATGTACCGGCGATGCCACGAAGATAGGGTAAGGAGCCATTCGAGCCCAATGAGAGGTTCGACCTTCGCGGCGACTTAAATGACAAAGCAGGCCATACAAGATCCATCTACGGATCTAGAGATTACTCACCGTATTGACAGGGAAAATATAGACCATGGTTTGACCGAAACCAGAGAGGACAGGAACGCAATCAGCCCCATACAAACGTCGAGTACAGGCGGGACATAGCTTGGGTTAGAGGCACCGCTCACCCACTGTGCTTCACAGATGAAGTAATGCGGCATCAATTCCCTGAAGGGTTTAAACCCGTAAATATAGAATAGTATGATGGGACCACTGACCCTACTGTATGGATCGAGGACTTCCTCCTCCATATCCATATGGTATGAGGAGATGATCTCCATGCCATCAAGTACTTACCACTTAAACTTTAGGGGCCAGCTCAGCACTGGTTAAACAGCCTCCCCCAAAACTCCATAGGGTGCACGGAATACTTGGAAGACACATTTCGTTATAACTTCCAGGGGACCTATATCAGCCCGCCGGACTCCTCCGACCTCCGCAACGTAGTCTAGAAGCCCGGCGAGTCTGCCCGACAGTTCTAGAATCGGTTCTTAACTAAGAAGAATCAAATTGTCGACTGTCCGGATGCTGAGGCAATAGCCTCCTTCCGGCACAATATTCGGGACGGATCACTGGCCCTCCAGCTAGGCCAGGACAAGCCCCGGACTATGTCTGCCCTTACCTCCCTCATGACCCGCTTCTGTGCGGGCCAAGATAATTGGCTGGCAAGACGCAGCCACAACTCTGAAGATCCAGTGGCACCTGAAGCCCAGGATGGCAATTCAAAGCCGAAGCGTAATAAGAATAAACGCTGGCACATTGGCAATGACGCCGATGAGACGGCAGTGAATGCCGGTTTTCGCAACTCTCGACCTGGGCAATGGAAGAAGCCCCCTGAAGGTAATCGTGACAGACCCACTCAACTCGAGAAGATCATGGACAGGACTTGCCAAATCCATGGAACTTCGGAAAAGCCAAGCAACCACACACACCGCAACTGATGTGTGTTTCAACAGGCTGACAAGATACAACCCGAAGACCAGGACAAGAGCTCGCACAGCAAGGACGAGGAAGAGCCTCGGGTTCCAATAGGTGGTGGTCAGAAGAAATTCCGTCCCGAAGTCAAAATGGTGAATATGATATACGCCACCCACATACTTAAGAAGGAGAGGAAGCGGGCCCTTCAGGAGGTCTATGTTGTCGAGCCCGTAGCTCCGAAGTATAACCCATGGTCAGCGTACCCAATCAACTTTGACCGACGTGACCATCCGACCAATATCCGTCATGGGGGCTCGGATGCCCTAATCCTAGATCCCATTATAGATGGGTATCACCTCACTTAAAGTCCTAATGGATGGGGGAAGTAGCCTCAATCTGATTTACTCAGACACGGTGAAAAAGATGTGTATAGATCCACCAAGGATCAAGCCCAGTAGAACTACCTTTAAGGGAGTGATCCCAGGTGTTGAGGCCCGATGTGCGGGCTCTATAACCCTCGAGGTTGTGTTTGGCTCGCCCGATAACTTCCGCGGTGAGGACTTGATGTTCGACATTGTGCCCTTTCGTAGCGGCTATCACGCGCTGCTCGGTTGGATGGCGGTTGCTTGGTTCAACGCAGTCCCAAATAACGCTTACCTCAAGCTCAAGATGCCGGGACCCAAGGGGGTGATTACTATCAATGGCAATATAGAGCGATCCCTTAGAACGGAGGAACATGCACTTGCACTGGCGACCGAATTCTGCTACAAAGATGACCAACAAGCGTCAGCATTCGGTGTAAAGGCACAAAAGGCTGGGAAGCGAGTTCGGATTTAGACCGAACACTCCGACCCTCCTTCCTCACCTCAATAGGGACTCGCCCCCATCGCACAAACTCAGGACCAGCGAAGTACGTGCAGAGGAGGCACAACTCCGCACTTAAGATTCCATGGGTAGTGGTAGGGAAATTATGATGGGTGTTCGGTTCCTCTGAAGTGTTACCATCAACACATCTTCAGACAAGACGCATGCGTTCCTAGAAGAGCCTGCCCACGGTGTAAAGCTCGCCTTTTACACTACGGCCTCTCAAGATTTTGCTCGCAAGATCTGACCGCACTAAGACCCATCAAGGTGCATCCAAAAGCAGGATTCAACTAGCAACATGGCATATCAAAGACGTCTGGTCACCAATTGAAGACCCCTGGTACAACCGCTCCTGCAGAATTTATTTCTTATCACATATCTGTAAATTGTTGCTTCACCAATCCGAGTTATAAGAGTTGTTGAGGAAATGCGAAATTGCATGGCACACGTATGACTCATTTGTCCTGTTTTTTGGCATGTACTTTTTTCCTTCCCTCCCTCTTCTTGTGAACCTGTTCGGTATGACTCGAGGTCACCGGCTAATAGACCGGGGGCCCGATCTCAAACACAAATCACCTTAACCATTGTGTGTTTGGCGTCTTGGCATTCACTTTATATGCATCGGTTCCGAACTATGTCTTTGGTCATTAAGTTGGGTTGCCTGGCTCCTGTGCTTGCCCCTTTATGTTTCGCTCATTCGTCTAAAAGGGCAAAGGGGGCACCCCTGCGATTGTGCTTCCGGATAGTCTAGTCAAGCACCTCAGGGGAGAAGGCCGAAAACGGACTGTCATAGTATGTGTGATCCGATCTGTGAACCCCAAGTTAGAAGTATTATACTTCAACCCTCGTAAGCGGTTATTCTGTGTTATATGAGGAATTCGGCCTTTGTGCAAATACTATGATGTCGGCTTCGGCCTCGGCTCGTCCAAACATCAAAATTCCGGTGGCTAATCGTACGCTTCTAGCAATCCTTTTTGCGCCCCTTCGGTTAAGTGAAAGAAATAAAGCATAATAGTCCAATTGCCTAGTATGCCGCACTAAACCGCCTTCGGGTTCCTATAATTTGGCTAAGGGGCATAGTGCATTGGCATAGACATCCCATGTAGTATCTACGTGGGGGCTGAAGCCGACGACTCGCATCTTTCAGTATTAAACAACCATACAGGAGTTATAAAGGAACACAAAACCATATAAGAGCGGATACTAATATCATTGAAATATTATAACAAGTCTTCGGACATATTCCATGCTCATTCAAATATATTTTTCGCCCGAACACTACGATGCTATAACCCGCGCACTCTCCATCACTCCATCGAAGTAAAGCTCGGGGTGTCGGTGCTCCTTTACGGGCGGCAGTGGATCAGTGGCGACCTTCATCGGATTGAGCCCCGGCCAGCGCACTTCGGCTTTGGCAAGGTCCACCCGGACTCCTTCGATGCAGGAGGAGGGATTGACGGCATCGAGGCGGGGTGAAGCATCAATCAGCCGTTGCACCAGGCCGAAATAGCTGTCGGGGAGTGGCACGCCAGGCCATAAGCGGACGTAGAGGTCCTTGATGTCCGGCTCTGCTATCTGGTGCATCTCCATCAGTTGTTTCAGCTGCTCCACCAGAAGAGGAGGACGCTCGGGGCTCCGAACTGTGCCCAGGACGTCCAAGCTTCTTCTTCCTCTCCCCGCGAGGCAAGCAGCTGATTGGCGTCCACCACGCTATTCTAGAAATTGGCGGCTACACCTGAGGATCGCCACACCTCGGTCAGCAATTTGAATTTGCTATCCCAGAATACACACTTTAGGCAGTATCGCTTACCATCGGCTATCTTCTTGGCTTGACGAACTTGTTCCTCGAAGAACCGTCTGTCCACCCGCTCCTTCTGGAGATCATCCTTCATGGTGGACAGTTCGGCCGAGGCCACCTTGTTCTTTTGCTCCAAGGAATCACATCTATTGCTAGCATCCTTGAGCTCATCCTATATCTCCGCCACACGAGCCTGGTGATTATGACTAGTATCTCATTGGGAGGAGACAGCGGTGGCTGCATCTTTGGCCACCGCCTTCTCCACAGTCGCTTCATCTTTCGCACGTTGAAGCTCGGCCTTGAGCCTATCGATCTCTTTCGACGAAGCTGCACCATGATGCAACTGTATTTAAAAAGGAATCTGCATGGACAGTATTCAAGGGAAAGAAACCAAATTTAGTTCACACTTACCATGCGCTTCGTCGAACCTCTTGTTGAGGCCTTCAACCTCATCCTCGGAATGCTTGAGCTCCCAATGCGGCTTGTCTAGCTTGGCACCATTTTTGGCCACTGCCGATGATGAAGCCTACATCACACAATGCGTACATTACATCAGCACTCACTTCCCGAAATTAAAGATATAACCCCCAGGTGAGCTTGTTCATCTCACCTAGGGCTCAGTGGCTGCCATGTATACAATACGAGTAAATAAAAATCTTAGCGAAAACATTGGGTGACTATCTTGAAAGCCTGCAAGGAGACCTTTGAAGGCCTCCTTCAGTCTGTTGTCAATGGACTGGATGCTTTGTCGTACCGCACCCATAAGGGTGTGGTGATCCTTAGTGATGGAGGCGCTCAATAGAGCCTCTTCCATGTCCGACCACTTATTGGTCGGCGGTGTCGGGGATGATCGGATTTCCCAATCACCCACCGGGGATTGGATCGGTGCTTCCGGAGGCACAATGCGCTCCGGAGATGTCCTTGGAGGGGACTGATGGCCCGTCCGTCCAGCCTCCTCGGTGTCCGGACGGGGGGTTGTCCCCTGGTCTTTGGTGGCCGAATAGCCTCGGTCATAGTAATATCTCCCTCGCCCCCTGGGTCCGCCTCCATTGGAGTAGGCTGGGATGACACCTCCACAGCATCCTTCGTAGCGCCTGGAGTGGTGGGGTGCGAGGCATCCATGCTCTCCACTAGTTCGACTGGCGAGGTCTTCCCATCCGATACCACCTCGGTGGGGATGATGCGTGGGGGGATGTAGCACCAATAACCTACGTGTTAGCAACTCTTGATTTACCGGTTATGTGAAGGAGATTCTTCGGATCCTAACCTGGATGGAGGGGGCTTCACCCTTAGGCTCGTTTGTGGAACCTCCTTAGGGTCTTCAGACGCGGAGCTCGAGTCCAAGCTGTCGTCGGACAGAACCATCCGCACTTTTCGTGCGCTCTTCGGGACAGGAGAAGCTGCCTGCCCTGGGGCGTCCGAAGACGCTGCTCTCTTCTTAGCGCGCGGGAAACTACTTCCCCCTTGCTCTCAACCTCCTCCTCCTCCTCCTCTTCTTCCTCCTCTTTGGCCTCCTCCTGATTTGAGGAGGTGGGGGTGTCTTCGGTTGCAGCCTCAGGCTGGTCCTTGATGCGAAGGCCAGCCTGACCTGGCTTCTTCTTCTTCTCCTTCTTCATGGGAGTCTCGTATGGCTTCTCCATGAGCATCCTGGCTAATAGCACAGTCCTCTCGTCTTCGGGTCGAGGAGCCGGACTGTTGATGTTGACGGCCTTCATCTGCCATCTCTGTGAGAATAGATCGGATAAGAGGATGAAGGGATTCTCTATGTAATGGAGCCAGCCAAGTCGGGGGAAATCTTACCTCGGAGTCCGGCTTGGTGGTGTGCAGGACCTTGTCCTCCTCCTCGGATGGCCAGCTCTTCATCAACTTGAAGAGCACCTTCCATAACTTCTCTCGCGTAGTGCGAAAGGGATTCTAGACTATGGGCTCGGCTTCGAGTTCTCGAGCCCACAAAGGAGTGTTCCAACGCTGGTAGGGCAGTATGTGTCTTTGGAGCATCACCTGGACCACATTGGCCAGTTTGATACCCTCCTCAACTAGGGAGCGGAGGCGTTTCTTCAGGTCGGCCACCTCTTTGGCCGAACCCCAGGATGCCCTTCTGAGGCCATGAAGTCAGTCTGGTGGTGGGGGGCAGATCTGAATACGGCAACGGGGAGTTGGCCCTCCTCTCGTGGTTCGATGACGTAGAACCACTCCTTCTGCCACCCTTTGATGGTGTCAATGAAGGTGCCCGATGGCCACCCGACGCAGGCGAACTTGCCGATGATTGCCCCACCGTAGTCCGCATCCTTGCCTCCGATGCACTTGGGCTTGATATTAAAGACTTGCAGCCAGAGCCCGAAGTGCGGCTCGACATGCAGGAAGGCCTCGCAGACGAGGATGGACGCCAAAATATGCATGATGGAGTTCGGCGGGAGGTTATGGAAGTTGAGGCCATAGAAGAACATTAATCCCGTGACAAAGGGGTGGAGTGGGAAGCTCAACCCCTTGATGAAGAGGGGGAAGAACACCACCCTCTTGCCTGGCCTGGGACTGGGAATCACTTGGCCCTCCTCCTCCCCAAGGTGAGGAATGACCGTGGAAGCTTCCCACTGGCCATTGGAGCCCGCCATTGTTTAGCTCGGGAGCGGGGGTGGAGAAACCTAGATCTGTGCTCTGGAAGCGCAAGGGAATAGGAGGCGGATAAGTCGAATGAAGAGCGTGAAAGGCCTTTGGGGTTTTTCCTTCTCCTTTTATGAGGTCTACCGATTCGGGCTCCCCTTGTTGCTCCGTAAATCTCTCCACTTCCTGAGATGTGCGAGCTGTTTTGCACGCATGATTAAGTATATCCCGTATAAAACGGGACATGATCGACATGTTGATAGATCGTGTGGATGGAACGACCTTGAACCATGCATCGAGTGCTTGCAACTGCCTATCGGTCCATGTGGGCTGTGACCTTTCGTAAGAGAGCTCATCAGGAAACATTACCATTTCCCCCGCTGATGTTTGTCCTTCAAAGCCAACTTATTTCACAGGATTCGGACGTGCCACTATCTGGAAAAGTACTTATCATCGGAGGCTGAACTATGGTTCGGTAGAAAAGAACTCACCTCGCAAGCCAAAGACTCTGTTTATGAAGCAATTGGATATGAAGACCCTTGGCTTGGGAGGCAAGTTCAGGGGCTACTGAGGGAATCTTGGATCAGGGGGTCCTCAGATAGGCGACCTCTTCTTTATGGGCCGGACTATATGGGCTACTTAACGAACACTGGATGATTTGAAGGCCCATTTTCCAGGATGGAAACTTTGAGAAGCATGGCTTACGCTCCTCGTTTGATGTAGTAAATAGGCATGTTTATCTCTTCGTCCATGTGCAAACCCTAGGCCTCCTTGGCATCTATATAAGTCAGAGGGTTTTAGGGTATAGATATAGAACAACTCATCTAGGGTTAGACATACAATCTCGAGGTAGATCAACTCTGTAACCCCTTACACCGTCAATACAATCAAGCATGACGTAGGGTATTACCTCCATTGGAGGGCCCAAACCTGAGTAAAATCGTGTCCCCTTCGTCTCATGTTACCGTCGATCCTAGTCTCACAGTTCGGGACCCCCTACCAGAGATCCGCCGAGTTTGACACCGACAGAGGCAATGAAGGAAGGTGTCTGGATGAAGGAGTTCATGACAAATCTTGGAGTAGTGTCCAGTGCAATGAATCCAATGGATCTGTTTTGTGACAACATTGGTGGCATTGCTCTGGTCAAGGAACGAAGGTTTCAGAAGAGCAGCAGACACATAAAGGGACACTTCAATTCCATCCGCGAGTACATCAAGGAGGAGGATATCAATATTTTCAAAGTGCACAGGGATATGAATGTTCCAGACCCATTGACTAAACTTCTTCCAAGGGCTAAACATGATCAACACCAGAACTGTATGGGTGTTAGATTCATTACAATGTAAATCACAAAGTGATGTGAGCTAGATTATTGACTCTAGTGCAAGTGGGAGATTGTTCGAAATTAGCCCTAGAGGCAATAATAAATAGTTATTATTATATTTCCTTGTTCATGCTAATCGTTTATTATCCAAGCTATAATTGTATTGACTGGAAACACATTGCATGTGTGGATATATAGACAACACTGTTTCCCTGGTATGCCTCTAGTAGACTAGCTCGTTGATCAAATATGGTCAAGGTTTGCTAGCCATTGACTTGAGATGTCATTTGATAATAGGATCACATCATTGGGAAAATGATGTGATGGTCAAGACCCAAACTTAAACATAGCATTTGATCATGTCAATTTATTGCTATAGTTTTTTGCATTTCAAGTATCTGTTCCTATGACCATCAGATCATGCAACTCACCGACACCGGAGGAATACCTTGTGTGTATCAAACGTTGCAACCTAACTCGACGATTATAAATATGCTCTACAGGTATCTTCGAGGATGTTTGTTCAGTGGGCATGGATCAAGACTGGGATTTGTTACTCCGTGCGATGGAGAGGTATCTTAGGGCACAGTCGGTAATACAACATCATGACAAGCCTTATAAGCAACGTGACTAAAGTGTTAGCCATGAGACCTTGTATTACGGAATGAGTAAAGGGACATGCCGGTAACGATATCGAACTAGGTATAGACATACCGACAATCAAATCTCGGGCAAGTAACATACCGAAGAACAAAGGGAACAGCATACGGGATTAACTGAATCCTTGACATAGAGGTTCAACCGATAAAGATCTTCGTAGAATATGTAGGAACCAATATGGGTATCCAGGTCCCACTATTTGTTATTGACCGTAGAGGTGTCTCGGTCATGTCTACATAGTTCTCGAACTAGTAGGGTCTGCACACTTAAGGTTCGGTGATGCTCCGGTAGAATAGAGTTATGTATGGTGGTGACCAAAGGTTGTTCATAATCCCGTATGAGATCCTAGACATCATGAGGAGCTCCGGAATGGTCCGTAGGTAAAGATTGATATATACGAAGTCCCGTTTTGGTCACCGGAAAAGTTTTGGGTACTTCGGAAGTGTACCGGAGTGCCTGGAGGGTATCGGGACCATCGGGAGGGGCCTCTCACCCCAAAGGGCCTCATGGGCTGTGAGAGGAGGCAAACCAGCCCCTGGTGAGCTGGCTCAAGCCCCCACTAAGTCCCATGCGGCTGGGGATGGAAAAACCCAAAGGTGGAAGGAGTTTCCAAGTGGAGAGGAGGAATCCTACTCCTAGTAGGATTGGAGTAGGACTCCTCTACCTCTCCCACTTCGGCCGCATGAAAGCGGCTTCCTTAGGGCGCAGGCCTCCCTCCATGCCTCCTATATATACTATGGGGAGAGAAGGCAAAAGCACTTCAACCCAAAGGGCCATAGCGCATCCCTCTCTCCCGATAGATTAGTTCCTCTAGTTTTTCAGCGGTGCTTAGGCGAAGCCCTTCTGGAATAGTTCCAGCACCACTCCCATCGCGCCGTTGCGCTTCCGGAGATCTCACCTACCTCTCCGCTCCCTCTTGATGGATCAAGAAGGTGAAGATCGTCATTGAGCTCTACGTGTGCTGAACGCGGAGGTGTCATCCATTCGGCGCTAGATCAGGACGGATCATGATTGGATCGCGAGACGCTCCGCTATTTGGATCATGAAGACGTTTCTTAACGCTTCCCGCTTAGCGATCTATAAGGTTATGTAGATTCACTCTCCCTCTCGTAGATGCTCATCGCCATGGATAGATCTTGAGTGTGCGTTGGAATTTTTTTGATTCCCATGCAACGTTCCCCAACACCATCTTCCTACAAATGTGATTAAACCAAGGTTATGGAGACCTTGCTCTGATACCAATTGTGGGATCAGTAGAAGAGTATGTTTAGAGGGGGGTGAATAGACTACAAGCACAAACTAAAATCTACGCAATATCCAAACTTAAGTGTTTGCGGATTATAGCAATTTTAGCAAGTCTAGCACACTCTACACATGCAAGTCATCAACTATAGAAGCGGTAAGTAGAGACATTGCACATAGAAGTAAAGAGTTGAGATAGGGAGAACAAACACATGAGGGACACGAAGATTTTTCCCGTGGTTCCGATAGGTGGCGCTATCATACATCCATGTTTATGGAGTCTTCAACCCACGGAGGGTAACAATCGCGAGAGTCCATGAAGTAGGCGATCTCCTTGCCCTTACAAACTTCTTGGTTCACTCCACAACACGAAGTAGGAGGCTCCCAAGCAACACCTAACCAATCTAGGAGGCACCACCCTCCAAAATGTAATAGGATCGATAATGTTGATGAACTCCTTGCTCTTGTGCTTCAAGATGATAGACTCCTAAACACTCAATCACTCTCTCATAGATTTGGCTTTGGTGGAAGAGATTGAAATGTGGAAAGCAACTTGGGGAGGCTAGATATCAAGATTCATATGGTTGGAATGGAATGGTATGATCTCAGCACATGGGTAGGTGGCTCTATCTCAAAAAATCTCATGGGATAAGTGGGGATCTGTTCTGACTGCTTCTCTTTCGAGTGAGTGGTGGTGGATGGGTATATTTAGGAATCTCCAAAAATCCAGCCGTTACACCTATAGTGACAAACTCGGTGACACCAATGTGTGAATCTCGGTGGTACCGAGTTGCTTCAAAGGTAGCAAATTGTGAATCTCGGTGAGACCGATATAGTAATTTCGGCGGTACCGATCAGGTGTCCAATGGTCAGAATCAAAACCTCGGTGACGCCGATCCAAAAACATGGGGCTTCCAATTTTGTGAATCGAGGTAGCAAAGAGTTGGCAAGCTGAACTCGGTGGCACGGAAGTGGGATCGGTTGCACCGATGTGCTAGGGTTTGGCATCTTGTTCACCAACAGTACCTTACCCCCTTTTAATAGTATTGACTTTTCCTATGGACTAAAAGTTATTTCTCACAAAGTAAAATGTAGAGTCATCTTTCTTAAAGCTTTGCCAATTGTATTCCATCTCCTTATTCTTCTTGGGGATACTGTCCACACTCCTTTGCCAACCATCTCTATGGACTTTATCTGAAATACACCAGATGAAAGTATTAGTCCAAGAGACAATGTATGTTGTCATGAATTATCAAAAGCACCAAGGGAGCATATTTTGCTTTCACTCACACATTGTTATCATCATAAGCCGCCTAATATGTCTTCAGATCAGCTTCGGCGGCTAGCCGGCTAGCCAATGCTCGCGATGCCCTCATGCAACATGCATAGTCCTCTTGAGTGAATTCTGATCTGTCGTCCTTCAATTATGGAAAGCTGTCATTCAAATATTATGGGTTGAGATCAAAGGCGTAAGCCAACGACTGGCTCAAAGCAGGCAATGCACCTTCACGGGCGGCTGATTTCTTCATTTCCTCTAACTGTTTGGGGAAACCATGAAAGCTTTGATGGTGAAAATACTTCTAGCGTATAGGTGTTCAGTCAATGCATATAAAGATTTCACCTTCAGCAAGCTGTCATCTAGAATCTCACGAGTTCGTTGGCCTACGCACACAAATGCATTTTTGCCCCTAGTCGGAACCTACCCACGGGGTTTGCCCTTACTTTTGACTCTCCTTAGTTTTGCCCTTAGATTTTCCCCCGAGGTCACCCGAATGCCATTTGATCATTTGACCAATACTTTTAAAATTCGGAAAAATTTATATGAACTCAAAAAAATTCAAATAAGGTATCAGAATGATTAGATAAACATTACCTTTATGTAGATGCCATTTGCATTTAGGACAAATGTACTATTTAGACTGCCCGAGGTTATTAACGTTATTGACATTATTAAAATTAAAAAGGTATAAAGAATAATTTTTCATGAATTTAAATTACATGCAAATGTAGGTGATATTTTTTGAACATCCTGATATCTAATTTGCATTTTTCTGAGTTCATATCATGTTGTTATGAACTTTCAAAATAATGGTCAAAGTCGTTTGAACATACATAACAAGTTGATATGAACTTAGAAAGATGCAACTAGGATATCAAAATGTCCAGAAAACAACACCTACATTTGCATGTAGTTTTTTTCTTGAAAAATATATTGTTTATAACTTTTTATTTATAATAATGTTAATAACATTAATATCCCCGACTAGTTTCAATGGTACTTTTGTCTTGAATATAAATGTCATGCACATCAAGGTAATGTTTATCTAAACATTTTGATACCTTATTTGTTTTTTTCTGAGTCCATATGAATTTGTTAAGAATTTTTGTAGTATTGGTCAAACAGTCAAAGGGCATTTGGGCGACGTCGCAAGCAAATCTAAGGGAAAAAGTGAGTAGAGTTAGAAAGTAAGGGCAAACCCCGTGGGTAGTTTCCAACTAGGGGTAAAAATACAATTGCCCCAATTTTATAAGTCGTCGGGCGAGTCTTTATAAGACTCTTTGAAAAGAATGCTCATAATCAACAACACTTATGAAAGACAGCTTCAGTCATCCGTGCTACATGGCATTTTGGACAATTAAGTTATTCAGTAATGGGCTTAAGTTGGCCCTCGACGTCTTCTGCGCGTTTGACTAAGGCATCTTGTTTGGCTTCAACATATTGGTTGAATGCTTCAAAATCCGCTTTGGTTTTTTCCAGCTCTATCGAGGAAAGCCGCCATTTTCATCAGCTTCAACACGGGCATCTTGTTGCAAGGCCAGATCCTTGTTATGGTCGCTCAAGCTAGACTCGGCCACATTTAAGTCTTCCATGTTGTATCCATTTTAAAACCGCCAGCATGGTTTATAATAGCTCTTTGGGGCACTAAAGAAGATTGTTAGAAGTCTCAAGCAGATTGCAGGCAATATACTTGACACTTGGGGGCTAATGCATATTAGTTCTTTCAAGGTTTACAATAAAAATAATATCTATATCATCTTCAAGAAGAAGACCTGACCCTTGGGGCTACACTTGGCTCTTAGTCTGTCAACATAATAAGTGTCGGCTCATTATTTACATAATGACCCCACCCTTGGGGGCTACACTTGGCTCTTACTCTATCAATACAATAAGTGTCGGCTCATTATTTTCGTAATGACCCAACTCTTGGGGGCTACACGGTGATCTATTGAAATCTACAGAATGCTGAAGACCCAACTTATTTTTGAGAAATAATGAAAGAAAGTGAGGTCGATAAAGATTGAAATTACCGGTCTATCATAAAATACAAGTCCATGTATGATTGTTCTAGTGTATCTAGTGAGTCGTACACTTGAACAAGTCCATCCACGAGGATAATATTTAGGTGGATATAGTGGTCTCTGTGCAAAATTTTATATAATTAAGCAGGCATGCATATAACTCCTCAACTATACTTGACAGCAAGCTAGTAAACAAAAATAGAATTTGTATTATACAAGAGAGTAAACACTCACCCCATGTTGTAAGGAAATATTATAGTAGATTTGGTATTCATTAGTGCCTCTAGATATTTTTCCAAGAGCTCTTTTGTGTCCTTGGCATAATGTTTTACCACATGACCATGAACGGTATTTGGGTCAATGAACCCAATGTCATCGATTCCCTCTTGTTTCAATTCCCACATCTTCAATCTGCATAATAGTGTAGAAAAGAACATATATAGTGAGGATAAGCCAAACAACGATATATGAGCTAGAGACTTAAATTATTAAAGATATAAATCTCTTATAGAAAATAGCAATTGATGAGTGATTTGTCGATAGAGTTCATGTGGTATAACTGGAAAAGTTCTGAGAATTCAAGCCATATTTCACATCCATTGAGTAATGCTCTTTTGTTACTTTGACCATGACTGCCGTCTCCCCTCGCTTTGCTTCACGCAGGTACCAATCATGCAACTGTCGCATCGCAGTTGCTAGTTCCTTGTACTACTCGGGTGTGACAAGTGGTTTTTGGATGGCATATTTCATTGTGTACTCAGCTTCACCGTACCCGCGGATTTCCTCGGTGCCAAGGATTTGGCCAAGAGTGAGACCTACAGTCTCTACTTGTTCGAGGTCGATTGGGTTGCCAGCAACGTCGGTGAACTTATCAGTACTCACCTTGAGCAGAGAGATTGATTGCTTGGATTGTTCTCCGAGCTGGGGAACTGTTTTCCCGCTAGTAGTACCACCTATCGTTGATGTTCCCGACTTCTTCCTTGGGCTGGGCCGACTTCTCTGCTCACTTGCCTTCAGAATCTATCACTCATAGTCTGTCAGCATACGCTCCACATATGCCGAGGGTAGATCAAAAAAGTGTTCCCTAAAGTGCTCTTGGACTTCCTTGGGTATTACCTCCTTTGGCGACAAGGGCTTCTTCGCAAAAAAGGCTTTCACTTGGCGATCGCTTTCAATTTTGGTTTCCTCTGGTGTCATGTTGTAAGGTAGCTTCTTTTTGGCCGAAGGCTCGGGTTTCTTCTTTGCTTTTTCCAAAGAGGCCTGCTGATGGCCTTCCTCTTTTGGGAGCCCTGCTGGCGGGACCGCCGCCGGGGTGGAGTTGGCTAACGCGGATCGATATCGACGATCTGGACTCGCGTCGTGCTCCGTCCAAAGGTTGGGTGGACTCGCACTGGGATCCCTATCAAAATGGGACGCCTCTCGAGGTGGGGAGGACTGATGGCGCTGCGATGCCTCTGGCTGGGATCCCTCGCACTGGACATTGATACTCGAAGGAGCCGGTGGATTTAGCGCCGAGTGTGGAAAGACGTTGCAGTCCTTTATCCATAGAATGAGACCATAGCTGGCTTCTGCTAGTGTGGACTCCCCCACACCACCAGGGATGTCCAGCTCTAGTCCACCATATCCTGGCTCTATTGCGTCCACCATGACACGAGCATACCCAGCTAGAACCGGATTGAAATGCTAGAGAACATCAGGTGTATTTGGTAAAGCATAGCCCGTCGTGACCCGCACGGGTATGTTCTTCATTTTATGGATTAGCTCACAAGATGTCTTCTCGGTGATATCATCCACGGGGGTGTGAGCCAGCGGTGCCCCTGTGGAACCCACATTGCTTTTCCGTAGTGTAGATGGGACTGGTTCCGATGCCTCTTGCCGCGGAGTTGCCCTTTGCTGGGTCAGTACCTGTATCTGCTGCTGCTGCTGCTGCTCGTACTTTTGTTCCAACTTTGAAAGTCGGTATGCTTCCACCTTCTTTTTTCTCGAACAACTTTTATAACTATCCTTCCAGCCCGCAAACCCCTCATACCAAGGAACAACGCCCATGCCTCGTGTTCGTCCTCCATGTTCGGGATTCCCGGGGGCGCGTGTAAGCTCGTCGTTCTCTCTATCGGGGTGAAACCGTCCTTCTTAGGAAGCTTTAATTGCTTCAATCAACTTATCGGATGCATGCTTCAGACTGACCAGTGCAATAATCTTCCCTGTTGCTAGGTCCAACTTTCCCCCATGCGCAAAAAACCAATTCATGCACCTCTGGGGCCAGTGGATGGTTACTGGAGTGATCCCTTCAGCATGCATCTTATTCTCTAATGCATCCCACTTAGGAATGGCTGACTTGTATCCACCTGTCCCTAGTTTATGTTGATACTTTTTTTCTCCGCATTTATCTTTTCTTTGCCAACTTCTTGATAGCAGTTTCTAATGTCTTGTACTCGATAAATGCATCCCAGTGATTCCTTACCTTCTCGTATATTCCTATGAATTCAGGCGCCTTCTTGGCTCTAGCATGGTATTCCTTCCATAACCTTTTCTTCCAAGTCTGGGATGCGCCAGCCATCTTATGGAGAGCAAACTCCTTGACTTTCTCCCTTTGGCGCTCCGAGAGAGAATCTGGTAGGATGAAATGCTCCATGAGCTCTCGCCAAAGGCATTTTTAATTCTTTTATCGACATAAATCACACCTTGTTCTGGTTTGTTTAGCTGAATCCATTCTTGCATTGTGATCGGGACTCCGTCACTAACAACCACTCCGCATTGACGCACAAATGTCTTGGCATTGGCTTCAGGGTGAGTCGGTTCGCCATCATGTTTGAAAGCATCAAGATTGAGCTTTACGTTGTCATCCAACATTTTGGGAGCGCCTTGTACCTTTCTACTAGATTGGCTCGATCCGGAGGGCTGATAATTAAAAGAAGAAAGATTTGTTAATATATATATATATAAATCAATTAATACACATGTAATGATCACCAGAGGCTAATATGTATATACCTCGTCGGACATTGTTACTTGTTCCGGATTTTGGAACATAAGTTGTTCTTCCTCGGGCTCACATCCATCACCGTAATCGTTTAGGTATTGTGAGCCGTCATCATCATGTGATGCACCCAGAAGGCCCTCTGGGTTTCGGAGCAGCGTATCATGTCGAAGATGTCCTCTTCATGAGCTCTACCGGTATTGTCCATAGCTTAATAACTAATCCATAATAATATAGATAAAACAAATTAGTATTCAAATTAGCATGCATTCAAGAAGCAAATAACTAATAGTTAATTAATAATGCATCATCGAATACATATATAGTAGTTCTTAGAAAAGATCTCATCATAATCTCGGATAATAGTTAATACGTCGGTTAATCCATCGATCTAGCTAATACATCATAATAATACATATATAGTAGCTAATATATCGATCTAGCTATAACCCTAGCGCTCGGCGGATATCGGGGCGGGCGGTGGACACCCAAAGAGAAGGAACCATTAGAGGAGCATAGCTCGAGTGAGATCCTCGAAGAATCTGCCAGGTATTTTCGGACCTGGCCTCCAAAGCTGCCATGCAGCGATGGACGTGCTCGTTCTCCTCGCTTACATGGTATTGTACCACCTCCGTGGGGGACTCAAGCCTCCGAATCGTCCGTGGCCCATGCGGCCGCCACCACAGAACCTCCGGGTAGATGACGGGCTGGCTCCTCACCAAGCTGCGCTGCCCAGAAGGCAGCACCTCCAAGTACCAGCCCAGCGGAGCCCAGTCCCAGACAAGGCCCCTCGGCTCAAGCAACAAACCTCCTCCGCCGACTCGACCACGAGGATGTGGGATCGGCATCGTCGACATCGAGAAGAAACACTTAATTAAAATTAAATAATACTTAGCATCTAACAAATTAAATAACACTTAGCAAAATTAGCATTGGGTTAATCTAGAGTTAAATTAAACTAAAACTAATTATCTAGGGTTAATCTAGAGTTAAATTAAACTAAAACTAATTAGCTAGGGGGTCCCACCTTTCATAGACACATTATTTAAAATAATTAATAATTTTAATTAATCAGTGGATTAGGGGGGCGACCCCACTTGTCATTGACTGGGGCCTGCCAAGTCAGCACAGTTGACTGGGTCAACTGGTCAACTGGGGCCTGCGGGGCCACTAGCCAGCTACCCTGGGGGTGGGGCTGGCCGGCCACGTCAGTAGGCCGCGCCGGAGTTGCTCCAGCGAGCCGCGAATGTGGCGGAGGGATTAGCCAGTGCACGCCGCATCGAACGGCCAGTGCACGCCGCGTCAAACGGTGGCCGGGATGAGCGGAGCGAAGCATGGTGGGGGTCAGTGAGCTCCGGCGAGCGTGCGGGGGTCGGCGGCGGGCAAGGGGGAGGGAAGAGGCTCACCGAGGGTGTAGCCATGCAAAGCTACTTGAGGGAGGCGTAGTGTCGGGGAGGCGAGGTCGGGGCGGCGGGCTCGGGGCGGCTCGCGGCATCGGGGCGGCGGGCGGCGGCAAGGCTAATTTCGGTAGCCTGGCGGCGCAAATCTGATCTTCTCCCAGTGCGTGGCTCGGCCCGGGATGAGGGCATTTCTATTCATACCTAGCAAGCCTTTGGTACCAGTGCGTGGCTCGCACCGGTACTAAAGATCCTTTCGTACCGATGTGAGCCACGCACCGGTACTAAAGGTCCTCCCCAAAAAATGCGTGGGGCAGTGGACCTTTAGTACCGGTGCGTTGTTCGCACCGGTACTAAAGGGTTTTTTAATTTATTATTAGTTATTATTTTCAGAAAAAACCCTAATCTTTAGAAAATCATAGAAAACAATCTATGACTCCAATGGAAATAAAAAATATATGAAAAAATATCAGAAAAATATAAAGAATCTATTTATGGCGTTTCCATGCATGTTTGAATAACTTAGACTGTTGTATAAGACAATTTGATTAAATGGCATTTGAAATGTCATATTTGGAGTTGGAAAAGCAGTACAAATGAACTCTGAAAAGGTTGAAACTTGGCATGACATCATAATTTCACCCACATAGCAACTTCTAAAGAGTTGAGAGGGTTACGACAAAAACTAGCTGCACTTCATGTACAAACTGGATAATCTCTGTCGAAGTATGAGGGTTTCGGACGAAAGCTCATCTATTACAAAGGGATTTCATTTTTAATAACTTATTTTAACTCCACACTTTTTGTGTGTTCAATATGCACTATTCAAAGGCACATCATCAATTATCAACCATTTCTGACTTCATTTGATATTGTTCATGCATTTAATGATTTATTTTGAGCTAAATGACCCTGAAATTGAAAAGCACTACAAATGATCTCTGAAAAGGTTGAAACTTGGCATGACATCATAATTTCACTTAGATAGCAACTTCTAAAGAGTTGAGAGGGTTACGGAAAAAACTGGATGCACTTCGTGTACAAACTGAACAATCTCTTTCGAAGTATGAGGGTTTTGGACGAAAACTCATCTATTGCAAAGGGATTTCATTTTTAATAACTTATTTTAACTCCATACGTTTTGTGTGTTAAATATGCACCATTCAAAGGCACATCATCAATTTTCAACCCTTTCTGACTTCATTTCATATTTTTCATGCATTTAATGATTTATTTTGAGCTAAATGACCCTGAAATTGGAAAGCACTAGAAATGAACTCTGAATTGGTTGAAACTTGGCATGACATCATAATTTCACTCACATAGCAACTTCTAAAGAGTTGAGAGAGTTACGGCAAA
The DNA here is from genome assembly GCA_022496015.1 of Hordeum marinum. Classification (NCBI taxonomy): domain Eukaryota; kingdom Viridiplantae; phylum Streptophyta; class Magnoliopsida; order Poales; family Poaceae; genus Hordeum; species Hordeum marinum. The sequence continues at coordinate 122,047,587 of CM039672.1, forward strand.
AACTGGATGCACTTCGTGTACAAACTGGACAATCTCTTTCAAAGTATGAGGGTTTCGGAAGAAAACTCGTCGATTACAAAGGGATTTCATTTTTCATAACTTATTTTAACTCCATACTTTTTGTGTGTTCAATATGGACCATTCAAAGGCACATCTTCAATTTTCAACCCTTTCTGACTTCATTTGATATTTTTCATGCATTTAATGATTTACTTTGAGCTAAATGATCCTAAAATTGAAAAGCACTACAAATGGACTTCGAAAAGGTTGAAACCTGGCATGACATCATAATTTCACCCACATAGCAACTTGTAAAGAGTTGAGATTGTTATGGCAAAAACAGGATGCACTTCGTATACAAACTATTAAGAAGATACCATGCTAGAAAATGCATGCATGTCCTTCACATAGAAAGTGATGATGGTGAAGCCGGTCACATCCCAGAGTGGGATCTCATGGTGTAAGACTTTTTCTATGTGTTTGTCCCTTGCTTATGATGGCACCGTAACCATGGAGAATCTTCATCATTTAACAGGATGCTTGGGTCAGTCTTCACTCTAAAGGGAGGGATTTCATGAAACTTTTCGTAATCTTTTGACATGTCTGTCTTGTCCTCCACTCCCACAATGTTTATTTTCCTTGAAAGAACTATGTGGCGCTTTGGATCATCATATGATGTATTCGCTTCCTTATCTTTTTTCTCCTCGGTTTGCTAGACATGTCCTTCACATAGAAAACCTGAACCACATCATTGGCTAGGACGAATGAGTCGTGTGTGTACCCAAGATTGTTGAGATACACTGTTGTCATTCCGTACTGTGGGTCTACCTATACCCCACCTCTAGTATATTTGACCCATTTGCACCGAAACAAAGGGACCTTAAGATCAGGTCCATAGTCAAGTTCCCATATCTCATCTATGTAACCATAATATGTGTCTTGAAAGTTGGTTGCATCACAGCGGACACCACTATTTTGCTTGGTGCTCTTTTTATCTTGGGCGGTCGTGTAAAATGTATTTCCATTTATCTTGTACCCTTTGAAAGTCGTTACAGTCGCACTTGGTGTCTTGGCCAACCAGTACAGTTGATATGGAACATCATTGTCATTGATGAGCTTTGTTTGCAACTATCCGGCAAATGTCTCCATGTGTTCATGTTCAATCCAGGGGTCGGACTACTCCGGGTTCTTGGACCGTACAATATCCTTGCGTTCCTCGATATATGGAGTCACCAAGTTGGAATTTTGTAGAACCATGTAGTGTGCTTGAGTGAAAGAATGCCCGCCCATATTTATTGATTCTTTCTTTCCTAGTATGCCTTTTTCACCCAGTCTCCCCTCATGCCGCGATTCAGGAAGACCAATCGGCTTAATGTCAGGAACAAAGTCAACACAAAACTCAATAACCTCCTCTGTTACATATCCCTTGGCGATGTTTCCTTCTGGCCTAGCACGGTTATGAACATATTTCTTTAAGACTCCCATGAACCTCTCGAAGGGGAACATATTGTGTAGAAATACAAGACCCAGAATGTTAATCTCTTCGACTAGGTGAACTAGGACGTGCGTCATAATATTGAAGAAGTATGGAGGGAACACCAACTCGAAACTGACAAGACATTGGACCAGGTCATTCTGTAACCTTGGTAGGATTTCTGGATCGATTACCTTGTGAGAAATTGCATTGAGGAATGCACATAGCTTCACAATGGCTAATCGAACATTTTCAAGTAGAAGCCCCTAAGTGCAATCAGAAGTAATTGCATCATAATCACGTGGCAGTCACTACAATTTAGATTTTGAATTTTTTTCTCTAACATATTTATTATTCCCTTTATATTCAACAAGAAGCCAGACGGGGCCTTGATACTGAGCATAGCTGGCAGGACCTTGATACTACTTTGGAGGCATGCCGTATTTTTCGTTAACTCTTTGCTTCTCCTCCCGTGCCTCCGGTGTATCTTTTGTCTTTCCATACACGCCCAAGAAGCCTAGCAGGTTCACACAAAGATTCTTCATCACGTGCATCACATTGATTGCATTGCGGACCTCTAGGGCTTTCTAATATTCAAGTTCCCCAAATATAGATTTCTTCTTCCACATGGGTGCGTGTCCGTCGGCGTCATTCGAAACAGATTGTCCGCCAGGACCCTTTCCAAAGATTACTTGTTAATCCTTGATCTTATCAAATATATATTCACCAGTACGCAGGCCAGGCTTCTTCTGGTTATCTTGCTCACCTTTGAAATGGTTGTCTGCATTTCTTAAGATATGCTTGATCGGTAGAAATAGACGATGTCCCAGGTACACATTCTTCTTACATTTATAGAAATATATACTTTCAGTATCATCTAAAGAGTGTGTGCATGCATTGTATCCCTTGTTTGTATGTCCTGAAAGGTTACTAAGAGCAGGCCAATTATTGATGGTTACAAACAGCAACGCTCGTAGGTCAATTTCCTTTTGTGTGTGCACATCCCACACACGTACACCTGGGTTTTTCCACAACTATAGAAGTTCATCAACTAGTGGCCTTAGGTATACATCAATGTCGTTGCCGTGTTGCTTAGGGCCTTGGATTAGCACTGGCATCATAATGAACTTTTGCTTCATGCACAACCAAGGAGGAAGGTTGTAGATACATAGAGTCACGGGCCAGGTGTTGTGACTGGAGCTCTGCTCCCCAAAAGGATGCATGCTATCTATACTAAGACCAAACAATAAGTTCGTTGCGTCATATGCAAAGTCCTCGAACTCCCTCTCAATTTTTCTCCACTGCGAACCATCAGCGGGTGCTCTCAACATCTCGTCTTTCTTACGTTATTCTTTGTGCCATCGCAAGAACTTGGCATGCTCTTTGTTTTGGAACAAACGTTTCAACCGTGGTATTATAGGAGCATACCACCTCACCTTGGTAGGAACCCTGTACCTAGGGCGTTCTACTTCCACATCACCAGGGTCATCGCGGGGGATCTTATAGCACAATGCACCGCATACCGGGCATGCATCCAAATTCTCGTACTCCTCACCGCGGTAGAGGATGTAGTCATTAGGGCATGCATGTATCTTCTGCACCTCTAATCCTAGAGGGCAGACAACCTTCTTTGCTTCGTATGTACTTTTAGGCAATTCGTTATCCTTTGGAAGCATCTTCTTTATCATTATCAGCAATTCTTGAAATCAGTTGTCAGTTACATGATTCTTCGCCTTCCATTGCAGCAATTTCAGCGTGTTACCCAGCTTTTTCTGGTCATCTTCACAATTTGGATACAAGAATTTCTTGTGATCCTCTAACATGCGCTTCACATTCAACCTCTCCTTGTCACTTTCACAGTTCCTCTTTGTACCAGCAATGACTCGACCAAAATTATCAGTGGGCTCATCTGATGCCTCTTCTTCAGCTTCCCCCATTGATGCCTCTTCTTCAGCTTCCCCCATTCTTGTATCGGCGAAAGGATAGTTGTCATCATCCTCTTCTTCTTCATTGTCTTCCATTATAACCCCTGTTTCTCCGTGCTTGGTCCAACAGCTATAGCCGGACATGAAACCGGACTTCAACAGGTGGTAGTGAAGGGTTTTTGAGGTAGCGTAATTCCTATCATTCTTACAATTACGATATGGACAACACATGAAACCATTCTACTTGTTTGCCTTAGCCACACGAATAAAATCATGCAGGCCATTAAGGAACCCTGGACTTAGTTGGTCATCGTACATCCATTGCCGGCTGATGTTCACTACACGATATCGAAGTGACCAAATTAATACAACTTCAACATCACATTACAATCAAAGTAGAGCTAGCAGTGACCAAATGTTATTACTACAAATAATAGATACTTACAGTTCATACATACATCTCATAAAACAACATATAACTATCTAAAACATTTACATTCAATAACAAATGTGATCATAATCGCAACTAAGGTAACAATTGAGCCAATAGCATAATGATACCGAGCCTCTTTGAAAATGGCATATTTTCTAATCTTTCTAACCTTCAAGCACATTCCAGCCATCTTGTTCTTGTGATCATCGACGATATCGGCAACATGTAACTCCAATCCCACCTTCTCATCTTTAGTTATTTTCAATGTTTGTTTAAAATGATCAATTTCTTTTTCAGCTTGTTTTAACTTCTCGAGCAGAATTGCATAGTCAGTTGGAATTTCTGGTTCAACTACTTCCTATAGATAAAAACATCTATGTCAATTTGGTGGCATAATTAATTGTCATACACATTAGATGATGTGTGAAATAGTTATAAAAGATAACGACATACCACATCTGAATCATAGACTGGACGAGGGCCGACGTGGGCGGATACCATAACCATAAAACTATAGAATAACTAAAATTAATACAAGTAAGTAAATCGTACACACAGCTATCTAAATCATACAAGTAATTTTTTTAACAAAAATGTTTTAAGAAGAACAAGAGGCTCACCAAGGTGGCCGGCGCCGCGACGAGACGGTGCGAGCGATCGATGGTGGTTAGGACGGGGATGGGAAGGCACGAAATAAACCACACCTACACATATGCAACCTAACAAGTTAATTTGAGCTCAAATTGCATATAAATCAAATAAAATCCCACATAATGATCACTCCCACAAAACCTAGCTAAAACCCACAAATCAAATATCTTTGAGCATATAACAAGATAATCTAGCAATGAGAGATGAAGGGGCAAAGTTGCTAACCTTTGTGAACACTTGGATAGATGGGGTGACTTCAAATCTTGACAAATCCTTGGCAAAATGGAGGATGAGCTTCGAGCAAGAAGAAGAACAGGGGAGAAAACAGAGAAATGAGAGCCCCTTCGATTGGCTGCGGATGAAGCATATATATAGGAAGTCTTTAGTACCGGTTGGTGTCACCAACCGGTACTAAAGGGCAACCTTTAGTACCGGTTCGTGCCACGAACTGGTACTAAAGAGGCATGCGGGGCCCAAGTCTGACCAAAAGCCTGCCACACCCCCTTTAGTATCGGTTCGTGACACGAACCGATACTAAAGGTACGTTACGAGCCATGCTAAAGGTCGCCCTGCTCCTAGCCGTTGAAGCCGGCATGGGAAAAAAAATCCTACGCACACGCAGATCTATCCATGGTGATGAGCATCTACGAGAGGGAGAGTGGATCTACATACCCTTGTAGATTGCTAAGCGGGAAGCATTAAGAAACGCGGTTGGTGTAGTCGAACTTCTTCGCGATCCAAATCGCCGTGCGTCCCGCGATCCAATCATGATCCGTCCCACGATCCAATCACGATCCGTCCCGCAATCCAATCATGATCCGTCCCGCGATCCAATCACGATCCGTCCCACGAACTTGATCACGATCCGTCCCATGAACTTGATCACGATCCTTCCGATCTAGCACCGAACGGACGGCACCTCCGTGTTCAGCACACATACAACTTGATGACGATCTCCACCGTCTCGATCCAGCAAGAAGGAGTTGAGAGGAATAAGAGTTCTCTGGCAGCCTGACGGCGCTCCAGCGATGGTGGTGGAGCAATTCCGGCAGGGCTTCGCCTAAGCACTGCAGAAATCCAATCTAGAGAAGAAACAACGCACTAGAGGAACAGGTAGCACGTGGCTGAAATTCTAGTGCAAAAACGCTAAAACCTCCAGTTGTATAAGAGGAGAGGAGGAGAGGCCTTGGCACAAGGGCCAAGGCCTCCTTGCTTTGGCCGACGGAGAGAGGGAGAGGTGGAGTCCACCTCCAATCCTAGTAAGACTAGGATTCACCCTATTTTGCCTTTCTTTTCCGGTTTTCTCTTAGGCCTTTTTCCTCCATCCGCATGGGCCTCTTGTGGATGTTCCACAAGCCCACTAAGGGCAGGTTTACACCCTACTACAGCCCATGTAGCCTCCTGGGTCAAAATATCCCTCCCGGTGGCCTCCCAGTACACTACCGGCACTCTCGATACACTACTGATGAGCCCAAAACTTTTCAGGCGACCAAAACAAGACTTCCTATGTATGAATCTTTACCTCCGGACCATTCCGGAGCTCCTCGTGATGTCCGGGATCTCATCTGGGACTCCAAACAAACTTCGGTCACCACCATACATAACTCTATACTACCGAAACGTCACCAAACCTTAAGTGTGTAGACCCTGCGGGTTTGAGAACTATGTAGACATGACCGAGACACCTCTACGGTCAATAACCAATGGCGGGACCTAGATGTCTACATTGGTTCCTGCATATTCTATGAAGATCTTTATCGGTTGAACCTCTATGTCAAGGATTCAGTTAATCCCGTATGATGTTCCCTTTGTTCTTCGGTATGTTACTTGCCCGAGATTCGATCGTCGGTATCTCCATACCTAGTTCAACCTCGTTACTGGCAAGTCTCTTTACTCGTTCCGTAATACAAGATCTCAAAGCTAACACGTAGTCACATTGCTTGCAAGGCTTATTGTGATGTTGTATTACCGAGTGGGCCCTGAGATACCTCTCCATGACACGGAGTAACAAATCCCAGTCTTGATCCATGCCAACTCAACAGACACCCTCGGAGACACCTGTAGAGCACGTTTATAGTCACCCAGTTACGTTGCTACATTTTATACACACAAGGTACTTCTCCGATATCTCTGAGTTGCATGATCTCATGGTCATAGGAACATATACTTGATATGCAGAAAACAGTAGCAATAAACTGACACGATCATAAGCTACGTTTGTAGTTTGGGTCTTGTCCATCACATCATTCTCCTAATGATGTGATCCCGTTATCAAATGACATCTCATGTCCATGGCTAGGAAACCTTAACCATCTTTCGATCAACGAGCTAGTTCACTAGAGGCATACTAGGGACATTATGTTTGTCTATGTATCCACACGTGTATCCGTGTTTCCAATTAATACAATTATAGCATGGGTAATAAGCGATTATCATGAACAAGGAAATACAATAATAAACACTTTATTTATTGCCTCTAGGGCATATTTCTAACACTCTCCCACTTGCACTAGAGTCAATAATCTAGTTCACATCACTATGTGATTTACATTGTAATGAATCGGACACCCATGCAGTTCTGGTGTTGATCATGTTTAGCCCTTGGAAGAGGTTTAGTCAATGGTTCTGCAACATTCAGATCTGTGTGCACTTTGCAAATATTTATGTCTTTGTCCATGATGTAATCGCGGATGGAGTTGAAGCGTCGCTTTATGTGTCTGGTCCTCTTGTGAAACCTTGGTTCCTTGGCCAGAGCAATGACACCAGTGTTGTCATAGAACAGGTTCATTGGATTCAGTGCACCAGGCACTATAACTGCTTCATCCAGCCACCTTCCTTCGCCGCCTCCGAGGCTGCCATGTATTCCGCTTTGAACATAGAATCAGCTACCACGCTTTGCTTGGAACTGGACCAGCTTATCGCTCCCCCGTTAAGAATAAATACGTATCCGGTTTGCGACTTAGAGTCGTCCGGATCAGTGTCAAAGCTTGCATCGACGTAACCCTTTACGACGAGCTCTTCATCACCTCCATAAACGCCAAACATTCCCTTAGTCCTTTTCAGGTACTTAAGGATATTCTTGACCGCTTGCCAGTGCTCCATTCCAGGATCACTTTGAAACCTTTCGGCCATACTTATGGCAAGGCTGACATCGGGTCTTGTGCACAACATTAAATACATGATAGAGCCTATGGCTGAAGCATAGGGGATGACACTCATATTTTCTCTATCTTCTGCAGTTACTGGGCATTGAGTCTTACTCAACTTCACACCTTGTAGCACAGGCAAGAACCCCTTCTTGGACTGTTCCATTTCGAACTTCTTCAAAACTTTATCAACGTATGTGCTCTGTGAAAGTGCTATTAAGCGTCTCGATCTATCTCTATAGATCTTAATGCCTAATATGAAAGCAGCTTCTCCTAGGTCCTTCATTGAAAAACTCTTGTTCAAATATTCCTTCATGCTTTCCAACATTTCTATATTGTTTCCAATCAGCAATATGTCATCCACATATAATACTAGAAACGCTATAGAGCTCCCACTCACTTTCTTGTAAATAGAAGCTTCTCCGTAAACTTGTATAAACTCAAACGCTTTGATCACCTCATCAAAGCTCTTATTCCAACTCCGAGATGCTTGCACCAGTCCATAAATGGATCGCTGGAGTTTGCAGACTTTGTCAGCATTCTCTGGATCGACAAAACCTTTGGGTTGCATCATATACAACTCTTCCTCAAGGAAACCGTTGAGGAATGCTGTTTTGACATCCATCAGACAAATTTCATAGTCAAAGTAAGCAGCTATTGCTAACATGATTCTGACAGACTTAAGCATCGCTACGGGTGAGAAAGTCTCATCGTAGTCAACTCCTTGAACTTGTGAAAAACCCTTTGCCACAAGTCGAGCTTTATAGACGGTGACATTACCTTCCGCATCTGTCTTCTTCTTAAAGATCCATTTGTTTTGAATGGCCTTTCGCCCTTCAGGTAATACTTCCAAAGTCCATACTTTGTTTTCATACATGGATCCCATCTCGGATTTCATGGCCACTAACCATTTCTCGGAATCCGAGCCCATCATTTCTCCTCCATAGCTCGTAGGTTCATTGTTGTCCAACAACATGACCTCCAAGACAGGGTTGTCGTACCACTCACGGGTAGTACGCGGACTTGTCGACCTACGAGGTTCAATAGAAGCTTGATCCAAAGCTTCATGGTCATCATCATTAACTTCCTCTTCTACCGTCGTAGGTTCCACAGAAACATCTTTCTGCGCTGTGCTACTTTCTGGTTGAAGTAAAGGTTCAATAACCTCATCAAGCTCTATTTTCCTCCCTCTCAATTCTTTCGAGAGAAACTCTTTCTCAAGAAATGTTCCATTCTTGGCGACAAACACTTTGCCTTTGGAGCTGAGATAGAAGGTATACCCGACTGTCTCTTTCGAGTATCCTATGAAGACGCATTTCTCCACTTTGGGTTCCAACTTTTCAGGCTGAAGCTTTTTGACATAAGCATCACATCCCCAAACTTTAAGAAACAACAATTTTGGCTTCTTGCCAAACCACAGTTCATATGGCGTCGTCTCAACGGATTTTGATGGTGCCCTATTTAAAGTGAATGCAGCTGTCTCTAATGCATAACCCCAAAACGATAGTGGCAAATCAGCAAGAGACATCATAGAACGCACCATATCTAATAAGGTTCGATTACGACATTCTGACACACCATTACGCTGTGGTGTTCCGGGCAGTGTCAACTGTGAAACAATTCCACACTGTCTTAAGTGACTGCCAAACTCATAACTCAGATATTCATCTCCTCGATCAGATCGTAGGAATTTAATCTTCTTGTTACGATGATTCTCAACTTCACTCTGAAATTCCTTGAACTTTTCAAATGTTTCAGACTTGTGTTTCATTAAGTAAATATACCCATATCTACATAAGTCATGAGTGAAGGTGAGAAAATAATGATATCCACCATGCGCTGTAACATTCATTGGACCGCACACATCAGTATGTATGATTTCCAATAAGTCACTCGCCCATTCCATTGTTCCAGAGAACGGCGTTTTAGTCATCTTTCCCATAAGGCATGGTTCACATGTGTCAAGTGATTCAAAATCAAGTGACTCCAAAAGTCCGTCAGCATGGAGCTTCCTCATGCGTTTTACACCAATATGACCTAAACGGCAGTGCCACAAGAAAGTGGTACTATCATTATCAACTCTACATCTTTTGGCATCAATGTTATGAACATGTGTGTCATCACTATCAAGATTCAATATGAATAAACCCCTAACATTGGGTGCATGACCATAAAAGATATTACTCATATAAATAGAACAACCTTTATTCTCTGATTTAAATGAGTAACCGTCTCGCAATAAACAAGATCCAGATATAATGTTCATGCTTAACGCAGGCACTAAATAACAATTATTCAGGTTCATCACTAATCCCGATGGTAATCGAAGAGAGAGCGTGCCGACGACGATCACATCAACCTTGGAACCATTTCCCACGCGCATCGTCACTTCATCCTTTGCCAGCCTTCGTTTATTCCGTAGTTCCTGCTTTGAGTTGCAAATGTGAGCAACAGAACCGATATCAAATACCCAGGCACTACTACGAGAGCTAGTAAGGTACACATCAATAACATGTGTATCATATATACCTTGTTTGTTGTTGGCCGCCTTCTTGTCAGCCAGGTACTTGGGCAGTTCCGCTTCCAGTGACCAGTTCCCTTGCAATGAAAGCACTCAGTTTCTACTTTGGGTCCATGCTTGGGCTTCTTTGCAGGAGTAGCAACTGCTTTGCCATCCTTCTTGGTTTTACCCTTCTTGCCCTTGCCCTTGACTTTGCCATTTTTCTTGAAACTAGTGGTTTTATTGACCATCAACACTTGATGTTCTTTCTGGATATCAGACTCAGCGACTTTTAGCATCGCAAACAGCTCGGCGACTGACTTGTTCATCCCATGCATGTTATAGTTCATCACAAAGTCTTGTAACTAGGTGGTAGTGATTGAAGAACTCTGTCAGTGATCTCTTCTGGCGGAAGGGCAATTCCCAACTCCGCTAGACGAGTTGAATACCCAGACATTCTGAGTATATGTTCACTGATAGACCCGTTCTCTTCCATCTTGCAAGCATAGAACTTATCAGAGGTTTCATACCTCTCGATCCGGGCGTTCTTCTAAAAGATAAAATTCAACTCCTGGAACATCTCATATGCTCCATGACGTTCAAAATGTCTTTGAAGTCCCGGTTCTAAGCCATACAATATTGCACACTGAACTATTGAGTAATCTCCAGTACGTGCCTCCCAAGCGTTCTTAACCTCTTCGGAGGTCATGTCTTCTGGTTGGTCACTAAAGGTGCATCAAGGACATATGATTTCTCGGAAGCCGTGAGGATAATCCTCAGATTTCAGGCCCAGTCAACAAAGTTACTTCCATCATCTTTCAACTTAGCTTTCTCTAGAAACACATTAAAATTCAGGGGTGCTACTGCGCGAGCCATTGATCTACAACATAAATATGCAAAGTTTACTTAGACTATTGTTCAAGATAATGAGTTTAGTTAATCAAATTACTAAAGCTCCCACTCAAATTGACATCCCTCAGGTCATCCGAGTGTCATATGATCCAAATCCACCAACTCATGTCCGATCATCACGTGAGTTGAGGTGGCTTCAATGGTGAACATCATTATGTTGATCATATCTACTATATGACTCATGTTCGACCTTTCGTTCTCTTGTGTTCCGAGGCCATGTCTGTACATGCTAGTCTCGTCAAGTTTAACCCGAGTGTTCTGCACGTGCAACACTGGCTTGCACCCGTTTTATGTGAACGTAGAATCTATCACACCCGATCATCACGTGGTGTCTCAACACGACGAACTTTTGCAACTGTGCACACTCGGGGAGAACACAATTTTATCTTGAAATTTAAGTGAGGGATCACATTATAATGCTACCGTCGTACTAAGCAAAACAAGGTGCATAAAAGGATTAACATCACATGCAATTCATAAGTGACATGATATGGCCATGAACTTGTGCGTTAGATCTCCATCTTGAAAGCACCGACATGATCTCCATCGTCACCGACACGACACTATGATCTCCATCATCTTGATCTCCATCAACGTGTCGCCATCGGGGTTGTCACGCCCTGCATGCTGCTACTACTATTGCTACTGTTTAGCGATAAAGTAAAGCATTACATAGCACTTAATGATTGACATGCAGGTCATACAATAATTAAAGATAACCCTATGGCTCTTGCCGGTTGCCGTACTCATCGACATGCAAGTCATGAAATTCTATACATCACATGATCATCTCATACATAACATATATCACATCATGTAATTTGCCATATCACATCACAACATACCCTGCAAAAACAAGTTAAACGTCCTCTAACTGTTGTTTGCATATTTTACGTGGCTGCTACGGGTTTCTAGCAAGAACGATTCTCACCTACGCATAAACCACAACGGTGATACATAATTTTCTTTTCAACCTTCTCAAGGACCACCTTTGTTGAATCCGATCCAACTAAAGTGAGAGAAACTGCCACTCGCAAGCCATCTAGGCAAAAAGTTGCGTCGATGGAACCGATCTCTCGTAAGCGTACGAGTAATGTTGGTCCGGGCCGCTTCATCTCACAATACCGCTAAACCAAAATCCGACCAAGGTAGGAAGCAATCTAAGCATCAACGCCGCAAAACCTTTTGTGTTCTACTCGATATCTCATCAACACATAGACCTAGCTCTGATACCATTGTTGGGGAACGTTGCACGGGAAACAAAAAATTTCCTACGCACATGCAGATCTATCCATGGTGATGAGCATCTACGAGAGGGAGAGTGGATCTACATACCCTTGTAGATCGCTAAGCGGGAAGCGTTAAGAAACGTGGTTCGTGTAGTCGAACGTCTTCGCCATCCAAATCATCGTGTGTCCCACGATCCAATCATGATCCGTCCCGCTATCCAATCACGATCCGTCCCGCGATCCGATCACGATCCGTCCCACAAACTTGATCACGATTCGTCCCATGAACTTGATCACGATCCTTTCGATCTAGCACCGAACGGACGGCACCTCCACGTTCAGCACACGTATAGCTTGATGACGATCTCCACCGTCTTGATCCAGAAAGAAGGAGTGAAGAGGAAGAAGATTTCTCCGGCAGCCTGACGGTGCTCCGACAATGGTGGTGGATCAATTCCGGCAGGGCTTCACCTAAGCACTCCAGAAATCCGATCTAGAGGAGAAACTATGCACTGGAGGAACGGGTAGCACGTGGCTGAAATTCTAGTGCAAAAACCCTAAAACCTCCAGTATATATAAGAGGAGAGGAGGAGAGCCTTGGCACAAGGGCCAAGGCCTCCTTGCTTCGGCTAAAGGAGAGAGGGAGAGGTGGAGTCAACCTCCATTCCTAGTAGGACTAGGATTCACCCTATTTTGCCTTTCTTTTCCACTTTTCGCTTAGGCCTTTTTATCCAGCCGCATGGGCCCCTTGTGGATGTTCCACCAGCCCACTAAGGGCTGGTTTACAGACTCCTACAGCCCATGTAGCCTCTTGGGTCGAAATACCCCTCCCGATGGCCTCCCGGTACACTATCGGCACTCCCGGTACACTATCGATTAGCCCGAAACTTTTCCGGCGACCAAAACATGTTTTCCTATATATCAATATTTACCTCCGGACCATTCTAGAGATCCTCGTGACATCCGGGATCTCATCCGGGACTCCGAACAAACTTCGGTCACCACCATACATAACTCTATACTACCGAAACGTCACCAACCTTAAGTGTGCAGACCCTGCGGGTTCGAGAACTATGTAGACATGACCGAGACACCTCTACGGTCAATAACCAATGGCGGGACCTGGATGTCCACATAGGTTCCTAAATATTCTATGAAGATCTTTATTGGTCGAACCTCTATGTCAAGGATTCAGTTAATCCCGTATGATGTTCCCATTGTTCTTCGGTATGTTACTTGCCCGAGATTCGATCGTCGGTATCTCCATACCTAGGTCAACCTCATTACTGGAAAGTCTCTTTACTCGTTCCGTAATACAAGATCTCGCAACTAACACTTAGTCACATTGCTTGCAAGGCTTATTGTGATGTTGTATTACCGAGTGGGCCCTGAGATACCTCTCCGTCACACGTTGTAACAAATCCCAGTCTTGATCCATGCCAACTCAAAAGACACCCTCGGAGACACCTGTAGAGCACCTTTATAGTCACCCAGTTACATTGCGAAGTTTGATACACACAAGGTACTCCTCCGATATCTGTTAGTTGCATGATCTCATGGTCATAGGAACATATACTTGACATGCAGAAAACAGTAGCAATAAACTGACACGATCATAAGGTACGTTTGTAGTTTGGGTCTTGTCCATCACATCATTCTCCTAATGATGTGATCCCGTTATCAAATGACATCTCATGTCCATGGCTAGGAAACCTTAACCATCTTTCGATCAACGAGCTAGTTCAATAGAGGCATACTAGGGACATTGTGTTTGTCTATGTATCCACACATGTATCCATGTTACCAATTAATACAATTATAGCATGGATAATAAACGATTATCATGAACAAGGAAATACAATAATAAACACTTTATTGATTGCCTCTAGGGCATATTTCCAACAAGAACCGGCTCATAACCATACTGGGAATTACGTGTCGGACGAAAGGTCTGTTTTCTACAAGTGAAGGCATCCAGGTGAGAGGCAAGGGTTGTTTCCCAGCAATTACCTTTCCCGATTCGGTGAAAGGATGGCAGGAGAACTGGTTCTACTGCCAAGACTTGCCAGTCACGGACAACCAGCTAGGGCTACCTTTGTACACATCAGAGCGCATTTGGTCGCTTCCCAAGATAACTATTACCAAGGAAGAAAAGGTGGACGTAGACATCCTACTGATTGCCCTGGTGGCCCTGGTGCAGAAGGCTGTCAACGGTCTAGACCTGCTGGTAGTCTTGTTTCAGAGGAGAATTCAGCCACTACAGGCGAGTATCCACTCTATGTGGGAGTACACCGGATCAGATGATGGCACTCGGACGCAGCATGAGGAGCTTTAAAGAGAGTCAGTCGGGAACAAGATCAAGGCAATCACTGCGGCGCGCGACAACCCCAGGGTGAGTAGGCTGGTGCCTTTGTTCTCTCTAGATAATAGAGAATAAACCGAATGAGGTAACTTCCAGAGACTCGAAATCCGAATATCATTGCTATGCTTGAGTTTGTATTATCTTGACTTGTTCATTGTCCACTCGGCAGGTCTTTGCGGGGTTGATTGGTGAGATTACAATTGTGAATTAGGATTCGATTGACGTGGCGAGCGATACTGACACTATGGAGGATTCCACCTAAGTGGGAGAAGAGGAAGAGCATAGCGATGACAAAGATGAGGACGACGAGGAGGACTCAAGCGAGAGCGGTGAGGTGGAGTCCTCGCAATCTGAGGGCAGCATGCCCGAGTCCCGCTCCAAGTCACGCCATGACCCAGGGGTTGCTAGCGGCGGTTCGAAGCCGAGTGCTGTCAAGCCGACTGCTTGTGCTCCCTCGACCCGGAGTACGAAACGTGGCTGTGCGGAGCTGGTCTCTTCGCCTGAGAAGGCCACGAAGCAAGCCAAGGTTATCGCCACCAAGACTCGGAAGGCAGTTTTCATTCCGAAGATCAAGATGACCATCACCATTGCTTCAGCGTAAGAAATTTCATTCGAATGTTATTGTTTAAGTCCATCCGAGGGAGATTGAACATTTTGAATGTTTCCTTGTGTAGTGCCGACACTTCAACGACTTCACCAGAGCTTCCGACCCTGGAGAAGGAGCGAGCCGAAGTAGATGCGACATCCTCGAAGGGTAAAATTTTGATACTTTTATGATATATGCTTGTAACTTTGCTTCAAGCTCATATCCGAATGATTTTTGAATGCTTGTTGCCCCGACTGACGTGATTGATGTCGATGTGGTCGACAAAGTTGATCTTCCTAATCCCTCTACAAACGTGGAGGGTGTCATGCTGGAGGCATCTCTTGTTGGTGCTTTGGCGACGTCACCAGGGACCAGCTCGGGCACTGGAGTTGCACTCGGGACTGGTACATCGTCCTTTATGCCGGTTCCTCGTGAGACTAGCATCTTCTCCCTGCACCATGTCCCAGAGGACTAGATGGGAGCGAGCAAGGAAGCATTGATCCAGCTGGAGCTAATGTGCGACAAGCTAAAGATGGTGTATGACGCCAGTGGAGTGTTGCAGAAGAATGTCCGAGTAAGTACTCTCATAAGTACCTTCCCCATTTGGTAGCTTGGTTGATCTATCAGTAGTTTCGATCCCGAGTGGGTTTCCTTCTGGGCACACCCATTGGGTTTTAATTTTCAAGTGGGGGCGCGTCGAGCGCACCCACTGGGTGTAGTCCCCGAGGCTGCCGTCGACTGAAGCAGTCGACGGTAGTCTGAACAGCGTAGGAATATGTTGAACTTGAATTTTCCAGTGAGGGTGTGTTGAGCACACCCACTGGGTGTAGTCCCCGAGGTTGCCGTTGACTGAAGCAGTCGGTGGGAGTCTTAGAGTTTTGAAGCCCGACCGAATGATCTGAATGTCATATCCGATTGATGAATCGTATGTCCTGTGTGACCGAAATTTTCCTTCCCATTTTTTGTTTGTAGTCTATTTGTAAGCTTGGAAGACACTACATTGCTCTGAAGGAGGAGGTGTTGGCCCTGCTTCTTGATTTGGAGGCTGAGAAAGAGCTGGAAGGTATAGCATTTCTTATCCGACTGCTATGGTTGTTCTTATTTCTCCCTGTCCGACTGAGTCCACTTCACCAGATCTTCATGGAGAAAATCATAATCTTGTCAATAGACTGAAGAATTATGTTTCTTTAGTAACCGTGAAGACAACCCTCGAGAAAGACACTGAGCTGGCATAGGCTCAGAAGGAGGCCAGTCGATAGGCCAAGGAGGTCGAGGAGAAGCTGAAATCAGTCAGCAATCTGGAGGAGGAGAAGAAATCCCTTGAAGCCGCTGTGAAGAATACCAAGGAGGAGCTCGCCGAGTGGAAGGCCAAATTCGATCACGTTACTGCCAAGAAGGCTGAGTTGGAGCAGTTCGTCCATGAGTTTGGCGACACCGTGAGGGAAAAGCTCAAAGGTCGACTTTCCCGAATGATCCGTGTATATTTTGATTGACCGAATGAAGTTATTTGAATCTGACTCTTCTTTCAATTTGACGGAATTCAGAATTCTACTTTGACGTTATCGAGGAAACTAAGAAGATCGAGAGGGAGCTGGATCCTGTCTCGAGAGCTGCTGAAGGCTAGCGCGGCCATGCCCTATCTCTGACGGGAAGAACGCATTGACGAGGCAGTTCCATATTTCTAGAGGCTCCACCTTGGCATCATGGATATTGAAAAGGATCTCTTCTTTGATGAAGAAGCTGCGAAGGATCTGGAGTCCACACTAAACTGGGTGAGAGATGTGCCACACCAACTAAAGATGTGGAAGAAATCAGCAGCCCGAGCTGGGGCCAACATTGCTCTTTCACTGGTTCGAGTCCACTGCAAGGGAGTGGACGAGAAGAAACTGAAGTCTTTGGAGGCCACCAATTGGAAAAAGGCCAGAATTGAAGACTTCATGGAGATGTTCATGAAGGCCGCCACCCGAATCGCAGAAAGCCTTGACCTGGACATGTTCCTTGAAGCAGTGCCTAACCTCGAGTGATTACCGGGTTACCAAAAACATCTTTAATCATTTGCCTCGAAATGACGAGTGGTATCTCTAAGACTTTTAAACGAGCCTGAGGCTCCTATCATCCGTACCTTCAGTTTGAAGAATGCAGTTCTTTTCTGCTTTATCTTTGCCTGATGTTTTGAATGTTTCCACTTGAAGTGAATCATAACTTAGGCGATGCGGAATCACGACCAATCCTCCGAGTGTTGGTAAACTTAGGCGACACGGAGTCGCATCTAAGTCCCCGAGTGCAGGCGAGGCCCCCACTCGGAGTAGTTTGTCATCTAGATGAACAATGATGGTCCTGTTCATCTTGACAATCGAGTGCGAAGAATGTCCCACTCAAAGAGTTTTTTAACTTAGGTGATGCGGGATCATGGCTAAGTCCCCGAGTGTTGGTAAGACCTTCACTCAGAGTGATTCGTTAACTTAGGCAATGCTGAGTCGCAGCTAAGCCCCTGAGTGAAGGCGAGGCCCTCACTCGTAGTAGTTTGTCATCTAGAAGAACAATGATGGTGAGGAATCACTAGAAGGGTATGCCTAGAGGGGGAGGGGTGAATAGACTACTTGTAGGAATTTAAAACTATCTCGAGCATAAGTTAAAGGTTGGCAGTTTTTGTCAATTATAGCAAATCTAGCACACCCTACACATGCAAGTCATCAAGTATAGCAGTGGAAAGTAAAGACATTGCACATGGAAATGAGGAGTAGATATAGGGAGATCAAATGCATGAAAGACACGAAGATTTTTCCCGTGGTTCCGATAGGCGGTGCTATCGTCGGTCCACATTTATGGAGTCTTCAACCCACGGAGGGTAACAGTCGCGAGAGTCCACGGAGGCTCCACCCATAAGGGTCCACAAAGTAGCAACCTTGACTATTCCATAACGGCTTCCTTCCACGAAGGACTAGCCTCACTATGGGTAGATCTTCACGAAGTAGGCGATCTCCTTGCCCTCACAAACTTCTTGGTTCACTCCAAAACACGAAGTAGGAGGCTCCCAAGTGACACTTAACCAATCTAGGAGGCACCACTCTCCAAAAGGTAATAGCCGTGATAGTGTCGATGAACTCCTTGCTCTTGTGCTTCAAGATGAGTGACTCCTCAACACACAATCACTCTCTCACAGAGTTGGCGATGGTGGAAGAGATTGATTGGGTGGAAATCAACCTGGGGAGGCTAGAGACTAAGATTCATATGGCAGGAATGGAATGGCATGATCTCAACACATGAGTACGTGGCTCTCTTTGAGAAAATAGGATGGGGCAAGTATGGAATAGTTCTGAGTGCTTCTCTACGAGTGAGTTGTGGTGGAGGGATGTATATAGGCAACTCCAAAAATCCAACCGTTACACCCAATAAGTCAGACTCGGTGACAACAATGTGTTAATCTTGGTGCTACCGAGTTGCCTCAAAGGTAGTAACTTTTGAATCTTGGTGAGACCGATACAGAAAACTCGGTTGCACCGATAAGGTGACCAACGGTCAGATTGCCAAACTCGGTGACGCCGATTCAAAAAACTCGGTCGTACCAATTTTGTGAATTTTTGTAATAGGAAGTTGGCAAGACAAACTTGCTGGCACCAAATTGGAATTGGTTGCACCGAAGTGGCGACGGTTTGGCTGAGTCTGTCTGAGGCTGAGAATCGGTGGCACCGAGTGGAAAGTGTTGGTTGCATCAATTTTGGATATCTGGCTTTGGACAAACTTTTTTGGAAGAGCTTGTGGGTGTATGTGGTGACTATCACTTGTGCACATATGAGCAATTTTTTCACCAATAGTACCTTACCCCCTTTTGATAGTATTGGCTTTCCTATGGACTCAATGTGATTTCTCACAAAGGTAAAATGTAGAGTCCTCTTGCTTGAAGCTTTACCAATGCTATTCCTTCTCCTTCTTCTTCATGGGGATACTCTCCACACTCCTTTTGCCAACTCATCTCACTATGGACTTTATTTGAAATACACTAGATGGAAGTATTAGTCCAAGAGATAGTGTATGTTGTCATGAATTATCAAAACCACCAAAGGAGTACATTGTGCTTTCAATCTCCCCCTTTTTTGTAATTGATGACAACATACAATCAAAGCTTCAACTAAATATATGCAGGTATATAATGAAGACTTTGAGAGACGCATGACTTAGACTTGCTCCCCCTAAATGTGTTTAATCCCTTTAAAGGATAGTTTCTTTGGAATGCATGGACACACACATAGTGGAAGGGATATAATAAGTCATGTGAATCTTGGCTATATGAAACAAATGTATATGAATGAGGTGTATCCTTGTTCAAGACTTCACTCTTACAAAAAATATGTGCAAGAATCAAGAGATCATCTTCATCAAAGATATGATGCATATACTTACCTTGAGTTCTTGAGCATTCTAGTAGTAGATATACACATGATAAAACAATGTTAGGAAACACAAGAGTATTCTACCAATCAAAGGCAATAGAACTCAAGAGTACCAAGATGTGGAGAACATATAGAAGATAGTATTCCTTAAGATTGATATGTCTCCATTTAGAATTTTCTCCCTGGATAAGAAATAGTAGGACATCCTCTCGCCCTAAATCTTAGCATGTAGATATTGGGATTGGATAGGGTGAGAAAAGTTTAACATTAGAAATCAAATGCAACAAATACATCTTTCTCCAAAACATATTCCCCCCTACTTTGGTATTCTCCCCTTGTTTATATATGTGTAAACTTTTGATATTCTCCTCTCTCCCTAAATTATATCTCCCCCTTTGCATAAGCATGTATCTCCCTCTTTCGCATTGAAGCTTTGGTATTTCTCCCCCTTTGGCATTAATTTCCAAAAAGGTCAGATATAAAGTCAGATACAGGGATCCTTGAGAAAAAGGGTCCCAGAATGTAGGATTTATAGAATATGAAAATCATAAGTAAAATGAGGGAATCATTGAAAATAATTTCTATCCCTTTGTCTAAACTAAAAATTTGTCTAACTTGTCCTCCTTTGAGTTAGGAATCCTTGAATGTATTTCTCCCACTTCCTCCTTGAATGTATTTCTCCCTCCCCCCTTATATATAAGCGATCATCGAAGAAATGTTCCAATCACAGAAGGAAACTCAAAGTTTTAGATATATAAACAAAGACTGAAATATGATAGAAGGTCGGTGGCTCCGAGACAAACTTGTTAGTGGTATCGATATGACGTTATGCAGCTCATCTAATGCATTGGTAGAACCGAGTCCTTTGTACCGGAGGCTCCGAGCCATAAGATAGAAACTTTGATGAATTTCCAAACTTTTCCAAGTATGTGAAAATTTGTAACACGTAACGAAATTGTAAATGAAAATCAGTCAGGGAAGAAGAGCAAAATATTGCAAATTATGGTATACCAATTGCAGGTAATTTACAAAGAGGTATCAACTAGAAAAGATTTGAATGGTTCCAAGAAATTGTGCAATATAGAACGAACCAAACAAGATTATTAACTATATGATGGGCGGTGACTAGGTCACCTATATTAGAGTATATTAACTTAGGAGCCAAGAAAGAATACTTGATCATAGGTCATACTTAGTGTTGAGCTCAAAATGGGGTTACCATTTTTCGTTTAAGCATTTTAATGTATTCATATAGATTGAGTTGCTTTATCTCATGACTTGGAGTAAAGCTATATCATGTATATGAGTACATACCTTTGACTGATGTTGTTGATGTAGCTTGTAGGTGAACTTTATGAGGATGCTCGAGGTTGATGAGGATCATCTTGAGTTGGGAGCTATCCTTGTCGTTTTCGTTCACTTTTCACCTACATAGGTGAGTCACACAAGGGAGAATATGATATATCCAAATGACATGATACCAATTGAGATTTAGCAATTGAGGAATATATGTCAAGGATATGTTTTGTTGTCTTCTTCCTTTCATCATCAAAGCGAGGTGTGGATACTTTGTCATGACAAGATTGCTTAAGATATGAGTTGTTGGCAATCTTGTGGAGTGTTTTTTTTCAAATTACATACAAAAGGGTTAGATGAAAGACAAGGGAGCATAGAATTCCAAGATATATGATATCCAAGTTAATAGCATGGAATAGACAATGAAGCTCATCCCCTTGCATACATCCGAGTGAGCTTAGCTCAAGTTTGAAGCATCAATGATGTTCAACTCACTCCTCAGATGACAAAACACTTTTTCATCAAGTGGCTTAGTAAATACATCGACCAATTGCTTGTTAGTACGAACATGCTTAAGATCAATATCTCCTTTGGGAACATGATCACGAATGAAATGATGTTGAACTTGAATATGCTTGGTTCAAGAGTGTTGCAAAGGATTATGACCAATCTTAATAGCACTCTCATTCTCAAAAAGTAATGGCACATTTTTAACATAGATTCCATAATCTTTAAGCATTTTTGTCATCCATAATAATTGTGCACAACATGATCCAGCGACAATGTATTCCGCTTCGGCAGTAGATAGAGACATCGAGTTTTGTTTCATGGGGGACCAAGACACAAGCGATCTACCAAGAAATTGACATGTACCCGAGGTGGATTTCTATCAACCTTGTCACCGACATAGTCAGAGTCGGAGTAGCCAACAAGATTAAAGGAAGATCCCTTGGGATAGCAAATGCCAAAGTTTGGTGTATGTATCAAGTATCTCACAACGTGTTTCACATCCTTAAGATGATATTCTTTGGATGCAACTTGATATCTAGAACACATGCAAACACTAAGAATAATATCTAAATGGGAGGCACATAGATAAAGCAATGAACCAAGCATTGATCGATAAACCTTTTGATCAACCGGTTCAGCCTCCTTAGTAAGATCATCGTGTCCACTAGTGGGCATGGGAGTTTTCATACCTTTGCACTCTTACATGTTGAACTTATTGATGAATTCCTTTGTGTAATTGGTTTGAGAGATGAATGTACCTTCTCTCGTTTGCTTGATTTGTAGACCACGAAAGAATTTCAGCTCACACATCATAGACATCTCATACTTCTCTGACATCAACCTTCCAAATTTATCACTAAATTGTGGGTTAGTACATCCAAAGATAATATGATCCACATAAATTTGGCACACAAATAATTCACCATTAACTCTCTTTGTGAATAAGGTTCTGTCAGTTTTACCAATTAAAAATCCTTTTTCAAAGAGAAACTTCGTTAGGCATTTATACCAAGCACGAGGAGCTTGCTTAAGACCATATGAAGCCTTATGAAGTTTGTAAACGTGGTCAGGTTTCCTAGGATTTACAAAACCAGGTGTTAGCTTAACATAGACCTCTTCTTCAATCTCACCATTAAAAAGTGCACTTCTAATATCCATTTGGTGAAGTGATATCATGGTGATTAGCATAAGCAAGAAGAATTCGAATAGCTTCTAGTCTAGCAACGGGGGTGTAGGTCTCACCTTAGTCCATACCTTCGACTTGCGTATATCCTTGTGCTACAAGGCGAGCCTTGTTGTCAATGACTTGAACATCTTCATCTTGCTTGGTTAGAAATACCCTTTTCGTGCCGATGATGTTTTGCTCATCCTTGGTATTCTCCACGAGTGTCCACACTTTGTTCCTTTCGAAGTTGTGAAGCTCTTCATGCATAGCGTTCACCCAATCTGCGTCTTCAAGAGCT
The DNA here is from genome assembly GCA_022496015.1 of Hordeum marinum. Classification (NCBI taxonomy): domain Eukaryota; kingdom Viridiplantae; phylum Streptophyta; class Magnoliopsida; order Poales; family Poaceae; genus Hordeum; species Hordeum marinum. The sequence continues at coordinate 122,070,465 of CM039672.1, forward strand.
TGTTCAACCTTCAAGGGTTCAATGCTAGAAATGGAAGAATAATGGTCACAAAAGTTAGCCAAGCGAGTTTTAGAGCATGTGATCCTCCCTGTTTGTATATCACCAAAGATTTGGTTTAGGGGATGCTTCTTGGTCACTTGTGCTCGAACTCGGGTTAGCTTTGGCTTGTTAGTAGGAGGAGCTTCTTCTTCTTCATTATCTCCTTCATCTTCATTGTTGTCGAAGTGGTCGTCTCCTTGAAGTGGTGGTGAAGGAGGGTTTGGTAGATCTTCATGATGTACTTCCTCCTCCTCTTCATCTTTTCGTGTACCACTTGTGCATGCTTCCATGTCGTTTTGTCGGTAGCCTTGATCCGAAGTAGGAGCTTCCACTTGAGTTGATGAAGTACTTTACTTCACCTCCATGGGACGAATCTTGCCGATGGGAAAATCTTGGATAGCTTCCGAAAGATCTTTATCACCTACATCATTTGGTAATTATTCGACTTGCAAACTATTAGACTCATCAAACTTCACATCTATCGTCTCTTCAATTTTTTGAGTGAATTTGTTGTAGACGCGGTATGTGTGAGAGTTTGATCCATAACCATGTAGGAAACCTTCATGAGATTTGGACGCAAATTTAGCACGGCCATGCTTATCAATAATGTAATACTTAGAGATGAATACCCAAAAGTATCCAACTTGGGGTTTGTTATAGTTGAGAAGCTCATATGCCGTTTTACTAAGAAGCTTGTGCAAGTAGAGTCGCTTTGTGGCAGGACATGCTGTTTCCATGGCTTCTACCCAAAAGTGTCTTTGCGTCTTGTATTCGTCAAGAATCGTTCTTGCCATATCAATGATTGTTCGGTTATTTCTCTCAACAACTCCATTATGTTGAGGCATGTACGTAGTAGAGAACTCATGTGAGATACTCTCTTCGTCAAGAAAGGTTTCCACATGGGTGTTCTTGAACTCTGATCCGTTATCGCTTCAAACCTTCTTGATCTTCACTTCAAATTGATTTTGCGCTTTGTGTGTGAAGTTCTTGAAGATATTTTGTACCTGTGACTTATCATCAAGAAAGAATACCCACGTAAATCTGGAAATATCATCAAGTACAACTAGACCATAAGAGTTTCCACTGAGACTCTTGTAAGCATTGGTACCAAAAAAATCCATCTGAAGTAACTCGAGTGGTCTCCTAGTAGTCATGATGTTCTTGACTAGATGACTTCCACCTACCTGCTTTCCTGCTTGACAAGTGCTACAAAGCCTATCTTTGTCAAGCATAACATATTTAATACCAAGAATGTGATCGCCCTTGATAAGCTTATCTAGATTGCGCATGCCTACATGTCCTAGCCTTGTATGCTATAGCCAACCTTTGGAAGATTTTGTAATAAGACAAGTACGAGGTTGGACCTTTTTAGTGAAATTGACAATCTATAGATCACCTCTACGAATACCGGTAAAGACAATTTTATGATTATCAAATCAAAACACTTGGCAATCTACTTTGGTAAATAGCACATTGAAACCGACGTCTGCTAGTCTAGATACAAAAAGAAGATTGTATCCAAGGGATACAACAAGCATCACATTTTGAATGGATCTATCATGAGATATGGCCACCTTACCAAGGCCAAGTACCTTACCTTTAGAATTGTCTCCAAAGGTCACGTACCTTCAAGGGCCTTGATTAGGCGTGATCTCTTGGAACATGTCTTTATCACCAGTCATGTGATCCGTGCATCCACTATCGAGAATCCACTCTTTTTCACCAGACAAGTAATCCTTGAAGTTTGCCATTAGACTTAGATTCTTCATGATCTTTTCATGCTCGATGTCGGAAAACTCATCTTCATCATAGTAGCCATGTTCTTCATTGTCATCATTTGGTGGAATCTCCTCGTCATAGAAACCAAGAGACTCGTTAGAATCTTAACCATGACAATGTTCAAGTTTAGGAATGTGAATGGATTCAATAATAATGTTTTTGATAGTGGTGACATCTCCTTTAGCACGCATAAGATCATGAAGCTCAAATATGCATTTATTAAAGTTGGGTCACTAGGCTTCATATTGTGAAAACCAACAGTTTTATGAAGAATTTCATAAAGATTACTTAATCAATGATTTGGATATCGTTTCTCCAAATCAGTCCACAAAGTATAAGCACATGCAATGTTCTTCAATTGAGAAAGCATGAATCTTGGTAAGCCTCTAACAATAAGATTGACAGTTCTAAGGTTACCAAGCATGTAAATTTCCTCTTTGTATGTGGGATGAAATTCATCAATGGGGAGCACATAGGGATTTTCAATGTGTTTTCTAAAATGAAATTTATCAAATAGATCAATCATGGCATTCTTCCATCGACTATATTACTCTCCATCAAGAATGGGCACTCTACAATACAAACTCTCCACACTAGACACATCCATCTTCCTCCACGGTGGTGAAACCAAAGCAATGGAGACCAATGCCCTGATACCATTGAGGGATCTCTAGAAGGGTCTGTCTAGAGGGGGTGAATAGCCTACTTGCAGGAATTTCAAACTACCTCAAGGATAAGTTTAAGGGTTGGCGGTTTTTAGCTATTATAGCAAATCTAGCACACCATACACATGCAAGTCATCAAGTATAGGAGAGGAAAGTAAATACATTGCACATGGAAATAAGGAGTAGAGATAGGGAGATCAAACGCATGAGAGACACGAAGATTTTTCCTATGGTTCCAATAGGTGGTGCTATCGTACGTCCACGTTTATGAAGACTTCAACCCACGGAGGGTAACGGTCGCGAGAGTCAATGGACGGCTCCACCCATAAGGGACCACGAAGTAGCAACCTTGACTATTCCATAACGGCTTCCGTCCACAAAGGACTAGCCTCACTATGGGTAGATCTTCATGAAGTAGGTGATCTCCTTGCCCTTACAAACTTCTTGGTTCACTCAACAACATGAAGTAGGAGGCTCCCAAGGGACACCTAACCAATCTAGGAGGCACCACCCTCCAAAGGTAATAGGCTCAATAGTGTAGATGAACTCTTGCTCTTGTGCTTCAACATGATAGACTCCTCAACACACAATCACTCTCTCACAGATTTGGCTATGGTGGAAGAGATTGATTGGGTGGAAAGCAGGTTGGGGAGGCTAGAGATCAAGATTCATTTGGTAGGAATGGAATGGCATGATCTTAACACATGAGTAAGTGGCTCTCTATAAGAAAATAGGATGGGGCAAGTATGGAATAGTTCTGAGTGATTCTCTTGCGAGTGAGTGGTGGTGGAGGGGTATACATAGGCATCTCCAAAAATCCAACCGTTACACCTAATAAGTCAGACTCGGTGACACCGATGTGTTAATCTCGATGGTACCGAGTTGCCTTAATGGTAACAACTTTTGAATCTCGATGAGACCGATACATAAAACTCTGTTGCACCAATAAGGTGACCAACGGCCATATTGTCGAACTCGGTGATGCCAATTCAACAAACTCGGTTCGACCAATTTTGTGAATTTGTGTAACACGAAGTTGGCAACCCAAACTTGCTGGCACCGAATTGGAATCGGTTGCACCGAAGTGGCTAGGGTTTGGTTGAGTCTGTCTGAGCCTGAGAATTGGTGGCACCGGGTGGAAAGTGTTGGTTGCACTGATTTTGGATTTTGGCTTTGGACGGACATTTGTGGAAGAGCTTGTGGGTGTATGTGGTGACTATTACGTGTGCACATATGATCATTTTGTTCACCAACAGTACCTTACCCCCTTTTGATATCACTGCTTTCCTATGGACTCAAAGTGATTTCTCACAAAGGTAAAATGTAGAGTCCTCTTGCTTGAAGCTTTTCCAATTGTATTGCTTCTCCTTCTTCTTCATAGGGATACTCTCCACACTCATTTTGCCAACCCATCTCTCGATGGACTTTATCTGAAATACACTAGATGAAAGTATTAGTCCGAGAGATAGTGTATGTTGTCATGAATTTCAACACCACCAAAGGAGCACATTGTGCTTTCAGATGGTCCTATTCATCTTGACAATCGAATGTGGAGAATGTCCCACTCGAAGAGTTTTTTAACTTAGGTGATGCGGGATCGTGGCTAAGCCCCCGAGTGTTGGTAAGACCTTCACTCAGAGTGATTTGTTAACTTAGGCGACGCGGATTCGCAACTAAGCCCCCGAGTGCAGGTGAGGCCCTCACTCGAAGTAGTTTGTCAGCTAGACGAACAATGATGGTCATGTTCATATTGACAATCGAGTGTGGAGAATGTCCCACTCGAAGAGTTTATTAACTTTGGCGATGTGGGATTGTGGCTAAGCCCCCGAGTGTTGGTAAGATCTTCACTCAGAGTGATTTGTTAACTTAGGCAATGGTGAGTCGCAGCTAAGCCCCCGAGTGCAGGTGAGGCCCTCACTCAGAGTAGTTTGTCATCTAGATAAATGATGATGGTCCTGTTCATCTTGACAATCAAGTGTGGAGAACGTCTGACCCGAAGAGTTTTTTAACTTAGGTGATGCCGGATCGCGGCTAAGCCCCGAGTGTTGGTAAGACTTTCACTCGGAGTTATTTGTTAACTTAGGCGACGGGGAGTCGTAGCTAAGCCCCCGAGTGCAGGCATTGTCCTTACTCGGAGTAGTTTGTACTTAGGAAAAATCAGGTTTGAAGCTATGTGTTTTATGTTTTACTCCCATTGGGGGTGGTAGTCAAATTTCCACAGAGTAAAATGAAACAAAGCTTTATTCACCGAGATCACTCTGATTTATTACGAAAGTCTTAATTTACATCCATCGTGTTCTATGTGTAGAACTTGCGGAGCAGATCCGCATTCCAAGTCTGAGCTTCTTCAATGTCATCATTGATGTTGTACAATCGGTATGCTCCATTATGCAGGAATTTGGATATGACGTATGACCCTTGCCATGGAGGCACCAACTTGTGGGCTCTCTACTGATCCAATTGGAGGACGAGACCCCTACCTGAAATGCTCGGCCTCTAACTTGTCTATTGTGGTAGTGCCTCGGGTCTTGTTGATAGAGCATGGACCTTATGAGGGCTAACTCCCTTTCTTCTTCCAGGACATCAAGACCGTCTTGATGATCTGCTTTGGCATCAGCTTCATCATATTTTTCTTCTCGGAGGGAATTATATTGAAGATCAGACGGCAGCACGACTTCTAACTCATAGACCATGAAGAAAGGAGTGCGTTGTGTGGAGCGGTTTGGGGTTATCCAAATGCTCCATAAGACCAATGGTAGTTCTTCGACCCAGGCTCCCGTAGCATGCTTAATCCTCTCATCAGTCGGGTTTTCAATCCTTTGAGTATCATTCCACTTGCTCGCTCTTCTTGTTCGTTCAACTTCGGGTGAGCCACGGAGGCATAATTAACCCGAGTGCCTTGAGAGTAGCAAAACTCATAGAATTCACGCGCTTCAAAGTTCTTCCCATTATTCGTCATGATGTCATGCGCTTCGAAGTTGACGGCAGTGCCTACATCCAGACTCTTGATGGGCTTAGCTTCAATACACTTAGTGAATTTATCGACTGCTACGAGCAGGTGGGTGAATCCACTCGTTCGTATCCACGAGGGTGAAATCATGTCAAGACCCCCACACGGAAAATGGCCAAGTGAGCAGAATTCTCTTCAGTGCAGAAGCGGTCTTGTGAGACTTGTTCTTATAGAACTGATATCCGTCACACTTGTCCACCAGCTCCTTGGCAGCTTCATTCGCTCGGGGCCAATAAAAGCCTGCTCAGGAGGCTTTGGCGACCAGGGTCCAAGAGGATGTGTGATGGCCACAAGTCATTGAGTGAATATCATGCAGAATCCGGAGTCCATCTTCGGGTGAGATGCATTTCTGAGTGACTCCTGTGGTGCTTTTCCTGTACAACCGATCTCCAATGACTTCAAATGACTTAGACTGCCAGACGATCTGGCGAGCTTCTTCTTCGTCATATGGGAGTTCTTGTTGGAGAAAATATGCTAAATAAGGCTGAGTTCACTCAGGAATGATCACTAGCATTTCTTGGACTAGATCAACCATAGCTGAGACGTCAAACTCAGTCGGATTTGAGGGACCGACTGCTTGCGAGGGCTCCTCTGTGAAAAGGGTCTTCTGCAATTGTAGGTGTATGAAGGGTTGGAGGAATATATCCTTGGGAATTGCCCGCCGAGTGGATCCATTTTTTCTAGGTTATCCGCTACTTGATTCTTTGCACGGGGAATATGGTGCAGCTCCAAACCTTCAAAACTTTTCTCCAGCTTTCAGACTGCATTGCAGTAACCTATCACAGCTGGGCTTCAAATGTCCCATTCTTTCATCACCTGATTGACAGCAAGGTCTGAATCTCCATAAATCATTAGGCGATGGACGCCGAGTGAAATGGCCATTCAGAGTCCATATAGGAGAGCTTCATATTCGTCCTCATTGTTTGATGAATGAAAATGGATTTGAAGGACGTAGTTCAATCGATCTCCTTTGGGAGAAACGAGAATAACGCCGACCCCTGAACCATTGAGCATCTTGGATCCATCAAAGTACATTTTCCAATGTTCGGAAATACTCAGGGTCGTCTTCTCTTGCTCAATCCACTCGGACATAAATTCAACCAATGCCTAAGATTTGATTGCTTTTTGGGGTTCGAACTTGATCTCTATTGGAAGGAGCTCAATTGCCCATCTCTCCACTTGGCCAGCTGCATCTTGGTTGTGTAAGATCTCCAACAGGGGAGCATTGCTGATGAATGTTATCGTGATCTTCAAAATAATGGAACACCTTCTTCGCAGTCAAGTGAATACAATAATCCAACTTTTGGTAATGTGGGCACCTCTGCTTGGAAGGAGTCAGAACTTCTGAGATGTGATAGATGGGTCTTTGAACTTTGAATGTTTTGCCTGGCTCTTCATGCTCGACTGCCAGGACCGTGCTCACCACTTGGTTAGTAGTTGCAATATACAAGAGAAGTGGTTCTCGACTACCCAGAGTAGCTAACACCGGCTGGGTGGAAAGCAGGGCTTTGAGTTGGTAAAATGCCGCTTGTACCTCAGGAGTCCACTCGAATCTGTCAGATTTCTTTATGAGTCGGTATAGTGGGAGAGCTTTTTCACTGAGTCTTGAGATGAATCGGCTTAGAGCCACAGGGCAACCTATCAACCTTTGTATGTCATGCAGGCGCTCTGGATGCTTCATTTGTACTATGGCTCCGATGTTGTCTGGATTAGCGTCGATCCCTCTTTGAGAAACGAGGAAACCGAGTAAGTTTCCTGTGTACACTCCCAATGTGCAATTAGCTGGATCCAGTTTGATTCCAAATCGCCGTAAATTTGCGAAGGTTTCCGCAAGGTCAGCCAGGAGGTCAGAACCTTTCCTTGATTTGACCATAATATCATCCATGTAGCCCTCCACATTCCGACTAATTTGTTTTTGGAGGCATTTTTGGATCATACGCTGGAACGTAGCTCCGGCGTTCTTTAAACCGAAAGGCATCGTGATATAATAGAAACACTCGAATGGGGTGATGAAGGCTGTCTTTATTTTATTAGGGCCATACATTCGGATCTGGTGGTACCCGGAGTAAGCATCCAGGAATGACAGGCGTTCGCATTTGGCAGTAGAGTCTACTATTTGGTCTATCCGAGGAAGAGGGAAATAATCCTTCGGACATGCTCGTTTGAGGTGCTTGAAGTCAATACACATTCGGAGTGATTTATCCTTCTTAGGCACCAAGACAACATTCGCGAGCCACTCGGAGTGGTATATTTCGTGAATGAACTCGGCAGCTAGGAGCTGGGATATCTCTTCGCCAATCGTCTTGCGCTTCTCCACAAAGGATCAACGCAAGTATTCTTTGACTGGTTTGACTTTGTGGTCTGTTCGCAATCGATGCTCAGCCAGGTCCCTAGGAACATCGGGCATGTGATACAACTTCCATGCGAATATGTCCCAGTTCTCACGGAGGAACTAGATGAGCTCGGCTTCCTATTTCTCCCCGAGTGAGGTGGATATGTTTGTCGGCGCAACACTCGGGTCGGTCGGGTGAACGTGGACTTGCTTGGTCTTGCTGGCCGATTGGAAGGCCGACTCGGACGTAGCCCATTTCGACTTAAGCAAGTCAACAGCGTCCACTTCCTTCTTATACCCTTCGAGTTCTGCTGCTAACACTTGTTCATTGGCAATCTTGGAACCTTGCTGGAGGAATTCCTCTACCATGGCTCAACCACCGGTCACGGTGATCACGCCATTCGGCCCTGGCATCTTCAACTTAAGATACACGTAACATGGTCGGGCCATGAAACATGCATAAGTAGGCCAGTCCATGATTGCATGGTAGGCGCTGCGAAAATCCACAACCTCAAAGGTCAACCGTCCTTCCGGAAATTCTTCTCGTTTTTTGCCGAATACTACGTCCAGACAGATCTGGCCAAGAGATTCTTCCTTCTTTCTAGGGACTATCCCGTGGAAGTGCATGTTGCTCTTGCTCAGTCGGGACATCGAAATGCCCATCGCTTTGAGCGTGTCCGCATAAATGATGCTGAGCCTGCTGCCTCCCTCCATAAGAACCTTACACAGTCGGACGCCATTCACGACTGGATCATCGACCAGCGCCTGCCTCCCAGGGGTGGCTATGTGGGGAAAATGGTCAAAGTGGTCAAAGGTAATCAGAGTCTTTGCCCAACTGAGTTGCTTGGAGGCATTCGGAACTGCCATGTTGACTTCCCGATTGACAACTTTCAACTTTCTCTTGCTTCCGACTTCCGCGAAAAATCATGCTCAGGACCTTGTCGTCTGGTGGAAACCCTGGGGTTTGCTTCTGCTCATCGTCGACATCATCTTTGACCTCTACTGACTCCTTTCCCATAGCTTGCTTGAGCAGGCGACATTCCTAGTGGTATGCTTTGGAAACACAATGTTGCCTTCTTCCTCTGTCTTGGTGTGAACTTGGCAAGGGTGATCAAGTATGTTAGGATTAGAGTCGGAATTCTTCCTGGGAACCCATTCTTTCTTATTTTTCGGCTTCGGTGTGCCTTGTCCCTATCCGAAGACGACCATAACCTCTGCCTTCGTAGGAGCTTCAGCCTTTCGTTTCTGGTGCTGCTACTTTTTTTCCTACGTTGCCTCCCGACTGACGGGCATCGTCGGTACACCCTTTGCCGCTGCGGAGGTGGTCTTCTTCCTTGCCATTGGCATATTTGTTTTTTATCTCCATAGGCCGATTGAGAGAGAGGTCCCCAGCACGGTCAAACTTGAGAATTAGCTCCCTATACTGAGTGATGGCCTTAAAGGCACACATGGCTTGATGCGCAGTTACATTTTCCATTGTATTTTGTGAAGTGGTCCAGTGCTCAATGTACTCTTAGAGAGTTTCATTGCTCTTTTGGACACAATGTTGCAGCTATGTGAAGCCACCTCGGCACTTGTAAGTACCCTCGAAGTTCTTGATGAACACTCGGGGCAAGTCTTCCCAGCAGTAGATGCAACTCGGCGGTAGTTTGTTTAACCACCCACGCACGGACCCTTCCAACATGAGTGGAAGGTGCTTCATGGCCACAAAGTTCGTTGTTCCTGCACCAGATCTCCTCCCTATGATCCCGAGTGAGAGGCCGTGGGACGTCACCGTCGGAGGTAACCTTGTCACGGTCATCGTCTTGTCCGCGAGTATGGCCTGCGGAGTACCCGGGTGGAGGTTCCTCCTGAGATGGTCCAGCCATCAGGACTTCGGTGATATCCCCACCACCCTTGCAGTCGTACGCGTCAAAGGAATCGTCGTCTAATGACAAGAAAAGACAATGCACGGTCTCATCAGAGCCGCATGTTGGAGTCTTCTCAGCTGCGACCTAAGCCGCCACAGCATGCTCGATCCAGTGTTGCAGACGCGAGCGCGCAGAGCACCGGTGATATGCCGCAATGAGAGTCAGCGAAGTAGGCCGGTATGGAGTCGACGACTGTCGGAGTAGGATTTCGTACGTCGTCTTAGTGAAGTGCAATGCGCCCCAAGTGGGCAATGCATCGATATCCAGTGGCGCTTCCTATAGCCACGCCGAGTCATCGATGATGAAGCTGAGGGATCCGAAGAAGATCTCGCCACTAGGAGTCATCATGATGACGGTGAAAATGGAAATTCCACCTGGGCCGGAATTCGTTAGAAGCGCAGCCCCATGGTGGGTGCCAACTATCATGAGAATAAGTCTAATAGTACTACCAAGGGTACGAAAGGAGCGGCGAAGTCTAGATACGGCTCAGGTGTGTCACTCGGATGTTTACGAGTTCATGCCCCACTCGGGAGTGGTAAAGACCCTATGTCTCGAGCCCAGAGGCTGGTTTACTTTGCCTATAGTGGGATAGAGGAATACAAGTGTCCAAAACTGGTTATGGCGCCCGGGGGTGGCTAATATAGAGTGTGCCAGCACCGGTTGAGCACCGCAATAACGGCAATTAAGGCATCGTTACTGAAACTATTGCCCTAATTGTATAATGATGGTAGGAAGGGATGTCTCTTCGGGTTCCTTTGGTGCTGTGCCTTCGGGGCCGTTGCTCTCATGCCGCCAAATGTATCATCGAACCATCTAAGTGACCACAAGGGAACGTCTGAGTGCTTCTGGGGACACGTCTGAGTGGCTCTGGAGACATGTCCGAATGCACTTTCTCTTCTTGAACTTCAATGTCAATGAGGGTCTGTAGGTGGGCCTATGGGCCAGGCCCGTGACCCTACCCATAATAGACAACCTCATCAGGAGGCTTAGGGTAAGTTCCCGGATTAGCCTCAGGCATCACAATATCAACATTAGCCGGCTCACTAGGTTGGGGAGTTTCATCATGGGCACCCTGATTAGCTTCGGATGGCTCGACATGAATCCTAGGAGTGCCAAGCTTCGGGTTCTCCGGCTCAGGAACATCAGGACGGGAAGATGACCTACTTAACTTCCTCCTTTTAGCTTGGACTCTATGAAGAAAGATTGCATTATAAGTCATATGCAAGGATAGATAATTAAACAAGCAATATGGGATGCAAAGAAGTTTACCCCGGATTGATAACAAGAGGAGGCAATTTCGAGCCGATCGAGTCGTCAGAAGAAGGAGGAGTTTCGTGAAGAAGTCAAAATGGGGGAAATATGAATAAATTACAACACAATATTAATGTGCGGAACAAATGAAAACATAATCTATGAAATACCTCGGTACGGCACTTCCGAGGAGCTGTAGTGTTAGGTAAGTCGGCCACCAAGGCTTCAGAGTCGTCGCTCTGAGTCTGATGTCTAGTGTGATGTTATTGTTTGTTCAAAAGAAAGTTGGGGTCCAAGTGAGCTAGAGGATGTGAAAACTTTACTCTCCGGATGACTCGCTGCATCTTTTCTATTGGCAAAGGTTTCGAGTCAGAGGAGATGTTAGTTGCCTCTACGGCATCATCTCGAATTGTCTCCACTTCATATTGAGAGCAGTCAGTGTTAATAAGTTGCATAAATAGAAGGCCAAGGGAGTCAAGTTCTACCTCTGAGTCATCATGTTCAAGCAGCTATTGGGCAGATGTTTTGTTCTTATGAGCCACAGCCCAAGTATTAGTTGCTTTGGTTTCTTCTTGGAAACTTTTTCTTCATCAAGGAGGAGTTGACCTACATACAGTTATAGAGAGATTATAAAAGAGTATGCAGCCCAAAATTCAGAGGAAACAAACAGCTTGCTGAAAGGTCTTATCTCTCGAGTCGGGTTATGAACATAGAAGGTGTTTAATCAAATCTTGTTGCAAGCCTCCTGAGGCTCCCCAAGCAGTGATTTAATAATGTGATTGAGGTCTTTGTACGTCAAAGGTGTCTGGTAGAAGCGCAGAGGGTCGTCTAGTTCACCAGTTTATCGACACATTAATCTGTTGCGCCAGCTCAGCGGTAAAATTCTCCAAGTGACCCAGTAGCGGGTCCGATCAACACCAATCCGTAGGCTAATAAAGCCCTGATCTTTTAAAATGCTGGAGTGTATTGGGCATGCTCTAGGGCAGACATCCAGTGTAGAAGTTTGGTGGTGGTGCAGAGCCGATAGGGACGGTAACCCGACAGCAGGTTTTCTTCAGCCGGGGACGTATCTCTGCAGTAGAACCAGGTTCAGTTCCAATCCTTGGAATGACTAGGTAGAGTGGTTGAGGGAAAATACATATCTCTTTTCCTCTGGATTGAAATGCCTCCGAGCTCAAGATTTGGATCGGCTGCTATCTCGGCCTGGCGGTTGATACTCCTTACGTTCCTTTATATAAGGTGTATTTGTTTTTTGAAAAGTCAACCAAGGACAGGTTTGACAAAGTTTTTGGAAAAATATATCAATATCCACAATGCAAAATTTATATCGTTTGATCCATCATGAGAAGTAGTTTCATATTTTAGCTATTTGGAATTGCAGATGTTGTTAATTGATTCTATAATCTTGATCAAATTTTCAATTGGTTGACTTGCACAGAAAACAATACGCCTTCTATTCTGGAATGGAGGGAGTATAAAAGAAGTCCCGGAAGAGGTCAACAGTGGGTTCTTCTTGCATATGTGCTTCACAGAGAACTTGGAATTGGCATAAATTGGTGACGGAGTTGGGGCCAATATCTTGAGGATGGAGTTTATAAAAGTGCAGGGCATCCCGGATTTTTTTGACCTGGGCGGCGAGAAGCCACGAAGAAGATGATGCATAAATACAATCACTTCTCCTTATTTGGGTTCGGGAGTGACCTCGGCACCAGGAACCCACCAATGGATGACGTCTTGAGACGGTAAAACTCCCATGTCTATGAAATCATTAAGTATCTCCTCAGTAACCCTAGAGCTTGCGCAATCGCAAGAGGCGGGGGCTTTGGCCATAGTGGCGGGTTAAAAGTCGTGGAAAGACATAAAGGTGTGGTGCCTTAAGAATACTACATGAGAAAGACACCTATGACTTTAAGACGGATATGCTACTTTGTGGGTCATGGTTAAATTATGAGCCGCCAACAACTACAAGTACGAGCCGGATTGCATTTTTCAAGGGTGAACCGGCAGCGTGATGGTGGGTCAATTAGACATTGAATACTGAAAATGCCGCTAAGTGTGGGCAAATAAGTTTTGACAGCTCCCGCTTTCATTATAGATCTATGGATGAAGAAAAAACGGAAATAATTACTAACCCAAAAAATAGTGGGAGAAGAATGGATAGTCAATGAGCAGATTCCGGTGAAGAAGACGATATACTCTAGATGCAAAATGGATGCTGAGCAAGGCACCGCACAATTTTACTGGTGTTCCCAAGGTAAATGATGAGTCTTTCCTTAGGGAATGGATGAACTCCGACAGACAGCGGCGGACTCTGAAGAACTCCGATGAACTAGTGGAGATCTATGAAGAGATGACAAGTGGAACCTGGAAGATGCGGGGAATGCGGGTGTGCGTCAGCGAGTTCTGGTCCTGATCAGGTTGACGCAACAACCTTTGTTGAGGATCATGACGCGGTCCAGCAGGGGCGGCGGAGCTCCAGTTGCGCGGGGCATCTGTAGGAATAAGAAGAGAGAAGTGGCAGCAAGGGGGGAATGAAAAGGTTTGTACTCCGACGCCTATTTATATGGGAAGTGGAACAACAATAGTCCAGCACGGGAATCAAGGAGGCATCATGATGATTGACGAAAAAAATGCCTTGATTTTCGGGTTGAACAGTTAATGCAAAGATCCATTGTGATGTCATTAAGATCTTTTAGGTTTACCAGGAATGACATCATCCATTTTACATGGCGGGTCATGAAGATTTATTTAAGGTCAAGTCACTATGAAGAACACAAGACTCGCCAACATGAAAACTTGAAGATTGACATGAATAGGTTCAAATCAATTTGGGGCCTAATGTTGGGGATATAACCCCATGATGAGACCTACCCAGGAGGGGCTGGGTTAGGAAGATGGCGGCTTAGGCAGGCCAGAAGACTAAGATGATCTTGTTGGTAGTTACCAGATGGGCCAGGTGGAGGCCCAGAGCCAAAAGGCAATATGTGACCCAGAGATATAAGCCGCCGGGAGATGACTTGCCGGATAAGGCAATGCGATTTAGAGATAAGGTCGGTTATTAGATATAACCTGACCCAGACTCTTGTAAGCCCAGGGCCTCGACTTGTGTATATGAAGTCGGGTTCCCTAGGTGGCTTAGGGAAAAAACCATCCATCGAGATCTAGGTCAAGCAAATCCGATCCCTTGTAATCGATACCCAATAAATACTACACAAAGCAGGACGTAGGCTTTTACCTCTTTCAGGAGGGGCTGAACTTGGGTAAACTCGTGTCTCTCATCCTGATCAATCTCTTCGATTTAACCATCGTAGCGATGGCCTCGAACCTAAGTCTTTTCACTAGGGCATCTGCCATGACAAAACCATGACAAGTCGGGAGGCTAGTTTGGTGGCACGACATTGCAAAATATCCTCCAAGGATGGTTGGGGAGCCACATGAACAATATCTTGAGCGTCGTCTTGATATTGCTCTCATTCTTGAACTTGTTCTTTATCTTTAGATTCATCCGAGTTATGAACTTGATCTTGGGCATCACTTGGTGAAGCACCATGATCATGAGGTTTATCTTGCCCTAGACCTTGTTCATTTGGTTGAGGGCCTTCATGTTGTGCTTCGGAAGCGTGTGGGTCTTGCGTTGCTGATGGTTTTACTTGAGTAGAACACTATCCTTCTCCTTCGTCCCCTAGGGGTTCCTCAACGGGTAGGAAGTGTCCCACAAATTTTCTTCTTATGGCTTGGGAGGAATTTCATCACCTACATCACAAAGAACACTTTGCTCCACTAGGGGGGCATTATTTTCATCAAACTCCATGTTACACATCTCCTCAATGAGTCCATTGGATCAACTACTCCAACCATATGAATCTTGATTTCTAGCCTCCCGAAGTTGCATTCCATCCAATCAATCTCTTCTAACCTTGCCAGACCTGTGAGAGAGTGATCGAATGTTGAGGACACTATATTTTGAAGCACAAGAGAAAGGAGTTCATCATACTACCACACCTATTACCTTTTGGAGGGTGGTGCCTCCTAGATTGGTTAGGTGTTGCTTGAAAGCCTCCTTCGTGATTGTGGACGTACCAAGAAGTTTGTAAGGGCAAGGAGATCACCTACTTCGTGAAGATCTACCCCGAGTAAGGCTACACCTTCGTGGACGTAGGCCATCATGGAATAGAAAAGGTTTCTACTTCGTGGACCCTTCTTGGGTGGAGCCCTCCGTGGACTCTCGCGATCGTAACCCTCCAAGGATTGAAGTCTCCATAAATGTAGATGTGCAATATCGCTACCTATCGGACCCAGGGGGAAATGTTCATGTCTCCCAATTGTGTTTGATCTTCTTATCCCTATGCTCTTACATATTCTTGTCTTTACTTTCCGCTGCAATACTCGTGGACATGCATGTGTAGGGTGATCTTGATTCGCTATGATTGCTAAAATCTACCAACCAATTAACTTAGGAAAATGTTAGGTTTTTATTTGTTCAAGTAGTCTAATCACACACCCCCCCTCTCGACCTACTTTCGATTCTACAAGTGGTATTATAGCATTGGTCTCCATTGCATTGGTCTCACAACCTAGGAGAGTATGACGTCTAGTGAGGGAAATTACCACCATAGAGCTCCATATTTTGATGGTACAAACTTTGCTAGTTGGAAGCACAAAATGAAAATGAATATTCTTGGTCATAACCCTGATGTATGGGCTATTGGTCGAGTTGGAATGCAAGGTGAATGTCGGTGTTCCGGGAACGGTGGTACCCAGACCTACCAGCCTACGGCCCATGGCGCGGCCCACTTCGATGGCTTGGTATGGACAGGGTGGCCCCACTCAGGAACAAGGAGCTCGCGACACCTCCTCCCTCACGAGGAGGACAACGCCAAGGCTCCTGGAGGGAGGAGGCATCACCAGGTCCTCTCGTGAGTAGCAGAGATCTCTATGCAGCACTCAGCCTTAGGAGGTCAAGGATGACACAGGATGGGATAGGCGGGCATTAGCGCGCGCAGACAAGACAGTTTCCTCTTCAGTGCAAAGGAGGCAAGGTTGTATGCAGGTTCCCAAAGCACCCCCCAAAGATTTCCATTCCGGCGCAACAAGACAAAGACCACGAGCTCAACAGGGTGGATGTTATCGCCGAGCCCACCTCTGCATCACCCCTGGTTACTTTGCAGGTGAAGACCACCTTTAGTCAGGATAAAGACGTACTCCTTTTGTCCCCCTTCGAATCTGGCTATTGTGGGATCCCTTACCACCATTGCAATAAGGGAAGAGGACCCCGGCCAGTATAAATAGAGGATAGGCCATTCAAAAGAGGGGAGGAGATCAAACACCGCTCAAGCATCCTCGCGAGGTTGCACACCACTATGCTAGTTCATCCACAGACCTCCTCGCGAGGCAATCCACAAAAAGGCACGAGTATGGTTTTACGCTTCGCAGCGGCCCGAACCTGGGTAAATCCTTGCGTGCTGGTTCTCTTCCCATGATTGTGTGAGTTCATCGGACGGGTAATCGCCGGTGAGATTGAGGCTGGATCTAGTGGGGATGTTTGCACACACCCCTGAGTTCGAACCTCTTTGGGTTTTGCGGAGCCCGAAATCCGACATTTGGCGTGCTAGGTAGGGGGCGTGTTGAAGCTCCTCCTTCAGCATCTACAGCTAGGCCTCGGTTCATCGGCTCCATGGTCGGCGTTGTCTCTGAGGCCGAGTAGGCCGTGGTGTGCGGGAGCATCTTAGTTCGTTTGTCCCAATCCACGGTCGTGTACATCCTTGACGGATCGCATGCGCCCACTTCCAGCCACCAAGTGAAGTGGTTCCTCCGCCAGGCAAGCGCGGTTTGGCCACGGCTCAAGGACCCGCTGCTACGAACATGGACGAAGCTTGACATCACCTTTGGCCCCGACGACCACCCCAGGACCACGGCCGATGTCGGTACGCTTCCCATGTTGTGCACACCGACCATAAGAAACATGGCCGTCACCAAGACCCTCATCGACGGCAGAGCCGGCCTCAGCGTCCTCTGTGTGGAGACTTTTGACATGCTTTAGGTGCCCTAAGACCACCTCATCCCCTCGAGACCTTTCTCTAGGGTGGCCATGGTCTCCGTCGCCCCCTTCAAGCAGGTGCACCTCCCCGTCACCTTTGGCACCCACTACAAGTACATCATCGACCAGATCGACTTCGATGTCGCCCACATCCACCTCCCGTACAACCAAATCTTCGGCTACCCCGCCCTCACCAAGTTCAAGGGTGCAACACACCCAGACTACAACATCATCAACATGCCTATGAGCAGCGACATCCTCTCTATCGCCAGAGAAGCCAAGGACGCGGTTCACGCACTCAAGATCGCTTACAAGGATTGAAGGATGCTGGGGCCACTATCGATGCTACGCCAGTAAAGAAGAAGCAGTTGTTCTTGTAGAACCGGGCTGAGACGAAGCAGGTGCATGTAGACGATGAGAGTGTTTGCCTCACTTTCAGCATTGGCATAGGCCTTCCTTCGGAGGAGGAAGAGGCGTTGGTGGCCTTCCTTCATGCCAACAAGGATACGTTTGCGTGGAACGCCTTCGACCTGGTGGGGTCCCAAGGGACGTGATTCAGCGCCACCACATGGTGTGCCCAAATGCATGCCCGGTGAAGCAAACAATGAGGAGACAGGCCCATGATAAGAAAGCCTTCATTGCCCAGGAGGTCGGCAAGCTGAAGGAAGTCAGGGTTATCCGAGAGGTGCAATACCCGGAGTGGCTGGCCAACCCAGTGGTTGTCCCGAAGAAGGGCGGGAAAGAGCGCAGGTGCGTTGACTTCACGAACCTCAACAACGCTTGCCCCCAAGCCCCATTACTGCTGCCGCACGTCAACCAAATAGTGGACTCCACCGCCGAGTGAAACCTCCTATGCTTCTTGTATGCCTTCTCTAGCAACCATAAGATCAAGATGGCAGTTGAGGACGTCGAGAAGACGGCCTTCCTCGCCTCATGCGGTGTGTTCTTCTACACGTGCATGCCCTTCGGGTTATGGACCGCTGGCACAACCTTCCAGAGGTTGATCCACATTGCCCTAGGGTAGCAGATCGGAAGGAACGTCGAGGCCTATGTCGATGAAATCTTGGTCAAGTCACGAGAAGCCAAGACCCTGATCAAGGACCTGGAGGAGACATTCACCAGCCTGCGGCGGGTGAGCTTGAGGCTGAACCCCGAGAAGTGCGTCTTCGGGGTCTCTTTGGGTAAACAACTCGATTTCCTGGTATCGCACGGGGGTATCAAGGCCAACCCATAGAAACTCAAGGCCATATGCAAGATGAGTCTGACTCAGACCCTTAGGGAAATACAAAAGCCAGCAGGCTATGAGACCTCCTTAGGGTGCTTCATATCCAAGCTTGGCGAGCGCGCACTGCCGTTATTCAAGCTCATTAAGAGGAAGGGCCCCTTCGAGTGGACTTCGGAGGCAGATGCGGCGTTCGAAGACCTCATGAGCCCACCAGTAATGGTGGCGCCCCGCCTACGGGAGCTCCTATTGCTGTACCTGGCCGCCACCCCACACTCCGCCAGCGCTATGCTCGTCGAGGCTAGGGAGGAGTGTGCCGGCGCATGCAACACCTTAGGCGCACGTAGATCTCCAGCCACGGATCAAGGTGACTCACAAGACGCCCCGAAGCCCTCCCATCTCCAAGACAGCACTCCCGAGGCCTCAGGCGCCCCGGTGACCCCCGAGGCACCAGGACCTCATGAGCCAACCGAGAAGCAAGGTGGCACGGAAGACGTCTCCCTCGTCGAGCACCCGGTGTACTACGTTAGCACTGTCTTGTGGGATGCATGTTCGCCTTACCCTATGCAGCAAAAGCAACTGCTCGCGCTCCTCGTCGCGTCAAGGAAACAGCGCCATTACTTTCAGGCCCACCCCATCAAGGTTGTCTCTACGTATCCCTGGCGGACCTGGCGCAGTGCTGGCGTACTTTGTGCCCGAGTGGACGGACGCCCTCGATCGAGGGTTGGACGAGGTAGAGTCCCACATCCCCAGCGATGAGGCGCCTGATGGTTGGACCATGCACTTTGACGGGGCCTTCGTGCGCAGGGGAGTGGGGGCGGGAGTTGTGCTCATCTCCCAAACCAGGGACAAGCTCTACTACGCTGTGTGGCTTTGCTTCCAGCGCGGCGAGAAGGTCTCTAACAACATCACAGAATATGAGGGCCTGATTACTGGCCTCAAGGTCGCGGCGGCCTTGGGAGTTCAGCGCCTCACCATCAAGGGCGACTCCCAACTCCTCGTCAACTTCTCCAACAAGGAGTACACGCCTAAGGACGGGCACATGGGGGCATACTTGGAAGAGGTATGTAAGATCGAAAAGCATTGGAATTGCAGCACATCCTACGCGGCGCGAACAAGGAAGCCGATGACATCGCCAACAGGGTGCTGTGTCGTGAACCTCAGGAGCCAGGCATCTTCGAGGAACGACTCTTCAAGCAATCCGCAGCACCCCCGACCGTGGACCTGGCACCGTAGGCTGAGGTGTTGCCCTCAGCACCACCCTCAAGGGCTCCAGCTTGTGGCCCAGCCTCGGGAGCCCGGCTGCTTCTAGTGCTAGACCCTCACACCGATGACTGAACATAGGAGTTCTTGACGTACCTTCTCCACGACACGCTAGCAAAAAAGGAGGAAGACGTAGAGCGTGTGGCACGTCAGGCCACAACGTACTGTTTGAAGGACGGCAAGTTGTACCGCAGGCGTCCGAACAATGTTGCATTGCGATGCATGCCCGGAGAGCAAGGGCGCGAGCTGCTAGCGAACATCCACGGAGGAGACTACATGCACCACTCCTCATCGTGCATCCTTGTGGGAAAGGCGTTCTGTAGTGGCTTCTACTGGCCTACAGCGCTCAACAACGGCACCGAGCTGGTCCGGTCCTGTGAGGCCTGACAGTTTCATGCCAAGAAGATTCACCAGCCTACGCACGGCCTCCAGACCATCCCTCTCTCCTGGTCCTTTGCGGTCTGGGGGCTGGATATACCGGGTCCCTTTTTGCGAGCGGCCAGCGGGTACCGCTACCTCTACGTCACCATCGACAAGCTCAGCAAGTGGGCGGAGGTGGAGCCCGTCGGCACCATCCCAGCCGACTCGGTCGTCAAGTTCATCAAGGGCTTCATGAGCCACTTTGGCGACCCCAACTGCATGATCACCGACAATGGTTCGTAGTTCATGAGTAAACTTTTCAGGACATATTGTATTAACCTTGGAACGCAAATATGCTATGCTTCCATGGCGCACCCATGAAGCAATGGTCAGGCCGAGCCCGCCAACGTGGAATTCCCGCGGGGCCTCAAGGCAAGGAGCTTCAAGAAGAAGCTTGAGGCCCACGGCAGTGGCTGGCTCAATGAGCTTCAGTCTGTGTTGTGGTCCATCCGCACTACCGTGACTAAGCCCATCGGCGAGACCCCGTTCTTCCTCATCTATGGAGCTGAAGCCATCCTCACACACGAGGTCAAGTACCGATCCCCGCGAGTCTTGGCATCTAGTGAGGAGCACCAGGAAGCCTCGCGGGGGCAGACCTTGTGCTTGTGGAGGAGGCCCATCGCCAAGCCTCGCTCCGAGCTGCAAGGTACCAGCAGGTGTTGTGGCATTACCATTGCCGCAACGTCCGCCCCAGGACCCTCGAAGCCGGAGACCTCGTCTTGAGGCGGGTCCTCTCCTTGGAGGTCTTGCACAAGTTCTCGCCCATGTGGGAGGGCCCGTTCAAGGTTGTTCATATCACCAAGCCTGGCGTCGTGCGCCTGGAGACCCAGGACGGGGTCCCATCCAGAATGCCTCGAACATCCAGCACCTCTGTAGGTTCTACTCATGACACTCTCACATAATAATGTGTGGGTTCTAGATGCCTGAAGGCCCCCGAGGACGCGAAGGGGTTCCTACCCACTCCCAATTGGAAGCCCCATGCTCCGCGCTGGCGGACAATTCTTCCCCCCAATGGCTATGCCCATGCAACATGGATTCCCTACGCTCTGTGCTGGGGGAAGATGAAGATGAACACTAGCCTAGGTCTCGAATGCAGTTGTTCTTTGCTTTTCTTGTGTTCAAATTCGCCAACTTTTCTATAATGAAACCCGGGGCTTTTCAACAATGTTTTAAGAAAAAAAGGGTCGGGGATTTCTCTCCTTGTAGTTTCCTATCTTAAAATTTCTTTCTTCGGGTTGAGCACCTACCAACCTCTCTCCCTCTCACACCCCATGAGCAGGGGCTATGGGAGAAGGTGCGCACAGCTCGCCAAGGCCTTGGTGCCCTGGTCCTCACGTGGCGCTCCCTAGTGAGCTAGCACGCGTGTGTCACCTCATCCTCGCTCGGGGGGGTCCACCGTGGCCCGATACACCATCTTTGAGCGTCTGGAGGCCCATGCCTCCCGGGGCAGGACCGGCAAAAGGTATGGGAGCCGCTTGAGCGTCAAAGGGGGCTCCTTAGCAACACGCCTCGGGAGCCTTACCGGTCATATAGCCCCTCTCCCTTTGGTCTTGTCCTGGTGATTCGGACGCCCCAATGGTTGTCGAGGCCTCGCCCCTTGGTCTCTCCTGCTGATCCAGACACCCCAATAGTTGTCGAGGAATGCGTGGGACTAGGCCCTGACGACATAGAGTGCTGCTTCAGCGTCAAGGGGGCTCCTGAGCAACGCGCCTCGGGATCCTTATAGGTCATATAGCCCCACGCCCCTTGGTATCATCCTGGTGATCCGGACGCCCCAATGGTGGTTGAGGCCCCACCCCTTGGTCTCGTCTTGGTGATCCGGACGCCCCAATGGTGGCCGAGGAATGCGCAAGACCAAGCTCCGCCGACGTAGAGTGGAGAAAGGGCTCGAAACCTGACTCACTCGCAAGAAGAAGGAACCCGCCAGGACATCCAAGCTCCCCTGGTGCCACTTCAGACCTCCCCAACACAAAAGCCCGTCATGGATGCGTCAAGCTAAGTACCCTAATCACAAGCAGTAGGAAGTCTCAATTAACAGTAACACAAGGACTAGGATGCATGATAAGAGTACTAATATATGGGCGGAAGCGCTAAAATTCATTACATGCTAGAAGGCCCCCCCATGATTCTTTGGTTGCAGTAAAAGGAAAGGAGGAAGAAGGTTAAGGAGCCCTAGCTTCGGCACGCCAGTGCTTAGTCTGAGTCCTCCTCTTCCTTGATGGGCCCATGGTGGTGCGCCGGTGTAGCCGCTTCATCGGGGGAGCAGAGCTGTCGCGGCTGGCTACCGCCGAAGTCCGGGTGCACCGACGCGGTGGTGCATCGTAGCTGCTGTCACTCGGGCTCTCCTCAGAGGAGGTGTCGCTGCTTCTGGAAACTTGACGGTCATCACCAAGGGCAAGCTCATCTCCAAGGTCGTCGCTGCTCTCGCCCTTTGGGAAGCAATCCCAACCGTCCACCGTATTCCCTACAGACCTTGATGAAAAAGCGACGCTGCACCGCCGTGCTCGAAGAGGAGCATGAGCCTCCCCTCCAGGTCGTGGGCGCGAGCGAACGTCTGCCACCCGCGGTTCAAGAAGGCATGGCCTATGGGGATAACCTCGACCTGAACCCACAACACGCTACTACAACAACCGTCGGCCTGCAGCCACAGACCGACGGGCTCGCTATCCCGCAGTGCCTCCATGAAGAATTGCGGGAGCTGCAACCAAGGGACCACTCATTTCTCCACCAACACCAAGAACTACTGTCCCGCATCACCCGTGCGTGCCCACATGCGCGGTGTCCGAGCGCCTACTGCGGGTCTCCCTCCTCGGCCACGGCAACCACGCTAGCCGCTTCCGGTGGCACCAGCCGAAGCACCAGCCCACGCTAAGGCACAATCGCACACACGTGGCACTGTCGTCGATGCCTCAGCATACTAACGAGGGAGGCCCCAGCCCCTCTTGGGAGGCTAATGGTCCGACCCCATCTGGCAGGCCTTTCCCTTCCCGACAGCAGAAAACCTCCTCACCGGTGCCATATGTAAGGAAGTAGAGGATGAAGGCGAGGGAGCAAGGAGTAAGGATGAGCTGGGGGATCCGCCCCCTCCACCCATTTATGACCGGGTGGAGGCCAACTGGACCCCCTCCTCATCCCGGGCAATCGAAGCCCTATGACGTGCACCGACTATTAATCAAACGAGGTGGTTGTCGAGGCGCCGTGGGAAATGGAGGCACTGTGAGCTCCTTGAGCTCCGCATGACGGACTCCATCGGTGTTCGACCCGGCTTCACATTGCTTCATTTGCCCTCGTCAGGTCACATCCGCGTGGCTCGAGGGGAGAAAAAATAAGGAGACAACAACACTCAAGGAAGAGCAAGGATGTCCGGCGTGGCCTGCAAGCTCTGGGTCAGTCTGGCCCTGGGTGGTTCCCGTCGACTTCCGGGAGTGAAGGTGTCGGTGTCAAAACCGGCGGATCTCCGGTAGGGGGTCCCAAACTGTGAGACTAGGATCAATGGTAACAGGAGATGAAGGGGACACGAGTTTACCCAGGTTCGGGCCCCCCAATAGAGGTAATATCCTATGTCCTGCTTGATTGTATTGATGGTGTATGAGAAAACAAAGTTGATCTACCTCGAGCTCATATGTCTAACCCTAGATGAGTTTTCCTATCTCTATGCCCTAAAACCCTCCGGCTTATATAGATGCCGAAGAGGCCTAGGGTTTACAACTTGTCGGTTACATGCCGAAGAGATAAACATGCCTATTACTACATCAAACATGGAGTGCAAGCTGTGTTGCTTGAAGCTTCCATTCTAGAAGCTAGGCCTTCAAACCATCCAGTGTTAGGTGAGTAGCCCATATAGTCCGGCCCATATACAACAGGTCGGATATCCGAGGACCCCTAATACAGGACTCCCTCAGTAGCCCCCGAACTTGCCTCCAACACCAACGTTCTTCAGCACCAATTGCGCCATGAACAGAGTCTTCAGCTTGCGAGGTGAGTTTCATTCTGCCAAACCATAGTTTGGCCTCCGATGATAAGTAGTTTTCCGCATAATGGCACGTCTGAATCCTTTGAGATAAGTTGGTTTTGAACGCCAAACGTTAGGAGGGAACACGGTAATGTTTCCTGATGACCTCTCTAACAAAAGGTCATAGACCACCATGACCGATAGGCCAGTTACAGGCACTCGATGCGCGGTTCGGGGCCGCTCCATCCACACGATCTATCAACATGTCGATCGTGTCTAGTTTTACGTGAGATATACTTAATCACGCACCCACAACGGCTTGCACGTCTCAGGAAGTGGAGGGATTCCCGGCGTGGCAAGGGGAGCCCAAATCGATAGATCTCATAAAAGGGGAAAGAAAACCCCGAAGGCCCCTTGCGCTCTCCATTCGACTTCTTCGCCTCCCGTTCACCTACGCCTCCAGAGCACATATCTAGGTTTCTCCACCCCTGCTTCCGAGCTCAATAATGGCAGGCTCCAATGGCCAGTGGGAAGTTTCCACGGTCAATAAAGAAGACATAGTTGATCTCAAGAAGGCCGATTATCTTCCCATGGACATCCCTCATCGCGTGGCGGAGAAAGGACAAGTAATCCCCACCACCAAGCCAAGCGAGCAGGTGCTGTTTATCCCCCACTTCATTAGGGGGGTGAGATTTCCACTCCACCCCTTCGTCAGGGGTTTAATGTTCTTCTATGGCCTCGACTTCCATGACCTCCCGCCGAACTCCATCATGCACCTCTCCGCCTTCATCCTCTTCTATGAGGCTTTATTGCACATCGAGCCGCACTTCATGCTCTGGTTGCAGGTTTTCAACATCTAACTGAAGTGCGTCGGTGGCAAGCATGTTGACTGCGGTGGTGCCTTCATCGGCAAACTCATGCGCGTCGAGTGGCCGGCGGGCACCCTCATCGACACCATAAAGGGGTGGCAGAAAGAGTGCTTCTACATCATCGAACCACATGAACAAGGTCTACACCCCGCCACCACATTTAGATCAGGTCCTCCGACCAGAGTAGCCTCATGGATCGAAAAGGGTCTCGTCTGGGGATCGAGCAAGGAGGTAGCCGATCTACAAAAGCGGATCCACTCCTTGGTCAAGAACGGCACCAAGCAGGCTGATGTGGTCCAGGTAATGTTCCGAAGATGCATCCTCCCCTGCCAGCGCCAGGACACTTCCTTGTGGGCTTGGAAACTCGAAGCCGAGCCCATTGTCCGGAAAATCTTCCGCACTATGCGGGAGAAGCTATGGAAGGCGTTCTTCAAATCAATGAAGAGCTGGCCACCTAAGGAGGAGGACAAGGGTCTACATGCCGCCAAGCCGGACTCCGAGGTATGACTCATCCCAGCCTGATTGGCTCAATACACAGAAGGTCCATAACCATGTGTGCGATATGTGTATGTATAGATGGCTGAAGAAACCCATCAACATCAGCAGTCCGGCTCCTCAGCCCGAAGACGAGAGGAGCGGGATGCTAGCCAAGATGCTCCTAGAGAAGCCCTATGAGGCTCCCATGAAGAAGGAGAAGAAGAGGAAACCAGATCAGGCTGGCCTTCGCATCAAGGATCAGCCTAATGCTGCTTCCGAAAACACGCCTGCCTCCTCGAAACAGGAGGAGGCCGAAGGGGAGGAAGAAGAGGAGGAGGAGGTCAGGAGCGAGAGGGGAAGCGATCTCCCCCATGCCAAGAAGAGAGCGGCGACTTCAGACGCCCAGAGAGGGCGTGGCAAGTGCGGATGATCTTTTCTGACAACAACTCAGACTTGAGCTCCGCGTCCGAAGATGCCGAGGAGGTTGCCCGAAGGAGCCTCAGGGTCAAGCCCCCTCCATCCAGTTTAGGATCCGAAGACCCTCCTTCCTGTGTAAATTCAGAGTTTGCTGACACGCAGGCTATTGGTCCTACAGCCCCCGACGCATCATTCCCACCGAGGTGGTATCAGATGGGGAGACCCCGCCCGCCAAACTAGCGGAGAGCGGGAATGCCTCGCACTGCACCACTCCAGGAGCTACGAAGGATGATGTGGAGGTGTCGTCCCAGCCTACTCTAATGGATGCGGATGCAGGGCGAGGGAGATATTACCGTGGCCGAGGCTAACGCTTCGGCCACCGAAGACTAGGGGACAATCCCCCGTCCGGACACCGAGGAGGCCGAACGGACGGGCCATCAGTCCCCTGCAAGGACATCTCTGGAGCCCACTATGCCTTCAAAGGCACCGGTCTAATCCTCGGTGGGTGATCGGGAAATCCAATCATCCCCGACACTGCCGACCACTGGGTGGTCGGCCAACGGGGAGGCTCTATCAAGCGCCTCCATCCCAGAGGAGCATCGCACCCTTATGGGTGCGGTAATACAGAGCGTCCAGTCTGTTGACAACAGACTGAAGGAGGCCTTAAAAGGTCTCCTTGCAGGCTTTCAAGTAGGCCGCCCATCATTTTTGCTAAGTTTTAATTTATCAGTTTTGTACATGGCAGCCCCCGAGCCGTAGGTGAGGTGAGCAAACTCGCCTAGTGGTCATTTCTATATTCGGGAAGTAAGTGTCGATGTAATGTATGTATTATGTGCGGTGCAGGCCTCATCATTGGTGGTGACCAAAAACAACACCGGGCTGGATGAGCTACATTAGAAGCTAAAGCGCTCCGAGGATGAGGTGGAATCCCTCAACAAGAGGTTCGACGAGGCACAAGGTAAGTTCGCATTAAATCTTAATGTTTCCCTCGAATTATGTCTATGCAGATTCTTTTTACATAGCGCTTTATCGTGTTCACAGCCTCATCTAAAGAGATCAAAGACCTCAAGTCCAAGCTTCAACGCGCCAAAGAGGAAGCAGCCGTCGAGAAGGCGGCGGCCAAAGAAGCGACCACCGCTCTCTCCGCCCTACGAGCCACCAGTGATAAACACCAGGCTCGTGTGGCGGATATACAGGATGAGCTCAAGGATGCCACGAACAAGTGCGAGGCGTTGGAGCAAAAGAATAAGGTGCTCTTGGCCGAACTGTCCACCATGAAGTCCGATCTCCATCAGGAGCGGGTAGACAGACGGTTCTTCGTGGAACAAATTCGCCAGGCCAAGGAAATAGCCGATGGTAAGCCGTACTCCCTAAAGTCCGTATTCGGGGATAGCAGATTCGAATTGCTGACTCGGGTGTGGCGATCCCCAGGCGCATCCACCAATCTTTAGAAGAGCATGGCGGACGCCAATCAGTTGCTTGCCATGCGTGGAAAGGAAGACAAAGCTCAGATATTCTCGGCGCAGTTCGGAGCCCCCGAGCATCCTCCTCTTCTGGTGGAGCTACTAAAACAGCTAATGGAGATGCACCGGATGGCGGACCCAGCCATCCAGGACATCTGCGTCCGCTTATGGCCCGGCGAGCCACTTCCAGGCAGCTACTTTGGCTTGGTGCAACGACTAATTGATGCTACACCCCTCCTCAATGCCATCAAGTGCTCCTATTGCGACGACGAAGTCCGGATGGCCCTTGCCAAGGCCAAAGTGCAATGGCCGGGGCTCAATCCGATGAAGGTCGCCACCGACCCACCGCCGCCCGGAAAGGAGCAGCAACGCCTTGAGATTTACTTTGATGGAGTGATGGAGAGTGCGCGGCTGATAGCATCATAGTGTTCGGGTAAAAAAATATTTGAGTGAGCATGCAATATGTCCGAAGACATTTGTGATAACTTTCAATGATATGAGTATCCGCTCTTATATGGTTTTGCATTCCTTTATAACTCCTATATGGTTGTTTAGTACTGAAAGATGCGAGTCATCGGCTTCTGCCCCTACGTAGATACTACATGGGGTGTCTATGCCAATGCACTATGTCCCTTAGACAAATTATAGTTACCCGAAGGTGGTTTAGTGCGGCATACTAGGCAATCGGACTATTATGCTTTATTTCTTTCACTTAACCAGAGGGGCGCGAAAAGGACTTCAGGAAGTGTATGATTAGCCACCGGAGTTTTTGCGATGTTCGGACGAGCCAAGGCCAAAGCTGACATCATAACATTTGCACAAAGGACAAATTCCTCATATAACACGGAATAACCACTTACGAGGGTTGAAGTGTAATACTTCTAACTTGGGTTTCACAGATCGGATTGCGCATACTATGATAGTCCGTTTTCGACTTTCTCCCCTGAGGTGCTTGACCGGCCTATCCGGAAACACAATCGCCTGGCTGCTCCCTTTTCCCTTTCAACCGAATGAGCAAAACATAAAGGGGCAAGAACAGAAGTCGGGCAACCCAACTTAATGACCAAAGACATAGTTCGGAACAGATGCATATAAAGCGGATGCAAAGACGCCGAACACAAAATGGCTAAGGCGATTTGTGTTGAAATCGAGCTCCCGGTCTATTAGCTGGTAACCTCGAGTCATACCGAACAGGTTCACGAGAAGAGGGAGGGAAGAAAAAGGTATGTGACGATAACAGGACAAATAAGGCGTATGTGCGCCATGTAATTTCGCATTTCCTCAACAACTCTTATAACTCAGATTGCCGAAGCAGTTGTTTACAAGTATGTGATAAGTAATAAAGTCCTACAGGAGTTGTTGTACCAGGGTCTTCAATTGGTGACCAGACACCTTCGGTATGCCCTGTTGCTAGTTGATTCCTTCTTTTGGATGTACCTTCATGGGTGTTGGTGGGGGTGGATTTTGCAAACAAAATCTTGAGAGGACACAGTGTTAATGGCGAGCTTTACGCCATGGGCAGGCTCTTTTAGGAGTGCCTGTAGTTTATCGGAAGACGTGTTGATGGTAATGGTTCAGAACAACCGAGCACCTATCGTAAGTTCCCCACCGCCACCCATGGAATCTTAAGTGCGAAGTTGTGCCTCCTCGGCACATACTTTGTTGGTCCTGAAATTGAGCAGTGGGGGCGAGTCCCTATTGAGGGGAGGAAGGAGGTCAGAGAGTTTGGTCTGAATCTGTCCTCGCTTCCCGGCCTTCCGTGCCTTTATGGCAAATGCCGAAGCTTGTCAGTCATCTTTGTAGCTGAATTCGGCCGCTAGTGCTGGTGCATGTTCCTCCTGGTGGGGAACGTTGCATGGGAAACAAAGTTTTCCTATGCACACGCAAACCTATCCATGGTGATGAGCATCTACGAGAGGGAGAGTGGATCTATGTACCCTTGTAGATCGCTAAGCGAGAAGTGTTAAGAAACACGGTTGGTGTAGTCGAATGTCTTCGCGATCCAAATCGTCGAGCGTCCCGTGATCTAATCACGAACCATCCCATGAACCAATCACGAACCATCCTGCGATCTCGTCACGATCTGTCCCGTGATCCAATCACGAACGTCCTGTGGTCTTGATCACGATCCTTCCGATCTAGTGCCGAACGGAGGGCACCTCCGCGTTCAGCACACGTGCAGCTTGATGAGGATCTCCACCATATTGATCCAGCAAGAAGAAGTGGAGAGGAGGCAGAGTTCACCGGCAGCATGACGGCGCTCCGGTGATGGTGGTGGAGTGATTCCGGCAGGGCTTCGCCTAAGCACTGCGGAAACCGATCTAGAGGAGTACCGGTGGAATGGGTAGCACGTGGCCATAAATTCTGTGCAAAAACCCTCTATTCCTCTAGTATATATAGGAGGAGAGGAGAGGCAGCCTTGGCGCAAGGGCAAGGCCCTTTAGGAGCTAGCCGGCCAAGGTGGAGGAGTCCTACTCCTCCTCCAATCCTAGTAGGAGTAGGATTCACCTTTTTTGCCTTTTTTCCACCTTTTCTTTAGGCCTTTTTCCTCCTGGCGCCATGGGCCTTTTGTGGCTGTTCCACCAGACCACTAAGGGCTGGTTATTATTCTCCCACAGCCCATGGACTCTCTAGGGTGGAAATACCCCTCTCGGAGGTCTCCCGGTACACTACCGACACTCTCGGTACACTATCGATGAGCCCGAAACTTTTCCGGCGACCAAACTGGGACTTCCTATATATGAATCTTTACCTCCGGACCATTCCGGACCTCCTCGTGACGTCCGGGATCTCATCTGGGACTCCGAACAACCTTCGGTCACCACCATACACAACTCTATACTACTGAAACGTCACCAAACCTTAAGTGTGCAGACCCTGCGGGTTCGAGAACTATGTAGACATGAACGAGACACCTCTACGGTCAATAACCAATAGCGGGACCTAGATTTACACATTGGTTCCTACATACTCTATGAAGATATTTATCGGTCGAACCTCTATGTCAAGGATTCAGTTAATCCCGTATGATGTTCCCTTTGTTCTTCGGTATGTTACTTGCCCGAGATTCGATCGTCGGTATCTCCATACATAGTTCAATCTCGTTACCGAGAAGTCTCTTTACTCGTTCCGTAATACAAGATCCCGTGACCAACGCTTAGTCACATTGCTTGCAAGGCTTATTGGGATGTTGTATTACCGAGTGGGCCCTGAGATACCACTCTGTCACACGGAGTAACAAATCCCAGTCTTGATCCATGCCAACTCAACAGACACCCTCGGAGACACCTGTAGAGCACCTTTATAGTCATCCAATTACGTTGTGACGTTTGATACACACAAGGTACTCCTCCGATATCTGTGAGTTGCATGATCTCATGGTCATAGGAACATATACTTGACATGCAGAAAACAGTAGCAATAAACTGACACAATCATAAGCTACGTTTGTAGTTTGGGTCTTGTTCATCACATCATTCTCCTAATGATGTGATCCCATTATCAAATGACATCTCATGTCCATGGCTAGGAAACCTTAACCATCTTTCAATCAACGAGCTAGTTCACTAGAGGCATACTAGGGACATTGTGTTTGTCTATGTATCCACACATATATCCATGTTTCCAATTAATACAACTATAGCATGGATAATAAACTATTATCATGAACAAGGAAATACAATAATAACTAATTTATTATTGCCTCTAGGGCATATTTCCAACAGTCTCCCACTTGCACTAGAGTCAATAATCTAGTTCACATCACCATGTGATTCGCATTGTTATGAATCTAACACCCAATGAGTTCTGGGGCTTGATCATGCTTTGCATGTGAGAGAGGTCTTATAGTCAACGGGTCTGCGACATTTAGATCCGTGTGTACTTTGCAAATTTCTATGTCAAACCGTAAACACTGCTACCACACTCCACTTGGTACTATTCCAAATGGCTGCTCCACTATACGTATCCAGATTGCTACTACGAGTCATCCGGATTGGTGTTAAAAGCTTGCATCGACGTAACTCTTTATGACGAACTCTTTATCACCTCCATAATCGAGGAACATCTCCTTAGTTTTTTAGTTACTAAGGATAATCTTGACCGCTGTCCAATGCTCCATTCCAGGATCACTTTGAAACCTTCTGGCCATATTTATGGCAAGGCTGACATCGGGTCTTGTGCATAGCATTGCATACATGATAGAGCCTATGGCTGAAGCATAGGGGATGGTACTCATCTTTTCTCTATCTTCTGCAGTCACTGGGCATTGAGTCTTACTCAACTTTATACCTAACAAATCAGGCGAGAACTCTTTCTCTGACTGATCCATTTTGAACTCTTTCAAAATCTTGTCAAGGTATGTACTCATTGAAAGTCTCATCAAGTATCTTGATCTATCTCTATAGATCTTGATGCTCAACAATTAGGTAGCTTTATCCAGGTCTTCCTTTGAAAAACTCTTTTCAAACACCCGTTTATGCTCTCCAGAAATTCTACATCATTTCCGAATAGCAATATGTCATCCACATATACTTATCAGAAAATCCATAGTGCTCCCACTCACTTTATTGCAAATACAAGTTTGTCATAAACTTTGTATGGCTCAAAAACTTTGATCACCTCATCAAAGTGTATATTCCAACTTCGAGATGCTTGCTTTAGTTCATAGAAGAATCACTGAAGCTCACACACCTTTTAGCATCCTTAGGACTGACAAACCTTCTGGTTGCATCTCATACAACCTTTCCTTAAGGAAGGAAACGATGTTTTGGCATCCATCTGCCAGATTTCATAATTGAAAAACGCAGCAATTGCTAACATAATTCCAACAGACTTTAGCATCGCTACGAGTGAGAAAGTATCATCGCAGTCAACTCTTTGAACTTTTCGTAAACTACTTTGCAACAAGTCGAGCTTTACAAATGGTAATATTTACCATCAGCGTTTGTCTTCATTTTAAAGATCCATTTGTACTTTAACCACCTGCCGTCCAACGAGCAAGTCCACCAAAGGCTATACTTGGTTTTCATACATGGATCCTTTCTCGGATTTCATGGCCTCTAACCATTTGTTGGTTTCCGGGCCCATCATCGCTTCTCCATAGTTTGTAGGTTCATCGTTGTCCAACAACATGACCTCCAAGACATGGTTGTCATACCGCTTAGGAGTAGTATACATCCTTGTCTCCCTACGAGGTTTGATAGTAACTTGATCCGAAGCTTCATGATCATCATCATTAACTTCCTCTTCAACTAACGTAGGCTTCACAGAAACAACTTCCTGCGCTGCGCTACTCTCTGGTTGAAGTAAAGGTTCAATAACCTCATCGAGCTCTAATTTCGTCGTAGGTCGATAGTAACTTGATCCGAAGCTTTCATGATCATCATCATTAACTTCCTCTTCAACTGACGTAGGCTTCACAAAAACATCTTTCTGTGTTGCGCTACTTTCTGGTTGAAGCAGAGGTTTCAACAACCTCATCAAGTTATATCCTACTCCCACTCAACTCTTTCAAGAGAAACCCTTTCTCGAGAAAGGACCCAGTTTTAGCAACAAACATTTTATAATTGGATCTGAGATAGAAGGTTCACCCAACTATTCTTAGGGTATTCTATGAAGATGCATTTGTCCGCTTTGGGTTCGAGCTCATTAGGTGAAAACATTTTCCACACAAGCATCACAGCCCCAAACATTAAGAAATGACAGCTTAGGTTTCTATCAAACATACTTCACACGGTGTCATCTCAACGGATTTAGATGGTGCCCTATTGAAAGTGAATGTAGCTGTCTCTAATGCAGAACCCCAAAATTATAGTAACAAAACAATAAGAGACATCACAACATGCACCATATCCAATTGAGCACGACTATGACGTTTGGACACACCATCACACTATGGTGTTCCAGGTGGTGTGAGTTGTGAAAACAATTCTCACATTGTCTAAAGTTGTATGCCAAACTCGTAACTCAGATATTCACCACCACGATCATATCGCAAACATTTTTATCTTCTTGTCACAATGATCTTAAAACTTCACTCTGAATTTGCTTGAACCTTTCAAATGATTCAGACTTGTGTTTCATCAAGTAAATATACACCATATCTACTCAAATCATAAGTGAAGGTAAGAAAATAATGATATTCACCTCACGCTACAAGACTCATTGGATTGCATACATCAACATGTATCATTTCCAATAAATCACTTGCCCGCTTCATCAAAACAGAAAACGGGGTCCTTAGTCATCTTGACCAAGAGGCATGGTTCGCATGTCTCAACCGATTCGAAATCGAATGAGTCCAAAGATCCATCAGCATGGAGTTTCTTCATGCGCTTTATACCAATATGACATTTAGCAGCAGTGCCACAAGCATGTGGTACTATCATTATTAACTCTGTATCTTTTTGGCATCAATGTTGTGAACATGTGTATTACTACGATCAAGTTTCAACAAACCATTCTTACTGGGTGCATGACCATTGAAGGTATTATTCGTGTAAATAGAATAACCATTATTATCTAACTTAAATGAATAACCGTGTTGCAATGACATGATCTAATCACGTTCATGCTCAACGCAAAAAACACCAAATAACATTTATTTAGGTTCGTCATTAATCTTGAAGGTAGAGAGAGCGTGCGATGTTGATCACATCGACCTTGCACTACTAGAAAAAAGGCTGCTAGTGGCGCACCTGTTTTGCCTACTAATGGCGCACTACAGGTGCGCCACTAGCACCACGCCATTAGAATTTTTTACTAATGGCGCACCATAGGTGCGCCATTAGTATCTGGTATACTAATGGCGCACCATGCAGTGCGCCATTAGTATAGCTCACGGTGCACCATTAGTATGCCTCCCACGGGCCATATTTACCCATGTGCTCTGGCTTACTAATGGTGCACTAATGTAGGATGCGCCACTAGTGTGCTTTTTGCAGTGCGACACTAAAGTGCTGGGTGGTGCGCCACTAGTATGAATATTAGGTATTTTTTTTCTTTTCTGATATTTGCACAGGTTACAAAACATATTACTGCACAGAATATAGAGAGCACAACATATAAACAGCAGATTTATCAAATGCAATAGAAGATTAGTCTCCGAATACAATTCATCATATTAGTCTCCGAATTTAAAATACCGAACAACGTTAGAACATTACAAGTCTCGACACCGCGAGTAGCGAGTTTGTCTTCACATTACAAGTCGATATCGATCATCTAAACTACCATCACATAGAAGAGAGGTGCGGTCATCACGATGAGCATCATCGCAATGAAACTGGTCTTCATCCGGTTCCTCCAACGCTCCCTCCTCTCTCCCGCTAGATAGCACGCGTATCTAGCTTCCGCCTCCGCCCTAGTGGTGTACCCTTTGTAACTGTTACCGCTGAAACGGTGAACCTGTCTCTGACACTCCTCCCAGTCGTCATACACTCCGGGAACCTTACCCTTGTACACGACATATGACGACATCTCTATGCACTAGCCAAACAAAACGTTAGTAGAAATTCACAGACAATACATAAGCAATATATAAGTATGCAACAAAAGGATCGGAAAAAAAGGCAACACATTAATAGCACGATTCATGGTCCTACTAATAAATAGCATCGATTACATATAAGTTGAACGACTGTCCAAACCAAAGAAACATACAAGTTCATTAATGTTTAATATTACAACATGAGCCAATCGACATTTCAGAACTACATAGCATCACTACTTTCGACTCGACTCAGGGACCGGAGCGTGGATGAAGCCGCCGTCTTTAGTGATGGTCATGAAATCGCGGGCGTTGCCAGCCTGCATTTGTAGCGTTGTTTCTATCTCACTGTTGGACGATTGATATCTGAGGTAGGATTGCCCCGAGGTACGAAGGACATCTTGATGGATGATTTCCGCAAACTCCGACTGGATGCGATAGAATTCTTGTCTGATGTCCGCGTCCTGGATTGTGGACAAGCATGTGGCCCAATCTTTGAGATTATTTGGTTGGAGAAGGTGATGTTGGTCGCGTACGATCGCCCGCATGTGATGGAGGGCGTAGTAGGCATCCTTCTGACTGCCAGGCGGCTGCTTGACGCAGGGGAACGTCGTATTGTGGGTGAACACGTGCTTGCCGTACCTACGAATTGTCCTGCTGAAGGTGCCTCCAGATCTGGCGTAGCCGGGGAGAACATCATCAAGAACTTTCTTGATATTTGTGTAGTCTATCTTCGATTGACGATCCGAGTAGAAATACGTGGCCATGGAATATTTTGGGCTTATGAGGATGAGTGTGCAATGTGTGTCACTGTGCACAAAACACGAAATGTTAGAAAAAAAAAACGATCGAAACCTGAGAAATCATATGTTATGGGGCAGTGAGGGGATGACTTACTCGGGAAAGTAAGGCACGAGGAAGTTATCCTTATCTGGGTTTGCCAGAATGACGCCTTCGAGGTGTGAACTTGCGACTTGCCGGTCCCTAGCGCTGCCGAAGATCTTGGCACGCATGTAGAAGGGGTCGACTATCACGATGTCCGGGGTCTTGTCTCTAATGATCCGCATCTCCATACTCAGCGAAAATAGCCGAACGAAGGTGTAGTGCAGCGGATGAAGGTTAAACTTAGCGTAGATGTCATCAAACCGCAGGACGATCGTACCCCCGATGGCGCTATCCACAAAGCCCTTGCCCTCTGGCACCTTGGCCACGAAAACCGGGTATGCCACATCATTCTCGGAGAGACACCGCTTCTCCAAAGAAAGAACACTGTCATGCAGA
This sequence comes from Hordeum marinum, assembly GCA_022496015.1. Classification (NCBI taxonomy): domain Eukaryota; kingdom Viridiplantae; phylum Streptophyta; class Magnoliopsida; order Poales; family Poaceae; genus Hordeum; species Hordeum marinum. The sequence goes on from CM039672.1 coordinate 122,106,341, forward strand.
CTCCGCATAGCACTGGTTGCAGCATTGAGCAGATTAGTCGATAGCATCGGCCTACCCGCCACATGCACCCTCCTCGAGATATCCTTAGGTGAAGGTGACCCGTCCTGAGCACGGATCGTACTCGGTGCCGGCTGGCTCGCACCGCCCTTGTTATTCTTTCTTTTTCGTCCCTTCTTATTCTGCTGTAATGGGATCGAGTTCTGCTCACAGACCGCCTTCTTGAGTGTGTTGGGGCTGATAATATTTCACACCTCGGCTATCTGAGGCTCGGTGAAGGCGGCAGCTGGAGGCGTCTCGTGAGAACTGAACGCCAGACGACGCCTGTTGCAATTGGGTTTCTCCGCGGTACCAGCTAGATCGTGGTGGTCTTTTGTAGGGTTGGGTTCTTGAGAAGGAGGCCCGAATAATTCGTCACCGTACCCATGTTCGGCAAAGTATTTATCGAAGTTGGTAAATGTACCATCGTTGTCGTCATCCGGATCCTGTGCCATATGCATGTCCGGCATGTCCGGTAGCGTTGCGGCGGTCTTGCCATGGCTTGGCGCCGGCACGACTGGCGGTGTTGTCTTTGGGGTGGTGTCCCCCGCCCCCAAACGAATCTGGATCTTTGGCCAAAGCAGGGGCCAGCTTACGTAGGCGTTGAGGGTCATCACATCATCTTCGTCGGCCCCAGCGGGTCGAATCGGAGGTAACAAGTCGTTGCATCCTGGCAGCACCCGAACCAGTTCAACCCTATACACGGCGGGTGGCATTGGATTACCGTGGAACACGGGGTTGCCCGGTTGAACGATTCTGCCCTTGGCGACATCGATCAACTCGCCGTCCATGAAGTGCAGGAGAGTGCATGGAACGTCGGCGGCGCCCTGCGAAAACATGTAGGGCGTCAGGGATGCCCAGTCAAAGGCAAGGAGATGAAGTCATCGGTCAAGAGGCTTAGTTACCGTGATGGCGTCGAGCTCGGCTAATGTCGAGGCACCGCCAACGGCGGGCGTGCAACTGACGGAGGGGCCGCTTGCTGCCGAGGTGCCGGCCGGCGTACACCCGGGTGCATTAAGCTCCAATGCCTGTGCCGGCGCCGGAGACACCAATACCGCCTCTTCCGGAGACACCAATGGCGCCGCCTGCGCGTTGTGCGAGTTGCTGGCCGTGAAGCTGGGAACCGGGGGGCGGCCCCTGTTGGCCGCTCGCAATCCACCCCCGCAGCCCCTCAACCAAGGTAGGCATAATGGCGGTGATCGTCGCTCCCAGTTGCTCTCGCACTTGCTCTGAGACTATGTCGGGAATCCGCGCCACTTGTTCCTTGAGTTCTTGAACCTCGCGCGCTTGGCTTTCCGAGCTGGTCTTTCTCTCCTTTCGCCCACCAGCGTTATAGTATGACGACCATTTTGTGGACAAGCCTTTGCCGGCCACACGACCAGCTGACGATGGCTTACTGAACTTATCCTTGTTTTTCATTACATTCAACGCCCTATTTAACGTGTTGTCCCAAGGGGAGCTCTGAGACGACCCCGCGCTACTGCTTTCAGTCTCCTGCGAAAGGAATGTGAACCATTTAGAAATTTGGCTTCATTAATTATAATGCAACCATATGGAGCTAATTACGCGGGGGTGTATTCCTTACCAGAACACGCTCAAGTGCCTTGGTCTTCGCATCCGTGGTAAGCTCCTTTGTTACCGGGTCCACCTTGTACCAGGCCCTGACATAGTTCCTGGTCTACTTGTCACGGTATTTCTCGAAGCGGGGCGGTAGGCCTTGCTCGGCACGCTCCGCATCCTCCTTGTCCCATATAGGTTCCGCCACTCTGTAACCACCGGGACCAAGTTGGTGGACCCCTAAGTTCAAGTCCCGCATATCTTTCCCCCACTGACTTGATTCCAGGGTTGCGCTGCTCTCGCACTTGATCTTGAACTCCTTGTAGTCATCTTCGCTGATCGAAGGATTTTTCGCCTTGATCTTCTCATAACTATCACCTTTGTCAATCATTTTCTTCACCGTGCTTCTCCAAGTAGACAGGGCCGTGCTCATCTTCGTGAGGGCGGCACTGTTCACTTTATTCCCTGAGAGGCGTGTGTTTGCGATGTCACTGGGGAACTTGTATCGTTCGTGCAGCTTCGTGAAGAGGAGGTTGCGCAAATTCCCTCGGTCAGGATGCCTCTTAGGTTCTCGGTGTTGATTGAGACGGTACTCCGGAGAATGCACCCGAGCTGAACCGAGTACCCCTTGACTAATTCTTTGGGTGCCATTGGATGCCCCTCGGAGGACACTTCAGTAAATTCCTCCTTGACGGAGCCGAGCACGTTCGGGCGCCGGTCCTTCCATTGCCTCTTTGGTTGGCTGCCATCTGTGCGTGCGCTGCCATCATCAGTGGTGGCATCCTCGGTGGCACCATCAGTGGTGTCATCCCCGACGCCACTAGGGGTTGTGTAGTCGGGATCGGTGTCTTCCGCGGCGTCTTCATAGCGGTGAGGTTCTTCCTCCATCTCCTGGGACAACTCCCAGAATGCCTTGCCCGAACCGCCGGCCTCGTCGTTGTGGGCCATGTTTCGTGCTAAATAGGATAAAAGTTTGGTCAAAAAGTTGGTTATTTTCAAGGGCCTACAAAATTGGCCCATGCATTAGTCGCAAGTACCCCATGTGTCCTGTTTTTAGCAAAGTCATGCTAAAATTCACTGAAAATTTCAGCATGACCTTTGCTGAAAATAGGACATATGGAGTACCCGAATTTGCCGGAACGGAAGTTAATCGACATTCCGGCAAACTCAAGGGCCTCTCGGGGTACCTGCAAAATCATCACGACACGATGGTCGGACACAAATCCCAGCAAACTAGCACCACAATGTGCCTCTACTTTTCATATGGATGAAAAGGCCACATACCATATGGTCCTCTACTTTCATACTGTGGCAACAAGCATCATAAAATAGCTCTGCCTAGTGCCTACACAGTAGGTGTCCAATTCCTTCTCTCATGTTCTACAGTTACACGAGACAGCAAATCAAAAGATCGCTTTAACAGGGTATAGCCACACATATTTGAAGTAGAACATATATATACACATAAAAATAGTTTGTAAGACAGATATATAGACCAAGCAATAATAATCAACAGTAATATCAATACACAGAAGATCAAAACAACAGGATTAATCTATTTTCATCTATTTTCATCTAAGATTGGGTTGATTTTTAGTCTTAGCAGTAAGATATATAATTCAGCACTATTTTCGTCTGTTTTCTCTAGCTGTCAAAAGTATTTTCAAAGGAATTTGGATAATAATTGTCAATCTAATTTTCTTTTCTTCTTATATAGAAGCCCTTTGGATCACATGAATGAATCCTATAATATCCCTGCAAATGGCTCACCACATTGGAATTTTGGAGAAATCATAAAACGAGCTTTCACTTAAGCAGACACACCTCTGTGTCTTCTTATCAATGCAAAAAAAAATTGGACAATACAGAAATTCTCCTTGACGCTGATTGTTGGATTGCTGTGGTTGTAATAACCTAGTCTTAAGTTTTCAACACTCAATTGTTTCCGAGTTGTTTGCCTTAGTTGCCATAGCTAATATTTATTATGCTGTTTTACTGTAGATCATAAGTTGCACTACTGAACTACCTTCTATCTGTTATTGCAGGCGATTACACAAGAGTCTCTTTCCACTTCACAGGTAACTAGTCACTACACTAGGCACTGCTTGGAGTTCAGATTATGCATGTCTCCCAACTGTGATCAGACGAGTAATGTACAATATACAGATTTTTCTCCCTGGGGAAGAATAACATCCCAGGGATTATGGCATTTGGGCTCAACAAGGTATGATGATAACTGTTAAGTTCTTCGAGAATGCTCATGAACATCGTTTCCCTTAATTTCTGTTTTAAATCATAATCCTTATTACTCTCCAAATGTTTTTTCTGATAGATAGTGTGGTTTATTTCTGTACAAAATAAATGAAGGATGACTATCTGAATTTTTAGATAGATAGTGTGGTTTGACTTACACTGAAGATTAGGCCTACTTAATGACAGACAAAAAATGGTATCTTCGCTAAAGTTGTAGCTTATTTTTCTGAACTTTCAAACATGTATCTATTGGATGCATTGATTCTGTACAGAGAAACAAACACATTTTTGTAACGCATCCATCAGATTTTGGATTTGAGATCATCCATATGTACTTCAGATAAAAGATGCATACTATGTTATAGTTAGTACATTGTCAGGCAGAGCAATCATCTTACTGGTATCACATTTCTCATGAATTCAACTCCAAAGTTACAAGATTCAAAGAGACCCGCAGGATGTTGACAAGTAAATGTTGACAGGGCAGAACAACAGATCGATAAGATGGTTGACCGGGGCTGGATTGGCTACCTGCCATCAATGACTTGGAGGAACGACGGAGGAGGGTGGTGGTGGCGACGGGAAACCCTATTGATGAGGAGAATCGCCCGCCAGGGATTGCGACGCCGTCCTCCTCCTGCTTCGCTCGCCTGGGATCGCTTCTGTCCTCCTCCTCCTTCGCTCCCCGGGGATCGCCGGGGATCGCTTTGGGATTGCTTCCACGCTGTCCTCCTCCGCGTAGGTTGCGCCTCCGCGTTGGTTGCTTCCACGGGGTGCCGGGGATATATGGGATGGGATCGATGAGATGGGCCGGGGATAGCAAGGGGATGATATGGGCCGGGGATAGCAATGGCGCACCTCCCGGTGGTGCGCCATAAGTATATCCATAGCAATGGCGCACCACTGAGGGGTGCGCCATAAGTATAGTAGGGGTGCAAAGTGTAGTACTAGAGGGGTCGAAGCCCTCTCCTGTTAAGGTTCGAGGCAGTAGTGTAGTGGTAGCCGACTCTCTGTGCAGACCAGAGGTCTAGGGTTCGAGTCCCAGACGCCCCCTTTTTTGTGTTTTCCTGCTTTGATTGTATGTGTATGTGCTGAGTGTATGTACATATACATACATGATAGATGTTTTTTAATTCATTTTCTTTTTAGATATACATGTGTGTGTAGTGTATGTGAGTGTGTGGGCTTGTATACATGTTTGTGTGTGAGTGTATGTGTGTGAGTGTGGTGTCACATGCATGTGTGTATGTGCATATATTTGCACTTGTGCATATGTGTGTGTGTGTTGAACACCCACACACATAGGTGTGTGTGTTCTCATGAATGTGTGGGTGTGTCTATATGCACTTGTGCATATTTGCCATGTGTGTGTGTATGTGGGGTAGTATGTGTAGGTTTGTATGGGTGACAAGTGGGCCATGCCCCACTTGTCATATACCCTATCAAAATGTGTTGGGTGTTTTATTGCTTGATGGGTTATGCTAGTTCTTTTCCATTTATAGCTATATTGAATATGAAAAAATATCATCAAATTTGAAAAAATATTCATGAATTCAAAAAGTGCCCATGAAATTTAAAAATATTCATGAGTTCAAAAAATATTAACAAATTCAATACTTTTTGTGAGTTAGAAATTCAATACCATAATAAACATAAATAAATATTATTGAGGACACTAGAATGGAAGAAATATCATTTCAATATGTCCAAATAAAATTGAGAAATGAAGGCTACAATTTAAATACAATCGATCTTAGCTAGCTATCTGTTCATAATCTTCTTGCCCTTATTTTTCGCAAATGGAGTTCTTCTTTTGAACGGACGTCCTTTAGCTAGGGTGGTCCTGCTTCTTCTTGTGGTGTATGTTGGTACTTCATCGTCGTCGTCATGTTCCATCTTCGGGTCGCCGTACTTGTCAAAGTCTTGCTCATTGGCGACTCCATCCATTCCGATGATCTTCCTTTTGACTCTCCTCATGACAACACGATTGGGCTTTGACAGGTCGGTAATGAAGAAGCATTGGTCCACCTGGGAAGCAAGTACCCATGGCTCATTTTTTGCGGTGGCGTTTGTGCCCGCGGTCTTCGATTTGGCTTCGGGTATAACCATGGTGGTGAAATACCGGTCTTCTTTTAGGATGCTCTTGGCCCATCTGACACGGAACATCGGGACCTTCTCTCCAGCGTAGCTCAGCTCCCAGATCTCCTCGATCCTTCCGTAGTATCTGTCCTTGTCGTTACCGGTGTAGGATTCCATCGTATTGGCTGGCGTTTTCCATAGCGTGTCTAGCTCCTCTTTCAGCAGCCCCAGATATAGATTGATGTCGTTCCCTGGTTTTTTTGGCCCTTCAATTAGCATACTCATGTGAATGTACTTCCTGTTCATGCACAACCAAGGGGGAAGGTTGTACATCCACACAAACACAGGCCAGGTGCTATGTATGCTTCTCTGGCTGCCAAACGGATTGACTCCATCGGTGCTCGCGCCCAGCACGATGTTTCTTGGATCGTTCCCAAATTCTGGGTGTTCAAAGTTCAACGCTTGCCACTGCCTCGCATCCTTAGGGTGACTCAGCATCTTGTCTTTTTTATTAATCTCCGGATCATTTGCGTCATCTTCTCGCTTCTTCACCTCCTTATCCATGTGCCAACGTAGAAGCTTTACTACCTTAGGGTCCGCAAAATACTGTTGCAGACGAGGAGTGATCGGAAAGTACCACACCACTTTTCGTGGAGCTTTCTTCCTCTTCTTGTATCGAGTGATTCCGCACACCGGACATATGGTAGACACCGCGTGCTCGTCCTGATAAATGATGCAATTGTTCATGCACACATGGTATTTCACGTGCGGTAAATCCAGAGGACACACGATTTTCTTCGCCTCCTCGAAACTGGCCGGGCACTTGTTCCCCTTGGGAAGACGTTCGTGCTAGAATGACATGTTCTCGTCGAAGCATGCGTCGGTTATTTTGTGTTTTACCTTCATCTCCAGAGCCATGAGCGTTAATTTCAGGCGGGTATCCTCGGGCCTGCATCCTTCATACAATGGAGTAACCGCGTCTATCTCTAGTTGATCCAGCTTGGCTTTCTCTCGGGCGGCAGCTCTTTCATTATCCGTCTGCTTGAGAAGCAGCTCTTGAATATGAGGGTCCTGCACCCAGCCCATCGCTGGTCCATCATCGTCTGCTGCGGCATCTTCATCTTCATGATCATGCCCTTCGTCTGCTCCGGCATCTTCCTCATCATCATGTCCGGCATCTTCTACATGATGACCGTGTATTGCATCTACTTCGTGATCATGTCCTGGAGATTCTTCGTCTTATCACCCGCCCTCGCCGCGGTTGTCTTGCTCATGCCCTTCCTCATTTCTTGCCCAGCCCCCATGGATGACTTCATAATCATCTTCATCACCTTGCCACTGATAGCCATCCATGAAACCACGCACGAGCAGGTGGCCCCGCACCTGTACGGAATCTAGGTCCATAAGGCTCCTCAGCTTGCATCTTTGACACGGACATCTTATCTCCGTCTCGTTATTTTGAAGCATATCTGCCTTCGCGGAGCTCAAAAACCTATTCACGATGCCTTCGGTCATCTTGCGGACCATGGTCGCCTGCGGGGTAGAGCAAAACGATATTTTAGAACCAAGAAAAAATTTGGCATGACTTTGCCTAAAAATAGGACCAAAAAGAATGCATAGTGCTAAATTCTCTCCAAAACGGAAATGAATCAACATTCCGGAAAAATATTGGCAACTATTGCATTTCAAATACCGGTACCTGCAAACACAAACATATATGCAACACCACAAACATATGCAACACCACAAACGTAGATCTAGCTAGGCCATAAAAAGTGCATGTGCACGTTGTTGGAGGGAGAAAAAAGTAGATCTACAACATAAAAGCTTTCCCCTTACTTACCTATCAAAAAAAGGTAATTTAACCACTTAATTTGGGTGAATCTATGATGCAAATAAGGTGAGGAGGAGGAGGCACCCGAGACAAGATTGGAGGAGGAGGTGGAGAGAATGAAAGTGGGGAAAGTGAGTGTGGTAGGTGGCTGTCCAAAATATCTAGCTGGTCACAGGTTCCTAATGGTGCACCACCTACAAATGCGCCATTAGTAACCCTGGTTACTAATGGCGCACCAGCTGGAGGTGCGCCATTAGTAGTTTTTGCAAAAAAAAAAAGTAGTGGCGCACTGGGCTTGTCGTGCGCAATTAGTAGTTTAACTACTAATGGCGCACTCAGACCTGGTGCGCCATTAGTAATTTTGGAAAAATAACAAAAAAAATTGTTAGTAGTGGCACACTAGGTGTGTGGTGCGCCATTAGTGTGCATCACACTAATGGCACACCAGCACCTAGTGCGCCACTGCTATATAATAGTGGCGCACCACTTGTCTGGTGCGCCATTAGTGTCTATATTATCTATAGCCCTTTTCCTAGTAGTGTTGGAAAAATTTCCAACACACATCGTCACCTCACACTTAGCTAGTATCCGTTTATTCCGTAGCTTTTACTTCGAGTTACTAACATTTAGCAACATAACCGGTGTCCAATACACAGGTGCTACTAGGAGTACTAGCAAGGTACACATCAATAACACGTATATCAAATATACTTCTGTTGACGTTTGCCAGCCTTCTTATCTACCAAGTATCTAGGGTTGTTCCGCTTCAGCGACCACTCTCCTCATAATCGAAGCACTTAGTGTCGGGTTTGAGTTCAACTTTGGGTTGCTTCACTGGAACAGCAACTGACTTGCTATCCATGAAGTTTCCCTCCTTGCTCTTGCCCTTCTCGAAACTAGTGGTTTTAACTAACCATCAACACTTTGACGCTCCTTCTCGATTTTTACCTTCACGGTGTAAAAAATCACGAACAGCTCAGGGATCATTATTTCTATCCCTGGCGTTTTATAGTTCATCACCAAGTTCTAGTAGCTTAGTGAAAGTGACTTGGAGAACTATATCAATCACTATCTTATCTGGAAGATGAACTCCCACTCGATTCAAGCGATTGTAGCACCCACACAATCTGAGCACATGTTCAACGATTGAGCTATTCTCGCTCATCTTGCAGGCAAAGAATCTTGTTGGAGATCCCATATCTCGCAACACGGGCATGAGCCTGAGATCCTAATTTTGGCTCTTAGAACATCCCATATGTTCCGTGATGTTCAAAACGTTTCGGAGCCTCAATTCTGAGCCGTAATGCATGACGCACTAAACTATCAAGTAGTCATCAGAACGTGTCTGTCAGATGTTCACAACATCTATAGATGACGCTAGAGGGGTTGGCGCACCGAGCGGTGCATTAAGGACTTAAGCCTTCTGTGCAGCAATGAGGATAATCCTCAGATCACGGAGCCAGTTTTCAATATTGCTACCATCATCTTTCAACTCTATTTCTCTAGGTCTATATAAAAATTCAAGGGAGCTACAACGCGAGCTAGTGATCTACAACATAATTTGCGAAGACACTACTGACTATGTTCATGATAATGAGTTCAATTAATCATATTATTTAAGAACTCCCACTCAAATTGACATCCCTCCGGTCATCCGAGTTATACATGATCCAAATTCACCAACTCAAGTCCGATCATCACGTGAGTTGAGGTGGTTACAATGGTGAACATCATCATTTTGATCATATCTACTATATGACTCATGTTCGACCTTTCGGTCTCTTGTGTTCCGAGGCCATGTCTGTACATGCTAGGCTCATCAAGTTTAATCCGAGTGTTCTGCGCGTGCAACACTGGCTTGCACCCATTGTATGTGAACGTAGAGTCTATCACACCCGATCATCACGTGGTGTCTCAACACGACGAACTTTCGCAACGGTGCACACTCGGGGAGAACACAATTTTATCTTGAAATTAAGTGAGGGATCACCTTATAATGCTACCGTCGTACTAAGCATAACAAGGTGCATAAAAGGATTAACATCACATGCAATTCATAACTGACATGATATGGCCATGAACTTGTCCTTTAGATCTCCATCTTGAAAGCACTGGCATGATCTTCATCGTCACCGGCAAAACACCATGATCTCCATCATCTTGATCTCCATCAACGTGTTGCCATCGAGGTTGTCACGCCCTACATGCTTCTACTACTATTGCTACCGTTTAGCGATAAAGTAAAGCATTACATAACGCTTAATGATTGACACGCAGGTCATACAATAATTAAAGACAACCCTATGGCTCCTGCCGGTTGCCGTACTCATCGACATGCAAGTCGTGAAATTCTGTACATCACATGATCATCTCATACATCACATATATCACATCATGTAATCGGCCATATCACATCACAACATACCCTGCAAAAACAAGTTAGACGTCCTCTAATTGTTGTTGCATGTTTTATGTGGATGCTACGGGTTTCTAGCAAGAACAATTCTCACCTACGCATAAACCACAATGGTGATACATAATTTTCTTTTCAACCTTCTCAAGGACCGCCTTTGTCGAATCCGATCCAACTAAAGTGAGAGAAACTGCCACCCGCAAGCAAATCTAGGCAACAAGTTGCATCGAGGGAACCGGTCTCTCGTAAGCGTACGAGTAATGTTGGTCCGGGCTGCTTCATCTCACAATACCGCTGAACCAAAATCCGACCAAGGAAGGAAGCAATCTAAGCATCAACGCCCACAAACCTTTTGTGTTCTACTCGAGATCTCATCGAACCATCAACCTAGCTCATGATGCCACTGTTCGGGAACGTTGCATGGGAAACAAAAAATTTCCTATGCACATGCAAACCTATCCATGGTGATGAGCATCTACGAGAGGGAGAGTGGATCTACGTACCCTTGTAGATCGCTAAGCGGGAAGCGTTAAGAAACGCGGTTGGTGCAGTCGAACGTCTTCGCGATCCAAATCGCCAAGCATCCCGTGATCTAATCACGAACCGTCCCACGAACTAATCAGGAACCGTCCCGCGATCTCATCACGATCAGTCCCGCGATCCAATCACGAACGTCCCGTGGCCTTGATCACGATCCTTCCGATCTAGTACCGAACGGACGGCACCTCCGCGTTCAGCACACGTGCAGCTTGATGACGATCTCCACCGTCTTGAGCCAGCAATAAGAAGTGGAGAGGAGGAAGAGTTCACCGGCAGCGTGACGACGCTCCGGCAATGGTGGTGGAGTGATTCAATAGGGCTTCGCCTAAGCACTGCGGAAACCGATCTAGAGGAGCACCGGTGGAACGGGTAGCACGTGGCCGTAAATTCTGCGCAAAACCCCTCTATTCCACCAGTATATATAGGAGGAGAGGAGAGGCAGCCTTGGCGCAAGGGCAAGGCCCTCTAGGAGCTGGCCAGCCAAGGTGGAGGAGTCCTACCCCTCCTCGAATCCTAGTAGGAGCAGGATTCACCTTTTTTGCCTTTTTCCACCTTTTTCTTTAAGCCTTTTCCCTCCTGGTGCCATGGGCCTTTTGTGGTTGTACCACCAGCCCATTAAGGGCTGGTTATTATTCTCCCATAGCCCATGGACTCTCTAGGGTCGAAATACCCCACCCGGAAGTCTCCCGGTACACTATCGGCACTCCCGGTACACTACCGATGAGCCCGAAACTTTTCCGGCGACCAAACTGGGACATCCTATATTTGGATATTTACCTCCGGACCATTCCGGAGCTCCTTGTGACATCCGGGATCTCATCCGGGACTCCGAACAACCTTCGGTCACCACCATTCATAACTCTACACTACCGAAACGTCACCAAACCTTAAGTGTGCACACCCTGCGGGTTCGAGAACTATGTAGACATGACCGAGACACCTCTACGGTCAATAACCAATGGAGGGACCTAGATGTCCACATTGGTTCCTCCATATTCTATGAAGATTTTTATTGGTCGAACCTCTATGTCCAGGATTCAGTTAATCCCGTATGATGTTCCCTTTGTTCTTCGGTATGTTACTTGCCCGAGATTCGATCGTCGGTATCTCCATACCTAGTTCAATCTCGTTACCGGCAAGTCTCTTTACTCATTCCGTAATACAAGATCCCACAACTAACAATTAGTCACATTGCTTGCAAGGCTCATTATGATGTTGTATTACTGAGTGGGCCGTGAGATACCTCCCCTTCACACGGAGTAACAAATCCCAGTCTCAATCCATGCCAACTCAACAGACACCCTCGGAGATACCTGTAGAGCACCTTTATAGTCACCCAGTTACGTTGTGACGTTTGATATACACAAGGTACTCCTCCTATATATGTGAGTTGCATGATCTCATGGTCATAGGAACATATACTTGACATGCAGAAAACAGTAGCAATAAACTGACACGATCATATGCTACGTTTGTAGTTTGGGTCTTGTCCACCACATCATTCTCCCAATGATGTGACCCCGTTATCAAATGACATCTCATGTCCATGGCTAGGAAACCTTAACCATCATTAAATCAACGAGCTAGTTCACTAGAGGCATACTAGGGACATTGTGTTTTGTCTATGTATCCACACATGTATCCATGTTTCCAATTAATACAACTATAGCATGGATAATAAACGATTATCATGAACAAGGAAATACAATAATAAACACTTTTTTATTGCCTCTAGGGCATATTTCCAATAGTCTCCCACTTGCACTAGAGTCAATAATCTAGTTCACATCACTATGTGATTTACATTGTAATGAATCGAACACCCATGCAGTTCTGGTGTTGATCATGTTTAGCCCTTGGAAGAGGTTTAGTCAACGGGTCTGCAACATTCAGATCCATGTGCACTTTGCAAATATTTATGTCTTTCTCCAAGATGTAATCGCGGATGGAGTTGAAGCGTCGCTTTATGTGTCTGGTCCTCTTGTGAAACCTTGGTTCCTTGGCCAGAGCAATGGCACCAGTGTTGTCACAGAACGGATTCATTGGATTCAGTGCACTGGGCACTACTCCAAGGTCTGTCATGAACTGCTTCATCCAAACACCTTCCTTTGCCGCCTCCGAGGCTGTGATGTATACCGCTTCACATGTAGAATCAGCTACCACACTTTGCTTGGAACTGCACCAGCTTACCGCTCCCCCGTTAAGAATAAATACGTATCCGGTTTGCGACTTAGAGTCGTCCGGATCAGTGTCAAAGCTTGCCAGTGCTCCATTCCAGGATCACTTTGAAACCTTCCGGCCATACTTATGGCAAGGCTAACATCGGGTCTTGTGCACAGCATTGCATACATGATAGAGCCTATGGCTGAAGCATAGGGGATGACACTCATCTTTTCTCTATCTCCTGCAGTTACTGGGCATTGAGTCTTACTGAACTTCACACCTTGTAACACAGGCAAGAACCCCTTCTTGGACTGTTCCATTTCGAACTTCTTCAAAACTTTATCAAGGTATGTGTTCTGTGAAAGTGCTATTAAGCGTCTCGATCTATCTCTATAGATCTTAATGCCTAATATGAAAGCAACTTCTCCTATGTCCTTCATTGAAAAACTCTTGTTCAAATATTCCTTCACGCTTTCCAACATTTCTATATTGTTTCCAATCAGCAATATGTCATCCACATATAATACTAGAAATGCTATAGATCTCCCAGTCACTTTCTTGTAACGACTTGATTGATGCTACACCCCTCCTCAATGCTATCAAGTGCTCCTATTGCAACGACGAAGTCCGGATGGCCCTTTCCAAGGCCAAAGTGCAATGGCCGGGGATCAATCCGATGAAGGTCTCCACCGACCCACCGCCGCCCGGAAAGGAGCACCAACGCCTCGAGCTTTACTTCGATGGAGTGATGGAGAGTGCGTGGCTAATAGCGTCACGGTGTTCGGGTAAAAATATATTTGAGTGAGCTTGTAATATGTCCGAAGACATTTGTGATAACTTTCAGTGATATGAGTATCCGCTCTTATATGGTTTTGCATTCCTTTATAACTCCTGTATGGTTGTTTAGTACTGAAAGATGCGAGTCGTCGGCTTCAGCCCCCACGTAGATACTACATGGGGTGTGTATGCCAATGCACTGTGTCCCTTAGACAAATTATAGGAACCCGAAGGTGGTTTAGTGCGGCATACTAGGCAATCGGACTATTATGCTTTATTTCTTTCACTTAACCGGAGGGGCGCGAAAAGGACTGCAGGAAGTGTATGATTAGCCACCGAAGTTTTTCGATGGTTGGACGAGCCAAGGCCAAAGCTGACATCATAACATTTGCACAAAGGACAAATTCCTCGTATAACACGGAATAACCTCTTACGAGGGTTGAAGTGTAATACTTCTAACTTGGGTTTCACAGATCGGATCGCGCATACTATGATAGTCCATTTTCGACTTTCTCCCCTGAGGTGCTTGACCGGCCTATCCAGAAACACAATCGCCTGGCTGCTCCCTTTTCCCTTTCAACCGAATGAGCAAAACATAAAGGGCCAAGAACAGAAGTCGGGCAACCCAACTTAATGACCAAAGACATAGTTCGCAACAGATGCATATAAAGCGGATGCCAAGACGCCGAACACAAAATGGTTAAGGCGATTTGTGTTGAAATCGAGCTCACGGTCTATTAGCTGGTAACCTCGAGTCATACCGAACAGGTTCACGAGAAGAGGGAGGGAAGAAAAAGGTATGTGACAATAACAGGACAAATAAGGCGTACGTGCGCCATGTAATTTCGCATTTCCTCAACAACTCTTATAACTCGGATTGCCGAAGCAGCTGTTTACAAGTATGTGACAAGTAATAAAGTCCTACAAGAGCTGTTGTACCAGGGTCTTCAATTGGTGACCAGACGCCTTCGATATGCCCTATTGCTAGTTGATTCCTGCTTTTGGATGTACCTTCATGGGTGTTGGTGGGGGAGGATTTTGCAAACAAAATCTTGAGAGGACACAGTGTTAATGGTGAGCTTTACGCCATGGGCAGGCTCTTTTAGGAGCGTCTGTAGTTTATCCGAAGACGTGTTGATGGTAATCGTTCAGAACAACCGAATGCCTATTGTAAGTTCCCCACCGCCACCCATGGAATCTTAAGTGCGAAGTTGTGCCTCCTCGGCACATACTTTGTTGGTCCTGAAATTGTGCAGTGGGGGCGAGTCCCTATTGAGGGGAGGAAGGAGGGTCAGAGTGTTTGGTCTGAATCCGTACTCGCTTCCCGGCCTTCCGTGCCTTTATGGCGAATGCCGAAGCTTGTTAGTCGTCTTTGTAGCTGAATTCGGCCGCTAGTGCTGGTGCATGTTCCTCCATTCTAAGGGACCACTCTATATTGTCGTTCACAGTGATGACCCCCTTGGGGCCCGGGATCTTGAGCTTAAGGTATGCGTAATGCGGGACTGCGTTGAACCGAGCAAACATTGTCAGGCCGAGCAGCGTGTGATAGCCACTACGAAAGGGCACAATGTCGAAGACCAGGTCCTCACTGCGGAAGTTATCGGGCGAGCCAAAGACAAACTCCAGGGTTACAAAGCCCGTACATCAGGCCTCAACACCTAGGATCAATCCGTTGAAGGTAGTATTGTTGGGCTTGACCTTTGACGGATCTATACCCATCTTTTTCACCGTGTCTGAGTAAATCAGATTGAGGCTACTTCCTCCGTCCATTAGGACTTTAGTGAGGTGATACCCATCTATAATGGGATCTAGGACAAGGGCAGTCGAGCCCCCATGACGGATACTGGTCGGATGGTCGCGCCGGTCGAAGGTGATCGGGTATGCTGACCATGGTTATACTTTAGACCTAAGGGCTCCAGGGCATAGACCTCCCGAAGGGCCCTCTTTCTCTCTTTCTCAGGTATGTGGGTGGTGTATATCATATTCACCGTTTTGACTTCAGGAGGGAATTTCTTCTGACCACCACCTATTGGACCCCAAGGCTCTTCTTCGTCATTGCTGTCCGAGCTCTTGCCCTCGTCTTCAGGTTATATTTTGCCGGCCTGTTTAAACACCAAACAGTTGCGGTGTGTGTGATTGGCTGGCTTTTCCTAAGTTCCGTGAATTTGGCTAGTCTTGTCCACGATCTTCTCGAGCTGAGTGGGTCCGTCAGGTTTGCCTTTAGGGGGCTTCTTCCGTTCCCCGGTCAGGAGTTGCGGAATCCAGCATTAACCGCCGTGTCATCGGCGTCTCTGCTGTTGTGTCGATGTTTGTCCTTATTGCGCTTCGGCTTTGAGTTGCCATCCTGGGCTTCAGGTGCCACATGATCTTCAGAATTGTGGTTGCGTCTTGCCAGCCAGTTATATTCGTCCGCACAGAAGTGGGTCATGAGGGAGGTAACGGTGGACATGGGTAGAGTCTTATCCTGGCCTAGCTAGCGGGCCAGCCATTCGTCCCGAATATTGTGTCAGAAGGAGGCAATGGCCTCGGTGTCTGGATAATCGACAATTTGGTTCTTCTTAGTCAAGAACCGATTCCAAAATTGCCAGGAAGACTCGCCGGGCTTCTGGACAACGTTACTAAGGTCAGAAGAGTCCAGGGGGCAGACATAGGTCCCCTAGAAGTTAGAGCGAAACGCGTCTTCCAAGTCTTCCCAGCATCCTATGGAGTTTTCGGGGAGGTTGATTAACAAGTGTCGAGCTGGCCCCTTAGGCTTAAGAGGTAAGTAGTTGATGGCACGGAGATCATCTCCTCGTGCCATATGGATATGGAGGAGGAAGTCCTCGATCCATATAGTTGGGTCAGTGGTCCCATCATACTGTTCTATATTTATGGGTTTAAACCCTTCGGGGAACTGATCCCGCATTACTTCATCCATGAAGCACAGTGGGTGAGCGACGCCGCTGACCCGAGCTATGTCCCGCCTGTACTAGGCGTCTGTATGGGACCGGTTGCATTCCCATCCTCTATGGTTTTGGTCAAACCATGGTCTATATTCTCCCCGTCTATCCGGTGAGTAATCTCTGGATTCATAGATGGACCTTGTACGGCCTGCTCTGTGATTTAAGTCATTGCGTAGGTCGAACTGGTCATTGGGCGCGAATGGATCCTTACCCTATCTTCGGGGCATCGCCGGTACATAACCGGTGTCTTTACCCACTCTGTCACGCCCATGAGGAGGGCGGTCCGACTCGTCATATGTCGTATGATGGGGCGACGGATTGTTAGTGAGCTCATCATCGAATTGTGGCAACAGCCTCCTCAGAGGGTAGCTTTTAGGCTGGTTTGATAGACCAGTGCCGTATACTTCCTTGGCTAAGAGGACATTCGTCCATCGATTAGTGAGGTCGGCCTGTTCAGCTTTGAGTTGCCGCTCTTTGGCCTTCAGGCTGCGAGCCCTTGCTATAAGCCGTTGTCTGATTTCTTCCTGAACCTCGAGATTATCAGGGATGTAAAAGTCATCGGCTTCTGGTAGGTCTTCCTCCTCGATGGGGGGAAGGTAATTGTCGTCTTCGGGGTCCTTGACAGTATCAGGGTGGTTTTGGTCCGCAGATTCGTCCGGGCCCTCAAATGGGTGCTCGGGCACATCAGGATGATCATGATCGGCAGGGGCGTTACCATCCCTGCTGCTGATAATAGTTATTCTTCCCTTTTTGCTTTTGGACCGCTTATGCGATTACCAGCGCCTTGATGGTGCGTTGCCCGATTTGTCGCCGTCGCTGTGAGGCATGTTGTCGCCATTCGTGGCGAGAGTATCTACCATGTAGACGTCATATGTAGAAGTGGAGGTCCAATTCCCGGTGTTAACGGGAGGGGAAGCATGGTCCTATTCATACATGTATTCTGCCTCCCGGAGGCATAGTCTAGCACGTTGGTTAAGTCTTCGACGCTGGCTATCAAATGGGTGGTGGGTGGGTCGAAAAATCCATCCCTGCCCGAACTGTACCGGGGCAAACATAGATCAGGGTTGGATCATCGGTGATCTTCATCGACGACAATTGCTCGAAGGCCTCGTTGACCGCTGAGGGCCCGATCGGATCCGGCTGTTCGGAACTCGCGGAGTTGACCCCCACGCAGCCCACCCATGGGGAGTGTTCAGAAAGAACGCATGTCTGGTCATGTGGCTTGATGGCCCGACCGGGATGAGAGATCGGACTGCCATCATGGGTGACCCCATTGGTGTCTACTGAAGGGGCTCGAGGTTAAGGCCTCAGAGTACTCGGGGGTTACGGGCGAAGCCGTGAGCCTGATTAGTGACAAGTCGCCTCTAGAGTCGACAGAAAACTCTAGGTTTCCAAATCTAACTTCTTGACCAGGGGCGAAGTTCTCCACACGGCCTAGATGGCCTGTGGAATCAGCATGCAGCACAACACTGCCGAAGGCGAAGATTTGCCCGGGGACAAAAAATTCCATGTTGCGGACCTCTTCGTTGATGACCAAGCGAGGCGTCGATTCCATCTCGCTCATAGAGGAACTCTCAATTAAAGCACCAATGTAGGTGTCAAAACCGGCGGATCTCGAGTAGGGGTTCCCAAACTGTGAGACTAGGATCGACGGTAACAGGAGATGAAGAGGACACGAGTTTACCTAGGTTCAGGCCCTCCAATGGAGGTAATACCCTACATCCAGCTTGATTGTATTGATGGTGTATGGGAATACATAGTTGATCTACCTCGAGATCGTATGTCTAACCCTAGATGAGTTATCCTGCCTCCATGCCCTAAATCCCTGTGGCTTATATAGATGCCGAGGAGGCCTAGGGTTTACACATGGTCGGTTACGTGCCGAAGAGATAAACATTCCTATTACTACATCAAACGTGGAGGGCAAGCCGTGTTCCTCGAAGCTTCCATCCTAGAAGCTAGGCCTTCAAACCATCCAGTGTTCGTTGAGTAGCCCATATAGTCCGGCCCATAGACAACAGGTCAGATATCCGAGGACCCCCTAATCCAGGACTCCCTTAGGAGGCGTCGGTGTTTTGAAGAGTGTCTCATACCAAGCCTGACCCATAGGCGATTGGGGCCTAGAAGCCAACTCGGCCACGACTTGGGCCCGGGGACTGCCATCGGCGATCTCGGAATGGGGGTGCCCGGACCTTCCAGCCTGTGGCCCAGGGCGTGGCCCACTTCGACGGCTTGGTACAGATAGTGTGGCCCCACTCAGGAACAAGGCTCTCATGAGAGCTCCTCCTCACGAGGAGGAAAACACCAAGGCTCCGGAAGGGAGGAGGCCTCATGAGGTCCTCTCCTGAGCAACGAAGATCTCTATGCAGTACTCAGCCTCGGGAGGTCAAGGATGACGCGGGGTGGGCTAGGCGGGCATCAACACGCAGAGAAGACAGATTCCTCTTTGGTGCAAACGTGACAAGGAGGTACGCAGGTTCCCAAAGCACCCCCAAAGGTTTCCATTCTAGTGCAACAAGACCAAGACCATGAGCTCAGCAGGGCAGCTGTCATCGCCGAGCCCACCTCTGCATCACCCTGGTTACTTTGGAGGTGAAGACCACATTTATTCAGGATAATGACGTACTCATTTTTCCCCTTCAAATTTGGCCATTGTGGGATCCCTTCCCGCCATTGCGATAAAGGAAGAGGACTCGGGCCACTATAAATAGAGGATAGGCCATTCAGTAGATGGGAGGAGATCGAACACCGCTCAAGCATCCTCATGAGGCTGCACACCACTGTACTAGTTCATCCACAAACCTCCTCGCGAGCCAATCCACAAAAAGGCAGGAGTAGGATTTTATGCTTCGCAGCATCCCGAACCTGGGTAAATCCTTGCGTGTTGGCTCTCTTCCCGTGATTGTGTGAGTTTGCCGGGCTGGGTCATCACTTTTGAGTTTGAGGCCGGAGCTAGTGGGCATCTTTGCACACGCCCCTGAGTTCGAACCTCTTTGGGTTTTGCATATCCCGAAATTCGAAAGTGAATTCTTTGGTGATGGAAAGGAACTGGATCGCGAAGCGACCGCGGAAGAATTGAAGATGTTGCAATACAATCCTCAAGCATGTCATATTATATTCAACTGTTTTTTCCCCGAAGAATTCAACAAGAGTAGCCATATTGAGAATGCAAAGGAAATGTGAGATACTTTGGATTTATGCACAAATGTACCGATTCCGTCAGGCAATGTAAGTTGGATGGGCTTCAAAGTCGACTTGATAAATCAGGGGTGAAGAATGGTGAAGGAGTCACCGAAATGTACTCTATGCTTGCTCTCATCACAAATGAGATTGCCGGCTTAGGAAGTGGAGAGATGACCCACAAATTCATCATCAAGAAGATACTTAGAGCCTTGGATGGGAAGTACGACACCGTGTGCACATTAATCGAAATGATGCCAAACTACAAAGATCTCAAGCCCATAGAAGTCATTGGAAGGATTGTTGCTCATGAGATTTCACTCAAAGATAAGGAAGAACTTGAAAACAAGTCAAGTGGTGCTTACAAATCTTCAAGTGAAACTCCCGCTACATTAAGTGACAGCCTTGTAACCAATGAAGAGATAATCCTCGTGGTCAAGAAATTTAACAAGTTCGACAAGAGTATAGGCAAAGAAAGAAGCTCCAACTCAACATATGAAGAGTAGCGTTCATTTAGTCATGATCAGAATTGTTACAACTGTGGAAGGCCTGGACACTACTCCAATGAGTGCACGCCCCCCCCCCCAAGAAAAACAAGGGAAGAGTCACATAGAAGAAAGACTTGAAGGGATGAGTCACCTCGAAGAGAGAGAAGGAGTAGAGATGATTGTTATGAACGAAGACCCTCTTGGAGAAGTAACTACTCAGAGAACAAGGACAAGTACACCCAGATCTACACAAGAATAAGACATCAAGCTCATGTTGGTGAATGGGTTTTTGACTCTGAATCCGACAATCACTTTGAGAGAAGCTATCACTCCGAGTTCGACTATAGTCAAGATGAAGGTGTTGCTGGACTCGTACTCGTTTCCTCTAACTCTAATGACATATTTGATTCACCAAATGAAGGGAGTGGAAGTTGGTTCATGGATAAAGTCCCCAAGGTATCACACCCCGAATACATTGACTTCAGTAGTGATGGGGATGACTTACTTGGAGATGATGACTTGCTATTTGACAAAACTAGTGATATTAGAAAAAATGAACTTTATGTTAATCACGTTAGTCAAGATAAGTCATGTGATGATGACAAGAAGGAAATAGAGCGAATAACTAAAGAATTAAATACTCTTAAGTTAGCCCATGAATCTTTTCTAGAAGTTCATAAAGAGCTTGTAAGAACTCATGAGATGCTACGCTTCAAGAAGCTCAATTTGGAGCAAGAGCATGAATTTATTAAAGCTATCAATGACGTTCCTCGAAACAAGACTTCCTCTTATCTAGCCAAACAACTACTCTTGTCTACATTCATTCCACAAATTAAGGCTAAAAAAACTAGTAACAAAGGAAAGAAAGGTTCTTCAAGTATTAGCAATAAAATTATAAATCCAATGATATTGCTTCTAGTAGTTCTATTGATTCCACTAATGATTCTCTTAGCCAAGTTACACTTGTGCAAGAAAATTATCTACTGAAAGGGGTTATATAAAAAGGTGTCTACAAAAGTCTTGCTGGATGTAATCAATTTGAGGAAATTGTACGCAAGCATGGAGGATACAGGAAGAACCATGGCATTGCCTACTTCAACGCAAATGGAATTGAATGTGAAGAAGGTCAATACTCCAAGCTGAAGTTTTTGCCACAAAAGGAGAAGTATGAACAAACTCTTCCCATGGGAACAAAAGCTCAAGATGACCTTCCACCACAAGACCACAAGCTCAAGGGCAAGGGTAAGGACAAGGTCCAAGTAGAGATTGACAAATATGAAGATGAGTCCCAAGCCATGGTCAAGTGGGTTCCCAAGGCCACTACTAGCTCGGCATCATCTATCCCTACTTCAACTCCAAGGATCCCCATCAAGATGATGTGCTCCCAAAGAACAAGAACTAGAGAAGTTCTTGAGGGGTGACTACACCAACAAAATTCACTCACAATCATTTCTGGCAAGGACTTTTTGCAATTATTATCAACTTTATGAAATAGTTCAAGGGGTCACATATTCCCTCATAGGTAAGCAAGGGACAAGGTAATTAATGAATCCATGGACACATATATGCATTGCACTCTATGTCCATAGATATTCGTGTATTTGTCTGTTCCGTGGGAGTAACCCATGTAGATGAGCAGAGTAAGAAACAATGAGGATTGCTCCCAACTCAAGATGATCTTCATCAACAATGAGCATCCACCACTACATCACAAGTCTTCTATGAAAAAACCGAAGGTTAGTTTATCCCTCTTAGGGGGATGTCACATCAAGGGGGATTTTTACTCTAAGACTTGAGTTAAAGCATATCTTAAAGATGTGAACACATTAAATGCTTTATGTAAAAGTGGTAACCCCACTTCAGCTTAAACGATGAGTATGACCTATGATCAAGTATTCTTACTTGGCTCCTAAGTCAATGTACTCATATATAGATGATTGCGTCATCGCCAATGTGATTGGTAGATACCAGAGTGGTTTGACATGTTTGCCATGTTTCATTTGACATCTTATTGTGTGAGCATGTTGGTATGCATATCTTTTCTCATTCGAGGATATGCAATTGTTGTTACTTGGCTTTTATTTTTCTTTGGCCAATTGGATATGCAAGAATGCCTAAGTATCTCCCCTAGCTATCTATGCTTTCTCATCTCAAATTCTATTCATGCATCATCACAAAAATTTGAGCAAGCACTTCTCGAATCCTCGGTGTGAGGAGCACTTGGAGTTCCGTTTTGAGCTGGCTTCAAAAACCTCCCCAATGCCTAGGGTTGATCTGGTTTTAGCAATCTCGGTAGCACCGATTCCAGAATCCCAGACCGATATTTTAGAACCGGTGTCACCGACAGCTATGGGTACATGTACTCAATGGAACCGGTTTTTGAAATTACTTACTCAAAGCCCATGGTCCGTGCAAACCCTAGTTGTCGCTCGACGTCTTCAGAATTCTCCTTTTCTCTTGTGCATCTGCACCACCGGAGTTCCTCGCCATCGACTGCAATCACACCCGCCGTCGCTGCCGTAGGAGGTCATTACCATGCAAGGGCAAATCCTTGTATCTTTGTACTCCATCTCCAAATCTTGTGCAATAGAGCAATTTCCATCTTCTTCCCATTGTGTGCACTAGTTCCATCCTCAAGAAATTCCTTGAGAATAGAGAATGATGAATTTTTAGGTCTAACCGTTTGGAAACCAAATCTCAGTGTCACTGACTCAGAAAAATCGGCTCTACCGATTTTGGTTCTAGGGCTACGGAGAACAGTCTCGATGAAACCAAGTGGTGATTTTCGGTGAGACTAAAGTGGTTGCCTAGTTTCTATTAAAGAGGCAGTTTGTCTCGGTGGCCCAGAAAATTTTGACTTGGTGGAATGGAAATCGTTTTTGCTAAACATTAAACTTAATATTCCGAGTTCAAATTTGAGAAAACTTTCTGAATTTTTGTGATGCTGAACCCCTCTACTCTTCTATACTCCATTCATAGGGTCAGCATGTTAGGGTCTAATGATAGCCAAATTGACTTCATGGAGAGGGAAGTGGACATGACCTCAGGCACAAGCCTAGATGCCAGTTCTTATTCTTCAGAAGATCCAAGCACCCCTAGTTCGCATGGGCTGCCCAAGGCTGCCACCAGGGCAAGAAGAAAGTTGAACTGAGATGAGGAGGACTTAGACTTTGTGCCAGAGGAGGTTCTAGCCAAGAAGCAAGAAGAAAAGAAAGAGAGAGCTGTCAAGAAATCTGCAACACATGCCACTTCTGCTAAGATGCCAGTCAGAAAGAGTATGCTAGCACTGAGACAATGACAGCACCTAAGAGTGCTAAAGCAAACACATCACTGTCTATTGAGCCTTCTAACATCTCTATGTCTAAGAAGGCAGGTGACAAGAAGAGAGCCAGGAAGAGAATTGTGCATGTCATTGGAAGGCCCACTTCCATGTTTAATGATCCAATAGAAGCTGAGGAAGAGGAAGTGGAGGAAGATCCAGCTGCCCAAGCTCCTCCTGCCAAGAAGAAGAAACTTCTTGTAGATGCTATTCCCAAGAAAGCTCCATCCAAGAGAAAGCAGTCTGCATCCAAGATGCCTGCAGCATCCAAGAGGACCACTAGAGATATCCCTCTTGCCGCTAAGAACAAGGGTTCTACTTCCAGAGATGATGAGGAAGAACATGCCAGTTTTGAGGAAACTAAGGCCACACATGCCTGAGCATAATGATACTCATCCCATTGCCGAGGATATGAAGAAGAGGAGAGATTCAGTACTGAGGAAGTGGAGAGCTAATGATCCTAATGCCTCCAGGAGGAAGACTGATGTAGATGATAGATTCTTTAACAAGGAACAACATGACTTCTATGAGACTATCCTTTTGGACAAGAGCGCAGTTATCAATGATATGAGGTATGTTAACTGGGCCTATATCAAGGAGAATAAGGACTACTTTCCCAGTGTGCAAGACAATTTTATATGCACTGATGTAAAAAACTTTGTTGGGAGAGAGTTCATAGCCTGGGATGATGCGATGGTCATGCAGTTCTACTCCACTACTCATTTCTATCCAGATGACCGCATCATATGGATGACTCAAGGAGTGAGATACCGGTCTATAGTGGAGGAGTGGAATACCATCTTAGGAGTCCCACAGGTTGAGGAAGGATGCTTGCATGTCTATGCACAGGACAATATGAGTCACAACTCAATGGCCAACATGTACAAAGCTATTCCTGCCACCCAAGTGTATCACATAAGTTTGGCTCTATCTATTATCTACAAGCTAGACTACCCACCACCAATACAATCCTAAGGTATACTTTGATGCCTAAGTATCGAGATGACAAGATGATTAGGGGGGTATTCCATTAATATGTTGTACCACATAGACGACCACACCAGATTCAGGTGATGGACTTGATAGTTGAGACAGTCAAGAGGACACCTGCTGACCAGAAGAGATCTTGTCGATATGCACCTTACATTCAAATTCTCATACACTCTAAGCTAGAGAAAAATGTTTATGCGCTTGATTGTCCACACATGCCACTTCAGCCAGACTTCAAGGATAATGTTGTGGTGATGGATCCCAGTCATCCCACTTCATCTACTGCACAGGCAGAGCTAGAGGCATCTAGAGCCACTAGTGCTCAGGTTCCAAGGACTAAGAGTGAGAAGATGGATCTTCTCATTAGCACCATCCAGGGTATGCAGAAGGGTATCAAGGACATCTTCCTCAATCAAGAAAGCCTTGGGAGGATTTTGGAAGATAGGTTCACTACGCTGAACAACAAGGTGGATGGACTAACAAAGACTATGGATGACCTCAAGAACGAAGCAGATGTAGTGTCTATTCCTCATTCCACTTATGATGATGATGATGATGATTATGATGATAGTCCACCTCTCATGATCAACACTCAGTTCAAGACCCAGTCCAGGACACCTATTGTGCTAGCTTCAGAGATGAGGCCTACGTCATCAGCACCCGTCACTGCTCCATCAGTTCCTCCTTTACCTCCAGTGTCTAATCGACCAGCTTAAAGGACTTTAGCTGAAGCTTTTGCGATTGCTCTTATCTAGAATCCTTCGACAATTATAGGAGAAGCTTCATCATCTCATGGAGGAGACCATGCCAAGAGCAACAAGTAGGTCTATAGCTTTGTACTTTTTGGTAACTTGTTGTCAAAGGGGGAGAGGTTATAGATCATAGGGTTTCGAGAGAGAATGTGTTGCATTTTGATTCCTCTCTGCAGTTTAAAAACATTTGGTTTGTCATTTGGTTGAAAACTTTGTCGGTATTTGATCATATACTTTTGTGTGATTCTACTACTTTGTTAATCTTGAGATGTCTATATAATGATCATTCACTTAATGTTTGGTGTGATGTGCTTATGTAATTCACTCATATTAATATTTGCACACCACCAAGTTGTATGTGACATGGAAGAGTGACCCATGATCCTAATCGATTGTACATTTGCATTCAAATGCAAATTTAAAATAATGGACAAATTTAGCAAGTGCTTTTGCTTACCACATTCCTCTGAAAGCGACGATGCTATTCATTGATTATATCCTTTATCAAAGCTTTGATATGTATGTTGTCATCAATTAAAAAAATGGAGAGATTGAAAGAGCAATTTCTCCCTAGGTGGTTTTGGTAATTAATAACAACATATATTTCATTGGACTAATGTTTCCACCATGTGTATCTCAGGAAAAGTTTCAATGATGGGTTGGCTAAAGGACTATGTGGAGAACCTCCCCAAGGAAAGAAAGGAATAGGATTGGCCATGCTTCATGATTAAGGACTCTATATTTTACACTTTGTGAGAAATCACCTTTGAGTCCATAGGAAATACAATACTATTAAAAGGGGATTATGAATTATGATTATCAAGTGCTTGGAGATTATCCACCAAAAATACTCACCCATTCTCCCACATAAATTCTCTCTCCAAAGCCAAAAGTCAAAATTCTGTGACACCAATATTTCCCATTCGGATACACCGAGTTTTACCCTAGACAGAAACCCAGCCGAACCATAAAATCTTGGTACTACCAAGTTTTCATTCAGTGCAACCGAAAACCAGTGACCAACTTTCTGTTAACCAGTTTCTCAAAATCGGTCCCATCGAGTTTAAGGAATCGGTGACACCAAGATTTGGTAACTACGTAAGTCCCCCATATAGGTACCATCGAGATTTATATATCGGTCTCACCGAAAAGTCCAAAGTTGCTACATTTTGCACTCATCGGTGCAACCGAGGTTTTACTCCGGTTTCACTCAGTTGGACAATAATGTTGTACCGGTTGGAATTTTGGAGATGCCTACATATATACCTCCACCACCTCTCACTTGCAAGAGAAGCATTAAGAACACACACCCACTTGACATATCCAATTTTCTGAGAGAGAACCAACTACCCTTGTGTTGAGGTCAAGATCATTCACTCCAACCATATGGATCTTGATTTCTAGCCTCCCAAAGTTGCTTTATATCCAATCAATCTCTTCTACCCATGCCCAACCTCTGAATGAGTCATTGAGTGTTCAGGAGACTATCTTTTGAACCACAGGGCAAGGAGTTCATCATACTACCACATCTATTACCTTTTGGAGGGTGGTGCCTCATATATTGGTTGGGTGCTGGCTGGGAGCCTCCTTCTTAGTGACTGTGGAGCTGAACCAAGAAGTTTGTAAGGGCAAGGAGATCGTGTACTTCATAAATTCTACCCCGAGTAAGTCTAGTCCTCCGTGGACGTAGGCCATCACTGAATAGACAAGGTTGCTACTTCGTGGACCCTTCGTGGGTGGAGACCTTCAGGGAATCTCACGACCATTACCCTCCGTGGGTTGAAGTCTCCATAAACGTGGATGTACAATAGCACCACCTATCGGAACCACGGGAAAAATCTTCATGTCTCCAATTGCGTTTGATCTTCTTATTGCTTTCCTCTTTTACACATGCTTGTGTTTACTTTCCACTGCAGTACTCATAGACATGCATGTGTAAGTTGAACTTGATTTTCAAGAACCGCTAAAATCAGCTAACCAATTAACTTGGAAAAGTTAAGGTTTTTATTTGGTCACAGCTTCTCCCTAGGTGATTTTGGTAATCAATAACAACATATATTTCATTGGGCTAATGCTTCAAACAAGTGTATCTCAGGAAAAATTTCAATGATGGGTTGGCTAAAGGTCTATGTGGAGAACCTCTCCAAGGAAAGGAACAAATAGCATTGGCCATGCTTCAAGATTGAGGGCTCTACATTTTAAATATTGTGAGAAATCAGCTTTGCGTCCATAGGAAAGCAAATACTATTAAAAGGGGACAAGGTATTTACGATGATATGGTTGCTCAAGTGCTTAGAGATTAGCGTTACCCTCCATAGGTTGAAGTCTCCATAAGCGTGGATGTACGATGGCACTACCTATCAGAACCACGGGAAAAATATTTGTGTCTCCAATTACGTTTGATCTTCTTATCCCTATCCACTTTTATTTATGCTTCTCTTTACTTTCCGCCGCAATACTCATAGACATGCATGTGTATGGTGAGCTTGATTTGCAAGAACCGCTAAAATCTGCTAATCAATTAAGTTGGGAAAAGGTTAGTTTTTTATTTGGTCAAGAATTTGACAGCACAACTCCTCCCTAGATGATTCTGGTAATTAATAATAACATGTATCTCATTGGACTAATGTTTCCACCAAGTGTATCTCACAATAATGTTCTATGATGGGTTGGCTAAAGGTCTACATGGAGAACCTACCCAAGGAAAGGAAGAAATAGGATTGGTCACGCTTCAAGATTGAGGGCTCTACATTTTACATTTTGTGAGAAATCACTTTTGAGCCCATAGGAAAGTCAATACTATTAAAAGGGGATGAGGTGTTTATGATTATCTGGTTGCCCAAGTGCTTAGAGATTAGCCACCAAAAATACTCACCCACTTTCCCACAAAAACCCACTGTCCAAAGCCAAAAGTCAAAATTCGGTGACACCAACAATTCCTATTCGGATTCATCGAGTTTTACACAGAAACACAACCAAACTATAGCAGTTTGGTACTACCATGTTTCCATTCGATGCAAGCGAGACTAAGTGACCAACTTTCTGTTAACAAATTGCTTGAATTCGGTCCCACCGAGCTAAAGGAATTGGTGACACCGAGATTTGGAAACTGGCTAGGTCATCCATATTGGTACCACCGATATTTTTATATCGGTCTCACCGAAAAGGCCAAAGTTGCCACATTTTGCACTAGTCGGTGCAATCGAGTTTTTACTCCGGCTTCACCAAGTTGGGTTATAATGTTATAACGGTTGGATTTTTGGATATGCCTATATATACCCCTCCACCACCTCTCACTCGCTAGAGAAGCACTCTGTACACACACCCACTTGCCATATCCAATTTTCCTAAAGAGAATCACCTACCCTTGTGTTGAGGTCAAGATCATCCACTCCAACAATATGGATCTTTATTTCTACCTACCCCAAGTTGCTTTCCATCCTATCAGTCTCTTCTACCCATGAAAAACCTGTGAGAGAGTGATTGAGTTTTTAGGATACTATCTTTTGAAGCACAAGACTAAGGAGTTGATCATACTACTGTTGGGGAACGTTGCATGGGAAACAAAAAAACTCCTACGCACATACAAGATCTATCCATGGTGACGAGCATCTACGAGAGGGAGTGTGAATATAATTACCATTGTAGATCGCTAAGCGGAAGCATTAAGATACGCGGCTGATGTAGTTGAATGTCTTCGCGATCCAAATCACAATCCGTCCCGCGATCCAATCACGATACGTCCCGCCATCCAATCACGGTTCTTCCGATCTAGCATCGAACGGAAGGCACCTCCGCGTTGAGCACATGTATAAATTGATGACGATCTCCACCTCCCTAATCTAGCAAGCGAGGGTGGGGAGGTAGATGAGTTATTTAGAAGCACAAACATGTGGTGGCGGTGGTGGTGGAGCTAATCCGGCAGAGCTTCGCTAAGCTATAACAAACAGATCTAGAGGAGAGTGTAACAGCCCGGGACCGACGCTCCAGAAGATTCCCCTTTTATTCCATTATGGTCGTATGTTTTGTTTTGTTGTCGCATTCATCATAGCATCATTCACATCATCTGCATGGCATCGTCACTCATTTTCGAAAACTTGCATCCGTCCATAGTTGTCGGTTCTCTCCGTTCTCGTCGCTAGCCATTTTGAGTCCACTACACACGCACGTGCCCATGGCATCAATATAATATTGCTTTCAAAGTTTGTATAAAACTTCCTCAGTTTGGTTTGAAAGTTGGCATGCGGTCTTGTTACTTTGTAGGTTGACCACCGACCAAGTTTCGCCACAGCCAGAGTCCGCTTGATACCCAAACGGTCAAACGTAGTAGTGCCATCATCGGTTTATTAGAGGTTGTTTCGGTGTTTTAAAAACTTTGTCACGGGCCGCAACCTCCCTCTCATACCCACCTAGCCCAACTACACAGCCCACTAGCCCAACCTAGACCCTCCCTCCATTCGTGGTCATCGGATCGCGATCGGACGGACGAGGTCCAACCCCCCTAGTCCTTTCCTATATAAACCACCCCATGCAGAGAGCCCCCTCACTCTCTAGGGTTTCCCCTTGCAAAAATTGCAGCCACCCCCCTACCAAACTCCACCTTCAAGCTCCGCCTCCTTCAATCCCAAAATCCACTCCTCCCCTCCTTTTTCAGCCCTCAAATCCGCAATTAGATGCCCAGATTTCGTCCCTACAGCCCCACCGAACATTGTCCACGACCAATCCGGACATGTCCGGCTGCCACCAGATGCCAGCCGCCCATAGCTGTTGGATGCGCTTGTCCGTGAGCTCGATCCCGAGCTTCCAACAAGGCAGCCCCAACCGGCCACCTGAGCTAGCGCCGGACCTCACCCCACGTCGCTAGCCACCTCCATCGTCGGCGACCTCGGTATTGTGCAGGCCGGACCTCACCCCGAGCCTCCCAACCGCCTACGTGCCACCCCGAGCAGCCATTGCTTCGTGTCATGTCGTTGCTGCTGGTGGCCTTCCTAGCCGCTTCGCCACCGGATCCGGCCGGTCCCGTGCCCCGTCGCTCGCCGTTGACCTGCATCGTATCGCCATCAGTTCGTCCCTCGAGAGGAAGACAAGCGCAAGCGCTCGAACTGCTCCCCGCGTTGCTTGCCTGGGCCGCCTTGCCCGCTCGCGTGGGCCGCCACCTCCCGTTGTCCAAAGCCCAGCCGACGTCCACCCGTGGGCCGCTGCATCGACCGGCCTAAGAGGCCACGAGGTGAGCAGCCCCGGTCTAACCCTAGCCCAATGCGCATGTCAGCTACGCTGCACCCATGTCTTTGTTCTGGCATATTGTAGATTCGACGTGAGTCACGTTTTTTTCCCTGATGCGGATTTAACCATTATTCCAGTAATTACAGATTAAAAAACATGATTTAAAAACGCTATTAACTAAATAACCGTGCAATGGATTAATATGATTTATATATGTAAAATCACTAGAATTTCGTGTAGATGCACAATATCCAACTCTCACATGTGTTTAACATGTTTAACTTGCTGATTTCATGCAATTTGCGTAAATGCCATGCTAAAATTATTTATTTAATAACTTTTAAACCGTAGCTCCGATGCAAATGTTTTATATATGTAACTTGACAAGAAACACATGTAGAATCTCATGGTGATGTTTATTTTTGCTGTTTAATAACTATAAAATATGTTTAGTACAGATCTGGAACAAATTCATATTATGCTTATGGGGATGTTTTGGAAATGCTATATGTTGCTTCCGGACCCATTTAAAATGCCTAGATAATATAGTTGTTCATGCTTCACCTCTTGCCATGTTTAACAACATTTAATATTGATGAGTACCTAAACGAGAGTGAACTAAATAATCAATCATGGAGTTTCGTCATAATTCAACTCGTTGCATATTGAGCTTCAGATAATGTGTAGAAGTTGATTGTTGTGCTTGCCATGCCTTGCATAATTAAACTGGACATGCATCATATTTGTTGCACATCATGTCATGCATATGTCTGGGTGTTCTTTGTGTTGATTGTTGTTTCGGATTGTTCCTTCTCGATAGAGTTCCAAAAGCATTTGGAGTGTGAGGATTCGTTTGACTACGTTGGCTCGTCTTCTTCATGGACTCGTTCTTCTTCCAAGCGGGATCTCAGGCAAGATGACGCATTTCCCTCGCTACCACTACTATCATTGCTATGCTAGTTGTCCTGCTTTTATCGTTATCTCTCGCTACCTACTACATGTTTGTCAATCCTCCCAACATTGCCATAAAAAAACTCTAACCCCTCCACATCCCAGCAAACCGTTGTTTGGCTATGTGACCACTTGCTCAGCCCTTCTTATAGCGTTTCTAGCTGTAGGTGTAATTCCTTCCATGTGACAACATGAACATTCTTTCGTTATCACAATATTATTACTATTTAATTTAATGCACATATATACTTGGTAAAAGGTGGAAGGCTTGGCCTTTTGCTCGGTGTTTTGTTCCAATCTTGCCGCCCTAGTTACTAGTGAACCGGTATTATGTTCCATAATTGAGCGCTCGTAACATGCTCGGGGTTGTTATGGGGACCCCCTTTATTTTCGTTTTGGGATAAAGCTTGTCTGGCAAGGCCCAACATTGGTACTACATTTGCCTAATAACTAATAAAATTGCATAGGGACCTGCCGGCACCCGCGGATCTTTTATCAACAGCCCGGGCCGGTGCTCCTCATGCGTGTTGGTCCAAACTAGAGCACTGTGCGGGGCCAACCCAGGGCAACTCGGGAGATGTCTATTAGGGCACCGTACGCTTTGCTTATCTATCGTGTCCTGAGAACGAGATACGTGGCTCCTATCGGGTTCGTCAACACGTCGGGCGGCCTTGCTAGATTTGTTTTACCTTTCTCGAACGTCTTGAGTGAGGAATTCCGAAAATACTTCGGGCTATCTCGAGGTTGCGGATTTCCTGTGGAATTGCCTAGGAAGATCACGAGATCCGTGGTTGAGGTTATTCCAGCCACGTGTGGTTAATATGTAATAGATGAGTTGGAGCACCCCTATAGGGATAAATCTTTCGGAAAGTCATGCCCGTGGTTATGTGGCAAACTTGGAAACTTTGTTTAACACCCCGTCATAGCAAACTTACAGTAAACTATAATAAAATACACCAACTATGTGCGAAACCGTGACTGTCTCTTCTCATGAGTCCTCATCCGAGAGAGAACACAGTGGGGTCATGTTTGACGTAAGTAGGTGTTTAGGATCACTTAGTGATCATTACTAGTTCACGTACGTTATGCCTAGACCACCATACTTTACTTTCTGTATTCGTAAGTTAGCCACTCAAATAAATGCTTATTTGCTTGCTGCAGCCTCACCACTTAACCATACCTCACCCATTAAGCTTTAATAGTCTCGATACCCTTGGAAATGAGATTGTTGAGTCCCCATGGCTAACAGATTACTAAAACAACAGTTGCAGGTATAGGTAATGTGATGATTTGATGTGAGAGCGATGCTTGTTTGTTTGGAGTTCTTCTTCTTCTTCATCATCGATCTAGGGTGGGTTCCAGGTGGAAGCCTGGGATATCAAGGATGGACGTCATTTTATCATTTTGTTTCATCCATAGTCGGACCCTACTCTTTTGTATGATGCTTGAATATGTCGTTGTACTGATGTGATCTTGATGTAGCTTGTGGCGAGTGTAAGGCAATTCCATATACTCATCTCTTCTATAAATCTACTTGTAATGATATCCATTCTTGCAACATGACGAGATGCGCTTCTATCCCTATCGGGGCCCCCATGCCACAATAAGGATAGGATCGCATCTTGGGCATGACAAGTTGGTATCAGAGCCTGTATCGACCTTGGAGCCCCCTTGATTGATCGATCTTGGCCGAGTTGAGTCTAGTGAAAAACTATTTTAAGTCTAGTTATATTGGAGAGTAGGATTTTTTTACTTCTCTTCTATACTCTGGTGAGGAATTACGACTTAGGAATTTTGATTCTACCCTCTTCTCACTCAAATTTTTTAGGATCACACTGGTATTTTGGAATATATATGATGCCGATGTGACGGACTTCTGTCTTGGTGCCTCCTGTCTGACTTGATTTCTTCCGAGGAGTTGAGCTCCAGGGGATTCCATACACATCGTTATCGTTTAGTTTCCTTAATATCTAAGGACGGAGGATGTTCGAAATTACTTCAATACTTTTCGTGGTGAGATAAGGTCGGAGTCACCCAGTACTGGGGAGGCGTCCGGGGTACTGTCTTGTTTGTTACCATTGTGTTTTCGAGGGTCCGATATAGATGAGTTTCTCAGACCTCTGGTTATGTGTTGACGGATGGATACAGTTGGAGTGTAGGGCTTGTTAGTTGTGTGAGATATTTTGCCTCCCTGTATCCCCAACACCCGATTGCATAACCAAGAAAGTTTCAGGAGTTCTTAGGTGGGAATTCAAGTAGTTACCTAACCTATCTTCCAACAGATCATGATGTGAGGTTGGGGTTCGACATCTAGTGGATTCGTTTGTTCATGGTCTTTCTTACAGAGGACAGTCTCAATATATGTCATCAGATATGCTTCATCAAGCCTTGTAGTTTGCTATGCCTAGAGAGCATATTCTAGCATCATTTCAATATGACAATCCAATGTATGATTGAGCCCGTGCGAACCTTACCACGAAAATATCGAGTGGAATATCTGTTACGCATTTGTTTCCGGCTTGTTTCATAAGCCTCATCCTTTGTTTTGTTTTTGAATATGGTAATTTAAGTTACTTCAATGTCAACTGGTGATCTCATATCTTTTCTAAGGAGTGTTCTCATATTTTATGGGAATGTTATTCCTTTTGTTAACTGGAGTTTTCATATCAATTCTTTTCCTACCGGTGTGCTTCTCTTCAAGATAATTCTATCCTCCTCAATATTGCAAGATCAATCCTCTTATTCTTTCTCGGACTTTATTTTATCTGTTCCAAGTTTCTTTGTCCCCCCCCTGCCCTTTTTCTTCAATGATTAAATTCTAATCCAAATGTCTTTTCTACTCATGTGATGCTTCCGCTATATCTTTTCTTTTGTATCGTATCTGATGATTCTGTATGAATATCATCAAGTGCTTCAAGTTCATCGTTCTTTATTCTTGTTTTCCTTCTCGACGCATTCAATTCAAGATCTCGGTGCTCTCTATATCATTTTCAATCGCTAAATGCTTCCCCATGTTGGAATTCTTATTCAAGCCTCTCTTTTTTATTGACCTCTCGCAATTCTATCTGGAGTTTTCAACATATCTCAGAAGATTCGCTAAGGTGATGGACTCAAAGGGGTTGGTCGAGACGAGGGACACGAGTTTACCCAGGTTCAGCCCCTCAAGAAGAGGTAAAAGCCTACTTCCTGCTTGTGTTGTATTGATTGAAGTATCGATTACAAGGGAGTGGATTCGCTTGACCTAGTTCTCGATTTGTTGGTTTCTGCCTAAGTCGCCCCAGGTCTCGCCTTTATATAGGAGGTCAAGACCATGGGTTACACAAGTCTCATACTGACTCTTACAACAGATCTGACTCTATTTCTATTGTTGTCTTGCCATCTTGGGCAAGCCGTCTCCGGACGGCTTAACCGCCCAGGTCTTCATACCTTCTTCTGGCTAGGCCTTGATCTTGGCCCATCTTGGTAAGCCGCCATACAGTCAGGCCTACGTATTTTGGCCCGATTCCTCAGTCTGGATTATGAGCCGCCAGGTATGACCCGGCCCCACCTGGGCAGGTCTTACCACGAGGTTATATCCCCAACATTAGGCCCCGGGTTGATTTGAGCCTGCCCAGGTCAATCTTCAAACTCACTTGGCGGCGAGTCTCACACTCCATCACCTAAAAGAAAAATATGTAACCCGCTGTGACGTCACACCGGATATGCCAAAAAGATTCTCTAACGTTCACAACAGATCTTTTCATTAAACTGTCGGCCCGAAAATCGAGGCGTCGTCTCGGTCGATCAGTTTCAACCGCCTTGATTCCCATGCCTGTTTCAACCTTCCATCCTCTTAAATAGGACCGTGAAGGGTCCTTCTCATTTCCTTCGCCACCTCCACTTCTTTCTCTTCCTCTTGACACTATCGCCCCCGAGCTCCCTCGCTCCGGTGAAGCTCCATCGCCGTCATCGCCTTAGTCCGTAGCAGCAACCTGAACGGACCAGAACTTTGCTCATGTCCGCCGCGTCACCTTCGGTAAGTCTTTCTCCATCTCCTAGATCCGTAGCTTAGTGCGACAAATCCATGGAGTTCTTTGGCCCCGTTTAGAGTGCAAGTTCTTCGTAATGCCAAATGACACGTATCTCAATAAATCTTGTAGTGTTCACCTTCCCGCCGCGATAGATCATGTGAAATCATCAATAACCTAGTGCGGATCCGTAGATGTTTCCTTTCACTGCCTTTAAACTTGTCAGTTTTCCCTCAGTTCGTCGCTAGGTTTGAAATAAATCTGCTTTTCCTTTGTATGTAGATCTGTAACTATAAACACAATATGTGAAACATGTTTTCCACACTTAGATGTATTTTGCTTCGTTGCTCTGCCAACTTAACCCGCCATTAGACTTCCGACTCTTGCCATAAAGTACATCAGCAGCTTAGTTTCGTAGTGCTTAGATTCATCAGCCACCCTTAGTTATCTGTCGCTTTCTAACTTGCCGCGTACTGTCACCTTTCACAGTATTTTGTCCGCCATTATGTCTCGGGCGTCCTCAACCTATAATGGGTCGATTCCACAGTATCCGAAGAGTTCTTGCAAGACTTTGTAGACACAGGAACATTGCCGTCTAAAGGTGTCATCCATTGGCGGGTTCCGGGCAACAAGAGAAAACCTATCCCTAAGGAGGGCAAGATAGTCATATTCGCTGACCACCTTGCGCGTGGTTTTAGCCCACGTGGTTCTAAATTTTTCCGAGATGTTCTCCATTTCTTCAAGTTGCATCTCCAAGACATTGCACCCAACTCCGTATCAAATATGTGCAACTTCCAAATCCTCTATGAATCTTACATACAAGAAGAGCCGCCAGTTGACCTCTTCCGAGAGTAATTTTATGTAAACCGCCAGATGGAAGTGGCAGCCGACTCAAGCTTAGAGCTCGGTGGAGTCTCCATTCAAAGAAGACGGTATATGGCGTTTGTGGCCGTTCGAATGCCAAGTCACCCCAAGGACTGGAATAAGACTTGGTTTTACTGCAAGGACACATCTCCATAGGGAGAGCACCCACTGCCGGGTTATCGCCCTACACGTCTCCGCACCACAACGGACCTACCAGACCGGATGTCATCTTCTGCCCGAGCAAAGTATGATCCGGCCTTTGCCAAAATCAGAGCCCTCCTGGCCAACGGTCTGACAGGAATCGACCTGACCCACTGTTGGATCTCTTGGAAGGTCATGCCTCTGAGCTGGCGGGACCGACTTATGTGTGAATACACGGGTGAAGCCAATGACCCTGTCTGCTTCAATCATACCACCCTGATAGAAGAAAATATTGTGGCTACCATCAAGGCACTTGTCCGTGTGTCCCAAGATGCTTGCCGTTCTGTCAGGCTACAGCCTTTCTATGCTTCTAACCCAGCCCCAGATGTAAGAACATCCTTCAAATCTCTTTATCCCCGGGTTAACTATATATGTATGTAATAAGCTTCAACCTCTTGCTGCGGCTCTTGCTTTCAGGCCAACTCCAGCTTTTGGAAGAAGAAATATATTCCTCCTGCAAAGAAGTCTAAGGAGAAGACTGGCGCTCGTAAGAAGAAGACTGTTGTCCCAAAGCAGCATGACATTGATGACTCGGAGGTAGAACTTGACTCTCTTGGCCGCCTTTTTATGCGTCTTGCTGACAATGATTACTCACAGGAAGAATTGGAAACAAGACATGCTAATGTCCCTGAGGTAACTTATATTTCATCTGACTCAGAACTCCTTCCACCAAAGAAGATACGGCGGGTCGTCCGAAAAGTCCCACTTTCTCATCCTCTTGCTCACTTAGACCCAGATTTTATTTTGAAAAAGCAACAACACACTTCCCGGTGCCAAACCCGGAGCACCGGCTCTGAAGATCTTGTGGTCGGGTTATCCAATTCCCTAGCTCAGCAGAAGCGGACGGCTAAAGTAATCTTTTTAACTAGGTTCAGCTTTGCCAACTTTGTGTTTTAACTTTACCTTGCCTTATATATCTTTGATTGTGTTTTCAAGAATCGCCTCCATCATCAGGCAACTCTATGGCAACTAAGCTGCCGCCTCTGAAGATCAACCCGGAGTACGTGCTTTCCTATTTGCATCATATCCTCTATCATCCTTGAACTTTATATACTAACCATCTGTGCTTTCTAGGGCTCAAGCAAAACGAAGGAAGACCGGCGGGTCTACTTATGTCCCCACTGCCCAAGAGCTGGAGCCTCCCAAGACGGACTCTCCTATGGCACACATTGAGCCCTGTGCAGCCACAAAGGATGCGCCTGAAGATGCTCGTCGGTCCTCCGAGCCGGCAGCCCATGAGATGGCAACTGATAGTCCTCCCAGGTCCATTTCTAATCCGCCAAGCCCTTCAACAGCCGTCGAAGAACCAATTCTTCCGGACGTCATTATCACTGGTACTGGCTTCCAATCTCCCAAGCCCCATGCGCTAACCAAACACACCAAAAAGGCTAGAACTTCTGATAGCCTGAACTTTGAGCTCCCTGTGCTGGAGAAATTAAAGTCGACGAGCTACATGCTGGTTATCTGAACCACCTGTCCACAAGCCAGAATATGGAGCTCAAACTCGTCGGACTAATGAAGAAAAAATATGAGGTACTTCTTCCTGTACTTATACCCATATATAGCCCCCAAGAGCTGGTTTAATATTTATAAATGGTAAACCAGGTCTTCCCATCCGTGTCAGAAGTAGATCAACTTAGCCTGTAGCCCCCAAGTATCGGCTAAATATGTATATGTTGAGCCAGTACTCAGTGTTGATGAGATGATCAAATGTAGCCCCCAAGTCCGGGTTAATATAGAATTAGTGGGCCGGAAATTCTCTGTAGATTAGCTGAAGAGACATATGTAGCCGGCACTTGACGAAGATGAGCCGGGACTTACTTGTATATTTGCAAAGCATCGCTGTAGCCCCCAAGTGCTGGCTTAACTTGACAAAGATGAGCCGAAACTTAATTGTAAACTTGGAAAGCGTTGCTGTAGCTCCCAAGTGTCGGCTTAAATTGACAAAGATGAGAGGGAACTTACAATCTTGGAGAGCAAACAGACATTAGCCCCCAAGTGTCGAGTATATTGCTTGCAATCTGCTTGAGACTTGCATTATATTTCCTTAACTGGCCATCTGGTAATATTTTATCTTAGCGACTCACCCCTCTTAAGCCTTTGTATGTCACAGGAGGCTTTGAGCAATGCTGAGTCTGGTCTGACCGGCCTAAAGAGCAATCACGATTCCCAGCAAGCCGCTAGGAGTGAAGCAGAGGAGAAGTGTCGGCTCGCCGTCCAAGAACTTGTAAAAGTTAAATCTAACTTTGCTGCCTTCAAGAAGGCGGCTGAGACGGAGCACACTGCCCTGGCCAAACGTGCGGACGATGCTGACTAGCGGCTCATGGTTGTGTTAGACGAGTTGAACTCCCTGAAGCGCCATATCTCGCAGATGACTGTTGCTATCTTTGGTAAGTACTGAAAACCTCAGCCAATATTCTTACTTAAAAGATTGTGCAGACGACTTATATCACAAAACCTCCTCTTTGCAGGTAAAATGAGCCGCCAGCTTGGTGCCAACAGTTTGCTGCAGTTGAAAGCCGTGTATACTTTATCAGAGCAGTTGTACTGCGGCACTCTTTGCATAATCACAACAATGCTAAATAAACAGAGTATCCCCAAATTCATGAAGGGAGTCATAAAGATGTTATCAACCCTGCCAAAGAAATCCAAGAGCTCAAAAAATCAGCCGCCCGGAAGGGAGCAATTGTTACGACAAGCCGGGCTTTGGCCTTTTCCCCGGAGCTAACTGCTAAAGAAATGATGGACGGCTTTCCATCCAGGAAGGATGACGGCTCAGAATTCACAGAAGCCGACTACATCCACTGTATGAAGGCCTCCAGGGTCCTTGCATTGGTGTTGGTGAAATAAGTGAATCTGTCAACATACCAGGCGGCTTACTACTCTGAAAACAAGCAAGTGTGTGGTCCAACCTTCGAGGCCAGGGACTTAACTCCTACACGTCGTAAGCATCTCTTTGCCCCTGACATTGACCCGTCTCCCCTTTTTGAAGAGGCCAACTTTGAAGCTTTAACCAACTACAGCTGGGACGTGGACAATGTTCAGATCAAGGAGGTCAAAGACCCGCCACAGGATGACCCGCCGTCCAGCTGAACAAATTTATACTGCAATGGCATAACCCGGCTCGTTGACCCTCCGAAACTTGAGCGTTGTATAAAACTTAAGTCTTGCTTTTTGGGCTCTTGTGGAGAGCTTTGTAATAGGCTTAGAAAAACCTTGTCTTTCCTGAATTTCATGGTGGCTTACCTTAAGAGACAACCTTACTTTTTAAATGACTCATGTGTTGGTTCATCTGGATAGACTTGCTACTAGAATTCCTTATCAGTACAGGGTCTCTATCGAGATTGGCCGTCAACTTCTTTGAACGGCTCAGGGTCTCTAAGCGAGATTAACTGATAGGAGCGTAACGTCCTAGAAAGAGACACAGGTGGGCGTGAGTACCCTGGTAGCCCAAAATCTGCCTCTCATGTGACTTAAATCCGTCGTTTTAACCTTAAATAGTGCAGGGTCTTTAAAAGATTAACTGTCTAAGAGTAGGAAATGGGCCACATAGTGGAGAGTCTACAGTAGATGAGTGAGTTTGTCCTCGCTTTCCATAAGCCGGCCCTCATGTGACAAGAGCCGCCGGTTTAAACTTAACCAGTATAGGTTCTCTATGGCCGTCAACCTCTTTGACCGCCTCAGGGTGTCTAAGCGAGATTAACTCATAAGAGTTCGGCGGGTCACATAGCGTAGCA
Organism: Hordeum marinum; assembly: GCA_022496015.1. NCBI lineage: Eukaryota > Viridiplantae > Streptophyta > Magnoliopsida > Poales > Poaceae > Hordeum > Hordeum marinum. Next base: position 122,146,647 of record CM039672.1, read on the forward strand.
GCATCAGCTTACAGGCATGTTTAACTCAAACTTACGATGGCTTAAGAGCCGATCAAGAGGGTATGTAAGCTATACCCGGTGGGTTGGAAGCCCCCAAATGACCTTGATGACAGAGTCAACTTTTGGGTATATAACCCGCCTGACTTTGTCTTAAGAGCCTGATTAAAAGGGTGTGATAAGTTAAACCCGGTGGGTTGGAAGCACCCTAGATGACCTTGTTGATGGAGTCAACTTTTGGGTATATAACCCGCCTGACTTTGGGTTAAGAGCCTGATCAAAAGGGTGTGATAAGCTAAAACTGGTGGGTTGGAAGCCCCCTAGATGACCTTGTTGACGGAGTCAACTTTGGGGTATATAACCCGCCTGACTTTGGCTTAAGAGCCTGATCAAAAGGGTGTGATAAGATAAACCCGGTGGGTTGGAAGCCCGCTATATGACCTTGTTGACAGTGTCAACTTTTGCGCAAACCGAGATACGCAGAACAGCAGAGGCCCTGACTTGCGGGGATGCCAACTTTATTCATATATATACGGAATATGTACAATGATGGTGTACAATGTCGAGTGCTGATGAGTCAAGTATAATAAGGTCACAGATGAGCTATATTCCACAGTCGGCGGGTTTCCTGCCCAGAAGTGCTTGATTCGTCTCGTATATCAATGAGATAATACGACCCGTTGTTGATATTTCTACTGACCATGAAAGGTCCTTCCCATGCAGGGGATAACTTGTGTGCCTTTGTCTGATCTTGATTTAACCGCAACACCAAGTCGCCTTCTTGGAACGTTCGTGTCTTAACTCTGAGGCTATGATAGCGATGCAGGTCTTGTTGATAAATCGCCGATCGAGCTGCTGCCAGATCGTGTTCTTCATCCAAAGCATCCAACGCGTCTTGATGAGATGTCTCATTATCTGCCTCAACATAAGCCGCCACCCGTGGCGAGTCATGACATATATCGCTTGGTAACACGGCTTCTGTGCCATAAACCATGAACAAAGGTGTATAACATGTTGATCTGTTGGGAGTAGCTCTGATGCTCCATAAGACTGACGGCAATTCCTCTACCCAACAACCTGTTGTTCGTTGCAAAATAACCATAAGCCGGGGCTTTATGCCTCTCAAAATTTCCTGGTTGGCGTGCTCTGCCTAACCATTGGACTGTGGATGAGCAACTTCAGAAACGTTAAGTCGGATGTGTTCACTTTCACGGAATGCTTGCATAGCCCCCTTGGATAAATTTGTACCATTATCTGTTATGATACTATGAGGGTAACCAAAGTAATAGATTAAATTTTTAACAAACTGAACCGACGTAGCCGTGTCACACTTGCCGACTGGCTCAGCTTCTACCCACTTGGTGAACTTTTCCACCACCACCAAGAGGTGGGTCTTTTTATCTTTGGTTCTCTTGAAAGGACCGACCATATCAAGCCCCCCAGACTGCAAATGGACAGGTATTTGGACTCACACGCAACTCCTGAGCCGCCACATGAGCACGCCGGCTGAATTTCTGACATCCATCGCACTTGCAAACCAAGTCTTCTGCATCTTTATGAGCCGTCAGTCAAAAGAAACCATGGCGAAAAGCCTTGGCCACCAGAGACTTTGAGCTGGCGTGATGACCACAATCACCAGTGAATTTCACTCAAGATTTCTTTGCCTTCTTCAGGTGAGACTCATCGTTGAAAAATGTCAGGAATGCTGCACCTATTTAACTCACTATTGATGATTGTCATAGACTTAGATCGCCTGACGATCTGTCTTGCCAAGTTCTCATCCTCGGGTAACTTGCCGCGAGTCAAGTACACCAGGTAAGGCCGCATCCAGTCAGGGATAGCATGCAGAGCCGCCAGCAGCTGCCCCTCCGGGTCAGGTATCGCCAAGTCTTCCTCTGAAGGTAACTTAACTGACGGGTGATATAGTACGTCTAAGAAAACATTAGGCAGCATCGGCTTACGCTGAGAGCCCAGTCTTGACAGTGCATCAACCGCCTCATTCCTACAACGATCAACATGATCCATCTAATAACCCTTGAAATGACCAGCAATGACATCCACCGCCCGATGATACGCCGCCATCCGCGGGTCGTTGGAATCCCATGTGCCTGAAACTTGCCGGGCTATGAGATCTGAGTCGCCAATACATCTAACCCGGCTCAGGTTCATCTCCTTAGCTACCCGTAGGCCATGAAGTAAAGCTTCATACTCAGCTGCATTCTTAGTACAAGGAAACATTAACCTTAGCACATAACAGAACTTGTCACCTTTAGGGGAAGTTAAGACAACCCCTACCTCTGATCCTTCTAGTTGCCTGGATCCATCAAAATGAATCATCTAGTATGTGTTATCTGGCTTCTCCTCGGGTGCCTGACACTCGGTCCAGTCGTTTATGAAATCCATCAAGGCTTGAGACTTGACTGCCGTGCGAGGCAAGTATTTTAGATTATGAGTCCCAAGCTCCAATGCCCACTTAGCAATTCTTCCTATGGCCTCTCTGTTTTGAATTATGTCTCCCAAAAGGGCATAACTAACCACTGAGACCTGGTGCCCCACGAAATAATGCTTCAGCTTATGGTTTGCCATGAATACCCCATACACCAGCTTCTGCCAATGTGCGTACCTCTGCTTCGACTCTATCAGGACTTCACTGATGTAGTAAACCGGCCTCTAAACCGGATATTCCTTCCCTGCCTCCTTACGCTCAACTACAATCGCGGCGCTGACGGCCCTTTTATTAGCCGCCACGTATAAGAGCAAAGGTTCCTTCTCAGCCGTTGCAGCTATGGTCGACGGCTCAGTGAGTTGCTTCTTGAGCGCCTCGAATGCCTCACCTGCTGCCATACTCCAGACAAAGTTGTCTGTCTTCTTCATCATCTGGTATAAGGGAATAGCCTTCTCACCCAAGCGACTTATGAATCGGCTTAATGCAACAATTCTACTGGCCAGGAGCTAAACAGCATTGATGCATGCCGGCTCAGCCAGGGAGGTAATAGCCTTTATCTTGTCCGGATTAACCTCAATGCCATGCTCGGAGACCAGAAAACCCAAAAGCTTGCCTGCAGGAACTCCAAAAACACACTTAGACGAGTTAAGCATCATCTTGTATACCCGCAATTTATCAAAAGTTTCCTTCGGGTCATCAAGTAGAGTCTCCTTCCTTGACTTGACCACGAAATCGTCCACATATGCATGAACGTTGTGTCCAATTTGACTATGAAGCCAGTTTTGCACATAACGCTGGTAAGTCGCCTGGGCACTCTTGATCCAGAAAGGCATAGACACATAGCAGAAAGCACCAAAAGGCATGATGAAAATCGTCTTCTCTTGGTCCTTTTACTGCCATCTTGATCTGATGATAACCAGAGTAAGCATCCAGGAAACATAAGCTCTCGCAACCCGCAGTTGCATCAATAATCTGGTCGATATGGGGGAGAGCAAATGGGTCAACTGGACAGGCCTTGTTAAGATCTGTGTAATCCACACACATTCGCCACGTGCCGTTCTTAAGCATGAGCACCGGGTTAGCAAGCCACTCTAGGTGAAACACTTCAACAATGAACCCTGCTGCCAGAAGCTGGGTCACCTCTTCCCAATACCCTTGCCTCTTTCCTTGTTGAACCGCCAGAGGAATTGCTTAACCAGCTTAAACTTAGGATCCACATTAAGGTGGTGCTCAGCGAACTCTCTCGGTACACCCGGCATGTCAGAAGGTTTCCATGCGAAGATGTCCCGATTCTGACGGATGAATTCGATGAGCGCGCTTTCCTATTTGGGATCCATATTGGCCCTAATGGTGAACTGTTGTGATGAGTCACCCGTAGTAAAATCCACCAGCTAGGTATCATCTGCCGCCAACTTGAGGGGCGGCTCAGACTCCGTGGTGTGCTTTTGAGCGGAGTCATGTCCTCCGGGTCAACATTTTCCTTATAGAACTTGAGCTCTGCCTTAGCACAACTTGACTCTGCATAAGTTGCATCCCCTTCCTCACACTCAATGGCTGTTTTCTGATCACCATGAACGGTAATCATTCCGGTTAACCCGGGCATCTTGACCTGTAAGTAGAGATACCAGGGCCTAGCCATGAACATGGCGTAAGCTGGACGCTGAAACAGAGCATGGTATGGACTTTTGATTTTGACTACCTCAAACCACAAGGACTCCACCCTGTAGTTGTATTCATCACCAAAGGCAACCTCAAAGGAGGTATTACACACCGGATAAGCTGACTTTCCGGGTACCACACCATGAAAGACTATCGAAGAGGGCCTAAGGTCCTTATCAAGCAACTTCATCCAAAAAAGGTGTCATAATATAGGATGTTAATGTTGCTGCCACCATCCATAAGCACCTTAGTAAACACATATCCTGCCACCTGGGGGGCAACCACCAAAGCCAGCCGCCCTGGATCGTCAACACGTGGCGGGTTATCTTCCCGGCTCCAAGTTATGTCATACTCAGACCACTTCAAGTATTGCGGGAGAGCCGGCGTGACGGCATTAACCATCCGCTTGCGCACCTTCTAGTCTCGCCTGTCGAGGCAGGTTGTAAAAATATGATATTGACCCGAGTTGATCTGCTTCGGATTACTCTGATACCCAGATTGGTTATTTTGCTGTTGACTACTGACGCTAGATTGTTGATGATGACCTCCTTGATTGCTCTGACCCTGATAGCCAGATCCTGAGCCGCCTGCGCCAGGACCGATTCCTGACCCGCCTGGCCCTGAGCCGCCTAGCGGGCCGCCACCATTATTATGATGCTGCCGCAAGGTGTAATCCCGAAACTGCCGCATGATGTGGCAATTCCTCCATGTATGACCTTCATGTTGAAAATATGCCCTAGAGGCAATAATAAAATGGTTATTATTGTATTTCCTTATTAATGATAATTGTCTATGATTCATGCTATAATTGTGTTAACCTGAAACAGTAATGCATGTGTGAATACATAGACCACAATGTGTCCCTAGTGAGCCTCTAGTTGGCTAGCTCGTTGATCAATAGATGGTCATGGTTTCATGACCATGGACATTGGATGTTGTTGATAATAGGATCACATCATTAGTAGAATGATGTGATGTACAAGACCCAATCCTAAGCATAGCACAAGATCGTGTAGTTCGTCTGCTAAAGCTTTTCTAATGTCAAGTATCATCTCCTTAGACCATGAGAATACTTTGGGTGTGCCAAACGACACAACGTAACTGGGTGGCTATAAAGGTGCACTACGGGTATCTCCGACAGTGTCTGTTGAGTTGGCACGAATCGAAACTGGGATTTATCACTCCGTATGACGGAGAGGTATCTCTGGGCCCACTCGGTAATACATCATCATCATGAGCTCAATGTGACTAAGGAGTTAGCCACGGGATGATGTGTTACGTAACGAGTAAAGATACTTGCCGGTAACGAGATTGAACAAGATATAGGGATACCGACGATCGAATCTTGGGCAAGTATCATACCAATAGACAAAGGGAATTGTATACGGATTGATTGAATCCCTGACATCGTGGTTCATCCAATGAGATCATTGTGGAGCATGTGGGAGCCAACATGGGTATCCAGATCCTGTTGTTGGTTATTGACCAAAGAGGTGGCTCGGTCATGTCTACGTGTCTCCCGAACCCGTAGGGTCTACACACTTAAGGTTCGATGATGCTAGGGTTATAGGGAAATAGCGTACGTGCTTACCGAAGGTAGTTCGTAGTCCCGGATGAGATCCTGGACGTCACGAGGAGTTCTGGAATGGTCCGGAGGTAAAGAATGATATATAGGAAGTGAGGATTTGGCCACCGGAAGTGTTTCGGGAATTACTGATAACGTACCGGGACCACGGGAAGGGTTCCGGGGTTCCACCAAGTGGGGCCACCAGCCCCAGAGGGCTGCGTGTGCCGAGAGTGGAAGGAACCAGCGCAGAGTGGGCTGGTGCGCCCTCCATCCTGTCCCAAGGCGCAGGAAAGGTGGGAGGGAGGGGAAACCCTAGGCCCAGAAGGGCCTAAGGCCCACCTAGGGTTGCGCCCTCCCATCTCCCTCTCTGGCCGCTATCTAGGGACGGTCGCAGCCCCTAGGGTGGGAACCCTAGGGCTGTACCCTCCATCCCCCTCCTCCTAGATATAGTGGAGTGTTTTGGGGCTGCCAGATACATGAATTCTCTCTCTCTCGGCGCAGCCTACCCTTCCTCTTCCTCGCTCTCCACGGTGCTTGGCGAAGCCCTGCCGGAGACCACGCAGCTCCACTGTCACCACACCGTCGTGCTGCCAGACATCTCCCTCAATCTCTCCTTCCTCATTGTTGATCAATGCGTAGGAGACGACACCAGGCTGCATGTGTGTTGAACATAGAGGCGCCATTGTTCGGCGGTAAGATCGGAATCCACCGTGATCTGAATCGCTGCGAGTACGACTTCACCAACCGCATTCTTGTAATGCTTCTGCTCAGCGATCTTCAAAGGTATGAATATGCAAACATCCCCTTACTCGTTGCTCGTTTCTCCATAGATGGATCTTGGTGATCGTAGGAAATTTTTTGATTTACTACTACGTCTCCAAACACTGCCACCCTATCAGGCCGGCTGTGCTCCGGACAAGGTTTGTTAAGCATATCCTCCAGGTTGAACGGAATTTTACCCTTATTAAAGGTCTATTTGAAGTTCCCATTGCCCTTAGAATGGTTGTTCCCGGTGCTGGTGTTTGCCACCAATTTTGACCTGCCTTTTGGTTTTTCCTCTTGCCATGGTTGCCGCTGCCAGCCATACCCTTACCATTATTACTCTTCTTACCCTGACCTGTCTTCTCTTGATTAGAGACGGGGTCTTTCGTATTGTTAGAGTCGGCATACTTGGTGAGAACCGCCATGAGTTCCCCCATGTCTTGACACGTGCGCTTGAGCCGGACAAGCTTCTGCTTCAAAGGCGTAGAGTGGCAATTCTTCTGCAGAATCAAAACCGCTTGAGCCGTCGTAATCTGCTCAGACGAGTGGATGATAGTTGAGACACACCGGACCCAATGATGAGCTGACTCATCCTCATGTTGCACACAATGATCCAAATCCACAATCTTCATGGGATCCTTGCATGTTCCTTGGAAATTCTTCATGAACTTCGCTTTCAACTCGGCCCAGGAATTAATGGTGTTGGGCAGCAAGCCCTTCAACCATGTGCGAGCCGGCCCTTCTAGCATCATGATGTAATACTTGGCACACACCGCGTCGCTGACGTCTAGCATCTCCATGGCCAGCTCATAGCTTTCAATCCGAGCCTCCGGAGGCAGGTCAACAGTGTAATTTCGGACCTTGCGAGGGCCCTTGAAGTCTTTCGGCAGATGCTCGTTCCGCAAAGCCGACACTAAGCACGGCACCCCGACTGCCCTGGAGGTTATTCCTCCCCCTACCGAGATGGATGGTGCGGGTTCTTGATGAGCCTTCATTTCTGCCTAAGCCGCCGCCTCTCGTTGTGCTCTCGCCCGATCCACCAGCGCCTAAGCATCCAGAGCCACCCGGTCATCTCGTGGCGGGTGCCGGTGCCGATCACTGCTAGAAACCGTCAGCGACTCATTGCACCGGTATAGCTGTGGCTAGGAATAGGGGTTGAATGCATGCGACTCCGGCTGTAAGTGTACTTCTCCTGCTGGGCCATCGCAGTTCGTAGGTACCCGATAGTGTTCCGCACCTCCTCTACGAAGGGTGCCTCGTCTGGGATAGGGACTGTGCCAAGCCGGGTCACCGCTGCAACCAAGTTCTCCGTTGGGTTGGAATAATGACCCGTCAGTGTTGGGAAAGACATGGGTGAGGCCTGGTTCTGTCGGGGCAGATTACGCTGCTGAACCGCCGACCAACTTCTAGGTACTTCCACGGTCCGTCCTCTGCCCAGCATGTTGAAATGATTTCTGGCCTCATATTGATCCGGCAAGCGGGACTGATGCCTCATCCGACGAACCGCCGCTACAGACTGTTGCTCCAGCTCCAGGCGGAAAGCATCTGCCCTAAGGCGCTCCGCCTCTGCCTCCATGTGATCCTTCATTGCATTGATTTCCTATTGAACCTCGATCATATGATCCTTTAGCCTCGCGATCTCCATGTTCCGCGCCACTTGGTTTTCAGCTGTAACCTCGATGGCCATTAAGGTTGTAAGCTCATTCATCAGATCCAAAAGAACCTGAGCCGGCGGCCTACCAGCCCCCGATCCGGCTGCGTCGTTGGCTGTGCTGCTCGGGGCCGGACCTGATCCTGCCATGAAGATGGCGGCATGGCTCGGTGGCTCATAATCCTCCGGCTCATGATATTCTAACTCGGGGTAATGATTGATGTAGCCCCCGAGCCTGCCATCGTGGAGCTGGTAGATTGATTCTGTCTCTTCGCTCGAAGATCCACCCTCCGAATAGGCAAGAATTTCCTGTGACATGGAATCCTCAAGATCCATCCCGTGAGTAAAGCCGACGAAGACGTGCTTCCTGCCCGGGTTAGCATGGGCAGGTTGCACGTCTCGGGCGGGTTGCGCGTGCCGGGCCGGCTCGACGATGTTGGTGCAGACATCCGGCCTGGACGTAGATCCGCCAATCTTACCGATGAAGACGTGGATCTTGCCGAAGGGAACCCGGAAACCGTACTCGATAGAGTCGGCCTCGGGGCCCCATCCGGTGTCTTCGATGTAGAGCCGGCCACGACGACTCTTGTTCAATCTGCCAATAGTGTACCCCTCAATCCCTAGGAGAGAGCCCTTTGAGAACTCAACACCACCGAGCGTGAGCCCTACGGTGGGCGCCAACAATAGAACAGAAGTAGGACGTAGGCTTTTACCTCTTCTTGAGGGGCCGAACCTGGATAAACTCGTGTCCCTCGTCTTGACCAACCCCTTTGAGTCCATCACCTTAGCGATGGCCTCGAACTTAAGTCTTCAGACATCTATTGTGACAAAACCACGACATGTTCCAAAATCATTTCAAATTATTTCGATGTTCTCACCTCATCAAGTTCTTAATTTTTCTGGTGCAATATCTCTTTCTGAGCAAATGTCTCGATGGTGGTTTCTTTTGAGTGGGCCCATAACACACAAGTTTTCCCTAGGATCTTACCTGGCTCTTCTGATCTTTCTGGATATGTTCTCAAGTTCTCTTCTAATATGATGTAAGAATGATTTTCATCAGTCATATTCCTTCTCCATGAACGCTTTGAAATATTTTAGTCATTGGCTCAACCGTTCTTTAGTCCCTATTCCGGAGTATCTTAGTTATTCTTGGTAGTGTTTTTAGCCATCATTCTCATCTTTGAAAGATCGAAGGAGAGCTCTCTCAAATCTTGTCCGTTCTTTTCAAGAGTCATGGTTTCAGCTTGATGCTATCCTCTTGAATTGTTTTCGATCATGAGCAATCCCATTCATATCTATCCGATGCATTTCATAATTGTTTTCATTTCTTGATCCTCCGAAGGCCATCATTTCAGAAGATTCCTCATTCTCAGCTTTAAGCTTTCATTCTCAAATTCTCCTCAATTGTTGTCTCTTTGTTCGTATCTCCATTATTCCGGTGCTTCGATCAATATTTCTCTAGGTGGGTCGTCTTTTCTTCATTCTCATGTCATGTATCTCCATTCAATTGTAGTATCCCCATTCGTGACGAATTCTTATCGGTGTTCTCATGCAGGACTTCTTCAAGGTTTTGATCTCTCTCTCTCTTCTCTTCAATTCTTTGCAACAAGGATAAGTGGTGTGCGAAATTCGTTGCTTGTCATCAATTTAACTTGATAAAGGATAAGCATAACGTAATTCTTATTCTAGTTTCATCAAGGTGGTTTCATTCCTTCTTCCGAAATTGTGCATGTTATCAATTCTAGTTTCTAAGCTGGTTATCTTTCTTTTTTGGAGTTCCAAGTTTTCTCAAGTATCTCCTTGCGAAGCTTCATCTAAATCATAGTAAGGCCTCAATCTTGTCTTTTTTGCAACCTTGAATTCTTTTCTATCATCATTTCATTCCAGAATTCATCTCGATGCTTCTTCATGGCGGTATGTTAAGGATGTAATTCTTTCTCGAAGTATTTATCAAGATTCTTGTTGGAGGTGCTCAAGTTTTCTTTATCTTGGATTTCTAAGTTCAATTCCTTCTCCATTGTCTTTTGAGATGGTGTTATTAAATTCTTGATTATGAGGAGTCTCAAAGGAAAATGTCAAGAATGAGATAAGTAAACCCATCATGTCTACTCAGAATTATCTTGGGTTGGATTTAACCTAAAGCATTTCCTAAGAATGTTTCTATCATGGTGTCATAAATGATCCAAGTTCTCTCCTCCTCTTCTTGGTGAAAGAAGTTTTTCATCTATTTTGCTCCCAAGCAATCATTGTTTTGTTAGTGGCGGGTTGTCACCTCATAATTTTGTGTAGCGACCCGAACTGAAAGGTCGAATCTCCGGTGTTTTCGTACCATCCCAAGATCATGCTGGTACACACACGGTACATTAATGTATATATCAAAGGGAAATCACACAGCATTTATTAATCATAAATCTCATATCGAGTCCTTTGTTACAATAAAGATTACAATAAAGTGGCTGAAGGCCAACTCATGAGAATATCTAAATCTTGTGGAAGCATCAAAGGTAGATGAGTCCATCTGACTCCAAGGGCATCTCATCGAGCGTAGAGCGTATCCTCACTCCTGGTCAGAAAAATACTCTGCAACATGATACGTTACAGCCGTGTAGGTCAGCATATGGAATATGCCCGCAAAGTCACAAGGGAGGGGTGAAAAGATAATCATCTAGTCTATATGCATATATGGCAGGTGGGGTAATAAGTTTTTACGTAAAGCCAATTTTTCCTACATCAAGAGAGGGCTAAGCAAAATTATTACTAAGTTGGTTGATTAATGAGATGGTTCCACCAACCAATTCTCATACCCAAGTTATTAATACCCACATCATCATATTAATTGTGTTGAGGGTTTCCGGAAGTTTCAGTTCCTTTGGCTCAAGTCGTCCATGACCATGGACGCGGCTAATCGATTAGGTTGAGTACTCTGCAGAGTTTTGCACACGTTCCCCACAAGATTTGGTCGCCTCTGTTTGATTTCTCGCACTCCATAGTGTTTGAGAAACGGATGACCAAAACATGGTCTTCCAAAGGGTTTCCCTGCGACTCTGTCGGTGCCCATCCTTTCCTACCATTCTTCTACATCTCGTAGCACCGCCTGTCTAGGGTCACCACGATATCCAACCAAGCCAGAGCCCATAATGACTTGTGGCTGTGCAGGTAAGCCTTGGGTCTTGAAGCATCCATCCATCTCTTTGTGCCTGGGTGGACCTTTCCGCGTGAATACTGGCCATCTCCAGCAACACCTAGGCAAATCCACTGGTTTCTCCAGGGCGCCGTTCAACCATCATCCACCCAGAGGTAAGTTGAAAACTCGGAGGCTTCTTGATCATTATGTAGGTCTTGTAATTAATCTCACAACTCTCATGAATCACTCAACCAACCCCGTCTACTGGTAGCATAGCAAAATGTAAAACAACGTTTCCCGGGGCCAATGTGTCAAGGGTTGAGGGGGTACCTACCACATGATACTACAACAGTAACCAAGTTTCCAATTACCTACTTTGCATGCAATTGGGGGGGGGATGGTAGAACTAATGCAATAAAAACATGGGTAAAGATGATCAAAGTGACTTGCCTGATTGATGATCTTCGTACGTGAGTGACTCTAGGTAACAAGCCTCGCACTCCGGATAATCTAACGAAGCAAACAAGAGCACTCAATAAGCATACAACAAAATAAAGTAACTCACAAACTCAGTAATGAACTAGTAAACAATCCAGACAAAACAATACACAACTCACAAGCAAGAAAAACACACAAAGTTTTGTTTTTAAAAAGGTGATGGGTAAATCACTACTAACATAATAAAACTACTTGTATGAACAAAACAATAGTTGACAGCAAGCAAATAATAAACTATTTTATTAATAAACAGAATAAAATCCATTTAAAATTTGGTTAAGAAAAATCTTGGTACGGTTTTTTGAAAGTTTTGATAAACACTACTATCTGAGGTAACTATAATTTTACTAACAAATAGTAAAAACAAAACTTATTGTTAATTAATAAAAATTATATTAACAGAAAAGGAATTTACTAAAAACTCTTCTTAGAAAACAGAATTTAATTATATAAAACGTTGTTAGAAGAAAACTATTACTAACTAGTTTGTTTTATAACAAATTATACCTAGTTGAAAATGAGTTGAGATTCCTATAACAATAAAGAAATAAACGAAGCAATTTTATATTTTTATTTACAGAAAGTAAAACACCTAATGTTTAAGCAACAGAACCTACTAAAACAAATTATAACAAATCTGATTTAAACTAACTAAAAACTAAATTAACTAAACTATAATAACTAATAGGAAGAATCTGTTTATAGCTAAAACACTAAACAAATACCTCCTAAAAATCCTCAAACTAAGCAATCTGATAGTCCTAACTAATACCAAGCAGTAGCAAAATAGATTCATATCAAAATCTATTTTCAAACTCTAGTTATACAGATTTGAGTGATTTGAGCAAATTTGATTAAATTCAAATTTTAGAGGTCAAATTTAAAATCTAAAACTGCAGGGTGAAAGTACATGAAATAAGTGAGCCAATTCAAAAAGAATTAGCTCAAAACACTAAACAGATTAAAAGATATAAACAAAACAAAATCCTAAAACATTCTGTTAACTAAAAACAACAGAAAAGAAAAACTAAAAAAACGCATCGGCCAGGGTGACGTGGCGACCTGTGAGTGGCTAAGGGGGTGTGCGAGCGGGTGTTATGGGCAGTCGACCGAACCGGAAAAAAAAGGTTCGCGGAGTTAAGTCGTCTAATCAGGGCCGTTCCTTGTCGATCCTACAGTCTAGAGGGGGCCGGTGACTTACCAGAGAGGGGAAGGGGTCTCCGGCGAGGCTAGTGGCGGCCGGTGGTCGAAGGAGTCGTCAGAGATCTCTCCGGTGGTCGAGGGAGGCGACAGAGAGGCTCGGGCGGCTGCGGCTGACGTCCGGCGTCGAGTGGTGGTGCTGGAGAGGCGCGGGGATGACCGAGGCGACGGGCAGGAGCTTCGGGGTGGCTCGGCCGGTAGGAACTCCGGCAAGGTGGCGTGAGCGTTCTAGCGTAGGGGAGAGAGGGGTTCAGGGGGGAATGGAGACAGGAGGGGCTGGGGCTACTTATAGGGTGCTCGGGTGGGTGCGGCGAGGAGAGAGGAGGGAGATCCGGTGCGATGGAATCACAGCGACGGCGGCGCGCGCGCGAGGAAGAGGATGGCCGCGGCGATTTTAGGATCGGACGGGTGGGTCCTGCTGTCAGTGAGAGGGAGGGATTCGCAGGCGGTGTCGGTGGCCGATAACTAGGCAATTAGGCATTAACTGCGGTGGGCCGGCCCGATCCTGTTTTAAATGTTTTCCTTTTTAATAAATAGAGCAATAAAAACTATTTTAAATCATTCGATTTAATTCCGAATGTAGGAATATTATATATTAAAATTAACATAATAATAAATACCATTTAATGAACATTTTTATTCTGTTATTTGAATAATTTGAAAAAATTATTATTTTCAGAAATTGCCTAATTGTTTTTAAATCCTTTTTGCAAATATTTTCAAAATAACTCCTGGTTATTCTTGTTCAAATAAATCACCAAATAGTCCCTGGTGTGTAGTGTCATATTCCTCCTCTCTTATTTGAACTTTTCACCAAGATTTTCCAATAGGTGAAAGCAACACATTGAAAGTAGAAAGAGCTTTCAGAAATTCAGAAGGGCCATTTCAACAATTCCATACATTCAAGCAATGATGTAGATGGATGCATAGTTATATTTCACAACATTCCAAAATGAAAATTTGGGATGTTACAAACCTACCCACCTTAAGATGAATCTCGCCCTCGAGATTCGGGTTGGCTAGAAAATAGGTGCGGGTGGTCTCTACGAAGATCTTCTTCGCGTTCCCAGGTGGCTTCTTCCTCGGTGTGGTGACTCCACAAAACCTTACAGAACTTGATGATCCTGCTGTGGGTAACTCTGTTGGCAGTCTCGAGGATTATGATAAGCTTCTCCTCGCAGGTCAGATCATTGTCAAGTTGTATGGCCTCTAGGGGCACTGTGTCTCTCAAGGGAATATCAGTCATCTCAGCATGACATTTCTTCAGCTGGGAAACATGGAAAACATCATGAACTCCGGATAATCCTTCCGGAAATTCTAGCTTGTATGCAACTTCGCCTCTACATTCAAGAATTTTTAAGGGGCCTATGAATCTGGGTGCTAATTTTCCTTTAACACCAAACCTCTTGATTCCTCGAAGTGGGGACACACGAAGATATGCCCGGTCTCCCACTTCATACGTTACTTCCTTGCGTTTGTTGTCAGCGTAGCTCTTTTGCCGGGGTTGAGCTATCTTGAGTCTGTCACGAATCAACTTGAATTTATCTTCTGAATCTCGTATAAGGTCGGGACCAAAAAGTTTTAGGTCTCCAACACCATCCCATGTCAGTGGTGTTGTGCACCTCCTTCTGTATAAAGCTTCGAAAGGGGTCTGATAACTGTTATTGTATGAGAATTCTGCGTAAGGCAAATTATCATCCCAACTAGACCCATAGTCTAGTGCACAAGCTCTCAACATGTCTTCTAGAATCTGGTTGACTCTCTCAGTCTGTCCATCAGTGTGCGGATGAAAAGCTGTACTGAACTCCAGCCTCATACCCAAAGTTTCATGTAACTGATGCCAAAACTTCGAGGTAAATTGTGTTCCTCTATCTGACACGATACTCCTCGGAACTCCATGCAGACATACGATCCTGGTCATATATATCTTGGCTAGCTTAGCGCTGGTATAGGTGGTCTTCACTGGAATGAAATGAGCTACCTTGGTCAAGCGGTCTACCACTACCCAGATGGAATCATAACCTGAACGGGTCCTGGGTAATCCTATGATGAAGTCCATACCAAGCTTTTCCCATTTCCACTCGGGTATCTGCAAAGGTTGGAGTAACCCTGCTGGTTTCTGATGTTCCGCTTTTACTCGCTGACAAACATCACATACTGCAACATGTTCTGCAATATCTTTCTTCATACCTGTCCACCAATAACTTTCCTTAAAATCTAGATACATCTTGGTGTTGCCTGGGTGTATCGAGTAAGGGGAATCATGGGCTTCTTGAAGTATCAACTTCTTGAGCTCTGGGTCATTGGGCACATAGATTCGTTTCTCAAACCATAGAGTTCCTTGTTCATCCTCACGAAAACCTTTAGGTTTATCATCTTTCATTCTCTGTTTAATCTTAGCTATCTCCTTGTCCATCTTCTAAGCTTTGCGAATTCTTTCGGTCAAGGTGGACTGGATCTCCAGTGTGGCAACATATCCGCTCGGAACTATCTCTAGCCTGAGCTCTCTGAGATCATTGGCTAACTCCTGGGGTAAACCTCCCGCTGTGAGTGTGTTCACATATGTTTTCTGACTCAAGGCATCTGCTACCACATTTGCCTTACCTGGATGGTAGTGTAATCTCATGTCATAGTCCTTGATTAACTCTAACCATCTCCTTTGTCTGAGGTTCAACTCTTTCTGTGGGAAGATATACTTCAGGCTCTTATGATCGGTGTAAACATCACAACTATTTCTGACAAGGAAATGTCTTCAGGTCTTGAGTGCGTGCACTACGGCTGCTAATTCCAAGTCATGGGTGACATAATTCAACTCATGAGGTCGTAGTTGTCTGGATGCATAAGCTACAACCTTTCCATCTTGAATGAGTACTCCTCCAAGTCCTTGACGTGAAGCATCACAATAAACTTGGAAGTCCTTCCGAATATTGGGCAAAATCAACACTAGGGCTGTGACCAAACGTTTCTTCAGCTCCTGGAAACTGGCTTCACGTTCCTTAGTCCAAATATACTTAGACCCTTTCTTCAACCATTCTGTCATGGGCTTGGCAATCTTTGAGAAATTCTCAATGAACCTCCGGTAATATCCGGCAAGTCCGAGAAAACTGCGGATCTCCTTAACTGAGGTGGGTGACCTCCACTCGGTGATGGCTTCAACCTTAGCGGGGTCTACAGCTATTCCATCTCCGGAAATAACATGTCCAAGGAATCCGACTTCCGTCAGCCAAAATTCACATTTGCTGAACTTGGCATATAACTGATGCTCTCTCAGCTTCTCCAGAACTAAACGCAAATGTTCCTTGTGTTCTTCCTCGTTCTTGGAGAATATCAAAATGTCATCGATGAACACCACGACAAACTTGTCCAAATATTCCATAAACACTTTGTTCATCAAATTCATGAAGTAAGCAGGAGCATTAGTCAAACCAAAGGACATGACTGTATACTCATACAAGCCATACCTTGTGGTGAAAGCTGTTTTGGGTATATCTTGTTCACGAATTTTCAACTGGTGATACCCTGACCGAAGATCGATCTTGGAGAATACTTTGGCGCCTACTAGCTGATCAAACAAGTCATTAATCATCGGCAGAGGGTACTTGTTCTTGATAGTCACCTCGTTCAAGGCACGATAATAGACTACCATTCTCAAGGTTTTATCCTTCTTCTCCACCAAAAGAACTGGGGCTCCCCAAGGTGAAGAACTTGGGCGAATATATCCCTTGTCCAATAGCTCCTTAATTTGCTTCTTGATTTCCACTAGATCATTTGCGAGCATCCTATAGGGTCTCTTGGAAATTGGGGTTGTCCCTGGTTGTTGGTCTGATTCTGGATCAATAGCTGCATCAGTGCATTCTGCTGCTGAAGGAGTTGCATGAGTTCCGGTGGGAAGGTGAAGTTGGACTCACGTCGTGGAGGCATCTTGTTGTTTTCAGAGGGGTGAGAATTAGAATAGAACAAGGGCCTGAAATGGGAAATTCACTACCCATATGCAATGCAACAAACATATCACACCAAACACTCATTCATTTATTCAACTCAAAGATTCAAACATCGAGAATACAAGTCTCAATCGAACTAAACATCGACCTACGCTTTAACGACGAAAATGAAGATACATGGGGGCATAACTAAAGTTTTCCTCAGAAGTACATGGTGACTGAGCCTCCTCCAGTGGTGCTCTCCTCATAGTCATCATTGTCGCTGATGAAAGGAGCCAAGTCTCCTCAGGATTTAGATTTTCACCCATGTCCATCTGTTCCTCTAGAGTGGCGATGCGAGTGTTCAGCTTGTCGATCCTCTCTAAGAAATATTCACCTCATACTCATGCTCGTACTCGGCTTCCCGTAAGTCAGCTTCGAGGTCAATCTCACGGTTCATCAGATTCTTGATTGTCTTCGTATCTGCACGAACTCGAAGCTCCAGAGTCCTGATGTGAGTCACCAGGGTCTGGATATAGGAAATGGTGGTGTCTGTAGTGGGAGTGGTTATGATGTTTCCATTGGCATCCCTGCGACAAACCACGCTGAGTCCTGGTGAAATGGTTCCACCTCTGTATTCCTCCTGAATACGTCCAAGGGCACGATGAATGGCCATGTCTCTCCCATGTATCCAGCTGGGTGCCACAAACTTGAAGTTGATGGGTTCCTTCCGATTCCCAAAGGTCTTCCCTGGAATGTGCACCTCGATCCTGTAGCGTCCATCTTGTCGAAAGGACATGATAGGGGTCCCGGTGATGCTTGGCAAAGCAATCCTCACGTCCCTAACGATCCTCATCAGCTCCTTGCCAAAGGGCATCGTTGCGTCAGGCTGGCAAAACTCCATGATCAACACTGGGATGAAGGTGGCCATCTATAAATTTTGAAATAATCGGAGAGGAGTCAGAAATGAGTAGATGAGAGTATAAGAATTTTAAAGACAAAGAGAAATAAGTCCTAAGGCTTTCCAATCCTAGAGGTTACGTCCTACGGTCAGCGTCTGCTCCGGTACCATTTCTGTAGCGACCCGACCTGAAAGGTCGAATCTCCGGTGTTTCCATACCATCCCAAGATCATGCTGCTACACACGCGGTACATTAATGTATATATCAAAGGGAAATCACACAGCATTTATTAATTGTAAATCTCATATCAAGTCCTTTATTACAATAAAGATTACAATAAAGTGGCTGAAGGCCAACTCATGAGAATATCTAAATCTTGCGGAAGCATCGAAGGTAGATGAGTCCATCTGACTCCAAGGGCATCTCACCGAGCATAGAGAGTATCCTCACTCCTGGTCGGAAAAATACTCTGCAACATGATACGTTGCAGCCGTGTAGGTCAGCATATGGAATATGCCGGCAAAGTCACAAGAGAGGGGTGAAAAGATAATCATCTAATCTATATGCATATATGGAAGGTGGGGTAATAAGTTTTTGCGTAAAGCCATTTTTTCCTACATCAAGAGAGGGCTAAGCAAAATTATTACTAAGTTGGTTGATTAATGAGATTGTTCCACCAACCAATTCTCATACCCAAGTTATTAATTCCCACATCATCATATTAATTGTGTTGAGGGTTTCCGGAAGTTCCAGTTCCTTTGGCTCAAGTCGTCCATGATCGTGGACACGGCTAATCGATTAGGTTGAGTACTCTGCAGAGTTTTGCACACGTTCCCCACAAGATTTGGTCGCCTCCGTTTGATTTCTCGCACTTCATAGTGTTTGAGAAACGGACGACCAAAACATGGTCTTCCAAAGGGTTTCCCTGCGACTCTGTCGGTGCCCATCCTTTCCTACCGTTCTTCTACATCTCGTAGCACCGCTTGTCCAGGTTCACCAATATATCCAACCAAGCTAGAGCCCATAATGACTTGTGGCTGTGTAGGTAAGCCTTGGGTCTTGAAGCATCCATCCATCTCTTTGTGCCTGGGTGGACCTTTCCACGTGAATACTGGCCATCTCCAGCAACACCTAGGCAAATCCACTGGTTTCTCCAGGGTGCCGTTCAACCATCATCCACCCAGAGGTAAGTTGAAAACTCGGAGTCTTCTTGATCATTATGTAGGTCTTGTAATTAATCTCACCACTCTCATGAATCACACAACCAACACCGTCTACTGGTAGCATAGCAAAATGTAAAACAACATTTCCCGGGGCCAATGTGTCAAGGGTTGAGGGGGTACCTACCACATGATACTACAACAGTAACAAAGTTTCCAATTACCTACTTTGCATGCAATTGGGGGGGATGGTAGAACTAATGCAATAAAAACATGGGTAAAGATGATCAAAGTGAATTGTCTGATTGATGATCTTCGTACATGAGTGACTCTAGGTAACAAGCCTCGCACTCCGGATAATCTAACGAAGCAAACAAGAGCACTCAATAAGCATACAACAAAATAAAGTAACTCACAAACTTAGTAATGAACTAGTAAACAATCCAGACAAAACAATACACAACTCACAAGCAAGAAAAACACACAAAGTTTTGTTTTCAAAAAGGTGATGGGTAAATCACTACTAACATAATAAAACTACTTGTATGAACAAAACAATAGTTGGCAGCAAGCAAATAATAAAATATTTTATTAATAAACAGAATAAAATCCATTTAAAGTTTGGTTAAGAAAAATGAGTTGAGATTCCTATAACAATAAAGAAATAAACTAAGCAATTTTATATTTTTATTTACAGAAAGTAAAGCACCTAATGTTTAAGCAACAAAACCTACTAACACAAATTATCACAAATCTGATTTAAAGTAACTAAAAACTAAATTAACTAAACCATAATAACTAATAGGAAGAATCTGTTTATAGCTAATACACTAAACAACTACCTCCTAAAAATCCTCAAACTAAGCAATCTGATAGTCCTAACTAATACCAAGCAGTAGCAAAAAGATTCATATCAAAATCTATTTTCAAACTCTAGTTATACAAATTTGAGTGATTTGAGAAAATTTGATTAAATTCAAATTTTAGAGTTCAAATTTAAAATCAAAAACTACAGGGTGAAACTACATAAAATAAGTGAGCCAATGCAAAAAGAATTAGCTCAAAACACTAAACAGATTAAAAGATATAAACAAAACAACTAAAACATTCTGTTAACGAAAAACAACAGAAAAGAAAAACTAAAAAAAATGCATCGGCCAGGGTGACGTGGCGACCTGAGAGTGGCTAAGGGGGTGTGCGAGCGGGTGTTACGGGCAGTCGACCGAACCAGAAAAAACGGTTCGCGGAGTAAAGTCGTCTAATCAGGGTCGTTCCTTGTCGATCCTACGGTCTAGAGGGGGCCGGTGACTTACCGGAGAGGGGAAGGGGTCTCCGGCGAGGCTGGCGGCGGCCGGTGGTCGAAGGAGTCGTCGGAGATCGCTCCGGTGGTCAAGGGAGGCGACGGAGAGGTTCGGGCGGCTGCGGCTAACGTCCGGCGTCGAGTGGTGGTGCTGGAGAGGCGCGGGGACGACCGAGGCGACGGGTAGGAGCTCCGGGGTGGCTCGGCCGGCAGGAACTCCGGCGAGGTGGCGTGAGCGTTCTGGCGTAGGGGAGAGAGGGGTTCAGGGGGGAATGGAGAGAGGAGGGGAAGGGGCTACTTATAGGGTGCTCGGGTGGGTGCGGGCAGGAGAGAGGAGGGAGATCCGGGGCGACGGAATCTCGGCGACGGCGGCGCGTGCGCGAGAAAGAGGATGGCCGCGGCGATTTCGGGATCGGACGGGTGGGTCCCGCTGTCAGTGAGAGGAGGGATTCGCAGGCAGTGTCGGTGGCCAATAACTAGGCAATTAGGCATTAACTGCGGTGGGCCGGCCCGATCCTGTTTTAAATGTTTTCCTTTTTAATAAACAGAGCAATAAAAACCCTTTTAAAGCACTTGATTTAATTCCAAATATGGGAATATTATATACCAAAATTAACATAATAATAAATTGCATTTAATGAACATTTTTATTCTGTTATTTGAATATTTGAAAAAAAATATTATTTTTAAAAATTGCCTAATTGTTTTTAAATCCTTTTTGCAAATATTTTCAAAATAACTCCTAGTTATTCTTGTTCAAATAAATCACCAAATAGTCCCTGTTGTGGAGTGTCATGTTCCTCCTCTCTTGTTTGAAATTTTTACCAAGATTTTCCAGTAGGTGAAAGCAACACATTGAAAGTAGAAAGAGCTTTCGGAAATTCAGAAGGGGCATTTCAACAATTCCATACATTTAAGCAATAATGTAGATGGATGCATAGCTATATTTCATAACATTCCAAAATGAAATTTTGGGATGTTACATTTTGAGATGTTCTCCATAAGCCCATAACAAGCTATTATTTTTGTTGTTGGTTTTTCAACAACCTTGTTCAACCATACTTTTCAAATTCATTGGTGGTAGAAGTTGTCATTTTCTCCTCCGTTCTCTTCTCTCCATAGATCTAGCTCCTATTCTTTGTTCCGGGGGTGTGGTGTTGTTACTCTTTTCGAACCATCATCTTCTTTTATCAAGATCATGTTTCTTATTGCTTATTCATTTAACCAGAGTGCTGTGAAATCTTTTCATGATCCTTCCATCTTATTAAGTTTTGATCCTAATCCAACCGAAGTTTGTTGTCTCTCTTTCAATTTCTTTCTAGCATATCAAATTTTCCTCTCTATCCTACCGAAGTGTTGCCAAAATTTCTTGTGAATTATTGCTTGTTCCTCATGTCATTCTTCTTCTCGTTGAAACCTTCAATGATCATTGGTTTCACTCATTTTTCAGAGAAGCAACTAAGTTTTACCTCTTGCTCTTTCTCTTCCCTTCTCATTCTAGATCTCAGGATGAGATCCTCGTGTAGTGGAGGAGAGTTGTAGCAGCCCAGGACCGACGCTCCAGAAGATTCCCCTTTTATTCCATTGTCGTCATACGTTTTGTTTGGTTGTCGCACTCATCATCGCATCATCCGCATCATCTGCATGGCATCGTCACTCGTTTTCGAAAACTTGCATCTGTCCGTAGTTGTCGGTTCTCTCCGTTCTCGTTGCTGGCCATTTTGAGTCCACTACACACGCACGCGCTCGCGGCATCGATATAATATTTCTTTCAAAGTGTGTATAAAACTTCCTTAGTTTGGGTTGAAAGTTGGTATGCGGTCTTGTTATTTTGTAGGTAGACCGCCTGCCGAGTCTTGCCGCAGCCAGAGTCCGTTTGATACCCGAACGGTCAATCGTAGTAGTGCGATCGTCGGTTTATTAGCGGTCATTTCGGTGTTTTAAAAACTTTGTCACGGGCAGCAACCTCCCTCTCACCCCCACCTAGACCAACTACACAGCCCACTAGCCCAACCTAGTCACTCCCTCTGTTCGTGGTCATCGGATCACGATCGGACGAACGACGTCCAACCCCCCTAGTCCTTTCCTATATAAACCACCCCATGGAGAGAGCACCCTCACTCTCTAGGGTTCCCCCTTGCCAAAATTGCATCCACCCCCCTACCAAACTCCACCTTCAAGCCCCACCTCCTTCAATCCCGAAATCCACTCCTTCCCTCCTTTTGCAGCCCTCATATCCACAATTAGAGGCCCAGATTTCGTCCCTGCAGCCCCACCGGACATTGTCCGCGACCAACCCGGACATGTCCGGCTGCCACCAGATGCCAGCCGCCCGCTGCTGTCGTACGCACTCGTCCCTGAGCTCGACCCCGAGCTTCCCACAAGGCAGCCCCAACCGGCCACCGGAGCTAGCGCCGGACCTCGCCGCTGTCCTACCCCGCCGACCCCACGTCGCCAGCCATCTCCATCACCGGCGACCTTGACCCTGTGCAGGCCGGACCTCGCCCCGAGCCTCCTGACCTCCTCCGTGCCGCCCCGAGCCACCGTTGCTTCGTGTCGCGCCGTCGCCGCCGGTGGCCTCCCCAGCCGCGCCGCCACCGAATCCTTGTCAACCTACGAGGTTCAGTAGTAACTTGATCTGAAGCTTCATGATCATCATCATTTGCTTCCTCTTCACTTGGTGTAGGCATCGCATAAACATCTTTCTGCGTCATGATACTATCCAGATGAAGTGACAGTTCAACAACCTCATCAAGTTTTACTTTCCGTCCACTCAATTCTTTCGAGAGAAACTCTTTCTCGAGAAAGGACCCGTTTTAGCAAAAAACACTTTGCACTCAGATCTGAGATAGAAGGTATAACAAACTATTTCCTTAGGCTATACTATGAAGATGCACTTTTCTGCTTTGGGTTCGAGATTATCAAACATAATCTCGCATTCCTAAACTATGAGAAATGACAGCTTAGGTTTTGGCCAAACCAAAATTCATACAATGTCATCTCAACGGACATAGATGGTACCCTATTTAAAGTGAATGTAGTTGTCTCTAATGCATAACCCCAAAAAGGTAGTGTCAAAACGATAAGAGACATCATGGTACGCACTATATCCAATAGAGTATGACTACGACGTTAGGACACACCATCACACTATGGTGTTCGAGGCGGCGTGAGTTGTGAAACAATTTCCAGATTATCTTAGGTTGCATACCAAACTCGTAACTCATATATTAACATCCACGATCATATCGTGGACATTTTATCTTCTTGTCACGACGATCTTCCACTTCACTCTAAAATTGCCTAAACTTTTCAAACGTTTCAGACTTGTGTTTCATTAAGTAAATATACCCATATCTACACAAATCATCAGTGAAGGTAAGAAAATAACGATATCCACCACAAGCTACAACACTCACTGGACCGCATACAACAACATGTATCATCTCCCATAAGTCACTTGCCTGCTCCATTCGGAAAATGGGGTCTTAGTCATCTTGCCTGTGAGGCATGGTCTACATGTCTCAACCAATTTGAAATCGAGTGATTCCAAAGATCCATCAGTATTGTCGAATCTCGGGCTTTGCAGAACCCAAGGAAGTTTGAACAGAGGGCCGCGTGCGAATATCCCCAACAGCCTCACTCCTAGCTCACAACCCGATGGCTTAGACGATGAACTCACATGATGATGAGGAAGAAGATTGCACATGATGATTTACCCAGGTTCGAGCCGCTGCGAAGCATAAAACCCTACTCCTGCTTCGGTGGATTGCCTCACGAGGAGGTTTGTGGATGAACTAGTACGGAGGTGAGTTGCCTCGCGAGGTCGTTCTAGTGGTCTTGCCTCTCTTCTCGTCCCTGTCTTCTACGGAGCATCCTGGCCTCTATTTATAGTGGCCCGAGTGACGAGGATATATACCTAGGGTAGAGTCCTAGGCCTGACCTACATACCCTACCTAAGCACACTATATTGGAGGACTTAAGGATTACAAGAGAGGTTCCGACTAGATTCACCATGGTGCTCGAGTCACTCGACATTTAATCCACTTGGTATCTTCTCCCTCCACTCGATAGTCACCTATCACTCGGAAGACCTCACTTCCAGTCGATGCCAGAAGACCATAAGCCACTCCAGGGAGGCCAACAGGTAGGCGTTAGGCTAGTCGTCATTAGTAGCAATTATGATGTACGTTACTAGTAACGCTCGTCTTTATACCCATGATCGGACCCTGGATGCCCGACACTTATGAGGGGCAGCGTACTCTATATAAGCCGCCCCTCCCCTCTGGCACAAAGGTTCGCACCTACTATAGCTTATACTTTCCACATGACATGAGCTCCCGAGCACCGAGACATAGGGCCGTTACCTCCACAAGAGGGGCCTGAACTCATACATCCGTGTGTACACCCTCGTCGTAGCTAGGACTCTGCCCTCTCGTTTCGTACCCCTATCTTTTACTATCAGACTCATTCCCACGACAGTTGGCGCCCACCATGGGTAGGCATCTAAGCGACTTCCGACGAGGTTGCATTTTTTCCCCTTCGTCATGACTTCCAGTGGTGTTTTGTTCTTGGGCCATGAAATCCGTTTTGGAGCGCTCACCTTCATCATCGACGATTCGGCATGGCTCTAGGGGCGCCTCTTGACGTTGAGGCACTCTCAATCCATGGGGCGGTGTACTTTTGCACGAGCTCCTGCGGTGTGCTTTTGCGGCAGCCCTCGACTCTGTATTCTATGGCCCTCCCCACCGCACGCCATCGCATGCGATCCGGTCGCTCACGGCTCCTGTGCTGGGTGAGGCATGCGGTTGCTCGCCAAGTTTCATCTCCATAGATTGCGTCCATCGAGCCCGCTGAGTCCCTTCACTACGTGTTCGACTCGGAGTCGGATTAGTCTGACATTCCTTCCGAGTGCGAGAGTTGCGATCCTGCAGCGGAGGTTCTTATGGCTGGTTCACATTAGAGACCGCCGCCTGGTTTCGACTGTGGCAAGCGAGAGGCTGGTGGGGCATCGAATGAGCAGTCGCGTCGGGATGAGGTGGTCCTCCATACACCCAACGTCAGTGTGACCGCTAAGGCCTAGGCCTTGGAGGCCACGTGCATTCGGCTCGAAGAGCTTCAGAGGGAACTCAACGAGCATGTTCGCCAGTGTCCACTACCTCCCAGTCGACATCAACAATAGTTGTTCCCGAGTGGTTCACAAAACAATGTTGAGGTATACTATACTCCAGTTTTAAATGTTGCAGCAGCTAGGATAGCAGATTCAATTCAGTCGTCATGTTCAAAGGCTAGCAGAGGTTTGCTGCAATTCAGAATGTTGCTTGATGCAGTGTAGCGACTAAATTCAGTTGTTTCACAGTTGCACAATAGAATACACAGTAGTTCACCAAGAGCGGAGACTGTTCAGTCGGCACACAGTCCTGGTTCACCTCTGTGTCACAGGGGCGGAGGTTTCCATGAGGATTAGTACAGGGATCAGGTATGAGATCAGTTTCACCGTGATGACCACCGTCGAGAGCCCACTCCTCCACGGAGTGGTCCGTACATGTCGCGGCACTAGGAGGATAGGCACCCGTTTGGTGAGGAGCGGAATCCAGGGTTTGATGCAAGAGATGTCCTCACTCAGAGGCGAATCGATAGGGGTACAACCCATAGAGATGGTTTCGACAGAGATTACCCGAGTGGCAGTAGTGCTGTTATTTCTGGTCCCGGGTGCTTTAGCAGAGCCATTCATTCTACAGAGATTACCCCGAACTTCAGGTTGGCGGCTGGGATAGGCAAGTTTTTTGGTGAGTCAAAGCCGGAGACATGGTTGGACGATTACCGAGTGATTGTTCATATTGGTGGTGGAAACGATAACATTGTAATGAAACAATTTTCCTTGATGTTGGATGGTTCGGCCCGTGCATGGCTGAATCGTTTGGCTCCTTCTAGCATCCACTGCTGGGAGGATCTTGCTCGAGTGTTCATCAGAATGTTCAAGGGCACTTGCAAGCGTCCTGTCGATTTGATTGATTTGCAACATTGTGTTCAAAAGCCCAACGAGTCATTGAAGGATTAGATTCAGCGCTAGTCCACTTTGCATCATACAGTGGAGAATATTTTAGAGCATCAATCTGTTTGAGACTTCAAGGCCGAAGTGAAGTACAGAGATATTTACCAGAAGTTTGGGCGAACGGGTGATATTTCGTTGAGTAAGATGATGGAAATTGCCACTCGATACGCCAATGGCGAAGAAGAAAACCGCCTCCGCAGCGACAAAGGAAAAGTAGTCGACAATGATACTGGCGGCAATTCTGGTCGGAAGCAGAAGCAGAAGGCTAATGGCCCTGCTCAGGCTGAGGCAGTCGCCCTGGCAGCGCAAGGAAAGAATAAGGGGAAGTCCAAGGGACAGTTCAACCCCAAGAAAGGAAAAAATCAGTCGGGAACTGACGTGATGGATTTACTGTGTGCAATCCACACGAGGAAAGATGAGGATGGTAATTTGATATTACCCAAACATACCACTCGACAGTGCCATCTACTGATCCAACAGTTCAAGGAGGGCCAGTCGAGTGAGAAAACCCCCGAAAAAGATGATGATGAAGACAAAGAAACTTTTCCCGATGTCAATGCCACTCTGATGATTTTTGCTGATGTTGAGAGCAAAAGTTGATTGAAGGTTATAAACAGAGAAGTCAACATGGCTGTGCCTACAACCCCCACGTACCTCAAGTCGTCTTAGACTGCCATCACATTTGATCAATAAAATCACCCTGCTCATGTTGCCACACCTGGTTGGCAGGATTTGGTGGTAGATCCCATTGTGGGAGGCACTCGACTCCGAAAGTTACTCATGGACGGAGGGAGTGGACTGAATATTTTGTATGCAGATACCATTAAGGGGATGGGCATTCCGATGTCCCGACTCAGTGAGAGCAACATGCAGTTCCACGGAGTAATCCCAGGGAACAAGGCCAAGTCACTTAGCCAGATTGCATTGTATGTGGTGTTCAGGACAAATAAGAATTTTCACAAAGAAAAATTGACGTTTGAAGTCGTGGACTTTCAGAGAATGTACCACTCCATCCTTGGTCGACGAGCTTATGCTTGTTTCATGGCCCGTCCATGTTACGTGTATCTCAAACTAAAGATTCTTGGTCCCAAGGGTGTGATCACAGTCTCTGGCAATCGACAGAGGGCTGAGGAGTGCCTCCAGTAGGGCTCCAAAATTGCCACTCATCAGATGGCTATGGTCGAGCTAGAAGAGTACAAGAAGAGAGCTGACCCTACTAAGTTGCAGCGTGCTAAGAAGCCTGTTTCAGAGTCGTCTTTTTAGTATGCAGGGGAAGTGAAAAAGGTGCACATTCACCCAACATATCCTACCACTGCCTTGACCAACATATCTTTGACACTCAACGGTAAATAGGAAGTCGAGCTCATCCAGTTCCTCCATGAGAACTGGGACATCTTCCATAGAAACCAGCTGACATGCCGGGGATTCCCAGGGAACTGGCTGAGCACCAACTGAGAGTTGATCCGAAGGCCAAGCTGGTGAAAGAACATTTGCATCGATAGGCAGCGGAAAAGCAAAAAGCAATCGGCGAAGAGGTGGCTCGTCTCTTGGCGGCTAAGTTCATTCGGGAGATTTACCACTCCGAGTGGCTCTCAAATGTCGCTATGGTCCCCAAGAAGGACAAGTCACTCCGCATGTGTATTGACTTCAAGCATATCAATCAGGTTTGCCTGAAAGATCATTTCTCGCTCCGTCACATTGATCAAATTGTTGACTCGACTGCAGGGTGCGAGCGTTTATCGTTTCTACATGCATACTGCGGTTACCATCAGATCCGTCTATTTGGTCCAGACAAAATAAAAACAGATTTCATCACCCCATTCGAGTGTTTCTGCTATATCACAATGCCTTTTGGTTTGAAGAATGTCGGCGCTACTTTCATGCGCATGATTCAGAAGTGTTTACTCGACCAGATACTTTAGAATGTAGAGGCTTACATGGACGATATTGTTGTCAAGTCCCACAAAGGTTCCGACTTGTTGGCTGAGTTGGCTGAGATATTCGCCAATCTGAGGAGGTATGATATCAAGATGAATCCGACTAAGTGTACTTTTGGTGTTCCTGGCAGCAAGTTACTCGATTTTCTCGTTTCCGAATGGGGAATCGACGTCAATCCCTAGAAAATCAGTGCCATTACACGAATGAAAAGTCCCGCGCGAATGAAAAGTCCCGCGCGATGCCTTTGTACCGATTGATGAAGAAGTCTGACACGTTCGATTGGACTCCAGAGGCTGAACTAGTGTTTGTCCAGTTTAAAGCCCTGCTTTCCACCCAGACGGTGCTTGCTGCTCCTCATAGCAAAGAGCCTTTGCTCTTGTACATCGCGGCCACTAATCAGGTCGTCAGTACAGTTTTGACTGTCGAGCGGGAAGAGGAAGGCAAGGCCTACAAGGTTCATTGTCTAGTCTACTACATTTCTGAAGTGTTGACTCCATCGAAGCAAAGGTACCCGCTTTACCAGAAGCTTGTCTATGGCATCTATATGTTAGCAAAGAAGGTGGCACACTACTTTCAGGATCACTCAATTTCAGTCGTCAGTGATGCTCCATTGTCTGAGATCCTCAAAAATCGAGATGCGACTAGTCGAGTGGCTAAATGGGCGATTGAGCTATTGTACTTTGACATCAAATTCGAAGCCAAGAAGGCGATCAAGTCTCAAGCACAGGCTGATTTCTTGGTCGAGTGGGTTGAACAGTAGCAGCCAATCCAGATTCACTCGACGCATTGCACCATGTTCTTTGATGAATCGAAAATGCTGAATGGATCCAGTGCTGGCGTGGTTTTGGTATCCCCAAAAGGTGACAAACTTAGTTATGTCCTGCAAATTCACTTTGATTCCTCCAACAACGAAGAAGAATACAAAGCACTCTTGTATGGGTTGCGTATGGCCATCTCACTAGGCATCAAGCGCTTGATGGTTTATGGCGATTCGGATTTGGTAGTTAATCAAGTGATGAAAAAGTGGGATGTTCGGAACCCCGCTATGACTGGATATTGTAATGTTGTTAGAAAACTTGAGAAGAGATTTGAAGGTTTGGAACTCGATCATGTTCCCCAAGTGAATAATCAAGTAGCTGATGAGCTGGCAAAGATTGGATCTCCTCGGAGACCTTTCCCTAGCAATGTATTTTTAGAGCATCTTCATACTCCTTCGGTGCAGGAAGGTCCTTTCACCGAAGAGCCCCACAAGCTATGAGTGCCTCTGGTCTAACTGAGGTTGATGTCCCTGCGGTTATTGATCTGGTTACGGAGGTTCTGGTCATCATTCCTGACTGGACAGTGCCCTATATTCCATATATTTTGAGGCAGAAACTCCCTGAGGATGAAGTTGAAGCCCGAAAGATTGTGCACAAATCCAAAGATTTTACTGTGATTGATGATCAACTGTACAGAGAAAGTGTAACTGGTGTGACACAGCGATGCATTTCCCCTAAAGAAGGTCGAATGATCCTGCAAGAAATCCACTCGAGAACTTGCGGTCATCATGCGTCCTCTCTGACAATTGTCGCTAAAGCGTATCGAGATGGTTTCTTCTGGATGCGTGCCAATGAGATGGCCAAGGACACTGTTGATCATTGCGAAGGGTGCTAGTTCTACGCAAACTTGTCTCACAAACCTGCTTCTACCCTGAAGACTATTCCACTAGCTTGGCCGTTTGCTATCTAGGGTTTAGATATGGTTGGTGCCTTTCGGATAGGACATAGTGGATTTACTCATTTGCTTGTTGCAGTCGACAAGTTTACGAAGTGGATTGAGGCCAAGCCTATAAAGAAACTAAACTTCCGCACTGCGATCAAGTTCATGAGAGAGATAATCTACCGTTATGGAGTTCCTCACAGTATTATCACATATAATGGCTCAAACTTCTACTCGGAAGAGTTCAAACACTTCTGCTTCTCCCAAGGCACTCGGGTGGATGATGCATCAGTTGCACATCTCCAAACTAATGGCCAAGCTGAGCGAGCCAATGGCCTCATCCTACAAGGTCTAAACGCTCGTCTCATGCGAGAGTTGGAACATCCGGGTGGAGCCCAGGTGTTTGAGTTTCCATTTGTTTTATGGGGCTTGAGAAGAACTCCTAATCGGTCGACTGGAAAAAATCCTTTTTTCCTGGTCTATGGAGCCGAAGCTGTCCTGTTGAGTGACCTATTCCATAATTCCCCTTGGGTGGATGTTTATTCCGAGGCTGAGGCTGAGCAAGCAAGACATGATGCTGTAGATCGCCTAGAAGAGGAACGGGAGATGGCTTTGATTCGGACGACTACATACCAGCAAGATCTGCGACGTTTCCACGCGAAGCACGTTAAGAGTCAGTCGTTTCACAAAGGTGATTTGGTGCTCCGTGTGGATCAATAGTGCCCTCACAAGCTCGCTCCGGCATGGGAAGGACCTTTACTCGTCACTAAGGTGTTGAACAATGAAGCTTATCACCTGTACAACCTCAAGAAGAAGATCGATGAGACACAAGCATGGAATGCAGATCTACTCCAAGATTTCTATACCTGAAAACAAAGTCGTGTTGATGTAATAAAAGTATTTCAGACAATGCTGTTTATGCAAATATGACTTCCATAGTCTTCCGTTGATTCCGATCGCGCAATTTCACATTTGGGAACACTCCGAGTGTCGAGCGATCCTCACACTCGGGGGCTTAGCTATGAACACGCTTTCGCCTAAGTTAAAAACACATCCGATTGGATAGCAGTCCATTCACTCAGAAACTTAGCAATGAACTAGTCTTCGTCTAAGTTCAAAACTTCTCCGAGTGTTGAGTGATCCTCACACTCGGGGGCTTAGCTGCGATCAAGCTTTCGCCTAACTTAAAAACCCTTCTGAGTGGATAGCAATCCATTCACTCGGAGACTTAGCTATGAATCAGTCTTTGTCTAAGTTCAAAACTTCTCTGAGTGTTGAGAGATCCTCGCACTCGGGGCCTTAGCTACGATCATGCTTTTACCTAAGTTAAAAACCCTTCCGAGTGGATAGCGGTCCATTCACTCGGAGACTTAGCTACGAATCAGTCTTTGTCTAAGTTCAAAACTTCTCTGAGTGTTGAGTGATCCTCACACTTGGGGGCTTAGCAGCGATCACGCTTTCGCTGGACTTAAAAAACCCTGCCGAGTGGATAACACTCCATTCACTCAGAAACTTTGCCACAAATCAGTCCTTGTCTAAGTTCAAAACTTCTCCAAGAGTTGAGCGATCCTCACACTCGGGGGCTTAGCTGCGAACCAGCTTTTGCCTAAGTTAAACAACTTTTTCGAGTGGATAACATTCCATTCACTCGGAAACTTAGCTACGAATCAGTCTTCATCTAAGTTCCAAACTTCTCCAAGTGTCGAGCGATCCTCACACTTGGGGGCTTAGCCGCGAAACAGCTTTCGCCTAAGTTAAAAATGTATCCCAAGTGATGAATCTATTTCTCATCCGGGGGTTCACAAAAGCAAATTCAGTCAAACAAATGATTGAAAGCGAAATGCATATAATTCCAGAGGTTTCAGTGCGAATAGAGGTTTTGCGCGCAAGCAATGTTGCTCAGGCTTAAGGCCTGAATGAATTTTTACGACCATTATAGTTGCACTCGGCATTCCGAGGAAAATAAAGTTTTACTACGAATAATGTTTTTCAAGCACCATATTGACTTGCTGGCTCGATGATGGTGTCCAAGTCGATCCCGTCCACCATCCGAGTGGCTGCGTCGATGAAGGTCTCCATGAAGTCTTCAAACTGAAGTTTCTTCATGTTAATCATTTGGAGTTCCTTCAACTTCTCCTCTCTCGCCTCATTGCAATGGACTCTGACAAGCGAGAGCGCCACGTCGGCTCCACAGCGGGCAGCTGACTTCTTCCAAGCTTGCACTCGACTGGGGATTTCATTGAGGCGAGTCATCATCGATGCAAGGTTAGTATGGAGGGTGTCTTCAAGCTACAGTTCCTTGTTAATCTTATCCAGCTCAGTATTCAGTCGAATGATGTATGCTTGAACACCTTAGAGACGTACGTTGAGGTGGAACATGCTCATGGCCATATCATCTCCAACAGGTGACTTAGTGGGATCCAGATTGGGCTTGATCTCTTCAGTCTCTTTTTCGAAGTCCTGGTAGAATTCTATATGGAGGGAGGAATGGAAAGATGGTCACATTACTAGCCTATGGGAATTATGGAAATTCACTCGACAAGGGAAGTTACCGTCGAGCATGATGAACATCTTCTTCGCGAAATCTCCCAAGTGCTTCTCTAGTCCATTGCTAATCCTGGTCTGTTGTTCAGTCTTCTTGGCCATCTCACTCTGTTCCAGTTTCAGCTTGGAGTTTTCCTCTTCTATCTTCTTGGCTGCGGCAAGCTTCTTCTCAACGGCTTCAGTTTCTCCCTCATCACCTTCTGAGCATCAGCAAGTGCCTTGTCCTTGTCCTCCAGTGCTTTCTTCATGGTATCTAAAGAAATATCATTGTTGAGTCACGCTTGGAGTCGACGATTTTCATCACACATGTCTGTTGGAGTGAGAGCACTCGGTTCAAAGGATGGAAGGTGAAATTAAGAGTGCATTGGGTCGAAGAAGATTACCTCCCAGGGTTTTCAACTCAGTCTGCGCGCGTTCCAGGTTGTTCTTGGAGACCTCCAGATCCAATTGCAGCTGGTTCTTTTCCTTCTCCAAGTCCCTGTACTGGGTGCCAAGTTCGCAAGCTCTCTGAAACCAACAAAAAATAGTTCATTCGACATGAAAATTTCTTCACTCCATAGTGGAAAGGGTCAAGAATAGTAGACTGGATGGCGGTCTGCCACCCCACCCCACACTCCTAAAATAGCATCATATCATGGTTGATAGAAATGATGTCCATGAAACCTATGTCATATCATGGCTGATGGCAATGATATCCATGAAACCTGCAAGGTAGCTTCGGAGTGGTAACGCTAAAGCAAATAGTTCACTCGACATGTCGAGTGGCAAGCCTACTCCGTGTACGACAAAGAACCATGCGTTCAAGTTCTTAAGACTACTGCTCATCGTCAACAATCAATAGTAGTCTCCGGGACTACACCCAGTGGGTGCACTCAGCGTGCCCTCACTGGTTCCTAAATAACTCGACAAGGTCTGTCCTCTTCGAGCATAAAATGGTCTCTATCAGGCCCACGGCGATGCAAGCACTCGACGGCGGTCTCGACGAATACACCCAGTGGGTGCACTCAGTGTGCCCCCACTAGACCTGCTAACACTCGATCCGTCGAGTGGCAAAAAAATAAAATATAAATATGCGCAAGCATGTGAGTATTGTCTCTATTAAGACCCCCTCCAGTGCAAGCACTCAGCGGTGCTCTTGGGGACTACACCCAGTGGGTACACTCAGTGTGTCCCCACCGGACCTTTTATCACTCGATCTGTCAAGCGGTTACCAAAACAATTCTAAGACCCCTGCCGATGTCATCACCATTCGACAATGGTCTCGGGGACTACACATAGTGGGTGCACTCAGCCTGCCCCCCACTGAATCGAAACCCACTCGACTAAAACCTGATCTATTCGAGTGGAGAACATACAAATATTCTACAAAAGAAAAATAGCCAGTGGGTGTACAAACAAGAAAGACAAGAATTCAATTGGAAATGCACTTAGAATCAAACTTACTCGGACGTTGGTGTGAAGCGCCATGCTGGCATCATAAGCCAACTTGCTAGCATTGTACGCCTCCTTGGTGCGTAGCATCATTTGCTCCACTTGGATCATGGCTTCCTTGGCAGCTCCAGTTTGGTCTTCTGGGACGTGGCGCAGACGAAAGACAGTCACCGGCGGAATGGATGTTGCGGCTGGCGTAGCTAAGGTGGTCTGGAGTTATCCGAGTGGTGTCGAGGCCACAATGGTTGAGGCAGCTGGTGGGGCAGTCGACAATGGAGCTGCAAGCTCGGTTCTTGCTCAGGACGAGTCACCTATCACTTGGGACGACGTAGCAGTCAACCTTTTAGGCGTTTGCGTTGATGGCGTTCTTCGGGCGCGTACGTGCGGGGTGCCTGAGGTCACACCTTCACCCCCATACCCCGAGGTGGCTCTTCATCAACCTCCAGTTCAATGATCTCTGCAAACATCAATCGACAGCATTAGCTTATTCAATCAGGAAATCATTTTCAAGAAACAAAGCTGAGTGAAGATTCATTTTACCTCGTTGGGAACTAGCCGCGTCGGCAGTGTCCACATCCATTTGCTCCTCTCCGTCCCATGGAGGCGACGTCATTGAGGTAGCGGCCCTAGTGGACCAAACTCCACTCGGTCAGCAAGAATTTGAAATCCAACACAACAGCGAAAGAAGAAAGCGAACACTTACGTTGATAAAATGGGCACAACGATTTTCATTTGGGGCAAAACTTTCCGAGGCTTTGGCGTGTCAGGCATGGGATGCTTTGCGTCGCGTTCACTAGACTCGACTGTTGAGGTTCGGTCCCACTTCAGGCTTCTCTCACTCGACGCCAGGGCCTTGCCTGGAGCTGTCACGGGGTCCTGACGCAGCTTAGAGTGATGCTCACTGCACGGAGGAGACTCAACTTCTTCTTTTTCCTCGTTTGAGGACTCGTAGTCATCCTCATTGTCGTGAGCGTAATCGAAGTCCACGTTGCCGCCCCCGCTCTCCCCGCCATCTTCAGGTTGATTCCCGTTTGGCACGGGAGAGTACAAGTTCGTCCATTCCTACAAGATTCAAACATCAAGTCAGTCGACCGACGATTCAACTACTCGACAGAATAGTACGGTAGTCGACAGAGATACTACTTACCAGATTTTTTGGTGGATGATCAACAGAGTAAGGCTTGATCCTCTTGGCTCCCAGGGGATTGTCGCAGGCTTCCACGATGCTTCGAAGCCACTGCTCGACTGTTTTTTGGGGGACTTCCTCTGGATGCGTCCGAGTCGTGTCCTCGGGACCTGACTAATGCCACATAGCATTGTCCCTTGCATGGAGGGGCTGGATCCATTGACTGAGGAATGTCTCCAAAAGGTCCATGCCAGTCACCCCACCATAGACAATGGCCACTACAGCATCCACTAAGATGCCCCCTTGGACTTTTTCCCCTCTAACACTGTCAAGGATTTGGGGACGATGGGTTGATCTAACGTGAAAGGGGAAAGACCAGTCGACATGTTAGGAAATGCTACATCTTTGTAGTAGAACCAGGTCGACTGCCAACCCCTAATAGATTCAGGGAAGGTCATGGAGGGAAAGGAACTCCTACCCCTCTTTTGGATCCCCAAGCATCCACATAATTGGATTACATGGGTTTAATCATCCTCAGGATTGGACTTTTTGACCCACTAAGATCCGAAGGTGAAGATTTGTTTGAACAAGCCCCAATGGGGGGCAACCCAAGAAACGTTCACACATTGTGATGAAAGCAGAAAGATAAGAGATTGGAATTGGTGGAGTTGGGCTCCAAAGAAATTCAGAAACCCTCGAAAAAAGGATGGGGCATGGAGAAACCTATCTCGACGTGGGTGAGGAGTAGGACTCTCTCCCCCCTTGCGCGGCTCAGGCTCGATTTGCCCCTCCGATAGCCTCCATGAGCCTTCAGCAACACGACCGTCGACGATGAGGTTCTTGATGTCTGCAAATGTGACAGTCAACGAGAGAAAACCCCTTGGATCCACCCCGCAGGCGCGGTGAACCACGCGCTTGATGGCTTCTTGGCCTTTCCCTTCGCGATTCCCTTATTGGCGTGCTCTAGCTTCTCGGTCTTCCCCTTCGTCATCGCAATGGTGGCGGTCGTCGAGGCAGAGCAGAGCAGTGCACTAGAAACAGGGGAGGTGGAGGAAGAGAGGAGATTTGGGGGAAGAAGACTGCGGACCACGACACAACAGGGTTTTATACTATGTCGAGTGTCTCGCTGACCGGTGGGCCCACTAAATCCCCATGTATCTCGATCGCAGACGTCATGTGATATGTAGCCAAATGGGTAGCGCATGAATCAAGGCGTCGTGCTCCAACTTGCCCCATTCGTGGCGTTATCATCGCGAACGCGCACGCTTCCCAAATTTTTGAATCCCGTGAAATCTGGGTCTGACAGAGCGACCCGTCACGTCTAAAGTTCCCTTCAACCCACTCAGAATATAATTCGTGCTTGGAATTCATTCGGACACTTTCAAGGCAGAATCGATCCGGGTGAATGACAAAGATTTCAATCGACGCAAATTTCATTGAAGCCCCGAAGTACATTTGGAAGTTTGGTGCCTTATCAAAACTGGCATTGATCCCCTTTCTCACTCGAACCCCGATCCATTCGGGGGCTAATGACGAGGATATGTACCTAGGGTAGGGTCCTAGGCCTAACCTACATACCCTACCTAAGGACACTATACTGGAGGACTTAAAGATTACAAGAGAGGTTCCGACTGGATTCACTATGGTGCTCAAGTCACTCGACATTTAATCCACTCGGTATCTTCTCCCTCCACTCGACAGTCACCTGTCACTCAGAAGACCTTGCTTCCAGCCGACGCCAGAAGACCAGAAGCCACTCCAGGGAGGCCAACAGGTAGGCATTAGGCCAGTCGTCATTAGTAGCAATTATGATGTACATTACCAGTAACGCTCATCTTTATACCCTCGATCGGATCCTTGGATGCCCGACACTTATGAGGGGCAGCGTACTCTATATAACCTGCACCTCCCCTCTGGCACAAGGGTTCGCACCTACTGTAACTTATACTTTCCACATGACAAGAGGTCCCGAGCATTGAGACGTAGGGCTGTTACCTCCACGAGAGGGGCCTGAACTCATACATCTATGTGTACACCCTCGCCGTAGCTAGTACTCTGCCCTCTCCTTTCGTACCCCTA
Organism: Hordeum marinum; assembly: GCA_022496015.1. NCBI lineage: Eukaryota > Viridiplantae > Streptophyta > Magnoliopsida > Poales > Poaceae > Hordeum > Hordeum marinum. The sequence continues at coordinate 122,183,704 of CM039672.1, forward strand.
TCTTCTACTATCAGATTCGTTCCCAAGACACCGGGTTATCTTCCCTTATTGCCTTTGTGGGAAGGGATCCTACAACGGCCAAATTCAAAGGGGGACAAGGGGTTCATCTTTATCCTGACAAAAGGTGGTCTTCGCCAGCATAGCAGCTATTGATGATGCGGTGGAGGGCTCGGTGATGACGTCTGTCCTATGGGGTTCGTGGTCTTCGTCTTGTTGCACCGGAATGGAAACCTTTTGGCTGCTTTGGGAACCGGCGTACGTCTTCCCCCTCCCTTTGCACCAAAGGGGAAACTGTGCCGCCTGGCACGCTGGTGCCCACCTGTCCCACGTGTCCTGCCTTATGTCACCCTTGTCTCCCGAGGCCGAGCGTTTCATAGATATCTCCGATGCTCCGGAGGGGGCCTGAGGAGGGATATTCCCCGCGGGTCTTGGTGTTGTTTACCTCGCGAGCTAGGAGCTCTTGTGAGGGCCTTGTCTTGAATGGGACCACGTTGGGCCATTCTTGGTTGTCGATGTGGGCCATGCCTTGGGCCGTAGGCGGGCAAGTCTGGGTAGCCCCGTTCCCGAAACATCAACCGTAGACCCTGGGCCCGAGGCAAGCTCGAGCTGGCTTCCCGGCGTGGCCGCTAGGGACGTCCCGAAGTGCCGTGGGCCTCAAACACCTACGGGCCAGGCTTGACACGCGTCTCCCACCGAGGCAGCAAAGCCTCCACTCCCCAAAGGGTGCCCGGACTGGCCCTAGGTTAAACTGATGTGATGCATGTGCATTGTGCTGGACATCATTACCCTTCCTTGAATGCAGCTGCTTCCTTGGGCCTTCACCCCTCGGGCTACGTGGATGTGACCCAACAGGAGCAGAAGAAGTGATGTGGGGCAAGGCTGAACTCCGCCCAAGGCTACGTCACGGTGCCCGAGGAGCACACGGTGCCTACACTCCCCATGATGCCCCGTGGGCTGCAGTTATGCCTATAAATCCGCCACGCCCCGGGGGTCTTGTCGTTCTGGTGTGCCTTCTCGTTCCATTATTCCAAAGAAATCCCCATCTTCTTCCCCACCTCCCTTCCCCATGGCATCTGGAGGAAGTGTTGTGGGCGTGGGGAAGTTCACGTGGCCTTCGGCTTACCGCATTCCAAGGGAGGCGACGGTGGGGGGCCCTCGAGGCCAGCCTAAGCTCGCCAGTGTTGGGCCATCGCTGATGAGTCAGTGCTCCGAATCTACTTCTTTTCTTGCAGATATGCCCGGTGCGTCGGACCTGACAATCTCCTCCTCCTAGGGCACCAGCGGCCAAAAGGCGTAGGCACAGCGAACTCTAGGAGGAGGCGGACACGTTGCAGGCCCAGCTGACGAGCGCCGAGGTTGCCTTCCAAGCCACCCTCAGGGCGAAGGGGAGGCCAGGGCAAAGCTGCATCCCTCTAGGCCCAGATCAAGGAGGTAGCCGACACTGTGCAGGTCGCCCCGGACGAGGCATCATACGCCAAGATGTTGGAGGCGCAGCGCCAAGCAGTACTTGGGCATTGCCCGCCGCGTGGCTAGTGCGGTGGGTCTGTTCATAGGGGAAGCACCCGCGCTGTTGTGCGTGCATGACGACAGAGGCTACCTCGACTTATTCGGTAGGGTGGTGGAGGCACTGGAGACCAGCGTCTCCCGGGTGGACTAGGACAATAGGGACAGTGCGCGCGACCTCCTGGACCTTGATCTGACATGCGTCTTCTCCAACCGGCGCTGCCATGTCCTTGTAGGATTGATAGAAGAGTGTCTAGAGGGGGGGTGAATAGACTACTAGTAGGAATTTAAAACCTAACCTTTTCCCAAGTTAATTGGTTGGCAGATTTTAACTATTTTAGCAAGTCTAACAGCCCTACACATGCATATCTACAAGTATGGCAGCGGAAAGTAAAGACATTGCACATGTAAGTAAGAGATGAGATAGGAAGATCAAACGCAATAGGAGTTGCAAGGATTTTTCCCGTGGTTCCGATAGGTGGAGCTATCATATGTCCATGTTTATGGAGTCTTCAACCCATGGAGGGTAATGGTCAAGAGAGTCCAAGGAGGGCTCAACCCATGCAGGGTTCCACGAAGAAGCAACCTTGACTATTCCATGCGCCTTACGTCCATGAAGGACTAGCCTCACGAAGTAGGCGATCTCCTTGCCCTTACAAACTTCTTGGTTCACTCCACAACGTGAAGTAGGAGGCTCCCAAGCGACACCTAACCAATCTACGAGGCACCACCCTCCAAAAGGTAATAGGCTTGGTAATGATGATGAACTCCTTGCTCTTGTGCTTCAAGATGATAGACTCCTCAACACACAATCTCTCTCTCATAGATTTGTCTTGGTAGAAGAGATGGGATTGGTGGAAAGCAACTTGGGGAGGCTAGAAATCAAGATCCATGTGGTTGGAGTGGAAGATCTTGACCTCAACACAAGGGTAGGTGGTTCTCTCTCAGAAAACTGAGTAGGATAGGTATGGAATAGTTCTGAGTGCTTCTCTTTCGAGTGGGTGGTGGTGAAGGGGTATATTTAGGCCTCCCCAAAAATCCAACCGTTACACACAAAATGACCAACTCGATGACACCAATGTCTTAATCTCGGCGGTACCGAAGTGACCAAAAGGTGACACCTTTTGAATCTCGGTGAGACTGATATAGGATTCTTGGTTGCACCGACAAGGCGACCAACAGTCAGAATTGCCAAATTCGGTGATGCCGATTCAACATTCTTGGACGGACCGAAAGTGTGAACTTGCATAACAGAAAGTTGGAAACCCAACTCGGTGACACCGAAAGTAGTGTCGGCTGCACCGAAGTGGCTAGGGTTTGACTAAGTCTATCTAGGGTTTGGAATCGGTGCACCGGGATAGGAATGTTGGTTGCACCAATTTTGCATGTTTGTCTAGAGATAGACTTTGGTGGGAGAGCTTGTGGATGTTTTTGGTGACTATCACTTGTGCACGTATGAGCATTTTGTTCACCAACAAAACATTACCCCCTTTTAATAGTATTGGCTTTCCTATGTACTCAAAGTGATTTCTCACCAATGTAAAATGTAGTGTCCTCTTGCTTGAAGCTTGGCCAACCTATTTCCTTGCATCTGGGGGTAGTTCCACAATCTCCACAATCCTTTTGCCATCTCAACTCTCCATGGACTATTCTCTGAAATACACTAGATAGAGATGTTAGTCCAAGAGACAATGTATGTTGTCATGAATTATCAAAACCACCAAGGGAGCATGTTGTGCTTTCAATCTCCACCTTTTTGGTAATTGATGACAACATACAATCAAATCTTCAATTAACGATAGGCATGGACGCAATGAAGACTTTGAGAAACACATGACCTAGATTTGCTCCCCCTATATGTGTGCAATCCTTTAAAGGATAGTTGCTTTCGAATGCATGGACACACATAAGGATGAAAGGGATATAAGATTCATGTCTATCTTGGCTATATGCATCAATATATGTGAATGAAATGTATATCCTTGATCAAGACTTCACTCTTGCAAAAAATATGTGCATGAAGCAAGATATCATGTTGATCAAATATATGATGCATATACTTACCTTGAGTTCTAGAGCATTCTAGTAGTAGAGACACACTTGAGAAAACAACGTTAGGAAACACAACAGTATTCTACTAAACAAAAACAATAGAACTCAAATAATACCAAGATATGGAGAACATATAAAATATGATAATCATTAAGATTGATATGTCTTCACCTTTAGCATTAATCTATTATATCTTTTCTCCCCTTAGATATGAAATGGTAGTACATCCTCTCTACCTGAATGTCAGCATGTAGATATTGGGATTGGATAGGGTGAGAAAAGGAATCCTTTGTTCACTTGAGAATTTTCTCCAAAAGTAGTTTTCTCCCCCTACATTTTTATTCTCCCCTTGTTTATATAAGTGTGAACTTTTGATGTTTTCCTCTCCCCCTAAATCATATCTCCCCCATTGCATAAGCGTGTAACTCTCCCTTTAGCACGAAGCTTTGATATTCTCCCCCTTTGTTATAAAATACCAAAAAGGTTAAACTTGGGAGTAGTGACAGGGATCATTGACAAGGAAGGGATCCTGGAGAACAACAGTCATTGAATGTAGGGTTCACTAAAAGACTAAGGGAATCATTGAATGTAACTTCTCTCCCTTTGGAAAATTTTAGTTTTCTTCTCCTTGGAGCTAGGGATCCTTGAATAAAGAATTTCTCCCCCGAAGTGGTGTTTGTTCTTCTCACCCTATATATATATAATATATATTTTTAAAGAAGGGGTCATCGAAGGAATAATAATATCACAAGAACAGAAACAAATAAACAATATTAAAGAAACACAGAGTTTGAAAGCAAAGAAAATCTGTGACTCCGGGATAAATAAATTGATGGTACCGAGATTCTGTAGTGTAGCTCATTTGCAAATTCGGTAGAACCGAGTTATTTATATCGGTGACTCCGAATGAGAGACCAAGTTTCTGTTTTCACAAAGACAAATGAAATAGTTTCAAAAAGAGAAATGCAAAAGTTTTACAAAGGACATCAAACACATAAGATTTGAGTGGTTATAGGAGATCATGCAAATAGAGAGCAAACCACACAAGATTCTTAACTAAATGATGGGCGGTGATTAGGTCACCTATATTAGAGTATATTGACTTAGTAGCCAAGCAAGAATACTTGATCATAGGTCATACTCATTGTTTAAGCTCAAAATGGGGTTACCATTTTTCGATTAAGCATTTTGATGTCTTCATATCACTTGAGTTACTTTAGCCCATGACTTGGATTAAAGCCTTTTCAAGGATATGAGTACAAACCCTTTGAGTGATGTTGATGACGTTGCTCGTAGGTGAACTTGTTGAGGATGCTCGAGGTTGATGAAGATCATCTTGAATTTGGAGCAATCCTTCTCGTTCTAGTACACTAGTCAACTACAAAGGTTAGTCATGCAAGGAAGAACAATGGATATATCCAATTGACATGATACCACTTAAGATTTTGCAACTAAGATCAAGTATATGTCAAGGATATGTTTTTGTTGTCTCCTTCCTTCCATCATAAAGAGGGGTTGTGGATACTTGGTAATGACAAGATTCCTTATGATTGGATTTGATGTCAATCTTGTGGAATGAAGTTCTTCCAAGTACCTACAAAAGGTTAGATGCAATACAAGGGAGCATAGAATTCCATGGCATATGATAACGAGTTACGGGAACATGGAAACAACAAGAAATCTCATGCCCTTGCTTGCAACTGAGTGAGTCTATCTCAAGTTTGAAGCATCAATGATGTTCAACTCACTCCTCGAATGACAAAATGTTTTCTCGTCAAGTGTCTTGGTGAAGATATCGGCCAATTGTTTGTTAGTACGAACATGCTTAAGATTGATATCTCCTTTGGCAACATGATCATGAATGAAATGATCTCGAACTTGAATATGCTTGGTTCGAGAATGTTGCACAGGATTATGTCCAATTTTAATAGCACTTTCATTGTCACAAAGTAATGGAACATTTTTAACATAAATTCCATAATCCTTAAGCATTTGTGTCATGCATAGTAATTGCGCACAATAAGATCCAGCAGCAATATACTCAGCTTCGGCATTAGATAGAGATACCGAGTTTTGTTTCTTGGAGGACCAAGGCATAAGAGATCTACCTAAAAATTGACAAGTACCCGAGGTGGATTTTCTATTAGCCTTGTCACCGGCATAGTTTGAATCGGAATAGCCAACAAGATTAAAAGAAGATCCCTTGGGATACCAAATGCCAAAGTTTGGTCTTTGTATCAAGTACCTCACTATACGTTTCACAGCCAAAAGATGACACTCTTTACGTGCAGCTTGATATCTAGCACACATGCAAACACTAAGCATAATATCGGGATGATATGCACATAGATATAACAATGAACCAATCATTAATCGATAAACCTTTTGATCAACCGGTTCATCCTCCCTGGTAAGGTCAACATGTCCACTAGTGGGCATAGGAGTTTTCATACCTTTGCAATCCTGCATGATGAATTTCTTGATCAAGTCCTTGGTATACTTAGTTTGAGAGATGAAAATTCCTTCTCTTGATTGCAGGATTTGCAATCCAAGAAAGAATTTCAGCTCACACATCATAGACATCTCATACTTCCCGGACATCAACCTTCCAAATCTTTCACTAAATTGAGGGTTAGTGGCACCAAAGATAATATCATCCACATAGATTTGGCACACACATAATTCTCCATTAACTCTCTTAGTGAACAAGGTTGCATCAATTTTACCAATTCCAAAACCTTTTTTGATGAGAAACTTCGTTAAACATTTATACCAAGCACGAGGAGCTTGCTTAAGACCATAAAGAGCTTTGCGAAGCTTGTAAACATGATTAGGTTTCTTAGGATCCACAAAACCAGGTGGTTGCTTAACATAAACCTCTTCTTAAATTTCACCATTTAAAAATGCACTTTTGATGTCCATTTGATAAAGCATGATATCATGGTGATTAGCATAAGCAAGAAGAATACGGATAGCTTCGAGTCTAGCGACGGGGGCATAAGTCTCACCATACTCCATACATTCGACTTGCATATATCCTTGGGCTACGAGATGAGCCTTGTTGCGCATGACTTGACCGTCTTTGTCTTGTTTGTTCCGAAAAATCCATTTTGTTCCAATGATGTTGTGTTCATCTTCGGGATTCTCCACGAGTGTCCACACTTTGTTGCTTTAGAAGTTGTGAAGCTCTTCATGCATAGCATTCACCTAATCCGCGTCTTCAAGAGCTTGTTCTACCTTCAAAGGCTCAATGCCAGAGATGAAAGAATAATGCTCACAAAATTTAGCTAGACGGGTTTTAGAGCGAGTGATTCTCCCTGTTTGTATATCACCAAAGATTTGGTTGAGGCGATGGTTCTTGGACACTTGAGCTCGAACTCGATTCAGCTTCCGATTGTTGGATGGTGGAGATTCTTCTTCTTCATTGTTGTTGAAGGTGTCGTTCCCTTGAGGTGGTGGTGAAGGTGGTTGTAGTGGATCTTCATGATGCACTTCCTCTTATTCATCATATCGTCATGTACCGCTTGTGGATGCCTCCATGTCGTGTTGCGATTCACCTTGACATGAAGTGGGGGCTTCCACTTGAGTTGATGAAGTACTTTCCTTCACCTCCATGGGACGAATCTTGCCGATGGGTAGATCTACAATGGCTTTCGAAGGATCCTTATCACCCACATCATTTGGCAATTGTTCAAATTGTGAACCATTAGATTCATCAAACTTCACATCTACCATCTCTTCAACTTTTCGAGTGAAGTTGTTGTAGACACGGTAAGTGTGAAAGTTCGATCTAAAACCAAGTAGGAATCCTTCATGAGATTTAGGAGCAAATTTGGTACGACGATGCTTACCAAGAATGTAGCACTTTGAGCCAAATACCCAAAAGTATCCGACTTGGGGTTTGTTACCGGTGAGTAGCTCGTATGCCATTTTACTGAGATGCTTGTGCAAGTAAAGTCGGTTTGTGGCATGACATGCTGTTTCAACGGCTTCTACCCAAAAGTGTCTTGGCGTCTTGTATTCATCAAGCATCGTTCTTGCCATCTCAATGAGCGTCCGGTTCTTCCTCTCAACAACTCCATTTTGTTGAGGTGTGTACATACCCGATAAATCATGCGAGATTCCTTCTTCGTCAAGAAAGGTATCCACATGGGTGTTCTTGAACTCCGATATGTTAACGCTCCGAACCTTCTTGATATTCACTTCAAACTGATTTTGCGCTTTGCGAGCGAAGTTCTTGAAGATCTTTTGAACCTATGACTTATCATCAAGAAAGAATACCCACGTAAATCTAGAAAAATCATCAACTATAACTAGACCATAGGAATTTCCACCGAGACTCTTGTAAGCATTGGGACCAAAAATATCCATATGATGTAACTCGAGTGGTCTCCTAGTAGTCATGATATTCTTAACGGGATGACTTCCACCTACTTGCTTTCTATCTTGACAAGCACTACAAATTCTATCTTTCCCAAAGATAACATCTTTAACACCAAGTATATGATCACCTTTGGTTAGCTTATCTAGATTGCGCATGCCTACATGTCCAAGTCTTCTATGCCAAAGCCAACCTTTAGAGGATTTTGCAATTAAACAAGTGCGAGGCTTGGATCTTTTAGTGAAATCAACAATGTATAGATCACCTCTACGACAACCGGTAAAGACCATTGTATGATTATCTTGACGAAACACTTGGCAATCTACTTTTGTGACTAAAACATTGAAACCGCAGTCGGGAAGTGTAGATATGGAAAGAACATTGTAGCCAAGGGATTCAACATGCATAACATTTTGAATAGAGCTATCATGGGATATGTCCACCTTACCAAGGCAAAGTACCTTACCCTTAGAGTTGTCTCCAAAGGTCATGTACCGTCGAGGACCTTGATTAGGCATGATCTCTTGAAACATATCTTTATCACCAGTCATATGATCCATACATCCGCTATCGAGAATCCACTCTTTTCCTTCGGACATGTAATCCTTAAAGTTTTCCATAAGACTCGGATTCTTCATGATCTTCTCATGCTCGATGTCGAACAACTCATCTTCTTCCTAGTAGCCATGTTCCACATTGTCATCATCAAGTGGGAAATCCTCGTCATAAAGAACAAGAGATTCGTTAGAATAGTTATCATGACAATGTTCAAGTTTATGAATGCGAATGGCTTCGAAGATAATGTTGTTGATAGTGGTGACATCTACTTTAGCACGCATAAGATCATGGAGCTCAAATAGGATTTTATCAAAGTTTGGATCACTAGGCTTCATTTTGTGAAAAGCAATAGTTTGATGAAAGATTTGGATATAGGTTCTCTAAATCAGTCCACAAGGTATAGGCACATGCAAAGTTCTTCAATTGAGAAAGCACGAATCTTGGTAAACCTCTAACAATGAGATTGGCAGTTCTTAGGTTACCAAGCATGTTAATTTCCTCTTCAGTGTTTTCAATATATTTTGTCAAATGGAGTGCATCAAATAGATCAATCATGGCATCCTTCCATATACTATAGTACTCTCCATAAAGAATGGGCACTCTACAACTCAAACTCTCTAATCTAGACACATCCATCTTCCTCCATGGTGATTAAACTAAAGCAATGGAGACCAATGCTCTGATACCACTTGTAGGATCGATAGAAGAGTGTATAGAGGGGGGTGAATAGACTACTAGCATGAATTTAAAACCTAACCTTTTCCCAAGTTAATTGGTTGGAAGATTTTAACTATTTTAGCAAGTCTAGCAAGTCTAACAGCCCTACACATGCATGTCTACAAGTATGGCAGCGGAAAGTAAAGACATTGCACATGTAAGTAAGAGATGGAATAGGAAGATCAAACGCAATAGGAGATGCAAGGATTTTCCTGTGGTTCCGATAGGGGGTGCTATCGTACGTCCACGTTTATGGAGTCTTCAACCCATGAAGGGTAACGGTCGCGAGAGTCCACGGAGAGCTCCACCCATAAGGGTCCACAAAGTAGCAACCTTGACTAGTCCATACGGCTTCCGCCCATGAAGGACTAGCCTCACTATGGGTAGATCTTCACGAAGTAGGCGATCTCCTTGCCCTTACAAACTTCTTGGTTCACTCCACAACACGAAGTAGGAGTATACCAAGCGACACCTAACCAATCTAGGAGGCACCACCCTCCAAAAGGTAATAGGCTCGGTAATGACAATGAACTCCTTGCTCCTGTGCTTCAAGTTGATAGACTCCTCAACACACAATCACTCTCTCATAGATTTGGCTTGGTAGAAGATATGGGATTGGTGGAAAGCAACTTGGGGAGGCTAGAAATCAAGATCCATATGGTTGGAGTGGAAGATCTTGACCTCAACACAAGGGTAGGTGGTTCTCTCTCGGAAAACTAAGTATGATAGGTATGGAATAGTTCTGAGTGCTTCTATTTCAAGTGGGTGGTGGTGAAGGTGTATATATAGGCGTCCCCAAATATCCAACCATTACACACAAAATGACCAACTCGGTGACACCGATGTGTTAATCTTGGAGGTACCGAAGTGACCAAAAGGTGGCAACTTTTGAATCTCGGTGAGACCGATATAGGATTCTCGGTTGCACCGACAAGGTGACCAACGGTCAGAATTGCCAAACTCGGTGACGCCGATTCATCATTCTCGGACGAACCGAAAGTGTGAACTTGCATAACAGAAAGTTGGCAACCCAACTCGGTGGCACCGAAAGAAGTCTCGGTTGCACCGAAGTGGCTAGGGTTTGGCTGAGTCTGTCTAGGGTTTGGAATCGGTGCCACCGGGATAGGAATATTGGTTGCACTGATTTCGCATGTATGGCTAGAGACAGACTTTGGTGGGAGAGCTTGTGGATGTTTTTGATGACTATCACTTGTGCACGTATGAGCATTTTGTTCACCAACAAAACCATACCCCCTTTTAATAGTATTGGCTTTCCTATCGACTCAAAGTGATTTCTCACAAATGTAAAACGTAGTGTCCCCTTGCTTGAAGTTTGGCCAAACCTATTTCCTTGCATCTTGGGGTAGTTCCACAATCTCCACAATCCTTTTGCCAACTCAACTCTCCATGGACTATTCTCTGAAATACACTAGATAGAGATGTTAGCCCAAGAGACAATGTATGTTGTCATGAATTATCAAAACCACCAAGGGAGCATGTTGTGCTTTCAGCTCCGGAGCTCAACCTTTTACGCGTCGGAGAACGGGTGCCCGAGGAGCTCTAGAGGCCCCTCCGGGATGAGGTGCGCCCGCACGTGGAGTCCCTGGTGGAGCGGTTCATTGAATTGCCCTCCTTTGGCGAGGATGACGGCTCCGGCCCCGAGGCGGCCGGTGCTTCGTACGGCGACAGTGGCTCCTCCGCCTAGGCATCCCCTATTTTGTTTATCTAATTCCTTTCATGTTCAAGAAAAACCCGGTCGTGAGGGCGTCAGTCTTATGTGTATTACCTTCGTCGTCCTCCTTCATTTCCTTAATTCGTCGGTTGCCTGCTTGACGTGACGTGACTTCGTCTCTTGGGGGAGGCTTGGCTGCATTGTAAATGTGGTCCGGTGATGGTAGCCTGCCAGTCCTTTGGAGGCGTTGCCTCCCGAGGGGGAGCTTGCTGGTTTCAAATCCTGGGTTCTTATCGTCGTTGCTTGACGAGGTCGGACTCCTCTCCTTGCGCCGTCCTTTGCGACACCTAGGGCCACAAGAACCCTGGTGGTAGCATATAGCGAGCCATAGTGCCTGCATTCTCACGTTAGTGATCACACCTCATATCCTGTATTCGGGCTATCATTTGATCAGAAAGTTTCTGCTCTGTTCGGTGGTGTACTTAGCTTATCGGGTAGTGGCGATCTCGTGCATCGAGAACTGCAGCTGAGACCTCCAAAGAGCTCGGTGATCCCACCTGGGGAGCTTCTTCCTTGTTTGCAGAATGGTTTGGGGGCCCTTTCGGCACTCTACGTCTGCGGGGCCCAATGACGAGTAGGCCTTGCCACCCATTGGGACGTCTGGATCACCAAGACGAGACCAAAGGGGGCAAGGCCTCGACCACCGCTAGAGCGTCCGAATTACCAGGATGAGACCGTAAGGGCACCGAGCCACATGATTAGTGAGGTTCCCAAGGCGTGATGCTCAGGAACCCCCATTGATGCTCAAGCAACGCTCTATGTCGACAGGACCCAGACCCGTGGATTCCCTGACCACCGTTGGGGTGTCCGGATCACCAGGATGAGACCAATGGGTGGGGCCTCGACCTCCGTTGGGGCGTCCGTATCACCAGGACGAGACAAACGGCGCGAGGGGCTAAATGACCGGTAAGGCTCCTAAGGTGTGTTGCTCAGGAGCCCCCCTTGATGCTCAAGCGGCCCCATACCATTTCACCGGCCGCTGCTTCGGGAGGCGCGCGAGCCTCCCGAGGCTCCATGCTGCTATGTTGCGTTGTGGTCGGAGCACCCGAACGGGGGTCGACCGCCTAAAGATGTAAGTTCTTAAGGCGACAGATCCTTCCCGGCCTGCTCTGAGGTGCTCCGAGGAGGGCCAAAGTGGGTAGGCCCTTGTGAAGTGCCAATTCGGAGAAAGAGACCCAAGGCCAGAAAAAGGAATGTGTGATGAGAGAAAAATCCCCTCCCCTTTTTTAATAGAGTTCAAAAATCTTCAAATTTCATTTCAAAGAGTGGAAAATCGAACACCAAAAAACAAGCAAGCAACTGCCTCGCCCGACAGTAGGCTAGTCTTCATCTTCGTCTTCCCGATGCGCAGAGCATAGGGAATCCACGTTGCATGTGCATAGTCATTGGAGGACAGTGTTGTCTGCCAGCACGGAGCATGGGGCTTCCACTTGGTCGTGGGATGGAACGCCTCTGCGTCCTCAGGGGGCCCTGAGCGTATATAGCCCACTCTGTATTACGTGAGAGTGTAGCTGGGCAAGCCCCCAAGCACACGGCCCAAGTGCTCCCAACTCCGTTAAGATCCATCCAGTGCATGTCTGCTCGGTTGCGCGCCCATACAACCCGAACCCGAATGCATTGTTCCCTGCGTAGCCATGGGATTGCGCTCTCACGGCCCAAACATGAGAACAATGCACCTGGCTGAGACATAGAGGTGTTTTGTCGATGAAGCCACCTCGTGAAGTGCCGAGGCACCGGCCGGACAGCGTCTCGAGGACATCGTGAGGCTTTGCCTCCCGAGGTTGCGCCGACGCTCCTGTTGCCATGGGTGGCCCACGCTGTTTGTACCCTGTCCCTCCCCCAGAACGTTGCTCTTGAGGCCTTGGGGCTTGGCTGTGTGTTGCTTGCTCGCGAGGGGGGCGGCTTCATCGTGCCCATGCGCACCCGGGGACATCCTCGCCCCTCTCCCGCTCGCATCAACCTGGCCTAGTACTCCCTCGGTTGGGGCCCCCAAGCCCAGCTTGGGGAGGACGTCCGAGGCACCTTCCTACTCCGGGAGGGTGCTGACGCCTGCGAGGGGTGCTTGATCCATCACGCCATCTATAGGTATGACGTAGCTTGGAACATAGGCCTCTACATAAGGGCCTTGTTCCCCTCCCGAGCCATCCCCGCGCACACCAGGGATGACCCCACCGGATGGAAATGCGGCGCCATCCTGGGCGCTCAGCCCACAGACCCTCCTGTGGCGGGCCTCTTCCCAAAGTTTCTTACCTCTCCCACCACCATGGGATGGACCGCATGTCTCTTGAGTAGGTTGCTTCCCAGGTGATCCAGTGCACCTTCGTTACGGTTGCCTTCTTGTCCGGACGCCTGGGGTGCCTGCTCCCTACGCCAGTTGGCACGCTCCCGTCGGGTCATCCTAGGTTGCCAATGTTCCATTGGGGAATGAGGGTGGGCGTCGAGGGATGAGCGGGGCGTCCCATCATTTTCTTAGAAAGATCCACCAACACGGCCGAGCGGCTCCCCGAAGTCGGTCACCGGGATTCGGAGGAGAAGGAGCATGACGTGGGCGGGCCCTGTTCGTGCTCGCCCGGGGTCAGATGGTGCACATCATTTGCGGGCAAGGAGACGGGCATAGCGAGCGAGCCCTCGACGCCTGTCGCCGGCGACCGTGAAGAAGGGTGAGGATCCAAGACCCTGATCACGACGGTGATCAAATTGGCGACGTGGTCGGCTCATGTCTACTACACGACCTTCTTCTTGTAGACTCGTGTTGGGCCTCCAAGCGTAGAGTTTTGTAGGACAGTAGCATATTTCCCTAAAGTGGATGAACTAAGGTTTATCAATCCGTGGGGGTGTACGATGAATACGGTCTCTCTCAAACAACCCTGCAACCAAATAACAAAGAGTCTCTTGTGTCCCCAACACACCCAATACAATGGTAAATTGTATAGGTGCACTAGTTCAGAAAAGGGATGGTGATACAAGTGTAATATGGATGGTAGATATAGGTTTTTGTATTCTGAAAAACAGAAAGGTAGCAAGTAACAAAAGTGAGCAAAAACGGTATTGCAATGCTTAGAAACAAGGCCTAGGGTACATGCTTTCACTAGTGAAAGTTCTCTCAACAATACCGACATAATTGAATCATATGAAAATCCCTAACGTGCGACAAAGAGTTCACCCCAAAGTCACAAATAGCCGAGAACAAACGTACAAATTATTGTAGGGTACGAAACCACCTCAAAGTTATCTTTTCCGATCAATCTTATGAGCTATCCCTATAAGTGTCACGAACAGCCCTAGAGTTCGTACTAAAATAACCCCTTAAGATACACATCAACCAAAACCCTAATGTCACCTAGATACTCCAATGTCACCACGAGTACCCATGGGCTTGATTATATGATATTCATTACACAATTTCAGATTCATCAGGTTCAATCCAACACAAAGGACCTCAAAGAGTGCCCCAAAGTTTCTACCAAAGAGTCAAGACGAAAACGTCTGCCAACCCCTATGCATAGATTGTCACACCCTGTGTTTGTATCACCTTGACATGTTCGGGTTTATAAAATTTGGAGCCAACTAAATTTTTTTAAGTGTTTATGCTTATTTGAACTGATGTTTGCTTGCTTGATGATTGTAGTTGTGGCACTCCTAGATTCTATTCCACTTCATATTCATCTTCCATCTCCCAAACCTCTTGCCCAATGATCATGCCATGTGAATAGTGCCCAAGTCCATTTTACCAAATTTTGTTTTAATCAAAAATGATTTATTCAAAATATGTTCCCCAAAACCCCTGAAATGAGGTTTGCGCTGCAAGTCCTCAAATTGGGTGGATTCTTCTTCCCCAAAGGCTGGATTTCAAACCTACTATATATAAGACTTCCCTAAACCACAAAATATGTTTCTTAAAGATTATTTTCATATTTTATTTAAAGGCTTTTTTCCTAAGGCCAGAAATGGTTTTTCCAAGGGAAAAATTATTTAAATGCTTTGAAAATATTTGAGAAAACTTAGGGAAACTCAGTGGACATATATTTTACATATATATGAGTTTCGACACAAGGGCATGTTCAAATCATGGGCAAAACCCCTCAAAACCCCTTTTCTTCAAATCAAGCTTTTGAAATATTTCTATAAGAAATATTCTCAATAAATTCCAGGAAAATTTCAGAAAGTCAACAGAATCATAGGTGATGATCTTGCAAAGTTTCATCTCAATCCAAGTTGATTTGCTTCATCAAACCATCCCAAAAACCCCTCTGCTCATACTCAAATTTGAACAACTTTACATTATGAAGTTTCTCCCCTTGGCCTAAAACTTTGTGGGCATGCTCTAATGACCAAATAGTGATGCCAGACTAAGTTGTGCATCAAGGGTAAAAGCCTAGCATCACTAGATCTACACAAACCCGATTCTGTTAATTTCTAGGGTTTACCAAGTTTCCATTATCAACTTTCCCCCCCTTGAGCTCAAACTTGGTGAATCATCTGATTTTTACCTAGCCCTTGACCCTGTTGAATACCCCAATAAGTTGGTAAATTCTTCTTGCCCAAAACACTATCAAACACCTTCTTGTCTATTCTTAAAACCACCATTTTCACCCCTTACTCTTTTACCCTTGCCCGCAGATTTTTACCACACTTCCTAGCAATGACCAAGCACCCTCAGTAAGAATCCCAGGTCACCAAGCCACTGATAGGTGGGGTAAACCCCCCCATTTACCTCCTAGAGCGCACAATTTCCTCACTCTCTTCCTTTTTCCTCCATCCTAAGGCACCCCCATATGCCTCCCTAGTCCCATAGGCTTTGTTTACCTCCAATGGATCCTCTGGGCATAGGTGGCCGCGCAGGAAATGCCAAGGGCATGCCTTGGCATGCAATGTTCGGGCCCTGGAGCGCGCTACAGTGCGTACCCACACTATAGCCGCTGGCCAACGGGCGTTCCCGACAGCCTCGGGCCGCCCACCTTATCCCCCTTGTCCCCATCGACGTCCGCAACCCTCCAGGGGGTCGGCCCCCTCCTCCCTCTCTCTCTGGCGGCCCCCACGCGCATGCCTGGCGCCGCGCAGCTCGGCCAACCAGAAGGCTCGCACGGGCGAGCGCCCCCGTCTCTCTCTTCTCTTCCCCCTGGCCTAGACCACCCCACGAGCACCCTGGACACGCTCGTTTCCTCCCCCATGGCCTGTGGCAACGGCCACGTCCTCACCGGCGCACTGCATCCATGATAGACTGGCGGCCGCCTATTTAAGCGCTTCCCCGAGCCCCTGCCCCTCTCTCCTCGCTCTGTCCTCCCCTCCACATCTCCCCCGTGCCCAGACCGCTCGCCCCCTGTGTTTGGGAGCCCTCTCCCGGACCAAACCCTCGCCGCCATCGGGAACCTCCCCTCGCCATCGTTTCCCTCTCCCCTAGCAACCCCCTCGACCACACATCGATGCACGAGAGCCCCCTGAGCACGCTGGTGCTCTCTACTGGGACCGCCGTGGCCGGAGACGCTGCCGGTGAGCCTCCCTCCGCTCCTGTTGCGAGGAGAGGGATGACAGGTGGGGCCCACCTGTCATCCCCTCGCCCCTTCCTCTCTCGTCGGTAAGCAGGGCCCGCAGGCAGGTTTGAAAACAAACCTACCATGCACGGTGCCTCGCCCTGGGCCGGTTCCCTCCTTGGGCCGGCTCGGTAGGAGGTTTCTCGCTAGAGAGGGCACAGGACCCTCTCTTTTTTTTTCTGATAACTTCCAAAAATTCCTCAAAACCCAAATTAATTCCAATGGCAATATTTCTTCCGCCAATAATCTTGAAATATTCCGTAGAATTTATTAGTGCCATTTGTAAAAATGTTTGAAAATACTTTTAGTACTGTTTGAATTTAAAACCTCTAATTAGCACTATAAGCACCTAGTTTAAACAGTTTTGAAAATATTTTTGAGTTCAAAAACCTAGGCTAATATTTTTGGAATATCTCGTGGTATTCATCAGAGTAGTATAGCATTTTTTATAGTAGCTTGTGTGCTCTATTTTGTGTGTTGCTTATTTTTATCGCTTTTACTCACGACGATAGATTGCGAGGTTGATGAAGAAGTTGGACCCGAAGACTTCAAAGACCCCGGAGACTTTGTTGAGCCAGGCAAGCAACCCTTTGACCATGTTAAGAAACTTTTTCATGCATGTCATATAGCACTTGTCGTTTCGATGATCGATCATGATGTGGTGCACCCCCTTCGGTGGGTTGCCCCTAATACTTTTACCATTGACACTTGCATCAAGCATGGCCCTACCACCTTATGAGAGTTATGCAGGTGGGTGTAGATAGGATGCTAATAGATGCTATGCAAATGGTTTGGGTTTATGCATGGTGATGGGAATGCAAATGATTTCTAAGACATTTTGGAAAACCCCGTCGGGAGCCACTAATGCCCGAGGGAGATGATGATGAGTTGGGTGACCACTTGAGAAAGAAGTGGTGTGCCGGAATAAGATGAGGGTGTGTTTTCCAAACACAAAGGGTTTAAGATTTGTTGACCGTCCCAACCTTACATGCGCAACCACGATACCCCTTATGGGACGGGGCTTTCTTGATTACTTTGGTTGTTCTAGCAAGGAGCCCGCATTACTAGTGGCAAGAGTGAAGTGGTCACTCTTGAGACGGGGTCGTCCCGGAAGTGGAAGGCCATGCGCTGTCTTTACCGGCACCGGGCACACCGTTGCGTGCCCTCATGGTTGATACGTGTGATTTACATCATCAGGGATGGCACCAACAAGTGGACTCTTTGTTTAGTATCACCATGGGAAAGGCATTGTTCGGGTGCTTACCTCGGGTACATGATGTATCGCGAGTCGTGGATGACACGGAAGTTCCCCGAGTCTTGTGGGTAAAGTGTACAACCTCTACAGAGTGTAAAACTATTCAAATAGCCGTGTCCACGGTCAAGGACAGTTGGGTGATGCTGCTTATGCCACGTCCGGATGTTTTCGTAATACTTGGTGCGGGTCTGGGTGTGATGGTGACAAAGAGGTCACATGAGCTAAGTCCGATGACTTAGCGTGGGAATTTAACTAAGTCCGATGACTTAGCATGATGAATGAACATGAGGTGTTCAACCCTACTTATGATGATATCCGTAACTTGTTCATATGGATATTGCCTATTGTTGACGCATCCTTACTAGTTACTTGATCATGTCATTGCATTTAAAATATGCTTTCTGCAAATTACCTACTTAGTGCTATATCATGCATCATTGTTACCTTGTTCCACAACTTGGGTTGCTTGCGAGTGCATTCGAAGTACTCATTGGCTTGCCACTGGTTATTTAATTGGTCAAGCATGGAAGAATAGGAGTATGTTGAAGATTTCGTTGGTGACGAACATGCGAACTAGGACGGTTCCTAGTCAGAATCCCTGTAGGTTAAGGCAGATGGCATGGGTTCACGCTTTCGATCAAGATTTCCGCGTGTAGGTTAAGGTGGATGTGGTCGTGAAGGCAAGCGACTCCCTGACCAGTTGGTTCTTTGAAGGGCCATGGATGGAGACTATGATACTTGCAGTCGAGATAGCTGCACGCAAGGCACTCCTACACCTTCGAGACATCATTGCAGAGATGGCTGACGAGCTGGCTACTCGCTACCTTCCCTTCAGGAAGGATGACCTTGGCAAGAGTTGGACGCTGATTCCGACCAAGGAAGATGGAACACCACTCAGGTTCTAGACCTACTTCAGCCTCTCCGCCGATAGCCTGGTTCATAACCTGATGAAGGAGTCTGTGAAGCTCCGCGAGGAACTTCACCACACCCGGGAGCTACTTCGTCAAGCCAAGACGAAGCCAGACAAGATCAAGAAGGATGGAGCCCCCGAAGGACGACCAGTTGTCGCTTATCGAGGAGCATTACCCCCAGCTAGTGATGCACCTACACGTCGACATCGCATGAGTGCGAAGGAGTACCGTGAGCTCTTCACCGACCAGCCAGCAAAGCGTCGTCGGGATGGACCTCCCCGTTCCTCGACCCCTTCGACCGAGAATGATGCCCGTTCAGATAATGAATAGGAGGAAGACCCAAAGGATAGTGACTACGAGACCGAGCACTCCACCGCCTGAGTCCGAGAACCCCTAGGGTAGGATCAGTCATGTAGCCCTCATGCGAAGTCGAGTCCATGTAATGGTTCATATGAAACCATGTGTGCTTGTTGTTTGTTTTGTTGTTTGTGTTCTGATGCAAGTCGCGCTCTTTTCTTAAGCAACATATAAGCAACTCCATCATCTATCTTAATATATGTTGGTCCTTCGACCTTTGTTTTAACACACTTGCACTTGACAAACCCCCTTAGGCGTGCTTTTCCGTTACTGCTTTTCCTCTTGTCTATCCCAGTTGTTTGACTTGGATGCTCCAAACAGGATGGTGACTGCTACCCGCAACAGCTCCTTCACCAACCCTGAAGCCGGCAACTCAAGCCAGCAACAGGGAGCTGGTGGGGTTGCTTATGCTGGAGGACACCAGGAGCAGCCACAAGGCGACATTCCCCCGCCACCACCTCCATCGAAGAACATGACCATAGCTTAGTTTCTCCAAGTTCTACAGGAGGAGCGCCAAGACAACAATGTTGCTATCTAGCAGATGGCTCAGGCCCTTGTGAATAACCAGCAGCAAGGCAGGAACAACAATGGCCACTCCACACTGTCTGAGTTCATGAGGAATTCGCCCCCAACCTTCACCGAGATTGCTCAACCGTTGGATGCTGATGAATGGATCCGCACCATCGAGGACCTCCTTGCATTGGTCAATTGCAATGAGGACCATGACAAGGTCTTGTATGCCTCTCACTGCCTTGGAGGTACCGCTCGAGCTTGGTGTGATGGATTCAAGGTCATGAAAGGAGAGCGTGTGATCACTTGGAACGACTTCAAGGAAGGATTCCGCACCGCCCACATTCCTTCTGGGATCATGGCTATCAAGAAGAGAGAATTTCGAGCGCCGAAGCAAGGACGTGGCTCTGTCAAGGAGTACCTGCAGAAGTTCAACCTGCTGTCAAGGTATGCACCTGAAGATGACAGCACAGAGGCTGCCAAGAAGGAACGCTTCATGGAAGGACTTCAACAGACCCTGCAGTATCAACTCATCGTCTGCGACTGTCGTACCTTCTTCGACCCGGTGAACAAGGCCCTCACGTCGAAATACAAGCGTCGTCCAATAGACGACACTCGCAAGCGCAAGATAATCAGCAAGGGTAGCTCAAGCAACCAGAAGCCTCGCCCCTGGCAGCCAGCCCCAGCCAAGCCGATCTATCAGCCACAGCAGGCTAGAGCTCCTCCACCTCATCCGAGCTACTAGCCTTAGCAGTACGCCAATCCAGGCCAGCTTACAACAACAACCCCAACAACAACAACGGTGGCATAAACTTCAACAACAACCCTGGGAAAGTCACTTGCTTTGGATGTCATTAGTCTGGGCCGATCTCTAAGCTTTTCCCCAATAGGAAGCCAGATGCGCCGCGCCCCAGTGTGCCAAACCAAGGTCAAGCCCATGGAGCACCACCAAGGAACCCAGCTCCCTGCAACCAGCCCAACAATGGCAAGGGTCATGTGAATCACGTCACCGCAGAAGAAGCCCAGGAAGACCTGGACGTCATACTGGGTATGTTTCTCGTCAACTCAACCCTAGCAACAGTACTGTTTGATTGTGGAGCTTTGCATTCTTTTGTCACCCAAAAGTTTGCATTAGAGAGTGGCATGAAACCTACACCCTGGGTAGTCGTATGGTAATACAAATCCCGTGATCAGTTATGAAGTTTGGATAGGTTGTAAGGGAGTGACGATTGACATCAACGGGGTAGACTTCCTAGTAGACTTTATAGTTATGGATTCATCGGGCTTGGATGTCATCCTTGGCATGAATTGGTTGACCAAGCACCAAGGCATGTTAGACTGTGCCAAAAGGATTATCACCATGACCAATAGCCAAGGAGTGTAAGTCAAGTATGTTCCCAACCCTGTCTCCACTCAAGCCCCTCGGGCTAACTATCTATCGGGAGTTGAGTTGGATCAAGTGCTAGTGGTATGTAAATACCCGGATGTGTTTCCTGATGAGCTACCCAGGATGCCTCCTGACCGCGACATTGAGTTCATCATTGAGCTTATGCCCGGATCAAGGCCCATCTATAAGAAGGTCTACAGGATGGGGTCCGAAGAGTTGGCTGAATTGAAGAAGCAACTGGCAGGGCAGCTCAAAAAAGGATTTATTCGCCCTAGTGCCTCTCCTTGGGGATCGCCTGTTCTATTTGTGTCAAAGAGGGACAGAACTATCAGACTCTGTGTTGATTACCGTTCTCTCAATGAGGTCACAATAAAGAACAAGTACCCACTCCCCAAGATTGAAGACATGTTTGATCAGTTGAATGGAGCCAAGGTGTTCTCCAAAATCGACCTCGGGTTTGGGTACTATCAGCTGAAGATCAGACCCCAAGACATTCCGAACATGACGCTTGTAACCTGGTATGGCCTGTATGAATACACGGTCATGTTGTTCGGGTTAACTAATGCCCCTGCCTACTTCATGTACCTCATGAATAAGGTCTTCATGGAGTACTTAGACAAGTTTGTCGTCATCTTCATTGATGACATACTCGTCTTCTCCAAGTCTGAAGAAGAACATGAGGAACACTTGAGATTGGTCCTAGAAAAGCTTCGAGAGCACCAACTTTATGCCAAGTTTAGCAAGTGTGAATTCTGGCTGCATGAAGTTGGATTCTTGGGTCATGTGTTGACCGCCGAAGGATTGTCAGTGGATCCTGCCAAGATTGAAGCCGTGACTGAATGGCAAACCCCAACCACTGTGAAGGAAGTCATGAGCTTCCTTGGACTCACGTGTTATTACCGCAAGTTCGTGGAAGGGTTCTCAAGCATTGCCCCACCCATGACCCAGCTTTTGAAGAAGGACAAGAAGTTCGAATGGACTGCTAAGTGCGAAGAAAGATTACAGGAGCTCAAGAAGAGATTGACCACAACCCCAGTTTTGGCCATCCCCGATATTCACAAGGAGTTTGTGATTTATTGTGATGCATCAAGAACCGGGCTTGGAGGTGTCCTGATGCAATAAGTCAAAGTTGTAGCATATCTATCCAGACAACTACGACTTCATGAAGAGAACTACACAACTCATGATCTCGAGTTGGCAGCCGTGGTTCACGCCTTGAAGACATGGTGACATTACTTTCTGGGGACGCGATGTGAGATATTCACCGACCACAAGAGTTTGAAGTATATCTTCACTCAAAGGGAATTGAACATGAGGCAACGAAGGTGGTTGGAGTTGATCAAGGATTACGACATCAGTGTTCGGTACCACCTCGGAAAGGCCAACGTGATAGCAGACGCCTTAAGAAGAAAGGCTTGTTCCTTGAATGCTATGATTAAGGAAAGGCTACCCGCCCTGTATGAACAACTTGAAAGCTTCGGCTTGGAACTGGTTGCACCCGGATTCCTCGCCAACCTCGAAGCAAAGCCTACCATTATGGATGATATCAAAGAAGCTCAGAAGGGGCACGAGAGTATTGAAGGCATCAAAAGGAAGATAAAAGCAGGCAAGGCCCCAGGATTCTCAGTGGATGAGCAAGGAGTAGTATGGTTCGGGAATCGCATCTGCGTACCCAACAAGGAGGATCTCAAGAACATGATCTTGCAAGAAGCTCATGACACTCCCTACTCCATCCATCCTGGAGGAACCAAGATGTATCAAGACCTCAAGACAAGATTCTGGTGGCACGACATGAAACGGGAGATAGGCACGTTCGTTGCTAAGTGTGACATATGTTAGAGAGTCAAGGCTGAGCATCAGCTACCCGCTGGTCTATTACAACCACTCAAGGTGCCTGAATGGATGTGGGACAAACTCAGGATGGATTTCATCACCAGTTTACCAAGGTCAAGTAAGGGACATGATTCCATTTGGGTCATCGTCGACCACCTGACCAAGGTAGCCCACTTCATTCCTGTCAGAACCACCTATGATGGAAGCCCGCTCGCGAAGCTCTACATCAACCGCATCATGAGTCTTCACAGAGTTCCAAAGGAGATTGTATCGATCAAGGAACCCAATTCACCTCAAGATTCTGGAAGAAGTTTCAAGAAGCCATGGGAACTAAGCTCTCCTTCAGCACTCCCTTTCACCCCCCAGACCGGTGGGCAAACAGAACGAGTAAATCAGATACTCGAGGATATGCTCCGCACTTGTGTCTTGGCATATGGAGCCAAGTGGGAAGATTGCCTACCATTCATCGAGTTCTCCTACAACAATAGTTATTAGTCGAGTCTTGAGATGGCACCATTTGAGGTGTTATATGGACGCAAGTATCATACTCCCCTCACCTTGTCAGAGACCGGAGAAGGATTGGTATTTGGACCAGATATCCTCCGTGAGGCAGAAGAGCAAGTACAACTCGTCCAAGAGCGCCTTGAGACCGCCAAGTCAAGACAGAAGAGCTATGCGGACTCCCACCGCCGAGAAGTGAGATTCTATGTCGGAGACCATGTCTACCTTCGGGTCACGCCTCTCAAAGGGACCAAGCGTTTCCACGTCAAAGGAAAGCTTGCGCCAAGATATATCTGCCCCTTCAAGATAACCGCAATGTGAGGAGAAGTTTCCTATCAGCTAGAGCTACCTTCCGAGCTCTCGAATGTGCACAACGTCTTCCATGTGTCACAACTCCGGAAGTGTCTATAAGTTCCCAACCGCCCCGACCTCTACAAGGATATCGACCATCAAGCCATCGATCTTCAGCCAGACCTCACTTATCGTGAGAGGCCAGTTTGCCTTTTGGATGAAGCCGAGCACTGCACCTGAAGCCGCACCATCAAGTACGTCAAGGTCCAGTGGAGCAACCACACTGAAGCTGAAGCAACCTGGGAGTGTGAAGACTATCTTAGATCTGAGTTCCCTTATCTTTTTAGCGCTTAGCCTAGGAATCTCGGGCAGGAGATTATTGTAAGGGGGGAGGTCTGTCACACACTGTGTTTGTATCACCTTGGTATGTTTGGGTTTATAAAATTTGGAGCCAACTAAAACTTTTTCAAGTGTTTATGGTTGTTTGAAATGATGGTTGCTTCCTTGATGATTGTGGTTGTGGCACTCCTAGATTCTATTCCACTTCATATTCATCTTCCTTGTCCCAAACCTCTTGCCCAATGATCATGCCTTGTGAATAGTGAACAAGACCATATTACCAAAAAAATTTAACCAAAAATGATTTATTCAAAATATGTTCCCAAAACCCCCTAAAATGAGGTTTGCACCGCAAGTCCTCAAATTGGGTGGATTCTTCTTCCCCAAAGGCTTTATTTCAAACATAATATATATAAGACTTCCCTAAACCACAAAATATGTTTCTTAAAGATTATTTTCAAATTTTATTTAAAGGCTTATTCCTAAGGACAGAAATGGTTTTTCCTAGGGAAAAATTATTTAAATGCTTTGAAAATATTTGAGAAAATTCAGGGAAACTCAGTGGACATATATTTTACATATATATGAGTTTCAACACAAGGGCATGTTCAAATCATGGGCAAAATCCCTCAAAACCCCTTCTGTTCAAATCAAGCTTTTGAAATAATTCTATAAGAAATATTCTCAATAAATTCCAGGAAATTTTCAGCAAGTTAAAACCATCATAGGTGATGATCTTGCAAAGTTTCATCTCAATCCAGGTTGATTTGCTTCATCAAACCATCCCAAAAAACCCTTTGTTCAGACTCAAATTTGAGCAACTTTACATTATGAAGTTTCTCCCCTTGGCCTCAAACTTTGTGGGCTTGCTCTAATGACCAAATAGTTATGCCACACTAAGTAGTGCATCAAGGGTAAAAGCCTAGCATCACTAGATCTACAGAAACCTGATTTTGTTAATTTCTAGGGTTTACCAAGTTTTCAGTATCAACTTTTCCCCCTTGAGCTCAAACTTGGTGAATCATCTCATTTTTACCTAGCCCTTGACCCTATTGAATACCCTAGTAAGTTGGTAAATACTTCTTGCCCAAAACACTATCAAACACCTTCTGGTCTATTCTTAAAACCACCATTTTCACCCCTTACTCTTTTACCCTTAGCCCCAAATTTTTACCACACCTCCTGGCAATGCCGAAGAACCCTCAGTAAGCATCCCAAGTCACCAAGCCACTAGTAGGTGGGGTAACCCCCCCACCCGTTAACCCTCTGGACAACACCATTTCCTCCCTCTCTCCCCTTTTCCTTCTACCCTAAGGCACCCCCAGATGCCTTCCTAGTCCACTAGGCTTTGTTTACCTCTGCTGGATCCTCTAGGCATAGGTGGCCACGCAGAAAATGCCAAGGGCATGCCTTGGCATGCAAGGTTCGGGCTCTGGAGTGCGCTACACTACGCACCCGCACTGTAGCCGCTGGCCAACGAGCGTTCCCGACAGCCTCGGGCCGCCCCACCTTGCCCCCCTTGTCCCCCTCGACGTCTGCAACCCTCCAGGTTGTCGGCCCCCTCCTCCCTCTCTCTCTGGCGGCCCCCACGTGCGTGTCCGGTGTCGCGCAGCTCGGCCAACCAAAGGGCTCCCACACGCGCCCCCGTCTCTCTCTTCTCTTCCCCCTAGCCTAGACCACCCCCACGAGAACCATGGACACGCTCGTTTCCTCTCATGTGGCCTGTGGCAACGGCCACGTCCTCGCTGGCGCACCGCGTCCATGATAGACTGACGACCGCTTATTTAAGCGCTTCCCCGATCCCCTGCCCCTCTCTCCTCTCTCTCACCTCCCCTTCGCATCTCCCCCGTGCCCAGACCGCTCGCCCCCGTGGTCGGGAGCCCTCTCCTAGACCAAACCCTTGCCGCCGTTGGGCACCTCCTCTCACCGGCGTTTCCCTCTCCCCAACGACCCCCTTGACCACCCACTAACACGCGGGAGCCCCCTGAGCGTGTCGGTGCTCTCTGCTGGGACCACCGTGGCCAGAGACGCCATCGGTGAGCCTCCCTCCACTCCTCTCACGAGGAGAGGGATCACAGGTGGGGCCCACCTATCATCCCCTCGCCCCTTCCTCTCTTGCTGGCAAACCTGCCTCACACGGTGCCTTGTCCTAGGCCGGTTCCCTCCTTGGGCCGGCTCGACTGGAGGTTTCTGTCCCTAGAGGGCACAAGACCCTTTCTCTTTTTCTTTTTTCTAATAACTTCAAAAAATTCCTCAGAACCCAAATTAATTCCAATGGCAGTATTTCTTCCACCAATAATCTTGAAATATTCCGTAGAATTTATTAGTGCCATCTGTAAAAATGTTTGAAAATATTTTTAGTACTGTTTTAATTTAAAACCTCTAATTAGCACTATAATCTCCAGATTTAAACAGTTTTGAAAATCTTTTTGAGTTCAAAAACCTAGACTAATATTTTTTAGAATATATTGTGGTATTTATGAGAGTAGTATAGCATTTTTGATAGTAGCTTGTGTTCTATGTTTTGTGTGTTTCTTATTTTTATCGCTTTTATTCGGGACGATAGATTGCACGGTTTACGAAGAAGTTAGACCCAAAGACTTCGAAGATCCTGGAGCTTTTGTTGAGCTAGACAAGCAGCCCTTTGACCATGTTAAGAAACTTTTTCATGCATGTCATATAGCACTTGTCGTTTCAATGATCGATCATGATGTGGTGCACCCCCTTCGGTGGGTTGCCCCCATACTTTTACCATTGACACTTGCATCAAGCATGGCCCTACCACCTTGTGAGGGTTATGTAGGTGGGTGTAGATAGGATGCTAGTAGATGCTACGCAAATGGTTCGGGTTTATGCATGGTGATGGGAACGCAAATGATTTCTAAGACTTTTTTGAAAACCCCGTCGGGTGCCACTAATGCCCAAGGGAGATGATGATGAGTTGGGTGACCACTTGGGAAAGAAGTGGTGTGCCGGAATAAGATGAGGGTGTGTTTTCCAAACAAGGAGGGTTTAAGATTTGTCGACCGTCCCAACCTTACATGCGCAACCACGATACTCCTTATGGGACGAGGCTTTGTTGAATACTGTGGTTGCGCTAGCAAGGAGCCCGCATTACTAGTGGCAAGAGTGAAGTGGTCACTCTGGAGACGGGGTCGTCCCAGAAGTGGAAGGCCATGCACTGTCTTTATAGGCACCGGGCACACCGTTGCGGGCCCTCATGGATGATACGTGTGATGTACATCATGAGGGATGGCACCAACGAGTGGACCCTTTGTGTAGTATCACCATGGGAAAGGTATTGTTCGGGTGCTTACCTCGGGTACGTGATGTACCATGAGTCGTGGATGACATGGAAGTTCCCCGAGTCTTGTGGGTAAAGAATGCAACCTCTGTAGAGTGTAAAACTATTCGAATAGACGTGTCCACGGTCAAGGATAGTTGGGTGGTGCTGCTTATGCCACGTTCGGATGTTTTCATAAAACTTGGTGTAGGTCTGGGTGTGATGGTGACAAAGAGGTCACATGAGCTAAGCCCGATGACTTAGCATGATGAATGAACATGAGGTGTTTAACCCTACTTATGATGATATTCGTAACTTGTTCATATGGATATTGCCTATTGTTGACGCATGCTTACTAGTTACTTGATCATGTCATTGCATTTAAAATTAGCTTTCTGCAAATTACCTACTTAGTGCTATATCATGCATCATTGTTACCTTGTTCCACAACTTGGATTGCTTGCGAGTACATTCAAAGTACTCATTGGCTTGCCACTGGTTATTTAATTGGCCAGGCATGGAAGAACAGGAGTATATTGAAGAGTTCATTGGTCACGAACATGCGAACTAGGATGCTTCCTAGTCAGAATGCCTGTAGGTTTAGGCAAATGGCATGGGTTCACGCTTTCGATCAAGATTTCCGCTGCTTGTTCTATTTAAGTGTTTGGTCCTTGTGGCCCTATCTATGTAAGACTAGACCTTCATGGTCTTTATTTGTGTAAGACGCTAAATGTGGATGTAAGACTCTTGTTATTCAGCATTTGTGTGTTCAGTGAGCATTGATCTCTCGGATCACTATACACGTGCATTCGGTGATCACGACTTATGAGTCGGGGTCCCCACATAGATTCCCAAGGTCACGGAACCCGCAAATTGATCATCAAAACATACATCAAGTGGATCAATAGAACATCCCATTGTCACCACGGATATCCCATCGCAATACATACATCAAGTGTTCTCAAATCCTTTAAAGACTCAATACAATAAGAAAAATTCAAAGGGAAAACACAATTCATCACAATAAGATAGAGAGGGGAAAACTACATATGATTCATCTATATTAATAAAGCTCGCGGTAAATCAACACCGTGTCATCTCCAGAACACGAGAGAGAGAGAGAGAGAGACAGAGATCACATAGCTGCTGGTACATACCATTGGCCCCAAGGGTGAACTACTATCTCCTCGTCATGGAGACCGCTGGGATGATGAAGATGGCCTCCATTGATGGTTTCCCCCTCCGGCACGGTGCCGGAATGGACTCTCGATTGGTTTTTCGTGGCTACAGAGGCTTGCGGCAGCAGAACTCTTGATCTTGGTTTCTTTCTGGGGGTTACAGGATTTATAGGAATACTTGGCATTGGAATGAAGTAAGGGGGACTCCTAAGGGACCCACAGGCCAGTGGGCGCGCCCTAGGGGGGACGCCCCTAGGCTTGTGGCTGCCTTGGGACTCCTCTCGGGTATCTTTTTACTCCAGTATTTTTTGTATTTTCCAAAAATATTCTCCATAAATTTTCAGCCCATTCTGAGAACTTTTATTTCTACGCACAAAAATGACATCATGGTAGTTCTTGTGAAAATAGCGTCTGTCCGGGTTAGTTCTAATAAAATCGAACAAAAACAATATACAATTATTGTAAACATGGCATGAATACTTCATAAATTATAGATATGTTGGAGATGTATCAGCATGCCCAAGCTTAATTCCTACTCGTCCTTGAGTAAGTAAATGATAAAAGAAATAATTTATGAAGTGTGAATGCTAGCATGTGCACAAGTTTGATCAATGATAATTCCAATCACTTTTTCTAGCATCAATATAAACCGTAAACAATAGCTCATCTCATAAAACTTCTCATGATCGAGTAACAAGCTATTCACATGTTAAAGTATAGGCCAGAAAGTTTCTTGAAAACTAACAAACCATATTCCTAGTCATCGAACAATTTCAATTCATCCTATTTCCAGGAAGGGTCAATGTAGGAGCTTTGATTTAGCAAATTCCACATACTCAACTATCATATAGTGTTCCATGATTATTGACACTCAAAACATATTTTTAGAACAAATAGCATCCATCAAACATAGAGAAATATAGGGGCTTAATGTTTCGCCTCCCAACTTATTTATCATATACATAATTGTCAACAATAATAATTCATGATCAAATATATTTGTATGGATATATGTGTCTAGATCATTCCCCAACACATGACGCTTGCCAAGAGAAAAAGGAAAAATATAGCAAGTGGTGAAGATCACCATGACTCTTGCATAAAGGTAAGTACTAGAAAGTAAAATATAGGCCCTTTGTAGAGGGAAGCAGAGGTTGTCATGCGCGTTTTGTTTTTGGATGTGCAAACCCTTGATGCAAAGGAACATCACGTTGTATTGCCTTTTGTGATAGCAACCTTTATTATGCAGTCTGTGGCTTTTATTTGTTTACCATCACAAGTTTGTACAATGCTTATTTTCCCTCAAAATAAAATATCATACATATTTAGGAAGAATTTTTATTGATTTTCCACCAATGACAACTTACTTGAAGGATCTTACTCAATACATAGGTAGGTGTAGTGGACCCTCATGGCAAAACTGGTTTAAGGGTGTTTGGATGCACAAGTAGTATTTCTACTTGGTGCGGAAGTTTTGGCTAGTATGAGGTGGAATCAAGCACCACATGTTGGAGGATCCATAACTATATAACTTCTATACAAATATACCCAAACATAACTCATTAAGTTTTCTTCCTTGTCCAATTTTAACTGATTTTCTAGAGTTTGAAAATAATTAATGAGCTCACAATCATAGAAGATGTCCAAGATAGTATATTTATATGTGGAATCTCTCTTCCTTCAATATTCTTTCATGAATTGTTCAAGAGACCAATGCGGTGTTTGCTAATTTTCAATAAATTTTACCGCCTATACTTATTATGTGAAAATTCATTACTCCCCATGGGATAATTATATGAAGCATATTTAATTTCAGATTTATTATATTCAATTCATTCAACCATTTACTCATAGTATATAAGTGAAGCACGAGAGTGGATGACAAACTACTCAGAAAAATATAAGTGAAGATCAATGCATAGTCAATTAGTTAAATAGCTATGTGAAGATTCTATCATCTGAGAATTTGATATCTTAAGTATTTTATTAAACAGAAAGCAAAAGAAGAATAGCACTCCAATAATAGCACGCATCATGTGAACGAATAAAAATTTAGGCTCAACATAGGCTAACCAATAATTGTTGATGAAGAGAGGTGGGATGCGTAGCATCCCCATGCTTAGATGCTTGAGACTTCTTGAAATATTTACTTGGGGTGCCTTGGGAATCCCCAATATTGATATTTTTTATCTCGTTCAATCCTCTCATATCATGGTTTCACCTATTCTCAAAAACTTCATCCACACAAAACTCGAAAAGAACTCATGAGATAGGTTAGTACACATAATAATAAATCAAACAATTATGTACTTCGAAGACAAGTTTCACAATAATTTTCAAACATTAGGCTATCATTTCCACAATTTATATGTACCAATATAGGCTATGGAAACTATAGGATAAGTAGATAACAAAACTATGACAGCAATCTGTCCAAACAGAACAGTATGTAGTAATATATTAAACCAGTGTACTTCTGTAACTCAAAACATTATGAAACCTCAGGACATACTAAAAAATTTATATTAGAATACTTTGTAAAATTTTCATAAAGTTTCCACATTCCATTAAAATATGAATATTCAAACACTACAGCAAAAATTTCTGTTTTTACACAGCACACATCAAAACATGCAATGCAAGCATCCTAAGACGATTCTTGGAACTTCTTATTGAAAAAATAGATTATAAATAACACCTAAAATAGAAAAAAAATTACGATCTAAGCAAAACTCATATTATGTGACGAATAAAAATATAGCTCCAAGTAAGATATACCGATAGTGTTGAAGACGAAAGAGGGGATGCCTTCCAGGGCATCCCCAATCTTAGATGCTTGAGTCTTCCTTGGATATTACCTTGGGGCACCTTGGTAATCCCCAAGATTAGGTTCTTTTCACTCCTTATTGTCCTCATATCGGTGTCTCACCCAAAACTTGAAAACTTCAATCACACAAAACTTAACGGAACTTCGTGAGAAGGGTTAGTGTAATAAAGATAAATCATTCACTTAGGTACTGTCAAGACAATATTAATAGATGTTACCACATGATACCTACTGTATTTTATCATTTCCATAATTTATACCACTAAATATAAGCTATGGAAACACTAAAACAAGCAAACTATGCATGCAAAACAGAATCTGCCAAAAACATAACAGTCTGTAAAGAACTGAATGATCACCATACTTACCTGACTCTAACAATTCTCCCAAATTATTACGTGTCACATAATTTGCATATAAATGTTGTGTACAAATTGTAGAATTTTTGGATCCCCAGTAAAATCAGTTAATTCATATACTGAACACAAAAACTTTCTGTTTTTGCACAAAATCAAACAAGCAAGTATCCACACTATCCCAAAGGCTTTACTTGGCACTTTATTGAAATAAAAGACACAAAACATGATTAATTAAGTAGATTAGTCATGTGAACACATAAAAAAATAAGGTAAAAGTGTTGGGTTGTCTCCCAACAAGTGCTTTTCTTTAATGCCTTTTAGCTAGGCATGATGATCTCAATGATGCTCACATAGGAATAGTAATTGAAACATGCAAGAGAGCATCATGAATGTCATGACAAGCACATTTAAGTCTAACCCACTTCCCATGCATAGGGATTTTGTCATCAAACAATTTATGGGAGCAACAATCAACTAGCATAGGAGGGCAAAACAAGCATGACTTTAAAACTTTCAACACGTAGGGAGGAAACTTCATATTATCGCAATTACTACAAGCATATGTTCCTCCCTGATAATAATTTTCAGTAGCATCATGAAGGAATTTCACAAAATAACTATCACATAAAACATTATTTTCATGATCTACAACATAGAAAATTTATTACTCTCTACATAAGCATTTTTTTCTCATCCATTGTAGTGGGAGCAAACTCAACAAAATAACAATCATGAGACACTTGATTGACATAACCAAATTCAATATTAAAATCATGATAACAAGTTTCATGGTTACTATCACTCTTTATATCATACATGTCATCATCATAATCATCATAGATAGGACGCATGTC
Source organism: Hordeum marinum (assembly GCA_022496015.1). Lineage (NCBI taxonomy): Eukaryota > Viridiplantae > Streptophyta > Magnoliopsida > Poales > Poaceae > Hordeum > Hordeum marinum. Next base: position 122,216,063 of record CM039672.1, read on the forward strand.
ATCATCATAATAAATTTGCTCATCCAAACTTGGGGGACTAAAAATATCTTCTTCATAAAACATAGCATCCCCAAGTTTGTGGCTTTGCATATCATTAGCATGATGAATCATACTAGCAATATTTCAATCATTTTCATCATTCAAGGAATTCTGATTAAGTATTTTTCATAGTTTCTTCCTCTACCAATTGAGCGCAATTTTGAGAATCCTTATTTTCACGAAAGACATTGTAAAGATAAAACAAATGATGCAACCTAAACTCCATTTTTTGCAGTTTTATTTTATAAAACCAAGCTAGTGAAAAACAAGAAACTAAAATATTTAATTGCAAGATCTAAAGATATACCTTCAAGCACTCACCTCCCCGGCAACGGCGCCAAAAAAGAGCTTGATGTCTACTACGCAACCTTCTTCTTGTAGACTCGTGTTGGGCCCCAAGCACAGAGTTTTGTAGGACAATAGAAAATTTCCCTCAAGTGGATGATCTAAGGTTTATCAACCCATGGGAGGCATATGATTAAGATGGTCTCTCTCAAACCACCCTGCAACAAAATAACAAAGAATCTCTTGTGTCCCCAACACACACCATACAATGGTAAATTGTATAGGTGCACTTGTTCGGCGAAGAGATGGTGATACAAGTGTAATATGGATGGTATATATAGGTTTCTGTAATCTGAAAATATAAAAACATCAAGGTAGCAAGTAACAGAAGGGAGCAAAAATGGTATTGCAATGCTTAGAAATAAGGCCTAGGGTTCTACTTTCACTAGTGCAAGTTCTCTCAACAATACGGGTGTAGTTGAATCATATGTAAATCCCTCACGTGCAACAAAGAGTTCACTCCAAATTCACACACACCGGAGAACAAATGAACAAATTATTGTAGGGTTTGAAACCACCTCAAAGTTACCTTTTCCGATAAATCTTATGTGCTATCCCTATAAGTGTCACGAACAGCCCTAGAGTTCGTACTAAAATAACCTCTTAAGATACACATCAACCAAAACCCAAATGTCACCTAGATACTCCAATGTCACCAGGAGTACCCTTGGGCTTGATTATATGAGATGCATCACACAATTTTAGATTCATCAGGTTCAATCCAACACAAAGAACTTCAAACAGTGCCCCAAAGTTTCTACCGGATAGTCAAGACGAAAACGTGTCCCAACCCCTATGCATACATTCCCAAGGTCATGGAACCCGCAAGTTGATCACGAAAACATACATCAAGTGGATCAATAGAACATCGCATTGTCACCATGGATATCCCATCACAAGACATACATCAAGTGTTCTCAAATCCTTTGAAGACTCAATTCGATAAGAAAAATTCAAAGGGATATTTCAATTCATCACAAGAAAACTCCATATGATTCATCTATATTAATAAAGCTCACAGTACGTCAAGATCCTGTCATCTCAAGAGCATGAGAGAGAGAGAAATCAAACACATAGCTACTGGTAATACCCTTAGCCGTGAGGGTGAACTACTCCGTCCTCATCATGGAGACCACCGGGATTATGAAGATGGCCTCTGGTGATGGTTTCCCACTCCGACAGGGTGCTGGAACGGGCTTCCAATTGGTTTTACATAGCTATAGAGGCTCGTGGCGGTGGAACTCCAGATCTAGGCTTCTTTCTTGGGGTTAGAGGATATATAGGAGTACTTGGCATTGGAATCAAGTTAGGGGGACTCCCGAGGGACCCACAAGCCAAGCACGCGCCCTAGGGGGCACCCCCTAGGCTTGAGGATTCCTTGGGACTCCTCTGTGGTATGTTCTTTCTCCAGTATTTTTTATATTTTCCAAAAATATTCTCCATAAATTTTCATCCCATTCCGAGAACTTTTATTTCTGCACACAAAACCGACACCATGGTAGTTCTGCTGAAAACAACGTCAGTCCGGGTTAGTTCTAATAAAATTATACCAAAATCATGTAGAGTTATTGTAAACATGGCATCAATACTTCATAAATTATAGATACGTTGGAGACATATCATTGGCCCAGGCATCAAAGCCCCCATGCATCGAGCGATGGTGAAGCATCTCGCTCGCCATCAGCAGTGCGTCATGCGCATTGAGATCCCCCATGTGGGTATAGTGCGACGTCGGTCCTGGGGGTGTCACCCGTCCACCGTGCATTTGGCCGACATGGGCAGCGACATCGGCAGACACGACACTGGTGGCCTGGTACCGACCGTCCAGCGCCACGCTACCTAGGCGTGGGTCTTGGCCGACATCGGTGGGGCTGGTGAAGGTGGATTCGCCGGGGCCGAAGAAAGCTTGTTGGGCGTCGGCCATCCGAGAGATGAAGCAGGGAAGGAGCAAGGCTTGAAGAAGACCTCGTCATGGCCCTACCTGACGCGCCACATGTCGGATATCAGGCTCCGCAAAACCCAAGGAAGTTTGAACATAGGGGAGTGTGGGAAACTCCCCAACAGCCTCACCCCTCCTAGATCAAAACTCGATGGCTTAAATGATGAACTCACACGATGACGAGGAAGAAGAATGCACGCGATGATTTACCCAGGTTCGGGCCGCTGCGAAGCATAAAACCCTACTCCTGCTTTGGTAGATTGCCTCACGAGGAGGTTTGTGGATGAACTTGTACAAAGGTGAGTTGCCTCGCGAGGGCATTCTGGTGGTCTTGCCTCTCTTCTCATCCCTCTCTTCTACAGAGCAGCCTAGCCTCTATTTATAGTGGCCCGGGTCCTCTTCCCATATTGCCTTGGCGGGAAGGGATCCCACAATGGCTTAATTCGAAGGGGGGCAAGGGGTACATCTTTATCCTGACGAAAGGTGGTCTCCGCCTGCAAAGTAGTTGTTGATGATGTGGTGGTGGGGTCGGTGATGACGTTTGTCCTGCGGGGCTCGTGGTCTTGGTCTTGTTGCATCGGGATTGAAACCTTTGGGGGCACTTTGGAAATCAGCGTATGTCCTCCCCCTCCCTTTGCACCAAAGGGGAAACTATGCCGCCTGGCGCGCTGGTGCCTGCCTGTCCTGCCTTACATCACCCTTGGCCTCCCGAGGCCGAGCGTTGCCTAGTGATCTCCGCCGCTCCGGAGGGGGCCTATTCCCTGCGGGTCTTGGTGTTGTTTCCCTCGCGACCTCGGCGCTCTCGCGAGGGCCTTGTCTTGAATGGGGCCGCACTGGTCCATTCTTGGATGTCGAAGTGGGTCATGCCCAGGGTCGCAGGCACGCAAGTCTGGGTACCCCCTTTCCCAGAACGCCGACAAGCATGGAGTTTCTTCATGCGTTTTACACCAATATGACTTTAGCGGCAGTGCCACGGGTATGTGGTACTATCATTATTAACTTTGCATATTTTTGGCTTCAATATTATGAACATGTGGATCAGTACGATCGAGATTCAATAAACCATTCACATTTGGTGCATGACCATTGAAGGTTTTGTTCATGTAAACATAATAACTATTATTCTCTGACTTAAATGAATAACCATATTGCAATAAACACGATCTAATCATGTTCATGCTCAACTCTAACATCAAATAACATTTATTCAGGTTGAACACTAATCCGGAATGTAGAGGGAGCATGTGATGGTGATCACATCAACCTTGGAAAACATCCAACACACATCGTCACCTCGTCCTTAGCTAGTCTTCGTTTATTCTGTAGCTTTTATTTCGAGTTACTAACATTAGCAACTGAACCGGTATCTAATACCCAAGTGCTACTAGGAGTACTAGTAAGGTACACATCAATAACACGTATATCAAATATACTTTTGTTGACATTAATAGCCTTCTTATCTACCAAGTGTCTAGGGTTGTTCCGCTTCAGCGACCGTTCTCCTCATAATAGAAGCACTTACTCTCGAGTTTGGGTTCAACCTTGGGTTTCTTCACTAGAGCGGCAACTTGCTTGCCATTCATGAAGTTTCCCTTCTTGCCCTTGCCCTTATCGAAACTAATGGTTTTACTAACCATCAACATTTGATGCTCCTTCTTGATTTCTACCGTCGTAGTGTCAAACATGGCGAATGGCTCAGGGATCATTATTTCCATCCCAGGCAGGTTTATAGTTCAACATGAAGCTCTAGCAGCTTTGTGGCAGTGACTTGGAGGACTATATCAATCGCTATCTTATCTGGAAGATCAACCCTCACTCGATTCAAGTGATTGTAGCACCCAGACAATCTAAGCACATACTCGCAATTGAGCTATTATCCTTCATCTTGCAGACAAAGAATATTGTTGGAGGTCTCATACCTCTCAGTGGGATTCAGGGCTCCACAAACCTACAAGGTTCGAGCACTGGGGTGCGCTCGTTCTGCAGTCCTAATCTACCTCTCAGGCTCGTGGTGGTTCATGAATGGAAAACCAGCCTACGCTCACGGTTTTACCCAGGTTCGGGCCAACTTGCGGTGTAAAACCCTACTCCTGCTTTGTGGTGGATTTGCGTGACGAGGACGCTAAGGATGAACTAGTACAGTGGGGAGTGGCCTCGTGAGGGCCCTTGTTCGTGATGAACTAGCTCTACTCAACCTGCCTTCTACGGTGGGAGTGGGTGGCTATTTATAGGGGCCACGGTCCTCTTCCCTTATTGCACAGGGGAAGGGATTCACAACAGCTAAATTTGAAAGGGGATAGGAGGTACATCTTATCCTGACTAAAGGTGGTCTTCACCTGCAAAGCTTCGGGGGTGACGTGATGGTGGGCTTGGCGATGACATCCATCATGCATATGGAAGGAAACCTTTGGGGGATTCCTTGGGGGATTCCTTGGGAAAGCACGGATGCCCTTGTTTCCTTAGCACCAAAGAGGAAACTATCCTCCCTCTACGCCTGCTGGTCCCCGCCTGGCTCTATCATAAGAACCCACATCATCCCGTCCTCGATAGGTTGTGCACTTGCATAGGAATCTACGCTCCTTGGGAGGCAGTCTGGGGGGATGCTGCTCTTTGGAGGTCTTGACATTGTCCTCCTCGCAAGGCGGGGGCCCTCCCGAGGGTTTTGGCTGGAGGAACTTGTCACTAGGTCGTAACGCACTGTTGTGGTGGCCCACACACTAGGCCACAGGCAGGCAAGTCTGGGTACCCCCAGTCCCAGAACGTTGACAGTAGCCCCCGAACCCAAGGCGCACCCATACTAACTTCTGGGCAAAGCCAAGGAAGGAAGGCCGGAGTGTCGTGGGTCCCAATCGACTGCAGGCCGATGACACGTGGCCCATAATGAGGCGTAGACACCCCCACTTCCCCACGTCGCCTCAGCAACCGCCCTGCCGATAAAAGCCTGGCGCACGTAGCGGAGCCATCATTGCCCCACCGGGACTTTCCTCTAACTGCACCTCCCTTCTCCAGATCTCAGTTCTACTCCGCTCGGCCTCTTTGCCATGGCTCCTCAGAAGAAGACGGGCAGGGACCCGATGAAATCGGGTCCTTCCGGGGCCGAAGCCCGCGCTGGGTCGGTCCACCATGGTCAATCTCGAAGGGCTAGACAAGGTCCGGCGTGCACTTGTTGCCGAGACCAATGAGTGGGGGGTGATGTCGATCTTGCCCGCTTCCCGTTCTTCGACCGATCTAGGGGCTGCAGATGTCCCTCTTCATCTTCATGCCCTCTTCTCAAGCTTGTTGCCGCCATTTTCCGATTTCTTCATAGTCGTGCTCTTGCACTACCAGATCCACACTTTGTATCTTGATCCCCAGTTTGTCGTCCTTCTCCCACTCTTTGCATTTCTATGCGAAGCCTTCATGGGCATCTCCCCATCCGTCGCCTTGCTCCGCCATTTGTTCTCCCTCCAAAGGGTTACTAGCAGGCAATGCTCGGGATGTGTGTCGTTCCAAGTGGTGGAGGAGATGGTGGACACGATCCTTGATGCCGAACTTCGTCCGGACGCAGGGGGATTCCGGAGGCAGCGAGTGTTCGTCGATGCCATCGTGTACAACCCCTGCTCCATGTTCCAATGGCCCGGTGGAGCAGCATGAAGAAGGCGGGATTGACGGTGGCGATGGTGGCGAGGGAGTTCTTCCGTCGGCGAATCACTCTGCTTCAACGTCATTCTCGCCCCATGTGGTTCTTCACTGGCCTGGATGACCCCATGAGGCTCCAGGTGCCTTCTCTTTCCACCGGCACGCTGCGTGAAGCGCTCCGCCTTTTGACTAGAGGGGAGCCTCCTAAGCTTCCTATGGAGGGGATTCATTGTAGCACTACCAGGAGGGGATAGCATTTGCCCTGGAGATGTCACGCTTCGATGAGTGGGGGTCGCTTCCTGAGGGCCCTGCCGGGGCTCATGGCGGTCCTCTCTCGGTGGCGCTATGCTTCGAAGGCCCTCGGGTTTGTTCCCTAATCGCCCACCTTGGCCCCTCCGAGTGAGGAAGGGGTCACTACATCATAGGGAAATGAAGTCGCCCCCGTCGTATGATGCCACTCGCCTAGCATTGCCAAGCCTCTCTAGGGCCCTCGCGTGCATCGACGGGGAAGAGAGGCTGGGGGCCGTAGCGGCCCTGCGCCATGGCCTTGGAGGAGACGAAAGTGGGTCGCCATAGATGAGTAAGTGTCTGCCCTTGTTTGTTCCCCTTGTGAGGTGCTCCTCTGACTCCTTGTTCCCCGGGCCCTTTCCTGCTGAGGTGACAAGTGCGTCCCTGCCTCCGGTCGCTGAGCCTCCGGCTACCCAACTCCTCATATGGGACGTAACGGTGTATGGGGAGATACCCATATCTAGGCCTAGGATACCTCAGGGGGACTTCTGGTCCGAGTTTCCTGCATCTTCCATCTAGCAAGGCCCTCAGCCAGCTGGGGCAGGGCCGAGGCCTCCCCTTGCAGTCTTCTCCGGCACCGGGGTGCCCAACACGTCGATGCCGTCCTCGGGTGGTCAGGCAAGTTCCCAAGGGGTTCGGCCCCAGGCTGAGGGGCCAGGCCATGGGAGCTCTTCCCCCAAGCCATCGACGGGGTCCAACGGATACTTGCAGCCCTTTCCTACCAACCGTAGCCCCGATCGAGCTCTAGAACTTGTTTGTAGTCGCAGTACCATTCGTCATGGTCTCCCTCGAGACACGGTGAGTGTGCTGGGCCGCCTTGGGATAGAGCTCGATGGTGTGACCTGTACCTTGAGGCGGAGCAGCATCGCCTGACATGTGTGTGGCACCACCTTGAGGTCGCCATTAACTTCGGTCGGCTTCAGCATGACCGTACCCACGCGGAAGCCGAGGAGTCCCTCTCCATGGCGAAGGGTACCCGCGATCGTGCCCTTGAGGAAGCCCGGGCTGCGGATGACCGGTGCAGGGCTGCGGAGAGTTTCGACGAAAAGCTTTTGGCATATAATGCCCTCCTCAAGCGGCAAGTGCTGCCCCCCCTGGACGCGCTAGCCGCCTCGGTGGGCAGGCCATCCACAGGCGAAGCGTAGCTCTGCACCCTCGAAGATTTGCTAACGCTGTAGGCCATGGAGCAGGGCCTGGAGCGCGAGTGGCTTGAGGCAATGGAGCGATGGGTGGCTGATGCCGAGGATTCTCTTTCTGCTCACGAGGCGAGGATCCGTGAAGAGGTTGATGAGGAGGTGGCGCGGGTAAAACATCCAAGAATGATAATATAATAGCATAGAACAATCAAAAATTATAGATACATTGGAGATGTATCAGATGCATACAAAATATTACATAATGGGTAGCATGTCAAATAAAAAATTCTGTTTTAGCATTTGCCTACTCGAGGACGAGCAGGAATTAAGCTTGGGGATGCTTGATACGTCTCCAACGTATATATAATATTTTAGTGTTCCATGCTACTATATATCATTCTAGGATACTTTTTGAGCATTTATTTACCAATTTATAATATTTTTGAACACTAACGTATTAACCCAGTGCCTAGTGACAGTTGTTGCTTTCTACAAGTTTTTTTCTATTCAGGTTTACAGTACCAAACTAAGTCGAATTTCCATGAAACATTTTTATGAATTTTTCCGGAACAAAAGAAGACCTAGAAGCTTTGGCAGGATCCTGGGAGCCGCACGAGGGCACCATCACACAATAGGGCGCCCCCCTAGGGGGTGCCCTGATGTGGGCTGGCCCCCTCATAGCTCTCCCGTTGCCCCTCTTTGGCCTATAAATTCTCTAATATCCCCAAAACCCTAGAGGAGGTCTCAAAAAACTTTTTACACCACCACAAGTCTCTGTTCCGATGGAATCCCATCTAGAGCTACCTTTCAGCACCCTACCGGAGGGGGCGATCACGGAGGGCCTCTTCATCAACCTTTCTGCCCTCGTGATGATGTGTGAATAGTTCACCATAGACCTACGGGTCTATAGGTAGTACCTAGATGGAAATATTTCTCTGTCTTTATCTTCAATACAATGTACATCGCATCTTTCCCTTGATCTTTCCAATGCAATCCCATTGTATGGTGCATTTATTGGGATCCGATGAATTGTGGGTTTATGTACAGATTATTCATGAAAACTATTTGAGTCAAACCTGATTATTATGATTCTTATTTGCATGATCATTATAGGTTCGTAATGATCTTCGATATATTGAGATAGTTTGGCCAACTAGATTGATATTTCTTCGAGTTTCTATATCCTAGTGAAAAAGTAGGGGACAAGATACGTCTTTGTGTTGCTGCTATTAAGGATGAAACGATGGGGTTAATTCATATTGCTTGTGTTTACTTTGTCTACATCATGTCGTTGTTCTCCAAGCATTACTCTATTTTACTTAATACTCTAGATGCATGCTGGATAGTGGTCGATGAGTGGAGTAATAGTATAGGTGCAGTTAGGAGATGGCCTATTTTCTTATGGAGCCTTGTTCCGGTGCCCTCCCGGAGCGGGATCGATCATAGAGGGCCTCTAGATCAACCTTACTACGCCCATGGTGATGTGTGAGTAGTCTACCACAGACCCTATGGGTCCATAGCTAGTATGTAGATGGCTCTCTCTCTATATATGTTCTTCAATAAAAAGTTCATTGCATCTTCGCGATGATCTATTCGATGTAATCACTTTGTGCGGTGCGTTTGTTGGGATCCGATGAATTGTGGGTTTATGTTCAGATTATTCATGAAAAAGAATTGAGTATTCTTTGATGTTTATTATCTGCATGCTTATTATAGCTTCCTAAATCTCTTTGATCTATTGATTTAATTTGGTCAACTAGATTGGTTTATCTTCAGTGGGAGAGGTGTGTTGTAGTGGGTTCAATCTGGCGGTGCTCTATATCCTAGTGACTTAGTATCAAAGATCGTTGTCAATAGCTTCAAGATGCATGCGCATCTTGTTTTTCTAGTAGGGGTAATCCGTCCCATCGAATGTAGGACACCCTATGGAAACCTTGATCATACCTGAAGTCGACATAACTAGAACTCCAGGTGGTTAAACCAAAATCACACAAAACAAGGGAGTACCTTGCTTTGATACCAATTGAAAGTGCGTTATATCGATTAGAGGGGGGATGAATAGGCATTTTTTCCAAATTCATCACTTGAGGAATTTCAACTTGAGGAAGTTGAAATGTGATGAATAACTAGCAGCGGAATAAGTACTCAAGTGCATGAGAAACATAGCAACAACATAGTCATGATGATGAAATGAACATGCACAAATTATAGGTAGCGTGATACAGGATAAGTAGGTAAGGAACAAGGTAACTTGAAGAATTTGAGGTGAGGAAATTGTGAAAGACTTCAGTTAAATTCTTCAAACAGTAACGATCAATTTCATCAACAAGTATACGAGGAAATAGAGGGGTTGAGGAAATAGAACCCGGAAGCTCGATGAAGACAATGGTTTGATGACCTAGTTCCAACTGTTGTGATAGTCATACATCTGGTTTGGAGCGGCCTGGTATTTCAACCACAGGACACACAGTCCTTACCGTATTTTCAGGGTAGACTTCCAAAAGCATCATAAACTGGTCACCCGTCTATCCAAAATTGACTGTTGGATGCTCTAGACCAAGGTCACTCCGTGATCCCTAATTGACTACAGTATGCACTAGACCATGATGCCTAACCGTCTGGAAGATACACTGTGTTCAAAGGTAACAAGCGTCGGTTCCACACAGGAACAATCTCAATGATGCTCAATCACTTTGGGTTTGGTGGTTTGGAGTTGGGTTTTTCTTCACTGATGATTTTCTCTCAAAGTCCTCGGAGGATGGGTTGCTCTCAAATGACAAGTGTCAGTTCTCTCTCAGAGCAGCCAACCAACTAGTGGTTGTGGGGGGTGGCTATTTATAGCTAGGGTGCAACTTGACATGATAAGATATAAATGCTACCAACAATATGACCGTTATGTGGATTAGATGATTGGGCACAACTGGCGCTAAGCACAATAACGGTCGGAATTTCGAACTATGAAAGTCCTCAGGCTTGTCATGTTCCTCACTCATAGGCAATTCGCACTGGCAAAATCCTAACTCCTCAGTCAGACGAATTTCCTCAGAGACTAGAAGAACATCGTCTCTATCACTAAAGAACTTGACTGAACTGTAAGATATTTCCAAAGGCTTCACTCGAAGGATTGGATAGGTTGAGGATTTTGAGTTGAGCATCAGTTGGAAATTTTCCTTAGTATTACCTTAGCCCCTTGAACAGTACGGTGTTTCCTATGACTCAAAGAAAGGAAATCAAACAACAAAAACTAAAGTCTTCACGCTTCATAGTCCTCGTTCATATCTTCAAGGTCACACCAACTTCTTCATTTTTAAAGTCTTTAGGGAATACCAAAGTCTTCACTGAAAACATACAGTTTTAGGGGTCGGTAATCTCTGAATATATCAAACTCATCATCGATTTATAGAGCCTGTGTACACCCACAAACACATTAGTTCCTTAACCTATAAGTCTTCAATACACAAAAATCACTAAGGGGCACTAGATGCACTTACAACAACCCTCTTGCCCACGTTAACTGCAAGTGTTTTCTCTTTTGTTCGTAGGAGCTGAAGACGGGAGTTGTGTGTTCCTCCTACTGGTTCTACAACCTTGGTTCTCACTAAGGTAAATACTTATATATACTGTGCTACATCATCCCCTCCTCTTCGGGGAAAACCTAACGGGGATCACAAGTATCAGGATGGATTTCTGGCGCCGTTGCCATGGAGTATCACCAACTTACGATAAAGTACCTTCTCACAAATTATCATTCACTTGTTCTACTTTTTATTTGTTGTTATATTTTCTTTCTATAGAAAACAAAAAAAAAATTTACCTTTGATAGTTTACTTGTTGTTCTTTTTACTTTGCTTGCTTAGTCACCATGTCTCAAGATACCACTAAGTTGTTTGACTTATCAAATACTAATAATAATGATTTTATTAGTAATCATATACCACCTTCCACTAGTGTGGAGTACTAAGATATAAATTCTGCATTGCTGAATCTTGTGATGAAACAACAATTTTCGGAAGTCCTAATGAGGTTCCCGCTGTTCATCTCAACACCTGTGTTGAATTATGTGATATGGAAAATAAACAGTACATGGATAATGATGTGGTCAAATTAAAACTATTTCCTTTTTTACTACGATATAAATTTAAGGCTGGGTTTTCAACTTTACCACGTAATAGTATTGGAACATGGGATAAGTGTAAAGATGCTTCTATTACCAAGTATTTTCCTCCTGCTAAGATCATCTCGCTTAGAAATCAAATTGTGAATTTGAAACAACATGGACAAGAACATGTTGCACAGGCTTGGAAGGGAATGAAATTGATGATTAAAAATTGCCCTACTCATGGTTTAAATTTGTGGATGATTATCCAAAATTTCTATGATGGACTAAACTTTCTGTCTAGAAATCTTTTAGGTTCTGTCATAGGTGGTACCTTCATGGAAGTGACATTAGTAGATTTCACCAAACTTATGGACAAAATCATGACAAATTATTCTCAATGGCATACGGAAGAGCTCCAATTGGTAAGAAGGTAAATTATGTTGAGGAAATCCCTACTTTAAGTGAAAAAGTGGATGCTCTTATGAATATGGTTGCTAGTAAGCATGATAATGTTGATCGCAATGATATTACTTTTTCTACCTTGATTGAGCAAAATAATTATGCTATTTATGCGAACTTTATCTCGTGAAACAATTTCAACAACAATGCTTATAGAGGAAATTTTGATGCTAGATCGTACCCCAATAATTCCTGTGGTAATTATGGTAACTCCTATGGAAATTCTTCTACAAATAATAATAGGTTATCCTCTGATCTTTACAACACCATTAAATAATTTATTAGTTCTCAAAAGATTTTTAATAATATGGTAGAAGAAAAGTTGCATAAACTTGATGACTTGGCTAAGAACATGGATATGATTGTTCTTGATGTGTATACAATGAGAAATAAAAAGTTGCCACCAAAGAATGATATTAATCATATCATTAATTCTATCCAAATATCTATTAATTAAAGTAAGTATAGGATAGCTAGGTTAAGAGCTAAGCGACAATTATTACAAAAAGCTCTTCCAGCCGGTTTTTACCGTAATCATGATGAAGATGTTAAAATGATTGGTACTTCTCCTATTGAATCTTTGCTTACTAATATGAAAATAAATGATAAAAGGTCTAGAGATGAGTCAGCTTTAGCTAGAAGGCGCCCGGTTTGCTCGGAGGTTGATGACTCTAATGATAAAATTGAAAAAAGTGGGTTTGGAGAGGTCAAAACTTTAAATAGTGATGTGCCCACTATCTTGGATTAGAAGGACTTTAATTATGAAACTTTCTCTTTAGTAAAATTTATTTCCTTGTTGCAATCCATTATTAGCTCACCCAATGCTTATGAACAAAACAAAGCTTTAACTATACAAATATTATAAGCAATGGTAAAAGCCTATGATGAGAAACTTGAGCTAGGAGTCTCTATTCCTAGAAAGTTGCATATGATGAATGCGAACCTACTATCAAAATTAAGCTCAAATAATATGAATGCAATTCTTTGTGTGACATTGGTGCTAGTGTTTCAACCATACCTAAATCTTTATTTGATGTACTTGGTCTCACCGACATTCAAGATTGTTCCCTTAACTTGCATCTTACGGATTCTACCATTAAGAAACCTTTAGGTAGAATAACTGATGTGCTTATTCTTGCAAATAAAAGTTATGTTCTTGTAGATTCCATTGTTCTTGATGTTGAATGCAACCGATCTTGTCAATAATCCTTCGAAGGCCTTCTCTGTGAACTATAGATGCAATAATTTATATGAAAGAGGAAAACATAAGGTTCCTATTCCCATTAAACAAATGGATAGACACTTCAGTAGAAATATAATCAAACCAACTTATGAATCTATCATGAGAGCTAATTATGGGTGGAGTGTCCGATATGACAACACTTGATCATACGAATTATGCCTAGCTAGGGGCGTAAAATAATAGCGCTAGCTCAGAGGCAACCCAATAGTTATCTTATTTTTCTTGTTCTACTTTATGTTTGTGTGATATAATATTATTATTTATATTATAATGATTGTGTTTTATGTTTAAATTAGTGTTTGTGCAAAGTAAATCATTTGGGATGACTTGAATGAAAAGTAGAATTGATACGACGCAAAAACAAACAATTTTGCGTCTAGTGTAGAATTTCTATGATTTTACTGGAACGTACTTTTGAACCGAATTTTATTTCTATACAAATTCCACAGGATGTCCTCATTTTTAAGAATTTTTGGATTTACAAAAGTGTGGTGTTTTCGCTGATCACTACAGATTGTTCTGTTTTAGACATATTCTTTTTTTGCTTGCATACTTTGCTTGTTTTGATGATGCTATGGATTATATTGGGGGTATAATTCATGGATAAGTTATAATAAAATACCTTATTCAATAATAAAAATATGAATAAATTTATAATAGTACCTAATGTTTATGGTTTGCCTATTATACTAATGGATCTCACAACAGTTTGTGTTGAGTTTTGTGTGCTGAAGTTTTCAAGTTTTGGATGTTATCACGATGGATGAAGGAATAAGGAGCAGCAGATCATAATCTTGGGGATCCCCAAGGCACTCCAACGTAATATTCTAGGAAGACTCAAGTGTCTAAGCTTGGGGACGCCCTGGAAGGTATCCCCTCTTTCGTCTCAATCCATCGGTATGTCACTTGGAACTATATTTTTATTATCCACATGATATAGTTTTGCTTGGAGTGTCCACAATCATTGTTTCCGGAGACACACACCTAAGTACCACACATGTTCACCATTATTTGTTATAATACTCTTTGTGCTTCACTTATATCTTTTGAGCTAACCAGTTGCTCCAGTACTTCAACTATAGATTTTATAGTAATAATTGCACACTCGTTCCTCACTTAAATTTGTTTGAGAGTTAATAAATAGCCACGGTAATTTGCATGGGTTATAGACTAGTCCAAAAATAATAGGTATTCAAGGAGTGCATAATGAAAACCACATGTAGCACATAAAAGAGATATTGTGGGTTAATAATATTGATGTGGTAATATGAAAGGGTGTGAGTGCATGATTGTTATTTAGTAGAAATATCGATAGAAATATGGACCTGATAGCTTCTCGCTGCACCCTCGTCTCGCGACCCCCTCTTTGTCCTATAATTTCTAGTATCTTCCAAAAACCCTAGGGAAGCTCCCCGAAACACCTTTCCACTGCCGCAAGTCTTCATTCCGTCACGTGCCCATCTGGAGCCATGTTTCGATGCCCTGCCAGAGGGAGATCGATCACAGAGGGCCTCTACATCAACCTCGATGCTCCCATGGTGATGTGTGAGTAGTCTATCACAGACCTTTGTGTCCATAGATAGTATCTAGATGGCTCTCTCTCTCTCTCTCTATGTTCTTCAATACAAAGTTAATCGCATCTTCGCGATGATCTTTTCGATGTAGTCACTTTGTGCGGTGTGTTTGTTGGGATCCGATGAATTGTTGGGTTTATGTTCAGATTATTCGTGAAAAATATTTGAGTCTCCTCTGAATTATTATATGGTTCTTATTTGAATGATTATTATAGCTTCATAATTCTCTTTGATCAATTGATTTGGTTTGGCCAACTAGATTGGTTTATCTTTAGTGGGATAGGTGCGTTGTAGTGGGTTCAATCTGGCGGTGCTCTATATCCCAATGACATAGTATGGGAAAAGACACGTCTTTGTATTGCTACCAGTAAGGATAAAATGATGGAGTTGAATCATATTAATTGAGTTTGGTGTGTCTACATATTGTCATTGTTCTCCAAGCATTACTATGTTTTACTTAGTACTCTAGATGTGTGCTGGATAGCGGTCGATGGGTGGAGTAATAGTAGTAGATGCATGCAGAACTAGGTCTACTTGAATATGGACGTGATGCCTATATACAAGTAATCATTTTCGTGAATTAATATTGCATAACGATGCGTTTTTCTATCAATTTCCCAACAATAATTTGTTTACCTGTCATATGCCTTCTTCGAGAGAGATGCCACTAGAGAACACTATGGCCCCCGGGTCTATTCACATATAAATTTACAAATGCTCTTCTTTCCTTTCTGCCATTATTTGCTTTTTATTTATTTTGAAATCCATATTTATCCAACTATCATCTACAATACTTATATGCTTGCGAGTAACGAGTTCAAGGGACCTGCCAACCCTCTTGCCCCACATTGTGTGCTAAGTGTTTGCTCTTTTGTGCATAGGCACTGAAGACGGGAGTTGTGTGGTTCTCCTATTGCTTTAGTAACCTTGGTTCTCACTGAGGGAAATACTTATCTATACTGTGTTTCATCATCCCCTCCTATTTGGAGAAAAACCCAACGCAAATCACAAGTATCGCCCACTTTGAGACTCAACAAGATATTGTCATCTGTTAGTCTCAAGTACAACATATATGACATGTCCTAGACCTAAGGTGCACACATTTTCTCGAGATGAGGATCAACTCACTTAGGGTCTATCAAATGCTACTCCGTAACTCGATAGTCATAAAGGTAGCTTGTCGAGGTACGTCAAACGACTTTACGAACAGATGGGAGTTGGCACATTCTGCTAGCACTACTGAAATCTTTGCCGTCTGCCAGCACTTTGTCGTCTGCTGGCGGACGGCAAAGAGGTTGTTTGTCGTCTATCTTTCCAAAGCAGGTGGCAAAGAACTAGCTGTTGGCAAAGAGGCTCTTTGCCATCTGCACTTCTTTGTCGTCTGTTGGCAGACGACAAAGAGTTCTTTGCCGTCCGCCAGCAGATGGCAAAGACGAGAGTGGGCCCCATGGGGCATGGCACTAGCTAGGTCAATCTGCCACTTCTTTGCCGTCTGCTGGCCGACGGCAAAGATTTCTTTGCCATCCGCTAGCGGACGGCAAAGAGGTGAGGAGGGCCCACAATGTCATGGCCGGGGGGCGGACTAACGGTTACCCTCTTTGCCGTCTGCTGGTAGACGGCAAAGAGTTCTTTGCCGTCTACCAGCAAACGGCAAAGAGGTGAACTTAATCCTCGGCCTCGCGTGCCCCCGTGCCTCTCTCTCTCTCTCTCACATCTCTCTCTCCCTCTCTCTCTCTCAGCGCCGCCGCCCCACCCTCCCGCCGCCGCCCCCTCCCCGTAGCCCTCCTCCCGCCGCCGCCCCCTCCCCACCTCCCTCCTCCTATCGCCGCCCCCTCCCCACGGCCCTTCTCCACCACCGCCGGAGCCAGGCCACGGCCCTCCTCCACCCCCGGCCCGCAGCCCCCCGCCGCCCCCTGCACCGCCGCTCCGTCGCGTTGCTGCCTCCCCGCCTACCCCCTTCCCGCCCGCCCCCCGTCGCCGCCAGCCCTGTCGCTCCGCCGTGTCACCGCCCCCGCCGCACCCCGCCCGCCCCCTCCCCGCGTCCTCCTCCACCCCTTGCCCCGCCACCCCCCGCCGCCCCTGCCCCACCCTCCGTCGCATCGCCGCCTCGACCCCTGACGACCCACCTCCGCCCCTCCCCCTCCGCCGCCCCGCGCTGCCACCTCGACCCCCCTCCGGTGAGCTCCACCCTCCTCCTTTTTATGTTTTTCTCTTTTTTAGTTGATATTAGTAATTAGTTTATATTAGTTAGTTATTAGTTAGTATATATTAGGTAGAAAAGAAGAAGAAAAAACCTAGAAGAAAAAAAGAAGAAAAGAAGAAGAAAAAAAAGGAAAAAGGAAAAAGGAAAAGAACAAAAAATAATAAGAAGAAGAAGAAACAGAAGAAGAGGGGGAGGAGAAGAAAAAATAAGAAGAAGAAGAAGAAGAAAAGAGGAGAGGAGGAGGAGAAGAAGAGTAAAAAAGGAAAGGAAGAAGAAGAAGAGGAGGAGGAGGAGAAGAAGAAAAAAGAAGAAGAGGAAGAAGAAGAGAAAAGAGGAGAGGAGGAAGAAGGAGAACGAAAAAATGGAAGAAGAGAAGAAGAAAGAGGAGAGGAGGAGAAGAAGAAGAGGAAAAACGGAAGGAAGAAGAAGAGGAGGAGGAGGAGAAGAAAAAAGAAGAAGAGGAAGAAGAAGAAGAAGAAAGAGGAGAGGAGGAGAAGAAGAAGGGGAAAAAGGAAAGGAGGAAGAAGAGGAAGACCACGACCCCGACCCCGACCCCGACACGACACGCCGACCCCGACCTCGACCCCGACCCCAACCCGGACACCCCGACACGACACCCTGACACCCCGACACGGCACACCGACCCCGACACCCCAAGACCCCGACACAGCACCCTGACCCCGACACCCCGACACGGCACCCCCGACCACGACACAGCACCCCGACCCCGACCCGACACCCCGACATGGCACCCCCGACCACGACACAGCACCTCGACCCCGACACGACACCCCTGACACCCCGACCCGACATGACACCCCCGACATGCCGACCCCGACACGACACCCGACACCCTAACACGGCACCCCGTCCATGACATAGCACCCCGACTCCGACACGACACCCGACACCCTGACACGGCACCCCCGTCCATGACACAGCACCCCGACCCCGACACGACACCCCCGACACGACGATCCCAACACGACACCCGACACCCTGACACGGCACCCCCGACGCCACTAACCTCCAACCTCCGATGCCACCGATCCTCAACCCCCGACGTAACCGACCCCAACCCCCGACACGACACCACGACACCCCGACACCATGACACCCGGACACCCCGACACGACACCCTGACACGGCACCCCGACCCCGACACGACACCCCCCACACCCCGACCCCGACAAGACACCCCCCACATGCCGACACGACACCCCCCACACCCCGACATGACACCCCCGACACCCCGACCCCGACACAACACCCTCGACGTCGATGGAACCCTAAATAGCAAGTATCGTTGGTGCGAGATACATGTGGCCGTCGGTGTCGAACACTGCATACATGTCCCACAAGTTACGTCGGTGTCCATCGTCCCGCAGCAACAGTTCTCGGGGTCGATGGCGGTTGAACACCTATGCGAATTTTTCTTGCAGCCTCTGCGATGAGGATTAAAAGCCAAGTGTTGAAACTTGAAACACCCTAACTAACTCAAGTCGGTTTGGTTGTTTGAAGTTTCAAAACTTGGCTTTGATCCTCATCGCAGAGGCTGCTAGACAAATTCGCATAGGTGTTCGACCGTCATCGTCCCCTAGAACAATTGGTGCGCGCGGGACACCGGGCGCCGGCATCACTTGTGGGATGTGGATCTAGTGTTCAACGCCGAGCGCCACATGTATCTCGCATCGATGATACTTGCTATTTAGGGTTTCATCGACGACGAGGAACCCCATAACCCGACACCACGACACGACACCCCCGACCCCCAACCCCGACACGACATCTCGACCCCGACACGACAACCCCAACACCATGACATGACACCCCCAACCCCTGACACCTCTTCAGCCTCCTGTTGACCGAAAGGGTGCTCTTCGGCCTTCCAGAGGCCGACGACGTCATATATGTGTGAATTATGAGTTAGGTCATATAATTTCTGATTTTGTTATGAAAAACATCATATATATATTTGTGTTCATCGGGTGGATTTAAATGTGCAGTTGTTTCGTCGCTACGAGGGTTTGGTGTTCGACGACCTCCCCTTGCGTTCGACGAGCTCCGCCCCTGCATTCGTGGGTGAGCACAAATGACATCTCCTCCTCCCCCTTCATTTGCTTTGTTTCGGTCTTCGTGCCGATCAAACTTGCTAGATGTAGGTAGATTGAATCATCAGTATGCGTGAACACTATGCGTCTCCCGTTCGAAAGGGTTACATCTATAAATATGCATACATTTGCATATTTATAACCTTGATTCTTTCGAATTGTCCAACGTTATCCATGGACAGCCCGAGTATGTCGATTGGGTTTGTTTCCCATATGCTTTGCTCCGGATCCGATGCAGAATTTCGTCAGTGCCTCCCTGTTGTTCTCCGGGTACACATCCTCTCTACTTATTGCCGAGACGTGTATCAGGAGAACAGCGGGGAGGTGCTGCCGAAATTTTGCATCGGATCCGGAGCAAAGCATGGGAAAACGAACCCACTACACATACTCGGATGGGATTAGGACCTATCTTTACCTACTAGCATCTAGGTTGCATCGACGTAATGAAACTGACAATCTCTATTAACTGATGAATATGGTTTGTTGAATTATGTATATATTTTGTGTGTGTCCAGTAGCTAGGCAGGATGAGCGATCATGACCCGTGAATGGTTAACAAAAACCAAGGAGTTTGTGAGAGTCGCATTTGCAAATGGACAGAAAACAACCTGGTGCCCTTGTGTCGATTGCGACAACTATAAGAAGAAGTCAGAGTTTGAAATGATCAAACACCTACAGAAGTCGGGTTTTACGCCTAATTATACGGTATGGACATTTCATGGTGAGTCTGCCCAACGTGCCAGAGCTGAGGTGCTTCGTCGTTGCACCGAGGAGCATGGTACCGGGATTGAAGACACGGTGCAAGACTTTGATGATGCTCGGGATTCGGACGATGAGATGGAGGAATCTGCAAAGGCCTTTTATGAAATGTTGGAGTCTTCAAAACGTCCTCTCCACGAGCACACTGAGCTTTGTCATCTGGATGCCATCGCGCAAGTAATGGCTCTAAAGGCTCAGTTCAACCTGGGAAGAGAATGCTACGACGCGATTATGACGATATTTGGACACTTTCTACCCAAAGGCCATGTATTGCCACCAAACCTGTACCAGTCAGACAAAATCCTGCGTGCGCTTAAGATGCCCTATGAGAAGATAGATGCCTGTCAGAATGGATGTGCCTTATTTAGGCTTCAGTATGCGGGCTTGAACTATTGCCCCATTTGCAATGCTTCCAGGTATGTTCTGGTAGACAACGGTATGGTTGAGAAGAGTCAGACCAAAAAACCCATTAATATTCTTCGGTATCTGCCAATCATACCAATACTTCAACGACTTTTCATGGTCGAAGAGACGGCTAGACAGATGACATGGCATAAATTGGGCAAAAGAACAGAACTGGATGCAGATGGGAATCCGATGTTGGGACACACTTCGGATGCTTTTACGTGGAAGCACTTCGATGCATTACATGAGGATAAAGCGGCAGAACCAAGGCATCCTCGAGTTGCCATCAGCACGGATGGGTTCAATGTGTATGGTATGACGGTAGCACAATACAGTTGTTGGCCTGCATTTGTCATGCCACTCAATCTCCCCCCCGGAGAGATTATGAAAAGAAAGAACATTTTCCTAACCCTGATAATTCCAGGGCCCAAATATCCAGGGAAGAATATGAATGTGTACATGCAACCGCTTAAGGATGAATTACAAGAAGCTTGGGATAATGGGATCAAGACATACGATGCCGCTACAAAAAGGAACTTCAAAATGCATGTGTGGTACATGTACTCGATGCATGACTTGCCGGTGTATGCGCTATTCATTGGCTGGTGTGTGCATGGAAGGTTTCCGTGCCCCACATGCAAGGCAGCTCTTCAGTTTCGTTGGCTGGAGGCGGGTCGCAAGTTTTCTTGCTTCGACATGCATAGACAGTTCCTGGATCCTGACCATAAGTTCAGAAAAGACAAGAAGAATTTCATCAAAGGTAGAGTTGTCAAAGACATTGCACCACCTGCGTTGACAGGCCAACAGATCCTGGATCACATAAACGCTCTCGAGCCGGATCCAAATCGTCCAGGGTATTTCAAAGGGTATAATACAGAACAAGCCTAGACTTACAAGATATGTTTGTGGGATCTGCCTTACTTCAAAGACCTCCTTTGCCCACACAACATCGACGTGATGCACAATGAAAAGAATGTCATGGAGGCCCTTTTTGGTACATTGTTCGGCATAGAGGGGAAGTCGAAGGATAATCCTAAGGCTAGAGTCGACCAGGAGGCTCTATGTGATAGACCATTACAAAACATTCGACAACTGAAAGGAAAGAAGAACTGGAGGAAGCCAAAGGCATGGTTCAATCTTGGAAGGCTAGCTATGAGGGAAATGATCTTGTGGGTGCAAATGTATTTGATGTTCCCCGATGGGTATGCAGCGAATCTAAAGAGGGGAGCGAGTCTTTAGAGTTGTGTGGCTTTATCCCTAAGGATGAATGGCTAGTACTGGCAGAGCTGAGCTATTTCTTCCGTGCTCTTTGTGCGAAAGAACTATCGCCTAACATGCTAGACGAACTGGAAGAGTTGGCGCCGTAGTTGATCTGGAATTTAGAAAAGATCTTTCCATCGGGCTTCTTTAATCCAATGCAGCATTTGATTTTGCATCTCCCAATCGAGGAAAGGTTGGGGGGGCCGTGCAAAATCGTTGGTGCTTCTCAACTGAGAGGATGAAGAAGACGCTTCGAGAAAAATGTAAAAATAAACGTAGAGTTGAAGCATCGATGGCCGAGGCATTCATTATTGAGGAGGCGACAAACTTTGTGACAGCACACTACACAGCCCAGAATCGTCATTTGCATAATCCGAAGCCTCGATACAATGATGGCGACCGTGAAAAAGGTCGATCCAACCTCAGCCTATTCAAAGGGAAGCTTGAACCAGCCGGTGCTTCGAAATCATTAGGGTTGGATGTCGAAGAATGGCAGACCATTTTGTTGTATATCCTCAACAACCTAACATAAGTGCGGCCGTACATCGAGTAAGTTCTTGGTACATTGTTTCGCAACTTCTAATTCCTTTGAAATGCTCCTATTCCCGGATATGTGATACAGTTGATACGTCGCCAAATTCTCGGCTGTAGTGGTGATCCAAAAGGATTCCATCGAAGAGTATGAGCTTCTGGCAAAGCATGGAGGCGGCTATCCCGGTTTCATCTCTTGGTTCAAGCAAATGGTAATTTCCATTAATTAGAGGATTTCATTTCTTCGCCTAGTTTGCGGCTAATGCAAAAATCCTTTGGTATTAAACCGGTAGGCTAATGCAGAGTCTATGGACTCCGAATTGAGACAAGTCGCTAATGGTTTTGACTTTAAGGTTCGTTCATTTGACAAATACGACATCAATGGGTATCGCTTTCGTACTTTTGGCAAAGAGCTATCTATGGCCGACCGAAAGACTACAAATTGTTGTGTCTCCGCTATCGGCGAAGGAGGGGTCGAGTATTACGGAAGAGTTGAAGCAATTTATGAACTTACATTCTTTGGTGAAAACCCACCAAACGTCGTAGTCTTCAAATGTTATTGGTCCCAGCCGAAGGAGACTAGAAGGACTCATGAACATATAGGGCTATTCGAAATCAAACAAAGCACCCATTTGGATGTTCCCGGTGTCTATATTACGGCTCAATAGGCGACCCAAGTTTTCTATCTACCATGGGCCTGCCAAACGGATCCAAATTTGAAAGGTTGGGATGTCGTTTATGATGTGCCGCCACATTTTAGACCACCTCCCCCCAATGAAGATGATTATGAACCTCACATTAACCAAGACACATATGAAGGAGAATTCTTCCAAGAAACACGTGTTTCCAAAAAACGCTTCAAGAACCGCTCTACTTCACCCCAGAACATTGAGGTCGACGGTGACAGTGAACCCGACTTCACCCCTGAGCAGGAACAAGAAGAGACGGAAGAAGAAGAGGTTACTGCTGCGGATGACTTGACAATGCTTGACCGATTACATGGAGGCCTTCCAAATGTTGATGCATTTATTGATGATGCTGATGAGCACGTCATTACTGATAGTGATGATGATTATGCATTTATTGATCCCAGAGCATATATAGACGATGAAGATTAATATGAGTAATGTGAGGTATTCAATTATTATTATGTACATATATATATTATTAATTAGTTCATGTTATTAGGTATTCAATTTTTTTATGTTAAACTAATTTCGTTCACTCTTTATCACTGCAGGTGTTAACAGATGGTGGGCGGGGGTCGAGAGCGCTCTGAGCCTCCTTCCTCGGCGCGTGCTAGGACGGGTGCTATTATTCCACCCCAGCAACTCCGGAGAGCGCTGGTACACAGTATGCAGACACTGGCGGGCGCTTCTTCTTCGACCGGGAGAGGTCGGGGAAGACGAAGAGAGGTGCTAGAGGTAGGAAGGCTGCTAAGCCTTCCTCGCCGCCATCCCCAGCTGATTCTCCCGACCACAGGAGTGCTCCGTCTTGGGTGGACCCGTCTGACTTGGACCCGTCTTGGACTCCGGTCCACGAGCCTCGGGTCGACGAGCCTCGGGTCACCGAGCCTTTGTCCCAGGAGACTCGGGTCCCAGAGTCTTCGTCCCACGTGACTCCGGAGGCTAGTGGCCATGCTGATGGTGGCGAGGACAATTACTTGTCCGGGGACACCTATAGCGAGAGCGAGCTGGTTGAGGAGGGCAAGAAGGTCTACCAGCGTGGTTGTACAAAGCTACCTCCCATCCCGACGACCTGCGAGCAGAGGTCATTGATTGCGCCTAATGCGGAGAAGTAAGTGCATTTACTCTTTTTTAACCTTTTGCCTTCATGTTTCTTCAAATTAATATCTAATGTGTTGGCCTTGTCCTACTACAGGGGTTGGAAATACGAGCGTGGTGGTGTCCGCAGGCCCAACCAGGTCCTTGGTGTGCTTCTCCGGCACCACTTCCCGGGGAAGGTCTAGTTGCTCGGTGAGGGTGAGTTTCCACAGGTAGCACTGACCTGGGAGTTGTACAAGGCTGCCCCGGCCCAACCGGAGGAGATGGTCGACGGTGTCTTGTGCGAGACGGTGGCTGACATTGTGATCCATCGCTTTTGGGTAATTTCTCCTCTACAGAATTAAAAATCAACAAAACCTAGTAATTGTACTAATCAGTGTCTAATGTGTTGTCTTGTTTGATTGTAGACCTTCTATAGGTGTCTTGAGGAAGACGAGGCGAGAGCGGCTGTTGTTCTCGAAGCCGAGTGCAAGCGCCTACTTCAGAACTTACGGCACGAGGCTCGAGTGCAGGCTATTCGAGACTACTACACCTCGAGTAACATTAAGAGGGCCAAGAAGAAGTGTCGCGGAAATTATCTGAGTAAGGAGGAGTTTATGAAGGTAATTATCTATTCTTAGGGCCTTGTACTTAGTTTCTTTGATTTGATTCGTAGGCATAGCGCTGAAATTTCTCTTGTCTAACTTAGGTGCCCCCGAGATGGTGTGCGGATAGGATGGACTGTTGCGAGGCATTGGTGGATGAGTGGTGCTCTCCCGAATGGCTAGCCGAACACAACAAGGCCAAGGAGAAGCGTTCCCAAATGAGAGGTGTGCCACACCATCAAGGGAGCTCCAACCTGTTTGAGTACGGGGATAACTGGGTATGTGGTTTGCTTCATGATTCATGCAATTTCATTCTTCATGCTAGCTTGAGCCCTTAACTAATATTTTGTTCACCTCTTTTAGGCGTGAGAAAACAAGAAGGAGGTGCCACCTCTGTTCGACCTCTATGCCATGGCCCATACTGCTTCGTACAAGAAGGCCAAGGTATTTTCTAAGGATAACCTCGATCATCCAGAGAGCTTCAGCAACATCTCCTCCCACAACAAACTCGTGAGGTACAAAGATGAGGGGAAGGCGAAGAAAGGGGAGGACTTCAACCTGAGCCAGAGTCCTTTTGATCCAGAGCTCGTGAAGATATCTGGTGGTGGGAGGCCCCATGGCTCGATAGCCATTGGGGATGGACTGATACGTTGTCCTAGAACTCTCCGAGAGATCAAGAAGCACCAGACGAGCTCTGATCTTGAGATAAGGCCTCGTCCACGGCCAATGGAGCTCGCCACTGAGGCTAGGGCCCAGGAGCTTCTGGCGGGGGCAAATAGGCAGGCGGCACAGAGGGAGAGGGAGATGGAGGAGAGGACGACTAGGCTGTTGGAGGAGGAGAGGAACCGGATCGACGCATCTCACTGGGCCCTATACGAGCTCCTCATGGTATGTTTCTCCTGCATATTAGCCAAATCATGCACGTAATGTTCGTTTCATCACTAACTAATATAAATGACTCGTGAAAACAAAATGTGCAGACCGTGTGCCAGAACAATGGTCAAACCCCTCCGTCGATGCCCCATATTGCTATAGCACCCACGGTGAGTTTCATTTAAATGGTCATTAGTGACTAGTATTCACATTTGAGTTGCATCATGCTAAGGAGACATTGCAAATGATCTTTGGTGCAACGTGCCTCCCGACAAGCATCGACTGATCCTTCTGCGTCTGCCGCAACTCTGACCGGTCCTTCTACGTCTCACCCTGGCCCAAACCCTACCAGTCCTTCACCTCCATCTTGATGGTAAGTTTTCCTAAGTGTTTTGATTAAAAAATGCATACTTAGCTTAAGAAATGAACTACTTAGCTCCAAAATGACCTATACTTAGCCTATTTTCATCAAAAATGACTTGATATGCTTAGTTAGCTAGAAAATGGTATATTCTATCTAGGATAGCTATAAAATGACCTATACTTAGCATTTTTTCCTCCAAAATGACATGATATGCTTAGTTAGCTAGAAAATGACATTAGTAGCTAGTATAGCTCAATAATGATCTATAGCTAGTTCATTTATGACATAATTAGCTCACTTAGGTACAAAATGGCATAACAACCTAGGATAGCTTAATAATGATCTATAATTAGCTTAGTTAGTTCATTTATGACATAATATGCTCACTTAGGTAAAAAATGGCAAAATAACCTTCGTTTACCATCAAAATGACCTATACTTAGCTTATTTTCCTCAAAAATACATAATAACATCACTTACCTCCAAAATGATATATTCTACCTAGGATAGCTATAAATGACCTATACTTAGCTTATTTTCATCAAAAATGACTTGATATGCTTAGTTAGCTAGAAAATGGTATATTCTACCTAGGATAGCTATAAAATGACCTATACTTAGCATTTTTCCTCCAAAATGACTTGATACGCTTAGTTAGCTAGAAAATGGCATTAGTAGCTAGTATAGCACAATAATGATCTATAGCTAGTTCATTTATGACATAATTATCTCACTTAGGTACAAAATGGCATAACAACCTAGGATAGCTTAATAATGATCTATAATTAGCTTAGTTAGTTCATTTATGACATAATATGCTCACTTAGGTAAAAATGGCATAATAACCTTGGCTTACCTCCAAAATGACCTATATTTAGCTTATTTTCCTCAAAAATACATAATAACCTTACTTACCTCCAAAATGATATATTCTACCTAGGATAGCTATAAAATGACCTATACTTAGCTTATTTTCATCAAAAATGACTTGATATGCTTAGTTAGCTAGAAAATGGTATATTCACCTAGGATAGCTATAAAATGACCTATACTTAGCATTTTTTTCCTCCAAAATGACTTCATATGCTTAGTTAGCTAGAAAATGGCATTAGTAGCTAGTATAGCTCAATAATGATCTATATCTAGTTCATTTATGACATAATTAGCTCACTTAGGTACAAAATTGCATAACTACCTAGGATAGCTCAATATTGATCTATAATTAGCTTAGCTAATTCATTTATGACATAATATGCTCACTTAGGTAAAAAATGGCATAATAACCTTGGTTTACCTCCAAAATGACCTATACTTAGCTTATTTTCCTCAAAAATACATAATAACCTTACTTACCTCTAAAATGATATATTCTACCTAGGATAGCTATAAAATGACCTATACTTCGCATTTTTTCCTCCACAATTACTTGATATGATTAGTTAGCTACAAAATGACATTACCACCTTGGAGA
Organism: Hordeum marinum; assembly: GCA_022496015.1. Taxonomy (NCBI): domain Eukaryota; kingdom Viridiplantae; phylum Streptophyta; class Magnoliopsida; order Poales; family Poaceae; genus Hordeum; species Hordeum marinum. Next base: position 122,243,148 of record CM039672.1, read on the forward strand.
ACAGGAGAGGAGAGGAGAGGAGAAAAATAAATAGAAGATAAATTCTTCTTCTTCTTCTTTTCTTCATTTTCTTCTTCTTCTTCTAGCTAGTCTTCTTCTTCTTCTAACTATATCTTTCCTACTTTTTAGATTTGCTATAGATGAGGAAGAGTGCATTGATGGACTGTACTCTTCTACTTCTGCTAACTATATGTTTATGGAAAACTTGTTTTGGATACATATGTATGGATATGTTGTTGGAAACCATATTGTGCGTTGTTGGAAACTTGTATATATGTTGGACTTGTATGTTGGAACTTAATTATTGGTATATATATGCTTGTTTCAACTTATTTGGTATGCTTATTGGAACTTGTTGAATGATATGTATGTTCTGGATATGTATATGTTGAATATATATGAATATTCTGTCAAATTGAATGATTTTAAGAAAAGACAAAAAACAGGGGCTATATAGCCACTTTGCCGTCTACTGGCAGATGGCAAAGAGCTTTGCCGTCGGCTAGCAGACGGCAAAGTGGCCACGTGGCAGCTACCTGTGCAAACTGGGGCTGGCCTAGGTGGGTTCTTCGCCGTCCGTTGGAAGACGGCAAAGAATCTAAGGTCTTTGTCGTCTGCGAGTGGATGGCAAAGCACGCCCTTAAGCCCCCTAACGGAGCTAAGTGCCCACGTTTGCCGTCCAGGCTCTTTGTCGTCCGCTGGGAGATGGCAAAGAACCTAAGGTCTTTGCCGTCCGCCAACGGACGGCAAAGCGGCCTTTACCGTGGATTATTCAGCCGGACGGTTTGCCGTCCGCTGGCGGACGGCAAAGCCTTTGGCATCCGTGTTTCATGCCTTTGCCGTCCGAGATGGCGGACGGCAAAGTTCCTGATTCCTGTAGTGTAGGCGTTGCTACCAACTACCGACTCTGGTCGTGTCCATGTGTACGTGAACCTATAGGGTCGCATGCTTAAGGGGTTGCAGCCCATTCGGATTGGATCCGAATGGAAATTGGGCGTAGACTCCTAATGGTCCACAAGTGTTCAGGCCGCCTCAGAGGTCTATATAAAGGGGAGTGGGCGCACCACTTATGTTTGATCTTCATCCTCCCTCCAAAGTCGCTGCCACTCTCAACACGCTCATGCCACACGAATGGAGCTAGCAGTCCACCACTGGCGTCGCTCCATGTATGTGTGGATACCATAGTGGCATCATGATACTTCTCCAACGTATCGATAATTTATGAAGTATTCAAGCCATATTTTCCTTTGTTTACAATACTTTTATATGGTTTTGATGCACTTTATATGATTTATTTAGAACTAACCCGAAATGATGTTATTTTCAACAAAATTACCATGGTGTTGTTTTTGTGGATAAAATAAAAGTTATCAAAATCGCCCAAAAATTTTCTATGATTTTTTTGGAGGAAATAAGAAATACCGGTGTGAAGAACCACTAGAGGGGAGCCACTTGTGGGCCACAAGCCAACAAGGCACACCCACCCCCTGGGCATGCCCTCATGGTTTGTGGGGCCCATGTGACTTCGCTTAGCATGATTTCAACACCAAATAATCCTATATATATAGAAACCCTCAGAAATAAAAAGAGAACTTCCGCTCCGCTGCCACAACTCTCTGTATCGACAAAAAAAAACATCTGCAGCCTTTCCAGTACCCTGCTAGAGGGGGGATCATCTCCAGTGCCCATCTTCATCACCCCGATGGAGGCAATGACTAGGAGGGATTAGTTCACCCTCGGGGCTGAGGGTATGTACCAGTAGCTATGTGTTCAATCTCTCTATCGTGTTCTTGAGATGGCATGATCTTGATGTATCGCGGGCTTTGTTAATATAGTTGGATCATATGGTGTTCTTCCCTTGCTATCTTGTTGTGATGAATTAAATCTTTCACTTTGAGATCTCATTATGTTGGATTTAATATTTTGGGTTTGAGAACACTTGATTTATGTCTTGCATGTGGATACCTGTGGTGACAATGGGGTATTCTATTGATTCACTAGATATATGTTATGGAATCAACTTGCGGATTCCAGTGGCCTTGGGGATCTATACATAGGGCTTGATTATATGTTTTCATCCTACTTTCTTCTATAGAAATCCTTGGGTGCTCCTTGGAGTTCTTTGTGTTAGATTGAATATTATAGATCTAAAATTGTTTGATGCATATCACATAATTGTTGGGGAACGTCGCATGGGAAACAAAAAATTTCCTATGCACAAGCAAACCTATCCATGGTGATGAGCATCTACGAGAGGGAGAGTGGATCTACATACCCTTGTAGATCGCTAAGCGGGAAGCGTTAAGAAACGCGGTTGGTGTAGTCGAACATCTTCGCGATCCAAATCGCCGAGCGTCCCGCGATCTCATCACGACCCGTCCCGCGATCCAATCACGATCCGTCCCGTGAACTCATCACGATCCGTCCCGCGATCTCGTCATGATCCGTCCCGCGATCTCATCACGACCCGTCCCGCGATCTCATCACGACCCGTCCCGCGATCTCATCACGATCCGTCACGCGATCTCATCACGAAACGTCTCGTGTCCTTCATCAAGATCCTTCCGATCTAGTACCGAACGGACGACACCATCGGAGATACCTGTAGAGCACCTTTATAGTCACCCAGTTACGTTGCGACGTTTGATACACACTAGGCACTCCTCCGATATCCGTGAGTTGCATGATCTCATGGTCATAGGAACATATACTTGACATGCAGAAAACAGTAGCAAAAAACTGACACGATCATATGCTATGTTTGTAGTTTGGGTCTTGTCAATCACATCATTCTCCTAATGATGTGATCCCGTTATCAAATGACATCTCATGTCCATGGCTAGGAAACCTTAACTATCTTTTGATCAACGAGCTAGTCTACTAGATGCATACTAGGGACATGGTTTTCTCTATGTATCCACACATGCATTTAAGTCTCCGAACAATACAATTATAGCATGGATAATAAACGACTATCATGAACAAGGAAATATGATAATAACTAATTTTTTATTGTCTCTAGGGCATATTTCCAACAGTCTCCCACTTGCACTAGAGTCAATAATCTAGTTCACATCACCATCTGGTTCGCATTGTTATGAATCTAACACCCAATGAGTTCTGGGGTTCGATCATGCTTTGCATGTGAGAGAGGTCTTATAGTCAACGGGTCTGTAACATTCAGATCCATGTGCACTTTGCAAATCCCTATGTCAAACTGTAAACACTGCTACCACACTCCACTTGGTACTATTACAAATGGCTGCTCCACTATACGTATCCAGATTGCTACTACGAGTCATCCGGATTAGTGTTAAAGCTTGTATCGACGTAACTCCTTGCGACAAACTCTTTATCACCTCCATAATTGAGAAACATCTCCTCAGTATCTTAGCTACTGAGGATAACCTTGACCGCTGTCCAGTGATCCACTCCTGGTTCACTCTTGTACCCCCTGATGAACTCATGGCAAGGCACACACAGGTGCGGTACACAGCATGGCATAATATAGAGCCTATGGCTAAGGCATAGGGGACGACGTTCGTCCTTTCTCTTTCTTCTGCCATTGTCGAGCTTTGAGTCTCACTCAACTTTCACACCTTACAAATCAGGCGAGAACTCTTTCTCTGACTGATCCATTTTGACCTCTTCCAAAATTTTGTCAAGGTATGCACTCATTGAATGTCTCATCGAGCATCTTGATCTATCTCCATAGATTTTGATGCTCAACAATTAGGTAGCTTCATCCAGGTCTTCCTTTGAAAATCACTTTCCAAATAACTGTTTTATGCTTTCCAAAAATTGTACATTATTTCTGATCAACAATATGTCATCCACATATACTTATCAGAAATTCTATAGTGCTCCCACTCACTTTATTGCAAATACAAGTTTCTCGTAAACTTTGTATAAACATCAAAACTTTGATCACCTCATCAAAGCGTATATTCCAACTCCGAGATGCTTAATTCAGTCCATGGAAGGATCACCGAAGCTTGCACACCTTTTAGCATCCTTAGGACTGACAAAACCTTCTGGTTGTATCACATACAACCTTTCCTCAAGTAAACCGTTAAGGAAACGATGTTTTGACATCCATCTGCCAGATTTCATAATTGAAAACACAGCAACTGCTAACATAATTCCAACAGACTTTAGCACCACTACGAGTCAGAAAGTCTCGTCGTAGTCAACTCCTTGAACTTGTCACAAACATCTTTGCAACAAGTCGAGCTTTACAAATAGTGACATTCACCATCAGTGTCTGTCTTCATTTTAAAGATCCATTTGTACTCAACGACCTGTCGTCCAACGAGCAAGTCTACCAAAGTCTACACTTGGTTTCCATACATGGATCCTATCTCGGATTTCATGGCCTCCAACCATTTGTCGGAATCCGGGCCCATCATCGCTTCTCCATAGCTCGTAGGTTCATCGTTGTCCAACAACATGATCTCCAAGACAGAGTTGTCGTACCACTTAGGAGTAGTACACATCCTTGTCGACCTACGAAGTTCGATAGTAACTTGATCCTGAAGCTTCATGATCATCATCATTAACTTCCTCTTCAACTAACGTAGGCTTCACAGAAACATCTTTCTGTGCTGCGCTACTCTCTGGTTGAACAAATGTTTAACAACCTCATCAAGTTCTATCTTCCTCCCACTCAATTCTTTCGAGAGAAAAATTTCCTCGAGAAAGGATCCGTTTAAGCAACAAACACTTTGCACTAGGATCTGAGATTGAAGGTTCACCCAAATGATCTTAGGGTATTCTATGAAGATGCATTTGTCCGCCTTGGGTTCGACCTCATTAGGTGAAAACATTTTCCACACAAGTGTCACAGCCCCAAATATTAAGAAATGACAGCTTAGGTTTTTATCAAAGCATAATTCACACGGTGTCATCTCAACAGATTTAGATGATGCCCTATTTAAAGTGAATGTAGTTGTCTCTAATGCATAACCCCTAAAATTATAGTGGTAAAACGATAAGAGACATCACAGTATGCACTATATCAATAGAGCATGACTATGATGTTCGGACACACCATCACACTATGGTGTTCCAGGTGGCGTTAGTTGTGAAACAAATTTCACATTGTCTTAAGTTGTATGCCAAAACTCGTAACTCAGATATTCACCTCCACGATCATATCGCGGTCATTTTTATCTTCTTGTCACGATGATCTTTAAACTTCACTCTGAATTTGCTTGAACCTTTCAAACGATTCAGACTTGTGTTTCATTAAGTAAATATACACTATATCTACTCAAATCATAAGGGAAGGTAAGAAAATAACGATATCCACTACACGCTACAAGACTCGCTAGATTGCATACATCAACATGTATCATTTCCAATGAATCACTTGCCCGTTCCATCCAACGGGGTCCTTTAGTCATCTTGCCCAAGAGGCATGGTTCGCATGTCTCAACCGATTCGAAATCGAATGAGTCCAAATATCCATCAGCATGGAGTTTCTTCATGCGCTTTATACCAATATGACATTTAGCGGCAGTGCCACAAGTATGTGGTACTATCATTATTAACTTTGTATCTTTTGACATCAATGTTATGAACATGTGTACTACTACGATCAAGATTTCAACAAACCATTCTCACCGGGTGCATGACCATTGAAGGTATTATTCATGTAAACAGAATAACCATTATTCTCTAACTTAAATAAATAACCGTATTGCAATAAACATGATCTAATCATGTTCATGCTCAACGCAAAACACCAAATAACATTTATTTAGGTTCGTCACTAATCCTGAAGGTAGAGTGAGCGTGCGATGTTGATCACATCAACCTTGGAAACCTTTCCAACATATATCGTCACCTCACCCTCAGCTAGTTCTCCGTTTATTCCGTAGCTTTTATTTCGAGTTACTAACATTTAGCAACCGAACCGGTATCAAATACCCAGGTGCTACTAGGAGTACTAGCAAGGTACACATCAATAACTCATATATCAAATATACTTCTGTCGATGTTGCCAGCCTTCTTATCTACCAAGTATCTAGGGTTGTTACACTTCAGCGGCTGCTCACCTCATAACAGAAGCACTTAGTCTCGGGTTTGAGCTCAACTTTGGGTTGCTTCACTGGAGCAGCAACTGACTTGCTATCCATGAAGTTTCCCTCCTCGCTCTTGCCCTTCTCAAAACTAGTGGTTTTGATTAACCATCAACACTTGACGCTCCTTCTTGATTTCTACCTTCGCGGTGTCAAACATCGCGAACAGCTCAGGAATCATTATTTCTATCCCTAGCAATTTATAGTTCATCACCAAGTTCTAGTAGCTTAGTGACAGTGACTTGGAGAACTATATCAATCACTATCTTATCTGGAAGATCAACTCCCACTTGATTCAAGCGATTGTAGTACCTAGACAATCTGAGTACATGCTCAACGATTGAGCTATTCTCCTTCATCTTACAGGCAAAGAATCTTGTTGGAGATCTCATATCTCGCAACACGGGCACGAGCCTAAGATCACAATCTCATCTCCTAGAACATCTCATATGTTTCGTGACGTTCAAAATGTTTCAGAGCCTCAATTCTAAGCCGTAATGCATGACACACTAAACTATCAAGTAGTCATCGAAACGTGCCTGTCAGATATTCACAACATCTACAGACGACGCTAGAGGGGGTGGCGCACCGAGCGGTGCATTAAGGACATAAGCCTTCTGTGCAGCAAAGAGGACAATCCTCAGATCACGGACCCAGTCCGCAATATTGCTACCATCATCTTTCAACTCTATTTCTCTAGGAACATATAAAAATTAAGGGAGCTACAGCGCGAGCTAGTAATCTACAACATAATTTGCAAAGACACTATTGACTATGTTCATGATAATGAGTTCAATTAATCATATTGCTTAAGAACTCCCACTCAAATTGACATCCCTCCGATCATTCGAGTGATACATGATCCAAATTCACCAACTCAAGTCCGATCATCACGTGAGTTGAGGTGGCTGCAATGGTGAACATCATTATATTGATCATATCTACTATATGACTCATGTTTGACCTTTCGGTCTCTTGTGTTCCGAGGCCATGTCTGTACATGCTAGGCTCATCAAGTTTAACCCGAGTGTTCTGCACGTGCAAATCTGGCTTGCACCCGTTGTATGTGAACGTAGAGTCTATCACACCCGATCATCACGTGGTGTCTCAACACGACGAACTTTCGCAACGGTGCACACTCGGGGAGAACACAATTTATCTTGAAATTAAGTGAGGGATCACCTTATAATGCTACCTCGTCCTAAGCAAAACAAGGTGCATAAAAAGGATTAACATCACATGCAAATCATAAGTGACGTGATATGGCCATGAACTTGTGCTTTTGATCTCCATCTAGAAAGCACCGGCATGATCTCCATCGTCACCGGCATGACACCATGATCTCCATCATCTTGATCTCCATCAACGTGTCGCCATCGGGATTGTCACGCCATGCATGCTTCTACTACTATTGCTACTGTTTAGCGATAAAGTAAAGCATTACATAGCGCTTAATGATTGACACGCAGGTCATACAATAATTAAAGACAACCCTATGGCTCCTGCCGGTTGCCGTACTCATCGACATGCAAGTTGTGATAATCTATACATCACATGATCATCTCATACATCACATATATCACATCATGTAATTGGCCATATCATATCACAACATACCCTGCAAAAACAAGTTAGACGTCCTCTAATTGTTGTTGAATGTTTTACGTGGCTGCTATGGGTATCTAGCAAGAACAATTCTCACCTACGCAAAAACCACAACGGTGATACACTAGTTGCTTTTCAACCTTCTCAAGGACCGCCTTTGTCGGATATGATCCAACTAAAGTGAGAGAAACTGTCACCCGCCAGCCATCTAGGCAACAAGTTGCGTCGAGGGAACCGGTCTCTCATAAGCGTACGAGTAATGTTGGTCCGGGCCGCTTCATCTCACAATCCCGCTGAACCAAATTACGACCAAGGGAGGAAGCAATCTAAGCATCAATGCCCACAAACCTTTTGTGTTCTACTCGAGATCTCATCGAACCATCAACCTAGCTCTGATGCCACTGTTGGGGAACGTCGCATGGGAAACAAAACTTTTCCTACGCACACGCAAACCTATCCATGGTGATGAGCATCTACAAGAGGGAGATTGGATCTACAAACCATCTATTCGAGAACTATGTAGACATGACCGAGACACCTCTATGGCCAATAACCAATGGCGGGACCTGGACGTCCACATTGGTTCCTACATATTCTACGAAGATTTTTATCGGTCGAACCTCTATGTCAAGGATTCAGTAAATCCCGTATGATGTTCCCTTTGTTCTTGGTATGTTACTTGCCCGAGATTCGATCGTCGGTATCTCCATACCTAGTTCAATCTCGTTACGGGCAAGTCTCTTTACTCGTTCCGTAATACAAGATCCCGCAACTAACAATTAGTCACATTGCTTGCAAGGCTTATTGTGATGTTGCATTACCGAGTGGGCCTCGAGATACCTCTCCGTCACACGGAGTAACAAATCCCAGTCTCGATCCATGTCAACTCAACAGACACCATCAGAGATACCTGTAGAGCACCTTTATAGTCACCCAGTTACGTTGCGACGTTTGATACACACTAGGCACTCCTTTGATATCCGTGAGTTGCATGATCTCATGGTCATAGGAACATATACTTGACATGCAGAAAACAGTAGCAATAAATTGACACGATCATATGCTATGTTTGTAGTTTGGGTCTTGTCCATCACATCATTCTCCTAATGATGTGATCCCGTTATCAAATGACATGTCATGTCCATGTCTAGGAAACCTTAACCATCTTTGATCAACGAGCTAGTCTACTAGAGGCATACTAGGGACATGGTTTTGTCTATGTATCCACGCATGCATTTATGTCTCCGAACAATACAATTATAGCATGGATAATAAACGATTATCATGAACAAGGAAATATGATAATAACTAATTTATTATTGCCTCTAGGGCATACTTCCAACAATAATTTACCCACGCATACTCAAGGTGACATTGGAGTATCTAGGTGACATTAGGGTTGATTGGCATGTATCATTGGTGTTATTTTAGTATGAACTCTAGGGATGTTTGTGACACTTACAGGAATACCTCAAAGGATTGATCGAGAAGAATAACTTTGAGGTGGTTCTACTACCTACAGCAATTTCATCTTATGTTCTCCGCTACTTATGAACTTTGAAGTGATTCTTTGTTGCTCGTTGACGGGATGATCATATGATTCTATTATGTTAGCATTTTTGAGAGATTGTACTAGTGAAAGTACGAACCCTACTTCTGGTTTCCAAGCATTAATATACCATTTTGCTCAATGTTTATCACTTTTTTCCCTGCTGCTTTTATATTTTCATATTAAAAAACCTATATCTACCATTCGTATTGCACTTGCATCACCATCTCTTCGCCGAACTAGTGCACCTATACAATTTACCATTGTGTTGGGTGTGTTGGGGACACAAGAGATTCCTTGGATTTGCTTGCAGGGTTGTTCAATAGAGACCATCTTCATCCTACACCTCCCACGAATTAATAAACCTTAGGTCATCCACTTAAGGGAAAATTGCTACTGTCCTACAAAACTCTACGCTTGGAGGCCCAACAGAGTCTACAAGAATAAAGTTGTGTAGTAGACATCACATCGCATATGCGGTTCTTGTATGAACCACTCGAGGGAACCGTCAGGAGCAGTTCGAGGGATACATGAGGATCTATTAGCGGGACTTCGTCATTCGTGAGAGATCACCGTCCATGGGACATTGTTGTTCGTGGGAGATCGTCTGAACGACTACACGCATCACCAACTCGACTTCTGCTTTGGTGACTGTGCGTCTAGTGGTAAACCCGATCATATGATCTATCTCTGGCAGAATGTTCTTGGGTGTGCGATTGATTTTTTTATTTGGCGCTAGCATAGCTTACCGCATGTTCCAATAGGTCGCCCAACCCACATCAGAACAAGTCACCCCCTAATCCCCTCCACCCGCAACCACATTGCCACATCTTCCCCGACTCCTTTTCGTTCTAGTCTGAGGCCTTGACATCATCCTTTGCCTTGGTAATAACATCGTGGTGCCTCCATCTGGCGTTGTCAACAAGGTCAATGTGATGAATTGGGGGAGGATTGCACTTGAGAGTATGATAGTAGGGACCCACCAGGTCCATTTCCATACGCAAGCAAGTGACTCCTTACCTACAAGAAAAAAATATTCCATGTCTGAAATATGGGACCTAAAACATTGTCAACCTATATAGTCAATAAACAAGAGAATTTCACAAGGAGCTGCTAACATTTCGGACTGAGTACCTCGAGCAGTTTTTATAGTTGTTCAGACGGAACAGGGTATCTACTGGGTTATGCAGGGTCTATGGCCCATCTACCCTGGTATTTTATTTAATATTTATTTACAACATTACCACACAACTGAATTTTGGATTAAACATAGTTTTGACTCCACTGAAATATGGAAAATTTTCAAAATTTCAATGAAATTTCTTTCCAAAATTTGACCCTGGTCCTAGCCAGAAAATGGGCAGGAATACTAAAAAAAGAAATAGGGATGCAATAAATTTCAGGAGAGAGGGGGGAGAGACCCCCTCCTTCTTCTTCTTCTTCCTTGGTCTCCTCCATAGATGGGAGGAGAGTTTCGCCTCTGGTCCATGGCCGCCAGGGCACCCGGAGGGTAGGAGCCCCTCCGAGACTGGATTTCTCTTTGTGTTTATCACCTGTTTTCACAACTGTTTTCTAACCCCTTCACCATTTATTAAATACCCGGAGATCCTAACTCAGTTCGAGCTGAAATTTTGAGGGGATTTTTCTCGTAAAAATATATTTCTTGCTATGAAAGTAGGGACCCAACCGAGTTAAGGTGGTCGCCAGCCATCAGGGCGCGACCAACCCCCCTGGTCGCGCCCTCTTGGCTTGTGCCCCCCTCGGGTACCATGCTCTGTTGATTCTTCTTCCCATAATTCACATATATTCTAAAAAAATCTCCATAAAGTTTTATTGCGTTTGGACTTCTTTTGATATAGAATTCATGTGAAACAAAAAAACACAAAAAACATGAACTCGCACTGGGCACTGGATAAGTTAGTCTCAAAATTAATATAAAATGTTGCCAAAAGTATATGAAATTTGTAGAATATTGGCATGAAACAATCAAAAATTATAGATGCGATGGAGACCTATCATCATGCCCAAGCTTAATTCATGCTCATCCTCGAGTAGGTAAATGATAAAAAGATAATTTTTTGATGTGGAATGTGATACGTTTCCAACGTATCTACTTTTCGTAACACTTTTGCTCTTGTTTTCGACCCTAATTTGCATGATTTACTACAGGAATCGGGTAATTTGCCGTCTGCCATGGCTGGCGGCAAAGGGAAGGACCCCGAACGGCAAAGGATTTTGCCGTCTGTCAGCAGACGGCAAAAATTCCGGCAAAGAAAATCCCGATAAAGCGGTCCTTTACCGTCCGCCTCAGGACCACAGACGGCAAAGAATCTTTGTCGTGGGGGAGCGGACAACAAAGAGCCTGGACGACAGACCAGGGGCTAGGGCTGTCAAGTGTTAACAGCAATTCTTTGTCGTCCGCTCCCTTTGTCGTCGGCCTTCTGCCCCCCTTTGCCTTTGGTGGGCGGACAGCAAAGGGTAAGGACCTTTGCCCCTTGGGTCCCCATTTGCCGTCGGCCTTGGGCCCCACCTTTGTCGTTGGACTTGGGCCCCACCTTTGCTGTTGGCCTTGTTCCCCCCTTTGCCGTCGGTGGGCTGACGGCAAAGAATAAGGCCATTTGCCACCTGTGATCCCCCTTGGCCGTCTGCCCAGGCCCCCCTTTGCCGTCAGCCCACCGACGACAAAGAGTAAGGCCATTTTCCTTTTTCTTTTATTTTTTATTAAAACAATTTTCATAGCAATATGATATATATATATATATATATATATCACAGAAATAAATATGTTGCCATACTGATAACCATATTCAAATAAGTTTCATCCATACATACATACATATTATGAAAGATTCATCCGTACCAAACCATATTACGATAGTTTCATCCATACATACATAGTTTCATATACATATGTAGCAAGTGTCACATTGTTCATCGATACAAAATAAAAAAATACAAGTAACCCAAGCACTCCATCAATGCAAACTTCCATGAAGTGAATTTAATCAGCAAAATGGGAAGCTCCAAAATTAGAAGAAGAAGACTAGATGAAGAAGAGAAGGTAGAAATAGGTCATTTAGGAGCTAACTATACTTATTATGCCATTTTGAAGCTAACTAAGCTAATTATAGGTCATTTAATAGCTAACTTTGGTAAAATAGATAATTTTGGAGCTAGCTAAGCTTATTATGCCATTTTGGAGCTAACCAAGCGAAGTATAGGTCATTTTTGATAAAATAGGCCATTTTGGAGCTAATTTAGCTTGCTACATCATTTAGGAGGAAACTAAGATAACTAAATGTCATTTTATAGCTAACTTAGGTAAAAATAGGTCACTTAGGAGCTAACTACGCTTATTATGCCATTTTGGATCTAAGTAACCTAAGTATACGTCATTTAATAGCTAAGCTCGGTAAAATAGGCCATTTTGGAGCTAGGTAAGCTTATTATGCCATTTTGGAGCTAACTAAGCTAAGTGTAGGACATTTTTATAAAATACGCCATTTAGGAGCTAATTGAGCTTAGTATGCCATTTAGGAGGAAACTAAGCTAAATATATTTCATTTTAGAGCTAAATTAGGTTAAAATAAGTCATTTAGGAGCTAACTAAGGTTATTGTGTCATTTTGAAGCTAACTAAGCTAATTATAGGTCATTTAATAGCTAACTTTGGTAAAATGGGTAATTTTGGAGCTAGCTAAGCTTATTATGCCATTTTGGACCTAACTAAGTGAAGTATAGGTCATTTTTGATAAAATAGGCCATTTTGGAGCTAATTTAGCTTACTACGTCATTTAGGAGGAAACTAAGCTAACTACATGTCATTTTAGAGATAACTTTGGTAAAAATAGGTCACTTAGGAGCTAACTATGCTTATAATGCCATTTGGAGCTAAGTAAGCTAAGTATAGGTCATTTAATAGCTAAGCTAGGTAAAATAGGCCATTTTGGAGCTAGGTAAGCTTACTATGTCATTTAGGATAGAACTAAGCTAAGTATAGGACATATCTGATCAAATAGGCCATTTAGGAGCTAACTCAACTTACTATGCCATTAGGAGGAAAACTAAGCTAAATATATGTCATTTTAGAGCTAACTTAGGTGAAAATAGGTCATGTAGGAGCTATTTATGCTTATTATGCCATTTTGAAGCTACCTAAGCTAATTATAGGTAATTTAATAGCTAACTTTGGTAAAATAGGTCATTTTGGAGCTAGCTAAGCTTATTATACCATTTTGGACCTAACTAAGCAAAGTATAGGCCATTTTGATAAAATAGGCCATTTTGGAGCTAATTTAGCTTACTACGTCATTTAGGAGCAAACTAAGCTAACTATATGTAATTTTAGAGGTAACTTAGGTAAAAATAGGTCACTTAGGAGCTAACAATGCTTATTATGCCATTTTGGAGCTAAGTAAGCTAAGTATAGGTCATTTAATAGCTAAGCTAGGTAAAATAGGCCATTTTGGAGGTAGCTAAGCTTATTATGCCATTTTGGAGCTAACTAAGCTAACTATAGATCATTTTATAGCTAACTTGGGTAACATAAGTCTTTTTGGACCTAACTAAGCTTATTATGCAAGTTTGGAGCTACCTAAGCTTATTAGGTCATTTAGGAGGAAAAAGCTAAGTGTAGGTAATTCTAGAGCTAACTTGGGTAAAATATGTCATTTTGGAGCTAAGGTAAGGTAAGTAACCATCATTATGAGGTTTTTAAGAAAAACACTAGAAAAACATACTATTCTCGTCTGCATGGAGGTGAAGCAGGGTGGTTCTGGCTTGTTTCACCTGGAGAAGGCTCCCCTGTAAAAGGGTCATGCGATGTGTTTCGGGGCATATTCTGCACCAAACATCATTTGCAATGTGTCATTAGCATGATGACACTCAAAAGATCACTGCATTGAAATGAAACTCACTGTCCCCACCATGTTAATGACTGGCATCGCCGGAGGGACGTGGCAAGTCTTCTCGCACATAGAGTGTACATTTGTTTCCGACAAGTCAAACTTTTTAGTTATTAATGAAATGAACATTAAAATGCAAGATTTGACAAATATGAAGAAGAAACTTACCATGAAGATCTCGTACATGGCCATGTTAGACGTATCGTTTCGTGCCCTCTCAGCCTCGATCAACGCAGTCGTCCTTTGCTCCAACTCCTTCATCTCCTTATCCTTCGCCACCAAAAGCGTCTGCGTTACCTCTCTCTCTTTTAGAATAGCAGCCTGCAAGACAACTCATTGTGAGCATGATAATCATATTGGTTCGCACACAGAACGTAATGCGGAAATATAGTTGAGTCCATTAAACTCACCTCGATGGTGAGCTTGACAGGCCATGGACGAGGTGTTATCTCAAGACAGGAGCTCGTTTGGCCTGCATTTATCTGCCGGAGAGTGCTAGGACAATGTATAAGGCCATCTCCAATGGCGATCGAGCCATGGGGCCTCCCGTTGCCAGCTATCATCACCAGCTCTGGATCAATAGGCCCCTAGCTCGTGTTAAAGTCCTCCCCTTTCCTCGCCTTCCCGTGATCTCTGTATTTCACGAGCTTGTCGTGGGAGGAGATGTTGGTGAAGTTTTTGGGATGATCGAGGTCAGACTCACAGAATGCCTGACCTTCTTGTACGAGGCAGTATGGGACATCGCATAGAGGTCGTACATCTCTGACACCTCTATCTTATTGTGACACGCCTAAAAGGGAGAGAGAGGAAAAAAATATTAGTAAAGGGCTCAAGCTAGCATTAAGAGTGAATTGCATGAGTCATGAAGCAAACCACATACCCAGGTCTCACCAAACTCATTTAAGTTGAAGCTCCCTTGATGGTGTGGCACACCAACCATTTTTCCACGCCTCTCCTTGGCAGCGTTGTGGCTAGCCTCCCACTTTTCGGAGCACTACTGATCCACCAAGGCCTCCCAACAATCCATCTTATCCACACACCATCTCGGGGGCACCTAAGTTAATAAAGAGAAAATTGAGCGCTATGCGTAAGAATCAAATCAAGGAAACTAACTACAAGGCCTTAATAATATGCAATTACCTTCATGTAATGCTCCTTCTCCATCTTAGAATCACGACACTTCGCCTTTCCCTTCCTAATACACCCGAACGGCCTGCACCCGAGCCTCGTGCCGCCAGTTTCGAAGTAGGCGGCGGCATTCGGTTTCGATAACCTTTGCTGCGACCTCCTCGTATCCCTCCTCACACCTATACAAGGTCTGCAAACGAGACAACACTGATTAGTACAATAACTAGATTGTTGATTTTTAATTTTGTAAAGGAGAAACTACCCAGAACTATCTCATCACCATGTCGGCCCTCATGTGGAAAAAAACACCATCGATCTCCACCTCCAGCGGGGCTGGGGCACCCAAGTAGTGCTCCCAGGTCATTCCTACCTCTCGACCCCGACCGGGCAACGTAACGAACGACAAGAAGTTTTGCCGGCAAAGCACACCAAGGATGATGTTGGGCTTGCGGACACCCTTGGTAATCCAACCCCTGCAGTATGACAAATTAAAGCCAACACATTAGATATTTGAGAAAACATGAAGGCAAAAGTTTAAATAAGAGTAAATGAACTTACTACTCCCCATTTGGCTGAATCGACCACCTCTGCTCGCAGGTCGCCGGCATGGGCGGGAGCCCCATACTACCATGCTGGTAGAAGGTGGCCCGCTCACCCAACTCCTCGTCGCTATCAGCATGGCCACTTGGCTCTGGCTGACCCAGATCAGGCCAGGTATCCCACTGGGTCTCTTGGGACATACCATCATCCCTGCTTTGCTCCGGAGTCTCCTGGAACGAAGCCTTTGGGACACGAGTCTCGTCGACCTGAGGCTCGTCGACCTGAGGCTAATGAACCGGAGTCCGTGTGGCCTCCATCTCAGACGGGTCCACCCTAGCAGTCCAGTGCTTAAGTGAATCAGCTGGAGGTGGCGGCGAGGAAGGTGTGGCAACCACTCTACCTCTCCCGCGGCCATGTGTACCTTTAGTAGCTCTCTTCTTCGCGGGGGGGGGGGGGTCGACCTCCTCTCATAGGGGCTGCGATCGTCGAAGAAGCGGCCACTCCATGCAGAGTAGAGAGCAACGCTCTCCGGAGAGACGGGGCAGGAATGGGAGTACCCATCCTACCATCCTCCCACGAAGAAGGAGCCTTGGAGTGCTCTCGACCCTTTCCCACCATCTTTCAACACCTGCCATGATAAAGAGTAAATGAAATTAGTACGACGTAAATACCAACATGAGTAATAAAATGTATATAATTTAAGTGTATCATCATCATAAATACCAACATGAGTAATAAGTTTTTTATATATGTATATAATAATAGTTGAATACCTGACATGAAATAATAATAATCTTGATCGTCTATATATGCTTCGGGATCAATAAATGCGTCATGATCATCACTATCATCAATAAATGCAGCAGCATCATCACTATCAGGAAGAACATGTGGAAGGCCTCCATTATGTAATCGGTCAAGAAGTGACAGGTCATCCGCAGCAGTAACCTCTTCTTCTTCCGTCTCTTCCTGTTCCGGCTCAAGGGTTAAGACGGATTCACTGTTGCTGTCTACTTCAATGTTCTGGGGTGAAGTAGAGCGGTTCTTGAAACATTTTTTGGACATACATGTTTCTTGTAAGAATTCTCCTTCATACGTGTCTGGGTTAATGTGAGGTTCATAATCCTCTTCATTGAGGGTAGGTGGTCTAAAACATGGCGACACTTCATAAATGACATCCCAACCTTTCAGATTTGGATCAGTTTGGTAGGCCCAAGTAGATATAAAACTTGTGTCGCCTGTTGAGCCGTAATGTAGACATCGGGAACATCTAAATTGGTGCTTTGGTTGATTTTGACTATCCATATATGTTCATGAGTCCTTCTAGTCTCCTTCGGCTGAAACCAATAACATTTGAAGACTACGACGGTCGGTGGGTTTTCACCATAGAATAGAAGTTCATAAATTGCTTCAACTCTTCCATAATACTTGGTACCTCCTTAGCCGATAGAAGAGACACAACAATTTGTAGTCTTTACATCGGGCATAGATAGCTTTTTGCCAAAGGTACGAAAGTGATACCCGTTGATGTCGTATTTGTCAAATGAACAGACCTTATAGTCAAAACCATTAGCGACTTGTCTCAACTCGGCTTCCACTTGCAAACAAGCTAGCTAGTAGTCCATGGTTAGTAACTCGTCATCCTAAGCAATAGATGAGAAGCCTAGTTCTTATCCCCGTAGAAAAGATGAGAATGACTCAGAATAGAATAACTTGGGAATAGGAGCAAAAAGGGCCTTACGTTCCCTTCCACAGTCAATTCCCCTACTTTTCTATAGTGTTTCTAGACTCAACTTCGACCGGTTTGGCTTGGTAGTCCTACAGTCAGTCAGGCTCTGATACCAACGCTGTCGGGACCCTGATGCTAAGTCATATGAATCTAGACTGTAACATATCACATCACTTTGCGGCCTCATGCATGGTAAACTCCACGGCTGCAGCCTTACCTTAGCCGGGACCGTTTGCGTCTTTTCACGTATGTGAACATGTCGCTAGCAATCAAACAACAGAGAAATCGAGCCGACATGACTAGTCATAGAACCCAAGTGGCACATCTGTACGGAAACAGGCATACGTAACCCAGCAATGCAGGTGTCGGCCTCAAGCGTGTGTAGACGAGTCATACCAAGCTACAAGGACTCCATTACGCCGTGAGACATAAATACCATCACTGCACGTAGACGAGCCGTAGTAAGCAACAGGGATTCCATTACACTGTGAGACATTTCCCCAAAGGGACAGACGCAGCAGCAAAGAAGGATACATGCCTGTCAATCAATGTGTCCGGAGCAGTAGCAAGCTACCATGGCTCGGTGGAAGCACAAAGAGGCAGTTTCCCGTAAAGAGTACTACTAAAGGCACACGACTAGGTGTCGGATCCCAGACATACCGTTGCACGTCACACGTACACATGACATGCCCGATATGCATCGATACAATTATGGCATCACAACATAACCATAAAACAACACAACTTTTATTTAAGAGGCTCAGACGAGCCTTGGATAATATGTTCTTACAAGTAGGGGTCACATGACTCGACACTCAAGTCATTCAAACAAGTTCATACAAACCAAGCGGAAGCATAAAGTTTTCTGAGTACAGACAGATGAAAGGGGTAAAAAGGCACATGGCCCGACTATCCACAGCCCACCACAGGGCATAGGTCGTAGCTGGGACACCAGCTATTCGGCATCGTCAACATCTAGAAAGAACCCACCTGATGGGTCCTGGGTCTCATCTGCAACATTTATTAGGCAAACGTGAGTACAAATGTACTCAGCAAGTCTTTAAAACTGACCTAGTCTATTCATGCTCATGTATCAACAAGGGGAGTGGTGGAGTTTATGCAGCAATGCTAGCTTTGACTCATGGCTAACCTATACTACACAATTTTAACTCTTTGTTTAAATTTTAGATAATGCACACGAGTCCACTAACTCCATGACAATACACCACCATGGATTCACTTCCCTCTCTTGGGAGAGTGCCATCCACGGTACTCACACTTGTCTTGATATTTTTATGAGTATCCATTTGATTATCTATGAACAACGTAAGTTATCCAAGTAGTCCATATCCGAGGACGCGGCTATTCGAATAGTTTCATACCCTATAGGGGTGTACTTCTTCACACACGCTCTTGCCACTTATCACCATGTGCTCTTAAAACCATGCACCTCGGCAACCTTCAAGCGGAAGCCCAGCGAGGGAGTCAGCCCTAACCGTGAATCACATAAGACCTCTAGTCCAGGCTATCGCCTATTTGAGACTGAACCCGCACGGAAGTCCGGTCGAAGTTTCTGCTATGGCCCCAAACGATGTGCGCAGGGTTCCCAAGCCCACCATTCGGGTGACCCTTGGTACACCATGCCACTGCCTACCGCGTCGTAACCCACCCCTAGGGTCAGCGCTACGCACGGCCTCCAGCATGCTATAAACACCAGAAACTACTTGCAACTCCTGGACTAAGGACTAAGCGACTGATAAGTCGAGAGGGGTCGAGTTACCGGAACCCAATGTGTGGTAGTAACTAGTCTTGGATCACAAACACGGAACTCAGTTCCTAAGAACGGTCCCAATGAGACAACCCGCTATGTACTCCTACATAGCCTCTCATCGCTACCTTAACCAAATCGGGTTCATCATAAGCTTATCACATCGGAACAACAATGTTCCACTCTAGTTCATCACCCAGATGAATCAGACCTGACACAGCTCTAAGCATAGCAAACATAGCAAGCAAAGTAAGCTAAGAACATCATCGTACAAGCATCTACCAGGTATGCTAGGTTGCAAGGTTTAGCTATTTACTGTGACAATGATAGGTTATGCAAAAGGATAGGTTCTTCTACCGTGTAAGACATACATATGAGCATTTGTCCTAATGTAATAAAAAAGAGCAGGAGCGAGAGAGTGGGATGTTATCGGAATGATCAAGGGGGTTGCTTGCCTTGCTGGGTAGCGGGGAGGTTCTCTCCTTCGATGGAATACTCGGGGGTATCCTCAGAAGCAGGGCCTACCGCAATGTAGATAAATAACATTCAATACTTGCAAGTGCAACAATATGATGCATGATCGTGACATGGTAGCATGCATGGATGAGCTAATGCAACTAGTGTCCAAGTTAATTTGAAGTGAGTTTGAACATAGGTTCAAAATCGTTCTTCATTTCAAATTCCGTATGCTAACCTATTAATACTCAAGGCTCATCTACATAGGTTGCTCTAACATGCATGATAATAGCACCATTGGATTCATTGGATTTTTCTGATAAATTTTCATATATAAATTATTTTCATCTGATTTACAGATTAATTTATATGAATTTTTAAAGTTTTAAACAATTTCTGGAATTATTTTAAAACTGGAAAATGAAATATGACGTCACCCTGACGTCACTACGACGTCAGCTGGTCGGCTGACCGGGCCATGTCAAACCTGACATGTGGGACCCGCATGTCAGTGACACGGGCCTAAATCCCGCACTGACCAGGGTTTGATCCACAGCTGGGGCCCACTGGTTAGTGAGTGGGGGGATAATTAACATGGGGATTAGCCCCTGATGGTCAGCCATCTCGGCGCCCATCGGAGCGGGGCTGGCGGTGACCAATAGCACGGCGGCGACCCGCCGGAGTTGCACCTCTGGTGACCATTTGGCGCGCAGAGGGTACCGGGAGGTAGCCCGTGCACGCGCGCATCCAACGCTGCGGCAGAGGGGGCTCGGGGGCCATCGGAGCTACGGCCGGCGACGACCCGAGCGGCGGCGAGCTTCGGTAGTAAGGGGAACGGCACCTACGGTTAGGGACAGGTCGCTAGAGGAGGGGAAAACGGAGCAGGGGCTCACGACGGGGTTGCTGGGGGAGACGGCGAGCTCGGGGACCCGCAGACGACCTCGAATCGCCGGAGGGAAGCTTCGGCGGCCGGCGGGGAAGAAACGGCGACGGCGCGTCGTGGAGGGCTTCCGACATCGACTGGCTTCACGGGGAGGACGAGGAGGTCGTCGTGAGGCTTTTGCTGGGCTCAGAAAGGCGCAGGGGCGGCTAGAACTACGGCGACGCGGCGGAGACGAGCTCGGCCATGGCGGAGTAGAGGAGGAAAGAGAGCGGGATAGAGAGCACGCGAGGGAGAGAAGGAGGGGACAAGGAGTCCACGGCGAGGCGGCCTCGCTCTGGTGCTCTCCCAGTCCTCTAGGCCGGCAGCTAGGTAGGGAGGAGGTGGCCAGCATGTGCCCGCGCGTGGCGAACACACGCCCCTGTCCTCCTGGCGAGAGGACAGGGATGACTGGCCATGGGCCAGATGAGCCGGTTCCCCCTGGGCCTCTGCTTTCTTTTTTTCTGGTTTTCTATTTCTGACATTTGTTTTATTTTCTTTTTAGGTACAATTGCTTTGATAAAATATCCCAATTATTTTATTATATCAAGTTTGAATATTTCAAACTCCAATAAAAAATTTCAGGATATTTTGAAATATAAAATAATGATAATGCTTTATTTGGCATTTTGAGAGGCTTTATCATTTATTTTTAAATTGCTATAGTTGTCCAAATATTTAAAATGGCCCCTGTTATAATCATGTCCATATTTATCATAAATAGGGAACATTTTGTAAGGGCATTTTGGATTTGTTGAGTTTTCACAACTTTGAATTAATTTGATTCAAATATGAGCTTGGGGTTTCTTTTAGTCCCCATTTCATGTTGATGCAAAATTGTAACATGATGCACACACATGCTATCCTATGACATCTAGCTAGGGTTGTGACAACTCACCCCCAGTCAAAAGAATCTCGTCCCGAGATTTTGAAGTCGTCGGGAAGAGCATGGGGTACTCTAGTCGAAGATGATCTTCTCTTTCCCATGTGGCCTCCTTTTCAGAATGGTGTGACCACTGAACCTTGAGAAACTTGATGTTCCATCGCTAAGTGGTACACTCAGCTTGATCAAGAATACGAACATGGTATTCTCGACATGTAAGGTTATCTTGGAGATCAAGCGCTTCGTGGTCTACTTCATAGACAGGGTCCGAGAAGCAACGCTTGAGTTGTGAGATGTGGAAGACATCATGAACCTTGGAAAGATGCAGCGGAAGTTCCAATTGGTAAGAAACCTCTCCTCGTTTAGCAAGAATGCGAAAAGGTCCAATGTAACGAGGAGCCAACTTGCCCTTGATACCGAATCGATGGGTACCCTTCAGAGGCGTAACCCGAAGGTAAGCCTTCTCGTCAACTTCATAGGTCACAGCCTTATGATGTCGATCATATTGGCTCTTTTGACGAGATTGGGCTGTTTTCAACTTTCACGAATAATGCGAACTTGCTCCTCCGCATCCTGGATCATATCCAGGCCAAAGAGTTGCCTCTCTCCGGTTTCTGACCAGTTAAGAGGTGTTCGACACCTTCGTCCATAGAGAACTTCAAAAGGGGCTTTGCCCAAGCTTGATTGATAACTATTGTTATATGCAAATTTAGCAAATGGAAGACATTTCTCCCAATTCATACCGAAGGATATAACACAAGCTTGGAGCATGTCTTCGATAATTTGATTGACTCGCTCAACTTGACCACTTGATTGCGGGTGGAAAGTAGTGCTAAAAGAAAGATGAGTCCCCATAGCGGTTTGAAAACTTTCCCAGAATCGGGAAGTAAAGATACTTCCGCGGTGTGAGTTAATCTCCAAAGGAACACCATGAAGAGAAACTATTCGAGAAACATATAACTCCGCTAGCTGACTAGCAGTTATACTCTCCCGAACAAGAAGGAAATGAGCCACTTTAGAGAGGCGGTCGATGACCACAAAGATAGCATTATTCCGTCTCTTAGTCCTGGGAAATCCGGTAATGAAATCCATACCGACCTTATCCCATTTCCATTCAGGAATAGCTAAAGGTTGAAGGGTGCCAGCAGGCCTTTGATGTTCAGCTTTCACGCGACGATAAACATCGCAATTAGCAACGAACTGAGCAATTTCTCTCTTCATCCTAGTCCACCAGAACCTCTGGCGTATATACTGATACATCTTGGTACTACCCGGATGAATTGTGAGAGGAGAATAATGAGCCTCCTTAAGAATAAACTATCGTAGATGTTGCTTCTTCGGGATCACCAAGCGGTTCTCAAAGAAGACAACACCCCGATCATCTTCCGAGAAGCATCTAACATTACCCTTCTTAATGTTTTTCTTGATCCGAGATATCCCGGCATCATGCTTTTGGGTTTCTATAATTTGATTCGAAAGATTAGGTTTCAGCACCAGGTTGGATAGGAATCCTTGAGGAACAATGTGAAGGTTTAACTTCCGAAATTCCTCATGGAGAAGTGGTTGACCTTGTTGTAACATCAGGTTGTTACAATAAGACTTATGACTTAGTGCATCAGCCATGACATTGGCTTTTCCCGGGGTGTAAGTTATCCCTAAGTTGTAGTCTGTAATCAACTCAACCCACCGTCTTTGCTACAGATTCAAATCCGGCTGGGTGAAAATATATTTCACACTTTGGTGATCAGTGTAAATTTCGCAACGATTACCCAGAAGGTAATGTCGCCGGGTTTTTAGTGCATGGACCATAGCTGCAAGCTCAAGATCATGTGTTGGATAATTATCCTCATGTGGACGCAACTGTCGAGATGCGTATGCAATCACATGCGATCTTGCATGAGAATGCAACCTAATCCTTGTCGCGAGGCGTCACAATAGATAACAAAGTCCTTAGAGAAGTCTGGTGGCACCAGAACGGGAGCAGAGGTCAGTCGTCTTTTCAACTCCTGAAAATTGTGCTTGCATTGTGGAGTCCATTCGAACCTTTTATCTTTCTTGAGGAGTTCAGTCAGAGGTTTCGCAACCTTGGAGAAATTCTCGACAAAGCGGCGACAATAGCTTGCTAAGCCAAGGAAACTCCGAACTTGCTTAACCGATTCAGGTTGAGTCCAATCAATGACGGCATGAACTCTCTCGGGATTGACAGCAATACCTTTACCAGAGATCACGTGGCCTAGATAGGTCACTTTTGGCAACCAAAATTCACACTTGGAGAATTTAGCATACAGACAGTGCTCTCGAAGTTTCATGAATACCACCCTTAGATGCTCGGCATGTTCATGTTCATTCTTCAAGTAGATGAGTATATCGTCGAGGAAAACCACGATGAATTTATCTAAATACTCCATGAATATCGAATTCATCAAGCGAGAGAAGGTGGCTGGAGCATTGGTTAAACCGAAGGACATGATGGTGTACTCGTATTGGCCATAACGAGTAACAAAAGCCATTTTTGGAATGTCCCCGTTTCTAATTCTGATTTGATGGTATCCCAACCTCAAATCCATTTTGGGAAAGACAGAGGATCCAGCAAGTTGATCATACAAATCGTTGATCCTGGGGAGCGGATACTTGTTCTTAATGGTGACCAGATTCACTGGCCGATAATCCACAACCATCCGATCTAGGCCATCCTTCTTCTTGACAAAGAGAACGGGACAAGCTCAAGCAGAAGAACTAGGACGGATGAAACCTTTCTTCAAAGCCTCATCGAGTTGAATTTTAAGTTCGGATAGTTCTAAGGGTTCCATCTTATAGGGTCTTTTGGCTATTATCACAGTCCCTGGAATGAGCTCTATCACAAACTCAACATCTCTGACAGGAGGAATTCCTAGCAGTTCTTCTGGAAAGACATCCGGAAAGTCACGAACTACTGGAATATCTTCTAACTCTGGAAGAGGGCTAGCATTGAGGAAATAGAGTTGGCGCTTGGCTGTTCGAGTAGAGACATTAACTATCTCACCCGATGGATGTGTAAGTTGAACATTCCTAGTATGAGTATCAATCTTAGCATAGTGGGCTTTCATCCAGTCCATGCCTAAGATGATATTGATGTCCGAAGACTTGAGGGCTATCAAAGATGCTAGGAAGACTAGCCTATCCACCAGAATCTCATTATCATGGCTCACTCTAGAAGTTTGCCACTTTGAACCAGGAGTCTGAACTACTAAAGGAGTAGGCGTATCACAAAAATACATGTTATGCAACTATGCATAACTTTCTGAGATGAAAGAATGAGATGCCCCAGTATCAAATAGAACAGATGCTGGATGACTATTGATAAGGAGCGTACCTAGGATAACATCAGGATCCTCAAAGGCTTCCTTAGCAGAGACATAATTCACTCGTCCACGAGCAGGAGATGGCTTCACATAGAAGGCTTTTCCCGTCTTCCCACGTCCAGCGGGCTTAGCATTGTTCTAAGGACATTCACGAGAGTAGTGTCCTGGTTCCCCACATTTGTAGCAGACCACCGTGGCATGGGGAGCAACATTGACAGGCGGACCTCCAAATGGCCTGGCTGAAGGGTTGGGCTGTGCTGGGTGAGGCGCCTGGAAGGATGGCCTCGCGGTGTATCTTGGCGGCAGAGCTGCATTGGGCACCCACACCCGGCGTTTGTTGGAGCCCGAGCCAGATGCGGGGCTGAAGTCACGGTTGTGCTTTCTCGTGGCCTCATAGTCAGTCTGTCCAGACTCGGCATTGATAGCCTTGTTGACGAGAGCCTGGAAGGTTGTGCACTCATGCAGGCACAGATCTCGATGAAGCTCAGGATTGAGTCCCTTGCGGAACCTAGCCTGCTTCTTAGCATCGGTTGAAACTTCCTCCGGAGCATAGCAAGCAAGATTGCCGAACTCATGGCTATAGACATCCATGGACAGTCTGCCCTGGGTGAAAGCACAAAATTCCTCTCTCTTGCGATCCATCAGCCCTTCCGGGATGTGATGGGTACGGAATGCCGCGCTGAATTCTGCCCAAGTTGGTGCGGGGCCTGCGTGACGCATGGCTTCATAATTTTCCCACCACAAATTGGCGGGTCCTTCCAGAAAGTAGGTAGCAAACGTCACCTTGTTGGCCTCAGATACATTGGCAGCGCGGATCTTGCGGAACATGCTGGTCAGCCAGTCATCCGTGTCGAGTGGGTCGACCAAATGATGATACTTAGGTGGGCACAGCTTGACGAAATCACCGAGTGACACGCCATCATTGTGATCATTGCGGGGAGCACGTGTTGTGTTCTGCTCAATTCGTTCCATCATCCTGTTGGTCTCTCTCTCTTGTTCCTTTCAGATTCAAGCATCACTTCTGCCAAAGAAGGCGCATGTGGCAGGTCTTCTTGCCTTGGCTGGCTTCCCTCGCCCTGCTCGGGGGTAGGCACGGGGTTATTCCTAGTTGCCACCATCCTGGGAAAACAAAACCCACAGCTTAGACATAGAGGACATCAACTCTAAGACACGAGATAAGGAATGTACTGGACAACATGGCATGCAGGGTAAACACCCAACAACATGGAAATAACAACTGCCATATGAACACCATGATTCATACACACCATGAAATAGTTCAGTACAAGCCCAAGCCGAAATACAAACTACAGAGAGATGACACAACACATTGGAGGCATTACAAGTTTCCTATACATTATCTATCTACACCTCCGGAACTCAACTCTCAACCTCAATCATATCCCACAAGACACGCATGACTATGGCGATACAATTACTAACATACTAGTACTAACATCCACGTACTCAAGCATCACCATAGAATGCCTCATACAGGTTACCCCCGTGACCCGGGAGCTGAACCTGAGGATCTAGAAACACTCTAGCTTGTGATCCCTAGAAACCATAAGGACATGGATGTGGCCTTGGTCCCCTTGTTGGCGGCAACAGCGGTCCTCGAAGAGGGGTGATGCCTCCAACATCGGGCCAGTCTACGTGTGCTGGTAGATGAGTCCGCGATGGTGTCAGCATCTCCAAATCTCCATAGCCTGTATGCACGACAGGTGCCAGCTGTGTTAGGGCTGTCCAAAGACGTGCACGGGTGGCATAAAGCTCCATGCGAAGGGCACGTGCATCACAATCCCTATTCTCCAACATCTGAGCGGTCACTTGCGGCCTGGGATCCTCATGGGAATGATCATAGTAGGCTGCGCTAAGATAACCATCCTCTCCTCCCATGGAAGCAGGAACATAACAGAACTTCGTGTTCTGAAGCAGACCATGGTGAAACCTCATGATAGTCAGCATGGTGTAGGTGGCCTCCTGAACTGCCATGTCTATGGTGACACCTAATCCATAGGTCCAGTGAAGCGGCTCTGCAGCTCCAAGATATGAAGGATATATCTTAACAGTACACAGATACTGACTCTGGTTGAAATCTCGATGTTGTTCCTCCACTGTGTACTCTGGGTACCAATGATAACCAGCCTCCATCATAACTCTAACCAACATGGCCGTGTGACCCGGTACATCGATGCACCTAGTCAGACGGACCACTTGACGGGAAGGACAAGGGGGCATCTGAAACAAAGAATGATGCAAAGACATTAGAGATTCTAGCAGAAATTGGACAGCATAATGGCTGTAATTGCTCAAAAAGGATTTTGAGACAACTACAAAAGATTGGAAAAGCATAACCACTCGACTTTCTAGACTCAAATCTCTTCTCCATCTATTTGTCACACCAATAATACTCAAGTACCGACATACACTTGCAAACAAGCTAGCTAGTAGTCCATGGTTAGTAACTCATCATCCTAAGCAATAGATGAGAAGCCTAGTTCTTATCCCCATAGAAAAGATGAGAATGACTCAGAATAGAATAACTTGGGAAGAGGAGTAAAAAGAGCCTTACGTTCCCTTCCACAATCAATTCCCCTACTTTTCTATAGTGTTTCTAGACTCAACTTCGATCGGTTTGGCTTGGTAGTCCTACAGTCAGTCAAGCTCTGATACCAATGCTGTCGGGACCCCGATCCTAAGTCATATGAATCTAGACTGTAACATATCACATCACTTTGCAGCCTCACGCACGGTAAACTCCACGGCTGCAGACTTACCTTAGCCGGGACCGTTTGCGTCTTTTGGCTCACGTATGTGAACATGTCGCTGGCAATCAAACGACAGAGAACCCGGGCCGACATGACTAGTCATAGAACCCAAGTGGCACATCCGTACGGAAACAGGCATACGTAACCCAGCAATGCAGGTGTCGGCCTCAAGCGTGTGTAGACGAGTCATAGCAAGCTACAAGGACTCCATTACGCCGTGAGACATAAATGCCATCACTGCACGTAGACGAGTCGTAGCAGGCTACAGGGACTCCATTACACTGTGAGACATTTCCCCGAAGGGACAGACACAACAACAAAGAAGGATACATGCCTTTCAATCAATGTGTCCAGAGCAGTAGCAAGCTACCATGGCTCGATGGAAGCACAAAGAGGCAGTTCCCCATAAAGAGTACTACTAAAGGCACACGACTAGGTGTCGGATCCCATACATACCGTTGCACGTCACACGTATGCACGACATGCCCTATATGCATAGATACAACTATGGCATCACAACGTAACCATACAACAACACAACTTTTATTTAAGAGGCTCAGACGAGCCTTTGCTAATATGTTCTTACAGGTAGGGGTCACATGACCCAACACCCAAGCCATTCAAACAAGTTCATACAAACCAAGCGGAAGCATAAAGTTTTCTGAGTACAGACAGATGAAAGGGGTAAAAAGGCACATGGCCCGACTATCCACAGCCCACCACAGGGCATAGGTCGTAGCTGGGACACCAGCTATTCGGCATCGTCAACATCTAGAAAGAACCCACCTGATGGGTCCTGGGTCTCATCTGCAACATTTATTAGGCAAACATGAGTACAAACATCCTCAGTAAGTCTTTAAAATAGACCTAGTCTATTCATGCTCATGTATCAACAAGGGGAGTGGTGGAGTTTATGCAGCAATGCTAGCTTTGACTCATGGCTAACCTATACTACACAGTTTTAGCTCTTTGTTTAAATTTTAGATAATGCACACGAGTCCACTAACTCCATGAAAATACACCACCATGGATTCACTTCCCTCTCCTGGGAGAGTGCCATCCACGGTACTCACACTTGTCTTGATATTTTTATGAGTATCCATTTGATTATCTATGAACAGCGTAAGTTATCCAAGTAGTCCATATCCAAGGACACGGCTATTCGAATAGTTTCATACCCTACAGGGGTGTACTTGTTCACACACGCTCTCGCCACTTATCATCGTGTGCTCTTAAAACCATGCACCTCGGTAACCTTCAAATGGAAGCACAGCAAGGGAGTGGGCCACGACCGTCAATCACATAAGACCTCTAGTCCAGGTTATCGCCTATTTGAGACTCAACCCGCATGGAATTCCGGCCGAAGTTTCCGCTACGGCCCCAAACGATGTGCGCAGGGTTCCCACGCCCACCATTCGGGTGACCCTTGGTACACCGTGCCACTGCCTAACACGTCGTAACCCACCCCTAGGGTCAGCGCTATGCACGGTGTCCAGCATGCTATAAACACCAGAAACTAATTGCAACTCCTGGAATAAGGACTAAGCGACTGATAAGTCGAGAGGGGTCGAGTTACCGGAACCCAATGTGTGGTAGTAACTAGTCTTGGATCACAAACACGAAACTCAGTTCCTAAGAACGGTCCCAATGAGACAACCCGCTATGTACTCCTACATAGCCTCTCATCACTACCTTAACCAAATCAGGTTCATCATAAGCATATCACATTAGAACAACAATGTTTCACTCCAGTTCATCACCCAGATGAATCAGACCTGACACAACTCTAACCATAGCAAGAATAGCAGGCAAAGTAAGCTAAGCACATCATGGCACAAGCATCTGCCAGGTATGCTAGGTTGCAAGGTTTACCTATTTACTGTGACAATGACAGGTTATGCAAAAGAATAGGTTCTTCTACCATGTAAGACATACATAGGAGCATTTGTCCTAATGCAATAAACAAGAGCAGGAGCGAGAGAGTGGGATGTTCTCGGAATGATCAAGGGGGTTGCTTGCCTTGTTGGGTAGCGGGAAGGTTCTCTCCTTCGATTGAATACTCGGGGGTTACATAGCATTCAATACACGCAAGTGCAACAATATGATGCATGATCATGACATGGTAGCATGTATGGATGATCTAATGCAACTAGTGTCCAAGTTAATTTGAAGTGAGTTTGAATATAGGTTCAAAATCGTTCTTCATTTCAAATTCCATATGCTAACCTATTAGTAAATGTCAAGGTTCATCTACATAGGTTGCTATAACATGCATGATAATAGCACCATTGGATTCATTGAATTTTTCTGATAAATTTTCATATATAAATTATTTTCATCTGATTTACAGATTAATTTATATGAATTTTTAAAGTTTTAAACAATTTCTGGAATTATTTTAAAACTGGAAAATGAAATATGACATCAGCCTGACGTCACTACAACGTCAGCTTCTCGGCTGACCAGCCCAGGTCAAACCTGACGTGCAGGACCCGCACGTCAGTGACACGGGCCTAAATCCCGTGCTGACCAGGGTTTGACCCGCAGCTGGGGCCCACTGGTCAGTGACTGGGGGGATAATTAACAGGGGGATTAGCCCTTGATGGTCGGCCACGTCGGCACCCATCGGAGCAGGGCCGGCAGCGACCAACAGCACGGCGGTGACCCACCGGAGTTGCGCCTCCGGTGACCATTTGGTGCGCAGAGGGCATCGGGAGGTAGCCCCTACACGCGCACATCCAACACTATGGCAGAGGGGGCTCGGGGGCCACTGGAGCTACGGCCGGCAACAACCCGAGCGGCGGCGAGCTTCGGCAGCAAGGCGAACGGCGCCTACGGCGACGGATAGGCTGCTAAAGGAGGGGGAAATATAGCAGGGGCTCACGACAGGGTTGCTGGGGGAGACGGCGAGCTCGGGGATGCGCAGACGACCTCGAATCGCCGGAGGGAAGCTTCAGCGGTCGACAGGGAAGAAACGGCGACAGCGCGTCGTGGAGGCCTCCCGACATCAACTGGCTTCACGGGGAGGACGAGGAGGTTGCGGCGAGGCTTTTGGCGGGCTCAGAAAGGCGCGGGGGTGGCTAGAACTACGGTGAGGTGGCAGAGATGAGCTCGGCCATGGTAGAGCACAGGAGGAAAGAGAGCAGGAGAGAGAGCACGCGAGGGAGAGAGGGAGAGGAGAAGGAGGCCACGTCGAGGAGGCCTCGCGCTGGTGCTCTCCCAGCCCTCCAGGCCGGCAGCCAGGCAGGTAGGAGGTGGCCGGTGTGTGCCCGCGCGCGGCAAACGCACGCTCCTGTCCTCCTGGCGAGAGGACATGGATGACTGGCCATGGGCCAGATGGGCCGGTTCCCCCCTGGGCCTCTGCTTTTTTTCTGGTTTTCTATTTCTGACATTTGTTTTATTTTCTTTTCAGGTACAATTGCTTTGATAAAATATCCCAATTATTTTATAATATCAAGTTTGAATATTTCAAACTCCAATAAAAAGTTTCAGGATATTTTGAAATATAAAATAATGATAGTGCATTATTTGGCATTTTCAGAGGCTTTATCATTTATTTTTAAATTGCTATAGTTGTCCAAATATTTAAAATTGCCCCTGTTATAATCATGTCCATATTTATCAGACATAGGGAACATTTTGTAAGGGCATTTTGGATTTGTTGAGTTTTCACAACTTTGAATTAATTTGATTTAAATATGAGATTGGGGTTTCTTTTAGTCCCCATTTCATGTTGATGGAAAATTGTAACATGATGCACACACATGCTATCCTATGACATCTAGCTAGGGATGTGACATCAACTCTACGTTTATTTTTACATTTAGCCTGAAGCGTCTTTTGCATCCTCTCAGTTGAGAAGCACCATCGATTTTGAACTGGCCCCCCCAATCTTGCCTCGGTCGGGAGATGCAAAATCAAATGATGCATTGGATTAAATAAGCCCGATGGAAAGATCCTTTCTAATTTGCAGATCAACTCTGGCGCCAACTCTTCCATTTCATCTAGCGCGCCAGGCGATAGTTCTTTCACACAAAGAGAACAGAAGAAATAGCTCAGCTCTGCTAGTACTAGCCATTCATCCTCAGGGATAAAGCCACGCAACATTACTGACATTACCCGCTCAAACCATATGTGTCAATCATGACTCTTGAGACCAAATATTTTCAATTTTTCAAGACTCGCTCCCCTCTTTAGATTCGCAGCATACCCATCGGGGAACATCAACCACATTTTCACCCACAATAGCATTTCCCTCATAGCTGGCCTTCCAAGATTAAACCATGGCTTTGGCTTCGCTATGCTTTGCTTTGCTTTCCGTTGTTGCAAGTTTTGTAACGATCTATCACACAGAGCCTCCTAGTCGACTCTAGCCTTAGGATTATCCTTTGACTTCCCCTCTATGCTGAACAATGTACCAAAAATGGCCTCCGCCATATTCTTTTCAGCGTGCATCAGGTCGATGTTGTGTGGGAAAATGAGGTCTTTGAAGTAAGGCAGATCCCATAAGCATGACTTGTGAGTCCAGGCGTGTTCCGTATTATACCCTTTGAAATACCATGGATGCAAAGGATCAGGCTCGAGATTGTTTAATGGTTCAAGGGTCTATTGGCCTGTCAATGCAGGTGGTGTAGTGTTTTTGACAACTCTACCTTTGATGAAATTCTTCTTGTCTTTTCTGAACTTATGGTTAGGATCAAAGAACTGTATATACATGTCGAAGGAAGAAAACTTGCAACCTGCCTGCAGCCAACGGAACTGAAGAGTTGCCTTGCATGTGGGGCACGAGAACCTTCCATGCAGACACCAACCAACGAATAGCACATACACCAGATAGTCATGCATCGAGTACATGTACCACACATGCATTTTGAAGTTCTTTTTGGTAGCGGTGTTGTATGTCTTGATCCCATTATCCCAGGCTTCTTGCACTTCAGCCTTAAGCGGCTGCATGTACACATTCATATTCTTCCTCGGATATTTGGGCCCTCGAATTATCAACGTCAGGAAAACGTTCTTTCTTTTCATAATCTCTCCGGGGGGAGTTCGAGTGGAATGACAAATATAGGCTAACAACTGTATTGTGATGTCGTCATACCATACACATTCAACCCATCCGTGTTGATGGCAACCCGAGGATGCCTTGGATCTACCGATTTATCCTTATGTAATGCATCGAAGTGCTTCCACGCAAAAGCATCTGAAGTGTGTACCAACATCTTGTTCCCATCCGCATCTAGTTTGGTTCTTTTGCCCAATTTATGCCATGTCATCTGTTTGGTCGTCTCTTCGACCATGAAAAGACGTTGAAGTCTTGGTACGATTGGCAGATATCGAAGAACATTGATGGGGATTTTGGTCTGAATCTTCTCACCCATACCGTTGTCTACCACAATATACCTGGAAGAATTGCAAATGGGGCAATAGTTCAAGGCCGCCTACTCAAGCCTAAATAAGGCACATCCATTCTCACAGGCATGTATCTTCTCATAGGACATCTTAAGTACAAGGAGGATTTTGTCTAACTCGTACAGATTTGCGGGCAGTACATGGCCTTTGGTAGAAAGCGTCCAAATATCATCATCATCGCGTCATAGCATTCTCTGCCTAGGTTGAATTGGGCCTTTAGAGCCATCACTTGTGTGATGGCATGTAGCTAACAAAGCTCAGTGTGCTTGTGGAGAGGACGTTTTGAAGACTCCAACATTTGGTATAAGGCCTTTGCAGATTCCTCCATCTCATCGTCCGAATCCCGAGCATCATCAAAGTCTTGCACCATGTCTTCGATCTCGGTACCATGCTCATCGGTGCGACGATGAACCACCTCAGCTCTGGCACATTGGTCAGACTCGCCATGAAAAGTCCACATCGTATAATTAGGCGTAAAACCCCACTTCTGCAGGTGTTTACCCATTTCAAACTCTATCTGCCTTTTAATGGTGTCGCATTTGGGACAGGGGCACCATGTTTTTTTGCTGGACATTTGCAAATGCAGCTCTCAAAACCCCCCTGGTTTTTGTTAACCATTCATTGGTCATGTCTTTCTGACTAGGGTGACCAGTGTACATCCAAGCATGATCACTCATCTTGCCTACCTACTAAACACACAAGAAATATATATATAATTCATCATCTATATTCATCCGGTAATCAAGTTTGTCAGTTTTATTACGTCCATGCAACCTATGCACTAATAGGTAGAGATAGGTCCTAATCCCACCCGAGTATGTCTAGATTGGGTTCGTTTTCCCATGCTCTGCTCCGGATCCGACACAGAATTTTGGCAGCACCTCCCCACTATTCTCCTGATACACGTCTCGGCAATAAGCAGAGAGGATGTGTATGCGGAGAACAACAGGGAGGCACTGACAAAATTTTGCATCGGATCCACAGCAAAGCATATGGGAAAACGAACTCAATCTACACATACTCATGCTGTCCATGGATAATGTTGGACAATTCGAAAGAATCGCAGTTATAAATATGCAATGCATGCATATTTATACATGTAACCCTTTCGAACGGGAGACGCATACTGGTCACGCATACCGATGATTGAAGACACCTATAGCAAGCAAGTTTCATCGGCACGAAGACCGGAACAGAGCAAATTGAGGGGCCCGGGGGAGGAGATGTAATTTGTACTCACCAACGAACACAGCAGGGGTGCTCGTCAGACGTACGGGGATGTCGTCGAACAACTGCACATTGAAATTCACTCTATCAACACAAATATGTTGTTTTTTATAACAAAATCAGAAAATATGTGACCTAACTCATAATTGACAAAACTATGACCACCTCGGCCTCTAGAAGGCCGAAGTGCACCTTTTTGGTCAACAGGAGGGAGAATAGGTGTCAGGGGTCAGGGGTCGGGGTGTCGTGTCGGGGTGTCAGGGTGTCGTGTCGGGGCGTCATGTCGGGGCATCGTGTTGGGTTTTTTTTCTTCTAGGTTTTTTCTTTACTAATAAATAAACCAACTAACCTAAACCTAAACTAACCTAATAAACAAACCTAAACCTAAACCTAAACTAACCTAAAACTATAATTAACTAACCTAAACTAACCTAAAACTAAAACTAAACTAACCTAAAACTAAAACTAAACTAACCTAAACTAACTTAAAACTAAAACTAAACTAACCTAAACATAAACTAGCCTAAAACTAAAACTTAACTAACCTAAAAAACAAAACAAAAAACAAAAAAACCTCACCTTGGAGAGGTAGGTGGAGGACGGCCATCGTAGGGAGGACGCCGGGGCGACGACGCTGGAGAAGGTCCACGGGGGCGGGGGCGGCTGGGGGAGGGCCGGTCAGGGGTGGGGCCGATCGGGGCTGGCGGCAGCATGGGGGCTAGCGGCAGCACGGGGGCTCACAGCCGAGAGAGGGGCGGCCGGGGGCTGGCGGCGGCACGGGGGAGGGGTGGCCGGAACCGCGGGAGCTGGTGGCGGCACGGGGGAGGAGCGGCGCGGGGGCTGGGGGCGGCGAGGGGGCTTACGGCGGTGGTCGTAGGGGTAGGCGGGAGAGAGTGAGGGAGGAAAGAGTGAGAGGAGTGAGAGAGAGGAGTGGGGGCGGACGGCCGTTAGTAGGGCATCCCTTTGTCGTCCGCCCCCGGACGGTGAAGAGGGGAAGGGCCAACGACAATGGGGACCAGACGATAAAGACCCCGTCCGATTGGACCTGGCCAAGCCCAAGGTCCACTAGGACCGACATTAGCTCTTTGTCGTCTGCCCTGGCTGTCTTTGCCGTCTGGGAGCAGACGGCAAAGAACTGGCACATGGCAAACAGTGCCTTTGCCATGTGCCAGTTCTTTGTCATCTGCTTTTTAACAGCCGACGGCAAAGAGCATCTTTGCCATGTGTCAGCAAACGACAAAGGCCTGGCACATGGCAAATAACTAAATTCCGGTAGTGATTTGAATGGAACTAACCCGGACTGACGTTGTTTTCAGCTGAACTACCATTGCATTGTTTTTTGTGCAAAAATAAAAGTTCTCGGAATGGAACGAAACTTTTTGAAGAATTATTTTGGAATATATGAGGAATATTGGAGCCATAAGCCACAAGAGAGGGGGCCCAGGGTGTCCACCCTCCACAAGGGCATGCTAAACCCCCCTGGCACGGTCTGGTGGAGCGTGCCCACCTCATGGGCCCTCTGACCCTAATTCCAGCGCTATAAAATCCTCAATTTTTAGAAAAAATCAGAGAGAAAGTTTCATCGCGTTTCACGATACGGAGCCGCCGCCACCTATTGTTGTTCATTGGGAGGCCAGATCTAGAGCCCGTTTGGGGCTCCAAAGAGCAGAATCTTCGATCTTCGTAATCACCAATCCTTTTCCAACACCAATTCCATGATGCTCCCCACAGGGAGCAAGCAATTCCTTCGTAGGCTTGCTAGTCGGTGAGTGATACGTCTCCAACGTATCTATAATTTTTGATTGTTCCATGCCATTATATTATCTGTTTTGGATGTTTTATATGCATTAATATGCTATTTTATATCATTTTTGGGACTAACCTATTAATCTATAGCCCAGTGCGAGTTCCTGTTTTTCCTTGTTTTTGAGTTTCGCGAATAAGGAAAATTAAACGGAATAAAACCTCCGGAATGATTTTTTCTAAAATAAAAGGAAGCCACGAGACTTGAGAACCAAGGCAGAGGAGCTTCCACGAGGCCACAGGCTCGCTAGCTGCGGCCAGGGGGTACCCTGTGCCAGGAAGGCTTGTGGGCCCCTAGCAACTCCCCTAATCCTAATCTTCGGCCTATAAATACCCAAATATTCCATCATTATCAGAAAGAGCCACGAAAACACTTTTCATCCACCAGAAGCCTCCTTTCTTGAGAGATCCAAACTTGGAGCCTTTTTCGGTAATCTGCCGGAGGAGGATTCAATCATGGAGGGCATCTAAATCAACTCCATTGCCCCTCCAATGATGCGTGAGTAGTTCACCATAGACCTATGGATCCATAGCTAGTAGCTAGATGCTTCTTCTCTCTCTTTGCTTCTCAATACCATATTCTTCATGATCTTCATGGAGATCTATCCGATGTAATACTCTTTTTGCGGTGTGTTTAACAAGATCCGATGAATTGTGGGTTAATGTTTAGATTATCCATGAATATTATTTGAGTCTTTCCTCAATTCTTATATGCATGATTTCATATCTTTGCAAGTCTCTTCGAGTTATTGGTTTGGTTTGGCCAACTAGATTGGTAATTCTTGCAATGGAAGAAGTGCCTAGTTTTGGGTTCAATCTTGCGGTGTCCTCACCCAGTGACAAAGTAGGGGTAGAGAGACACGTATTGTATTGTTGCCATCACAGGTAAAAAGATGGGGTTTTCATCATATTGCTTGAGTTTATCCCTCTAGATCATGTCATCTTGCTTAATGCGTTACTCTGTTCTTCATGAACTTAATACTCTAGATGCATGCAAGAGTCGGTCGATGTGTGGAGTAATAGTAGTAGATGCAAAATCGTTTTGGTCTACTTGTCATAGATGTGATGCCTATATGCATAATCATTGCCTTGGATATCTTCATAATT
Source organism: Hordeum marinum (assembly GCA_022496015.1). NCBI lineage: Eukaryota > Viridiplantae > Streptophyta > Magnoliopsida > Poales > Poaceae > Hordeum > Hordeum marinum. Next base: position 122,280,369 of record CM039672.1, read on the forward strand.
ATTCGCTTTTCTATCAATTGCTCGACAGTAATTTGTTCACCCATCGTAATACTTGCCATCATGAGAGAAGCCATCTAGTGAAACCTATGGCCCCCGGGTCTATTTTCCATATTATATTTTCAGATCTAAAACCAAAAATACCAAAAATACTTGCTGCCCTATTTTTACTTTTAATTTCACTTTCCGTTCAAGCATCCTATTATATCTATCTCTACTAGATCTCATCCTTGCAAATAACCGTGAAGGGATTGACAACCCCTTTATAGCGTTGGGTGCAAGAGTTTGATTCTTTGTGTAGGTACATCTATTGATGGCTCGCTTGTATCTCCTACTGGATTGATACCTTGGTTCTCAAAAACTGAGGGGAATACTTATCTACTTTGCTGCATCAAACCGTTCCTCTTCACGGGAAACCAATGCATGCTCGAGAAGTAGCAGTGAGGAGTTGGATGATATTCCTCATGTAATCGAGTTAGTTTTGTTAGGGCTTGATCCCTAGTATCCAGTATGTTCTAACATTGATGTTCCTATGACTTTGGCATGCTTAATGCTTGTCACTAGGGCCCGAGTGCCATGATTTCATATCTGAACCGTTTATGTTATCATCATTATATCTATGTTCTTGATCCGTTCTTGCCTAGTCATATACATGTATTACGTGTTATGATCCTTCAACCCAGGGTGACAGAAATCCGGATACTTCATAGTGATGACCGTAGTTTGAGGAGTTCATGTATTCACTAAGTGTTAATGCTTTCTTCCGGTTCTCTATTAAAAGGAGGCATTAATATCCCTAAGTTTCCTTATGGACCCCACTGCCACGGGGGGGTAGGACAAAAGATGTCATGCAAGTTCTTTTCCATAAACACGTATGACTATATACGGAATACATGCCCACACTACATTGATGAACTGGAGCTAGTTCTGTGTTGCCCTAGGTTATGACTATTATATGATGAAGAATAAAGTCCATTATACTCCCCTGAACAAAGTGGGTTGTTCACTTGACCCCGTGATCTATTTTTTGGATCCTTCTAGACCCCAAACAAAACCAAACCGGACAAAACACCCCCGGTTGGTTTGTCTCCAGTCGATGCTGATGTGGCACAGTCAACGGCGGTTTTGACCGGGTTGGGGCCTACTTGTCAGGTTGGACTGTTATAGAGTTGTCGTTCCAGTTGTGATCTGGATCAAAAATTCGCCACTTCCTAGTCCAAATCTCTAACCCTATTCTCCTTGCGCGGCGCCGCCAGCTCCATCGCCGTGTCGCCGGACGGCGTGAGCGCCGCCGGCGATGGAAGCGCGGCCCCGGTTGTCGCAGCAGCCTAGGCGAGCCGTAGCTTGCTGGATCAGCGGTTCCCGTAGGAGGTGTGGTGGTGAGGAGAGCCGTATCTTCGTCGAGAGGCGATTCATGTGTTGATCTCAAGCACTCCGGCCATGGATGCGCTGGAGCTGTGCTTTGGGCGAGCAGACAATGACGCCGGCAGCCATGCTGGCAACCTTGCGGCAGTGTTGCGGGGTGGTGCCGTCCGAGGTGGTCATCGAGGTTGCGTTCCCACCACACAACCTGTGGCTGACCTTCTCGACAGAGGAGAAGTGCACTGATGTTCTCCTTTCGTCAATGAAGATCAAGTGTTGTCGGCGTTGCATTCAGTTTTCGCGTTGGAGCAGAATGGTTCATGCTGAGCCAAGTGCTCTAGAGTACAAGGGCATGCTCGGCTTCGAAGGCCTCCCTAACAATGCATGGATGACAGCATCCGTGAAAGATGTTCTCAAGCAGCTGCGTGGCGAGTTGATCGAGATCCTACCACTGGCAAGCCGCCGTGAGCTCGAGGTAATGGCTTGGCTTCGTGACCCTTTCTTTGTTGGCAAGGTGGTGACAATTGAGATACCTGAGCCAAATCTGACAAACAAGCCACCCGAGTCCATGGATGAGTATGAAGTAATGCAATTTGAATTGGGTGTCTACGGACCATCATCGCCGAGGAAGAAGAACACCTTACAGTATTCTGTCATTTGCCACATGAAGGAGGTTGTCGATCGTGGTCCTCTGCTTGTTGAAGGACTGCCTAATGAGTGGCTTCTAGGAGAAGGCGAGGACCTGACTCGCAAGCATATCTTCAAGACTGTGCTGGGCAAGATCGATGGCACTGACGATGCTGAAGCAGTTTTAGTTTGTATCTTGTTATTTGGCACTTTGGCACTTGGCTTGTTGTACTATGTGTTAAGAATCTGTAGTGTTGTACTATGTGTTAAGTTCTACTTTATGCTGGTTGTTGTGGTAAAGCAACTGTACTTCTTGGTGTGTTCTAAATTTGTGCCAAAACTGTGCCAAATATTTGTGTAATGTGATGTGCTATGTTGTCTAGTGAAATGGTAGAATTGTGAGCTTCTTCGTTTGTGCCAAAATAGAACATATTTTGCCAAGCTTCTATCAAAATGAATTTTTTTTCAAAAGAGAACATAGTAAACAGTAGCATTCTGTAACTTAACACACATTCTGCAACTTAACAGTAACAAACACAAGTTCATCAAACTAGCACAGCACCAGCAACCTACTAACAATTTGAAGGTTGTAAACAACAGAAAGTTTCCTACTTAACCCCTCAATTCATCAAACATGCTAATCCTTGTAGATTTCCTCCTTCTCTGACTAGAACTAGCACCAGGTGTTCTGTTTGCTTGTTTTGGAGGCCTTCCCTTTCTAGGCTATTGTGAAGCCTGTGTTTGAGTTGGCTGCTGTGAAGACTGGGCTCTCCCTCCTGTAGCTTGATATGAAGACTAGGCTCTCCCTCCTGTAGCTTGCTGTGATGTTTGAGATGCTTGTTGTGAAGATGGTGCCCCCCCTTGTAGCCTGTTGTGAAGACTGGGTTGTAGCAGTTTCATTTGCTACTCTTTGAGATGTCCTTGGAGGATTTTCCTACATGACATACAAAAGAAACAGTTGTTAGGTGTTGCAAACTGCTGAAATTTCTCAAGTACAAAACATATAAAAATCATTACACACTTTTTTCCTCTTCCTATTCTTGTACTTTCCCTTGTTGGGGTTAGTATTGCATTTCTCATGTTGTGCCCAGGATTTGCACATAAGCTACACTTGATCTGTGTTCCAATCTTGGAGAGTTTGTGTGCATGCTTAGGAGGCTCAGCTCCACCTCTTCTTCTCTCTGTCCTGGGCCTCCCACGCATTTGCAAATAGTCTGGAACTAATGGTCTAGGTCTATCAAATATTGCCCAGCTGGGCATGCCCTCCATCGGCATCATGACATGTTGTAACATCCCAAACTTTGGAATGTTATAATAATTATGAGAATGATTGTTTGTTTGTTTGAGTGATTGAAAGTGAGTGAAATTTGAAACTTTTTGAAACTTTTGAAAGTTTGATGAGGGGGAATGAAATTACTTTCCCAAAACTTTCACTCTGCATTTTGATCACCAAGAATTCAAATTCATTTCACCACAAAACCCTAGAGTGAAGATGACATGACTTCTTCCATTTTAAGAAATCAAACAGGATTTGAAACTGGTTTGACTTTCATTTGAAAATATTTCAAAGTCAGAAACTTTATGCAACTCAATGATTTTCATGAGAGAGGATAATATGACTTCTTCAAATTATATGAAATATGAGTTGGAAGTTTAAAATAAAGCTTTGAAAAGTGAATGTGAAAACCTCTGGATTTTCTTTTGGAATTATTTCATATTGGATCCTATTCAAATTTCAACATATTCAAAACCCCTTGTCAAATATTTTGAGAGGAGTAATATGACACTCCAAGCCAGGGGCATCTTGGTGAAATATTTGAGCAATAAAAACCAGGGGTTGTTTTGAAAATAATTGCAAAAGGATTTAAAAACAAATAGGCAATTTCTGAAAATAAATTTTTTTCAAGTATTCAAATGACAAAATAAAAATGTCCATTAAATGGAATTTATTCTCCTGATAATTCTGCTATGAAACTTTTTATTTTTAGGAATGTATTTATTTGTAATTTAATGTTTTTCATTCATTGGAAAAAAATAAAAAAGGAAACCTTTTAAAGGCTTTTAAGACTGCCGGCCCAGCCCCCCCTAATCTCGCCCGAAATCCCTCCATGTCGGTCGCCCGATGCCGCAAACCCCGCCTCCCTCTCGGTAACGCGTGGTCCCCACCACCCGACCAAAAAAACCGCCGATCACCTTCCTCCTCCATCCCCTCCCCTAACCTCGCCGGCGACGATCCTCCCCTCATCTCGCTCCTCCTTTCCTATTCTACCACCCGAGGCCGTCTATAAGAAGCCCTGCCACCCCTCGACCTATCCCCCATCTTTCCCCCAACCCCGTGCTCTCCCCTCGCCGGAATCCCTCGCCGGACCCGAGCGTCGCCGCCTCGCCCCTCCTCCCCTAGCGCGTTACCCCGACCACCCCGCCGCTACCCGAGCCCTCCAATGACCTCGCCGCACTCTCCCTCACCTCCCCATCCCCCTGCCCAAGCCCCGGACCCCCCAGAGCCCCAGTGCCAACGCCATCGCCGGAGTTCGAATCCCCACCGAAGCTCAAGAAGCTCGTGGTCGTCGCCTCCATCGCCCCCGAGCCCCTCCGACGCCGCCATTGTCTTCGTCGTCCTCTCCTGTGTTGAACGGAGCCAACGCCATCTCCGGAGACCCCCTGGAGCCGTCGCCCGCTTCGTTCCTGAGCCGCCACCGTCACCGAGCCCTCACCGGACTTCACCACCGCCGCGGTGAGCCTCCACCCCCTCTCAACCCTCTGATCTGGATCCGACGATCCAGACTAGATTTAATTAAAGTAGTTTACCGTTTTCCCTTAGTGATCGGTTACCCGCCCGCAAACCCTCTCGCGCACACACCAGTACCAATCAGGAAGCGCCACGTGTACCCCCTGTCCGTTAGTATTAGTTTTCTTTTTCTGTTTTGTTTTAGAAAACAGAAATAGTTCTGATTTTTTTTCGTATCTCTTTAATGTTTTTAGTTGTTTTTAATTGATTCTTTTTGCATTGTGTCACAAATTTTATCTAGTTTCTGTAGATGCCAAGTTTGACCATATTTGAATGTTTAAATTTGAATTTAAACAGATTTGATTTAAATTTTGTTTTCTGAATAACTTGAGTTTAAATATATATTTTTGATTGATTCTTTTTGCTACTTGTCACTAGTGATCTTAGTTATCATTACGTAAAGTTTGGGAATTATTTGGATAAATTTGATTAGTGTTCTTAACCAAAACAGAATCTGTTTTAGTTTCCTATTAGTTTAATTAGTTTGATTTTCCTTTGATTTAATTTGAAATCTGAATTTTATTTAACTTATGTTTTAGATTTCATTTAGTTCTGTTGTTCTAAACTTTAGTGATTTACTTGCTGTTAACAAAATATATTTGTTTAGTTTATAAAATTTTATTGTAGGGACCTATACACATTTTCAAATAGGTATAGTTGATTTCAAGCAAATTAGTTAGTAATAACTCTTTTAACAAAAGTTTTAAGTAATTAGATTCTGTTTACAAATAAAGTTTTAATCTTTTCTGTTAAGAAATGTTTTGTGAATAAAAATAGTTTAGTTACTATAGGAATTTATATCCCTCTTCATTAGGTAATGTTTTATAAGACAACTTAGTTTTAGTAGAGTTTATTTTCACAAAAGTTTTAGATGATTTAATTCTATTTTATAATAAATATTTTATTAATTATTTTCTGTTAACTATTAGTTTTGTTACAAAATAATAGTTTTGTTTATATTAATGATAGTTTAGCCACCTAAACTTAGAGCCCATAGCTTTGTCTTGTTTTGTTTTGTTGAGATGCTCTAGTATTGCTAGTTGAGTCTTATTGAAAATATTTAAAATAAATGTTTTGCAAAGGTTTAATTTCTATTAACTGAGTGTTATGTATTTTTGTTATTTATTTTGTTTTCTTGTTGTTAAGTTTATTATGCAAAAACCTATGTTTGTTTAGAGTGATGTTTTCATGATTTCTAGTTGTTCTTCAAAAGTAATTCTTTTGCTAAGTAAAATATTTACTAAAATCCTTTTGTTTTATTTTACTTTGTTTTTGTTTTTTTACTAGTTGTAGATGAAAACTACCTTAGTTGTTTTTATGAAAACTTTCTTGACTTTGAGTTTTGTCTTAAGTGTTTCTTTCATCAACCTTGTTGCTTTTGTTTCTTGTGTTACCTTGTGATTGTTAGTTTTGATTGCTAGAAGTGTTTGCTTATGAATGCAATGTTTGTTATATAGATTTTCATCGGAGAGTGACGAATAGTCTATCAAGTTATTTCTGAGAGCGATCTTTCTCTTCATCAACAGTACAGGCAAGTTCACTTTGACCATCTATTTCATACCTATGTTTTTATTACATGTAGTGACATCATTTCAACAAATCCCTCCCATAGTGTTATTGAAATTCTTTTAGTTGAGTAGAATGCATGAGGTAGGAACCCACCACTTGTTACTAAAGCCCCGGGAACGTTAGTTAGTTCAATGCTATGCTAAAGTAGACGGGGTCTGGTATGAGTGTTCGTGAGTGGTGTGAAGAAGGACTCTACGTCAAGACGACATCTTCAAGACCTCAAGAATTCGAGACTCGAGAAGCAAGTTTTCAATACACACTACTGGGTGAGGGATGGTTGAAACGGTACCCTAGAGAAACCAGCGGATTTGCCTAGGTGTTGCTAGAGATGGCTAGTATTCACGCGGAAAGCCTCACCCAGACCCAAAGGGAAGGACGAATACTTCATGCCCGGAAGCTTACCTGTCTAGCCACAAGTCATTATGGGCTCTGGCTTGGTCGATCTTTGTTGTGACTCTACTGGGCAGTGCTACGAGATGTAGTCGACGTTAGGATTGGATGGGCATTGTCGGACAGTCAGGGAAGCACTCTGAAAGACCATGTTTCGTTCATCCTGTTCTCAAACACCATGCAGTGCGAGGACTTTCCAGGAGGGAAAGAATCTTGTGGGTAAAGTACACAACACTCTGCAGATTTAAAACCTAATCGATTAGTCGTGTCCCCGGTTACGGACAATTTGAGCCTCTGGACTTGGATCTATCTCTGAACTCTCAACACTGGACTGATAACTAATTGTGGGCAACTTAATGATACTTGTGGGCAATTGAGACATTGGTTGGTGGAGCCATGTCATGATAGGTAACTCCATAGTGAAATTCCTGATATTCCTTTGTTGTAGGAAAATAAAATCAGCTTTTACGCAAAAACTTAGACACAGAGCCACAAAGCCTTTGCATATAGAATAGCCTTTATTCTTCTGTTCTACTATGGTGATCTTGCCAGTACATTCAATGTATTGACCTACACGGCTGCAACGTCTTATGTTGTAGATACTCTTCTACGACGGGTAAGAGTACGATTCAGGGTTACGGTCCGCACTCAACTTGCCGTTGGTGTTATTGGGACTCCACTCTCGTTGACTGTATCCGCTGCTATTTTAAGGTATATATCAGTTTTATGTTAATTACATGTGATTGCACTTTGATATATACATTGATGTACTATGTGTGCCAGCATACTAATCCAGGGATGCCACAGAACACATAGAGGCTTGACTCGTTTTGAGTCGGGTCGCTACACATGTTCATATGTCTTGTTGTAAGCCTCAATTCTATAGCAAGGTGAAATAAATGAATCAATGTTATCAGGGCCACACTGTGAAGCTCCTAGAGCATGAACACATGGAATTTTTGACAATTGCTAGTATCTACAAGAACATGTTCGTGGTTGCAAGTCAACTTTGCATCCATGATGTCATAACTTCACCTCATATCCATATTTTCCATTCCATATTGTCTCACACTTCTCAATAAGTTGTATCAACTTGTTCACCTTTTTGAGGATTTTGTGACAAATTGTTCCATTCCATTTGCCAGGCATAGCTCTATTAACATGAATCCTTACTCTCACCTTTCCTCTGATTGCTTGTAATAGGAAGACCTCTATATTCCACTATCCAATTGTTAAAACTTTCACACATATTGTTGTCCACTGAATCACAGAATGATCCTTCTTTGAACCATGCTCTACACCAATGTTAGGGTTTGAGGACGGAGGGCAGGACAACGGTCGTGGGAGAAGCAACAGGTTGGGGAAGATTCATGGGTTGCACCATCGCCGCCGCCACCAACACTCCGATCATCGTTGCTGGTCGGAGTTCAGCGCTACCCCGAGGGAGCCATCAATGACGACAGGGGGGAGAAGAAGGGGGTTTATGTTCCAGATCAAAATGGAAATGACCGTGTTTAACAGTCCAACCTGAAAAGTAGTACCCACCCCGGTCAAAACCAGCGTTGGACTATGCCACATCAGCAGCGACTGGAGAAAAAGCAGCCGGGTGTGTTTTGTCCAGTTTGGTTTTGTTTGGGGTCTAGAAGGAGCCAAAAAATAGATCAGTGGGTAAAGTGAACCACCCACAATTTTTAGGGGAGTAAAATGGACTTTTTCCTATGATGAATATCATCCAACGAATACACCAATCTAGTGCCTACGACTTTCCAATTATTGTTCTTGCTAAGTTACTACTACTGTTGTTACTATTGCACTTGCTACAAAACAATGACTGCTACTATTGTTACAACTACTATTAATATTACTACTTCTATCAAACTATCATATTATTGTGCTATTGATCACTTTGTTGTAGATATTTATCTCCAGGTGTGGTTGAATTGACAACTCAACTTCTAATACTCTCAAATATTCTTTGGCCCCTCTTGTGTCGAATCTATAAATTTGGGTTGAATACTCTACCCTCAAAAATTGTTGCGATCCCCTATGCTTGTGGGTTATAAAGAGAATGGTACCTAACATAATCTTGAAAGAATGTCTAATCATGGCATGAATATTAAGATACCAGTGATTCAAAGCAATAGTGTATCATTTGACAAGAAGACATCCATACACAGATTTACTAGCGAACAATCATGTCCTTCCAAAATAACAAGGCTAAAGAATGCTATCCCTACAAAATCATATAGCTTGTCATGCTTAGTCTTCCTAGCATAACATATAAATCATGAGCACCCAAGTGACAAACCAAGCAATTGGATCATTCTTTTTAACGCGCTTTAACTTTTTTATTACTCACGCAATACATGAGCGTGAACCATGGATATAGCATAAAGGTGGAATATAATACTGTGGTCGGTTTCAAAGGGGTGAAAGTGGAGCAGAAAATCTCGCATCAACTAGGGGTATCAACGTGCTATGGAGATGCCTATATGTCGGTGCACTAGAGTTTTGGGTTCTCTAGTGCCCCTTACTCGTGCACGGGTAGTAGTAGCCACTCCGGTGGCAAGGCCCGACAGGGAACTACTAGATGCAGAAGCAGGGAAATCAAGAGAGTATCCAAACAAACAATCAAGATCAAGACCGAAGGCTATACCCCCGGCAAGACCATGCCGGGATGGCCTTCAAAGCCCCGGCAAGATCCCGCCAGCGTAGAGGCCAGGTGTCACCCCACCTGGGCACGTGTCGAGGCGTCGGTGATGGAGGAGGCTAAGCGGTGCCGAAGGGACGGGGTCCTATCCCGTCCCGTAGACGGTCAGAGGCACCTGACGGAGCATTAAATGTGCCTGTCTTACACCGTCAGTGTTAGGTAACATAGCATTGTAGCACTATACACCCCGTGTACGTACTATACGTCACTGTTGGGATCCCCTTAGTCATATAAAAGGAGGCCCATGGCGTTATAGTGGAGGATCTTTCGACCAATCTTCTAGCTCGCACGCATAGCGGCTGTGCTCCATCGCCCACACAGTGCTCTTGTGTCTAGAACCCAATAACACCCATAATACACAAAGCGGGAGTAGGGTTTTACGCTTCTCAGTGGCCCGAACTTGGGTAAAAATCCCCCGTGCTGCTCGTTTGTCCTGTACTTCACGCACATTCGTCTGCCAGCCGAACCGAAAGGGGTCCTCCTGATCCCATAGGTGTTCGTCCCCCACGACATCTATGGTGCGCCAGGTAGGGGAACTGGTTGCGTAAACCTGGTCCAACGATCAGCACGTCCATTCTTTCATCGTATCCATCGCCATGGCTCCCAAGAAGAAGGGTTTCACGGTGGTGGAACCCTTCACATCCGACGTGCCCGTAGTCGCCCAAGTGGGTGACGGAGTGGATGCGGGCGGAGGAAGTAGAGACCCTGCACCGGTGGTCAAGGGCGAGGAAGCGACGACGCCCGGAGCGGAGATGCTCACGATGGAGGCGGACACACCCATGTCGGTGGGTCTCAGGACAGAGCTATACCGCCTATGGGTAGTACAGTGAACTCCAGGGATGGAAGGGCACCCTCATAGACACCCACGCCAATGTGTACACCGCGACCTTCTCAGGACGCACGCGAAGATGAACACCACGATGTCGGTGGTTCCCAGCGTCCCCACAAAAAAGCTCATGCGCATCGCTCCCAAGATGCGCGGGACCAGCATGCACGCCAAAATGCTAGTGGGAGTGGCATGCAATCGTGGGACCATGACGGAGCTCCTTCTAACACGGTTAGGAGTCATAGCACCTCGCGTTCATCGCGTCGTTCGCTGCCGACCACATCGGAAGAAGCAATGGCGCGGGCACAACTGCTCCCGAACTTCTCTCCTGCTGCGGAGAAGCTCGATGAGTGGAGAGCCACCATTCAAAGCCTCCTAAGGCTCGTAGATAAGTTTCGGTCCACCGAGCCGGCTCGCGTCAGTGGCGAGAAGGCTGGAGGTGGTGCGACCATAGTGCACTCTCCTCCACAGCAACAACGTTGGTCACCGACTTGTCAGACCGACGCTTGTGACGGTTACTAAATGGTTTCGTCTGATCCATGGACTCGCCACGATCAGCGTCAAGTCCTTAGGGAACAAAGAAAAGAAGACGCTCAGACTACAATCGAGCGGCGACAGGAAGCGCGCCATCAATCTGATAAACATGCGGGGCCCACTATAGACAAATCCGCGCCAGGGTATCTTGTCAGCCTAGCTTACGAGGTGGGTCATCCAGTGTTTACCCGTGAGCTACGGCGAGTCAAGTGGCCCAACTCCTGAACGTTCAAGCCAGAGGTCCCAGAGAAATATGACGGCAAGACTCACCCGTCGGAGTTCTTGAGCATCTACACCATTGTGGCGCAAGCTGCCGGGGCTCGCGATGACAAGATACTCGCCAACTACTTCTCGTTGGTGCTCAAGCCCAATGTCAGGTCATGGTTGATGCACCTGTCGGAGAATTCCATCACCTCCTGAGCAGACATGTGCCATGAGTTTGTTGGCGCCTTTACCAGAGGCCACCAAGCTCCTAGTCAAGAAAGTGACTTGCACATCATTGCCCAAAAAGAAGGCGAGACCTTGCGCAAGTACATTCAAAGGTTCAGCCGTGTGCATCACAACATCCCGGACATTCATCCTGCCATCGTTATTAGCACGTTCCACCAGAATGTTCGCAACCGTAGGATGCGTGAAGAGATGGCGATGAACAAGGTCAGGGATGTTGCCAAGCTTTATGCTATGACTCATAAATGTGCCCAGGCCGAAGAAGGGAGGAGACTCCCCGGTGAAGAAGCTGGCATTGGAGTCAACTCTGATGACGAACACGACACCTCCCTGGCAAAGAAAAACCAACGGTGGAACAAGAAGTGCAAGAGTAAGACTATGCTTGTCGTCGATGGATCCGGCAACGTCGACACCACCAAGAAAAGTAAGGTTGACATTCCCGGCAAGAAGGTTGTCGGGTGCACCTCGTGTCAGGCCTTGGCGTCCGTCGACAAGACGGGAGGCTCTGACAAGCAGTACTGGAAGATCCATCACACCAAGGGCCACGACCTCCAAAACTGCCGACAGGTTGAGAAACTCGTCGAGAAGGAGAAGGCTAAGTATGTAAGACGAGATAAGGAGAAAGCCCAAAATGGTGCAGAAGAGTCCGGCAAGAAACGCAGCGAGCGAGGAGGTCACCGCGACAAGGCCAAGAAACAGAAGGAGAGGCCCGCTCGAGGCCGCGACGAAGAAGGAGGGCATGACGATTGCAATGAACAGGATGATGAGTCTAGCTAGCATGAGTTCCAGATGGCTACAAAGATGATGTGCATCGAGGGAGATGCCTCGTTGCATTCCTCTCACCGCCAACTCAAACAGTGGGTGCGTGAGGTTAATGCGGCGGAGCCATCTGTCAATGCCCAGAAACCTCTGAAGTGGTACAACACTCCTATCATTTTTTATGTCGAGGATCACCCTGATCGCACAACCACAGTCGGGTGTATGCCATTGTTGGTTTCACTGACAATCCGCAACCTCAAGGTGATAAAAATGCTAGTCAACAATGGGGCCAGCCTGAACTTAATCTCGCCAGACGTCATCTAGAGGTTACAAATTCCTGATGAAGATCTTGAGCCGACAGGCACATTCCAAGGGGTCAATTCAGGGAGGACTCAGTCGAAGGGCAAGATCACACTACCGGTAACATTTGGTAGTGACATAAATTTCAGAACAGATAAGATCGTCTTTGACATCACCAAGATCTCATTGCCATACAACGGTATCCTTGGCCGCCCAGCACTGGCCAAGTTCATGGCAGCCACCCACTTCACTTACAATGTGCTGAAGATGCCCGGGACAATGAGCGTCATCACGATCAACTCTGACAAGAAAGGAGCACTCATCTGCGCCGACCAACTCTAGCGGGAGGCAGTTGTAGCACCTGCCGCCAAGGCACTTGCTCCCGCGGCAAGGCCTCTGGCGCACATTCCGGCAAGCGCACCTCCTCAAAGTGTTGCGCTCCCATTGATGATGTGCCAGAGAGCTCCACTAGCAAGAACAAGAGGTCCAAGGCAGCTCCATCAGAGACCAAAAAGGTGCCCCTCGAGGAAGATGGCACGGGGGGAACTTTCACCATAAGTTCCACCCTCGATGACAAATAGGAGAGTGTGCTCGTTGCCTTCCTGCGAGCGAATGTCGATGTGTTTGCATGGCAACCGTGTGACATCCCCGGTGTTCCCAGGGAGTAGATTGAGCACCATCTTGCTATCTATCCTCATGCGCGTCCCGTCAAGTAGAAAGTGAGGAAGCAAGCCTTGGAAAGACAAGAATTCATTGCCAAGGAAATTAGAAAACTGGATGCAACAGGTCTGGTCAGAGGGGTGCTCCACCCAACATGGTTGGCCAATCTCGTCGTAGTGCGAAAGGAGAATGGGAAATGAAGGTTGTGTATTAACTATACAGATCTCAATAAAGCATGTCCAAAAGATCCCTTTCCCTTGCCGCGCATCGACCAGATGGTGGACTCCACTGCCAGATGTGACCTGTTATCGTTCCTCGATGCATACTCAGGGTACCATCAGATCTTCATGTTGAAGGAAGGCGAAGAGAAGACCGCATTTATCACCCCATGCGGTACATACTGCTTCATGCGAATGCCTTTCGGGTTGAAAAGTGTTGGTTTAACATTTGCAAGGGTGGTCCAGATTGGTTTTGAACCCCAGTTTCATAGGAATATGGAAGCTTATATGGATGACATAGTGGTCAAAACGAAGGACAAGGAACCACTAATGCAAGACCTAGAAGAGACGTTTGCAAATCTATGCAAGATCAACTTAAAGCTCAATCCCGAGAAGTGTGTGTTTGGCATTCCGCCCGGCAAGCTTCTTGGGTTCTTTGTATCTTAGCATGGGATTGAAGCAAACCCTGACAAGATCAAGGCAATTGAGCAGATTGAAGCACCAAAGCGCGTCAAGGATGTATGTCGTCTTGCCGATTGCGTCGCGGCTCTAAGCAAGTTCATCTCAAAATCCACTGAGCGTGCCATGTCGTTCTTCAAAATCTTGAAGAAGGCAGGTCCGATGAAACGGACTCCAGAAGCGGAGGCATCACTATAGGATTTGAAGAACTAACTCTCCTCTCTACCAACACTAGTCGCAACTAGGCCACAAGAACTGTTGCTGCTATACCTAGCGGCGATGACTCAAGTGGTTAGCACTGCGCTGGTGGTATAGAGGGAAGCTGACGAAGAGGTGACAGCAGGGGCGAGACCACCAAGCGATGAGCTAGGAACTCCCTTGGCAGGTCCTGATGCCGGCAAGGCAGAATCAGTACACACACACGAAGCAACGCAGAAGAAGAAGGGTTTGGGTGCAGTGCCCAGTTTATTTTGTCACTTCCCTCTTGCAGGGAGCTAGGTCGAGATACTCTGGTGTGCAAAAACTGCTTTTCAGCCTCCTTATGGCCTCGAGGAAGGTGCGCCACTACTTCCAAGAACATGAGATCATCGTCGTCACTCGCTTTCTACTAGAATGGATTCTGCGGAATCCAGATGCCACCGATAGGATTGTGGAGTGGGCTTTGGAACTTTCGAGCTTTGGTCTCAAGTTTGAAAGTACTTCAACTATCCATAGTAGAGCCCTGGCAGAATTCATTGCAGAATGGACTCCAATGCCAAACGAAGAGGTCCAAGAAACAGCTCTTCCCGGCAAGGAAACTGAGCAAGAATGGGTCATGTATTTTGATGGGGCTTTATCCCTGCAAGGGGCCGGTGTCGGCGTGCTACTTGTCGCACCCACCGGAGAGCACCTCAAGTACGTGATTCAGATGCACTTTCCCTGGGAGAGATCAACAAACAATACGGTAGAGTATGAAGGACTACTTGCCGGTCTCAGGATTGCAGCAGACCTTGGAATCAAGAAGCTCATCGTCATAGGTGATTCACAGCTTGTCGTCAAGCAAGTCAACAAGGATTATCAGAGCCCGTTGAGGGAGGCTTACGTGGATGAAGTGAGAAAGCTGGAGGAGCGCTTCGACGGCCTACAAACAGAGCACGTTCCTCGTGTGGAGAACAACATTGCTGATGAGGTGTCAAAGCACGCTGCCCTCAAGTTACCTGTGGAACCAGGAACTTTTGTGCTCGAGCTAACTCAGCCATCCATAGCATCGTCAACAAGGCAAGATAAAAAAAAGTTGAATTCCGACCAGTACTTGTCCACAGAGCTCCTAGAAGCCGCTGGTGAGGAAGTTGCCAGGAACGATGCCAAGCTTGTCGGGGAGCAACAAGGTCCGGCAAGACGCCAGGTCTTCCCTGTAGAGACAAATGCTCCCGCAGCAGAAGACATGCCTTTAGTCCTTGCCGTCGAGACCCAGGCTCTGGCATGGGCGTAGCACATTGTTCGGTTCCTCCAAATAGGAGAACTCCCTGAGGAACAAGAGGAAGCACAGAAAGTAGCCCATCAGTCCAGTATGTAGCAGTTTGTGGACGAAGTCCTGTGTAGAAAGAGTCCAAACGGTGTGAAATTGAAGTGCATTCCTTGGGAGGATGGACTGGAGCTGTTGGTAGAGATACATGGAGGCATATGTGGCTCCCACATAGGGTTAAGAGCACTGGTCGACAAAGCATTCCGACAAGGTTTCTTTTGGCCCACCGCGCTCCAGGATGAAACTGCGCTAGTAATCAAGTGTGAAGCATGACAGTTCCATTCAAAGAAGCTACATCAACCAGCTCAAACTCTTCAAACAATCCCTCTCTCCTGGTCATTTTTAGTCTGGGGCTCGACATCTTGGGCCCTTTCCCCGTGCTATCGAGGGCTTTGAGTACTTGTACGTTGCAATCGACAAGTTCACGAAGTGGCCGGAAGTGGAGGCAGTGAGAAAGGTGACAGCATAGTCAGCCATCAAGTTCTTCAAAGGACTAGTTTGCCGATTTGGTGTTCCCAACAGGACCATCACTAACAACGGCATGCAGATCACAAGTCGCACCTTCATGCAGTATGTCCAGGACCTTGGCAGCAAAATCTGTTTTGCTTCTGTCGCTCACCCAAGGAGCAACGGCCAAGCGGAAAGGGCGAATGCTGAAGTGCTGCGAGGGCTTAAAACAAGAACTTTCGACAAGTTGCACAAGTACGGAAGGCACTGGATTAATGAACTGTTGATGGTTCTTTGATCGATCAGAACGACACCAAATCGAGCCACCGGCCAGACACCCTTCTCCCTGGTGTATGGGGCAGAAGCAGTTCTCCCCACGGAACTCATAAACGGGTCACCTCAAGTGCTCTCTTATGATGAGCTTGAGCAAGAGCAGTTGCAACAAGATGACATGACGCTCCTTGAGGCAAACCGTCTTCGGGCTGCTGTTAGAGTTGCACACTACCAGCAAGCTTTGCACCGCTATCATAGCCGCAAGGTTCATGCCCGAAGCCTTGAGGAAGGCGACCTTGTTCTTTGGCATGTTCAGTCACCAGGCCTGGTGCAGTCCGCCTAGAGACCGAAGATGGCGTTCCGGTGAGCAACTCCTGGAATATCGAGCATATTCGTAAGTTCTACCCATAAGGCGCAGTTGCCGGGCCCCCTGGAAACCACCTTTCGTACAAGTATTGCCGGCAAGGCATGTGATCCTTTGTAAAAAGCCTGGCGCAAACTCTGTGCATAGCTAAATAACACCGAGCGTTCTGCAACTCTTGTCAATTTCCATGTCCACTTGTTTTGCATGCTTATCCAAGATGTTGCATTACACCTATTCCCGACAAGTACTAATGGACCGTCAAGGTTCCAGATCTCTACTTTCTCTTCTTTCTTTTTCTTAAAAGACAGAAGGTTCTCTCGCGTGCAAGTTTGTCGGGGGGTGAGATGGTTTGGACACCGGCGACGTCCAAAATTGGCATCTTGCGGGAAGGAGGGGAAAAGGTACCGCGATGGGAAGGAAGAAAAAGATAGGAGGAGGAGGCAGATTACAAGAAGAAAAAGATAGCAAGTGGCCTCCGACGAGAGCCTGGCCCCTCCTAGGCCAGCATTGCACAGAGGAGAAGACCAGCACTATGCAGACGAGAGGGGGGCTCCAGAAGCCGAAGTCCACGGGCCTGCCGGAAGATCCAGCTGGAAGATGAGGCAGCGCTCGGGACAAGGACCCCCTGCCAGGAGGGGGGGAGGCGTGAGGCTGACGATGATGGTGCGGCCGTTGATCAGTTAGAGCTTAGGTCATCGTATTCTGACTTGACGGCCTAGAGCTCGGACTCATCGTCGCCTTCACTGACACCGTCCTCCTCATCGATGTCGCTCAAGGAGGAGCTTTCAGCGCCGCTCGATCTCTCTTCGCAGCAGCTGAGACGGACGTCTGAGCGCCCATAAATCTTGACGAAGAGCATATCGGCCTCCATCATTTTGAATCGAAGGACGTGCCCATCATGGAGGTTGTGGGCACGGGCAAAAGTTTTCCAGTCGCACCTAAAGAACATGACGAGGCTCTCCGGATACTCGATGTCCACCCACGTGGTGCCATTACAGCAGCCATGCGCCCGCGGCCACAAAACGGGCGGCTTGTCGGTCTCCATCGCCCTGGCGAAAGGGTGAGGGAGGCGCAAATGGCTCTGAAGGGGACCGTGCAGTTTGAGGATGAACTCCAACACCATCCCTTCGGCGTGGGTCTCTTTGAGGAAGGGGCTTGG
Source organism: Hordeum marinum (assembly GCA_022496015.1). Classification (NCBI taxonomy): domain Eukaryota; kingdom Viridiplantae; phylum Streptophyta; class Magnoliopsida; order Poales; family Poaceae; genus Hordeum; species Hordeum marinum. The sequence continues at coordinate 122,297,762 of CM039672.1, forward strand.
TGTCGGAGGGAGAGGGGGAGCAGTGCTCCGTCTCCCCCGGCCTCGACCTCCACGGCGACCATGGCCCCTCGCGCTCCCCCCGCCACGTGTGCTCGGGTTACCCTCCACCTCTGCGGCGGAAGCGGTGGCATGATCCCGATGGGTACTCCTCCTGGATGCAGAGGATGGTGGCCGCCCTCGCCCCCTATTCATGGGTAAGGGCGGGCAACACTCGAGGTTTGGAAGAGGTGGAAGGGCAAGTTCTGGAGGTTCACGCTCGATGAGGAAGGAAGGATGGATGAGCATCGCCCTTGCTACCCCACAATTTATAGGGGGAAGCATGGGGGCTGGCTCTCCCCTGCTATAAGAGTCGCCGCCCACCTCCTCCAATAGCGCTGCCCACGATAACGGGGCAAACAGCAACCGCCCCATTGCTACAATCCACGGCGCTGAAGTTTCTACGACGGCCAGTACTTTAAGTCACGGGCTCCCGTTGTCGGCTCCCCACTACGCATGCGGCGCGCGTGGCGGAAACGGACTGACGCAACAACTGAAATAATTATTACCACTCCACACACGTATCCCATGACGCGCCCCTTGCGCACATCGTGAGGAGGCGTAGTAAGCAGAATGATTGCAATCGCAGGCTCCTGCCACGCGTTCCCATGCACTGTTTGGGCCTAGCCCAACAATGCCTCGCACTGTGTGTGGACCAGGCCTAGGGGCTCCTGACGGTGCACTAGAGTTTTGGGTTCTCCAATGCCCCTTACTCCTGCACGGGCAGTAGTAGCCACTCCAGCGGCAAGGCCCGATAGGGAACTGCTATATGTAGAAGCAGGGAAATCAAGAGAGTATCAAAACGAACAATCAAGATCAAGACCGAAGGCTATACCCCCGACAAGACCATGCCGGGATGGCCTTCAAAGCTTCGGCAAGATCCCGCCAGCGCAGAGGCCAGGTGTCTCCCCACCTAGGCACGTGTCGAGGCGCTGACAATGGAGGAGCCTAAGCGGTGCCTATGGGACAAGGTCTTGTCCCGTCCTGTAGACGGTCAGAGGCACCTGACGGAGCATTAAATGCGCATGTCTTACACCGTCAGTGTTAGCTATGATAGCACTGTAGCACTGTACACCCCGTGTACATACTGTACGCCGCTGTTGGGATCCCCTTAGTCATATAAAAGGAGGCCCAGGGCGTTACAGTGGAGGACCTTTTGACCAATCTTCTAGCTCGCATGCATAGCCGCTGTGCTCCATCACCCACACAACGCTCGTGTGGCTAGAACCCAAGCCCGAACCTGGGTAAAAATCCCCTGCGCTGCTCATTCTTCCCGCTCTTCGCGCATATCCGTCTCCCTGCTGAACCAAAAGGGCTCCTCCCGATCCCATAGGTGTTCGTCCCCCATGCACTATATATAGATATTAATACGAGGAGTAGGGATTGCCATGCAATGGATGCACTAGATCTATAAGTGTATGAAAGCTCAAGTGAAGCTAAGTGGGCATGCATCTAACTTGCTTGCCCATGAAGACCTCGGGTATTTGAGGAAGCACATCAATGGAATATACAATCCAAGTTCTATAATGATAAATTCCCACTAGCATATGGAGGTGACAAAACAAGAGACTCTTTGTATGAAGAACATGGTGTCACTTTGAGGCACAAGTGTGGAATAAGAGGTAGTAGCACTACCCCTTCTCTGTTTTCTCTCTTTTTTCTCAATCTTTTCTTTTTCTTTTTTTTTGAATATCTCTTTTTTTCGTCCGGAGTCTCTTCCCGACTTGTGGGGGGAATAATTGACTCCATCATCCTTTCCTCACGGATACAATGCCCTAAATAATGATGATCATCACACTTTTATTTACTTACAACTCGATATGAAAAATTGATAGGATGATATGACTCTATATGAATGCCTCTCGTAGTGTACCAGGATGTGAAATGATCTAGCGTAGCAAAAGATATCAAAAAATGGACAAGCCATGTAAATATCATGCTAGCTATCTTACGATCATGCAAAGCAATATGACAATGGAAGTACAAGTCATATATATGATGATGATGGAAGTTTCATGACAATATATCTCAGAATGGCTATGGAAATTCCATAATAGGTAGATATGGTGGCTATTTTGAGGAAGATATAACGTGGCTTATGTGTGATAGAGCGTATCATATCATGGGGTTTGGATGCACCAGCGAAGGTTGTACCAATCCTCAAAGTGAGAATGGGCAATGCATGGTACCGAAGAGGCTAGCAAATATGAAGTGGTGAGAGTGCGTATATCCATGGATTCACATTAGTCATAAAGAACTCACATACTTATTGCAAGATTTTATTAGCTATCTCGAAGCAAAGCACTACTCACATGTCCCTAGGGAGGAGATTGGTAGGAGTTAACCTCGTGCGCCCTCGATTATAATAGCACAAAGGATTTCAATCAAGGATAAATTATGCTCCAATCTTCATCGCATAACTAGACACTATATGTGCATGCTTCGAGAATCACAGACCTTAACATAAATATTTTTACTAATCCACAATCATCCACTGGTGCACCCAAATATTACTATCTTAAAATTGCAAAACTATTGCAGGGAATCAATCATATCATATTTCGTGATCTAGAAGTTTTATGTAGGTTTCTGTTGACTCTCTAAATAGGTATAAGTGAAGCATGAGAGTTTAATTCTTTCTACAAAAGAACACACTCTAATGAATATAAGTGAAGCAAAAGAGCATTCTACAAATAACAGTTTTCCATCAGTAGAGAAACACGCATCCAACTTCAAATGATATAAGTGAAGAACATGAAGCATTCTATAAAGCCATACTCAGAAGATATAAGTGAAGTGCAAAGAGCATTCCATAAATCAACCATGGACTTGCCCTTACCATCATGGTGCATTGCTAAAAGTAAAATAAAAGGTACATGACGCTCCAAGAATTTACACATATCATGTGAACAAAACAAGAACCGAGACATATCAATAATCCTTGAGGAAGAAAGATGGGATGCCTTGTGGGGCATCCCCAAGCTTAGATGCTCGAGTCTCCTTGAATATTTACTTGGGGTGCCTCGGGCATCCCCAAGCTTGAGCTCTTGCATCTCCTTATTCTTCACATATCAATATCTGCTCGATCTTCAAACACTTCATCCATACAAAACTTAACAAAACTTTCATTAGAAAGGTTAGTACATATAACATCAAACCCCATCATGTCTTGCCATCACATTATTGTATAATTATAATACAACATTATATAATGTATGATACCACAATTGTATGGATCCCAAGTAAATGGGGCTCGACAAGAACTCAAAGATAAGCACACAAAACAACTATAACATCAATCTGGGGAAAACAGGATAGTCTATAAAGATGCAGATAAATACCATACTTGTGTAACTCAACAAATTAGGAAAAATAACGAGTGATAAAACATTTGTATATAAGTAATGTATAAAAATTCAGAAACTTTTTCCGTTCCAGTAAAATTTGAAAAATCAAACACTACAGCCAAAGTTTCTGTTTTTGCACAACACATATCAAACAAGCAATTTAAACAACCTAAAGGTAACTCTTGGCACATTATTTTTACTTGTAGAATGCATGTGTGTTTCCACAGGCCTTTTATTATTTTTGTATAGTTGTATAAAACTCGGTGATATTTTTGCCCCTTTCAATGACATTGCATGGGACCCTTGTTGATGTTTTTAAGGCGACATAATCCATATTCATCTCTCTTATCCCCTTCAGTAATAAAAAATATGTGTAAATATAGCATGAAGTGGAAAACGTTGTTTTGGTGACTGAGCTCGCTGGGGCTCGAAAAAACTGAAAATTTTAAAATTCAAACTTTTATGTTTCAAAAAATCTAAAAAAGTTATGCAAGTAGACAAGAATTTTATGTGCATGTGTCTAAACTTTTAGGATGAAATACCTTGAAATGCAATATATACAAAAAAGATAAATTCATGGCATGGGAGGATGAATAGTATCATGTGTTAAAAGGCCCCAGATTGTTTTGCACAATCCTCATCTCAATGTGTATTGCCTTGAAAATGCACACACGTATGTGTTGTGCCTTCATGCATATTTGTAATTTTCAGAATTTTTTGAAACGTAAAAATATAAAATTTGAATCTTCAATTTGGAGGCCGATGTCCAAAAGAAAATTTTCCCATAAAGTGCCACTTTAAATCACTTTTTGGTAATTATTCTCCAAAAATGACTTGTTAGGGTATGTGATTTTATTCACTACATAAAAAAGTGTATGACATGTCTGTCAAAGCAAACAGCCGCTCTTCCCTTAAAATAGAAATCAACAATTCCTTTTCTTGTTATCTAAAAACATGATTCACTCTCTCACTCCGCAACACGTTGTTCACACTCATATCCCATTCCCCCAGCCAACTCACCCCACGCCGTCGTCATCTCTCCCCACCATGGAAAATCATATCCAAATAAAGGCCAGCTATATCAAGAAAAAACAAAAAACAAGTCAAAAATACTTTAACATTGTTATCTATCTTGGCACTGCTACTCATCTCACATGAAAGAGTATATACAAATGATAATACTTTTGCTCAATTCCCTTCTAAGCAACCTGATGAACATTGTAGTCAATGGCATGTCCTTGGTACTCAAACAATGAAGCTTATATTTCACTCCTTGTTTTCTTTAAGAATTGGCACATATTACAATCAAGTACTCCTAATCTCTTGGGCATATATTGCATCAAACGATAGGACATTGTACACAATTGTTTCCCTCCTCATGAACCAGAAGTTATTGGCCCTCGGGTGCACATTTGCACTTTGTCTGCTACCAACATGTGCCTAAACTGACAACATATTCAGCCCCCTGTCTAGCTTGAAACATCCATTGTAACCTGTCATGCACCGCCACTTCACCATCTGCCTCAACTTCTTCGGCTGCAGGGCTACTAGATATATCTCGGAATACCCACACCTAGCTCCTTCGGTTCAATGGTAGTACTGTTTTTCATGAAAATAGTTGCATTAAGAGTGAATTAATTCTAATCTTTCTTTGGTTATGTGCTATTTTGTGTCAAAACTTTGTCCACGGTACAAGAAAGGGCTATAATTCTTCGCTATTGCGCTTCTATACCAAAAAAGCTACGTACAAAAATGACTGGTCCTAAGATACTCCTGCTATCATTCATCCTATGAAAACAATACTAAATTGGTCCTATTGGTTTTATGGTAATTGTACATAAACAAGAAGGTATAATGAATGTAAGAATAAATGTAACTGGTGTGAGCACATATGGTATATATACCTCATTGTGGTTGTCGTACTTCTTGAGGCAAGTGGATCCCTTCCCTAATTATGTTCCCGAGTGGAGTTATTCAGGTTGATCTTACCCTGGTGGTATACTTCGTGGCTCTACCCTTTGTTAGTCTTCATACCAGGTTATATGTGCCTGAATGTTATAGGGACCTACATCCTTGATCCCATGCTTATCAATCTTGGTGGAGTCGACGAGGTCAATGTTGGCAATATTGCAATTATGGAGACACATTTTATAATGGAAGTAACATGATGAGACTCAAATATTGTACTGGGATTTGCAAGCATCATGTTGAACCCCAAAACTCGAGTCATTCTTGCTCTTGAGGCTAAGGTACAACTTGGTAGCACTCTCTTCGAAGCAGAAGTGTTGGAACCTTATATTGTCTTTGCCGGTCTTTTGTTACATCAGGATCTCACCAGACTTCTCGGAACAACCATCTATGAAAACAAATATGTTAAGAGACATTGGAACAAAGAATTTACAGTACGGGGTTTGTTAGCCTGTACTAATCCACTGAACTTTGAAATAAATAAATGTTAGTAGTTATATCAAAGCTAGAGGATGAACAACACTACTGCTCTCTCCAGGACATAAATCAACGAATTCTAGACTAACAATCCTGATCTGTAGGAATAAACAACCAGGCACAGCTACTTTGCATAAACCATGAAAATATATAAGAAGTTCACTGTGTTCAACTGAAAAATAGCACATGAGTATTGTGATGCCCCGAATTTCGTCCGTACGCTAAACATACACGCAATGTGTACGACCAAGATTAGGGGCTCACTGATCAATATCACAACACAACTCTAGACACAAATTAAAGTCATACATCTTCATATTACAAGCCAGGGGCCTCGAGGGCTCGAATACAAAGCTCGACAAACACGAGTCAGCGGAAGCCAATAATATCTGAGTACAGGCATAATTTAACCAAGTTTTTCCTTAAGAAGGCTAGCACAAACATAACAACGGATCGAAAGAGGCGAGGCCTCCTGCCTGGGAACCTCCTATCCTACTGCTGGTCGAGGGCCGCCTCCACATAGTAGTAGGCTCCTGCGGTGGTGTAGTAGTCGCCTCCGGTGTACTCCATCTCCTGGGCTCCATCGTCTGAACGCAGAATGGTATCGAGGGGGAAAGAGAAAGCAAAGCAGCGGTGAGTACTCATCCAAAGTACTCGCAAGACTGACATCAGAACTATGCTAAGTATGCATCATTATCAAGAGGTGGGGTTATATCTGGACTGACTGCAGAAAGCAAGAATAGGGGGAAGGCCTAGTCCTATCGAAGACTAGCATCTTCAACAACTTGCAGCATGAGAAGAGAATAGACTGGTGTCGGGACCCCGATCCTAAGTCATATGATTCCATACTGTAACAAGCCACATCACTTTGTGGCCTCACGCACGGTACTCCACGGCTGCCACCTTACCTTGGCCGGGACCGTTTGCGTCTTTTGGCTCACGTATGTGAACATGTCGCTGGCAATCACACAACAAAGAACCCGGGCCGACATAACTAGTCATAGAACACAAGTGGCACATCGTACGGAAACAGGCATACATAACCGAGTAATGCAGTTGTCGGCCTCAAGCGTGTGTAGACAAGTCATAGCAAGTTACAAGGACTCCATTACGTCGCGAGACACGAATGTCACTGCACGTAGACGAGTCGTAACAGGCTACAGGGACTCCATTACATTGCGAGACATTTCCCCGAAGGGACAGACACAGCAGCAAAGAAGGATACATGCCGGTCAATCAATGTGTCCGGAGCAGTAGCAAGCTACCATGGCTAGGTGGAAGCACAAAGAGGCAGTTTCCCGTAAAGAGTACTACTGAAGGCACACGACTAGGTGTCGGATCCCATACATACCGTTGCACGTCACACGTACGCACGACATGCCCGATATGCATAGATACAACTATGGCATCACAACATAACCATACAACAACATAACTTTTATTTAAGAGGCTCAGACGAGCCTTGCATAATATGTTCTTACAGATAGGGGTCACATGACCCGACACTCAAGTCATACAAACATAGTCATACAAACTAGCGAAAACTTAAGTTGTCTGAGTACAGACGGCAAAATATAAAAGAGGCACATGGCCTGACTATCTACAGCCCACCACACGGGCAAGATCGTAGCTGGGACACCAGCTATTCGGCATCGTCAACGTCTAGATAGAACCCACCTGATGGGTACTGGTTTTCTTCTGCAACATTAATTAAACAAGGATGAGTACAATCGTACTCAGCAAGTCTTTAAAACAGACCTAGTTATTTATGCTCATGTATCATCAAAGGGGTGGTGGAGTTTATGCAGAAAGCCAGCTTTGACGCATGGCTAACCTACACTACTCAGTTTAACACTCTTTGTTACAATTTTACTTATCGCACACGAGTCCACTAACTCCATCTCAATACACCACCATGGACTCACCTTCCCCTTCCGGAAGAGTGCCATCCACGATACTCACACTTGTCTTGAGATTTTTAGAAGTATCCATTTGATTATCTTTGAACAACATAAGTTCTCCAAGTAATCCATATCCGAGGACGCGGCTATTCGAATAGTTTCATACCCTGCAGGGGTGTACTTCTTCACACATGCTCTCGCCACTTATCGCTGTGTGCCATAAACCATGCACCTCGGCAACCTTCAAGCGGATGCCCAGCGAGGGAGTCGGCCACGACCGTCAATCACATAAGACCTCTAGTCCAGGCTACCGCCTATTTGAGACTGAACCCGTATGGAAGTCCAGTCGAAGTTTCCACTACGGTCCCAAATGATGTGCGCAGAGTTCCCAAGCCCACCATTCGGGTGACCCTTGGTACACCGTGCCACTGCCTACCGCGTCGTAACCCACCCCGAGGGTCAGCGCTACGCACGGCCTCCAGCATGCTATAAACACCAGAAACTACTTGCAATACCTGGACCAAAGACTAAGCGACTAAAAAGTCGAGCGGGGTCATATTTCAGGGCCCAACATGTGGTAGTATCTCGTCTTGGATCACAAACACGGAACCCAGTTCCTAAGAACGGTCCCAATGAGACAACCCACTATGTACTCCTACATAGCCTCTCATCGCTACCTTTACCAAATTGAATTCATTATGAGCTCATCACATTGGACGACACTGTTTCACTCAGTTCATCACCCAGATGAAACAGACCTAACACAACTCTAAGCATAGCAAGCATAGCAGGCAAAGTAAGCTAAGCACATCATGGCACAAGCATCTACCAGGTATGCTAGATTGCAAGGTTTAGCTATTTACTGTGACAAGATCAGGTCATGCATAAGAATAGGATCATTTACCGTGTATGACTGACATGTGATCGTTTGTCCTAATGCAATAAACAAGAGCAGGAGCGAGAGAATGGGATGTTATCTACATGATCAATAGGGTTGCTTGCCTTGCTGGGTTGCGGAGGAGTTCTCTCCTTCGTCGGGGTACGGAGTGGTATCTTCCGGATTAGGGCCTACCGCAATGCAAATAAAAACATTTAATACAAGAAGATGCATCAATATGATGCATGATCATGGCATAGTAGTATGCATAAGTGAGCTAATGTAACTAGTGATCATATCAATTTGAAATGAGTTTGAATATAGGTTCAAAGTTGTTCTCATTTCAAATTCTATATATTGACCTAATGCTAAAATGTCCATGTTCACCTATTTAGGTTGCTCTATCGTGCATGAGAATAGCACCATTGGATTGATTGGATTTTTTGATAAATTTTCATATATAAATTATTTCCATCTGACTTACAGATTATTTTATATGATTTTTCAAAGTTTTAAACATTTCCTGGAATTATTTTTATAAAGAAAATGATTAAATGCGTCAGCCTGATGTCATGCTTGCGTCAGCAGTCAACAGGGCCAGGGCCAGGTCAAACCTGACCAGTGGGACCCGCCTGTCAACCTCTCAGGACTGGCTAGTGTCACTGGCAGGTGGGCCCCTATAGTCAGTGACTCACGGGTTAATCCCGAGTTGACCCGAGGTTTGACTCGGGCCAAGGCCCACTGTCAGCGTCTAGGGGGGTTAGTTAGCACGGTCATTAGACACTAATGACGTCGCCACGCTGGCACTTGCCGGAGGGAGGTCGCCGGCGACCATCCGACATGGCGGAGGCTCGCCGGAAGCCACTGGAGGGGTCGGATCGACGCGGGGAAGGCACTGGAACAAAGCTCGTGCTCGACCGCGTCGATTGGGCTGGTCAGGGGGGACCGGCGATCACCGGAGGCTCGCCGGGGAGCACTTCCACGACGGCGCCCGATCGGTCACTACGGCGAGGAGCGCCAGGGAGCACAGGGAAGCTAGGGAAGAGAGGGAGGAGGACGGGGTGCTCACTGGGAGGTGGCAGGGGGGCTCGGAAGGCTCGGGGACGACCGGACGGCTCCAAATGACGGCGAGGACCGACGGTGACCGGCGGAGGGGATTCGGCGATGATGGCGAAGCAGAGGGCTCCCGGCTCGATTCCTCCGTCGAGGGGCTTCAGGGGCTCAGGGCAGAGCTGTTGGTTGGTTCAGGGGGGCTCAGGGGTGGCTAGAACGGTGGCACGACGGCGAGGAGCTGCGCGGCCATGGCGGGTCCGAGAGGAGAAGAGGGAAGAGCGGGGAAGAGGAGGGAGAGAGCGGCGGGGAAGCGTCTCGGGGCTTATCCCCGTCGTCGCGCTGGCGAGGGAGGGGCCAGGCAGGCAGCTGCGTGGCACCACCGGCGTGAGCGCACGGCGGCCACACGCCGCGCCTACTGGACGCCGGGAGGAAGAAGACCCTCCTGGACCAGATGGGCTAGCAGGTAAGCTCCCTCTCTCTTTTTCTCTTTTTTTCCTTTCTTCTGTTTTCTATTTTTCTGACTTGTGTTTAATTTATTTCCAGGTTCAATTAACTTTCAAAATGTCCCCAAATGTTTTCTAAAAAGTAGTCTGGATATTTCAAACTTGTGAGTGAACTTTCAAATTATTTTGAGAAGAAAAATGTTAATAATGAATTATTTATCATTTTCACGGGCTTTAATCATTGGTTTTAAATTATTTCTGAAGTTCAAATAACATGAATGACCCCTGATACATGTTTGCCCATAATTATCATACATGGGGAACATTTTTAATGGGCATTTTGGATTTGTTGAAAATCCATCAAGTTGAATTACCTTATTTCATTAGGTGCTTGGGGTTTCTTTCCTTCTCCCCATTTCAACTTAATGCAATGATGATGAAGGATGATGCAAGCACAAGACCAACCCAAGACACTTGCTAGGGTTGTGACAACTGGTAACACATATATAGTCATATTATTGTAGCAATTTTATTAAGTAACCACGCCCAGAGATTCTTCCTCGACTCCCTGCGAGGAAGCAATCCCAGGGCAACATTTCAATTAAAGTAAATCACAATTATAGTTGTATAAGGTCAAGGTACAACTCCAAGTCGTCCTGTTACCGTGGACACGGCTATTCGAATAGATAAGTTCTTCCCAGCAGGGGTTCACCGCATTTCCAACACGCTTGATCACCTCCGGCCGGACACACTTTCCAGGGTAATGCCCGGCCTCGGGATCCAAAACGTCGTCGCCCCATCGAGGCTCAACAAAGAGGCCAGCCCGTCGGTCTACTCCTAAGCACGCAGGTTCGTGGGCCCACTTGCCCTTGCACTCCTGCACGATGCGTACGCGGCCGGAAGCAGGCCTAGTACACTCAGTCCAGGAGTTGTACCTTCTAGCCCAATCCGGCGCGCGCCGCTCCATTGCTGACGTCCGAAGAGCTTCGGCTGATACAACAACGCTAAGAACCCATAACTTCTCCCACGTGAAGGTTTAGTGCGTAAAAAGGTCAACGACCAACTCGGATCAAATACCCAACCCATTAGCATTTTATTAGTGCGGGGCAAGCTCAAACCATATATCAGGCCGTCGCCCCGCCAATAACACTCGGGTGCCTTATCGGCGCATCCCACCAAGTCATCGGATGCCTTACGGCGCATCCCACCAAATCTTTCTCTCGCGGACACCCTTGGGGTCGTCCCATATTTTAGTAGTATTTCGGTAACAAGTCATAGAGGCTGTGTGGATATAACATCAAGACAGGAACTGAGGAATCACCCTCAATGGTCCCCGCTCGATGTAACTGTCAAGGTGGACTTTAGAGGAATCACCCTCGAGGGTCCCACACTTGAGGGGTTGCACGACAGAGACATCATCGGGAATGGTGAAGAAGGAATCACCCTCGATAACCATGAGCGACTAGCTGCGCTATAGGGCTAACATCATGAGTACTTCATGAGGTGTCACCCTCGATACTCGATAGTAGCACTACAGAGTCATACAATTAAGGGGAGTGCGGTGATGTGAGGGGCCTGGCTTGTCGGTCGGTTGACCGAGTCTTCGAGTCGTCGAATCGTCGGGTCGTCGATGAAGAATCAGGGGCAACTGGGACTAAGGGGTCACTGGGGATTCACTAACCAACCTATACTAAGCAGTTGGTATGATTGCAGGTATAGTAGGAGTTCATCAAAAACAGGTTATGCATCAGAATAGGAGCTAACTAATACAGTAGCAAAAATCTAAAGCAAGAATAAGAGGGAAAGGAATAGGCGATATCGGAATGCTCAAGGGAGGCTGCTTGCCTTGCTGCTCTGCGGCAAAAGGCTGGTTGTCAGGGGCGTAGTCATACTCGGCAGCAACGTCAATATCGGGGTCTACCGAAGAGAAGAGGGGGAAGAAACAATAAATATAAAGCAGACAAATGCATCACGATGCATGACATGGCAATATGCAGAGCTAGGTATGCACTAACGTAGTATTATATGTCGCGGATGGGTCGGAAGAATATCTGACGATATTTCCCGGGTCTTTGGCTTTTACCAAACAGGTGGAAACAATGGAAAAGTTCCATGTTTTCTATGCTAGGAGCATGTGACAGACTAACGGACTGCGTATTCGGATTCGTAGGATTTTTCTGAACAACTTTCATGTTCAAAACTTTTTCATCCGGATTACAGTTTATTTATATTAATATTTTTAAAGATTAAACAATATTTGGGAATTTCAGGAATTATTATATTTTAACTAATCCGAACTGACCAAGTCAATTTGACTAGTCAAAGTGAACAGTGTTGGTGGGGTCCACATGTTAGAGTTTTACTAAATATCAAAACTAATTTATTTAATCTAATTAAAAGGGGCCCACATGTCATTTATTAGTATACTAATTCAGTAGTAGTAAACTAACGTAAATCAAACCTAGTCTTAACTAAACAAAGGGCCGGCCACACATGGCTGTGTCATACACACACACGCTGCACACACAGAGAGACACACACACTCACGATCATACACACGGGCACACCTGGCCATGGTCTTGGCCATGGCCAGCCGCAAGCAGCAGCACAACCAGTGGCAAGCATCGGCACTAGCAGCTAGCGCCAGCAGCAGGGGCGAGCAGCAAGCATCAGCAACAGTAGCCGGCGGCAAGAGCAAGCAGCAGCATAGCAGCCCCGCGGCACGCAAGGGCGCGCGGACGGACTAGCCAGTCCACGGCCAACAGGCACGGGCACACCGGGACAGGTCCGGGTCGTGGCGGACATGCGGTAGGGGCGGCAAGCACACACGGGGAATGGGGCTTCGGTGGCGGCCATGGGGAGCACAACGCAAAGGCTACAGTGACAAATCGACTGTGAGGGGAGGGGGAGACGAAGGAGGAGCTCACGGCGAGTCTGTAGGTGAGCATAGCGTGCTCGGGGAGGCTCCGGTGAGGTCGAATCAAAGACAGTGAGCGGCGGTGCAGATGTTGAAGATGACCTCGATGGGGAGCGCACGGGATGGCCCCGCTCGATTTGATGCTCGGGATGGACGAAGTAGACGGTGACGGTCCTCCTGGACGTCTTGGCGCGACGAGGGAAGGCCGATGGCCACGGGATCGATGACGAGCGTGGCGGCAACGACTCGGGCGCGAGTGAAATCGACGAGGGCGAGCGAGGGACGAGGGGAAGTGGGGACTAGGATTTCCGGGGGAGTGCGGGCAATGCTCTTAACCTCCAGGGAGGGTCGTGGGATGGCCGGCGCGTGGCCGGTGGCCATGGTGGATGGCCTCCATGCCCTCTGCCTCCACTATAACGCAAGTAGGAGGAGAGGTGGTGGTGGTGGGTTGGGCCTCCTACTGTAGCTACATAGAGCCCAGCTGCATAGTAGCCCTTTTGCATTTTCCCTATTCTTTTCGGTTGTAATATTTCCTCACTGATTGGTATTTAGCTAGGCCACCAAATGAATCTTATTCTTTATTCTTGACACATAATTTCATTCCAATATTAGGTAAAGCCACAAAAAGTTTGGGAGCCTTTTGAAAATATTTGAAAACCACATAATTCAAAAGGCATTTAATTAAATGATTTGGCCTGTGTTTTATTTATTTTGAGGCACCAATACATTTTATAAAAAGTTGCTTGTAATTTTATAAATACCAGGGGAATATTTGCAACCCCAACATGATTTTTGTTTTCAATTTTGCAAAACTATTTTATCAACTTTTGAACTGAATTTTGAATTGCAAGGAATTTGAATCAGGGTTGATTCCAACAGCGATCATAACTGGATTAGCAAAATGGATTAGCATAATCCTCAGGTTACTGTAGCTTGATTACAGAGTTTACTGTAGCGCTTAATCCAGGGCGTCACAATTCTCCCCTACTAATAAGAATTCTCATCCCGAGAATTAAGAAGTAGAAGGAAAAATCTCGGGGTGTTTTGCACGAAGATGATCTTCGCGAAGATGATCTTCGTGTTCCCAAGTGGCTTCATCTTCAGAATGATTTGCCCACTGGACTTTGAAGAACTTGGTAACCTCGTGACGAGTCTGACGTTCGGTTTCATCAAGAATGCGGACTGGTTGTTCTTCGTAAGAAAGGTCTTGTTGCAGTTCAAGCATATCATGATCCACTGCTCGGATAGGATCCTTGAAGCAGCGACGAAGCTATGACACATGGAACACATCATGAACCTGAGAAAGGTTTGGCGGTAATTCCAGTTGATATGCCACTTTACCACGCCTTTCGAGAATCGTGAAAGGACCAATATATCGAGGAGCCAGCTTGCCCTTGACCCCGAAACGGTGTGTACCTCTCATTGGCGTGACTCGAAGATAAGCCTTTTTGCCAGGTTGATAGACCATATCTTTGTGATGACGGTCATATTGACTCTTCTGACGAGACTGAGCAGCCTTTAGATTTGCATGAATAATGCGGACTCGATCTTCGGCATGTTGGATAATATCTGGACCGATGAGTGTACGTTCCTCAGTTTCTGACCAATTCAGAGGAGTCCGACACTTACGTCCATATAATACTTCAAAGGGAGCCATCTTCAGACTAGCTTGATAGCTATTGTTGTAGGAGAACTCAGCATATGGGAGAGATTCCTCCCATTTCTTGCCGGAAGAAATGACACAAGCTCGAAGCATGTCTTTGAGAATCTGATTGACTCTTTCAACTTGTCCCTGGGATTGAGGGTGAAAAGCGGAGCTGAAGGACAAATGAGTTCCCATAGCTTCCTGGAAACTTGCCCAGAATCTTGAAGTGAATAAACTGCCATGGTCTGAACTAATCACCAATGAAATACCGTGGAGGGAAACAACTTTGGACATGTAAAGATCTGCTAGCTGACTAGCAGTAATAGTTTCCTTGACAGCCAGAAAAGGTGCAACCTTGGGCAGCCGGTCGATGACGACAAGAATAGCGTCATAACATTGGACGGTGGCTCAGGATTTACATACGAAGCCAAGTGCAACAAAATTTTGGATTTAGAGATGTACAGGAGAGTCAGGTTTCGATCCTGTGGAACTTTGGGTTATGGGCCCGCCATGCGGGTTAAGAGTAGGAAGAATAGTGACATCTTGCACGTGCATGGTAGCAAGAACTACCAGAGGAGAGCCCGCCAGTTAAGTTGGCAACAATGTCGGTACCAAGGGTGGGGGACAAATAGAACCATTTTCCTGTTCGTTGAAACGAGGCGGGCCAATAGGCAAAGTTCTCGTCCACCGGCAGTTACCGGAATGTTATCAACAATAGTAACGGGGCCTTACTGACAGAGTTGATCACCGAGATGTTTACCTAAGTAGGGGATTACCACTGTTCAGATAAGTCAGATTATAAGACCGGGGTAAACAGACCAATTTAAAGGAAAATGTGTTTACCACATTAAACAGACCAATGGAAAGGAAAATGTGTCTATCACATTAACAAACCAATGAAAAAGAAAATGTGGTTATACTCAAGTTTTAGAAGTATATCTTTCCCAAGGAAAAACAGAGCATGATATACATGACAGAATAGCAAGTAGATAACCATTTAGGTAAAAGGGGCGAGGAAAATCCATGACATGCCCATACAATGGGACTTGAATAATTGATCAAGAAACAATTAGCATTTAGCTTACATTATTTCTTTCGATGATCGATATACCACATCCATGCTTCGGGATAACAATGATATGGTGTTTCGAGTAAAGGATGGAGTTTGGATACCAAAGGGTCTAGTAGGAACAACTTATAAACAATGTGTTATAATTTCCTCCTGGAAGAATGGCTAACCTTGCACAAAAAG
Organism: Hordeum marinum; assembly: GCA_022496015.1. Taxonomy (NCBI): domain Eukaryota; kingdom Viridiplantae; phylum Streptophyta; class Magnoliopsida; order Poales; family Poaceae; genus Hordeum; species Hordeum marinum. Next base: position 122,313,678 of record CM039672.1, read on the forward strand.
GAAACTATAATAATAGGTCCCCCAGCCAGGTGTGTTAGGCATGGCATCACCTTACTGGGTCATCAAAGGACCAATATTATAATTCCTGGAAATATGTTCTCATCATCATGTCTGACCGAGATTCAGATCTGAATGGTGTCAGAACACCTCAGATCAGGATGCCCATGAAGAAAAGGTGCAACTCAAATCGTCGAGAGGACATAGTAAGATTCTCAGAAAATGAACTATGGAAGCGGGTCCCCAAAACAATAGTTCATCATTAAACCAAGGAGAGGATGAGGAGGTGGCTGATGGACTCAACGACAATTCATCGAGAATTCCAAACGTATGAATTTCCACAATTTTGTGAACAAGGAGATGACATTTGTCAACTCAAATGATATAATGTTGTATGATCAAGGCAAACATACATCATTAATCATTGGTTGATAAGTGCGTCCGAAATATGAACTTAGGCACCAAGATCAATGTTAGAGTGACGATTCAATAACCAACAACCTCAGAATGAACTGTTAATCGCTAACTTCAAAGCAATAGGGTTGCTAGAAGTTAGAATCAAAGCAGCATCGTTTGATGGTGAGAAGTATCACTATGCCAAGAATTTCTAAGAGGTGGAGCAATCCTCACAACGTTCTCGACACAAAAGGCAGTAATACTTCAGGGTAGAACATAACACAAGCTGGATAGCAAGTTGCATCCATATCATGGACAAATTTGCGATGAAAGGAAGTCAAGGAGGTTGTCTATGATAACAAAAAATCATCGAGGGCAAGGAAGATATTTCTCATCAAGAGCTCAGTTGACGCCTCACAAGAAGTCAAATTGTGGATGATGATCATGACACCTTTTGTTGAGAATTTTCAAGAGAATGCAACCGAACATCGGTGGCGTCAAGTAGGGGGATGACAATGTGGAAGGTTATAGTAACAACAGATAAGATGCAAGCTCAATATCGGGGTTGATTTTCAAGACAAACAACATGATGTTGAAAGCTCGATGTAAGCAATGCTCACACTGAAGAATTTGCGCACCATAGAAGGACGAGGTAGCACAGTCGAAGATAGCAACACAAGGATGTAGCCGATAGTCTACGAATGACCAGACTAACTTTCATATTCCTAGTAACAATTACAAGGGGTATTGAATTGCAGTGTGGAATAAATTTTCCAATCGGTGTTCTCGGCTGACAACAATCCCAGAACCCGTGTAGTGATTAAGACAAGGAAAATTATTACCTCATCAAAGTTAATAAGATATAGATCAAAGGCATGATATCCTCGAGATACCAAAGTGAAAAAAAACAAAGGTAGAAAAAGATAGAAGTAGAGCTGGGTCATTGACCTGCGACAGCAGATACTTTAACCTTGTCAAAAATTAATGAGGTACCGGAATGAATTGCTTTCGGATAAATTAACAAGGGTAGCATGGTCGGAACCATAACTGCAATCCATCAAATTAAGGATACCGAAAGAATCATACGGATGAATAATTATTTTGCAAGGATCTTCCAAGACGGTCTACATCATTTCCATGGGCATGATCACAAGTTCAATGTCGACTCACACTTCATCAATGTATAACATTTCATTCATTTCTTGCTTTGGACGATGTTGTAGCATAGAAAATTTATCTGGGGAGACTCCATAAGAGCATGACCCGTGAAAACTTTCGGGTTCTCATGGATTAGGGAGGGCATAGGTTCAACCCATCGGGATATCTTAGGAACATATACCACAAGCTTCAAGATAATTAACACAAGTTCGAAGGTAGAGCATGGTTGGCAAAACAGAGGATACAATTTACCAAAGGCATTATGTATCAGGGGAAGAACTCACAAGGTGATTGAATATGAACGACACTGTAGGATAATAATCCAACAATGGATCGAGCGATCCACAGCGAAGTTGATGTGAGTAACAGTACTCAATCACAGCAGGAAAGAATGCAGAGATATCGGATTCAAGAAACACTTGAATAGTCTGATGCTTAAAATACAAAGGAATTATGATTTCCAAAACTAAGGATCAGAAGCAGATGCTCTGATCAAGGATGGATAAGTTGAAAAGACTTAGTCGGGCAATCAATAAAGGTTTGAATTGTCGAGAACCAACTCATGTCTGGAAGGATGTCTGAGCCAGATAGATAATTTAAACGGATCACCTGATGACTGCGTGCATACACACATATTGAATTAATAGGCTCAAAATGGCAAGAGAAGGGATGTCAACGGAGACTACTAGTCTTATGGAATTAACCATAATGCGATCAGGCAAGAAATTCAAGAGCAACAAGCTGTAGAGGATTTTCGGAAGATCGAAAAGTATTTCGAAGAATTCTGTGAAACACATGAACAACTGGGATGAACGGACCCTTGAAAATTATGAGGAATTATCTGTAAGGCTTCCATGCGGAAAGAACTATAAGGCAGTAAACTCAAAGGGTTATCGGGGAAACGAAGAGTATTTCGGGGCATCCTGTAACAACAAGAGCAACGAGACAAGATTGTATGAATGACAAGTGCAATTAGTCATCCATAGGGACTTATCGGTGGTAGGGAATTGCAAAGCCGATGAGCACAAAGTCTCGGAAAACATCAAAAGGGTATCTTCAGGATCTTCTGATGGAGCAGGTGATCTTCTGGTATGAGGGCTCTCCGGGAGAAGTAGTTACGAGAACCTAGAGTCAGAGTTTGTAAAATCTTTAACCCAAAAGAGAAGCGAGATCAGAACCCAAAGTATAGATGAGAAATAAAAGGTCCTAGTATCACCCGATTAAGATGTGGGCCCGTAAGCCACAGCATCAGTGTTAGTAAAAGTTTTTTCAAGTACTAGACTCAACTTTGGCCAAGGAGTTGGAAAGGGGGCTACCTACAGGCAGTCGGCTCTGATACCAACTTGTGATGCCCCGAATTTTGCCCGTACGCTAAACATACACACAATGCGTACGGCCAAGATTAGGGGCTCATTGATCAATATCACAACAGAACTCTAGACACAAATTAAAGTCATACAGCTTCATATTACAAGCCAGGGGCCTCGAGGGCTCGAATACAAAGCTCGATAAACACGAGTCAGCGTAAGCCAATAATATCTGAGTACAGACATAATTTAACCAAGTTTTGCCTTAAGAAGGCTAGCACAAACATAACAACGGATCGAAAGAGGCGAGGCCTCCTGCCTGGGAACCTCTATCCTACTACTGGTCGCGGGCCACCTCCACGTAGTAGTAGGCTCCTGCGGTGGTGTAGTAGTCACCTCCAGCGTACTCCATCTCCTAGGCTCCATCGTCTGAACGCAGAATCGTATCGACGGGGAAAGAGAAAGCAAAGCAGCGGTGAGTACTCATCCAAAGTACTTGCAAGACTGACATCAGACTATGCTAAGTATGCATCATTATCAAGGGGTGGGGTTATATCTCGACTGACTGCAGGAAACAAGAATAGGGGGAAGGCCTAGTCCTATCGAAGACTACCATCTTCAACAACTTGCAGCATGAGAAGAGAGTAGACTGGTAACACATATATAGTCATATTATTGTAGCAATTTTATTAACTAACCATGCCTAGAGATTCTTCCTCGACTCCCTGCGAGGAAGCAATCCCGGGGCCACATTTCAATTAAAGTAAATCACAATTATAGTTGTATAAAGTCAAGTTACAACTCCAAGTCGTCCTCTTACCGTGGACACGGCTATTCAAATAGATAAGTTCTTCCCTGCAGGGGTGCACCGCATTTCCAACATGCTTGATCACCTCCGGTCGGACACACTTTTCGGGGAAATACCAGGCCTCGGGATCCAAAACGTCGTCGCCCCACCTAGGCTCAACGAAGAGGCCAGCCCGTCGGTCTACTCCTAAGCACGCAGGTTCGTGGGCCCACTTGCCCTTGCACTCCTGCACGATGCGTACGCGGCGGGAAGCAGACCTAGTACACTCAGTCCGGGAGTTGTACCTTCCAGCCCAATCCGGCACGCACCGCTCCATTGCTGACGTCCGAAGAGCTTCGGCTGATACAACAACGCTGAACACCCATAACTTCTCCCACGTGAAGGTTTAGTGCGTAAAAAGGTCAACGACCAACTCGGATCAAATACCCAACCCATTAGCATTTTATTAGTGCGGGGCAAGCTCGTACCATATTGCAGGCCGTCGCCTCGCCAATAACACTCGGGTGCCTTATCGGCGCACCCCACCAAGTCATCGGATGCCTTACGGCGCATCCCACCAAATCTTTCTCTCACGGACACCCTTGGGGTCGGCCCGTCTTTCAGTAGTATTTCGATAACAAGTCATTGAGGCTGTGTGGATATAACATCAAGACGGGAACTGAGGAATCACCCTCAATGGTCCCCGCTCGATGTAACTGTCAAGGTGGACTTTAGAGGAATCACCCTCGAGGGTCCCACACTTGAGGGGTTGCATGACAGAGACATCGTCGGGAATGGTGAAGGAGGAATCACCCTCGATAACCATGACCGACTAGCTGCGCTACAGGGCTAACATCATGAGTACTTCACGAGGTGTCACCCTCGGTATTCGATAGTAGCACTGCAGAGTCATACAACTAAGAGGAGTGCGGTGATGTGAGGGGCCTGGCTTGTCGGTCGGTTGACCGAGTCTTCGAGTCGTCGAATCATCGGGTCGTCGATGAAGAAGCAGGGGCAACTGGTACTAAGGGGTCACTGGGGATTCACTAACCAACATATACTAAGCAGTTGGTATGATTGCAGGTATAGTAGGAGTTCATCAAAAACCGGCTATGCATCAGAATAGGAGCTAACTAATACAGTAGCAAAAATCTAAAGCAAGAATAAGAGGGAAAGGAATAGGCGATATCGGAATGCTCAAGGGGGGTTGCTTGCCTTGCAGCTCTACGGCAAAAGGTTGGTCGTCAGGGGCATAGTCGTACTCGACAGCAACGTCAGTCTCGGGGTCTACCGGAGAGAAGAGGGGGAAGAAACAATAAATATAAAGCAGACAAATGCATCACGATGCATGACATGGCAATATGCAGAGCTAGGTATGCACTAACATAGTATTATACGTCGCGGATGGGTCGGAAGAATATCTGACGATATTTCCCAGGTCTCTAGCTTTTACCGAATAGGTGGAAACGATAGAAAAGTTCCATGTTTTCTATGCTAGAAGCACGTGACAGACTAACGGACTGCGTATTCGGATTCGTAGGATTTTTCTAAACAACTTTCATGTTCAAAACTTTTTCATCCGGATTACGGTTCATTTATATTAATATTTTTAAACATTACACAATATTCAGAAATTTCAGGAATTATTATATTTTAACTAATCCGAATTGACCAAGCCAATTTGACTAGTCAAAGTGAACAGTGTTGGTGGGGTCCACATGTCAAAGTTTTACTAAATATCAAAACTGATTTATTTAATCTAATTAAAAGGGGCCCACATGTCATTTATTAGTATACTAATTTAGTAGTACTAAACTAACCTAAATCAAACCTAGTCTTAACTAAACAAAGGGCCGGTCACACATGGCTGTCTCATACACACACACACGCTGCACACACACAGAGACACACACACACTCACGCTCATACACACGGGCACACCCGGCCATGGTCTTGGCCATGGCCAGCCGCAAGCAGCAGCACAACCAGCGGCAGGCATCGGCACTAGCAGCTAGCGCCAGCAGCAGGGGCGAGCAACAAGCATCAGCAACAGCAGCCGGCGGCAACAGCAAGCAGCAGCATAGCAGCGGGGCAGTAGCGTAGGAGCTATAGCAGTTTGCAAGCAGCGGCACGAGCGCGAGCGGCTGCGGTGCGGCACGCAAGGGCGCGCGTCCGGACTAGCCAGTCCGCGGTCAACAGGCACGGGCGCACCGGGACAGGTCCGGATCGCGGTGAACGTGCGGTAGGTGCGGCGAGCACACACGGGGAACGGGGCTTCGGTGGCGGCCATGGCGAGCACAACGCAAAGGCTATGGTGACAAATCGATTGCGAGCGGAGGGGGAGACGAAGGAGGAGCTCACGGCGAGTCTGTAGGTGAGCATAGCGCGCTCGGGGAGGCTCCGGTGAGGTCGAATCGAAGACGGTGAGCGGCGGTGTAGATATTGAAGATGGCCTCGATGGCGAGCGCACGGGACGGCCCCGCTTGATTTGATGCTCGGGATGGACGAAGTAGATGGTGACGGTCCTCCTGGACGTCTTGGCGTGACGAGGGAAGGCCGGTGGCCACGGGAACGACGACGAGCGTGACGGCAACGGCTCGGGCGCGAGTGAAATCGACGAGGGCGAGCGAGGGAGGAGGGGAAGTGGGGACTAGTGTTTCCGGGGGAGTGCGGGGCAGTGCTCTTAACCTCCAGGGAGGGCTGTGGGATGGCCGGCGCGTGGCTGGTGGCCATGGTAGATGGCCTCCACGCCCTCTGCCTCCACTGTAACGGAGGTAGGAGGAGAGGTGGTGGTGGTGGGCTGGGCCTCCTACTGTAGCTACATAGAGCCCAGCTGCATAGTAGCCCTTTAGCATTTTCTCTATTCTTTTCGGTTGTAATGTTTCCTCACTGATTGGTATTTAGTTAGGCCACCAAATGAATCTTATTCTTTATTAAACTTGACACATAATTTCGTTCCAATATTAGGTAGAGCCAAAAAAAATTTGGGAGCCTTTTGAAAATGTTTGAAAATCACATAATTCATAAGGCATTTAATTAAATGATTTGGCCTATGTTTTATTTATTTTGAGGCACCAATACATTTTATAAAAACTTCCTTGTAATTTTTTAAATACCAGGGGAATATTTGCAACCCCAACATGATTTTTATTTTCAATTATGCAAAACTATTTTATCAACTTTTGAACTGAATTTTGAATTGCAAGGAATTTGAATCAGGGTTGATCCAACAGCGATCATAACTGGATTAGCAAAATGGATTAGCATAATCCTCAGGTTACTATAGCTTGATTACAGAGTTTACTGTAGCGCTTAATGTAGGGCGTCACAACTATAGACATAATAACGGGTTTGACAGTAACTAATCCATGAACATAACTTGTTTAATCTGGAAACAAGGGGTAAGAGGGAGTATGCTAAAATTTCTCATTAACTAATCCATGTCTATAAAAAATGTTCATTGTACTCGGTCACTCGTCCGTTGTGTTCCATTGTTTCTCCGAATTTATTGATCATCATTACTTTGTCCCGTATAAATTTATTAGCATGTATTCCCATATTGTATGGCTCAATCATTCAAATATCTATCTCGAGCATTTACTTGCTCGTGTGGTCTGGGATGCCTGGTGTCCTATCGGTTTGTAATATGGTTTTGCTGGCAGATTTGCTTGTCTTTCTGGAAGGAGTAGATTATCAGGCGATTCTGGCCAAGTTAGCATTTGTCAGCTTTTTGCGTCTACAGCGATTAACGACTCAACTGCTTGGCGCTCCCGTCTAGAATTTTTTTTGTTATAAAGTTGTCCCTTGGCACTTCTCGTGATAATACAATAAGAATCGGTCCAAAGGCTTATAGTCTTCCTGTAGTTGTCATTCTCACATTTGAAAATTTCAATCTTCTTCCGAACTTGACCTGCTCCACTTAACCATGTGCATGAGGTTGTGCTTCGGGCATGGACATTCCTTATGTGAAACCCAGTATGGGATACATAGTACATTAACCTGTCAGGCAAGGATTCACATCAAAGAAAAACACAAGAAAACTATGAAAAAGATTATTTCTTTTGACAAAGAAAAACTAAGATTTTCCAAAAACAAGAGTGTAATAATAAGAAGGCGAGTTTAGTACCTTACTCGGTGACTCCCTTGGCATCGACGGCAAATGTAATGGTGGAGTTGATGCTTGTGAAGGCACTCTTCCACCCGTGGACTTACCCTACCCACTCCTCCACTTCTGCACCCAGCCGTCTTGAGCCATTACTTTGCGTAATATTGTTCTACCAAAAGCAACAACAAATTCACGACTCCATTCAGTTTGTTTAAGTTGTGAAAATGATGATAAGCAGCTGCAGGAGGGGCTCGACTATGAATTGATCGATCCATGTCCCTTTACCGAGGTGGAACTCAATCTTGTATCCTCATGTTAATGATTTCTATCTATGCCTTCTACACCACCTCATTAATCAGCACACACATCAAGCATGGCAAATATATGGCATCAAATATATTTATAACTATATCCCCTTGCACCAAAACTATAGCAATATTGAGTATACAATATTTTGACAAAAAAATTGTCGATAACACACCAACAAATCAAACTGATATAGCACACCATAACCGAGTCGTGCTACCCACCTTCGCTTATTGCCATTGCCCATGAATCTTCTTTGTCTGGCTGCCGTTTCTAGCTACTGTGCTCCACTCCTCCTTGGTTGCCTGGTCGCTGCCACAAAGCTCCACTCGTACCTGGATTAATTGCAACAATAGGAATGCCGGATGCAATTAACCACGAAAAAAATCAAAGTGCATATATCAGTTCCTGCTGTGATGCATATAAACATTGTATGTTTATGCTACCTCCTGAGCTTGCATTGGTTTTCCCTTGAAGAGGAAAGGGTGATGCAGCGAAGTAGATAAGTATTTTCCTTAGTTGATGACAACCAAGGTATCAATCTAGTAGGAGGAATAATCAGGTTACCAATGGATGCACCTACATAAACAATCAAACTCTTGCACCCAACGCTATAAAGGGGTTGTCAATCCCTTCACGGTTATTTGCAAGGATTAGATCTGATAGAGATATATGTAAAAGATTGCAGAAAGTAAAAAAATAAATAAATTGCAGCATGGTATTTTTGGTATTTTTGGTTTATATATCTGAAAATATAATATGGAAAGCAGACCCAGGGGCAATAGGTTTCACTAGAGGCTTCTCTCTTTAAGGAAAATAACACGGTGGGTGAACAAATTACTGTTGAGCAATTAATAGAAAAGCGAATAATTATGATGATATCCAAGGCAATGATTATGCATATAGGCATCATGTCCGTGTCAAGTAGACCGAAACGCTTCTGCATCTACTACTATTACTCCACACATCGACCGACTCCTGCCTGCATCTACAGTATTAAGTTCATGATGAATAGAGTAACGCATCAGGTAAGATGACATGATGTAGAGGGATAAACTCAAGCAATATGATGAAAACCCCATCTTTTTAGCCTTGATGACAACAATACAATACGTGCCTCGCTACCCCTAGTTTGTCACTAGGTGAGGACACCGCAAGATTGAACCCAAAACTAAGCACTTCTCCCATTGCAAGAATTACCAATCTAGTTGGCCAAACCAAATCAATAATTCGAAGGGACTTACAAAGATATGAAATCATGCATATAAGAATTCAGAGAAGAACCAAATAATATTCATAGATAAGTTGATCATAAACCCACAATTCATTAGATCTCGTCAAACACATGGCAAAAGAGTATTACATCGGATAGATCTCCATGAAGATCATGAATAACTTGGTATTGAAGCACGAAGAGAGAAGAAGCCATCTAGCTACTAGCTATGGACTCATAGGTCTGTGGTGAACTACTCACGCATCATCGGAGGGGCAATGGAGTTGATGTAGATGCCCTCCATGATTGAATCCCCCTCCGGCAGATTATTGGAAAAGGTCCAAGATTGGATCTGTCGGGAATGGAGGCTTCTGGCGATGTAAAAGTATTTGTGTTGCTCTTTTTGGTATTGGGGGAAAATTTGGGTATTTTTAGGACGAATATTAGGGTTAGGAGACCTGCAGGGGAGTCACAAGCCTGCCAGGCGCGACCAAGGGTGGTGGTCACGCCTCCCTTGCTTGTGACCTCCTGGCAGGTCCCTTGCCTTGCACTCCAAGTCTGGTAGGTGCCTTCTGGTCCAAGAAAAATCATCGCAGAGATTTTATTCCGTTTGTACTCCGTTTAATATTCCTTATCTACAATACTCAAAAACAAGGAAAAAACAGAAACTGGCACTAGGCTCTAGATTAATAGGTTAGTCCCAAAAATAATATAAAATAGCATATTAATGCATATAAAACATGCAAAACAGATAATATAATAGCATGGAACAATCAAAAATTATAGATATGTTGGAGACGTATCAAGCATCCCCAAGCTTAATTCCTGCTCGTCCTTGAGTAGGTAAATGATAAAAACAGAATTTTTGACGTGGAATGCTACCTAACATATTTATCCATGTAATATTATTTATTGTGGCATGAATGTTTAGATCCATAAGACTCAAAACAAAAGCTTAATGTTGACATGAAAATAATAATATTTCAAGCATACTAGCAAAGCAATTGTGTCTCTTCAAAATATAATGGCAAAAGAAAGTTATCCCTACAATATCATATGGTCTGGCTATGCTCCATGTTTCCCACACAAAGTATTTATATCATGCACAACCCCGACGACAAGTCAAGCAATTGTTTCACACCTTTTATTTTCTCAAACCTTTTCAACTCTCACGCAATACATGAGCGTGAGCCATGAATATAGCACTATAGATGGAATAGAATATGGTGGAGGTTGTGAAGGAAAAAAGGAGAAGATAGTCTCACATCAACTAGGCATATCAATGGGCTATGGAGATGCCCATTAATAGATATTGATGTGAGTGAGTAGGGATTTCCATGCAATGGATGTACTAGAGCTATAAGTGTATGAAAGCTCAAAAGGAAACTAAGTGGGTGTGCATCCAACTTGCTTGCTCACGAAGACCTAGGGCAATTTTAGGAATCCCATCATTGGATTATACAAGCAAAGTTATATAATGAAAAATTCCCACTAGTATATGAAAGTGACAAAATAGGAGACTCTCTATCATGAAGATCATGGTGCTACTTTGAAGCACAAGCGTGGAAAAAAGATAGTAGCATTGTCCCTTCTCTCTTTCTCTCATTTTTTATTTTGGTGGGCATCTAAGGCCTCTTTTTTAAAATTTTTATTTGGGCTCTGCTGGCCTCTTTTATTTTTCATAAAGTCTGGAGTCTCATCCCCACTTGTGAGGGAATCATAGCTTCCATCATCCTTTCCTCACATGGGACAATGCTCTAATAATGATAGTCATCACACTTTTATTTACTTACAACATAAGAATTACAACTCGATACCTAGAACAAAATATGACTCTATATGAATGCTTTCGGTGGTGTATCGGGATATACAATGATCTAGCATAGAAAATGACATCAAAAAATGGACAAGCCATGAAAACATCATGCTAGCTATCTTACGATCATGCAAAGCAATATGAAAATGATGGTGCGTGTCATAATAAACGGAATGGTTGAAGTTGCATGGCAATATATCTCGGAATGTCTATGTAAATGCCATAATAGGTAGATATGGTGGCTCTTTTGAGGAAAGGTATATGGTGGCTGTTTTGAGGAAGGTGTGTTTATCGCACCGGCGAAACTTGCGCGGTTCTAGAGAGGCTAGCAAAAGTTGAAGGGTGAGAGTGCATATAATCCATGGACTCACATTAGTCATAAAGAACTCACATACTTATTGCAAAAGTTTATTAGTCATCGAAGAAAAGTATTAGATGCATGCTCCTAGGGGAGAGCTTGGTAGGTGTAAACCATTGTGCGCTCTCGACCCTCACACAAAAGTCGACACTCAATAAACAAATTATGCTGCGACTTCCTTACATAACGGTTCACCATACGTGCATGCTATGGGAATCACAAACCTTTACACAAGTATTTTTACCAATTCACAATTACTTCCTAACATGACTCTTAATATTACCATCTTTATATCTCAAAACTTTATGCAAGGAATCAAACTTCTCATAATACTCAATGCACTTAATATGGAAGTTTTTATTATATCCCTCTTGAATGCCTATCATATTAGGACTAAATTCATAACCTAAACCAATTACCATGCTGTTTAAGGACTCTCAAAATAATAGAAGTGAGGTACGAGAGTTCAATTATTTCTATAAAACCAAACACCACCATGCTCTAAAAAGATATAAGTGAAGCACTAGAGCAAAATTGCCTATCTCAAAAGATATAAGTGAAGCACAAAGAGTATTCTAATAAACTCACGATTCATGTGTCTCTCTCTCAAAAGATGTGTGCATCAAAGATGATTGTGGAAAACTAAAAAGCAAAGACTCATATCATACAATACGCTCCAAGCAAAACACATATCATGTGGTGAATAAAAATATAGCCTCAAGTAAATTTACCGATGGATTGAAGACGAATAAGGGGATGCCTTTTGGGGCATCCCCAAGCTTAGGCTCTTTGGAATACTTTTATATGGCTTGGGTTGCCTTAGTAATCCCCAATTTTAGGCTCTTGCCACTCCTTATTCCATAGTCCATCAAATCTTTACCCAAAACTTGAAAACATCACAACACAGAACTCAACAGAAAACTCATGAGATCCTTTGGTATAAGAAAAATAATTCACTACTTTAGGTACTGTTGTGAACTCATTATTTATTTATATTGGTGTAATATCTACTGTATTCTAACTTGTACATGGTTCATACCCCCCGATACGACCCATAGATGCATCAAAATAGGTAAACAACACAAAGAAAACAGAATCTGTCAAAAACAGAATAGTCTGTGGCAATCTGAAAACTTCGTATACTTATATAACTCCAAAAATTCTGAAAAAATGGAAAGCCTTGGAAATTCTTATATAAATATTGTTTAAAACTTTTAGACTCATTCAATGCTCTGATAAATTTATAAAATTCCTGGACTGGTCGCACAAGTTTCTGTTTTTCAACAAGATCAAATCAACAACCACCATAGATCATCCCAAAGGTCTTACTTGGCTCAAACACTAATTAAAATACCAAAACACAATTACTACATAATTAATAATGTGTGAAACACTCTAAAAATAGAAGCAAAAAATAGGACATAAAAATAAAATTGGGTTGCCTCCCAACAAGTGCCATTGTTTAACGCCCCTAGCTAGGCATAACGCAATAGAACTAGGTATTGTCATCTTCGGTATTAGCGACTTTTATGACAGCCTTCTCGAATCTGGGGGGCTCTTTATGCTTCCCCGGGGTTTTGGGTAAAGGAACCATCTTAAGATCCAAAATATCCAAATGCTTATTGCAAAGGGAAATCAAATTGTTCAAGCGACTGAGATTCCCATTAATGTGTTTGAGGGGTTCGTGATATTTTTGTATTTCGACCAAGTGCTTATGTAAGTCACCCAATGCATCGAGAATTCGACCTCCCTCTTGTGAAAAGGTAGGATCCCTTTTTTGTGGGGGAACCCCCAAATCCCTTCCAAAACTTTATAAGCGACACTTGCATCAAGTTCGATAAAATTCTCATGTGTCACAAAATCCAAAAGCTTTCTATGATGCAAAGCCAATCCAATGCAAAATTTCTAAGCAGAACTTTACTATCTATGTTTAGATTGGAAATATGATGGGATTCCATTAGCCTATACCAGGCATCTTTCAAATTTTCCCCTTGTTTTTACTTGAAGTATAGAACTTTAAAGTCTAGTGACAAGGGCGAGGTAGTAACGCTAGTCATAGTAACAAGCAAAAGATCCGGCAAGAAAAAGGGCAAGCAAAAAAAGGAAGGCATGTAAAAAATAAAATTGGTGATGTGGGGGAGAGGAAAACGAGAGGCAAAAGGCAAATAACGTAAATGCAAGAGATGAGTTTGTGATGGATACATTGTAGGCTTGATGTGTATCCTCCCCGGCAACGGTGCCAGAAATCCTTCTTGCTACCTCTTGAGCCTGCGTTGGTTTTCCCTTGAAGAGGAAAGGTGTTGGAAATATGACCTAGAGGCAATAATAAATTGGTTATTATCATATTTCCTTGTTCATGATAATCATTTATTATCCATGCTATAATTGTGTTGATCGGAAACTCAAATACATGTGTGGATACATAGACAACACCATGTCCCTAGTATGCCTCTAATAGACTAGCTCGTTGATCAAAGATGGATATGGTTTCCTAGTCATGGACATGAGATGTCATTTGATAACGGGATCACGTCATTAGGAGAATGATGTGATGGACAAGACCCAAACTACAAACGTAGCATATGATCGTGTCAGTTTATTGCAACTGTTTTCTGCATGTCAAGTATACGTTCCTATGACCATGAGATCATGCAACTCACTAACGCCGGAGGAGTACCTTGTGTGTATCAAATGTCGCATCGTAACTGGGTGACTATAAAGGTGCTCTACAGGTATCTCCGAGGGTGTCTGTTGGATTGGCATGGATCAAGACTGGGATTTGTTACTCCATGTGACGGAGAGGTATCTCAAGGCCCACTCGGTGATACAACATCGCAACAAGCCTTGCAAGCAATGTGATTAAGTGTTAGTCATGGGATCTTCTATTATGGAATGAGTAAAGAGACTTGTCGGTAACGAGGTTGAACTAGGTATGGAGATACCGATGATCAAATCTCGGGCAAGTAACATACCGAAGAACAAAGGGAACATCATACGGGATTAACTGAATCCTTGACATAGAGGTTCGACCAATAAAGATCTTTGTAGAATATGTAGAAATCAATATGGAAATCCAGGTCCCGCTATTGGTTATTGACCGTAGAGGTGTCTCGGTCATGTCTACATAGTTCTCGAACCCGCGGGGTCTGCACACTTAAGGTTTGGTGACGTTTCGGTACTATAGAGTTATGTATGGTGGTGACCGAAGCTTGTTCGGAGTCCCGGATGAGATGCCGGACGTCACGAGGAGCTCCGGAATGGTTCGGAGGTAAATATTGATATATAGTAAGTCCTATTTTGGTTGTCGGAAAAGTTGCGGGCTCATCAGTAGTGTACCGAGAGTGCCGATAGTGTACGGGGAGACCATCGGGAGGGGTATTTCGATCCAAGAGGCTACATGGGATGTGGGAGGATGAATACCAGCCCTTAGTGGGCTGGAGGAAGTCCCACAAAGGGCCCATGCGGCTGGGAAGAAAAAGCCCAAAAGGAAAAAGGTGGAAAAAGGCAAAAGGGCTAAATTAGGAAGGAGTCCTAATCCTACTAGGAGTGGAGGAGGAGGACTCCTCCCTCCTGGTTCGGCCGACACAAGGGCTGGATCCTTGGTATCCAAGCCTCCTCCTCCTCTCCTCCTATATATACTAGAGGGTTCTATGGTTTTGGCACAAGATTTTCAGCCACGTGCTACCCGTTCCTCTAGTGCATAGTTTCTCCTCTAGATCAGATTTCTGCAGTGCTTAGGTGAAGCCCTGTCGGAATACCTCCACCACCATCACCGGAGCACCGTCATGCTGCCGGAGAACTCCACTAACTCTCCGCTCCCTCTTGCTGGATCAAGAAGGCGGAGATCGTCATCAAGTTGTACGTGTGCTGAACGCGGAGGTGTCGTCCGTTCGGTGCTAGATCGGAAGGACCGTGATCAAGATCGCGAGACGGATCGTGATGAGATCGTAGGATGGATCGTGATGAGTTCGCGGGATGGATCATGATTAGATCGCTGGACGGATCGTGATGAGATAGCGGGAGGCGATTTGGATCGCGAAGACGTTTGACTACACCAACCGCGTTTCTTAACGCTTCCCATTTAGCGATCTACAAGGGTATGTAGATCCACTCTCCCTCTCGTAGATGCTCATCACCATGGATAGATCTTGCGTGTGCGTAGGAAAATTTTTGTTTCCCATGCAACGTTCCCCAAAAGTGGTATCAGAGCTAGGTCTATGTGTAGATGAGATCTCGAGTAGAACACAAAGAGTTTGTGGACGTTGATGCTTAGAATTCTTCCTCCCTTGGCCGTGTTTTGGTTCAGCGGTATTGTGGAATGAATCATCCCGGGCCAACCTTACTCGTATGCTTACGAGAGACCGGTTCCATCGACTGACGTGTAACCTCGTTGCACAAAGATGGCTGGTGGGTGTCTGTTTCTCCTACTTTAGTTGGATCGGATTCGACAAAGGTGGTCCTTGAGAAGGTTGAAAAGCAACTTATGTATCACCGTTGTGGTTTTTGCGTAGGTGAGAATTGTTCTTGCTAGATACCCATAGCAGCCACGTAAAACAAGCAACAACAATTAGAGGACGTCTAACTTGTTTTTGCAGGGTATGTTGTGATGTGATATGGCCAATTACATGATGAGATATATGTGATGTATGAGATGATCATGTTTTGTATAGAATATCACAACTTGCATGTCGATGAGTACGACGACGGCAGGAGCCATAGGGTTGTCTTTAATTATTGTATGACCTGCATGTCAATCATTAAGCGCTATGTAATGCTTTACTTTATCGCTAAACGATAGCAATAGTAGTAGAAGCATGGTGGGCACGACAACCCCGATGGCGACACATTGATGGAGATCATGGTGTCATGCCGGTAACGATGGAGATCATGCCGGTGCTTTCAAGATGGAGATCAAAAGCACAAGTTCATGGCCATATCATGTCACTTATGATTTGCATGTGATGTTAATCCTTTTATGCACCTTGTTTTTCTTAGGATGACGGTAGCATTATAAGGTGATCCCTCACTTAAT
This sequence comes from Hordeum marinum, assembly GCA_022496015.1. Taxonomy (NCBI): domain Eukaryota; kingdom Viridiplantae; phylum Streptophyta; class Magnoliopsida; order Poales; family Poaceae; genus Hordeum; species Hordeum marinum. The sequence goes on from CM039672.1 coordinate 122,330,153, forward strand.
TTCAAGATAAAGTGTGTTCTCCCCGAGTGTGCACCATTGCGAAAGTTCATCGTGTCGAGACACCACGTGATGATCGGGTGTGATAGACTCTACGTTCACATACAACGGGTGCAAGCCAGTGTTGCACATGCAGAACACTCAGGTTAAACTTGACGAGCCTAGCATGTACAGACATGGCCTCGGAACACAAGAGACCGAAAGGTCGAACATGAGTCATATAGTAGATATGATCAACATGATGATGTTCACCATTGAAACCACCTCAACTCACGTGATGATCGGACTTGAGTTGGTGAATTTGGATCATGTATCACTCAAATGACCGAAGGGATGTCAATTTGAGTGGGAGTTCTTCAGTAATATGATTAATTGAACTCATTATCATGAACATAGTCAGTAGTGTCTTTGCAAATTATGTTGTAGATTGCTTGCTCGCGCTATAGCTCCCTTGAATTTTTATATGTTCCTAGAGAAATAGAGTTGAAAGATGATGGTAGCAATATTGCGGATTGGGTCCGTGATCTGAGGATTGTCCTCATTGCTGCACAGAAGGCTTATGTCCTTAATGCACCGCTCGGTGCGCTAACCCTCTAGCATCGTCTGTAGATGTTGTGAACATCTGACAGGCATGTTCTGATGACTACTTGATAGTTTAGTGCGTCATGCATTACGGCTTAGAATTGAGGCTCCGAAACGTTTTGAATGTCACAGAACATATGAGATGTTCTAAGAGCTGAAATTAGGATCTCAGGCTCGTGCCCATGTTGCGAGATATGAGATCTCCAACAAGATTCTTTGCCTGCAAGATGAAAGAGAATAGCTCAATCGTTGAGCATGTGCTCAGATTGTCTGGGTGCTACAATCGCTTGAATCGAGTGGGAGTTGATCTTCCAAATAAGATAGTGATTGATATAGTTCTCCAAGTCACTGTCACTAAGCTACTAGAACTTGGTGATGAACTATAAAATGCCAGGGATAGAAATAATGATCCCTGAGCTGTTCGTGATGTTTGACACCATGAAGGTAGAAATCAAGAAGGAGCGTCAAGTGTTGATGGTTAGTCAAACCACTAGTTTCGAGAAGGGCAAGAGCAAGGAGGGAAACTTGATGGATAGCAAGTCAGTTGCTGCTCTAGTGAAGCAACCCAAAGTTGAACCCAAACCCGAGACTAAGTGCTTCGATTATGAGGAGAGCGGTCACTGAAGCGGAACAACCCTAGATACTTGGTAGATAAGAAGGCTGGCAACGTCGATAGAAGTATATTTGATATACGTGTTATTGATGTGTACCTTGCTAGTACTCCTAGTAGCACCTAGGTATTGGATACCGGTTCGGTTGCTAAATGTTAGTAACTCGAAGTAAAAGCTACGGAATAAACGGAGACTAGCTAGGTGTGAGGTGACGATGTGTGTTGGAAATGTTTCCAAAGTTGATGTGATCAACATCGCACGCTCTCTCTACCTTCGGGATTAGTGAAAAACCTAAATAAACATAATTTGGTGTTTGCGTTAAGCATGAACATGATTAGATCGTGTTTATTGCAACACGGTTATTCATTTAAGATAGAGAATAATGGTTATTCTATTTAAATGAATAATACCTTCAATGGTCATGCACCTAGTGAGAATGGTTTGTTGAATCTTGATCGTAGTAATACACATGTTCATAACATTGATGCCAAAAGATACGAAGTTAATAACGATAGTACCACATGCTTGTGGCACTGCCGCTAAATGTCATATTGGTATAAATCGCATGAAGAAACTCCATGCTGATGGATCTTTGGACTCATTCGATTTTGAATCTGTTGAGACATGCGGACCATGCCTCTTGGGCAACATGAATAAAACCCCATTTTTCAGAACGGGCAAGTGATTTAGTGGAAATGATACATGTTGATGTATGCAATCCAATGAGTCTTGTAGCGTGCGGTGGATATCATTATTTTCTTACCTTCACTGATGATTTGAGTAGATATGGCATATGTTTACTTAATGAAACACAAGTCTGAATCATTTGAAAAGTTCAAGCAAATTCAGAGTGAAGTTTAAGGTCATCGTGACAAGAAGATAAAAATGTCTGCGATATGATCGTGGAGGTGAATATCTGAGTTACGAGTTTGGCATACAACTTTAGACAATGTGAAAGTCGTTTCACAACTCACGTCACCTGGAACACCATAGTGTGATGGTGTGTCCTAATATCATAGTCGTGCTCTATTGGATATGGTACGTGCTATGATGTCTCTTCACGTTTTGCTATTATAATTTTGGGGTTATGCATTAGAGACAACTACATTCACTTTAAATAGGGAACCATCTAAATCCGTTGAGATGACACCGTGTGAATTAGGGTTTGATAGAAACCCAAGCTGTCATCTCTTAATGTTTGGGGCTGCGACGATTGTGTGGAAAAATGTTTTCACCTAATGAGCTCGAACCCAAAGTGGACAAATGCATCTTCATAGAATACCCTAAGAACAGTTGGGTAAACCTTCTATCTCAGATCTGAGCATAAAGTGTTTATTGCTAAAACGGGTCCTTTCCCGAGAAAAGTTTCTCTCGAAAGAATTGAGTGGGAGGAAGATAGAACTTGATGAGGTTTTTGAACCTTTGTTTCAACCAGAGAGTAGCGTAGCGCAGAAAGATGTTTCTATGGAACCTACGTCAATTGAAGAGGAAGTAAATGATGATGATCATGACGCTTCGGATCAAGTTACTATCGAACCTCGTAGGTCGACAAGGATGCGTACTGCTCCTGAGTGGTACGACAACCCTGTCTTGGAGGTCATATTGTTGGACAACGATGAACCTACGAGATATGGAGAAGCAATGATGGGCCCGAATTCCGACAAATGGTTAGAGGCCATGAAATCTGAGAAAGGATCCATGTATGAAAACCAAGTATAGACTTTGGTAGACTTGCTCGTTGGACGGCAGGTCGTCAAGTACAAATGGACCTTTGAGTTGAAGACAGACGCTGATGGTGAATGTCACCATTTATAAAGCTCGACTTGTTGCAAAGAAGTTTACGACAAGTTCAATGAGTTGACTGCGATGAGACTTTCTCACTCATAGCGATGCTAAAGTCTGTTGGAATTATGTTAGTAGTTAATGCATTTTTCAATTATAAAATCTGGCAGATGGATGTCAAAACATCATTTCCTTAACGGTTTACTTGAGGAAAGGTTGTATGTGATACAACCAGAAGGTTTTGTCTGTCCTAAGGATGCTAAAAGGTGTGCAAGATTCCGTGATCCTTCTATGAACTGAAGCAAGCATCTCGGAGTTGGAATATACACTTTGATGAGGTGATCAAAGATTTTGAGTTTATACAAAGTTTATGAGAAACTTGTATTTACAATAAAGTGAGTGGGAGCACTATAGATTTTCTGGTAAGCATATGTGGTTGACATATTGTTGACTGGAAATGATGTATAATTTCTGGAAAGCATAAATGGTTGTTTGAAAAGAGTTTTTCAAAGGAAGACCTAGATAAAGCTACATAATTGTTGAGCATCAAGATCTATAGAGATAGATCAAGATGCTTGATGAGATTTTCAATGAGTACATACCTTGACAAGATTTTGAAAGAGTTCAAAATGGATCAGTCAGAGAAAGAGTTCTCGCTTGATTTGTAAGGTGTGAAGTTGAGTGAGACTCAAAGCTCGACCACGGTAGAATAAAGAGAAAGGACAAACATCGTCCCCTATGCCTTAGCCATAGGCTCTATATTATGCCATGTTGTGTACCGCACCTGGTGTGTGCCTTGCCGTGAGTCTGTCAAGGGGTACAAAAGTGATCCAGGAGTAGATCACTAGACAGCGGTCAAGATTATCCTTCGTAACAAAAAGACTAAGGAGATGTTTCTTGAATATGGAGGTGATAAAGAGTTCGTCGTAAAGAGTTACGTCGATGCAAGCTTTAACACCAATCCGGATGACTCGTAATAGCAATCTGGATACGTATAGTGGAGCAGCCATTTGGAATAGTACCAAGTGGAGTGTGGTAGCAGTGTTTATGGTTTGACATAGAGATTTGCAAAGTACACACGGATCTGAATATCGCAAACCCGTTGACTATAAGACCTCTCTCACATGCAAAGCATGATCGAGCCCCAGAACTCATTGGGTGTTAGATTCATAAAAATGTAAATCACATGGTGATGTGAACTAGATTATTGACTCTAGTGCAAGTGGGAGACTATTGGAAATATGCCCTAGAGGCAATAATAAATTGGTTATTATCATATTTCCTTGTTCATGATAATCGTTTATTATCCACGCTATAATTGTGTTGATCGGAAACTCAGATACATGTGTGGATACATAGACAACACCATGTCCCTAGTATGCCTCTAATAGACTAGCTCGATGATCAAAGATGGCTATGGTTTCCTAGTCATGGACATGAGATGTCATTTGATAATGGGATCACGTCATTAGGAGAATGATGTGATGGACAAGACCCAAACTATAAACATAGCATATGATCGTGTCAGTTTATTGCTACTGTTTTCCGCATGTCAAGTATATGTTCCTAGGACCATGAGATCATGCAACTCACTGACGTCGGAAGAGTACCTTGTGTGTATCAAATGTCGTAACGTAACTGGGTGACTATAAAGGTGCTCTACAGCTATCTCCGAGGGTGTCTGTTGGGTTGGCATGGATCAAGACTGGGATTTGTTACTCCGTGTGACGGAGAGGTATCTCAGGGCCCACTCGGTGATACAACATCACAACAAGCCTTGCAAGAAATGTGACTAAGTGTTAGTCACGGGAACTTGTATTACGGAACGAGTAAATAGACTTGTCGGTAACGAGGTTGAACTAGGTATGGAGATACCGACGATCGAATCTCGGGCAAGTAACATACCGAAGAACAAAGGGAACATCATACGGGATTAACTGAATACTTGACATAGAGGTTTGACCGAGAAAGATCTTTGTAGAATATGTAGGAACCAATATGGACATCCAGGTCCCGCTATTGGTTATTGACTGTAGAGGTGTCTCGGTCATGTCTACATAGTTCTCGAACCCGCAAGGTCTGCACACTTAAGGTTTGGTGACGTTTCGGTAGTATAGAGTTATGTATGGTGGTGACCGAAGGTCGTTCGGAGTCCCGAATGAGAGATCGAATGTCCTGAGGAGCTCCGGAATGGTCCGGAGGTAAATATTGATATATAAGAAGTCCTATTTTGGTCACCGGAAAAGTTTCGGGCTCATCGGTAGTGTACCGGGAGTGGCGGTAGTGTATCGGGAGACCATCGGGAGGGGTATTTAGACCCAAGAGGCTACATGGGCTGTGGGAGGATAAATACCAGCCCTTAGTGGGCTGGAGGAAGTCCCACAAAGGGCCCATGCGGCTGGGAAGAAAAAGCCCAAAAGGAAAAAGGTGGAAAAAGGCAAAAGGGCTAAATTAGGAAGGAGTCCTAATCCTACTAGGAGTGGAGGAGGAGGACTCCTCCCTCTTGGTTCTTCCGACCCAAGGGCTGGCTCCTTGGGAGCCAAGCCTCCTCCTCCTCTCCTCCTATATATACTAGAGGGTTTTAGGGTTTTGGCACAAGATTTTTAGCCACGTGCTACCCGTTCCTCTAGTGCATAGTTTCTCCTCTAGATCGGATTTTTGCAGTGCTTAGGTGAAGCCCTGCCGGAATACCTCCACCATCATCGCCAGAGCACCATCATGCTGCCGGAGAACTCTTCTACCTCTCCGCTCCCTCTTGCTGGATCAAGAAGGCGGAGATCGTCATCAAGTTGTACGTGTGCTGAACGCGGAGGTGTCGTCCATTCGGCGCTAGATCGGAAGGACCGTGATCAAGATCGCGAGACGGATCATTATGATATCGCGGGATGGATTTTGATGAGTTCACGGGACGGATCGTGATTGGATCGCGGGACGGATCGTGATGAGATCACGGGATGCTAGGCGATTTGGTTCGCGAAGACATTCGACTACACCAAGCGCGTTTCTTAATGCTTCCCGCTTAGCGATCTACAAGGGTATGTAGATCCACTCTCCCTCTCGTAGATGCTCATCACCATGGATAGATCTTGCGTGTGCGTAGGAATTTTTTTGTTTCCCATGCAACGTTCTCGAACAAAAGGGTGATGCAGCAAAGTAGATAAGTATTTCCCTCAGTTGATGAGAACCAAGGTATGAATCCAATAGGAGTAACAAGCAAGTTACCAATGAAAGCACCTACACAAACAATCAAACTCTTTGCACCCAATGCTATAAAGGGGTCGTCAATCCCTTCATGGTTATTTGCAAGGATTAGATCTGATACAGATAGATTTAAAAGATTGTGGAAAGTAAAAAGTAAATAAATTGCAACAAGGTATTTTTGGTATTTTTGGTTTATAGATCTGAAAATATAATATGGAAAGTAGACCCGAGGGCCATAGGTTTCACTAGAGGTTTCTCTCTTGAAGGAAAATAACACGGTGGGTGAACAAATTATTGTCAAGCAATTGATAGAAAAGCAATTAGTTATGACGATATCCAAGGCAATGATTATGCATATAGTCATCACATCTGTGTCAAGTAGACCGAAATGATTCTGCATCAACTACTATTACTCTACACATCGACCGACTCCTGCCTGCATCTAGAATATTGAGTTCATGAAGAATAGAGTGACACATTAGGTAAGATGACATGATGTATATGGATAAAGTCAAGCAATATGATGAAAAGCCCATCATTTTACCCTTGATGGCAACAATACAATACGTGCCTCGCTACCCCTACTTTCTCACCGGGTGAGGACACCGCAAGATTGAACCCAAAACTAAGCACTCCTCCCGTTGCAAGAATTACCAATCTAGTTGGCCAAACTAAATCAATAACTCGAAGAGACTTACAAAGATAAGAAATCATGCATATAAGATTTCATAGAAGAACCAAATAATATTCATAGATAAGCTGATCATAAACCCACAATTCATCGGATCTTGACAAACACACCGTAAAAGAGTATTACATCGGATAGATCTCCATGAAGATCATGAAGAACTTGGTATTGAAGCACAAAGAGAGATAAGAAGCCACCTCTACTAGCTATGGACCCGTAGGTCTATGATGAACTATTCACGCATCATCGGAGGGGCAAGGGAGTTGATGTAGATGCCCTTCGTGATCGAATCCCCCCCCCCGGCAGATTATCGAAAATGGCTCCAAGATTGGATCTCTCGAGAACGGAGGCTTCTGGTGGCAGAAAAGTATTTGCGTTTCTCTTTTTGGTATTGGGGGAATATTTGGGTATTTATAGGACAAAGATTAGGGTTACGATACATACAGGGGAGTCACAAGCCTACCAGGCGCGGCCAGGGATGGTGGCCATGCCCCCTGGCTTGTGACCTCCTGACAGGTCCCTTGCCTTGCACTCCAAGTCTGGTAGGTGTCTTCTGGTCCAAGAAAATCCTCGCGTAGATTCTATTCCGTTTGGACTCCTTTTAATATTCCTTATCTGCAACACTCAGAAACAAGGAAAAAACAGAAACTGGCACTAGGCTCTAGATTAATAGGTTAGTCCCAAAAATAATATAAATAGCATATTATTGTATATAAAACATCCAAAACAGATAATATAATACCATGGAACAATAAAAAATTATAGATACGTTGGAGACGTACCAGTTTAGCACTCGATCATATAAGTGTTATGCATTGTAATTGGCAAATAAACGCTTTGAGTCTGCCATGAAAGGTAACAGACTTTTGGTGCCGGCATTGCATTTCTCGAGCCGAGGAATAGAATGAATTCACCTAGCCGCCTCGAGACTAGGTCAACAAAAACTCTCCGGGCTCCTACTACATTATGTCCGCTATGTTTAGCCCGACCACCACAGTGCGTCCCTCGGGACGGAGCAGCTCCTGCAGCACGTTCCCCATGAATTCGTCATACATTATATCTTTTATGAATGCACAGTCTAGCTACTCTACAAAAACAAATTCTATTACTAAGTTCTATGTTTCTATTTTATTTAAACAAGAGATCATCTCAGTTGTTTTTGTCAACACCATTAGTCAGTTATTTTATTGATGATATAACTAAACCTTTATGCAACAAGTGTTTCAGAGATTTATACTCAACACAACAACTTGCCAGCTCTACTTGAACTTAAAAGGAGAGGAGAAATCAAGACTTGGGTCATCACATAGTCAGAACAATGATATGATGAGATTGGAAAATCAATTTACCTTTTCTATGATATTTCATATGTGAGTGGAAAAGTACCACTTGATATTTCACAGTTTCATCATGGTCACGAACACGACCGCGCCCTGGAGATGCTCGTGCCTGGCACAACAATGAGGATCGAATCCCTACAGAACGCAATCATTAATCGCTTGATTGTAATCGCTAGAAACATATAGGGGGAGGGAGAATCACTCATCACACTGTGTACTACGCGAGAACTTGGCACACATAAACTGCTAAGAGAAGTTTCTTTGTCAGGATCACCGAAGCCCCTCATCTCTTCACTGCTGTGGATGCTCACCCTCCATCTTCCTTGATGAGGAGTTATGCGTATTCCGTCCACATCCAAAGCTCCTCGGCATGGCACCCTTGTGCTGGTGCATGGATGCTGACGAGGATATGTACCAAGGGTAGGGCCCTAGGCAAGGCTCGCATACCCTACCTAAGGACACCACAAGGGAGGACTTGAAGATCAAGCACGAACTTCTGAGTGGGTCCCTGGAGACGTTCAAAGTCACTCAACAGTAATCAACTCGGAGACTCCCACTCTCACTCGACAGTCGTGTGTCACTCGACAGACCTCACTTCACTCGATGCCAGAAGACCAGGAGCCATCATCAAGAGCCCAATGGGCAGACACTGGCTTAATGGCCCTTAATAGCTTTTACTATGTACGTTACCTGTAACGGCAGACTTTACACCCCATGACCAGACCCATTGATGCGAGGCCATTATGAGGGGCAGCGAACTCTATATAAGCCGCCCCTCCCCTCCTACACAAGGGTTAAGAAAACTATTGTAATCTCTACATTCCACTCGACATAAAGCTCCCGAGCACTAAGACGCAGGGCTGTTACCTCCACGAGAGGGGCCTGAACTCATAAACCTGTGTGTACATCCTCGTCGTAGCTAGGACTCTTCCCTCTCCATTCGTACTCCTACCATCTACTATCAGGCTCGTTCCCACGACAGTTGGCGCCCACCGTGGGGCAGGCGTCTAAGCGACTTCCGGCGAGGTTGCGTTTTTCATCTTTCAACATGTCTTCCAGCGGTGTTTTTGCTCTAGGCCACGAGATCCGTTTCGGAGCGCTCACTTTCATCGCCGACGATTCGGCATGGCTCCAGGAGGCGCCTCTTGATGTCGAGGTGCTCCCGGTCCGCGAGGCCATGCATTTCCGCGCGAGTCCATGCGGCGTGTTGTTGCATTAACTGTCGAGCCCTTACGCATCGCCTCCTCTCGCCGTTCGCGGTTGCAAGCGGTCCGGCCACTCACGACTCCAGCGGTGGGTCAAACACGCAGCAGTGCGTCAAGCTTCTTCGCAGGTTGCAGCACTCGAACCTACCGAGTCCCTTCATGGCGTGTTTGAGTCGGATTCCGATTCGTCCGACGTGCCTTTTGAGTGCGAGAGCTGTGATCCCGCAGCGGAGGACTTGATGGCGGGCTCGCATCAGAGCTCACCGCCTGGTTTTGGTCGTGGCGAGCACGAGGCTGGTGGCACGTCGAACGTGCAGTCGCGTCGCGATGAGAAGGTCCTTCATACCCCCATCGTCGGTGCGATCGCCTAGGCCCAGGCTTTGGAGGTCGCACGCGTTCGTCTGGAAGAGCTCCAGGCAGAGATCGACGAGCGCGCCCGTCCACGCCCGCCTCGCCCCAGTCGACGTCAGCGACACCTGTTCTCGACTGGATCTAACGATGGCATCGAGGTATATTGAACTCCCGCGCTTAATGTTGCTGTTGCTTCTAGGATAGCAGATTCCATTCAGCCTTCCCGGTCAGAGGCTGATCGAGGGCTGTTGCAGATCAGAGCACTGTTAGATGCAGCACAACACCAGAATTCAGCAATTTCTCAGCCTCATCACAAGATACACATCAATTCACCCAAGGCAAAGACCGTTCAGTCGGCACATAGTCCTAGGTCTCCCTTGTGTCGTCGAGGCGGCGGTTATTATGAAGGGAAAGCCAAATTTCAGCACCACCGCGAAGACCACCGTCGAGTGCCCACTCCTTTGCAGAGTGGTCCGTACGCGCCCCGGCGCCAGGATGACAAGCAATCCTTCGGTGACGAGCGGGACATGGATTTTGATGCCCGGGCATACCTTCTTCCGAAGCGGATCTACAAGAGCAGAGCCTACAGAGAAGGGCACGACAGAGATGTCCCGAGTGGTAGCTCAGTTGAAGTGTCTGGTCCACAGTGTTTTAGCAGAGCTATACGCTCTGTGGAGATTCCCCCCAACTTCAGAATGGCGGCGGGGATCGGAAAGTTTTTTGGTGAAACAAAACCAGAGACTTGGCTTGATGATTACCGAGTGGCTGTGCAGATTGGTGGCAGGAATGATAATGTCTCAATGAAGCACCTGCTTCTTATGTTGGATGGACCAGCTCGAGCTTGGTTTAATCGGTTGGCTCCTTCCAGCATTCATTGTTGGGAAGATCTTGCCCGAGTGTTTGTCCGGACCTTTGAGGGCACTTGCAAGCGCCCCACAGGTCTGGTCGACTTACAACACTGCATCCAGAAGCCCAACGAAACCTTAAGAGACTATATTCAGCGATGATCCACCCTGCATCATACGGTGGAAAATGTGTCGGAACACTAGGCTGTTTGTGCCTTCAAGGCCGGTGTGAGATACAGAGAGCTGTATTTGAAGTTCGGGCGCACTGGTGACATTTCACTCGGCAAAATGATAGAAATTGCCACTCACTATGCCAATGGCGAGGAAGAAGACCGCCTCCATATCGGCAAAGGAAAAGTGGTTGCCAACGAGTCTGGCGGCGGTAACAATAGGAAACAAAAGCGGAAGGCTGAAGACCCAGTTCCGGCGGAGGCAGCAGCACTGACGACTCAGTCGAAGAACAAGGGCAAGGCCAAAGATTAGTACACCCCCAAGAAGGGGAAGGGTCAGCCAGGAACCGATATCTTGGATCAACCGTGTGCAATTCACACGAAGAAAGATGCGGAAGGCAACCTGATTTTGCCCAAGCACACCACTCGACAATGTCGAACCCTCATCTAGCAGTTCAAGGAAGACCATTTGAGTGGGAAAGCTTTTGAAAAACAAGATGAAGATGAAGAGAAGGAAACATTCTCGGATGTCACTGCTACCCTGGTGATCTTTGCTGACGTCGAGAGCAAGAGCCGTCTGAAAGTCGTAAATAGAGAAATCAATATGGCTGTGCCAGACACCCCGACCAACCTCAAATGGTCTCAGTATGCTGTCACATTCGACCAAACTGACCATCCTGCACGTGTGGCCACACCCGGTCGACAGGATCTGGTAGTTGATCCGGTGGTGCAGGGGACTCGGCTCAGAAAGGTCCTCATGGACGGCGGCAGCGGCCTGAACATTCTGTATGCAGATACCCTGAAGGGAATGGGCATTCCTATGTCCCGTCTCAGCGAAAGCAGCATGCATTTCCACGGGGTCATCCTAGGAAAGAAGGCCAAGTCACTCGGCCAGATAGCATTGGATGTGGCATTCGGAGATAGCAAAAATTTCCAAAAAGAAAAGTTGACGTTTGAAGTCGTGGATTTCAAGAGTGCTTACCACGCCATTTTGGGTCGACCCACATATGCACGTTTCATGGCCTGACCATGTTACGTGTATCTCAAGCTGAAAATGCCGGTCCCTAAGGGTGTGATCACGGTCATTGGCAATCGACAGCGGGCCGAAGAGTGTCTCCAGCAAGGGTCCAAGATCGCCGATCAACAGATGGCCATGGTCGAGCTGGAGGAGTACAAGAAAACCACTGATCCTGCTGATTTGCTCCGCGCAAAAAAGATGACTTCCGAGTCGGCATTTCAGTCGGCAAGTGAAGTGAAGAAGGTGCACATCCACCCAATGGATCCAACCGCTGCCCCGACGAATATCTCGACAACACTCGACAACAAATAGGAAGCCGAGCTCACCCAGTTCCTCCGTGAGAACTGGGATATCTTTGCATGGAAGTCTGCTGACATGCCGGGAATTCCCAGGGAGCTGGTTGAGCATCGTCTGCAAGTGGATCCGAAGGCCAAGCCCGTCAGGGAGCATTTGCGTCAATTCGCAGATGAGAAGCGCAAGGTAATCGGAGAAGAAGTGGCCCATCTCTTGCAAGCCAAGTTCATTCGGGAGATTTACCACTCCGAGTGGCTCTCGAATGTTGGGATGGTGCCCAAAAAAGATAAGTCGTTGCGCATGTGCATTGACTTCAAACATCTTACTAAGGTGTGTCCGGAAGACCATTTTCCGCTTCCCCATATAGATCAAATTGTTGACTCGACAGCGGGGTGCGAGCAGATATCATTTTTGGATGCCTATTCTGGGTACCATCAGATCCGTCTGTTTGGCCCAGATGAAATAAAAACAGCCTTCATCACCCCGTTTGGGTGCTTCTGCTACATCACCATGCCTTTTGGTCTCAAGAATGCCGGCGCCACTTTTATGCGCATGATTCAGAAATGTTTACTCGACCAGATCCCTCGGAATGTCGAGGCGTACATGGACGATATAGTGGTCAAGTCCCGCAAAGGTTCCAACCTGCTAGCTGACTTGGCTGAGACATTCGCCAATCTGAGGCGATTCGACATAAAGCTAAATCCGGCCAAATGTACCTTCGGTGTCCCTGGCGGCAAGTTACTTGGTTTTCTTGTTTCCAAACGAGGAATTGATGTCAATCCCGAGAAGATCAGCGCCATTACCCATATGAAGACTCCCGTGCGAGTGCACGATGTTTAGAATCTCAAAGGTTGCTTAGCGGCATTGAGTCGATTCATTTCTCGTCTTGGTGAGAAGGCTCTGCCCTTGTATCAGTTGATGAAGAAATCAGACACATTCAACTAGACTTCTGAAGCCGAAGCAGCGTTTGTTGAGCTCAAAGCCCTGTTGTCCACCCAGCCGGTGCTTGCCGCTCCTGCCAGCAAAGAGCCCTTGCTCCTGTACATCACGGCCACAAATCAGGTCGTCAGTACAGTACTGACTGTCGAGCGAGAAGAGGAAGGCAAAGCCTATAAGGTTCAGCGACCAGTCTATTATGTCTCAGAAGTTTTGTCCCCCTCAAAGCAGAGATATCCTCATTATCAGAAGCTGGTGTATGGCATTTACTTATCAACGAAGAAGGTGGCACATTATTTCGAAGACCATTCGATCTCTGTCGTCAGTGATGCACCTTTATTAGAGATTTTCAATAATCGTGACGCATCGGGTCGAGTGGCTAAATGGGCAATTGAGCTGGGACACTTCGACATCAGATTTGAGGCCAAGAAGGCAATCAAGTCCCAAGCATTGGCAGATTTCATGGCCGAGTGGATTAAACAGCAACAACCTATCCAAGTTCACTCGGTGCATTGGACAATGTTCTCCGACGGCTCCAAAATGTTGAATGGGTCCGGTGCTGGCGTTGTTCTGATATCCCCCAGAGGCGACAAGCTCATCTATGTCTTGCAAATTCACTTTGATTCCTCCAACAATGAGGCAGAGTATGAAGCACTTTTGTACAGGTTGCGCATGGCTATCTCGCTCGGCGTCAAGCACTTGATGGTTTATGGTGACTCAGATTTGGTAGTGAATCAGGTGATGAAAGAGTGGGATGTTAGAAACCCTGCTATGACTGGATACTGCAATGTAGTCCGGAATCTGGAGAAGAAATTTGAAGGTGTGGAACTTCATCACGTTCCTCGACTGAAAAATCAGGCAGCTGATGAGCTATCCAAGATTGGTTCCACTCAACAGCCTGTCCCCAGTGGAGTGTTCCTGGAGCACTTGCACACTCCTTCGATTCAAGAGGATCCCTTCACTGAAGAGCCCCCACAAACCTTAAGATCCTCTGACTCAATTGAAGTCGATGGTCCTGCTGTGATTGACCTGGTCATGGAGGTGCTAGTTATCATTCCCGACTGGACTGTACCGTACATAGCCTATATCCTCAGATAGGATCTTCCTGAAGATGAAGTAGAGGCTCGACAGATTGTGCGCAGGTCCAAAGCTTTCACTGTGATGGGTGACCAGCTTTTCACAGAAAGTGTGTCGGGCGTCACCCAGCGTTGCATTTCACCCGAGGAAGGTCGAACGATTCTAGATGAAATCCACTCGCGAACTTGCGGACACCATGCATCTTCAAGGGCGATCGTCACTAAAGCATACCGAGCGGGTTTTTATTGGCCACAGGCTAATGAAATGGCTAAGGACATTGTTGATCATTGCGAAGGTTGTCAGTTCTATGCAAACCTGTCACACAAGCCAGCATCCGCCCTGAAGACAATTCCACTCACCTGGTCGTTTTTGGTTTGGGGGCTCAACATGGTTGGTCCTTTTCGACCCGGAAAAGGAGGATTCACCCACCTGTTGGTAGCAGTCGACAAGTTCACCAAGTGGATCGAAGCCAAGCCCATCAAGAAGCTGAATTCCCGCACGACGGTCACGTTCATGAGAGAGATCATTATCTGGTTTGGCATTCCCCACAGTATCATCATGGACAATGGCACTAATTTTGACTCGGAAGAATTCAGGAGATTCTGTAACTCCCAAGGCACCCGAGTGGATTATGCTTCCGTTGCACATCCTCAAACCAATGGGCAAGTTGAGCGGGCTAACGGTCTCATTCTGCAAGGTCTGAAGCCTCGTCTCATGCGCGATTTGGATCATGCCGCTGGTGCGTGGGTAACTGATCTGTCGTCTATTTCTTGGGGTTGAGGACAACACCTAATCGGTCGACTGGACGAACTCCTTTCTTCCTTGTCTATGGCGCTGAAGCTATACTGCCGAGTGATTTGGCCCACAATTCTCCTCGAGTGGAGCTATATTCTGAGGCTGAAGCCGAGCAGGCCAGGCAAGATGGGGTAGATCTTCTAGAAGAAGAGCGTGAGATGGCTTTGATCCGGACCACAACCTATCAGCAAGACTTGCGGCGCTTCCACGCAAGGAATGTCAGAAGCCGAGCGTTCCATGAAGGAGATTTGGTGCTCTGAGTGAATCAGCACCGGCCTCACAAGCTAGCCCCTGCATGGGAAGGCCCTTTTGTAGTCACCAAGGTGCTAAACAATGGAGCCTATCACTTATATAATCTTATGAAGCAGATAGATGAGCCACAAGCTTGGAATGCAGACCTGCTTCGATGTTTTTACACTTGAGACATTAGTTTTCTGATGTAATAAGAGTTCTTCATGAATGCAATTTGTGTCTCTGCAATTAATACCTCGTCGATTCCGACCGTGTAGTTATTTACTTGGGGATACTCCGAGTGACGAGCAATCCTCGCACTCGAAGACTTAGCTGCGAAACATGTTTCGCCTAAGTGAAAAACCCTGTCGGGTGGATAGCAGTCCATCCACTCGACGGCCTATTCGCGAATCCGTCTTCGCTTAGGTTCAAAAAAAATATAACTCGTCGAGACAATGGTAATCCATCCACTCTACAGCTTAGACGTGAATCGACATTCGCCTAAGTTCAAAATATTCCGAGTGATGAGTGATCCTCACGCTCGGGGGCTTAGCTGCGAATACATTTCGCCTAAGTTAAAAAATTCGTCGAGACGATGGTAATCCATTCACTCGACAGCTTAGATGCGAATCGACATTCGCCTAAGTTCAAAATACTCTGAGTGATGAGCGATCCTCACGCTCGGGGTCTTAGCTACGAATACAATTCGCCTAAGTTAAAAAACTCATCGACTGGATAGCGATCCATTCACTCGACAGCTTAGATGCGAATCGACATTCACCTAAGTTCAAAATATTTCGAGTGATGAGCGATCCTCACGCTCGGGGGCTTAGCTGCGAATACATTTCGCCTAAGTTAAAAAATTCGTCGAGACGATGGTAATCCATTCACTCGACAGCTTAGATGCGAATTGACATTCGCCTAAGTTCAAAATACTCTGAGTGATGAGCCATCCTCACGCTCGGGGTCTTAGTTGCGGATACAATTCGCCTAAGTTAAAAAACTTGTCGACTGGATAGCGATCCATTCACTCGACATCTTAGATGCGAATCGACATTCGCCTAAGTTCAAAATATTCCGAGTGATGAGCGATCCTCACGCTCGGGGGCTTAGCTGTGAATACATTTTGCCTAAGCTAAAAAAATTCGTCGAGACAATGGTAATCCATTCACTCGACAGCTTAGATGCGAATCGACATTCACCTAAGTTCAAAATACTGTCGAGTGATGAGCGATCCTCACGCTCGGGGGCTTAGCTGCGAATACAATTAGCCTAAGTTAAGAACCTCGTCGACTGGATAGTAATCCATCCACTCGACAGCTTAGCTGCGATTCGATGTTGCCTAAGTTCAAAATACTGCCGAGTGATGAGCGATCCTCACCCTCGGGGGCTTAGCTATGAATACATTTCGCCTAAGTTAAAAACCTCGTCAAGGCGATGGTAATCCATCCACTTGACAACTTAGATGCGAATCGACATTCGCCTAAGTTCAAAATACTCCGAGTGATGAGCGATCCTCACGCTCGGGGGCTTAGCTGCGAATACATTTCGCCTAAGTAAAAAAAAGCAGTCGAACAGACGATTGAAAGCCAAAGCGCGAGCAAAATCCAAAGGATAAAACCGTGGATAAACGTCGTGTGTAGAAGCAAATGTGCTCAAGCCTAAGGCCTGAATAAAGTTTTAAGGGATACAGTTTCACTCAGCATACCGAGGCAAATTTAATTGTTTTTTCCAAAGACTCAAGTTTCTAGGCAAGTGACGGACTGGTGGGCTCGACAAAGGTGTCCAAGTCGATGCCGTCGGCGATTCTGGTGGCTGCTTCGATGAAGGTCTCCATGAAGTCCTCGAACTGGAGTTTCTTCGTGTTCACCACTTGGAGCTCCTTCAGCTTCTCCTCCCTCACGTCCCTACAATGGACCCTTACCAGAGACAACGCCACGTCGGCCCCGCAATGAGCAGCAGATTTTTTCCAAGCTTGCACTCAACTGGGAAGTTCGTTCAAGTGAGCCATCATGGAGTTGAGGTCGAGCTAAAGAGTGTCCTTAGGCCATAGCTCCTTGTCGATTCTTTCCATAATAGATTTCAGTCGAGGGATATAGGCCTGGGCACCCTGGAGCCAAAAGTTAAGCCGCAGCATGTTCATCACCACCGCATCAGCAACTGGCGACTTGGTGGTGTCAAGCATGGGCTCAATCTCGTATGTTTCCTTTTCAAAGTCCTGGCAGAATTCTGATTGAAGAAGGGGAATCGATGAACTGCAACACTCAAATGTTTTTTTGCAAATGTCAGCCGACAAGAAATACTCACCGTCGAGCAGAAGATACATCTTCCTCGAGAATTCGCCTAGATGCCTCTCCAGGCCATTGCTCCTCTTGGTTAGTTGCTCGGCCTTCTTGGCAAAATCCGCACGCTCCTGCTTCAGCTTGCTGTTCTCCTCTTCCAGCTTCTGGACGGCAGCCAACTTCTGCTCTACAGCTTCAGTTTTGTCCTTGGCGACTTGTTGGGCATCAGCAAGTGCTTTGTCCTTCTCCTCCAGTGCCCTCTTCATGGAATCTAAAGAAACAACATTGTTGAGTCGCGCTTGGAGACGATGGTTTTCATTGCGCACGTCTGTTCGAGCGAGAGCACTCGGTTCAAAACATGAAAAGGGGAAGATGGGAATGCTAACAGTCAGCACTTATTACCTCCCAGAGACTTCAGCTCAGCGCGTGCTCATTCCAGGGCATTGTTGGCAACCCCCAAGTCCACCTGCAATTGGTTCTTCTCCTCCTCCATCTCCTTGTACTACGCGCCAAGTTCGCAAGCCGTCTAGAACCAACAAAAGACAGGAGTTCAATCCGCAAGGAGTTCTTGGACAGTTGACTGAGTTATTAAGACCGGCGAATGCCCATGTTGGAAGAATTCGAAAAGAAAGTCCACTCGACACATCTAGTGGCTCTGGCGTTACGCACGCCATAAACAAATTCAAACAGAAAGCTGTCTCTATTAAGACCCCTGCCGACACAAGCACTCGACAGAGGTCTCGGGGACTACACCCAGTGGGTGCGCTAAGAGTGCCCCCACTGAGATGGTTAACTCTCGATCCGTCGAGTAACTCGTCAGAAAACACACTCGACAAGGCCAGCCATGTCGTTACACTCAACCCGTCGAGTGACGCACCCACCCTACTCTATGGAGTGCAGCCTATCCTTATGTAGCGTCATATCATGGTTTGTAATTAATATCCATGAAACCTGCAAGGAAGATGCGGAATGGTGTGATTCAAGGTGAAGTGTATCCTATATACAATAGACTCTAAGACCCCTGCCGATGCAAGCAATCGACAGCGGTCTCGGGGACTACACCCAGTGGGTGCGCTAAGAGCGCCCCCACTGAGACGGTTAACTCTCGATCTGTCAAGTAACTCGTTAGGAAAAAAACACTCGACAAGGTCGGCCCTGCCGTGACACTCAACTCGTTGAGAGACACACCTCCTCCACTCTATGAAGTGCAGTCGATCCCTATGCAGCGTCATATAATGGTTTCATAATGATATCCATGAAACCTGCAAGGTATCTATGGAGTGGTGTGATTCGAAGAAAAATTGTATCCGGTATACAATAGACTCTAAGACCCCTGTCAATGCAAGAAATCGACAGCGGTCTCGGGGGCTACACCCAGTGGGTGCGCTAAGAGCGCCCCTGCTGAGACGGTTAACTCTCGATCCGTCGAGTAACTCGTCAGGAAACACACTCGACATGTCGAGCGACAACAGTACTGCGTGTACTACCAATCCTAGTCCTACTCGACTTCGATCCGATCTATTCGACTGGAGGAAGTTCAAACATTCTACGGCAATCACCTAGTGGGTGTTTAGCAGCCAAGAAAAGACAATAATTCAATCGACAATGGACTTACAATCGAACTTACTCGGACATTGGTGCGGAGGGCTGCGCTGACGTCAAAAGCCAGTTTGCTGGCCTCGTACGCCTCCTTGGTCCTCAGCATGAGCTGCTCCGCCTGGATCATGGTTTCCTTTGTAGCTCCGGTTTGGTCTTCCAGAGTGCGATGTAGAGGGAAGGCTGTCGCAGGTGGGGTCGGCGCAGACGCTGGAGCAGCTGGGGTAGCCTGAAGAGGTTCGGTCGGAACCGACGTCACGACGGTCGAGACGGTTGGAGGAGCATGCGACGGAGGCGTTGCAGACTCAACCCTGGGTCGTGTCGAGTCACCTCTCCTCTGGGAAGACTCCATAGTTGAGCGTTGAGGTGCTTGCGACGATGACGCCCTTCGGGTGCGAGCGTGCGAAGTGTCCAGCAAACCCTCATCGTCCTCCACTTGAATGACCTCTGCAACAATCGACAGCATCAACATCTTCATGTGTCAAGTCCTATTCGGAAAAACTAACAACTTTCTTACCTCTATGAGAAGTGGCAGCGTCAGTGGTATCAACATCCATTACATCCTCTTCATCTCGACGAGGCGAGGTCACAGATGTTGCAGCTCTGATGGATTAGACAACTTTCACTCAGATATAACTCAAGACTTCAGTAGACAGAACAATTCGGAAATGAACACTTATGTGGAGATGACAGGTACGATCACCCTCATACGGGGCAGTGCTTTGCGAGGCTTGGAGGTGGCTTGCTTGGGCTGCTTGGCCAATCTTTCGTTTGACTCGACAGTTGAGGGGCGGCTTCGTTTTGGGTTCTTCTCGCTTGCGCCCGGGGCCTTGTCCTCAGCAACTGCCGGGTCATGGAGGGCCTTAGTGCGACCTTCGCGACGAGGGGGCGACTCAACTCCTTCCTCTTCGCTGGAATCTTCATATTCATCCTCAGAGTCGGAAAGTCCGTCGCCGTCCACGTTGCCGCCCTCGCTCACCACGCCGTCATGCACATGGTTCCCGTTGGGAACGGGCGAGTGCATGTTCGTCCATTCCTACATAATTCAAACAAGAGAGTCAGACCACAAGTCAATACATCACTCGACAGTATAAATGTATCAGTCGACATAACACATCTCACCAGGTTCTTCGGTAGGTTTTCAGCCGAGTAAGGCCGGATCCTCTTGGCTCCCGAGGGGTTGTCACAAGCCTCGGTGATGCTCCGAAGCCACTGCTCGACAGTCTCCAGTGTAACTTCTTCTGGATGCGTCCTGGTCGAGTCTCCCGGACCTGAGTAGTGCCACATGGTATGGTCTCTGGCCTGGAGTGGCTGTATACGTCGACCGAGGAACGTTTCAAGCAGATCCATGCCTGTCACCCCGCCCCGGATCAGTTGAACCACGGCCTCGACTAGGATACCTACTTGGACATGCTCCTCATCAATCACCTTCAGGGACATGGGGGCAGCGGGTCGGTCAGGTGATAACGGAGGAAGACCAGTCGACATGTTGGGCAGCGCTACATCTTTGCAGTAGAACCAGGTCGACTTCCAGCTTGGACAGACTCGGGAAGAGTAATGGCAGGAAAGGAGCTACGTTGCCTTTTCTGGACCCCTAAGCCTCCACACAACTGGAGCACGTGGGTCTTCCCATCGGTGGCAAGGATTTTCTTCACAGTTTGCGATCTGACCATGAAGAGATGCTTAAACAACCCCAATGGGGAGAGCACCCCAGGAAACATTCGCACAAGGTGACAAATGCAGACAAGTACGCCATGGTGTTTGGCGGAAAGTGATGCAGCTATGCACCAAAGAAATTCAGAAATCCCCGGAAGAATGGGTGGGGTGGCATGGAGAAACCTCTTTCTACATGGGAGAGGAGAAGAACCCGCTCTCCGTCGCGCGGCTCCGGCTCGCGCTCCTCCCCCGGGAACCTCCAGGCACCGTCCGCCACTAGCCCGTCGGAGACGAGGCCCTCGAGGTCGGCGCGGGTGACAACAGAGGGGAGAAAATCCCCCTGCATCCACCTCGCAAGCGCGGTGAACCGAGCGGTCGAGGGCTTCTTGCCCTTGAGCTTCGACGTCCCCTTCTTTGCGCGCTCCAGCTTCTCCATCGCGTTCTTCGTCATCGGAGCAGCGGCTCTGGTCGAAGGGGAGCGGTGTGCTGTGCTGGGGAGCAGAGGAGGTGGAGGAAGAGAGGGAGAATTGGCGGAAGGTACTGTGCAATCCGCGGCTCATAGTGCTTTATATGCTACCGAGTGTCTCACTGACCGGTGGGCCCGCGAGATAACCGCACACGCCAACCGCTGACGGTGCCCAGTGCGTGGCGAGATGACCGGCGCGAGAATTGAGGCGTCGCGCCTCCACTTGCCCTGATCGTGGCGTCATCTCCGCGCGTGCGCGCGCTTCCCAAATTTTCGTATCCCGGAGAATCCGGGCCCGTCAGACCAACCCGTCACCTCCCCAAGATGCGCTCGATTCACTCGGACACTTTTAAGACTGAATGGATCCAGGCGAGCGGAGAAGAATTCAATTGACGTAAATTTCATTGAAGACCCGAATATCATTCGGAAGATTTTGCGTGTCGATCCTGAATGAACGCTAAGGCTCAGAGTTTAATCGACGCAAGTTCCATGGAAATCTCAAATGTCATTCGGAGGATTTGATATACTAACTCAAGGTCTTCATTGATACCTCCTTCCACCACTCAAACCCCGATCCATTCGGGGGCTAATGATGAGGATATGTACCTAGGGTAGGGTCCTAGGCAAGGCCCACATACCCTACCTAAGGACACCACATGGGAGGACTTGAAGATCAAGCATGAACTTCCGAGTGGGTCCCTGGAGATGTTCAAAGTCACTCGAGAGTAATCCACTCGGAGACTCCCGCTTTCACTCGGCAGTCGCGTGTCACTCGACAGACCTCACTTCACTCGACGCCAGAAGACCAGGAGCCATCATCAAGAGAACGGGCAGACGTTGGCTTAATGGCCCTTAATAGCTTTTACTACGTACATTACCTGTAACGGCAGACTTTACACCCCACGACCAAACCCATTGATGCGAGGCCATTATGAGGGGCAGCGAACTCTATATAAGCCGCCCCTCCCCTCCCGCACAAGGGTTAAGAAAACTATTGTAATCTCTACATTCCACTCGACATAAAGCTCCCGAGCACTGAGACGTAGGGCTGTTACCTCCACGAGAGGGGCCTAAACTCATACACCTGTGTGTACATCCTCGCAGTAGCTAGGACTCTGCCCTCTCCATTCATACCCTTACCATCTACTGTCAGGATCGTTCCCATGACAGATGACTTCCGTGGCATCCTCCGTATATGGGCATCATGAACGGTGAGTGGGTGAGTGGGGCGCCAGACGACGACCATCACAGTGATAGCGAGGATGGTCGGATGGGCACCGGGTCGTGGAGGGAGAGGATCCACTCTGATCCAATTTAGGATGGCACAGAGGAGGAGAAGCAAGAGTTGGGTAATAGGCTTGACGGAGGCAACAACTGAGTGGCTAAAGGTCGAGGGAGAGGGAGGCAACATCAGCTGCCGGGGCAGCCATCTAGGGTTATCCTATTGTAGGATTATTGTCTCCCTCGTTCAGGGAGAGAGGTGAGACCTTGAGATAGAGAGGATCCCGAGTAAAAAAGTCATGGGAGAGAGAAAAATGACAGAAGTGAGGCGACGTGAAAAAATCGGTGGGATTAAGAAGGGGGCTAACGAATAAACAAACGATGTATGGATTGCACTTATAGGAGTAGAGACTGTATGGGAATCATTTTTGATTTCTAACTTTCCTAACACATTGATTGACATTTAATAATAGAGATTTTATTGTTAGAAAGGATCCATGTGTGAGGAAAGTTAGGATTCAAAATTGATTACCACATGATTGGACTTCATTGTTTGGTAACATATTATTGGTTCCTACCATTTGTAACATGGCTGATTAGGAAACTTGGAATTATTAGGAAAGTTTTTATTGGAAGGTGAAAAAACCAATGTGAAGGGGTGGTGGTGGGAGGTGAGATGAAAAAACCGGACGAAAAAACCCAGGATGCTATTCACCAAGTGAGCAATTAGGAGTACAGATCCTAACTTTCCTAACACACTGATTGTCATTAACAAAAGAGATTTGATTGTTAGAAAGATCCATGTGTTAGGAATGTTAGGATTCAAAATTGATTGCCACATAATTGGATTTTATTGTTTGGTAATGTAATATTGGTTCCTGCCATTTGTAACATGGTTGGTTAGGAAAACTTGAAAATATTAGGAAAGTTTGTATTGAGAGGTGAAAAACCCAATGTGAAGGAGAGGTGATGGGAGGTGAGACAAAATTAAACCGGTTGAAAAAACATGGATGTTATTCTACCAACTGAGCAATTAGGAGTAGAGATAATACAATGGATTTGTAAAAGGGGATAATTATTTTATTTGAATAGTCGTTGTAATCAAGATTCACAAAATTGCCCTGGGCATGAAAAAAAGTTCAAGGACGCCCACCACTTCAACGGAGCTCATCTTTCTCACTTTCAACTTTCTTTTTGAAAATTGTTTTAAGTTCCCCACTTTATTTTTTATTTTTAATTATTTTAAAAGCACACAACATAAGTAAATGACTCTAAAACTTCCGGGTTGTCTCCCTCGCGGCGCTTTCTTTAAAGCCATTAAGCTAGACATATAGTGCTCGAGTAATTGATCCACCCGGATCCCAAGGTATATCAAAGAAAATTTTAATTAACAATTATTTGTAATTAATTAATGAGAAAAAAGCAACATATATCATGTAACAATGAAGTCCAACTCTTTTCCTATGCATTGGCATGTCATAAAACAACAATTCATGCACACAAAGTAAAGGCCAATACATAGCATAAGTGGTTTCTTGGAATTTTATCGTATCAGAAACATAGAGAGGTAAGATTTTGGTTCCTCTCTCCTAATAATTGCAAGTAGGAGCAGCAAGCACATGCATATTATATTTATCAAAATCATCATGTGTGATAGTGAAACGCAACCCATCAATATAATCCTTAACAAGTGCAAACTTCTCCGATATAGTGTAATTGGGAGAATTCAAAAAAGATAATAGGACTATCGTGTGTGGGTGCAATAGCAAAAATTTCATGCTTAACATAAGAACTATAGCAATTTCATCTCAATAAGCATAATTCATATTGGCATCATGGCCACAAGCATAAGAAGCATCAAGTTTTCATCAAAAAGGGATATTTCAAACGAATCCAAGGGATCATAGCATTCATCCTTCGGCAAGCACGAAGGGAAATTAAGAAATATATGAGTTGAAGAGTTACTCTCAGTAGAAGGTGGGCACAGGTGATCCATTCCCTCTTCCTCTTGTTGTTCTTCGCTCTCCTCCTCATTTTTTCATCTAATGAGCTCACAGTTTCAGCGATTTCTTCTTCCATAGATCCTGCAAAATATTAGTCTCTTCCAACGCAACAGACATTCTCTCAATAAATTCATTAATATCGGCATTGTATTCATAATTGTCATAGAAATATTTAAGTATGGCAAATTTGCAGGTCTATAAACAGCATCATCATAGATATCATACTTTTCAAAGAACGATTCAATTTCATAAGCACCCTTAAAAGTAACAAATTCTTCTATTTGTTCCACGTCATAGCAATCATATATACCATTAGCATAATAAGCCAAGGTTTTATTATAATTAAATTCACATTGAAAGGGAAGGTGTAGACCCTTACTCTTAGAGCAACAAGTATAATCACATCTCATGCATAAATCCCAAGAATACCAATGCAATATTTTAATATGATCCCATAGGTGCTTCCCTCTTTGAAACAAGCGATAATCCCTAAATTACTCATGTTGGTCCAATGTGTCTCCCATTATCAAGTTGAATGGGGATTTCTCAGGATTAACAAAGTGGTATTTAACATTTTTCACATAACCAACGTCGAGGGTTTTAGGAGGTTCCCCATCTCCATGAGTAGTAAGTACAACTGATTTTGTTGGTGTTTCATGTTCCATATCCATAACTAAAGATATAAAACAACTTATAATAGAAAATTAAATTACTTAGTGATAAAGCAAACAAGCACACACGAGAATATCAACTGCTACACTATTGCTCTTCGCCAACCGCGTGAGAAAAAGGTCTTGATAACCTACAAGTGTAGGGAATCATTTGTAGCCTTTTTCGATAAGTAAGAATGTCAAACCCAACGAGGAACTAAAGGTAAAATTAATATTCCAAGTTCTATCGATCATCGATACAACTCTACGCATGCTAACGCTTACTTTAACTAGAACAAGTACGAAACTACCTTGCGAGAATAAAACTAAAGTACTTAATAGATGTAATAGATAGTTTTATAAGATAATAAAGAACATGTAAACAAAAGTTAGGGGCTGTTTAGGTAAATATTCATGGCTACACACAAGCAAGTTTCTCCTTATTATGTTAAAAATGAATATGATTTCCTCCCGGACAGTTGGGATCCACCAACTTGAAGCATAAGTATAGTGTTATATTGCGGCCCCTATCATGTACGTACATACTGCTCTCTGTTCGATGATGAACTATGGCGAGTAAGGAGCGACTTGTGTCATAGTAGAGCCCCTAACGTAGCAGGCAACCCATTCCCGTCTAAATTGTGTACACATACATACAACCGCGCTACAAAAAATACGTCCACACACGTACATATGGTCGCGGTCTCGAACTAGTACTTGCGCATATGGTATGGGATCGTGTACATTGAAAGGCAACGTGGCAGAGCCAACAAACACCTGCACAAGATAGTGGGGGTACGCATCAACAACCTTCTGTTCATTGACAACCAACCGGTTGGGTCGAAACGGATGAAACACCGTCTTGTTCATCGGGAGGCAACCGCCTGGGTCGGAGTGCGTCCTATTCAAATGGCCAAAACTGGATGTTGTTCATCAACCCCCACTAGCTGGGGTTGGCGTAACACAAAACGACTGAAATGTGGTTATGTTCAACCGCCTACGGTCGAAACGGACTCATGTTCATCTGGAGGGGCGTGGCATACTACAGAACATCCTCCACATGCTATTGTTCATCCACCGTCAACTGCTTATGGCCTGCATAGAGTATTGTTCATCCACACCCAACCGGCTGGGGTGTGACGTACCACGGAATAGCCTCCACGGGTTATGGTTCATCCACCGTCAACTGCCTACGGCCTCCACGGGGCACTGTTCATCCACACCTAGTTGCACGGGGCATGGCGTAGCATGACACAACCTCCTTGGGTATTGTTCCTCTAGCACCAACCGCCTACTACCATGGTCTCCTATTCATTCAACACCAACCGTCTACTACCACGATATCATGTTCATCCAACCCCAACCGACTAGGGTTGGGCATACGCGCGTGCGGCATCAATGGCTAATGTTCATCCACAACCAACCAATCGGCTAGGGAAATACATCTCGTGCAAGGGGTTCAACCTATGCAACCTACTGCTAGTCTCGACTCGATCTACGTATGTATCACACACATGACAACAACATGGACTGTTCATCGAGAGGCAACCAACCGATCGCTAGCTAGGTCAACTACTCACATCTCGCATGGGGGCTCGATGCATGCAACGTGGATCCATGCATTGGGCCTTCAAACTATGTACACGAATGAGTTTCGCTTGCATTGATCGGGTTCAATAAGCAGCTAAGGGATCGCTAGAGTTAAATAAGCACCAACCTTGATCGATCGCTCGGGTTCCGTACGTAATGCGAGGGATCGACCGCCCGGGTCCAGTAAGTGAGTGACAAGCTCGCTCGAGTTCAATTAGTGAAGGTCTCGCACACACACGCGTGTGCGAGATAAATGCACAACCATCCCTGCATCGCCCGGACCCAACCACCAATACTATATCGGGTAATCCTTGAAATTTTCTCGCCCTCACTTCTATCTTGACTTTTAGGTCATGGACGACCCAAAGAATGTCGTGCGGTCCGCCTAGGACAAAATCTTATTTTCTGTCATATTTTTTGTTATAAAAGTAGGAGCCCATCACATCTACGATGATATGCGTTTTTGTCATAATTATCATCATTGGACTTGTCATTTCCATGACAGAAAATGTTTCCATTCAGGCTATAATGTCACATATGTGTCTTGTTGTAGTGGTGCTTATCCATGAAAGACAGATTGTACAATTGGAGTTACTAGTTGTGTTTGTACTGAACTATTCATATAGGCTTGGGGTGATACCCCGATATAGTTTTCATTATTCTCTCAACACTCATAATACTCCCTCCCTTTCCCTTTCCGTTTAGAGGGTGCAAATTTAAAATCTCATCAACCAAGGTAGATTATGAGTGGATGGCACAAGTTTTTTGTGGACGCAAAACTATGCAATGAAATATTTCCCATGCATTTGATTCCCAAAGCAATAAATATAACATCCTCCATCTCATTCGACTTCCACAATGCATGTAGAATAAGATGCCTGCACGATCACTAATTCTATCTCTTTTATATTTATGAATTAATGTGGCATGAAACTCAAAGCACTTTGACACGATTAGACTCAAAGTGAACCTAATATAATGAAAATCTATTTTTTAGACGAACTTTGTATTTTCCGAACGTTCGTGATTTGGGAATAGATCTGAACGATCTAATTCCCGTCAGATGTGGATTCTCGTTAGACACGCGATAATTTCTCGCCAGATCCGGATTTCACGCACCTAACCAAGGGATTTCACGATGTGATTATTGCTCGTGCAAAAATGATGCTTGAGGTGGGACCAATATTGATGATATCGCTTATCGTTATCGTCACGGACAGTTGGGGATTAGAGATTAATCAATTTTATCGGTCGACTATTAATCGACCATTTTTTGCAAATCCCAGGTTCCCAACACTGAAATATGCTATATTTAACACCAAAATATATTGGACAGAAGTGTTACCTTGATTCCTAGCCTCCGAATCCTCGTGTAATGACAAACAAAATAGTAAAATAGTACATATTGCATAACAAAGTCCACAAAAACACAAATAAACATAATTTTTGCAAACATAGTACTAGGAATATGTCCTATTTATCGGAAGATTCCCCATAATCGCTTGTCAGAGCAATAAATCAGCCCAAAAGATAAATGGTGAAGATAAGGCATAATCTTATCGGTCACCCCACGAGTAGCGATAAATCGGACGATAAATCGTTGAATCGGAAGATTTTTTGAACAGTGTGTGGGATTCGAACACACAACCAGAGTGTTGTGTTGCATGCTCTCAACCACCTGAGCTAGCTCTATATTACGTTGTGATCAGGATTAGTTTTTCTCTTTGTACTCAACTCTATGCGAGTAAAATAAAAATCAACAATCAAGACCACAACATTGAAATATTGGCACAATACCAAGTTACATCCGCCTTAGTTGTTGTTCATATATATCGAAATAAAATCTATTTTTACCTTTCTAACTACTTTAGTTTTTGCAATCAACAAATGATTCGTAACTACTTTTTTATCCGTACGAACTTTTGCCCTAGGAAAGAAGTTACTGAAACTTTAATCCTCAATAACTAATGTGTGAATAGTGTGATAATATACACACCACATATATGACAATTTATAAACAAATACCACAATAACATTGATCCCAAGAAAAGAAAAACTTGTTGAAAACATACCTGATAACTACTACATAAATAAAATGGTGTTTTACAAGCCGCACCATGATAACTTACATACAAGAAGCATGGTAACCTCAACCCGATGAATTTTCATAGTCACATACCACCCGATTTTGTGTGTGTATATAACATGATAATATATGTAGTGCATACATGATAACTTGTGTACAGATATCTCGATAGCTCTGATCCAAAGAAAAAACAGTTTAAAAATATACCTCATAACTTATGCGTAAATAACATGTTAATTTACGCACCGCAACTATGATAACTACGTACAAACATCATGGTAAACACCACCCATTAAAAAAAGTTTTAGGAAACATACTACCGGTAATTTTCGTGTAACATACAAACACCGTGGTAACCTTCGCCCATTGAAAAAGGTTGTAAACACTCATAACTTGGGCACAAATACCTGATAGCTTAGGTATAAATACCAAGGTAACTTCGATGGTGGGGAGGGGTGTGGAGTTGTTGAAAACAACACCCTGGTAACTTCTATGTATGTAGCATGATATTTTACGCACCACAAACCTGATAACTTAGGTGTGAACACTGTGATAACTTCCACCCAGGGAAAAAGTTTTATAAACATATACCGGGTAGTAAATAACATAGAATCAGATGTCGGTCCACGGTCCCCACCTCAACGTACGAGCACGACACATGGTAAATTTTGACCTTGGGGTTTAAATAGTTTTTCATATATCCCCCTTCAACTTATGTATAAATAGTATGAGAAGTAACACACTGCGGGCATGATATATTTACGACCAAACATCATGATAATTGTTTTTTGAACAGGTAGAGGGGGGGTCAAGAAAGTTGATGAAGGCGTACCCCCATTAACTTTTGTGTAAGTAGCATGATTATCTATGCACCATAAACATGATAACTTGCGTACAACGACCTGGTAGCTTTGACCGCGGGGGTGGGTGGGTGAGTTGTTCAAATACACATTGTTAACTTTTTATGTGATGAATAGCATGATAATATGGGTTACATTACACTGTGATAACTCGAATTCTAGTGGAGGCATTTTTATTCTCAATGGAAATCATTTGACGTTCAGCATGGTACTGAAATAATAACAATGCTAAAGGATGTCAACACAACAACTTAACATAGTGGTTCATGTAGGATCGAAAGTAGTGCTAGAGGGGGTGGTTGATTAGAGTACTTGACCAAATAAAAATCTTCGTTTTCCCAATTTTAATTCTTGGCAGATTTTAGCATTCATAGTATGTCAAGTGCACCCTAATCATGCATGTCTAAGAGTATAGCAGCGGAAAGTAAAGACAAGCATGTAAGTAAAGAGAGGGTAGGAAGATCAAACACAATTGGTGACACGATGATTTTTCCCGTGGTTCCGATAGGTGGCGCTATCGTACATTCACGTTCATGGAGTTTTCAACCCACGGAGGGTAACGGTCGCGAGAGTCCACGGAGGGCTCTACCCATGGAGGGTTCCATGAAGAAGCAACCTTGACTATGCCATAACGGCCTACGTCCACGGAGGACTAGCCTAACTCGGGGTAGATCTTCACGAAGTAGGCGATCTCCTTGCCCTTACAAACTCTTTGGTTCACTTCACAACACAAAGTAGCAGGCTCCCAAGCGACACCTAACTAATCTAGGAGGCACCACCCGCCAAAAGGTAATAGGCTCTGTAGTGTCAATGAACTCCTTGCTCTTGTGCTTCAAGATGATAAACTCCTCAACACGCAATCACTCTCTCACAGATTTGTCTTGGTGGAAGAGATTGATTAGGTGGAAAGCAACTTGGGGAGGCTAGAGATCAAGATTCATATGGTAGGAATGGAATGGCATGATCTCAACACATGAGTAGGTGACTCTCTCTCGGAAAATTAGTAGGTATGAGTGGGGAACTGTTCTGAGTGCTTCTCTTACGAGTGAGTGGTGGTGGAGGGGTATATATAGGCATATCCAAAAATCCAACCGTTACACACAAAATGACCAACTCAGTGACATCGATGTGTTAATCTCGGTTGTATCAAAGTGACCAAAAGGTGACAACTTTTGAATCTCGATGAGACCGATATAGAAATCTCGGTTGCACCGATAAGGTGACCAACGGTCAGATTGCCCAATCTCGGTGACGTTGATCCAACAATCTCGGTGGTATCGATATTATGAATTTGTGTAACAGAAAGTTGGCAACCCAAACTGGGAGGCACCGAAGCAGAATCGGTTGCACCAAAGTGGCTAGGGTTTGGCTGAGTCTGTCTAGGTTCTGGAATCAGTGACACAGAGTGGAATGTGTTGGTTGCACCGATTTTGAGTATTTGGCTTTGGAAACACTTTGTTAGAAGAGCTTGTGGTGTATGTGGTGACTATCACTTGTGCACGTATGAGAATTTTGTTCACCAACAAAACCTTGCCCGCTTTTAATAGTATTGGCTTTACTATGGACTCAAAGTAATTTCTCACAAAGTAAAATGAAGAGTCCTCTTGCTTGAAGCTTGGCCAATGCTATTCCTTGCATCTTGGGGTATTCCACAATCCTTTTGCCAAACCATCATTGAACTTTTCCTAAAACATACTTAGTGGAAACATTAGTTCAATGACATATATGTTGTTATTAATTACCAAAACCACCAAGAGAGCAAATGTGCTTTCAGTTCAACGAGTGGGGATCTTCTCTAGTGCATGTATCCATGTGCTTGTGGAAAGAAGTTTGGAGGAACATTTTTTATGCCCGATAATTTTCATGTAAACAACATGATAAGCTACTTAGCATGTAACTCAGGTGTGGTAACTTTCGACCCCCTCCCCCAAAAAAGCCGGCGAAACATATTAAAATGGGATCTATTTTTGAAGATCTCGTCGCGATGGATTTATTGACGAAAACAGGTCCTTAATTGGATTTTTGGTTTGAGAGATAAAACATTTTGAATTTTTATGGTAAGAAGAATCTCTTTCTAAGGTCATCACTTTTCTTTCTATTTAATATGGCACGCATGGGGCAAGAAAGTGAGAGCGCGGGCTACATGCAGCTAGACAGGTGAAGAGGAAGTCAGATTACATGCAGCGAGACGGCGATTAGAGGACGCCAGATCGCGGGCGAGATTAGCTACCTATTATTCAAACCGATTTTATTTTATTTTATTAACTATAAGTTGTAAGGTTCAACCATATGATACATGCATTAAACTACTTTACTTAAAAAAGTACTAATACTAATCAACTTGTCGTTGGATGGTTAGTAGGATAATGTTATCCCAACCCATCAGGATTTAACTTTTAGGTTGTCATTGGTGTTCGTATTTTTCTGTATTTATTCAAGGCTTTCGATGATATGTGTTCAGTAAAAGAAGACGTTTCCAGCAACAACGAATGCGTCTGTGACGAGTTTGCCAATCTTAAAATGATGTGTCAACTCGGTATCTTGAAGGTGATCAAATAGACAGGATATGCGTGCATTAATAGGAGTAAGTGTATGCGTGTATGTATAAGCGTCTATGCTTGTCCCGTGTTAAATATTTTACATATAATTCAAAAGAAGTTGTATGGTTGAATTCCGCAATACTATTGATTACATTAATAATTTTTCTTTGGAACCTCAGAATTTTGAAGATAGCCCTGTCCCTTGTTTATTGTCCTAGCTGGCGACGACATGTAAGAGCAAGGTTAATATGATGTTGACACGTCATCTATAGTCAAGTTTATAACCAGCAAGTACAATAGATAGATGTAAATAAATATTATTTTATTGATATAAGACCCATCATCTTTTCTCGCAAAGTGTCTTGAAGCGCGTGTTACAGCCGGCTGTTAGTTTATAGTCCGCTTCTTCTCTCTTTCATTTTCTCTCTCTTCTAACTCATCACAAATATATTATTTTAAGTATTACAGTGCGTCTACACATATTATGCTTGTTCTAAATGCCTTTTGAGGTCACATGACCGAACATATTTTCGCCT
Organism: Hordeum marinum; assembly: GCA_022496015.1. Classification (NCBI taxonomy): domain Eukaryota; kingdom Viridiplantae; phylum Streptophyta; class Magnoliopsida; order Poales; family Poaceae; genus Hordeum; species Hordeum marinum. Next base: position 122,362,762 of record CM039672.1, read on the forward strand.
ACACATGACGACTGGGTGGATGGGACCGTCGCTCTAAGAAACAACGCTCTGGTCCATGAACCAAGCGCACGCTCCATCGACGCTTTGCCGGCGTTCCCTGCCCTCGGGGTCTGCGCATGGATAACTCGTGGGTGGGCCCGCCGCTCCCTTCACCCCGCAGATTTTTGTACCCGCCCGTGCAAGGAACCCACCAAACCGATTAACCCAACCCAGCCATTCCCCAAGCAGCAGCAGAGGAGGAGAAAAGGACAGCCAGCGGCAGAGCAGGCGAGGCCAGGCCAACCACCGGTCGGAGCGGCGGCGGAGGGTATCCGAGTTGCTGGCATGGTGGGCCTCGTAGGTGGCGGCGCGCGGGCCTGGAGGCTCAGCGACGAGGCGGCTAACGGCGCAGGTGGAGCAGGGGCGGCGACGGAGGCGGACTACATGCGGCGGCTGCACGGCCACGCGCCCGGCGAGAACCAGTGCACCTCCGCGCTCGTCAAGCACATCAAGGCCCCCGTCCACCTCGTGAGACCCCCATCCTTTCCCTCCCTGCCCCTCCCCCTCCTTTGCTGTACCTTTCACTGTTGCGTTGGTTAATGGATTATGATGCCGTGCTTGCCTCGGTTGGTGGGTGTTTCCTGGATCTGGGATTCTCGTTTTGCTGCGCTTCGTTTGGCGATCTTGTTCGGCTATTGGCTTGTTCACGTGTGTGTGATAGGATTCAATGTGTCAATTCCGCTTTGTTTTCCTGGCCCAAATCCCCCGGGCAGATGGATAGCTGCTTCATCACGCGGACTGTTTGATTCATGTGCTACTGGGTTTGCAGGTTTGGTCCCTAGTGCGGAGCTTCGACCAGCCACAGCGGTACAAGCCGTTCGTCAGCCGCTGCGTGGTGCGCGGTGGCGACCTCGAGATCGGCAGCGTGCGGGAGGTCAACGTCAAGACCGGCCTTCCGGCGACAACTAGCACTGAGAGGCTCGAGCAGCTGGATGACGACGAGCACATCCTCAGTGTCAAGTTTGTTGGAGGCGATCACCGGCTCAGGGTTTGTGCTTTCACTAGCCATTTCTTGCTCTACTTCTTACTAGTGCCTAAATGCTCCATTACAGTGTCAAGTTTGTTGGAGGCGATCACCGGCTCAGGGTTTGTGCTTTCACTAGCCATTTCTTGCTCTACTTCTTACTAGTGCCTAAATGCTCCATTACAAGTCTAGTGCCTAAATGCTCCATTACAAGTCTGGTGCCTAAATGCTCCATTACAAGTCTGGTGCCTAAATGCTCCATTACAAGTCTGGTGCCTAAATGCTCCATTACAAGTCTGATGCTAACATAGTCATAGATAATAATAGCTAGATCGCAAAATATATGGATAATATAAAATTGAATGCAATAACTTTGTCTGCCATTTTAGAACTCACGGTCTAGAAACGGCGGGCCTGCCGCAGTGGTAGAGTCTCGAACCAGCCTCCTTGCAGAATTATTATGCAAGGGTAAGGCTGTCTAGAAATTCCCTTCTCCAGACCCCACCTTGTGTGGGTGCTTTCAGCATGGGCACGCCCTTTATTAGAACTAACGGTCTCATTGAGAGTGTTGTGAAAAATAATAGCATTTTACTCACTTTGTGTGCATTTGTAATTACCAATTGTAAAGGAAGCATTTAGCTTTTGAAGAGATCATAAGTGCTTGTCCTGCAGTTCTACAAAATCAGGCATTTGACCCACTAAGGAAGGAACATGGTCGTAATAGTTTGCAGTGTGAATTTTCTTGCTTTGTCTACCTTCTCTAGAAGGAACATGATGTGCATGTAGGTTTTACTGTATCTTGAACCTTGCAAGAAGAATTTGGCCACAGTTGCCTTGATTGATAAGTTAAGTTTTTGTTGACGACATGTCTGCACTGATGATCTTTTAAGCTTCTGATTGATCCATACTGATCTGATGCGTTCCCTCTTCTTCAGAACTACTCATCCATCATAACAGTCCACCCACAGAGTATTGATGGGCGGCCAGGGACACTTGTGATTGAGTCCTTCGTGGTTGATGTGCCTGACGGCAACACAAAGGATGAAACTTGCTACTTCGTTGAGGCCGTGATCAAGTGCAACCTCACATCTCTCGCGGAGGTATCGGAGCGGCTAGCAGTTCAGTCACCTACATCGCCGCTTGAACAATAGCATCCTCACCGGCGCAAACTTGTGAATCAGCACGAATAAGAAAGAAGCTTCAAAGGCTGGCAGGAAATTTCTATCTTTTACAGACTGGTAGATTCTCCATTTTCTTCCATATATATGCCTCTCGTAAGGATTAGTATGTAGACTTGTGTACTTTTACTAGCTAGCTAGTGATGCCTTAGATCTTAGCAACTGCACCTAGCTACCTCATGGTTATGTATGCATACCTAGTATGTGTATGTAACAGGGAAGCATATGGAGTGGTTTTGCCTCTTTGGTGCATTTGAGACATTTAGATGCCTATTGTACTAGTATGTTCTTGGATAACATTCCACTAACGCTTGGGGTTGAGGATTTTGACTTGTAGATTTTGGAATGGAGCTGTAATATATACATTGGTGGAAGAGTTCTCCTTCGCTGTTATTGAGGTGGAAGTAAATGGATAATTTATCACTGTAGCACCGTAGTCAAAGAATATGAGATACGTTTCAGCAATTTTTGGTTAATCATGGTTCTTGTGGTTGTAACTGACGTGATTAGTGAGCAAACTGTGACCTCCTCTAGTTTGGAGGAATTTTGTATAGGATAGAATTCCTATAGAAAATTCTTTGAGACCTTTGGTTTCTAAGAATAGAATCCTATTTCTATGAATAAATTCTTCCTATCCCTCCGTATTTCATAGGAAAATAAAGATTAGTATAGTTTTAATAGAAAAAAATTCTATGATGTGAACCAAAGGACATTTTTGTTCTTATTCCTACTCATAGGTATCAAATGAGTTTCATTTTTGTAGCCTGTGAGCCGAAGGAGTCCTGAATTTTCCTGCGTAAAGTTAGGTTGCCAACCGTTTGAATGCCAATGGAAAGTCACGAGGATGAGGAAAGAAGACCATCCTTCTATGCTTCCTTGTAGGCTCGATTCGCAATGATAAACTGATTTGAAGTCAAACAATTAAAGTCTCGTCATTCTAATCCTCTTGTAACTTGTAAGTACCTTTCTAAGCATGTGTAGATAAACGAAGGCATCACTTTCAATGCTAGAAGCTCCTGAAATGATTTCTAGAAAGGAAAGGAAAAAAAAATCTATGCTGGGCAAAACAATGCGGGGACTGTTTGCATCTGCTTGTATTTTTGTATGGTCGAGGGAGACGTTGACAACGACTTATTCCTACCCCGATGGATGTCATTTTTGCAAGAAATTGCAAGAAAATGTGAGCATATCCAACGGTCTCCTTCAAGTCCTCCTTTTTTCTAGGGCGATTGCTAGGCAACGGCGGGCCAGCCCAATGTTTTGGCCGGTCGCGTCCTAGCCGCCCGATTCACTATATTGCGTCCGTCCGATCTGCATCTCAACCCTCAACTCTTTCTTCTTCCTCCTGGTCAATGCCTCTAGGGAAAGGTAGGGATTTGCTCTCGCGCGTCCGTCGTCGTCAGCGTCTCTTGTTCCTAGCATGGCTCGCCTCCGTTGCAGCACCCCCAATTTGTTGTGGCTGTCGCCAGCTCTGTCGCAAGCAGCTCCTCCGGCAAAGAAGTGTAGTCCCCGTCCAGCTTGTAGCAATGCCGTTCATCGTCGAAGGCCACGTCTCCAGCGAAGCCTTCCAGTACACCGTCGGTCCTTGGAGTTCCATCACCGCTGCAGCTATGTCTTGAAGCCATTGTATCAATGGTGAGGTGCTTGTTCTAGCTTTTGTCGCCGGGTTGAAGCTTTTCAAAAGAACGGTTGAGGCTTTTCATGTGAAGGCCGCAACTTTTTCATTGTGTACTCGTAGGTTAAAGCTTTCTATAAAGCTGGTTGAAGCTTTTTATACAATTGGTTGAAGATTTTCAACTCAACGGTTGAAGCTTTCCAAATTGACGGTTGTAGATTTATTTGTTTCATAGTGGTCAGAGGAAATTTCTCTATTCCTTCGTTTGAAGCTTTTCAAATACGGTCTGAACCTTTCACATGAACTATTGAAGCTTTTTCATTTGTACGGGGTATGCTGAATCTTTCTCAAATTGTGATTGAAGTTTTCGTATGAACGGTTGTAGCTTTTTTCAGTGCAAGGTGTCCAGTTGAAGCTTTATATACCGCTGGTTGAAGCTTTTGAATCGAACGGTTGTAACTTTTTCGGTCATTGGTTGCAACATCAGCGGAGGAGCAAAAATATGCTTTGAAAGTTCATTTTGGGAGAAGATGGTTACAATAGTGGGGAAGGAGGTCGCGTTTTCATGGTTGTACCATCTCCGATGGACGATTCCAGCACAACGAACTATCAACAGCTACTCGCGGATGGCATACCCATGGCGGCTTCCATCTCCGGCTCATCGGGGCGGAAGGAACCTTTTGTTGGGGGGGGGGGCAGTGAAGAAGTGGGCATCGGCACTGATGTTGGATGGATGGACATGCGCGGGATTGGGGCTAGCCAGTGGCGGGTGCTGAAGGAGGAAGACGAGGAGCGTGGCCACCCCCCCACATGTATGAGGCTGAGAGAGAAAGGGGGACCGAGAGGAAGAAGGCAAGGAAAAAAAGCAGGGTCAGGGAGGTGCGCGAGGCGTGTGATGGGCCTTGATCGCATGGCTCGCACGAGACCAACCAAAGTTTTGGCCGGCGCACCGTACCCAAAAGATTCCCTTTTTCTAGAGTAGGCATGTACCATATTTGTATAGAAGGCAGAAGACAATTACAAAAGACCAATTCTCATTGCAAACAACAAAAGTAGTACAAAGTCCACACCTAATACAAAGATTAGCCACCACATATATTACAAACAGAACGCAAAGGAGTCTGCCCTCATCAAAGCCATGTCTCGAACATCACCAGTCACCTCGAAGAGCAACAACATTCACCGATCTTCATTTGCCGATGAACTAACCACCCTTAAATGCCTAAAAGGAGACAACGAGTGGATGGCGGGACTCAGTTGGTCCTGAAAAGTCATCATCTTGGACTCACCGGTATCGTCATCCATTGCGCCCATGCAGATCTACGTAGATCAATAGCGAGCATCCAAGAACCACAACACAGAACCTCCAAGCCATGTCTCCACTTGCGATGATCCCAATAGAAAAACGACACAAAGGAGCCACAATCGCCGAACCTAAGCTTTTGCATGGAGACACCAACCCAAAAGAGAAGGAAACGCTGACACACCACACCAACACCTCCAAAGAGGAGAACAACACCCACACATGCCGTCACCGCCAGCACCGTCCAATGACGGGTAGAATTTTCATCCATAACGTCGCACACCTCCATCACCTCCCATCGAATTGGGGCAACATTGTTTATTTTGGATCACACCGGTCTACCATAGCACCTCGCCATTCCAACCATAACATCGCAGTGCACAGACACCCCACACGGTCTAGAATAACCAATCTTCCACCTCTCGCATGATCGGAACAACACAACTCTGGGCTATCCACCATCTCCAATTCTCCAGCATGACCAAGGGCCACATGCATCACACCCTACATGCATACCCACCAGCCACTAACTCAGGTGGTCAACCAAACAACGGTCGTTACCTGTGACCTAGGATAGACGTCGAAAAGACAACGGGACTCCGACTTAGGCTCCATGTAGGATCCAAAGTATGTGTAAAGGTGGGTAATTAGACTACTTGACCAAATTAAAATTCTAGCCTTTTCCCAATTTTAGATGTTGGCAAGTGTTACCAATTATATCAAGTCAAGCACACCCTACACATGCAAGTCTAAGATTATAGCAGCGAAAAGAAAGACATGGACATATAAATAGAGGGAAGGGATAGGAGGATCAGACGCAATGGGGGACACGAAGTTTTTCCCGTAGTTCCGATAGGTGGTCCTATCATACGTCCACCTTGATGGAGACTTCAACCTACAGAGGGTAACGGTTGCGAGAGCCCACGGAGGGCTCCACCGATAAGGGTCCACAAAGTACCAACCTTGTCTATTCCATCACAGCTTACATCCACTAAGGACTAGCCTCACTTGGGTAGATATTCACGAAGTAGGCGATCTCCTTTCCCGTACAAACTTCTTGGTTCAACTCCACACATGAAGACGTAGGCTTCCAAGCGACACCTAATCAATCTAGGAGACACCACTCTCCAAAAGGTAATAGATGCGGTAAGAATGATGAACTCCTTGCTCTTGTGCTTCAAAAGATAGTCTCCTCAACACAGAATCACTCACATATTTGGCTTAGTAGAAGAGGTTGATTGGGTGGAAAGAAACACGGGGAAGCTAGAAATCAAGATTCATATGGTTGGAGTGGAAGATCTTGATCTCAACACATGACTAGGTGGTTCTCTCTCAGAAAATGGATGGGCTAAGTATTGGTTTGTTCTAAGTGCTTCCTCTACGAGCGAGAGGTAGGTGGAGAGGTATATATAGGCATCTCCAAAAATTCAACCATTACAACGTTATGGCCTAACTCAGTGAAACCAATGTAGAAACTTAGTTGCACCGACTACTGAAAAATGTGGAAACTTTTGGCGTTTTAGTGAGATTGATATATAAATCTCGGTGTGTCAAAGTTTGGCCGTCCTAGGCACTTTCAGTTTCAATGTCACAAATTCTTAGAAATAGGATACCCGAAAGTTAGTCACTGATTTCGGTTTCATCGAAATCAAAATTGGTGTCACCGATACATTAGGGTTTGGCTTTTTTTTCTAGGGTGAAACTCGATAGGGCCAATTTGGAAAAGTTGGTGGCACTGAATTTGAGTGTTATGGTTTAGACAAAGTATTTTGTGGGAGAATTTCATGAATGTTTTTGGTGGCTAACTCTAAGCACTTGAGCAACCAGATCATCATGGATACCTCATCCCCTTTTAATAGCATTGGCTTTTCTATGGACTCAAATATGATTTCTCACAAAATACAAAATGTAGAGTCTTGAAGCTTGTTGCCAATATATGTCCTTGCATCTGGGGGATCTCCTCACAATCCTTTGCCAATCCATTCATTGAACTTTTCCTGAAATATACTTGGTAGGATCATTAGTCCAATGAAATATATGTTGTTATTAATTGCCAAAACCACCTAGGTAGATGTGCTTCCAATCTCCCCCTTTTTGGTAATTGATGACAATATATAGATCAAATCTTTGATAAGGATATAAACAATGAATAGCATCATTGCTTTGAGAAGTATGTGAAACGCAAGAGCTCCCCCTAAATTTGTGCACTATTTTTAAATTTGCGTTTAATGCAAATGCACAAATCGATTAGGATCATGGGGTAACTCTTCCATGTAACATACCACTTGGTGGTGCCACAAATGATACGAATGGATTACAATGCACACACCACCAAACACGAGTGAATGATCATCATATATACATAATAAGTATATGAAATAGTAGCATCAAACGGAAAGCATATGATCAAACACAACGAAGTTTTAGGACAACCACGCGATAAACCAAATGTTTTTTAAAACGAAGAGAGCAACCAAAATGTAACACTCTCTCTTGAAGCCCTATGATCTATACCATTTCTCACCCTTTGGCAACAAGTTACCAAAAAGCTCAAAGGTATAGAGCTAAGCATCACTCTGGGATCGATCCCCTCCATGAGATGGTGAAGCAGCTCTGGTGGTCGTAGAAGGAGTCAAAAGAACAACGTCCGCAAATGCTTCTGCTAAAGTCCTCTAAGGTGGTGGAGTGGATACTAGAGGTGCTAAGGGAGTTGAAGGAGCTGATACAGGTGTCGATGAAGGTGACCTCGTCTCTGGAACTGGCATGGTAAAAGATCTAACATGTGCCCTGAACTGAGTGTGAGTCTGGAGAGGAGGACCATCATCATCATCACTAGAACTAGAGCTGGGTATAGGCACTAAATCCACTTCCTTCTTCAAAGCATTGACGATGGGGGTCAGCTCACACACCTTGTTATCCAAGGTATGAAATTTGTTCTCCACAATCCTCTCAAGGCTCTTCTGGTTCTTGAGGATCTCACTCACATTCTTCTCTATCCCTTGGATAGTGCTCATGAGAAATGCCAATTGGTCACTCTTTGTTCTCGGCATTTGAGCACTAGTGGCTCTAGTAGCTTCAACCCTGGCCTCTTCCTCAATCTGGGCCTGTGCAGTAGATGAAGTGGGATGACTTGGATCCATATCCACAACATTGTCCTCAAACTCTGCCTATAGGGGCAGGTGTGGTCAATCAAGCAAATATTGGATCTTCCCAACTTTGTAATTGATAAGCATCTGGATGTACGGAGCATATCCACACGACCTCTCCTGGTCAGCATCGGTCATCTTAATTTTCTCTACAATCAAATCCATCACCCTGATGCTAGTGTGTCTATCCACATGATGCAGCATGTTGATGGAATAGCCTCGAATCATCTTGTCATCACCTAACTTGGGCATCAAAGTATGCCTCATATTAGTATTTGTGGTAGGCAGACATGCTTGCAAGAAATAGACCGAGCCAAGCTTGTGTGTCTTCAGGTATGCTCCAGGAATGGGGTTATACATGTTGGCCATGGAGTTGTGGTTCATCTTGGCCTCAACATAAACATCAAGATCACCATCCTGCACCTCTGGGACTCCTAAGATGGCAACCCATTCATCAACTATCGACTGGCATCTGGTGCCCTCAGTCATCCAAACAATCTTCCCATCTGAATAAAAATGAGTTGTGGAATATAATTGCATGATCATCTCATCATTCCAAGATGTCAACTCTTTGCCAACAAAAGCATCAATGTCAATGGCCTTTAAGTTTTCTAGCACATGAGGGAAGTAGTCTTCATTCTCCGTGATGAATTTAAAATCAATGTATCTCATGTCACTAACAGATGGACTCTTGCCTAGCAATACAGTCTCATAAAAATCTTGCCGCTCCTTAGTGTGGAAGCAAGCATCAATAGCAGTCCTTCTCCTAATAGCATAGGGATCAGAAGCTCTCCATTTCCCGAGCCATTGATCCCTTCTCTCCTTCATCTTCTCTGCCACTGGATGGTCATCATTGTGATCTGGCAGGTGAGGTCTGAGCTTCCTCAAAACAACAACTTATTCTTCTTCTTCAGTAGCATCCCTTGAGGTAGAACCCTTGTTCTTATTAGCTCTTCAAATGTCTCTCGTATTCCTCTTTGGCTTGGAGGCAGCTAGCTTGACCTTGGGAGAAGAGTGATTTGCCTTAGAAGGTGGTTTGCTAGGCATTATATCAACCATAAGCTTCCTTTGCTTGGAAGGAGGAGGATTAGCAGGTTCCTCCTCTTCTTTTTCCTCATCCTCAGTTGGATCTTCAAACATAGAAGTTGGCCTTCCTTGCACACGAATTGTTCTCTTCCTCTCTCTCTTCTTGGTTGGCTTCTTGGCCAAATATTTTGACCTTCGTCATGAACTAGGGTTCTCCAAAGATAGAAAAATCCTTCTCTTTGCATCAACTGACTCTGGAATCTTTCTGCCAACAACTCTTTCTTTCTTATCTTGCAGCTTTTTGGATGTTACATTTTCTGGTACAAATTCAGCATCCTCCTCATCCGAATTTAACTGCTTCCTGGCCCTGGTGTCTGCCTTGGGAAATCCATGGGATCTAGGGGTGCCTGGGTGTGAAGAGCTAGCTTTTGGACTAGTGCCAGCATCGAGATATGCACTTGACTCTCTCAAAGCATTCTGATTGTCATCTGAACCTGACATAGCTAAGAACTGACCTTATAAATTAGATGTAGAGGAATGGAATAGATGAGCATCACAAAATACATATATTTTTGCAAACTTTGAACTCAAAAACTTAGTTTCATATTTCCACTGTATGGGTTTCGGTTCCACCGAGTTTCAATTTTCGGAGCTTCCGAGACAAACAACCTCATTAAGAGAAACTTGATCACAATTTTCGATTTCACAAAAAAGTGACTCGGTCTCATCAAGACTGTTCTCAAAAACCCTAAAACCCAGATCAGTGACACTAATATGTTTCCGCTCGATGACTCCGAGACACGCACGACAGAGACCTAAACCTAAGTTTTCTCATTCGTCTAATCTTATAGATTTTCTCATGGATAGAAGTATTGCAAATAATGGAAAGATATCGAACAAGGCCTAATGCACATCAATCAAACATGGAGTGCAAGAGGGGATATATATTTACCCTAGCTTGGCGAAATCTCCCTATGGCGGCAACGGCGGAGAAGAATCCATTGACGGCGGCGGAATCCTGTGGAGAGGGCGCACGAGAGGCAACAACAACGTCCTAGAGACGGGGGTGGAGGCAGTAGTGGGATGCGGTTGGCCGAGGGTTTGAAGAAATTTTCAAGTTCGGGATAGGAGTATATAAATACCCATATACTGTCGGTTACACCGAAAGATCCAAATCGGTTCCACGTAGACGCCTCACTGCGTGTTGACAGGGCAAATCAGTGACACTGAGATTTTTTTATCGGTGGTACCAAGGTTGAAAAACCATATGAACCCTAATTATTTGCTGGAACCATGTTTTGAGAGTTGGTTACACCGAGTGGCACATGGGAGGTTTCGGAAGTTATCCCTTGCCGAGACGGTACTCTGAGTGCTTCTCACATAGTGCTTGCTCAAATTTTGTGATGAAGCGTGAATAGAATTTGAGATGAGAAAGCATAGATAGCTAGAGGGGGTACTTAGGCATCTTGTACATCCAATTGGCTAGAAAAATGAAAGCCAAATAACAACAATTGGATATCCTCAAATGAAGAAAAATATGCATACCAACATGATCACACAATAATATGTCAAATAAAACATGGCAAACATGCAAAACCACTCTAGTATCTAACAAGCACTTTGGGCGATGATGGAGTCATCTATATATGAGTGTATTGACTTAGGAGCCAAGTAAGAATACTTGATCATAGGTCATACTCATCGTTTAAGCACAAGTGGGGTTGCCACTTTTACATAAAGCTTTTAATGTGTTCACATCTTATGAGATGCTTTGACGCAAGTCTTAGAGTAAAGCTCCCCTGGATGTGACATCCCCCTAAGAGGGACAAACTAACATTGGGTTTTGTTGTTGAAGACTTCATGTAGGTGTTGTAGTAGTGGATGCTCATAGTTGATGAAGATGATCTTGAGTTGAGAGCCATCCTTGTTGTTTTGTACTCTTCTCACCTACATGGGTTAGTCCCACACAAGGAACAAATACAAGGATATGTATGGACATGGAGTGAAATACATGTAAGTTGATGTCCATTGATTCATTAATTACTTTGTCCCTTGCTTACCAATCAGGGATTTGTGACTCCTTGAACTATTGCATAAGGTTGGAGTAGATTGCATTAGTTCTCGCTAATGATGAATGCGAGTGAATCTTGTTCGCGGAGTCATCCCCCAAGAACTTCTCTAGTTATTATTCTTGGGTATCCATCAACTTTTTGGGGGATCCTTGGAGTTGAAGTAGCACTTGATGAAGTAGAGCTTGTAGTAGCTTTGGGAACCCACTTGACCATGTCTTGGGATTCTTCTTCAAATGTATCAATCTCCCGTTGAAGCTTGTCTTTACCCTTGAGCTTGTGGTCTTGAGGTGGAAGGTCATCTTGATATTTTGTTCCCTTAGAGAGAGTAGGATCATATTTCTCCTTTTGGGGAACAAACTTTGTCTTGGGGTAGTGACCTTCTTCCCATTCAACTCCATTGACATTGAAATAGCCAATGCCTTGGTTCTTCCGGTACCATCCTTGCTTGCTCACAACCTCCTCAAATTGTTTAGTAGACAGTTTTTTTATAATTCATTTCAATAAATCATTTTCTTGCTCAAGTGTAACTTGGCTAAGAGAATCATTAGTGGAATCAATAGAAGTACTAAGAACGACATCATTGGTTTTAGCAGTAGTGTTGTTGTTACTAGAAGAAGAACCTTTCCTGCTTTTGTTACTAGTTTGCTTAGATTTAACTTGTGGCACAAATATGGACAAGGGTAGTCGTTTGGCAAGATAAGAAGAACTCTTCTTTCGACGATCGTCATTGATATCTTTAAGAAACTCATGCTCTTGCTCTAAATTTAGCTTCTCAAAGCGTAGCTTCTCATGAGTTCTTAAGAGCTCTCTTTGATCTTCTTGAGTAGATTCATGAGCTAACTTAAGAGTTTTTAGTTCTTGAGTTAGATGGTCAATCTCCTTCTTATCATCATCACATGAGTTATCTTGACTGGCATGATTATTATCAAGTTCATTTCGACTAAGATCACTAGTTTTATCAAAGAGCAAGTCATCATCTCCTAGTAAGTCATCCTCATCACTATTAAAGTCAATGTATTTGGGGTGTGATACCGTGGGGCATTTATCCATGAAGCAACCTCCACTTTCTTCATTTGGTGAATCAAATATGTCATAGGAATTGGAGGATACAAGTGCTAATCCAGCAACACCTTCATCTTGACTATAGTCGGAGTTGGAGTGGTAGCTTCTCTCAGATTGGTTGTCGAGATCGGATCCGAAAACCCAATCCCCAACATGATCTTTATGTCTTGTTATTTTTTAGCTCTTGGCCTACTTTTCCTTGTTCTGCGAGTCCTTGCTTCTGCAGGAGGGTGTTTGTTCATATCGATCTTCTCTACTCCTTCTCTCTCCACGAGGTGACTCGTCTCTTGAGATTCTTCTTTTAGTTGACTCTTCTTTTTTTTTGTGTGTGTAGGTGGGGGTGGGGGGCATGAACTCATTTGAATAGTGTCTGGTCCTTCTACAACTATAATAATTTTGGTCACGACTAGAGGAGCACTTCTCTTCATATCTTGTCTTGGACCTTCTCTCTTTGCCTCTACTCTTGTAGAATTTGTTGAACTTCTTGACCATGAGGCTTATATCTTTATTGGAAACATGGTTGGCACTTGAAGTAGCGGGAGTGTCACTTGTAGATTTGTATGCATCGCTTAACTTGGTGTGAAGCTCTTCTTTGTCCTTGAGTGACATTTCATGAGAAATAATCCTTCTAATGACTTCAGTGGGCTTGAGATCATTGTAGTTTGGCATAATTTGGATCAATGTGCACATGGTGTTGTACTTTCCATCCAAGGTTCTAAGGATCTTCTTGATGATGAATTTGTCAGTCATCTCTTCACTTCCTAAGCCAACAATCTCATTGTGACGAGAGAAAACGTACAGTAATTTCCAAGACTCCTTCACCATCCTTCATTTTGAACTTTTGAAGTTGACTCTGTAGCATATCCAACTTAGATTCCGTGATGGATTCGGTACCTTTGGTGCATATCAACCAAAGTATCCAAATTTCCTTTGCATTCTAAAGACGACTTATCTTGTTAACTCTTCGGGGCATAGGAATTTGAATAGAATGTCACATGCTTGAGCGTTGTATTGCAACATCTTCAATTCTTCCGCGGTTGCTTCACGATCTGGTTCCTTTCAATCACCAAATATTTCACCTTGCAATCCAACACGAACAATGGCCAAAACGGTGGGGTTATGACCAAGAATATGCATTTTCATTTTGTGCTTCCAACTAGCAAAGTTTTACCATCAAAATATGGACCTCTACGATGATAATTTCCCTCACTAGTCTACACACTATATTTGGTTGTGAAACCAATGCAATGAAGACCAAAGCTCTGATACCACTTGTAGGATCCAAAGTATGTCTAGAGGGGGAGGGTGATTAGACTACTTGACCAAATTAAAAAGTCTAGCCTTTTCCCAATTTTAGATGTTGCAAGTTTTAGCAATTATATCAAGTAAAGCACACACGACACATGCAAGTCTAAGAGTATTGCAACACAAAGTAAAGACATGCACATATAAGTAGAGGGAATTGATAGGAGGATCAAACACAATGGGGGGACACAGAGTTTTTTCCCGTGGTTCCGATAGGTGGTGCTATCATACGTCCATGTGGATGGGACTTCAACCCATGGAGGGTAATGGTCACGAGAGTCCATGGAAGGATCCACCCATAAGGGTCCACAAAGTAGCAACCTCATCTATTCCATCATGGCTTACGCCCATGAAGGACTAGCCTCACTCAGGGTAGATCTTCACGAACTAGGCGATCTCCTTGCCCTTACAAACTTCTTGGTTCAAATCCACACACCAAGACGGAGGATACCAAGAAACACCAAACCAATCTAGGAGACACTACTATCCAAAAGTGAAAGCACGTATGCTCCCTTGGAGGTTTTGATAATTCATCAAAACATACATTATTTGTTGGACTAATAGGTTTACCAAGTTTATTTTAGATGAAGTCCATAGAGAGAACTGTCCGGAATATGTGGATAATCCCCAAGGAAAGAAGAAGAAGGAAAGGAATAGGATTGGCAAGTCATCAAGCTTCGATACTCTACATTTTGCATTTTGTGAGAAATCACATTTGAGTCCATAGGAAAATCAGTACTATTAAAAGGGGATGAGGTATCCATGATGATCTGGTTGGTCAAGTGCTTAGAGTTAGCCACAAAAAATACTCATGAAATTATCCCACAAAAATACTCTACTAAACCCTACCATTTAAATTCGGTGCCACCAATATTTCCAAATTGGCCTTACCGAGTTTCACCCTAGACAGATCCTAAGCCAAACCCTAAGGTCTCGGTGACACCAAGTTTTGATATCGGTGAAACCGAAATCAGCGACCAACTTTCTGTTAACCCATTTCTAAGAATAAGAATTTTCGATTTTTAGGAATCGGTAACACCGAAACTAGGAACTGCCTAGCTCAACCAAAATTGGACTCACCAAGATTTATATATCGGTCTCACCGAAAGGCCAAACGTTGCCACATTTTGCACTAGTCGGTGCAATCGAGTTTTTGCTTCGATTTCACCGAGTTGGGAAATGATATTTTAACAATTGGAATTTTGGATATGCCTATATATACCTATCCACCTACCTCTCACTCGTAGAGGAAGCACTCAGAACAAACCAACACTTGCCCCATCCATTTTCCTGAGAGAGAACCACCTACTCATGTGTTGAGCTCAAGATCCTCCACTCCAACCATATGAATCTTGATTTCGAGCCTCCCCAAGTTGCTTTCCACCAAATCAACCTATTCTACCAAGGCAAATCTACGAGGGAGTGATTGTTTGTTGAGGAGACTATCTTTTGAAGCACAAGAGCAAGGAGTTCATCATTGTTACCACATCTATTACCTTTTGGACAGTGGTGTCTCCTTGATTGGTTAGGTGTCTCTTGGGAGCCTCCGTATTCGTGTGTGGAGTTGAACCAAGAAGTTTGTACGGGCAAGGAGATCGCCTACTTCGTGAAGATCTACCCAGGGTGAGGCTAGTTCTTCGTGGACATAAGCCATGATGGAATAGACGAGGTTGCTACTTCGTGGACCATTATGGGTGGAGCTCTCCGTGGATTCTCACAACCGCTACCCTCCGTGGGTTGAAGTCTCCATCAACGTGGACGTACGATAGGACCACCTACCGGAACGACGGAAAAAATCTTCATGTCTCCAATTGCGTTTGATCTGCTCCTCTCTACTCTTACTTACATGTGCTTGTCTTTACTTTCCACTGCTATACTTGTTGATTGAATGTGTAGGGTGTGCTAGACTTTGTAGAATTGCTAAAATCTTCCAACCATTAAAATTGGGAAAATGTTACGTTTTTAATTTGTCAAGTAGTCTATTCACCCCCCTCTAGATGCCCCTTCTTGATCCCACAATTGCTATTCGTACATTGGTCCATATCTTTGGTTTTATCACCATTGAAGGAAGATGGATGTGCTTAGTTTGGGGAGTCTTAGTTGTAGAGTGCCTATTCTCGATGGTGAGTACTATACTCAATGTAAGGACAAGATGCTTGATCTATTCAATGAATTCCATTTGTGGAAGTATGTTAAGAACCCTTATGTGCCTCCCATTGATCCGTTACATCCCTCACACGAAGAAGAAATTGACATGCTTCGTAATATTATAACTGTTAATGTTATTATTAGAGGATTGCCAAGAATTTTGTTTTATGAAATGAGAAACTTTGAGTGTGCTTATACTTTGTGGAATGATTTAGAGAAAACATAGTGAAACTACTCTTTGAAAAACCTTGATGTCATTCTCCATAAAACTATTGCGTTTCACAAGATGAAACCTAGTGATCCTAATTTTGATGACTATCTCTTCAAGCTTAGAGACCTCATGCGCGCTAAAGGAGATGTCATAACTATCAACAACATCATTGTTGCAGCCATCCGCATTCATAATCTTGAACATTGTCATGGTCAAAAATGTAACGAAACTCTTGATTGTCATGACGAGGATACTTCACTTGATGATGACAATGTGGAACATGGCTACTATGATGAAGATGAGTTGTTTGACATCGAATATGACAATACTATGAAGAATCTAAGTCTCATGGCGAACTTCTTGTTGAATCCCTTGGCTACAATCTTCTTTCCGTATCTAGACTAGCCGACTTTGGTTTGAATGCGCTATTTACTAGAGTTGATTGCCAAGTATTTCATCAAGATAATCATATCAGGGTCTTTATTGGTTTCCGTAGAGGTGATCTATACATTGTTGATTTCACTAAGAGATCCAACCTCGTACTTGTCTTATTATAAAATCTTCTAAAGGTTGGATTTGGCATAGAAGGATAGGACATGTTGGTATGCGTAATCTAGACAAGCTCATCAAAGGTGATCATATACTTGGTGTTAAAGATGTTATCTTTGACAAAGATAAACTGTGATCGTTTTCTCATGAAAGGTGCCATGGGTAGGCTTATCGAAGGTGGTTGGGGCCGGAGGACGCCGACGGGCTCTGGGAGCGATATTAGGCACAAGTAGCGAGGGACGCACGATGTACCCAGGTTCAGGGCCCTCTGAGGGAGGTAATACCCCTAGTCCTGCTTGGTCTAGGTTGATAGATATGGGAAGGTTATAATGGTGCTCCTGGAGCTGTATCTGGAGGTGGAAGAGGGAGCAGCCGGCCCCTCCTCCCTTGCTACATGGGTGAATGCGAGGTGAAGTGTTCCCTCAAGTGTGTGTGCGTGTGAATCCCCCCTCATGCATGGGGGGGCTTGTTGTGTTCTACCATAGGTGCATCGCATGCCAATTAAAATTTTCCTACGCGCAGAACATCCAAGAACTTGCAACGGAGATGGATCACAGATCATTATCACTAGACGCACAGTGCCATGCAACGGAAGTAGAGTTGGGGCAGCGCGTTCGTGTTGTTTGTCTCCTGCTCGTCCGATCTCCCTCGAACAGCCGTTCCGATCTCCCTCGAACAGCCGGTTGCCGAATCCCACGTACAGGTTTGCCGGAGCGGCGCAAGTGCACCGCCTCTAACGGTATCCGCGCGTGCAGGAGGAACACCCGTGCGACAGACTGCTAGGTCAGATCACAAGGTCGTCGGCGGCGAGTGGAGGTGGCTATTCGCAACACATGCAAACCCTAATGATGGTGCCGAAGCGATCAACTGGATGGGTGTGCTGCACCTCCACTATATATAGGCATCCGGCGCGGGCTCAACTCTTGGGCCTCGCACGGATCCTAAAGCCCACATGTTCCTTCCCTTAAGCGTGCGACCCTTTAGGTTCTCGTTCACTTGGTCACGAGTCAGATCACATATGACTCAACCAGTCGGTAGCGGCCTCTAGCAAAACGTGCCGACTCCAAGTGTCCGATGAAGCTGGTTAAGCGAACCTATACTTCACACTTTTGTTCCCTTTGCCACACGATATATGTTGTCGTGCACAAGGCGACATGGTCATCCTTGTTGCAGCACGACCTCTTTCTCGTTCTGGTGAATCCAACCAACACTTCGGATTATCTCATAATCCTCATTGCATGGTCATGCTTATCCAGGTCGGATCACCCGAGAGGGCCCAGAGTATATCTCTCGTGGTAGGAGGGGCAAATCCCATCTTGCTAGACCATGTCTCGCAGCATGGGTCTGGACAAGCCCAAAACCTACCTTTGTAACTACCAAGTCACGGAGTAGCGTTTGGTCGGCCCAAAGCAAGTCTATCACCATCCCTAGTACATGCGCCACCTCAGGTCTTAGGACATAGAACATATGTTGTACTAGAGACTCACAGATGACCTATTGCTGCGTCTCATAGTTGGGTCTGTCCAACTCAGACCTTATCTTGACTCGGATCCGACTATGTCGAATCCGACCAGACCTTTCTGAGTCCATATTATCCGGCTAGCATCCAATGCTACATGGTTAGTGAGACCGAACCATCGACTGTTTCATATGCTAGTCTGATTAGTTGTGCGTTCACACAACCCTTTCAACTAGGGAACATTTAGGACAATTATCATACAATGCATAGTCTCACAAACAAGTCACGTACTTATTAATACACATCACTGATAATGTCCAAGGATTATCTTTATTCATAAACACATAGGAAATATCATCATACATGATTGCCTCTAGGGCATATCTGCAACAGGGCTCGGGTTTTTTATAGGCGAACCCCCTGGCCTACAATATTCTTAAGGTACTGCATGGGGTGACCCGACTGGCAGCCTCTCCGGCTGGCCAATGGGACCCGCCTCTTGAGCCGTCTCGTATCCTATGGGGTCCACCGATTGCGCGGTGCCATCGCCCGATGGGGCCCGCCAGTCGGCTCCGCGATTGGCCCGCGCCCACGGCACTGGCCGCCTGAGTGGCGGCGTCTTGCGCTAGCCGACCGCAGTCTCCAGTATGGCCGGTGGCACTTTAGCCACGCGAGAGAAGGTAATGGAGTGGGCGGAGGCGTGCCGACACTACTTCCTCGTTCGGTCGTGGTCAGCCAAGGTCAGCGGTACGACCGGCTGGACCGTAGCTATATGTGCCCGCGTGTCAACGGTTACTATGGCCACGTTGGGGCCCGTCGTGGGGGTCTTGTCTTGTCGCCATACCCGCGCACAGTGGGATGGGATGAAAGCTTTCTCCCCCGTGGGTCAATGGGAGAGCCGGTATGGAGGTAGCTAGCTGAGGCCCAGCCGGCCAGGGCCAGGCTGGCTCCCGAGCTAGCCGACACCGAGCCCGCCGCCCGTGCGCCAGCCGGCCGTGAGCCATTCGGCAATGTGATTTTTCTTGAAGCGTGGGAGAGAACCTTGTTGCTTTGGCCTACCCAAGGGTAATAACCCCGTCAATAGTCCCCGAAGACAGCGAGGGCCTGCGTCTGCCAAACGAGGGGGAGCCGACGACTTCCCTCATGCGGCGCTTGCCTCCGGCTCGAAGCTGAACGGTCGGTCGAGTTGGAGGTCAACCCCTATGCATCGGGTTCCGTTCCATCGCCTCGGGTCCCAGACCCACCCACAGCATGCCACGCAGGGCGCAATGATGCCCGAGGCCCACGCTCGTGGGCAGACGAGACATCGCCCTGGGCCTAGCCCGCTAGGCCGTGGGCATAGCCCAGTAGGCCTCGGGCAGCAAGCTGAGATCTTCTGTGTTTAGATGATGCAGTTGCAGCCCGAGGCACCCACGTTCATGCGTGAATCGCGTGGGAGTGGGCGCAGTTAATTCCCACCTCCCCCGGGCACCGTCCGCTTACTTAAAGGGGAAGGGAGGGAGGCGGAGGCTAGCATGTTCCCATTGCCCCAGTCGTCTTCCTCTTTCTTGCCTTCTCTGCTCTTTCTCACGCCGCAGGCCGTTTCACCCGCTGCTTCGCCCGCTCGCCTTCTCGCACCGTCCCATCGTCGTGATGGCCGAGGGCCGCTCAGGGAGTTGGGCTGGCTCCATCATTACGGAGGCCACCATCACGGAGCTCCACCGCGCTCGTATGCTGCCATCGGAGGAGCGCATGATCGCTCGCGCACCGAGCGACGAAGTGGTTCTCGAGCCGCAGGCGGGGGAGCATTCGTCTTCGCTTGTCATTTCTCGCGTGTCTTCGGGCTGCCGGTTAGCCTCTTCTTCCGTCTTCTGCTTGATACCTTCAATCTCCAGCCGCACCACCTTGGCCCCAACGCCATCCTCTACATCGCGGGCTTCGTGACCCTGTGCGAGGGTTACCTGGGGATGCTCCCCTAGGTGGAGCTCTTCAAGAAGCTGTTTTTCCTCAAGGCGTTGAAGAACGCCGAGGAGCCGTACGCCTGCGGGGTTGCGGCGGGGTGCTACCATGGCGCGCGCTTCCCGCACTTCAGCCTCATTGACTCTGTCAAGGGTTTGTACCAGAGGCGTTGAAGAACACCGACCCATAGCAGGACTACATCCAGCTGTCGGCGTTCGTCAATACCCCGTCCTTCGGAGTGAACTGGTTGGGGACCGCGCCGTGCGGAGCCGGGCTTGAAGAGCTAGGACGACTCGTGGTGATGACGAGCGGGGAAGGGCTAGTCGCTTCTGACATGGTGGCCGCCTTCATCGCGCGTCGGGTGCAGCCTCTCCAGCTGAGGCCGCACCGGATCTGCGACATGTCCGGCCGCCAAGACCCCTGTCGACTATCGACCATCGAGCTGACGCCAGCTCGAGTGGCAAAGCGGGTGAACACCATCACCACCTTCCGGCTGGCGACGGGAACTTGGTTCTTCGGCAAGGAGCCGTACAACCGGCACAACCCGGCACCCTTGGTACGCCCTGTCGAGGTGACCTTTCTTTCTTCTCTGATTTTTTACGACTGGCTATCGATCTTACTTGTCGTGTTGACCACAACTATTTGTTCGACAGAACACGCTGAACGGTCTGCACCCCCAGATCTTCAAGGCGGAGCGCGCCTAGTCCGACTCCGAGGACTACGAGCTGGGAGGACCTGAAGAGGAGGTTGATTCCTCGGGGGAGGTGGAGGCGGCGGGCGACCCGGGAGCCGATGGGTCCAGAGCGGCTGGTGAGTTCCCCTCTGGCCCCTCGATCAGAGATTGGACCGACGATGATGAGGATGATGATGACAACGTCCGGATCCTGAACGCGCTTCCCCCCACAGTTCAACAGGGTCTGTGCAGACGGAACGAGGAGCAGCCGGCGCATGCCCCGGCGGCTAGGACCTCTAGACGGGGGAAGAGGCCGGCTCAAGAGGAGCCGGTGGCCCAACCGTTGGCTCGAAAGCGAGCGAAGGCGGTCACGTCGAAGCCGCCGACACACGCCAAGCAGGCCCTGCCCGCCGTTGCCGGGTGAGTGTCTTTTTGTAGTGTAGGTTTTTCTTGGTGAGTCGCATGCCGTTAGGTATCTGAGTGTTCGCCTGCTCCAAGGACCCCATCGAGCTCCTTAGGGGGAGTCGACAGCCGGTCGGTGGAGGTGGCCAGCCGGCTGGCGCAGGAGCATGCATCCACGCTGCTTGAGGAGAAGAGGAACCTCGTGGAACTGCGAGCCTCGAAGTAAGGAGCCCTGGGCAGACCCTCTCTCTTTGGGGCTTCAAGCGGCAGGAGACAGAGGAGGTCGGCGGACCCTGTGCAGGCGTCGAACTTAGCGGCGGAGTCGGCTTGTATGCCGAGACCTCCGTCAAGCAAGCCACACAGGCCGGCTCCAAAGGCGGACGTGCCTCCGTCCATGAAGGAGACAACCCAACTGAGGGCGGCGGCCTCGGAGCCAGCCCGCGAGGAGACCTGGTCGGTGGAACCGACGGTGGCGTCGTCCGTTGCCGAGCGGGCCCAGGCCGACGTGCCGGAGGCCCCGATGGCTTTGGAGGCGGCACTGGAGGTGCCTGCCATGGAGATGGAAGTGTCGACCATCGCAATCAATGCACCGAGCCGACAGGAAGAGGAGGCGGTGGTGGCGCTGAATGTGGGATAACCGGGAGCCGGCTCCCACGCCCTCGTCGTTCTCAACCGCCCCCTGGCAGCCGGTCCATGCTGGACATGATCCGGGACTGGGAGGTGCTTGCACGTGTCCCAGCTGTCCCGCCTCCGCCGGCCGGCGGCCTGGTCCCAACTCTTGGGGAGCTGGGCAGTGTCTTGGCGTGGTGCCGCGAGGAGCTAGCCAAGTTTGCTGAGGCGGCCGACAGCACCCTGAAGCGCGCAAAGGTAAGCTATGTCTTCATTGAATTTTTCAGTGGGGGCGCGCAAGCGCACCCACAGGATGTAGCCCTCGAGATGCGGACCGGCTGAGCGGCTGCAAGGTAGCTGGGCCAAATCTTCTTTTGCTTGTGTCTCACTCTCTTTCGCTTGCTTTTGCTTTTTTGCTTCTGTCCTCCACTGGGGGCGCTCGAGCGCACTCACTGGGTTTAGCCCCCGAGATGCGGGCTGGCTGACCAGCTGTGGGGGAGCCGGGTCGGATCTTATTTTGTTTGCATTCCGCTTTTTGCTTGTATTCTTTCTTCTTTTGCTTGTATCCCCTTAACCCTGGCATCCTGGGGCAGGCTGGGAGCGCCCGACAGCAGGAGCTCTTCGACGAAGCGGTCACCATCCACAACCGCAGGAAGCACGACTTCTACTGGTTGGAGGAGGAGTTGAAGAGGGTCCAAGGTACGCATAGCCCAGTGGGGGCGTGTAGCCCCCGGGAGTGGGGCCGGCTGGTTGGCACCTTGGCCGGGTCTTGCGTGCCGGCTACTTGGCAGCCGGGCTGGGTCTTGTATATTTTTGTTAACCGTTGCTAGTTTTTTTGTAGGGAAGTTGAGCGTCCTCCGGGAGGAGAAGGACAGGGCGGTCTCCGAGCGGAACCGGCTGACGCAGAGCATCCAGTCGATTACCTCGGAGAGGGATCGACTGGGCAGCCTGCTGGTGGACGAGCAGGCGGCCCAGGAGCATCTAAAGGCGGACGTGGCGCGGGAGGTCGCGATAAAGGAGAAGGCCGTCAAGGAGGCGGCTAACACCGCCCAACGGACCGCCGCCCTCCAAGGCGAGCTGACCTGCCTCGACAAGACGCTCAAGGCGCGGTCGGCCAAGCTAACTGATAACCCACAAGTATAGGGGATCATTTGTAGCCTCTTTCGATAAGTAAGAGTGTCGAACCCAACAAGGAGCTAAATGTAGAACAAATATTCCCTCAAGTTCTATCGACCACTGATACAACTCTACGCACGCTTAACGTTCGCTTTACCTAGAACAAGTATGACACTAGAAGTACTTTGTAGGTGTGATAGGATAGGTTTGCAAGATAATAAAGAGCACGGAAATAAAAACTAGGGGCTGCTAAGATAGTGAAACAACTAAGTTAGTTTGACGAGTGTGGAAAAGTGGTGGTAGGAGTTGCGGAATTGTCCCTAGGCAATTGATAACTAAACCGATAATCATTATTGCAATTTTATATGAGGGAGAGGCATAAGCTAACATACTTGCTTTACTTGGATCATATGCACTTATGATTGGAACTCTAGCAAGCATCCACAACTACTAAAGATCATTAAGGTAAAACCCAGCCATAGCATTATAAGGTATCAAGTCCTCTTTACTCCCATATGCAACAACCCACCTACTCGGTTTATGCTTCTGTCACTCAAGCAACCCACCATAGGCAAATCATGAACACATTGCAAGACCCTACAACGAGGATCCCTCATGATTGCACGACATGGAGAGCACCATAGGACAGCACCAATAATAAAACATACAACTCAAACAAATCATGATCATCAATGAACCAATAGGACAACAAAAATCTACTCACACGTTATAGAACGGCAACACATCATTGGATAATAATATGAAGCATAAAGCACCATGTTCAAGTAGAGGGTACGTCGGGTTGCGGGAGAGTGGACCGCTGTAGATAGATGGGGGAAGGTGAAGGAGCTGTTGGTGAAGATGATGGAGTTGTTGGAGTAGATCGCCATCACGATGATGGCCCCGGCGGCGTTCCCATGCCATCAAGAGAGAGGGGGAAAGATCCCCCATCCTTTTTATTCTTCATTGACCTTCCCCTAGATGGGAGAAGAGTTTCCCCTCTGGTCCATGGCCTCCATGGCGGAGGGGCGAGAGCCCCTACGAGATTGGATCTCTCTCTCTGTTTCCTTCTGTTTCTGCGCTCTCAGATTCTGGCCTTTCACCGTTTCTTAAATATCTTGAGATCCGTAACTCCGATCGGGCTGAAATTTTGGGCGGATTTTCCTTATAAAAATAGCTTTCTTGCGACCCAAGGACAGCTTCAACCGACCTAAGGGGTTGCCACAAGCCCTCAGGGAGCGCCCTATCCCCCAGGGCGCGCCTGGTAGGCTTTGTGGCCCCTCGGGCACCGCCTTCTGTTGATTCCACTTCCCAAAATTCACATATATTCCAAAAAAAGTCTCTGTAAGTTTTTATCCCGTTTGGACTTCGTTTCATAAGGATTATCCGCGAAACAAAAAACATGCAACAAACAAGAACTGGCACTGGGCATTGGATCAATATGTTAGTCCCAAAAATAGTATAAAATATTGCCAAAAGTATATGAAAGTTGTAGAATATTGGCATGAAACAATCAAAAATTATAGATACGATGGAGACATATCAGCACACCCAAGCTTAATTCCTGCTCGTCCTCGAGTAGGTAAATGATTAAAAAGATAATTTTTGATGTGTTGTGCTACCTAGCATATTCTTGATCATATAATCTAATCATGGTATGAATATTAAGATACGAGTGATTCAAAGCAATAGTCTATATTGACATGCACACCAACAATGCAACTGTGTCCTTTTAAAATAACATGGCCTTAGAAAGTTATGCCTACAAAATCATATGGTCTGGCTATGCTCCATCTTCCCCACACAAAGTATTTAAATCATGCACAACCCCGATGACAAGTCAAGCAATTGTTTCACACTTCTTATGTTCTCAAACCTTTTCAAATCTCACGCAATACATGAGCGTGAGCCATGGATATAGCATTATAGGTGGAATAGAATATGGTGGAGGTAATGAGGAAAAAGGAGAAGATAGTCTCACATCAACTAGGCGTATCAACGGGCTATGGAGATGCCCATCAATAGATATCAATGTGAGTGAGTAGGGATTGCCATGCAACAAATGCACTTAGAGCTATAAGTGTATGAAAGCTCAAAAAGAAAATTAAGTGGTCGTGCAAAAAATTCCACTAGTTATATGAAAGTGACAAAATAGGAGACTCTCTATCATGAAAATCATGGTGCTACTTTGAAGCACAAGTGTGGAAAAAGATAGTAGCAATTGTCCTGTCTCTCTTTCTGTCATTTTTTTATTTTTTTATTTCGGTGGGCATCTTTGGCCTCTTATTTATTTATTTGGGCTTCGCTGGCCTCTTTTAATTTTTTTGTAAAGTACAAAGACTCCTCCCAACTTGTGAGGGAATCATAGCTTCTATCATCCTTTTCTCACACGGGACAATGCTCTAATAATGAAAATCATCACACTTTGATTTACTTACAACTCGATACCTAGAAAATAATATGACTCTATATGAATGCTTCTGGTAGGATACCGGGATGTGCAATGATCTAGCCTAGCAAATGACATCAAAAAATAGACAAGCCATGAAAAGATCATGCAAGCTATCTTACGGTCATGCAAAGCAATATGAAAATGATGGTGCATGTCATACTAAACGGAACGATGGAAGTTGCATGGAAATATATCTCGGAATGGCTATGGAAATGTCATAATAGGTAGGTATGGTGGTTGTTTTGAGGAAAATATATGGTGGTTGTTTTGAGGAAGGTGGGTTTGATGCACCAGCGAAAGTTGCACGGTACTATAGATGCTAGAAAAGGTGGAAGGGTGAGAGTGCGTATAATCCATGGACTCAACATTAGTCATAAAGAACTCACATACTTATTGCAAAATTCTATTAGTTATCAAACAAAGCATTAGACGCATGATCCTAGGGGAGAGGTTGGTAGGAGTTAACCATCGCATGCTCCCGACCCTCACACAAAGGTTGACAATCATTAAAGAAATCATGCTCCGACTTTGTTACATAACAGTTCATAATACGTGCATGCTACGGGAATCACAAACCTTAACACAAGTATTTCTCCAATTCACAATTACTCACTAGCATGACTCTCATATTACCATCTTCATATCGCAAAACTATTGCAAGGAATCAAACATATCATATTCAGTGATCTACAAGTTTTATGTAGGATTTTATGACTAACCATGTGAATGACCAACTCCTGTTAAATCCCTAAATAGATATAAGTGAAGCATGAGAGTTTAATTCTGTCTACAAAAGATATGCCCACGCTCTAACGAATATAAGTGAAGCAAAAGAGCATTCTACAAATGGCGGTTTTCTATGTGTGAGAAACAGGCAATCCAAACTTCAAATGATATAAGTGAAGCACATGAAGCATTCTATAAAGCCATACTCAAAAGATATAAGAGAAGTTCATGAAGCATTCTATAAATCAGCCAAGGACTTTCTCATACCAGCAAGGTTCATTATTAAAATAAAAATAAAAATCACACGACGCTCCAAGATTTAGGCATATCATGTGACGAATAAAAATATAGCTCCAAATAAATTACCGATGGTTGTTAGAAGAAAGAGGGGATGACTTCCGAGGCATCCCCAAGCTTAGTTTCTTGGGAGTACTTGAATATTACCTTGGGGTGCCTCGGGAATCCCCAAGCTTAGTCTCTTTCCACTCCTTATTCCTTTATCCATCGTGATCTCACCCAAAACTTGAAAACTTCAATCACACAAAACTTAACAAAACCTTCGTGAGATCCGTTAGTATAATAAAGCAAATCACAACTTCATGTACTGTTGCCAACCAATTAATATTTTATTTTTGCATTGTAGCTACTGTATTATAATTTTTCCATGGCTTATACCACCGATACAATTGATAGTTTCATGAAAACGAGCAAAACAATGCATCAAAAACATAATCTGTCTTAAACAGGACAGTCTGTAGTAATCTGGACATTTACCATACTTCTGTAATTCTAAAAATTCTGAAAAATTAGGAAAATATAAACAATTTGCATATAAGTACTGTGTAAGAATTTCAGAAACTTTGGACATTCAAGTAAAAAATTTAAATTCACGCACTACAGCCAAAGTTTCTGTTTTTGCACTGCACATACCAAACAAGCAATCTAATCATCCTAAAGGAAAATCTTGGCACCTTATTTTTATAATACAATGTATTTATACAAGGGGATAATTATTTTTGTTGAAAAGTTTCTGTAATCAAGATTTGCAAAGCTTCCATGGGAATGAGCAAAGTTCAAGGCTAGCTCCCACTTTCACCATGCTCGTCTCTCTCACTTTCACTTTTCTTTTTGAATAAGTTTTAAGTTCCCCACTTTTTTTTGTTTTTAAACTTTATAAAAGCACACAACAGAATGAAATGACTCTATAAAACTTCCGGGTTGTCTCCGTGGCAGCGCTTTCTTTAAAGCCATTAAGCTAGGCATAATGTGCTCAAGTAATGGATCCACCCGGATCCCAAGGTATATCAAAGCCAATTTTAATTAACAATGATTTGTAATTTAGCATTGAGCACAAAGTAGCATATATCATGCAACAACGAAGTCTAAATCTCTTCCTATGCATCGGCATGTCATAAAAGAACAATTCACGCACACAAAGCAAAGGCCAATACATAGCGTAAGCAGTTTCTTACAATTTTATCATATTGGAAACATAGAGAGGCGAAGATGTAGTTCCTCTCTCATAATAATTACAAGTAGGAGCATAAAGCACATGCATATTATATCTAACAAAATTATCATGTTCAATAGTAGAAGGCAACCCATCTATATAATCCTTAATAAGTGCAAACTTCTCTAATATAGTGTAGTTGGGAGAATTCAAAAAGATAGTAGGACTATCATGTGTGGGTGCAATAGCAAAAATTTCATGTTTAGCATAAGGAGCTATAACAAGTTCATCTCCATAAGCATCAATCACATTGGCATCATTGCCACAAGCATAGCAAGCATCAAGTTAATCAAAAAGGGACATTTCGAACGAATCCAATGGATCATAGCAATTATGATAGCATTCATCCTTCAGTAAGCACGAAGGGAAATTAAACAATGTATGAGTTGAAGAGTTACTTTCATTACAAGGTGGGACGGGTAGCTAATCCTTTATTCCTCCTTTTGTTCTTTGCTCTCCTCCTCATCTTTCTCATCTAATGAACTCACAGTTTCAGCAAATTCTTCTTCCATTGATTCCGGCAAAACATTAGTCTCCTCCTCGACAGTGGAGGAGTCCTCAATATATGGATTAACATAAGCATTACAAGCATAGTTTTCATAGCAATATTTAAGTATGGCAAAACTTTCAGATTTGTAAAGAGTAGCATCATACTTTTCTATCAAAGAATAAATATCATAGGCACCCTTAAAAGCAACAAATTCTTCAACTTGCTCAATATCATAGTAATTATAAACACCCTTGGCATAAGAAGATACGATTCCATTATCCTTAAACTCACATTGATAGGGAGGGTGTTTTTTAGGGTCTTCAGAACAACAAGTAAAATCATAAATTTCGCATATATTCAAGGCCTAGCATTGCAAACTATTAATATCATGCCATAAAAGTTTCCCTTTTTAAGATAAGCGGAGTCGCACATAATAAGCATGCTCATTTAATGATTTTCCCTCAACTAAGCTAGTTGGGGTTTCAACACGAGCACAAACGGATCGAAGATGATCCCAATAATATTCTTCGGTAGTACGGAACACTAGTGGTTCCTCAACTTTTATAGCAGCAAATACATCTAATTTATTTGCTATTTTGTGTTTCCTACCCATATCACCAGGAGCTGCCCCCCAGCGCCACGACGTATTTCCGGGGGCGACCGCGACCCCTCTAAGGTGGCAGGGCCATCCTCGAGAGCTTTCCCCTTCTCAGAAGTGGAAAACTTTCTTGTCGGCGCCATTGCTGGGAGAGGGCAGTTCGAGAGGTGTGGAGACAGAGAAGATGAAGATGGATGAGGATTTTCTTGCCCTCGCCAGTTTATATACAGCCAGAGGCCGCCCGACGCACCCTCGCGTTCCGAGGGCACGCGGCCCATCAAAGGGTCATATCGACATGGCCCAGGGCAGCAACAACATTCAATAGGATGCAATGATGACCGGCGCTGCGCCCAGGCGTTGCATCAGTTTGATTGGGAGCAGTTCTGGACGCCCTCGGGGAGCGGAGGCGGCACCACCGAGGCGTTTGACACATGCCAAGCCTGGCCCGCAGGCATTTGGGGCCCACGGCACTTCGGGCCGTCCCCAAGGCTTCACCCATAAGCCATCTCAAGCACGCCTTGGGCCCAGGGGCTACTGTCGGTGTTCTCGGAATGAGGGTACCCAGTCTTGCCTGCCTGCGGCCCAGGGCATGGCCCACTTTGTCAACCAAACGGGACCAGGCACGGCCCCACACAACACAAGGCCCTGGCGAGGGCCCAAGCCTCGCGATGAGGAACAACGACAAGACCCACAAAGGATGGGCCTCCGTAGGACCCCTCTAGTGCGGCGGAGCTTCCTATGCAAGACCCGGCCTCAGGAGTCAAAGATGACACAAGGAAGGACAGGCAAGCACTAGTGCGCCAGGCAGTGCAGTTTCCCCTTTGGTGTAAAGGGAGCAAGGACATAGGCAGGTTCCCAATGTACCCCTCAATGGTTTCCATTCCGGTGCAAGAAGACCCCAACCACCTGTGCTGCAGGGCCGATGTCATCCCTGAGCCCACCCCTGCGGGATCGACAGCTACTTTGCAGGCGAAGACTGCCTTTGGGAAGGGCGAGCACCAACCCCTGTACCCCTTCAAAATTGGCCGTTGTGGGATCCCTTCCCGCCATTGTGACAAGGGAAGAGGACCCAGGCCACCGCTATATATAGAGCATAGGTTACACCATAGAAGGGATCCGATCCGAACCCTATCAGCAAACTCCACCACTCACCCAACCACAAGGAGCCTCGAACACCATTGAGAGCCCTCAGGAGGTCCCAAAACACTGTACTTGTTCATCCACCTCACCTCCTCGAGAGGAAATCCACCAAAGCAGGAGTAGGGTATTCCGCTTCGTAGTGGCCCAAACCTGGGTAAACTGTCGTGTTCATCTTCTCCCTCATTATCGTGCGAGTTCTTTGTTGTGTTCATCGAGTAGCGCGCTAGCTTGGGCGAGGCTGCATGGGATCTTTGCACACACGCCTGTGTTCGAATCTTTAGGGTTTTGTGGAGCCCGAAATCCGACAAGTCTAGAGGAGGTTGCATGAACTCGGTCTCCACCCAGTCGACGAGGAAGTCGGCCACAGCCTGTGACTTGATGGCGGTGCGCGTCTCATACCGGATTTCATGGTCGACGAGGGCGATGACCCA
Source organism: Hordeum marinum (assembly GCA_022496015.1). Taxonomy (NCBI): domain Eukaryota; kingdom Viridiplantae; phylum Streptophyta; class Magnoliopsida; order Poales; family Poaceae; genus Hordeum; species Hordeum marinum. The sequence goes on from CM039672.1 coordinate 122,392,924, forward strand.
TTAGGCGATCCAGCCAGTTGAGTCCCGGCCGCTCAAGATCTCGCCGAGCGGGGCCGTGCTCACCATGGTGATGGTGTGCTCCTGGAAGTATTGCTTGACCTTCTTGGCGGCGAAGTAAATACCGTAGCAAATCTTTTGGTAGTGGGGGTAGTTCTGCTTGGAGGCGGAGAGGACCTGGCTGAGGTAGTAGACGGGGAGCTAGACCACCAGAACGACGCCGATGACACGCGTGGTTGCCGCAATGTAGGCAAACAAGGGCTTCTTCTTAGCCGGCGTGGCCAGGATGGGTGCGCTGGTGAGGTCCTGCTTGAGGCCACGGAAGGCCTCGTCCGCCTCGTCGGGCCAGTCGAACATGCCCGGCTTCTTCATGAGGTGCGTCCTGGCTCGACCAGAGCTGTCTTTCGAAGGAGCCCGTAGAGGTGCAGAGCCTTCTCTCCCAGCCGGCTGATGAACCGGCTAAGGGAGGCGAGGCAGCCGGTGAACTTCTAGACATCGCGGAGCTGGGTCGGCTTGGGCATGCGCTCGATCGCCCGGATCTTCTCAGGGTTAGCTTCTATGTTGCGAGCGGACATGAAGAAACCCAGGAGTTGGCCGGCTGGGATGCTGAAGACGCACTTCTCTGGGTTGAGCTTGATCTTGTACTCGCGTAAGTTCGCGGACGTCTCCCGGAGGTCGTCGAGCAGGCTGAAGTGCTTCTTGGTTTTGACAGTGATGTCGTTGACGTAGACGTGGATGTTCCTGCCTATTTGAGGCAGGAGACACTTCTGCATGCAGTGCTGGAAGGTAGCGCCTGCATTCTTCAGGCCGAAGGACATGGTGATGTAGCAATAGGCCCAAAAAGGGGTGATGAAGGAGGTCTTGAGCCGGTCCTCCGAATCCAACTTCATCTAGTGGTAGCCGGAGTAGGCGTCCAAGAAGGACAACAAATCACAGTTGGCCATGGAGTTGATAACTTCATCAATCCGCGGTAGGGCGAACGGGTCCTTGGGGCATGCCTTGTTCAGGCTGGTGTAGTCAGTGCACATGCGCCAGGTCTTGTTCTTCTTCAGCACCACGATTGGGTAAGCCAACCAGTCCGAGTGGAAAACTTCCATGATGAAGCCGGCTGCGACCAGCCTGGTGATCTCTTCTCCTATAGTGCGCCGCTTCTCCTCGGAGAAACGGTGGAGGGGTTGCTTAATAGGTTTAGCATCCGGCTGGATGTGAAGCTTGCGCTCGGCAAACTTCCTCGGAACTCCCAACATGTCCTTGGGGGACCATGCGAAGATGTCCTAATTTTCATGGAGGAAGTTGATGAGCTCGCCTTCCTATTTGCTGTTGAGGGGGGAGCCGGTAGTGACGCACTGCGCAGGGTTGGCCAGGTCGAGCGGGCTGGTGTCCTTGGACGGCTGGAATGAGGCTTCGCCGACCGACTGTGAGGGAGGAGCCGGAACGGCTGGCTGGCTGGCGGCTAGGGCAATGAGCAGGTCGAGCTGCTGCTTGTCCTCGGCTATCTCCAGGGCCTCGGCCAACCGGCTGCCGTCTCGAGCGCACTTGATCGGCATCTTGTAGTCGCCCGCGATGGTGATGATCCCCTTTGGACCCGACATCTTGAGCTTGAGATAGGCGTAGTGGGGGACCACCATGAACTTGATGAGAGCCGGCCAGCCAGTAGTGCGTGGTAGGGACCGTCGAGGTCCACTACCTCGAACCATACCAGCTCGCGGTGGAAGTGGCCGGTGTTGGGAGACGTAGTTGTAAATCAAAAAAATTTCCTATGATCACCAAGATCCATCAATAGAGAAACCAGCAACGAGTAAGGGGATGAGTGCATCTTTATACCTTTGAAGATAGCTAAGCGGAAGCGTTAAAAGAACGCGGTTGGTGGAGTCGTACTCGCAGCGATTCAGATCATGGTGGATTCCGATCTTAGGGCCGAACAATGGCGCCTCTGCGTTCAACACACGTGTAGCCCGGTGACGTCTCCTATGCCTTGATCCAGCAAGGAGGAAGGAGAGGTTTAGGGAGAGCTCCGGCACTACGACGACGCGGTGATGGTGGTGCTGTGTGGTCTCCGGCAGGGCTTCGCCAAGCACTACGGAGAGCGAGAAAGAGGAAGGGTAGGGCTGCACTAAAAGAGAGAGAGAATTCATGTATGTGGCAGCCCCAAAACCCTCCACTATATATAGGAGGAGGGGGAGGGAGGGCGCAGCCCTAGGGTTCCCACCCTAGGGGCTGCGACCGGCCCTAGATGGCCATTTGGCCGGCTGCCAGAGAGGGAGATGGGAGGGCGCAACCCTAGGTGGGCCTTAGGCCCATCTGGGCCTAGGGTTTCCCCTCCCTCCCACCTTTCCTGCGCCTTGGGCCAGGATGGAAGGCGAACCAGCCCACTCTGGGGCTGGTCCCTTCCACTCTCGGCCCACGCAGCCCTTTGGGGCTGGTGGCCCCACTTGGTGGACCCCCGGAACCCTTCCAGTGGTCCCGGTACATTACCGGTAATTCCCGAAACACATCCGGTGGCCAAATCCTCACTTCCTATATATCATTCTTTACCTCCAGACCATTCCGGAACTCCTCGTGACGTCCGGGATCTCATCTAGGACTCTGAACTACCTTCGGTAACCACATACACTATTTCCCGATAACCTTAGCGTCATCGAACCTTAAGTGTGTAGACCCTACGGGTTCGGGAGACACGTAGACATGACCGAGACACCTCTCCGACAAATAACCAACGGCAGGATTTGGATACCCATGTTGGCTCCCACATGCTCCACGATGATCTCATCGGATGAACCACGATGTCGGGGATTCAATCAATCCCGTATACAATTCCCTTTGTCTACCGGTATGATACTCGCCCGAGATTCGATTGTCGGTATCCCTATACCTTGTTCAATCTCGTTACCGGCAAGTCTCTTTACTCGTTCCATAACACATCATCCCATGGCTAACTCCTTAGTCACATTGAGCTCATTATGATGATGTCTTACCGAGTGGGCCCAGAGATACCTCTCCGTCATACGGAGTGACAAATCCCAGTCTCGATTCGTTCCAACCTAATGGACACTTTCGGAGATACCCGTAGTGCACCTTTCTAGCCACCCAGTTACATTGTGACGTTTGGCACACCCAAAGTATTCCTACGGTATACGGGAGTTGCACAATCTCATAGTCTAAGGAAACGATACTTGACATTAGAATGGCTTTGACAGACGAACTATACGATCTTGTGCTATGCTTAGGATTAGGTCTTGTCCATCACATCATTCACGTAATGATGTGATCCAGTTATCAACGACATCCAATGTCCATGGTCATGGAACTGTGACCATCTATTGATCAACGAGCTAGCCAACTAGAGGCTCACTAGGGACACATTGTGGTCTATGTATTCACACATGCATTACGGTTTCAGGTTTACACAATTATAGCATGAACAATAGACAATTATCATGAATAAGGAAATACAATAATAACCATTTTATTATTGCCTCTAGGGCATATTTCCAATAGTCTCCCACTTGCACTAGAGTCAATAATCTAGTTACATTGTGATGAATCGAACACCCATTGAGTTCTGGTGTTGATCATGTTTCGCTCGTGAGACAGGTTTAGTCAATGGATGTGCGACATTCAGATCTGTATGTACTTTACAAATATCTATATCTCCCTCCTGAATGTTATCACAGATGGAGTTGAAGAGGCGCCTTATGTGTATTGTCTTCTTGTGAAACCTGGGCTCCTTCGCAAGGGAAATAGCTCTAGTGTTGTCACAGAATAGATTCATCGGGCCTGACGCATTGGGAATCACTCCTAGGTTGGTGATGAACTCCTTCATCTAGACTCCTTCCTTTCCCGCTTCCGAAGTAGCTATGTACTCCGCTTCACATGTAGATGCCGCCACGACGCTTTGCTTGCTGCTGCACCAGCTGACTGCCCCTCCGTTCAAAATATACACGTATCCGGTTTGCGACTTGGAGTCGTCCGGATCCGTGTCGAAGCTAGCATCGACGTAACCCTTTACGATGAGCTCTTAGGCACCTCCATATACGAGAAACACGTCCTTTGTCCTTTTCAGGTACTTCAGGATATTCTTAACCGCTGTCCAGTGTTCCGCTCCGGGATCACTTTGGTACCTCCCTACCAAACTTATGGCAAGGTTCACATCAGGTCTGGTACACAACATGGCATACATAATAGAGCCTATGGCTGAAGCATAGGGGATGACACTCATCTCTTCTCTATCCTTTACCGTGGTTGGGCATTGAGTCGTACTCAATCTCACACCCTGTAACACAAGCAAGAACCCCTTCTTGGACTGATCCATATTGAACTTCTTCAATATCTTTTCAAGGTATGTGCTTTGTGAATGACCTATGAGGCATTTCGATCTATCTCTATAGATCTTAATACCTAATATGTAAGCAGTTTCTCCAAGGTCCTTCATTGAAAAACATTTATTCAAGTAGGCCTTTACACTTTCCAAAAGTTGTATATCTTTCCCATCAACAATATGTCATCCACATATAATATGAGAAATGCTACATAGCTCCCACTCACTTTCTTGTAAATACAGGGTTCTCCATAAACCTGTATCAACCCAAACGCTTTAATCACCTCATTAAAGCGAATGTTCCAACTCCGAGATGCTTGCACCAGCCCATAGATGGAGCGCTGGAGCTCGCATACTTTGTTAGCATCTTTAGGATTGACAAAACCTTCCGACTGCATCATATACAGTTCTTCCTTAAGGAAGCCATTAAGGAATGCCGTTTTGACGTCCATTTGCCACATCTCATAATCATAAAATGCAGCAATTGCTAACATGATTCGGGCGGACTTCAGCATCGCTACAGGTGAGAAAGTCTCATCATAGTCAACTCCTTGAACTTGTCGATAACCCTTAGCGACAAGCCGAGCCTTATAGACGGTCACATTACCATCCGCGTCAGTCTTCTTCTTAAAGATCCATTTATTTTCAATGGCTTGCTTATCATCAGGCAAGTCCACCAAAGTCCATACTTTGTTCTCACACATGGATCCTATCTCGGATTTCAGGGCTTCAAGCCATTTGTTGCAATCCGGCCCGCCATCGCTTCTTCATAGTTCGAAGGTTCATCGTTGTCCAACAACATGATCTCCAGGACATGGTTGCCATACCACTCTGGTGCGGAACCTGTCCTAGTGGACCTTCGACATTCAATAGTAACTTGATCTAAAGTTTCATGATCATCATCATTAACTTCCTCTCCAGCCGGTTTAGGCTCCATGGAAACAACTTCCCATGCTGCGCTACTCTCCGGTTCGAGTGGAGGTACGATTACCTCATCAAGTTCTATTTTCCTCCCACTTACTTCTTTCGAGAGAAACTCTTTCTCGAGAAAGGATCCATTCTTGGCAACAAAGACTTTGCCTTCGGATCTGAGGTAGAAGGTATACCCAATAGTCTCTTTGGGATATCCTATGAAGACGCACTTTTCCGCTTTGGGTTCGAGCTTCTCAGGTTGAAGTTTCTTCACATAAGCATCGCATCCCCAAACTTTTAGAAACGACATCTTAGGTTTCTTTCCAAACCATTATTCATACGGTGTTGTCTCAATGGACTTTGACGGTGCCCTATTTAAAGTGAATACGATAGTCTCTAATGCATATCCCCAAAATGATAGCGGTAAGTTGGTAAGAGACATCATAGATCGCACCATATCCAATAGAGTGCGATTACGACGTTCAAACACACCATTTTGCTGAGGTGTGCTTGGCGTCATGAGTTGTGAAACAATTCCACATTTCCTTAGGTGCGTGCCAAACTCGTGACCCAAATATTCTCCGCCACGATCAGATCGTAGGCACTTTATTTTCCTGTCACGTTGATTCTCTACCTCACTATGAAATTCCTTGAACCTTTCAAAGGTTTCAGACTTGTGTTTCATTAAGTAGACATACCCATATCTACTAAAGTCATCAGTGAGGGTGAGAACATAACGGTAGCCAGCGCGAGCCTCGACGCTCATTGACCGCATACATCCATATGTATTATTTCCAACAAGTCAGTTGCTCACTCCATTGTTCCAGAGAACGGAGTCTTGGTCATCTTGCCCATGGGGCAAGGTTCGCACGTGTCAAATGATTAGAAATCAAGAGACTCCAAAAGTCCATCAGCATGGAGCTTCTTCATGCATTTGACACCAATATGACCAAGGTGACAGTGCCACATGTAAGTGGGACTATCATTATCAACCTTACACTTTTTGGTATTCACACTATGGACATGTGTAACATCACATTCGAGATTCATCCAAAATAAACCATTGACCAGTGGGGCATGACCATAAAACATTTCTCTCATATAAATAGAACAACCATTATTCTCAGATTTAAATGAGTAGCCATCTCGCATCAAGCAAGATCTAGATACAATGTTCATGCTCAAAGCTGGTACTAAATAACAATTTTTAAGGTTTAAAACTAATCCCGAAGGTAGATGTAGAGGTAGCATGCCGATGGCGATCACATCGACCTTGGAACCATTCCCGACGCGCATCGTCACCTCGTCCTTTGCCAATCTCCACTTATTCCCCAGCTCATGCTTGGAGTTACAAATGTGAGCAACTGCACCGGTATCAAATACCCAGGAGCTACTACGAGTGCTGGTAAGGTACACATCAATAACAAGTATATCACATATACCTTTAACATTGCAGGCCTTCTTATCTGCTAAGTACTTGGGACAGTTCCGCTTCCAGTGACTGATACCCTTGCAATAACAGCACTCATTCTCAGGCTTGGGTCCATGCTTGTTCTTATTCCCGGCAACTTGCTGCCCGTGCGCAGCAACAGCTTTGCCGTCCTTCTTGAAGTTCTTCTTACCCTTGCCTTTCTTGAAACTAGTGGTCTTATTCACCATCAACACTTGATGCTCCTTTTTGATCTCGACCTCTGCTGATTTCAGCATCGAGTACAACTCAAGAATGGACTTCTCCATACCCTTCCTATTGCAGTTCATCACAAAGCTCTTGTAGCTAGGTGGAAGCGATTGGAGGATTCTGTCAATGACCGAGTCATCCGAGAGATTAACTGCCAGCTGAGTCAAGCGGTTGTGCAACCCAGACATTTTGAGTATGTGCTCATGGACAGAACTATTCTCCTCCATCTTACAGCTGAAGAACTTGTCGGAGACGTCATATCTCTCGATCCAGGCATGAGCTTGGAAAACCAGTTTCAGCTCTTGGAACATATCATATGCTCCGTGTTTCTCAAAACGCTTTTGTAGCCCCGGCTCTAAACTGTGAAGCATGCCGGACTGAACTAGGGAGTAATCATCACAGCGTGACTGCCAAGCGTTCGTAACATCTTGGTTCGCTGGGAAAATGGGTGGGTCACCTAGCGGTGCATCAAGGCCATACAATCTCTTGGAAGCTATGAGGATAATCCTCAAGCTATGGCCCCGGTCCGCATAGTTGCTTCCATCATCTTTCAGCTTGGTTTTCTCTAGGAACGCGTTGAAGTTGAGGGTGACATTAGCATTGGCCATTGGATCTACAATATAGATTGTAAAAACAATTTTAGACTAAGTTCGTGATAATTAAGTTGACATAATCAAATTATTTAATGAACTCCCACTTAGATAGACATCTCTCTAGTCATCCAAGTGATACATGATCCATGTCAACTAGCCCGTGTCCGATCATCACATGAGACGGACTAGTCATCCATGGTGAACATTTCCATGTTGATCGTATCTTCTATACGACTCATGTTCGACCTTTCGGTCTTCCGTGTTCCGAGGCCAAGTCTGTACATGCTAGGCTCCTCAAGTCAACCTAAGTGTTTCGCATGTGTAAATCTGGCTTACACCCGTTGTATGCGAACGTTAGAACCTATCACACCCGATCATCACCTGGTGCTTCGGAACAACGATCCTTAGCAACAATGCACAGTTAGGGTGAAGACATTTCTTGAAATTTTATTGAGAGATCATCTTATTTACTACCGTCGTTCTAAGCAAATAAGATGTAAACATGATAAACATCACATGCAATCGAAATAGTGACATGATATGGCCAATATCATCTTGCTCCTTTGATCACCATCTTTGGGGAACCATGATCATCACTGTCACCGGCACGACACCATGATCTCCATCAGTATGATCTCCATCATCGTGTCTTCATCAAGTTGTCTCGCCAACTATTACTTCTACTAATATGGCTAATGTTTAGCAATAAAGTAAAGTAATTACATGGCGTTTATGACTGACACGCAGGTCATACAATAAAATAAGACAACTCCTATGGCTCCTGCCAGTTGTCATACTCATCGACATGTAAGTCATGAATCCTATTACAAGAACATGATCAATCTCATACATCACAATGCACCACATTGCATCCTTTGGCCATATCACATCACAAGGCATATGCTGCAAAAACAAGTTAGATGTCCTCTAATTTGTAGTTGCAAGTTTTTACGTGGCTGCTATAGGTTTCTAGCAAGAACGTTTCTTACCTACGCCAAAACCACAACGTGATATGCCAATTGCTATTTACCCTTCACAAGGACCCTTTTCATCAAATCCAGTCTGACTAAGGTGGGAGAGACATACACCCGCTAGCCACCTTATGCAACAAGTACATGTCAGGCGGTGGAACCGGTCTCATGTAAGCGTACGTGTAAAGTTGGTCCAGGCCGCTTCATCACACAATACCGCCGAATCAAGAGAAGACTAGTAGTGGTAAGCAAATTAACAAGATCGACGCCCACAACAACTTTGTGTTCTACTCGTGCATAGATTCTATGCATAGACCTAGCTCTGATACCACTGTTGGGAGATGTAGTAGTAAATCAATTTTTTTTCTATGATCACCAAGATCCATCTATGGAGAAACCAACAACGACTAAGGGGATGAGTGCATCTTCATACCTTTGAAGATCGCTAAGCGGAAGCGTTAGAAGAACATGGTTGGTGGAGTCGTACTCACAGCGATTCAGATCGCGGTGGATTCCGATCTTAGCGCCGAACAACGGCACCTCCTTGTTCAACACACGTGCTGCCCGATGACGTCTCCTACGCCTTGATCCAGCAAGAAGGAAGGAGAGGTTGAGTGAGAGCTCTGGCATCACGATGGTGTGGTGATGGTGGAGCTGCGTAGTCTCTGACAGGGCTTCGCCAAGCACCGTGGAGAGCGAGGAAGAGGAAGGGTAGGGCTGCACCGAGAGAGAGAGAGAGATTTCGTGTGTCTGGCAGCTCCAAAACCCTCCACTATATATAGGAGGAGGGGGAGGGAGGGCGTAGCCCTAGGGTTCCCACCCAAGGGGCTGCGGCCGGCCTTAGATGGCCATCTGGCCGGCAGCCAGAGAGGGAGATTGGTGGGCACAACCCTAGGTGGGCCTTATGCCCATCTGGGCCTAGGGTTTCCCCTCCCTCCCACCTTTCCTGCGCCTTGGGCCGGGATGGAGGACGCACCATCCCACTCTGGGGCTGGTCCCTGCTACTCTCGGCCCACGCAGCCCTCTGGGGCTGGTGGCCCCACTTGGTGGACCCCTGGAACCCTTCCGGTGGTCCCGATACGTTATCGGTATTTCCCGAAACACTTCCGGTGGCCAAATCCTCACTTCCCATATATATCATTATTTACCTCCGGACCATTTAGAAACTTTTCATGACGTCCAGTATCTCTTCCGGGACTCCGAACTACCTTCAGTAACCATGTACACTATTTCCCTATAACCCTAGCGTCATCGAACCTTAAGTGTGTAGACCCTACGGGTTCGGGAGACACGTAGACATGACCGAGACACCTCTCCGGTCAATAACCAATAGTGGGATGTGGATACCCATGTTGGTTCCCACATGCTCCACGATGATCTCATCGGATGAACCACGATGTCGGGGATTCAATCAATCCCGTATACAATTCCCTTTGTCTACCGGTATGATAGTCGCCCGAGATTCGATCGTCGGTATCCCTATACCTTGTTCAATCTCGTTACCGGCAAGTCTCTTTGCTCGTTCCGTAACACATCATCCCGTGGCTAATTCCTTAGTCACGTTGAGCTCATTATGATGATGTCTTACTGAGTGGGCCCAGAGATACCTCTCCGTCATACAGAGTGACAAATCCCAGTCTCGATTCGTGCCAACCCAACAGACACTTTCGAAGATACCCGTAGTGCACCTTTATAGCCACACAGTTATGTTGTGATGTTTGGCACACCCAAAGTATTCCTATGGTATCCTGGAGTTGCACAATCTCATGGTCTAAGGAACGATCCTTGACATTAGAAAAGCTTTAGCAGATGAACTACACGATCTTGTGCTATGCTTAGGATTGGGTCTTGTCAGTCACATCATTCTCCTAATGATGTGATCCCGTTATCAACGACAACCAGTGTCCATGGTCATGAAACCGTGACCATCTATTGATCAATGAGCTAGCCAACTAGAGGCTCACTAGGGACACATTGTGGTCTATGTATTCACACATGCATTACGGTTTCAGGTTTACACAATTATAGCATGAACAATAGACAATTATCATGAATAAGGAAATACAATAATAACCATTTTATTATTGCCTCTAGGGCATATTTCCAATAGTCTCCCACTTGCACTAGAGTCAATAATCTAGTTACATTGTGATGAATCGAACACCCATTGAGTTCTGGTGTTGATCATGTTTCGCTCTTCAGACAGGTTTAGTCAACGGATGTGCGGCATCAAGGCCGGGTGGTCAGCCCGGCTCCAGGTGACCGGGTTCTTCGACCAGTGCATGAACTGGGTAGTTGCCGGCATGGTGGCATTCACCTCACGGTGGAGCCGGCACTGAGCGTGTGTGCTCGTCTCTTCACTGGTGAAGATGACATAGTAACCGTCCTGGTTGGGGAATTGGTCGTGCAGGAGAATGTCGTTTTGGGCCGGAGCCGGAGCCCGCGCCGGGGCGGCAGCTAGTGCCGGGGCCGACGCGTGGGCAGGCGGCGCGGGAGGAGCCAGAAGGCCGTCCCCCGGGCCAGTCACTTTGAGAAGCTGCACTGCGTGTGCGTAGAGGGCTTGCCCCAGAGTGGTTCTTGCAGGGGAGGTCGAGCATCTACTCGAACGTGAGCTTGGGTTGCCAGGTAGCCTTGCTAGTGCGCTGACGCGGACCGGAAGGCTGGACAGCTGGCTCCTGCTCCTCTATGGTGGCGACCTGTTGGCTCCCACGGTGGGAGTCGGGCTGGTCATTCTTGCGCTTGTTATTCTACGGCTACCGGTTGTCAGCAGCCGGTCATGACGGCACCGGCATCGGCATTGCCTTAGCAGGCGGGGTCGTCTTGACCCGGATGGCGGAGTCGTCCATGGCGTACTTGTCTGCCTTGGTCATGAGCTCGACCAACATAGCCGGCTCAGAGCACAGGAGCTTATCCTTGAGGGGAGTGCCGTCGCGACAACCTTCGATGAAGTACTGTATGGCCTGCACCTCGTGCACACCTTCGCAGCAGTTGCAGAGATCGGTCCACCGATTGAGGTAGTCGTGGAGGGACTCGTCCGGCCCCCGAAACGCACATGGCCGGTTCACGGGGGCGGCCAGGCCGCTTGTAGGTGCCGATGAAGTTGCGGACGAAGGCCTTTTCGAAGTCTATCTAGGTGTTGGTGCTGCCGGCCGCCAGGCTATTCAGCCAGGTGTGGGCCAAACCGAAGAATGAGGGGAGCGTAGTGGACGGCTACGCGCTTGTTCCCCTTGGCGATGCCGACTACGGTGGTGTAGTCGATCAGCTAGTCTTCGGGTTTGGCGACCCGGTTGTACTTGTGGGTGTCCCGTGGGAGCGTGAAGCCGAGCGGGAACGGCTTGTTGCGGATCCGAGGGCCGAAACACGCCGGGCCGATCGAGTCTTCCTCCTCGAGGAGGGCCGACTACGCGAGTTGGTCGATGCGGAGACGGGCATCATTTTTACTGTGGGGGCCCCACAGCCTGAGCCGGGCCGTGAGATCAGAATGGACGGCAGGCGGGACTGACCGCGCTGGCTCGTGCCGTGGAGGCGGCATGTGTCAGCGGCTGTGCCGGCTTCCGCCAGCCGGCGCTTTGTTGCGGCGGTTGCTGTGAGCCGGGTTGTTGCTGTGCCGACTGTTCACTGCCGGCTGCTCATTCCCCCGTAGCTGGGAGCGCCGGGGGTTGCTCGCCTCGGCCCGGCGGCCGAAGGCTTGAGGGTAACAGGAGTGTTGACCCGGCTGACGGCCAGCAGTCCCAACGCCCTCGCCCTTGGGTGGAGGGCCTTCGGAGGCGGCCCTGTCGGGGGCGAGCAGGTGTTGCTGTGCGTCAGTCGCGTCAATGAGGTCCTTGATGTGACGCTCATGGGCAGCACGTTCTTCGCCCTCTAGCCAGATCCTCGTAGGCTACCTTGGTGGCCCACATGTTGGCCGCGGGGGTGTCGTAGACTGGCATGTTGCCGCGCAGCCACGGTCGCGCACAACTCCATGCCGGCTGGGCTCAGTGCCAGCCAGGGTGAGACCGTAGGCAGAGGCATACTCCCGCTAAGAGGCCTCCATACAACACCACGCAACCACGAGGACACTGGCATCCTCGAACAGCAGGCGGCGAGCCGCCTCCAGCTTGGTCATGGCAACGTCGGGGTTCGTTGTCGGAGCGATGGGGGTGCTCAGGCCTCGGAGGGCCACGCCGAGCGGGTCAGAGGTGCCGGTGTGGGTTGCAGCAGTGTCGGCTTCAGCCCATGCCCGGTCGAAAGAGGTGGTGGAGGTGATGGCCATCACTCCCACACGGATGTGGGAGCTGCTGGACTTGGTCACAACGAGTGCGTCCACGGCCGCGGGTGGTTCGGTGTAGGCAAGAACCTGGCTAAGGTTCTTGTCGACCATGGGCACGTCGGCGAGGCTCAGCTTGCTGAAGTGCTTGATGAGCGCGTCAATGTCGAGCCTGGGGTCGACAGCGCTGCCCACAGGGCCTGCCGAAGCAAGCCCCATGAGCCCGCGGTTCGCCTGGACGTGCGGCGGACGAGGGAGGTGGTGAAGGATCCCGCCCAGAGCGTGACTCCAGCCGGCGCCGCGTATGGCTCCATGGTGTGCGCCAAATGTCATCGTTTTCTCACGATAGGTGCCATGGGTAGGCTTATCGAAGGTGGTTGGGGCCGGAGGACGCCGATGGGCTCCGGGAGCGAGATTAGGCACACATGGTGAGGGACGCATGATGTACCTAGGTTCAGGGCCCTCCGTGGGAGGTAATACCCCTGGTCCTGCTTGGTCTAGGTTGATAGACGTGGGAAAGTTACAATGGCGCTCCTAGAGCTGTATCTGGAGGTGGAAGAGGGAGCAGCCGGCCCCTCCTCCCTTGCTACGTGGGTGAATGCGAGGTGAAGTGTTCCGTCGAGTATGTGTGCGTGTGAATCCCCCTCATGCAGGGGGGCTCTGGGGTTTATAGGCCTACCCAGGCCTACAATATTCTTAAGGTACTGCGTTGGGGACCCGGCTGGCCAGTGGGATCCGCTTCTTGAGCCGTGTTGTCGCCTATGGGGTCCATCGGCTGTGCGGTCCCATCGCCCGACGGGGCCCGCCAGCCGGCTCCGCGATTGGCCCATGCCCACCTGCTACGGCACGGGCCGCCCGAGCAGCGTCGTCTTGTGCTAGCCGGCCGAAGTCTCCGGTATGGCTGGCAACACTGTAGCCATGTGGAAGCAGGTAATGGAGTGGGCGAAGGCGTGCCGACACTATTGCCTCGCCCGGTCGCGGCTAGCCAAGGTCAACGGTACGACCGGCTAGATTGTAGGCGTACGCTCCCGCGTGTTAGCGGTTATTGTGGCCACATTGGGGCCCATCGTGGGGGTCTTGTCTTGTCGCCGTACCCGCACGTAGTGGGATGGGACGGAAACTTGCTTGCCCGTGGGTCAACGGGAGAGCCAATCTATAGGCAGCCGGCCGAGGCCCAGCTGGCCAGGGCCAGGCCGGCTCCTTGGAGAGCCGGCCGCGAGCCATCCAGCACCGAGCCCGCCGCCCGTGCGCCAGACGGCTGTGAGCCAGCCGGCAATGTGATTTTTCTTGAAGCAGGGGAGAGAACCCCGTTGCTATGGCCTACCCAGGGGTAATAACCCCTTCATAAACTTTGTAGTGCTTGTCAAGCAGGAAAACAAGTGGGTGGAAGTCATCTCGTAAAGAACATCATGGCTACTAGGAGACCACTCGAATTGCTTCATATGGATCCTTTTGGTCCCAATGCTTATAAGAGTTTTGGTGTAAATTCCTTTGGTCTAGTTATAGTTGATGATTTTTCCAGATTTATGTGGGTATTCTTTCTTGATGACAAGTCACATGTGCAAAAGAACTTCAAGAACTTCGCTCGTAAGCCTCAAAATCAATTTGATGTGAAGATCAAGAAAGGTCAGAGCGACAATGGATCGGAGTTCGAGAACACCAATGTGGATACCTGTATTGACGAAGAAGGGATTTCACATGAGTTCTCAGCTACGCACACGCCTCAACAAAATGCAGTTATTGAGAGGAAGAATTGGACTCTTTTAGAGATGGTTAGAATGATGCTCGACAAATACAAGACGCCAAGCCACTTTTGGGCAAAGGACGTGGAAACAGATTGTCATACTACAAATTGACTCTACCTTCACAAGCTTCTCGATAAAACGACATATGAGCTACTCACCCGTAACAAACCCCAAGTTGGATACTTTCGTGCATTCGACTGAAAGTGCTACATTCTTGATAAGCATCATCCTTCTACACTTGATCCTAAATCTCATGAAGGTTTCCTACTTGGTTACGGATCAAACTCTCACACTTACCATGTCTACAACAAGTTCACTCGAAAAGTTGAAGAGACGGTAGATGTGAAGTTTGATGAATCTAATGGTTCCCAAGTCAAACAATTGGCAAATGATATAGGAGATAAGGAACCTTAGGAAGCCATTCAAGATTTGTCCATTGGCAAGAGTCGTCCCGTGGAGGTGAAGGAAAGCACTTCATCAACACAAGTGGAAGCTCCTACCTCGTGTCAAGGAAAACCACAAAACGACATGGAAGCATCCACAGGAGGTACACGACAAGATGAAGAGCAGGAAGAAGTACATCGTGATGATCCATCACAACCTCCTTCACCACCACCTCAAGGAAATGACACCTTCAATAACAACGAATAAGGAGATGATGATCATGAGTAAGCTCCACCATCCAACAAGCAAAAGCTACCACGAGTTTGGGCAAGAGTGAACAAGAATCATCCCTTAGAAAAAATATTCAGCGACATACAAACCAGGAGAATCACTCGCTCTAAAACTCATTTAGCTAACTTTTGTGAGCATTACTCATTTATATCTAGTTGAGCCTATGAAGTTAGAAGAAGCACTTCAATACCCGGATTGTGTAAATTCCATGCACGAAGAGCTACACAACTTTGAGAGGAATGAAGTGTGGACACTAGTGGAGAATCCCAAGGATGAGCGAAACATCATTGGAAAAAATGGGTGTTTCGATACAAGGAATAAGAAGATGGTCAAGTGGTACAAAACAAGGCACATCTCTTAGCTCAAGGTTACACTCAACTCGAAGGTATGGACCATGATGAGACTTATGCCCCCGTTAGTAGACTTAAAGCCATTCATATACTTCTTTCTTATGTTAAAAGCACTTTTCTAAATGGTTAAATTGAGGAGGAAGTTTATGTTAAACAACCTCCTAGCTTTGTGAACCCTAGAAAACCTAAGTATATTTATAAACTTCGTAAAGCTCTCTATGGTCTGAAGCAAGCCCCACGAGCTTGGTACAAATGCTTAATGAAGTTCATTATTGAAAAGGGTTTTGAAATTGGTAAAATTGATGCAACCTTGTTCACAAAAAGAGTCAATGGTGAATTATTTGTGTGCGAAATTTATGTGGATGATATTATATTTGGATATACTAACCCACATTTTAGTGAGAAATTTGGAAGGTTGATGTCCGAGAAATATGAGATGTCTATGATGTGTGAGCTGAAAATTTTCCCTGGTTTGCAAATCAAGCAAATGAAAGAAGGCACATTAATCTCTCAAACCAAGTATACGAAGGCTTTGATCAAGAATTTAAACATGCAAGAGTGTAAATGTATGAAAACTCCTGTGCCTACTAGTGGACATGTTGACCCCACCAAGGAGGACAAACTGATTGATCAAAAGATTTATCTATCAATGATCGGTTCATTGCTATATCTATGTGCCTCCTGACCCAATATCATGCTTAGTGTGTGCATGCGTGCTCGATATCAAGTCACTCCTAAAGAGTGTCATCTTAAGGCCATGAAAATAATTATGATATACTTGATACATACACCAAACTTTGGCATTTGGTATCCCAATCGATCTTCTTTTAACCTTGTTGGCTACTCCTACTCAGACTATGCCCGATATAAGGTTGATAGAAAATACACCATGAGCACTTTTCAATTTCTTGTGAGATTTCTTGTGTCTTAGTCATCCAAGAAATAAAACTCGATATCTCTATCCACCGCCAAAGTGTAATACATTGCCACCGGATCATGTTGTGTGCAATTACTATGGATGACTCAAACTCTTAAGGATTATGGAATACATGTGAGACATGTTCCATTGTTGTGTGACAATGAGAGTGCTATTAAGATTGCTCATAATCCCGTGCAACATTCCCGAACTAAACATATTCAAGTTCACCATCATTTCATTCATGATCATGTTGCTAAAGGGGACATTAATATCAAACATGTTCGCACTAACAAGCAATTGATCGATATCTTTACTAAGCCACTTGATGAGAAAGTATTTTTTACTTGAGGAGTGAGTTGAACATCATTGATGCTTGAAACTTTAGCTAAACTCTCACGGATGCATGAAAGGGCATGAGCATACATGACTATTCCTTCATACTATTGATATGATACTATCTTATACCCTTAGAAAACTATGCTCCCTTGTATTGCATCTAACCTTTTATAGGTACTTAGATGAACTACATTCCACAAGATTGCCAACAACTACAATCAGAAGCAATCTTGTCTTGGCCAAGTATCCACTATCCTACGTTGTGATGGAGGAAGAAGACAACACAAACTATATCCTTGACATACATATGATGAAAACCTCACTCTTGTCATTTGGATATATCTTGTACTTCCTTGCATGACTAACCCTTGTAGGAGTACCTATCTACAAATAAAATAAGGATTTCCCCAACTCAAGATGATCTTCATAAACTTTGAGCATCCACATCAAGTCCACTTACACACCATGTCATCTACATCACTCAAAGGTATGTCCTCATATCCTTGAAGAAGCTGTACTCCAAGTCATGAGTCAAAGCAATTCAAAGTGATATGAAAATATCAAAATGGTTAAAAAAATGGTAACACCATTTTGAGCTTAATGATGAGTATGACATGTGATCAAGTATTCTTACTTGGCTCCTAATTCAATATACTCTAATATAGGTGACCTAGTCACCGACCATCATCTAGATGAAGCTTCTTGTTTGGACCATTTTTTAGTTGCGTGCTTTCTTGGAACCACTCAATATTAATATACTTGAAAATTCATTGAAAATATTTTAGGACCTTTTGAGACTTTTGAGAAATCATTTTTGTCAACTAAATGGTCAAGAATAACTTTGCCAAGTTTCTGCTTGCAATTTCAGTCTGTCCGAGCTAGGAAAATCGGTTTCCATCGAGAATGAGATATACCACCAAGAGCTTGTTCGGTAACATTGATATGAAACTCTTTGGGTGTAATGATTTTACCTAGAGTCCTAATATTTCCTCATTGGTTCTACCGATTCACTTTGCCTCGGAGTCACCAGCATTTTGCCTTCAGTTGTGTTTATTGCCATTTTCTTGACATCTTTAGTCAATGACCTCAATGACCCTTAATCTCTAGGATCCCTTACCATTTGACCCTTTTTGGAAATTAATGCCAAAGGGGGAGAAATAACAAAGCTCATGCTTATCAAAATGGGGTAATATGAAGGGGAGGATATGAAGCCTATGCCTCTTAAGGAGGAGAAATATCTATTAAGGGGGAGAGACAAGACCAAATTCATACGGTCATTTAAGGGGGAGAGAATATATGATATTATGTTATACTTTTCTCACCCTACTTAATCACAATATCTACATGCTAAGATTTAGGGGAAGAGGAAGAATTACAAATCCATACTTAGGGGAGAAAGTTCTACATGTTCTTGGAGACATATAAATTTTGAGAAAAAGCTATTTCCTATATGTCTTCCATATCTTGGTACATTTGAATTATTTTGCATTTGGATGAAAAGTATACTCTTATGTTATCTAACATTGTTTCTCATGTGGGTTCCCAATGTAAAATGCTCGAGAACTTCAAGGTAAGTATGTGCATCATATCCTTTATCAAGATGATCTCTTGTTTCTTGCACATATTGTTTGCAATAGAGATTCTTGAACATTGAAACACCTCATTCACATTTGTTTGATGCATATAGACAAGGTTCACATGACTTATCATATCCCTTCTACTATGTGTGTGTTCATGCATTCCAAAGCTACTATCTTCAAAAAGGGATTTCACACATTTAGGGGGAGCTTGTCTCAGTCATGTATCGCTCAAAGCTTTCATATATCTTTGCATATATAAATTTGAAGATTTGATTGTATGTTGTCATCAATTACCAAAAATGGGGAGATTGTAAGCACATATGCTCCCTTGGAGGTTTTGATAATTCATGACAACATACATTATGTCTTGGACTAATAGGTTTACCTAGTTTATTTTAGATAAAGTCCACAAAGTGAATTGGCCGGAATGTGTGGAGAATCATCAAGGAAACAAGAATAAGGAAAGGAATAGGATTCGAAAGTCATCAAGCTTCAAGACTCTACATTTTTCATTTTGTGAGAAATCACATTTGAGTCCATAGGAAAGCTAATACTATTAAAAGGGGATGAGGTATCCATGATGATCTGGTTGCTCAAGTGCTTATAGTTAGACACCAAAACTACCCATGAAATTCTCCCACAAAAATACTCTGTCTAAACCCTACCACTTAAATTCGGTGCCACCAATATTTCCAAATCGGCCCTATAGAGGTTCACCCTAGACAGATCCTAAGCCAAACCCTAAGGTCTCGGTGACACCAAGTTTTGATATCGGTGAAACCAAAATCAGTGACCAACTTTCTGTTAACTCATTTCTGATATTGGAATTTCCGAGTTTTAGGAATCGGTAACACCAAAATTGGAAACTACCTAGGTCAACCAAAATCGGACCCACCAAGATTTATATATCGGTCTCACCAAAAGGCCAAAAGTTGCCACATTGTGCACTAGTCGGTGCAATCGAGTTTTTGCTCCGGTTTCATCGAGTTGGGAAATAATGTTGTAAGAGTCAGAATTTTGGAGATGCCTATATATACATCTCCACCAGCCTCTCACTCATAGAGGAAGCACTCAGAACAAATGAACACTTGCCTCATCCATTTTTCTGAGAGAAATCCACCTACTCATGTGTTGAGATCAAGATCCTCCGCTCCAACCATATGAATCTTGATTTCTAGCCTCCCCAAGTTGCTTTCCACCCAATCAACCTCTTCTACCAAGCCAAGTTTGTGAGAGAGTGATTGTGTGTTGAGGAGATTATCTTTTGAAGCGCAATAGCAAGGAGTTCATCATTCTTACCACATCTATTACCTTTTGGAGAGTGGTGTCTCCTTGATTGGTTTGGTGTCGCTTCGGAGCCTCCATCTTCGTGTGTGGAGTTGAACCAAGAAGTTTGTATGGTCGATGTGATCGCCTACTCCATGAAGATCAACCCCGAGTGAGGCTAGTCCTTCATGGACATAAGCCGTGATTGAATATACGAGGTTGATACTTCGTGGACCCTTATGGGTGGATCCATCCATGGACTCTCGTGACCGCTACCCTCCATGGGTTGAAATCTCCATCAACGTGGATGTATGATAGAACTGCCTATCGGAACCACCGGAAAAATCTTCATCTCTCCAATTGCGTTTGATCCCCCTTCTCTACTTTTACTTACATGTGCATGTATTTACTTTCGGCTGCTATACTCATTGACATGCATGTGTAGAGTGTGATAGACTTGCTAGAATTGCTAAAATCTGTCAACCATTAAAATGGGAAAAGGTTAGGTTTTTAATTTATCAAGTAGTCTATTCAACCCCCTATAGACATCCCTTGTTGATCCCACAAAAAGGTAATAGTTGTGGTAAGAATGATGAACTCCTTGCTCTTGTGATTCAAAATATAGTCTCCTCAACACACAATCACTCTCTCACAGATTTGGCTTGGTAGAAGAGCTTGATTGGGTGGAAAGTAACTTGGGGAGTCTAGAAATCAAGATACATATAATTGGAGTGGAATATCTTGATCTCAACACATGAGTAGATGGTTCTCTCTCAGAATATGGATGGGGAAAATGTTTGTTTGTTTTGTATGCGTCCTCTACGAGTGAGAGGTAGGTGGAGGGGTATGCATAGGCATCTCCAAAAATCCAACTATTACAACATTATTGCCCAACTCGGTGAAACCAAAGCAAAAACTCGGTTGCATTGATTAGTGCAAATTGTGAAAACTATTGGCGTTTCGACGAGATAGATATATAAATCTTGGTCGGTCCAATTATGGTTGGCCTAGGCAGTTTCCAGTTTCTGTGTCACCAATTCCTAAAAATCGGAAATTTTGATTCTTAGAAATAGGATACCCGAAAGTTGGTCACTGATTTCGGCAAACTTGGTGTCACCGAGACATTAGGGTTTGTCTTAAGATCTGTCTAGGGTGAAACTCGATAGGGCCGATCTGGAAAAGTTGGTGGCACCGAATTTGACTCTTAGGGTTTATTGAGAGTATTTCGTGGGAGAATTTCCTGAATTGTTTTGGTGGCTAACTGTAATCACTTGAGCAACCAGACCATCATGGATACCTCATCCCCTTTTAATAGTATTAGCTTTCCTATGGACTCAAATGTGATTTCTCCCATAATGAAAAGTTTAGAGTCTTGAAGCCTGTTGCCAATAGATGGTCCATGCATCTTGGGGATCTCCTCAAAATCCTTTGCCAATCCATTCATTGAACTTTTCCTCAAATATAGATGGTAGGATCATTAGTACAATGAAATATATGTTGTTGATAATTACCAAAACCACGTAGGTTGAAGTTGTGCTTTCACCCCAACACCCACACCACCAGGCAACACTGAACCTAGTCGCGCCACTTCATGGGCCAACCGTAGCTCCTAGCCAACAAAGGAACACCGAGCTGCTGCTCGTGCATCCCTCCTAGCCAAGCTTCAATGTGTCGCATCAATGGCCGAGCTCCGCTGCCGCCTCCCTATACCGGCACACCCAGGAGGACTCCGTCGCATGCCAGGTACACCTCTACGAGTACCTGACCATGCTCCGTTGTGTCCTTGCTGCCCACCATGTTCCAATGCTATGGAAGGACCCTGCCACGTGACCCATTTAATGTCTCTCCCTCATGCGAAGGAGGCCGGTCAAAGCGTGTCGACCACTCCCGCCACCTTTGTTGATCGGGCGCCGCCACTGCTGCCTATCCCAGCAGCAGTGGCGGCTAGAGGAGCACAGAGATCAGGGGTTTGCTAGGCTAGGGTTTGGCTCCTCCGAAGTCGCTCACGCGAGGGGCCCTGGAGAAAAGGGTAAAGTATCTCGCCTCACAGAATCCCATGTTTTCCATACAAGGCATTTGGACAATGTAACCAAGTGTATCCCTCAGTTTGCCTAAATATGTCCATATATCTACTCGTCCCCTATTTCTTCCCACAATTTTTGGGACAATGTGGGGTAGCTGCATTTGTCTCCTGTTTGCCGCCACGACAACATGACCCCACCACAAACCCACTTCCAACCCCCTTTCATATCTGTTTTTATCCTAAACCTAGTTGCCTCCTTGTGCTCGGCCTCATCGATGACATTCCTTGTCTCACTACCCTACCTAGTTGTCAACTAGCCACCTTGCCCAGCAAGCTGCCTCCATCGTTTCTCCGTGAACTGGATAGCCACACCCGACATCGATCTCCTTTGCTCCTCAGACTGATGCGCCCCCCCACCACCCATAACAACATATTTCCTTCCTATCCCGGGCGCCGATGTTCCCTCCTCTGCTGAAGCCGCCACCTATCTCTCGCTGACCGACTGTGTTTGCCACGCCACCGTGAGTGGAGTAGTGGCAGACCATGAGCAAACTATTGGTACTATGCCCTAGACAAAATCATGTAATTTTTGTTATTTGTCTACGTATTCATGAGTTATTTATATTGTGCTTGAACATCATCAGTGATATGTATCAATAAGTACATGAATTATTTGCCATAATCTAGATTATATGATGATAGTTCTGATGGTACTAGTTAATAAGGTTATGCACACACATATAATTTGACTAGTATACGGGCTAAGTTTCACAAGTCATGGGCACATCAACACTATCTTTATTTTTCTCAATCAAAGTAGACAATGGCATATTATTTGGATCATTAGTAGCATTTTTATTAACAAGCATATACATAATCGTGTGGACTTTTCCATTGAGAGATATTTTTTTACCAGTTGGAGCTTGCTCGGTGTGCCAATGGGAATAGTTTGCGGTCATGTTGTCAAGCAGATTAGTAGCCTCTCCAAGACTTATCCCAATGAATGTACCACCCACAACATAATCTAAAAGGTTTCTAGAAACAAAGTTTACTCCTACATAGAAATGGTGTACTACCATCCAAACACTTAACACATGCTTTTCCAAGATTGGGCAACATGAACTTGATAAAGTTGTTTTAAATTCATAATTTAATTCCAAAAATAAATATTTTTGAAATATAAAATATATACCAATAAAATTATATTTACATTTAGTCCAGGAATCAATACTATTTTTGGGTAAACATACCAACCACTCCTTATAGCCCTATCTCTTAAGGAAAAAAGAAATAGTTTCAGTTTATCACTGTCGAGATCTGTAGATTTTTAAATGCCACAAAGTTCAACAAAGGTATTAAGCTGCACAACACCTTCATTATAATTCCTAGAAAATTCTTATTTCATGATAAGATGCAACAAAGCAGCTTTAATTTCATAACACTCCGCACTAGTGGAGAGAGGAGAAATAACAGTAGTAATCAAATCATTATTGGCACTAGAAAAATCACACAACTTAGTATTCTCAAGAGTAGACATGATTTTAGCAAGAGAAAGATAGCAACAAAAGGCACTTTTCTATTTTGGATTATTTTTGGCAAGTAAAGATGCAAGCAAAGCAAGAAGTAAAAGTAACTAGGCAAGACATAAAATAAGTAGATAAGGAGTTTGTGTGAAAGCAACTGATTTGGTAGTAGAAGACTCCCCGACAACAACATCGGGAATCTTTTGCTTACTCCTATAGAACTTGTTGGGATTTGCCAAAGAGGAAGGGTGAAGTAGAACATCATGAAAGTATTGTTCTTAGTTAAGAACCGAGGTTATCAATCGAGTAGGAATCAACTAAGCTAACAAGATAAACATCACAAGGGGCTTGCACCCAACATGGCAAGGGGGTTGTCAAGCCCCTTTGTGCTGCTAGTTACATGATTAAAATCAAATAATAGAGGTATATGGTAGTAAAATAGTATGGAAAATAAGTAGGCAAAACAGTGTTCAAGAATTTAGCAACGAAAAATAGATCCGGGGGCCATAGGTTCACTAGTGGCATCTCTCCCAAAAACAAGCGGAGGGAATGGTAAACAAATTACAATGAAGCAAATGAATAGATTCCAATATTCATGACTATGATCATTCATGACATAATGTCATATAGGCATTACACTCGTGATAAGTAGACCACTAATCCAACTGCATCTACTACTAATACCCCACCCCAAAACCGCTATCCAACATGCATCTCAAGATATGAAGTTTGAAAGAAATAGATTATCGCAATAAACAAGATGACATAATGTACACATGAATAAGTCAATCCATATGACAACACCCCATTGTTTTATCCTTGGTGTAAACAATACATGCCTTGACCTGTCTTGTCATTGGGCTAGATGACTGAAAGATTGAACCCACTACAAAGCACAATTCCCTCGATAAAAACCCATCAAACTTGGACAAAGAAGAAAGGCAGATAAGAGAGCATAAAAACCTATTTAATTATGTAGAAAAAAAACCTTGAAATATGCAAACGATTTCAATGAACAATCTGATCATAAAATGACAAGTCATCATGTCCCAACAAATACATCACTGATTACATCAAATTGACGTCGATCAAGAACGAGAACATGGTATTGAAGATCCAAAAAGAGAGAGAGAGCCATTTAGCTACTACTATGGACCTATAGGTCCTAAGGGAGCTACTCACACATGGTCATGGATGTAGCAAGGTTGATGAAGATGGATCCGGAAATGGATTGTACTTCGGCAAGGCTCTAGAATAGACCTCCAGATGGGAACTTCATGGAACAGAGACTTGCGGCGGTGGTAGAAGTCTTCTGAAAATGTGTCATAAGGTTTTGGTATTTATAGGGATTTATGCCAGTGAAATTGGGCTAAGGCAATGTAGGGGGCCACATGAGTAGGTGGCGCGCCCCTGGTCACGCAGGGTGGTCATGTGGACCCTTGGCAACTGTTCTCGAGGTCTCCTGAAGCTTCATGTGTTTCTTGTTGCACCCAAAAAAATTATATTCAATCGAAAAATTATTTTGACCTCTGTAGATATTGATTTCCCGCAAAACAAAAAGAGCAAAAATTAGAAATCGACACTAGGCAATAAATTAATAGGTTAGTCTAAAAAATAATAAATTTCCTTAAAAAGTATATAAACAATAATATAATATAATTAAACAATCAAAAATTATAGATACGTTTGAGATGTATCAAACTAGTTTACCAAAATGAGTTTCATATTCATGCTAAAACTGTTACCTATCTTCTTGTTCCTCTTTTAGAATGCTGACATAATATTGGAGAAAAATATCACATTTTGGAATGGTAAAGCAAACAATGTAGATAAGGTTCAAGATAGTGGGATAAGATACGAAAAAATTCTTGAATATAGTGAGACAACCTCAAGGTTTTTGCTTGATGTACTGTTTGAGTTACTGTAAGTTACCATTGGCACAAGCTTTTCAAACTCAACGCCTAAATCAATTCGAATTCTTGAGTCTCAACTACAAGCTGAAAGACATGAATCAACTCTACAACATGAATCATCTGTGATCCAAAAATAAGGTGATGCACCAAGGAAGTTCATGATGACATCAGATGCATACTTTCTAGTGCAAAAAGAGTTGGAGGATTTCTGTGGGAAAGCTAATCATCTTGCTATGCTGCTTGCAAGCATGGTCGATACCTAGGATAATGTTTCTTAAGCTACGCTGAAGTGGTTTTAGTTCTCGACTTGTTTTGTTGTCTCCTTTATTTGCACTCATGGCCAACTTTGAAGCTAAGTGTGTGTATTATTGTCATGACCTACCTTTTCAGGTAGACGGTTTTCGTGTGTTACTATGCCAACCCATGGAGCAAATTGTGGGCATACATGGTAACGATGTTGTAACATACACAAATGCGTCATCCATTATATCATATGATCCAAAAAATAAATAGTCTTATAGACTCTAGCAAGTGTCTACTCAAATACATAGTCTTAAAAAGCAAACAAAGTTCTTGATAAGTGGAAACAAAATAAAATCTACGATTGTAGTCTTGGTAAGCTCCATCAATGCCATAGGGAAGCATGCCAAGTGGAGGCACGAAACCCTACGTAAGTCAATCGTAATAATAGTCACCTGCAACATGATACGTTGCAGCCACCAGGGTCAGTACATTGAATTTATTGGCAAGTCCACAATTAATGAATACGTGTTCAACTACACACACTTTGGCTGATGGGTGTTCAAGGCTCTTTGCATAAAACATAGTTTTGTCCTCAATATTATATAGTTTTATACTCTACTAGCGATAAGACCCTTCGATACACCCCGGTCATCGTCTAGATGCACTCCGGTAAACCACAGTCGTAACCCCAATGCAGTTTGAGAATGTGGACTCTTGGTACACCCCTGTCATCTCAAGCATCTCTCTAGACCCTGGTAAACCCTACACCTCCGAGATCAGCTCCAATACTCCTTTGGTTCAACCCATTGCTTTTATATGGAGGAGGTGAATGAGATCAAGCTCGCAATTCTTAGATGAGTTGCTCAAAGTTAACTATAACTAGGGACACGACTAATCCTGATCATATTTATACACTCTGCAGAGGTTTGTGTAGTTTACCCGTGATTCTAGATCATACCCTCTTGCCACTAAACTTCAAATGTGGTGATCGAGACAAGACTTTTGGGAAGTACTTGCCGTCTCAGAAAAGACGGACCCAGTCCAACCTACACACCTACATTTCTTGGTCTATCGTAGGAGGGTTTCCACAAACTACTCGATTCTGACAGAGCCCATATTGTCTCCTGGACACACATGGAAGCTACTCAACTTTTGAACTCATACAATCTCTGGTGACTGGATGGTATTCCTCACCAATGACTACACTCTAATGACCCAATCAAAGCTAGACCACCAAGATTGATTCGCTAATTAAGTAGTAATAGTTAATTAGTCAACCATGAAGTTGTATGGTGGAATAAATATCATGTTTGCAAATCCACGTTATAGAAGCTAAGTAACTACTCCATGGTTACAAGGTCAGGGTAAGTTTGGACCTAAGTTGTCAACTACTAGGTTGTACAAAATCTAGGATCCTAAACTAACACACCTAGCATGGCAAAACTACAACGCAAGAAAATACTGGGTGATATGATCAAGTGGAACTTGTATTAGTTTTTGCTGTCTCTGGTGCACTCCTCATAGTCATAGAGGTTGCACTCCTCGTAATCTATCATCGCAAAGAATGACACATAGTAATCATAAGAAAACACTTCACGCAAAGGGAAAACCTACTTGAATGGAAATACATATCACACAAACACAAGTGTTGGGTTTGTGGCTTGGATTCTGGTCAATCATGTTTGCAATTTGGATCTCAAGATCTGATTTGAATTGCATAAATAATTTAATTTAGCCACATCAACTTAGTTGGAAAATTTGGGCTTTAGTGTATTTGATCACGTCAAATAGTCATCAAATTTGAATTAAGTTGAACCCTATTAGTCCCTAACTTTATTTGATTTCATTTAGAGAATAATTGAATTTGACAAACCTTGTTTGATTTAAAGATCAACCAAACTTGGTACGCAATTTTGAGTTTATAATTCAATTGAAAATGAATTCAATTGGATTCATTTGAATTTCTTTTCCTAATGACTGACTCGCATTCATTTGAAAATTATTTGGTTCAAAATCTTATGAATTAATTTGAAAAAATAAACTTTAATTTGCATATTATTCAGAACGATTCAATTATATTATCTGACTATATGATTTGGATTTAATACAATTAACCTAGAATTAAATTCAAATTATTTGTGTTCCTTACTTGATTTCTTTTCAGTTTCAAATAAGGTACAAATTATTTTATAAATAATTTGGACACGTCCTAACATGTCTAACTTTGGCCTAACACTAACTTGGGTTTTTCCGATTCATTTATAAATTTCATTTCATTTAGGAATTCAAAATCCTTTTTTTATTTGGAGGCTACATGTTTCTGTCTAGAACTTGTTCTAAATAATTTATAAATCTAAACTAATTATTTAGATTCCACAACTCACAAGTTCCAACTTGCAAAAATAATCAAGTCATCTGGATTTGTAAATTAGAAGTTATGACCTAATTGGTATTTACATGATTTTTTTTGAATTTCAAATTTGAAAAGTTTGATTTTTTTCTCTAAACTTATTATGAAACTAAATTTCATAAGGTTTCATTTGTAAATAAACATTTTATTTGGACCTTTGAATAATTATTTATGATGGTTCTAAGTTCCAGGGGCTTTCTACAAAACTACATTTTTTTTAATTCTACAATTTCTCCATTTTACGCGTCAGGCTAGGGGTGACATGTGGTGCTGTCCTATTGGCCAAAGGGTGTCCGTGGCTAGCTAAAAATGAAGGAGGGCCGAGCCTTAGCAGATAGCGGTTTGGCGTTTAAGTCATCTAATCGTGAGTGTTCGCTTCAGATCTGATGGTCGAGGGGGTTTGGCGCTCACCAGGTGGCGCAAGTCACCGGACGTGGAGGGGACGATGGTAAGAGGGCAGCTCGGGTTTGGCATGGATGGGGTTTCCAGTGGTCGTCGGATCTCGGGGAAGGCACAATGATTTTTGGCTTGACGTGGTGATCCCGTTGGCGGTTACACAGGTGCTTGAGGGTGACAAAGACGACGTGGGTGGCTCACTAGAGGTTCACACGACATCGGGCATCTCAGGTTTGAGTTGAGGAACTTGACTCAGGGCAATCTTGGGAAAAAATAGGGGTGAGAGAGAAGGCTACAATGGTTCGTGCGGTGCCAATTGGGTGGCGCTGGCTCACCGTAGCGGTTGGAATAGCTCGCGTAAGGTCACGGACAGGAGGCGATTCTAGCTTTGACTCGAGCATCCTAGCGATGTTGGGACATGGGAGAGTGCAAGATTGACATGAGGGGGTACGAGGGTTCTTATAGGCAGGGAAGGGGCCGCTCCGGTGGCTGGAGCAACGTGCGGCCTCATCAGTTGGCTACCTGGACCAGCTAGGCTACCTGGCTGGCTCGACTACCTTTTTGTTTTCTTTTTCTAATTTCTTTCTAATTTTCCTTTTTTTCTCTTAGTTTGGGTTTTTAATTCAAAATTTGAATTTCCTCCAAAGTGAAAATGTTTTCTAAAACATCCTACGATTATTCTTGATCTGGTGAACATTTTAAAAATATTTTCGTTCTTCAAAAATAATCACCTCCTAGTGGGCCTATTTGAATGATTTGAATTTGAATTTGATTTTCTATTTTGTTTTTAAATACCAGGGTTTTACTTATAGTTTATTTTCCCAAACTAAACTAATTTCAAACTTGGTTCACTCAAACAAAATAGGGCATGTAAATAATCTTAGGAAATTCCTTTCCTGCCCTAATGCAAGTTTTGAAAATGATTTTGAGGGTGATGCCTTCATAGCTTCAATTTGAATTCAAATTGTGGTTTGAACTCAATTGTTGGCCGTGTTGGTGTCAAATACAAATATGCAATGGAAACATGGATGCATATGATTCTATTTCACAACCAAAAATTATAGGGAAATTTGGGTTGTGACAAATATGTTGTTTTTTCGTTCCTTTTATTGCATTGGTGGCAAACTTTGATGCCTAGTGGGTGTAATATCTGGAATATCCGTAATGGCCCAGCGTTAGTTCCTTGTATATTAATTTGTTTACAGGTAATGTAGTTATATTTTCGTGTCGCTAATGGAATAGACAAAATGACACATGAGCTGTTAATGAGCCGTAATACATACCATGGTAATCATGGGCCACATACGGGTCGCAGTTCCATGGTCCTCCTATGGGTCGTAGTAACAATGGGCCATGCAGAAGCCTTACTATTCATGGGCCACATATGGACACCGAAGTATTGATATGTCCAGAACAGGTGTATCGGTGGACTACATGCCGCTGATACTCCGATACGTGTATCCCAGGTGTTGGGGATATTCCCATGGGCGAGACTCGGCCACGATTAACACAGACTACGGTCCAAGTCATAACCTAGCCTGGGTTTGAGATCTGCCAAGGTCCATAAGACCTAAGCTAGAAGGCCTTGGAGGGAATAAGCCAACACATGCATGGACTCATAAGGGAGACCCAGGACAAGAAGGCCGGCTCACTATGAGTCCCTTCTATGAAGGAGTTTTACCTATCTTGAAATACATGGAAAGATTGTTAGACTTGGATTGAGACTCTAGTTATGAGTAGTTAGTACTATTCGGAATCCATTGTAAACTAGACCCGACCTGTTATAGAAAGGGGGGGGGGTCCCTAGGATGTTAAAGGACAAGTTACAATCTCCCGAAAACTAGGTCGCGAAAGAAACACCTTGTAATCAAGATCATCATAAATATCAATCAAGCTTGACTACGTGTTTACCTCCACAGTAAGGGCCAGACCTGGGTAAGTTGTGTCCTGATACTTCCATTTTGCATCATGATTTTATATTGATATTTATTGCATTATGGGATTTTATTACACGTTACAGTACAATACTTATGCCTTTTCTCTCCTATTTTACATGGTTTACGTGAAGAGGGAGAATGCTGACAGCTGGAATTCTGGACTAGAAAAGGAGCAAATATGAGAGACCTATTCCGCACAAATCCAAAAGTTCTGAAAAGTTCCAGAGAATTATTTTGGAATTGTAAAAAATATTTGGTGAAACAAATACCAGAGGGGACCTACCAGGAGGTCACAAGCCTGCCAGGCACGACCTAAGCCCCCGGCCGCGCCTAGGTGGCTTGTGGGCCCCCTGGCAGGTCTACGATGCCCATCTTCTCTTATATGAAGGGTTTTGACCTCGAAAAAAAATTGAGAGAGAGAGCTTTCGGGATGAAGCGCCGCTGTCTCAAGGCGGAACTTGGGCAAAACCAATCTAGAGCTCCGACGGAGCTGTTCTGCTGGGGAAACTTCCCTCCCGTAGGGGGAAATCGAAGCCATCGTCATCACCAAAGATCCTCTCATCGAGGAGGGGGTCAATATCCATCAACATCTTCACCAACACCATCTCCTCTCCAAACCCTAGTTCATCTCTTGTAGCCGATCTTTGTCTCAAACCTCAGATTGGTACCTGTGGGTTGCTAGTAGTGTTGATTACTCTTTGTAGTTGATGCTAGTTGGTTTACTTGGTGGAAGATCATATGTTCAGATCCTTAATGATAATTAATACTCCTCTAATCATGAACACGAATATGCTTTGTGAGTTTTTATGTTTGTTACTGAGGACATAGGATATGTCTCTTTATAAGTAATCATCTGAATTTGGTATTCCTTCGATATTTTGATGAGATGTATGTTGTCTCTCCTCTAGTGGTGTTATGTGAACATCGACTACATAACACTTCACCATTACTTGGTCCCAGGGGAAGGCATTGGTAAGTAATAAGTAGATGGTGGGTTGCTA
Organism: Hordeum marinum; assembly: GCA_022496015.1. Taxonomy (NCBI): domain Eukaryota; kingdom Viridiplantae; phylum Streptophyta; class Magnoliopsida; order Poales; family Poaceae; genus Hordeum; species Hordeum marinum. The sequence continues at coordinate 122,423,956 of CM039672.1, forward strand.
GAGTGACAGAAGCTTAAACCCTAGTTTATGCGTTGCTTCGTGAGGTTTGTCCAAGTAAGGACAGAACCCAAGCATCGACCCACCCACATATCAAATTACCAAAGTAACGAACGCGAATCAAATGAGCATGATGAAAACTAGCTTGACATAAATTCCCATGTGTCCTCGGGAGCGCTTCACTTTATATAAGAGTTTGTTCAGGCCTGTCCTTTGCTACAAAAAGTATTGGGATACATTGCTGCACCTTTACTACACTTTTTACTTGCTACCCGTTACGAATTACCTTATCACAAAACTATCTGTTACCGATAATTTCAGTGCTTGCAGAGAATACCTTACTGAAAACCATTTATCATTTCCTTCCGCTCCTTGTTAGGTTTGACACTCTTACTTACTGAAAGGGCTATGATAGACCCCCTATACTTGTGGGTCATCAAGACTCTTTTCTAGCGCCATTACCGAGGAGTGAAGTGCCTGTGCTAAGTGTAATCTGGTAAGGAAATGTTTTATATAGCGTGCTGAAATTTACTATCACTTGTTACTATGAAAAATAATCCTTTGAGGGGCTTGTTCGTGGTATATTCACCTCGACTGGAAGCACAAAGAGTTGATCATAAACCTACCGAACTTACGGAAAATATTTATTATGAAATTCCTTCAGGTATGAGAGAGAAACTGCTGGCTAATCCTTATGTAGGAGATTGAACACTACATCCCGATTTGCAACTAATAATTGTGGATGAAGTTTGTGGATTATTTAAGCTTGCAGGTCTGCCCGAGGATCATGTCAAGAAGAAGGTATTTCCTTTATCTTTGAAGGATAAGGGATTGAGATGGTATAGGCTATATGATGATATTGGATCATGGAGCTACAACTGATTGAAAATGGAATTTCATCAAATTTTTTATCCTATGCGTTTAGTTTGTCGTGATCGGAATTAAATCTATAATTTTCGGCCTCGTGAAGGAGAAAGAATCACTCAAGATTGGGGGAGGCTTAAGTCAATGTTATATTCATTCCCCATTCACGAGCTCTCGAGAGAAATTATTATTCAGAATTTTTATGCTCGGCTTTCTCGTAATGATCAATCCATGCTCGATACTACTTATACTGGTTCCTATATTAAGAAAGATATTGACTTCAAATAGGATTTATTAGAAAGAATTAAACGCAACTCTGAAGATTGGGAAAACGATGAAGGTAAGGACTCAGGTATCAAGTTTGATTGTGTTAAATCCATTGTAGACACCGATGCTTTTCGTGAATTTAGCACTAAATATGGACTGGACTCTGAGATAGTAGCTTCTTTCCGTGAATCATTTGCTGCTCATGTTGGTCTCCCTAAGGAGAAGTGGTTTAAATATCATCCTCCCATTGAAGTGAAAGTAGTTGAACCTATTAAAGTTGAACAAGAAACTATTACTTATAATGTTGATCCTGTTATTCCTGCTGCTTATATTGAGAAACCACCTTTCATTGTTAGAATAAAGGAACATGCTAAAGCTTCAACTGTGGTTCGTAAGAGCTATGTTAGAACACCTACACCTCCTGAACAAATTAAAGTTGAACCTAGTATTGCTATGTTTAAACATCTCTTTGTTGATAATATTGATGGGCATGTTATTCATTTCTATGATGAAGCTACTAGAATTGCTAGACCTGATGCTAAAGATAAACATAGACCTATTGTTGGCATGCCTGTTGTTTCTGTTAAAATAGATCATTGTTATCATGGCTTATGTGATGTGGGTGCTAGTGTGAGTGCAATTCCCTTTATCTTATATCAAGAAATTATGAATGATATTGCACCAGCTAAGTTAGAGGAAATTGATGTTACCATTAAGCTTGCTAAAAGAGATACTATAGCACCAGTTGGGATTGTTAGAGATGTTGAAGTATTGTGTGGGAAAATAAAATATCCTACTGATTTTCTTGTCCTTGGTTACCCATAAGATGATTTTTGTCCTATTATATTTGGTATACCTTTCTTGAATACTGTTAATGCCAGGATAGATTGTGAGAAAGAAACTATTACTGTATGTTTTGGGGATGCGTCTCATGAGTTTAATTTCTCTAAATTTCGTAGACGACCCCATGATAAAGAATTGCTTAGTAAGGATGAAACTATTGGTGTTCCTACTATTGTTGTGCCTCGGGCTCCAACAAACGCTGGGTGTGGGTGCCCAATGTAGCTTTGCCGCTGAGGTACACCGTGAGGCCATCCTTCCAGGCGCTTCGCCCAGGTCAGCCCAACCCTCCAGCCAGGCCATTTGGAGGTCCTCTTGCCAATGTTCCTCCCCGTGCCACCGTTGTCTGCTACAAATGTGGGGAACCAGGACACTACTCCCGTGAGTGTCCTCAAAATAATGCTAAGCCAGCTGGACGTGGGAAGCTAGGAAAAGCCTTCTATGTGAAGCCAGCTCCTGCTCGTGGACGAGTGAACTATGTTTCTGCTGAGGAAGCCCTTGAGGATCCTGATGTTATCCTAGGTATGCTCCTTGTCAATAGCCATCCAGCATCTTTACTGTTTGATATTGGGGCATCTCATTCTTTCATCTCAGAAAGTTATGCACAGTTGCATAACATGTTTTTTCTGTGATATGCCTACTCCTTTAGTAGTTCAGACTCCTGGTTCAAAATGGCAAACTTCTAGAGTGAACCATGACAATGAGATTCTTGTGGATAGGCTAGTCTTCCTAGCATCCTTGATAGCCCTCAAGTCTTCGGACATCAATATCATCTTAGGCATGGACTGGATGAAAGCCCACTATGCTAATAACGATACTCATTCTAGGAATGTTCAACTTACACATACCTCGGGTGAGATAGTTAATGTCTCCACTCGAGCAGCCAAGCGCCAACTCTATTTTCTCAATGCTAGCCCTCTTCCAGAACTAGAAGATATTCCGGTAGTCCGAGACTTCCCAGATGTCTTTCCAGAAGAACTGCCAGGAATTCAACCTGTCAGAGATGGTGAGTTTGTGATAGAGCTCATCCCAGGGACTGTCCCAATATCCATAACACCCTATAAGATGGCACCATTAGAACTAGCCGAACTTAAGATTCAACTCGATGAGGCTTTGAAGAAAGGTTTCATCCGTCCTAGTTCTTCTCCTTGGGATTGCCCCGTCCTCTTCGTCAAGAAGAAGGATTGATCGGATGGGATGGTTATGGATTATCGGCCAGTGAATTTGGTCACTATAAAGAACAAGTATCCGCTTCCCAGGATCAATGATTTGTATGATCAACTTGCTGGATCCTCTGTCTTTTCCAAAATGGATTTGAGGTTGGGCTACCATCAAATCAGAATTAGAAACGGGGACATTCCAAAAACGGCTTTTGTTACTCGTTATGGCCAATACGAGTACACCGTCATGTCCTTTGGTTTAACCATTGCCCCATCCACCTTCTCTCGCTTGATGAATTCGATCTTCATGGAGTATTTGGATAAATTCGTCGTGGTTTACCTTGACGATATTCTCATCTACTCGAAGAACGAACAGGAACATGCCAAGCATCTAAGGCTGGTGTTGATGAAACTTCGAGAGCATCGCCTGTATGCCAAATTCTCCAAGTGTGAATTTTGGTTGCCAAAAGTGACCTATCTAGGCCACGTAATCTCTGGTAAAGGTATTGCTGTCAATCTCGAGAGAGTTCAGGCCATCCTTGATTGGACTCAACCTGAATCGGTTAAGCAAGTTTGGAGTTTCCTTGGCTTAGCGAGCTATTGTTGCCGCTTTGTCGAGAATTTCTCCAAAGTTGCGAAACCTCTGACTGAACTCCTCAAGAAAGATAAAAGGTTCGAGTGGAATCCATAATGCGAGCACAGTTTTCAGGAGTTGAAAAGACGCCTGACCTTTGCTCCCATTCTGGTGCCACAAGATTTCTCTAAGGACTTTGTTATCTATTGCGACACCTTGCGACAAGGATTAGGTTGCATTCTCATGCAAGTCATGTGTTTGCATACACATCTCGATAGCTGCGTCCACATGAGGATAATTATCCAACACATGATCTTGAGCTTGCAGCTATGGTCCATGCACTGAAAACCTGGCGACATTACCTTCGAGGTAATCGTTGCGAAATTTACACTGATCACAAAAGTCTAAAATATATTTTCACCTAGCCGGATTTGAATCTCAGGCAAAGACGGTGGTTGAGTTGATTATAGATTACGACTTAGGGATAACTTACACCTCGAGGAAAGCCAGTGTCATGGCTGATGCACTAAGTCGTAAGTCTTATTGTAAAAACCTGATGTTGCAACAAGGTCAACCACTTCTCTATGAGGAATTTCGGAAGTTAAACCTCCACATTGTTCCTCAAGGATTCCTATCCAACCTGGTGGCAAAACCTACTCTTAAGGATCAAATTATAGCTGGTCAAAAGCGTGATAAGGGTATTTCCCGGATCAAAGAGAACCTCGTTAGCAGTATCGCTAAGGATTTCTCTATTGATGATCAAGGTGTGCTGTTCTTCCAGAATCGCTTGGTGGTTCCCAAAAGCCAACACCTTCGGTAGTTGATTCTTAGGGAGGCTCATGATTTCCCTCTCACAATTCATCCTGGTAGTACCAAGATGTATCAGGACCTATGCCAGAGGTTCTGGTGGACTAGGATGAAGAGAGAAATTGCTCAGTTCGTTGCTAACTATGACGTTTGTCGTCACGTGAAAGCAAAGCATAAAAGGCCTGCTGGCATCCTTCAACCTTTAGCTATTCCTGAATGGAAATGGGATAAAGTTGGCATGGATTTCATTACCGGATTTCCTAGGACCAAGAGAGGGAATAATGCTATCTTTGTGGTCATTGACCGCCTTTCCAAAGTGGCTCATTTTCTTCCTATTTGGGAGAGTATAACTGCTAGCCAGCTAGCGGAGTTATACGTTTCTTGAATAGTTTATCTTCATGGTGTTCCATTGGATATTAACTCAGACCGCGGAAGTATCTTTACTTCTCGATTTTGGGAAAGTTTCCAAACCGCTATGGGGACTAATCTATCCTTTAACACTGCTTTCCACCCGCAATCAAGTGGTTAGGTTGAGCGAGTCAATCAAATGCTCGAAGACATGCTCTGAGCTTGTGTTATATCCTTCGGTATGAATTGGGAGAAATGTCTTCCATTTGCCGAATTTGCTTATAACAATAGTTATCAATCAAGCTTGGGCAAAGCCCCTTTTGAAGTTCTCTATGGATGAAGGTGTCGAACACCTCTTAACTGGTCAGAAACTGGAGAGAGGCAACTCTTTGGCCCGGATATGATCCAAGATGCAGAGGAGCAAGTTCGCATTATTCATGAAAAGTTGAAAACAACCCAATCTCGTCAAAAGAGCCAATATGATCGTCATCATAAGGCTATGACCTATCAAGTTGACGAGAAGGCTTATCTTTGGGTTACACCTCTGAAGGGTACCCATCGATTCAGTATCAAGGGCAAGTTTGCTCCTCGTTACATTGGACCTTTTCGCATTCTTGCTAAACGAGGAGAGGTTGCCTACCAATTGGATATTCCACCGCATCTTTCCATGGTTCATGATGTCTTCCACGTGTCGCAACTCAGGCGTTGCTTCTCAAACCCTGTCCGTGAAGTAGACCACGAAGCGCTTGATCTCCAAGATAACCTTACATATCGAGAATACCCTGTTCGTATTCTTGATCAAGCTGAGCATACAACTCGGTGTCAAAACATCAAGTTTCTCAAGGTTCAATGGTCACACCATTCTGAAAAGGAGGCCACATGGGAAAGAGAAGATTGTCTTCGATTAGAGTACCCCACGCTCTTCCTGACGAGTTTAAAACCTCGGGACGAGATTCTTTTGAGTGGGGGTGAGTTGTCACATACCTAGCTAGTTTTCTTAGGACAACATCTGTGTGCATCATATTTCAATTCTTTTGCACTAATTTGAAATGGGGATCAAAAGAAACCCCAAACAATTCATTTGAATCAAACCAACTTAATGAATGTGAAAAACCAACAAATTCAAAATGTCCATCTAAAATGTCCCCTATGTCTGATAAATATGGACATGAATATATCAGGGGCCATCTTAAATATTTGAACATTTATAGCAATTTAAAAATAAATATTGAAGCTACTGAAAATGCCAAATAAAGCATTATCATTATTTCAGATTTTAAAATATTCTGAAACTTTTTATAGAAGTTTGAAATTTTCAAACTTAGTACTATAAAATATTTGGGATATTTTATAATTAGCAATTGTGCTTAAAAATAAATAAAACAAATTTCAGAAAAACAAAACAGAACTGGAATTGTAAAAAAAGGAAAGGAGGAGGCACTTGGGTCGGCCCAGCAGGCCCAGCACCGTCGTCGTCCTCCTAGCGGCCAGGAGGACGAGCGTGTGCTCGCCATGCGCTCGTGCCGGTGCTGCCACGCAGCCCCTGCACGCCTGCATCCCCCGCCACGCTGGCGAGAGGATGAGGACGCCTCTACCGTCCCCATCTCTCTCTCTCTTGCATTTGCCCCCTACTTTCTTCCTCTCCTCTGCCCGCCATGGCCGCCGCCTTGTCGCCGTCGTAGCCGCCATTCCAGTCGCACCCCCTCGCTCCCGAGCCCCCCTTTAGCTCCGTCGTGACGTGCCGGTCCTCTTCGCCGAAAGGATCAAGCCCGGTGCCCCCCAGCGCCGACCTTGCCGCCGGCCGTGCATTGCAATCAAGGCCTCTCCGAGCCCGCTCTCATCGCCCCTGTGTTCACTGTGAGCTCCTGCTCCTTCTCCCCCCTTTTCCCCCTTCGCTAGCGCGTTCTAGCACTGGATACTCTCGGATCTGAGAGCTCCTCATCGCCGGCGAGGATGTGGTCATCGCTGCAGCAGCCCAAGATCGCACCTGAGGACGTAGTCGTGCTCAGGATGATCCCAGGCAGCCTTAGGAGCCCTTAGGTGGCTCATTCGAGCTCCAGATCGACAACCCCGTGCTCGCCCGAGCTCCGACAGCCGCCGTGCTCATTGCTGGCGCCGATTTCGGCCATCCCAGCCCCTAGGAGGTGTCGGGCTCGATGCGCATGAGAGAGCAGAGTATATCAGTGCCCTCCGCCGTCCTTCTGGTTGCCACAGGAGGGAACCCGACCCCCTTCGCCATCCCTGATGTGGCCGGCGGCTCAACGCCGGCGAGTCAACCAGTTGGACCACGAGGGGTTTGACCCCTAGGTCACTAGCAAGTGGGGTCGGGCCCTGTTAGTCAAAACTAGATTAATAATTTAATTAACTAAATTAATTAAGTTAATGGCCCATTGACCAGTGGGCCCTACCCTAAACTAATTAGTAATTAGTTAATTAATTAGCTCTGTTAGAGGCTGGGTCACTGACAAGTGGGCCCTAGTGGTCAGGTTTGACGTGTCAACGCTCTGTTGACCAGCTAACGTCATGATGATGTCAGGCTGATGCAATAATGAATTTTCTGAATTAAAATAATTCTAGAAACTATTTAAAACTTAGAAAATCCATAGAAATTAATTTATAACTCAAATTGAAATAATTTATATATGAAAATTTATCAGAAAAATCCAATGAATCCAGTGGTGATGTTATCATGCATATTAGAAAAACCTATGTAGATGAACATTGACATTTACTAATAGGTTAAGTTATAAAATATGAAATGGAGAATGATTTTGAACCTATATTCAAACTCACTTCAAATTAACTTGGACAATAGTTGCGTTAGCTCACCCATACATGCTGCCATGTCATGATCATGCATCATATTGTTGCACTTGCGCGTATTGATTGCTATTTATCTGCATTGCGGTAGGCCCTGCTTCTGAGGATACCCCCGAGTATTCCAACGAAGGATAAAACCTTCCCGCTACCACTCTCTCGCTCCTGCTCTTGTTTATTGCATTAGGACAAACGTTCACTAGTCTGTCATACATGGTAGATGAACCTATTCCTTTGCATGATCTATCATTGTCATAGTAAATAGCTAAACCTTGCCACCTAGCATACCTGGTAGATGCTTGTGCCATGTTGTTCTTTGCTTGCTTTGCATACTGTGCTTGCTATGCTTAGGGTTGTGTTAGGTCTGATTCATCTGGGTGATGAACTGGAGTGAAACAATGTTGTTCTGATGTGATAAGCTTATGATGAACCCGATTTGGTAAAGGTAGCGATGAGAGGCTATGTAGGAGTACATAGCGGGTTGTCTCATCGGGACCGTTCTTAGGAACTGAGTTCCATGTTTGTGATCCAAGACTAGTTACTACCACATGCTGGGCCCTGAAATATGACCCCGCTCGACTTATCAATCACTTAGTCCTTAGTCTAGGAGTTGCAAGTAGTTGCTGGTGTTTATAGCATGCTGGAGGCCGTGCGTAGCGCTGACCCTAGGGGTGGGTTACGACGCGGTATGCAGTGGCACGGTGTACCAAGGGTCACACGAATGGTGGGCTTGGGAACCCTGCGCACATCGTTTGGGGCCGTAGCGGAAACTTCGGCCGGACTTCCATGCGGGTTTAGTCTCAAACATGCGATAGCCTGGACTAGAGGTGTTATGTGATTGACGGTCGTGGCCGACTCCCTTATTGCGCTTTCGGTTGAAGGTTGCCGAGGTGCATGGTTTTATGAGCACACAACGATAAGTGGCGAGAGCGTGTGTGAAGAAGTACACCCCTGCAGGGTATGAAACTATTCGAATAGCCACGTCCTTGGATATGGACTACTTGGAAAGCTTATGATGTTCATAGATAATTAAATGGATACTCGTAAAAATATCAAGACAAGTGTGAGTTCCGTGGATGGCACTCTCCTAGGAGAGGGAAGTGAATCCATGGTGGTGTATTGTTATGGAGTTAGTGGACTCGTGTGCGATATCTAAAATCTAAAGAAAGAGTTAAAATTGTATAGTGTAGGTTAGCCCTGAGTCAAAGCTGGCATTACTGCATAAACTCCACCACTCCCCTTGTTGATACATGAGCATGAATAGTCTAGGTCTATCTTAAAGACTTGCTAAGTACATTTGTACTCATGTTTGCTTAATAATTGTTGCAGATGAGACTCGAGACCCATCAGGTGGGTTCTATCTAGATGTCGACGATGCCGAATACCTGGTGTCCCAACTATGACCTTATGCCCTGTGGTGGGCTGTAGATAGTCAGGCCATGTGCCTTTTTACCCTTTCATCTGTCTGTACTCAGACAGCTTTATGCTTCCGCTTGGTTTGTATGAACTTGCTTGTATGACTTGAGTGTCGGGTCATGTGACCGCTACCTATAAGAACATATTATGCAAGGCTCTTATGAGCCTTTTAAATAAAAGTTGTGTCGATGTATGGTTATGTTGTGATGCCATAGTTGTATCTATGCATATCGGGCATGTCGTGCGTACGTGTGACGTGCAAATGTATGGTATCCGACACCTAGTCGTGTGCCTTTAGTAGTACACTTTACGGGAAACTGCCTCTTGTGCTTCCATCGAGCCTTGGTAGCTTGCTACTGCTCCGGTCACATTGATTGATCGACATGTATCCTTCTTTGCTGCTGTGTCTGTCCCTTCGGGGAAATGTCTCGCGGTGTAATGGAGTCCCTGTAGCCTGCTACGACTCGTCTACGTGCAGTGATGACATTTATGTCCCACGGCGTAATAGAGTCCTTGTAGCTTGCTATGACTCGTCTACACACGCTTGAGACTGACACCTGCATTGCTGGGTTATGTATGCCTGTTTCTGTACGGATGTGCCACTTGGGTTCTATGACTACTCATGTTGGCCCGGGTTCTCTGTCGTTTGGTTGCTAGCGACATGTTCACATACGTGAGCCAAAAGACGCAAACAGGCCTGGCTAAGGTAAGGCTGTAGCCGTGGAGCTTACCGTGCATGAGGCCGCAAAGTGATGTGATATGTTACAGTCTAGATTCATATGACTTAGGATCGGGGTGCCGACAGCGTTGGTGTCAGAGCTTGACTGACTGTATGACTACCAAGCCAAACTGGTCGAAGTTGAGTCTAGAAACACTATAGAAAAGTAGGGGAATTGATTGTGGAAGGGAATGTAAGGCTCTTTTTACTCCTCTTCCCAAGATATTCTATTCCGAGTCATTCTCATATTTTCTACGGGGATAAGAACTAGGCTTCTCACCTATTGCTTAGGTTGACGAGTTACTAACCATGGACTATTAGCTAGCTTGTATGCAAGTGAATGTCGGTATTTGAGTATTGTTGGTGTGACAAACAGATGGAGAAGATATTTGAGCCTAGATAGTCGAGTGGTTATGCCTTTCCAATCTTTTGCAGTTGTCTCAAAATCCTTTTTGAGCAATTACAGCCGTTATGCTGTCCAATTTCTGCTAGAGTCTCTAATGTCTTTACATCATTCTCTATTTCAAATGCCCCCTCATCCCTCCCGTTAGGTGGTCCATCTGACAAGGTGCATTGATGTACCAGGTCACACGACCATGTTGGTTAGAGTTATGATGGAGGCTGGTTACCATTGGTACCCAGAGTACACAGTGGAGGAACAGTATCGAGATTTCAACCAGAGCCACTATCTGTGTACTGTTAAGATATATCCTTCATATCCTGGAGCTGCAGAGCTGCTTCACTGGACATATGGATTAGGTGTCACCATAGACATGGTCATTCTGTTATGTTCCACCATGGTCTGCTTCAGAACACATAGTTGTGTTATGTTCCTGCTTCTTTGGGAGGAGAGGATAGCTATCTTAGCGCATCCTACTATGATCATTCTCATGAGGACCCTAGGCTGCATGTGACCGCTCAGATGTTGGAGAATAGAGATCGTGATGCACGTGCCCTTCGCATGGAGCTTTATGCTACCCGTGCATGTCTTTGGACAGCCCTGACGTAGTTGGCACCTGTCGTGCAGACAGGCTATGGAGATTTGGAGATGCTGAACCCATCGCGGACTCATCTGCCAGCACACGAAGACTGGCCTAATGTTGGAGGCATCACACCTCTTCGAGGACCGCTGTTGCCACCAACAAGGGGACCAAGGCCACATCCGTGTCCTTACGGTTTCCAGGGATCACAGGCTAGAGTGTTTCCAGATCCTCAGGTTAAGCTCCTGGGCCACGGGGGTAACCTATATGAGGCATTCTATAGCGATGCTTGAGTACGTGGATGTTAGCACTAGTATGGTAGTAGTCGTATCGCCACAGTCCTGCGTGTCTTGTGGGATATGACAAATCTTCAGAGTTGAGTTCCGGAGGTGTAGATAGATAATGTATAGGAAGCTTGTAATGCCTCCGATAAGTTGTGTCATCTCTCCGTAGTTTGTATTTCAGCTTGGGTTTGTACTGAACCTTGTCATGGTGTGTATGAATCATGGTGTTCTTATGGCAGTTGTTATTACCATGTTGATTGGGTATTTACCATGCATGCAATGTTCTCCGGTACATTCCTTATCTCATGTCTTACAGTTGATGCCCTCTATGTCTAAGATGTGGGTTTGTTTTCCCAGGATGGTGGCAACTAGGAATAACCCCGTGCCTGCCCCCGAGCAGGGCGAGGGGAGCCAGCCAAGGCAAGAGAACCTGCCACACGTGCCCTCTTTGGTAGAAGTGATGCTTGAAGCTGAACGAAACAAAAGGGAGACCAACAGGCTGTTGGAACGAATTGAGCAGAACACAACGCGTGCGCCCCGCAATGATCACAATGATGGCGTGTCTCTCGGTGATTTCGTCAAGTTCTGCCCACCTAAGTATCATCATTCGGTCGACCCGCTCGACACGGATGACTGGCTGACCAACATGTTCCGCAAAATCCGGGCTGCCAATGTATCTGAGGCCAACAAGGTGACCTTTGCTACTTACTTTCTGGAAGGACCTGCCAATCTGTGGTGGGAAAGTTATGAAGCCATGCGTCCCGCAGGCCCCGCACCAACTTGGGCGGAATTCAGCGCGGCATTCCGTACCCATCACATCTCGGAAGGGCTGATGGATCGCAAGAGAGAGGAGTTTTATGCTTTCACCCAGGGCAGACTGTCAGTGGATGCCTATAGCCGTGAGTTCGGCAATCTTGCTCATTATGCTCTGGAGGAAGTTTCAACTGATGCCAAGAAACAGGCTAGGTTCCGCAAGGGACTTAGTCCTGAGCTCCGTCGAGATCTGCGCCTGCATGAGTGCACAACCTTCCAGGCTCTCATCAACAAGGCCATCAATGCCGAGACTGGACAGACTGACTATGAGGCAACCAGGAAGCACAACCATGACTTCAGCCCCGCATCTGGCTCGGGCTCCAATGAACGCCGGGTGTGGGTGCCCAACGCAGCTCTACCGCCGAGGTACACCGCGAGGCCATCCTTACAAGCTCCTCGACCAGCTCAGCCCAACCCTCCAGCTAGGCCATTTGGAGGTCCTCCTGCCAATGTTGCTCCCTGTGCCACCGTTGTCTGCTACAAATGTGGGGAACCAAGACACTACTCCCGTGAGTGTCCTCAGAAGAATGCTAAGCCAGTTGGACATGGGAAGCCTGGAAAAGCCTTCTATGTGAAGCCAGCTCCTGCTCGTGGACGAGTGAACTATTTTTCTGCTGAGGAAGCCCTTGAGGATCCTGATGTTATCCTAGGTACGCTCCTTGTCAATAGCCATCCAGCATCTGTTCTATTTGATATTGGGGCATCTCATTCTTTCATCTCAGAAAGTTATGCATAGTTGCATAACATGTTTTTTTTGTGATATGCCTACTCCTTTAGTAGTTCAGACTCCTGGTTCAAAATGGAAAACTTCTCGAGTGAACCATGACAATGAGATTCTTGTGGATAGGCTAGTCTTCCTAGCATCCCTAATAGCCCTCAAGTCTTCGGACATCAATATCATCTTAGGCATGGACTGGATGAAAGCCCACTATGCTAAGATCGATACACATTCTAGGAATGTTCGACTTACACATCCCTTGGGTGAGATAGTTAATGTCTCCACTCGAGCAGCCAAGCGTCAACTCTATTCTATCAATGCTAGCCCTCTTCCAGAATTAGAAGATATTCTGGTAGTCTGAGACTTCCCGGATGTCTTCCCAGAAGAACTGCCAGGAATTCCACTTGTCAGAGATGTTGAGTTTGTGATAGAGTTCATCCCAGGGACTGTCCCAATAGCCATAACACCATATAAGATGGCACCCTTAGAACTAGCCGAACTTAAGATTCAACTCGATGAGGCTTTGAAGAAAGGTTTCATCCGTCCTAGTTCTTCTCTTAGGGCTTGCCCCGTCCTCTTCATCAAGAAGAAGGATTGACCGGATCGGATGGTTGTGGATTATCGGCCAGTGAATTTGGTCACCATAAAGAACATGTATCTGCTCCCCAGGATCAACGATTTGTATGATCAACTTGCTGGATCCTCTGTCTTTTCCAAAATGGATTTGAGGTTGGGTTACCATCAAATCAGAATTAGAAATGGGGACATTCCAAAAACGGCTTTTGTTACTCGTTATCGCCAATACGAGTACACTGTCATGTACTTTGGTTTAACCAATGCCCCATCCACCTTCTCTCGCTTGATGAATTCGATCTTCATGGAGTATTTGGATAAATTCGTCGTGGTTTACCTCGACGATATACTCATCTACTCGAAGAACGAACAGGAACATGTCGAGCATCTAAGGCTGGTGTTGATGAAACTTCAAGAGCATCGTTTGTATGCCAAATTCTCCAAGTGTGAATTTTGGTTGCCAAAGTGACCTATCTAGGCCACGTAATCTCTGGTAAAGGTATTGCTGTCAATACCGAGAGAGTTCAGGCCATCCTTGATTGGACTCAACCTTAATCGGCTAAGCAAGTTCAGAGTTTCCTTGGCTTAGAGAGCTATTGTCGCCGCTTTGTCGAGAATTTCTCCAAGATTGTGAAACCTCTGACTGAACTCCTCAGGAAAGATAAAAGGTTCGAGTGGACTCCACAATGCGAGCACATTTTTCAGGAGTTGAAAAGACACCTGACCTCTTCTCCCATTCTGGTGCCACCAGATTTCTCTAAGGACTTTGTTATCTGTTGCGACGCCTCATGACAAGGATTAGGTTGCATTCTCGTGCAAGATCGTCATGTGATTGCATACACATCTTGACAACTGCGTCCACATGAGGATAATTATCCAACACATGATCTTGAGCTTGCAGCTATGGTCCATGCACTGAAAACTTGGCGACATTACCTTCTAGGTAATCGTTGCGAAATTTACACTGATCACCAAAGTCTGAAATATATTTTCACCCACCCGAATTTGAATCTCAGGCAAATACGATGGGTTGAGTTGATTACAGATTATGACTTAGAGATAACTTACACCCCGGGAAAGCCAATGTCATGGTTGATGCACTAAGTCGTAAGGCTTATTGTAAAAACCTGATGTTGCAACAAGGTCAACCACTTCTCTATGAGGAATTTCAGAAGTTAAACCTCCACATAGTTCCTCAAGGATTCCTATCCAACCTGGTGGCGAAACCTACTCTTAAGGATCAAATTATAGCTGGCCAAAAGCGTCATAAGGGTATTTCCCGGATCAAAGAGAACCTTGTTAGAGGTATCGCTATGGATTTCTCTATTGATGATCAAGGTGTGGTGTTCTTCCAGAACCGCTTGGTGGTTCCCAAAATCCAACACCTTCGGCAGCTGATTCTTAGGGAGGCTCATGATTCCCCTCTCACAATTCATCCTGGTAGTTCCAAGATGTATCAAGACCTACGTCAGAGGTTTTGGTGGACTAGGATGAAGATAGAAATTGCTCATTTCATTGCTAACTGCGACGTTTGTCATCGCATGAAAGCAGAACATCAAAGGCCTGCTGGTACCCTTCAACATTTAGCTATTCCCAAATGGAAATGGGATAAAGTCGGTATGGATTTCATTACCGGATTTCCCAGGACAAAGAGAGGGAATAATGCTATCTTTGTGTTCATTGACCGCCTTTCCAAAGTGGCTCATTTTCTTGCTGTTCAGGAGAGTATAACTGCTAGCCAGCTAGCGGAGTTATACGTTTCTCGAATAGTTTCTCTTCAGGGTGTTCCATGGGAGATTAACTCAGACCGCGGAAGTATCTTTACTTCCGAAATTTGGGAAAGTTTCCAAACCGCTATGGGGACTCATCTATGCTTTAGCACTGCTTTCCACCCGCAATCAAGGGGTCAAGTTGAGCGAGTCAATCAAATCCTCGAAGACATGGTCCGAGCTTGTGTTATATCCTTCGGTATGAATTGGGAGAAATGTCTTCCATTTGCCGAATTTGCTTACAACAATAGTTATCAATCAAGCTTGGGCAAATCTCCTTTTGAAGTTCTCTATGGACGAAGGTGCCGAACACCTCTTAACTGGTTAGAAACTGGAGAGAGGCAACTCTTTGACCCGGATATGATCCAGGATGCAGAGGGGCAAGTTCGCATTATTCATGAAATGTTGAAAACAACCCAATCTCATCGAAAGAGCCAATATGATCGTCAACATAAGGCTATGACCTATGAAGTTGACGAGAAGGCTTATCTTCGGGTTACACCTCTGAAGGGTACCCATCGATTTGGTATCAAGGGCAAGTTGGCTCCTCATTACATTGGATCTTTTCTCATTCTTGCTAAGCGAGGAGAGGTTTCCTACCAATTGGAACTTCCGCTGCATCTTTCCAAGGTTCATGATGTCTTCCACGTCTCGCAACTGAGGCGTTGCTTCTTGGACCCTATCCGTGAAGTAGACCACGAAGTGCTTGATCTCCAAGATAACCTTACATATCAAGTGTAAGATCCCAAATTTTGGACTGTTATAATAAATATTAGAATGATTGTTTGTTTGATTGAGTGATTGAAATTGAGTGAAAATTTGACACTTTTTGAAAACTTTTGAATGAGAGGGAATGACATGACTTTCCCATATGCTTTTGGAATTCAAATTCCTACAATTCAAATCAGTGAGAGAAGATGACATGACTTCTTCAATATAAGAAGATTTGAAGAGTGAAATTCGAAAACATTTGAAATTTTCTTATATGGAGTTCTTTTCATATTTTGATTTGCAATTTGAAGTTTGAAAGAATTCAAATGCCCTTGATAATATTTTTGAGAGGAATAACATGACACTCCACACCAGGGTTATTTTTGTGAAGCATTTGAACCATAAAACCTAGGAGGTTATTTGACAAATATTTGCAAGAAGAAATAAAGCCATTTAGGCATTTTCTGAAAATACTTTTTTTAAAGTATTTAATTTGGCCGTGGAAAAATGTCCATCTTACTGCATTTATTTCCCTGATCATTTTGGTGTATAAATCTTCATTTTTAGAAATGTTTTGATTGCCATAAAGTAGTTTCCTTTCTCTATAAATTAATAAAAGGAAACAAATCCCTTTAATAGGAAACGTACCGAGCCCATTAGGAAAGAATCGGCCCACATCTTTATTAGCCAGATCTGAATTCCCTCTGGATCGGCCACCCGATCTCTTTCCTTTCTCTCCCTCTCTCTGACGCGTGGACCCCATTGCCCGACCAAATCCCGCCGTGGTCACCACCTTCCTTTCCCTCTCCCTCCTTTCCTTTCCAACGCCGGCGAGATCACCGACCTGATCTCCCTCTCCCTTTCCTTTCTACGACCCCGAGCCGCGCCTATAAATACCCGAGGCCTCCCGCACCCCGTTCCACCCCTAAGCCCCATTCCCCATGCCCTCCCGCCGCCGCCATTGCTCGTCGGAGCTCCGGCCACCACCGAAGCCCTCGAGCTCGTGCCGCTCCACTCCGACCGCCCCAAGCTCTCCCGAGCCCACCAACCTCTCCACCTCACTCGCGCGCACCTCTCCATCCACTCGCCCATGCCCCTCACCTACCGGAGTCCTTTCCCCGACAACCACCCGAAGATCCTTGCCGCTCACGAGATCGCTGTCGTCGACACCGTCGTCCCCAAGCCCCGCTAATGCCACCTACCTCGTCGCCGTGCTCGTCCGCATCACCTGGTGCTGATGCCGTCGCTGGAGGACCACCGGAGCAACGTCCCCGTCAACCTCGCCGCCTCGGACATCGCTAGACCTCGCCGGAGTCGACCTCCACACCGGTGAGTTCTTCCCTCCGTCAGATCCCATCCCAATGGTCACGATTAGAATAGGATACCCCTTCGGTTTACATAAATAAACCGACCGGTTTTTCTATTTAGTTCAGTTAGACCGAACATTTTTCCTTAAGTATCGACCGTCCGCTCGTTAGCACCCACGCGCACACACTTTCAGCCAGTCAGAAGCCGCCACGTCACCCCTATCCGTTAGTTAGAATTTTCCATTTTTTCTGTTTTTGTTTTAAAAACAGAATAGTTCTGTTTTAGTTTTCTTTATATCTTTTGTGATTTTAATTATTTTCATTTGATTCTTTTTTCATCATGTCACAAATTTTATCTAGTTTCTGTAGATATAAAGTTTGACCATATTTGAATATCTTAAATTTGGATTCAAACAGATTTGATTCAAATCTTATTTTCTAAATATCTTGAGTTTAAAAATATATTTTTAGTTGATTCTTTTTGCTACTGGTCATTAGTGACCTTAGATATCAGTAGGTAGAATTTGAGAATTTTTAGAATAACTTAAATTAGTATGTTTCATCAAAACAGATTCTGTTTTAGTTCTTTGAAGGATTATTTATATTTCTTTTGTTTTAAATTGTTTTAATTTATTTTCTTTTATATGAGTTGATTTCTTTTATTTTAGTTAGAAATAGTACTTCAACCAAATTTATTTTGATATTATTTATTATATCTTAGCATGAAATCAATTCTAGTTTCATAGTAACTTGCAAATTGATTTCATTACTAGTTTGACTTCTTATTTAAAAATATTTTTATAAATTGTTTTATAAGTTTTACTTTCCGTTAACTTAGTTGCTTTATAATGTGTTTTTATTATTTTATTATTTTATAATTAGTTGTTAAGTTTGTTAGGCAAAAACTTAGGTTGTTTAGAGTATTGTTTTCTTAGTTCTTAGTTGTTCTTCGAAAGTAATTCCTTTACTAGTAAAATATTTATTAAAATACTTTTGTTATATTTTACTTTGTTTTTGTGTTTTTACTTTTGAAAGTAGGATTATTTGTTGAGAACACCAACCTTTGGTTGATTTGATGAAGTTTTGTTGATTTTAACTTTTGTCTTAAGTATTTCCTTCATCACAAACCTTTGGTGTTTACTCTTGTGTTATTCTTGTGTGTTAGAATTGATTGCTAGTATGATTGCATATATGAATGAAATGTTTATTTATTATAGATTTTCATCGGAGAGTGATGAATAGTTTATCAAGTTATTTCTGAGAGCGATATTATTCTTCATCAACAGTACGGGCAAGTTTCACTTTGACCATCTATTTCATACCTATGTTTTATTGCCTGTAGTGATATCTTTCAACAAATCCCTCCAATAGTGTTATTGAAATTCTTGTAGTTGAGTAGAATGCATGAGGTAGGAACCCACCACTTGTTAGTGGTGTGAGAAGGAGGACTCTACGTCAAGACGACAACTTCATGAAGGCATCTTCAAGTCCTGCATTCTTCAAGACCTCAAGACATTCGAGACTCGAGAAACAAGTTTTGAATACACACTACTGGGTGAAGGATGGTTGATTGGGCATCCCTAGAGTAACCAGTGGATGGCCGGGATGCATGGAGAAGCGCCATGACATCTTGCGGAAAGCTTCACCCAGACTCAAAGAGATGAATGAATACTTCATGCCCGAAAGCTTACCTGTGTAGCCACAAGTCATTATGGGCTCGGGCTTGGTTGATCTTTGTTGTGACTTTGGCTGGGCAGTGCTACGAGTTGTAGTCGATGTTAGGAATGGATGGGCACTGACAGTAGTCAGGGAAACACTCTGAAAGACCATGTTTCGTTCGTCCTGTTCTCAAACACCCGGTAGTGCGAGGAATTACCAGGAGGGAACGAATCTTGTGGGTAAAGTACACAACACTCTGCAGAGTTAAACCTAATCGATTAGCCGTGTCCCCGGTTACGAACAAATTGAGCTTCTAGACTTGGATCTATCTCTGAACTCTCAACACTGGACTGATAATTAATTGTGGGCAACTTATGATACTTGTGGGCATTAAGAGATCGGTTGGCGAAACCATGTCTTGTTAGGTGACTCTATAGTGAAACTCCGGATATTCCTTTGTTGTAGGAAAAATAAATAAAATCAGCTCTTATGAAAAAACTCAGACATAGAGCCACAAAGCCTTACTGCATATAGAATAGTTTTTATCTTCTGTTCTACTATGGTGATCTTGCCGGCACATTCAATGTACTGACCTACACGGCTGCAACGTCTTATTTTGCAGATAAGCTCTACGACGGGTAAGAGTACGATTCAGGGTTACAGTCTACACTCAACCTGCCGTTGGTATTTATTGGGACTCCACTCCCGTTGATTGTTTCCACTGAGGGTTTTTTAAGGTATATATCAGTTTTATGTTAATTACATGTGATTGCACTTTGATATATACATTGATGTACTGTGTGTGCCAGCATACTGATCCAGGGATGGCACAGAAAACATAGAGGCTTGACTCGTTTTGAGTCGGGTCGCTACATCAAGAATACCGTGTTTGTATTCTTGATCAAGCTGAGCGTACCACTCGGCGTCAAAACATCAAGTTTCTCAAGGTTTAGTGGTCACACCATTCTGAAAAGGAGGCCACATGGGAAAGAGAAGATCGTCTTCGATTAGAGTACCCCGCACTCTTCCCGATGACTTCAAAATCTCGGGATGAGATTCTTTTGAGTGGGTGTGAGTTGTCACATCCCTAGCTAGTTGTCTTAGGACAACATGTGTGTGCATCATATTTCAATTCTTTTGCATCATTTTGAAATGGGGTTCAAAAGAAACCCCAAACAATTCATTTGAATCAAACCAACTTAATGAATATGAAAAACCAACAAATTCAAAATGCCCATCTAAAATGTCCCCTATGTCTGATAAATATGGACATGAATATATCAGGGGCCATCTTAAATATTTGAACATTTATAGCAATTTAAAAAAAAAATTAAAGCTCCTGAAAATGCCAAATAAAGCATTATCATTATTTCAGATTTTAAAATATTCTGAAACTTTTTATAGAAGTTTGAAATTTTCAACTTAGTTCTACAAAATATTTGGGATATTTTATAATTAGCAATTGTGCCTAAAAATAAATAAAACAAATGTGAGAAAAACAAAACAGAACTAGAAATGTAAAAAAAGGAAAGGAGGAGGCACGTGGGCCGGCCCAGCTGGCCCAGCACCGTCGTCGTCCTCCTGGCAGCCTGGAGGACGAGCGTGTGCTCGCCGTGCGCTCATGCCGGTCCTGCCACGCAGCACCCTGCGCACCTGCGTCCCCCGCGACGCTGGCGAGAGGATGAGGATGCCTCTGTCGTCCCCATCTCTCTCTCTCGCATTCGCCCCCTGCTTTCTTCCTCTCCTCTGCCCGCCATGGCCACCGCCTTCTCGCCGCCGTAGCCGCCGTTCCAGCCGTGTCCCCTCGCTCCCGAGCCCCCGTTTAGATCCGCCGTGGCGTGCCGGTCCTCTCCGCTGAAAGGATCAAGCTCGGATGCTCCCCAACGCTGACCTTGCCGCCTTGTTCCTCCTCGCTCACCGGAGACCGCCGCCGGCCGTGCATCGCAATCAAGGCCTCCCGGAGCCCGCTCTCATCGCCCTGCGTCCGCTTTGAGATCCTAATCCTTCTCCCACCTTTCGCCCTCGCTAGCGCGTTCTAGCATCAGATCCCCTCGGGTCCGAGAGCTCCTCGCCGCCGGCGAGGACGTGGCCGTCGCTGCAGCGGCCCAAGCTCGCACCTGAGGACGTAGTCGCGCTCAGGATGATCCCAGGCAGCCTTAGGAGCCCTTAGGTGGCTCATTCGAGCTCCAGCCCGACGAGCCCGTGCTCGCCCGAGCTCCGGCAGCCGCCGTGCTCATCGCTAGTGCCGATTCCGGCCATCCTAGCCCCTGGGAGGTGTCGGGCTCGACGCGCGCGAGTGATCAGAGTAGATCGGTGCCCTCCGTCGCCCTTTTGGTCGCCAGAGGAGGGAACCTGACCCCCTCCGCCATCCCTAACGTCGCCGACAGCTCAACGCTGGCGAGTCAACCAGTTTGACCACCAAGGGTTTGACCCCTAGGTCACTGGCAAGTGGGGCTGGGCCCTGTTAGTCAAAACTGGATTAATAATTTAATTAACTAAATTAATTAATTTAATGGCCCACTGACCAGTGGGCCCTACCCTAAACTAATTAGTAATTAGTTAATTAATTAGCTCTATTAGAGGCTGGGTCACTAACGAGTGGGCCCCACTGGTCAGGTTTGACCTATCAACGTTTTGTTGACCAGCTAACATCATGATGATGTCAGGCTGATGCAGTAATGAATTTTCTAAATTAAAATAATTCCCAAAACTATTTAAAACTTAGAAAATTCATAGAAATTAATCTATAACTCAGATTGAAATAATTTATATATGAAAATTTATCACAAAAATCCAATGAATCCAATGGTGATGCTATCATGCATGTTAGAGCAAACTATGTAGATGGACATTGACAATTACTAATAGGTTAACTTATAAAATATGAAATGGAGAATGATTTTGAACCTATATTCAAACTCACTTCAAATTAACTTGGACAATAGTTGCATTAGCTCATCCATACATGCTGCCATGTCATGATCACGCATCATATTGTTGCACTTGCATGTATTGATTGCTATTTATCTGCATTGCGGTAGGCCCTGCTTCTGAGGATACCTCCGAGTATTCCAACGAAGGAGAAAACCTTCCCACTACCCAGCAAGGCAAGCAACCCCTTTGATCATTTCGATAACATCCCACTCTCTCGCTCCTGCTCTTGTTTATTGCATTAGGACAAACGTTCACTAGTCTATCACACATGGTAGATGAACCTATTCCTTTGCATGACCTGTCATTGTCATAGTAAATAGCTAAACCTTGCCACCTAGCATACTTGGTAGATGCTTGTGCCATGTTGTGCTTTGCTTACTTTGCCTGCTATGCTTGCTATGCTTAGGGTTGTGCCAGGTCTGATTCATCTGGGTGATGAACTAGAGTGAAACAGTGCTGTTTTGATGTGATAAGCTTATGATGAACCCGATTTGGTAAATGTAGCGATGAGAGGCTATGTAGGAGTACATAGGGGGTTGTCTTATCGGGACCGTTTTTAGGAACCGAGTTCTGTGTTTGTGATCCAAGACTAGTTACTACCACATGCTAGGACCTGAAATATGACCCCGCTCGACTTATCAATTGCTTAGTCCTTAGTCCAGGAGTTGCAAGTAGTTTCGGGTGTTTATAGCATGCTGGAGGCCATGCGTAGCGCTGACCCTAGGGGTGGGTTACGATGCCGTATGCAGTGGCATAGTGTACCAAGGGTCACCCGAATGGTGGGCTTGGGAACCCTGCGCACATCGTTTGGGACCGTTGCGGAAACTTCGGCCAGACTTCCGTGCGATAGCCTGGACTAGAGGTCTTATGTGATTGATGGTCATGGATGACTCCCTCGTTGGGCTTCCGGTTGAAGGTTGCCGAGGTGCATGGTTTTATGAGCACACATCGATAAGTGGAGAGGGCGTGTGTGAAGAACTACACCCCTTCAAGGTATGAAACTATTCGAATAGCCGCGTCCTCGGATATGGACTACTTGGAAAGCTTATGTTGTTCATAGATAATTAAATGGATACTCATAAAAATATCAAGACAAGTGTGAGTTCCGTGGATGGCACTATCCTAGGAGAGGGAAGTGCATCCATGGTGGTGTATTGTCATGGAGTTAGTGGACTCGTGTGCGATATCTAAAATCTAAACAAAGATTTAAAATTGTATAGTGTAGGTTAGACATGAGTCAAAGCTGGCATTGCTGCATAAACTCCACCACTCCCCTTGTTGATACATGAGCATTAATAGTCTAGGTCTGTCTGAAAGACTTGCTGAGTATTTTGTACTCACGTTTGTTTAATAACTGTTGCAGATGAGACTCAGGACCCATTAGGTGGGTTCTTTCTAGATGTCGAAGATGCCGAATAGCTGGTGTCCCAGCTACGACCTTATGCCATGTGGCGGGCTGTAGATAGTCAGGCCATGTGCCCTTTTACCCTTTCATCTGTCTGTACTCAGACAACTTTATGCTTCTGCTTGGTTTTTATGAACTTGCTTGTATGACTTGAGTGTCGGGTCATGTGACCCCTAACTGTAAGAACATAGTATGCAAGGCTCTTCTGAGTCTTTTAAATAAAAGTTGTGTTGATGTATGGTTATGTTGTGATGCCATAGTTGTATCTATGCATATCGGGCATGTCATGCGTATGTGTGACGTGCAACGGTATATATGGGATCCGACGCCTAGTCGTGTGCCTTTAGTAGTACTCTTTACGGGAAACTTCCTCTTGTGCTTCCATCGAGCCTTGGTAGCTTGCTACTGCTCCGGACACATTGATTGACCGACATGTATCCTTCTTTGCTGCTATGTCTGTCCCTTCGGGGAAATGTCTTGCAGTGTAATGGAGTCCCTGTATCCTGCTACGACTCATCTACATGCAGTGATTACATTTATGTCCCATGGCGTAATGGAGTCCTTGTAGCTTGCTATGAATCGTCTACACATGCTTGAGACCGACACCTGCATTGTTGGGTTACGTATGCCTGTTTCCGTACGGATGTGCCACTTGGGTTCTATGACTAGTCATGTCAGCCCGGGTTCTTTGTCGTTTGATTGCCAGCGAGATGTTCACATACGTGAGCCAAAAGACGCAAACGGTCCCGGCTAAGGTAAGGCTGCACCCGTGGAGCTTACCATGCATAAGACCGCAAAGTGATGTGATATGTTACAGTCTGGATTGATATGACTTAGGATCGGGGTCCCGACAGTCATCCACTTGAGGGAAGATTGCTACTATCCTACAAAACTCTGCGCTTGGAGGCCCAACATGAGTCTAAAAGAATAAGGTTGTGTAGTAGACATCAGGGTGCGGTCACGTCACTGCTCCTCCTCTTGAGATTTTCCCTTCATATCGTGCTTGAGCAGCGTTCTTTGTTCTTCTTGCGCTGCCCATACCTCTGCTGCCATGGCCCCAAGCAACAAACTCGCGGACACCGAGGCTTCCTCCAGCAAGATCGCCCAGGTAGAGGATCTAGGTCCAGCCGTGCTACCATCCTCGATCACCAACGAAAGTGGGCTAGCCAAGGCGTGCCCCCTGCTGGCCTTCGATCACTAGGAGGGGGGCGCTACCTAAATCTGGCCGGGTGCGCTCCTGCGGTGAGAGATCTCAAGCATGATGGTCGCCATCTTCTTCCAGTTGCTCTACACACGGCTGATGCCCCCTTTTCTGACTTCCTCTTAGCTATACTGGAGCACTACAAGATTTGTCTCCTCCACCCTCAACCCAACTCAATCCTCTTTCTCGCCCTCTCCGCGTACCTCTGTGAGGCCATCCTGGGAGTGATGTCGTTGTGGCGCTCTTTCATACTTTCTACAGCTTTCAGGTTTCCTCAGGAAGCCACCGCTCTGGGGGCGCCTCCTTCCGCGTCGACAATGAGATGTGAAAGGTCTTCTTTATCTTGAGGATCCAGAAGAAGGTGGAGCACTTCAGGGCACGTTGGGTCTATGTCGAAGCCCGGCAATCCAAGCCTCTCCTGACGGTTCCAACCGAGCCGACCGAGAAGATCACCCACTAGGAGCACAAGAAGCTCAACGACACTGATTTGGGACCGGTCCTAGCGAGACTGGCGGAGCTCCGTGGGGCCGGGATCATGGAGGGCATGATCTCCAGGGAGTTCCTCAGCCAGCGCATCATGCACCTGTAGAGGCGCTCACGCCCTGTGTGGGAGGTCATCGGAGCCGAGGACCGGATCCGGGTGGCACGCGAGAGCCTCTCGGGCAAAGAGGCAGCCAGAGATTTGGAAGTCTTTTCCCTAGGGGGAAGAGGAGGTGCCTGACCGTGCGCGCCCGGTGAACCATGGGTCCAACAAGACAGAGCTCCTCGCGGCGATGTCCCTATTCGACCAGCGGGGGCTGATTCGTGCAGACCTCAAGGAGATCGTGGGGCTTCTTGAGGACTTCTCCGAGGCTGGGTCTGCCTCGAGCGAGAGCGACCTAACCCACTCGGAGGGCAATGTTAAAAATATGCCCTAGAGGCAATCATGTGATGATTTCATTTCCTATGTATCCATGAGTATTTTGTATTGTCCTTGAACATCATTAGTGATATGTATCAATAAGTATGTGATCCTTCTCTAGCATATCTATAATTTATGAACTATTCAAGCCATATTCACCTATGTTTGCAATACTTTTATATGGTTTTCATGCACTTTACATGATTTATTTAGAACTAACTTGGACTGAC
Organism: Hordeum marinum; assembly: GCA_022496015.1. Lineage (NCBI taxonomy): Eukaryota > Viridiplantae > Streptophyta > Magnoliopsida > Poales > Poaceae > Hordeum > Hordeum marinum. Next base: position 122,449,249 of record CM039672.1, read on the forward strand.
GTTGTTTTCAGAAGAACTACCGTGGTGTTGTTTTTTGTGCAGAAATCAAAGTTCTCCAAATGCAACGATACTTTTTGACGATTCTTTTGGAACAAAAGAGGCACTAGCAGCTTTGTTGGAGGGCTAGAAGATCCATGAGGTGGGCACAACGCACCAGGGCACACCAGGCCACTCCAGCGTGCCCTGGTGTCTTGTGCTCTCCTCGTGGCCCATCTTCGTGTGAAATTGACACTCAAAAATCCTATAAATACAGAAACCATCAAAATTAACTCTAGACTCCTCGTTCTGCCACCGCAGCTCTGTGTATCGACGCAAAACTAATCTAGAGGCGTTCGAGTACCCTCCCGGAGAGGGTAGATCATCTCCGGTGGCCATCGTCATCATCCCAAGTGAGGCCATGATGAGGAGGGAGTAGTCCACCCTCGGGGCTGACGGTTTGTACCAGTAGCTATGTGCTCAATCTCTCTCCCTCTCTCTCTCGTATTCTTGAGATGGCACGACCTTGATGTATCACGGGATTTGTTAATATAGTTGGATCATATGGTGTTTTCCCCTATCTATATTGTTGTGATGAATTGAGTTTTCCCATTGAGATTTTATTATTATCGGACTGAATACTTTTATGGATTTGAGAGGACTTGATGTATGTCTTGCATGCGGATACCCGTAGTGACATTGGGGTATTCAAGTGATCCACTTGATATATGTTATGGCGTGAACTTGTGGATTCCGTTGACCTTGGGAATCTATGCATAGGGGTTGGTTGCACGTTTTCATACTATGTTCTCCGATAGAAATATTGGGGCACTCTTTTAAGTTCTTTGTGTTGAATTGAGTATTATGAATCTGATATTTATTGATATGTATCGTATAATTAACTGATGGATATTTGTGGTGACATTGGAGTATCTAGGTGACATTGGAGTTGGTTTTTGCATATCATATGGTGTTATTCCTGTATTAACTCTTAGATAGATCGGTTGGAAAGGATATCTTTATTATTTTAGTACGAACTCTTGGATAGATCAAGCGGGATGGATAACTTGGTTATTTTAGTATGAACTCTTGGATAGATCCATTGGAAAGGATAACTTGGTTATTTTAGTACGAACTCTTGGATAGATCAAGCGAAAAGGATAACTTTAAGGTGGTTTCATACCCTGCGAACAATTTATTCTTATGTTCTCAGCTAGATAAGAACTTTGGAGTGATTCTTCGTTGCATGTTGAGGGGTGGTTATGTGATCCAACTATATTAGCATTGTTGAGAGATTGCACTAGTGAAAGTACAGACCCTAGGCCTTGTTTTCAAGCATTGCAATATGTTTGTGCTCATTTTTGTTAATTGCTACCTTGCTATTTTTATAGTTACTATTACAGAAATCAATATCTACTAGCATTACTACACTTTTATCACCATCTCTTCACCGAACTAGTGCACATATACAATTTGCCATTGTATTGGATGTGTTGGGGACACAAGAGATTTCTTGTATTTGATTGCAGGGATGTTTGAGAGAGACGATCTTCATCCTACACCTCCCACAGATTGATAAACCTTAGGTCATCCAATTGAGACAAAATTGTTACTGTCCTACAAAACTCTACGCTTGGAGGCCCAACACGAGTCTACACGAATAAAGTTGCTAAGTAGACATCAGTATGTGACTTATTTGTGAGACTATATATTGTATGATGATTGTTCTAATAGTCCCTAGTTGTTAAGGTTATGTGGACACATATCCTTTACTAATATACAGTTCAGTTGATGACTATGTTTCACAAGTCATGTGCATAGAGATGCTAAATTAATAGTATGGACTCGGGTATAGAGATCAGCGAGTCGGACAGACCCACTTTGAGACACAGCGAGATAATGTCATCTGTTAGTCTAAAGTACAATGTACATGCCATGTCCTAGACCTGAGGTCCTCGCATGTTCTTGCGATGAGGATTGACTTACTTATGGTCTATCAAAAGCTACTCCATAACTGTGTAGTTATAAAGGTAGCTTTTGGGTGAGTCGTAAGACATGCCACGAGACATAGTTGACAAAGATGGGATTTGCCCCTCTGTGAGGAGACATATTCTCTGGGCCCTCTCGAGTGATCAAATTTAGAAAGCATGGCCATGCGACATGGGTTAAGTGTTAACCCGGTTAGGGGAATCTATATCACGGTTTCGAGAAGAGATGTCGAGCTACCACAAGGGTGACAAGTACTCGCCTTGAGATCGACACCCTATATCATGAGGCAAAAGGAATGTTGTATATGACACATTGCCGAGGTTCGTCTAATGACTTTGTGCACACATGGGAGTTGGCACGTTCTGCTAGGAGCCACTACCGACTATCGACTCGGGTCGTGTCCATGTGTACGTGAAGCTATAGGGTCACACACTTAAGGGATTGCAGCCCATTCGGATTGAATACAAATGGAAAATGGGACTAGACTTGTTATGGGACTCAAGTGTTGAGACCACCTCGGAGGTCTATATAAAGGGGAGTGGGCGCACCTTTTAGTGTTGATCTTTTTCTCCTCTCGATAGCCACCGCAACTCCCCATGCCACCATGTCGTGTGATTAGACCTAGCTGCCCGCCGCCCGCCGCTGGCCCTGTACGTGTGGATATCATGGAGGCATCGCATCTGTGGTGCTTGGACGAACTGTACGAGGGATACACGAGGAGCTGCTCGTGGGAGATCGCTGTTCGTGGGAGATCGCCTACATGAGGAAGAGATGAATTGGCTAATCGACTACACGCATCACCAATTCTACTTACACGGTGGTGATTGCACGTCTAGTGGTAAACACGATCCCGTGATCTATTTCTAGGAACGTGTTCTTGGGTGCGCGGTAGAATTTTCATTTGGCGCTAGCACAGTGTACCGCATGTTCCAACAGACGACTAGCCTTTAGGGGCGCCAACAGAGGGAGCCCTCATGCCCGTCGGTACTAGCGAGCCGGCGCCACATCATTGCGCGGACGCCCGGGCGTGCTCCGCGAAGGAGGCGGCAACAGCGGTGGCGTTGCAAGGGAATGAAAGAGGAGGTATTGGGACCCTCACGACGAGTAAGGTCCCCTGCCTCCATCCTTCAACCTATGCAACTCTGCTCCTGCAGTCTTGACAAGTTTATATGCAGGTGCCAAGGTGCAGCCACCGAGACGAAGAATAAGGCCATGAAGAAGCAAAGGAAGGACAAGGTTGAGGGCAAGGCAGCCAACGGCCGAGGGGTGAGGCGATGCTCCCCGGGCCGATGTCGGTGACACCCCCCTCGAGGTAGATTCAACCGCGAGAGTTGAGACTATGGAGGAGGGGCGCGATACATCGACCTGCCTTCAACACAACACACCTGCTGCAGCAGAAGATGGTGTGGCTCCAACGGAAGCTAACTCCAGGCCCGGGCTCCGAGCCCGCAAGGCGCCCATGGTGACCTTGGGGGATGGGGCAACGCCACTGGCTCTGGAGGTGGTGACCTTGATCCCTTCCCACCGGATGACGAGTGCATCCCCGACTGGGGCTGTTGAAGTTGGGCTGTTGAAAGGGCCCGAGACCAAGCCTTCTCGCACGCCGACAATCGCGGATGTCATGGGGACCCTGTCGATCCACGCCCTGATTCTAGGGGAGAGTAGTGCCACCTGCTGAGGCTAGGCCCCAGTAGCATTAGGGCGGCCCTTGATGCCCTCAAGAGAAAACTCAGGAAGGAGTCTAAGTTCTGCATGAAGGTGCGGTGACTCCTTGTGGAGGGGTGGACCAGCTTCGGGAGGCAAAGGAGGTCGATCGCTGGAGGGGTGAGGAGGCCCAGGCACAACGCGAGAAGCTATTCCAATAGGCCGAGGCATCCCTTGCTGACACCCTCAAAGAGGCCCAGGAGGCCAAGTGACTCCGAGGAGAGGCCGTCGCCCACGAGAAGATGCTCCGAGAGCTGGCTGCCGCATGTGAGATCCGGCTCCAAACATGGGAGGAGGTTGCGGGAACCCACGAGGGCCAACTTACATCCTGTGAAGCCGATCTCTCGAAGAGCAAGGTAGAGATCGCCACCCGTGAGGCGAATGCTAAGACCTGAGAGCGCGAGCTTGCATCCTCCGGCTCTACGCAGGAGGTAGAGCGGGGGTGCGTGCTGGCGAAGGAGCGCAATCTTAGTGTGCAGAGGAACCGACTTCGGGCCAAGGTTGATGACCTCCAGAAGCAGCTACTCGAAGCTGATACGTCTCCAATGTATCTATAATTTTTTCATAATTCCATGCTATTATATTATCATTCTAGGATACTTTTTGAGTAATAATTTACCAATTTATATTATTTTGAGCACTAACCTATTGACCTAGTGCCTAGTGCTAGTTGTTGTTTTCTGCGTGGTTTTTACTTTTCCGGTTTATAGTACCAAACAAAGTCCAATTGCCCCGAAACTTTTTTATGATTTTTTCTGGACCAAAAGAAGACCTAGAAGCTGCGGGAGAAGACCGGAGGCTGCACGAGGGAGTCACAAGCCAACAGGGCACGCCTAGGGGGGATGGGGGTCAGCGGGTCCTGATGGCTTGTCCCTCCATTGTGGCCCTCCTACCCCCGTTCTTTAGCCTATAAATTCATATATATTTCAAAAACCCTAGAGGGCATCCCAAAACACTTTTTCCTCCACTACAAGTCTATGTTCTGCCACATTCCCATCTGGAGATCCATTCCGACACCCTGCTGGAGGGGGGATCGATCATGGAGGGCCTCTTCATCAACCTTGCTGCCCTCATGATGACGTGTGAGTAGTTCACCATAGACCTACAGGTCCCTAGTTATTCCCTAGATGTCTATCTCTCTCTCTTTTTATCTTCAATACAATGATCATCGCATCTTCGTTTTGATCTATTTGATGCAATTCTTTCGTACAGTGTGTTTGTTGGAATCTGATGATTCATGGGTTTATGTTTCAGATTATTCATTAAAAGTATTTGAGTCACCTCTCAATATTATGAGTCTTATTTGCATGATCATTATAGCTTTTTAAATCACTCTGTTCTATTGAAATAGTTTGGCCAAATAGATTGATATTTCTTCAGTGAGAGGAGTGCATTGTAGTGGGTTCAATCTCGCGGTGCTCTATATCCCAGTGACATAAAAGGAAAAAACATGTCTTAGTATTGTTGCCGCTAAGGATAAAACAATGGGGTTAATTCATATTAACATAATTCTCTTTGTCTACATCATGTCATTGTTCTCCAAGCATTACTCTGTTTTACTTAATACTCTAAATGCATGCTGGATAGCGTTCGATGGGTGGAGTAATAGCAGTACGTGCATGCAGGAGTCGACCTATATTCTTATGGACGTGATGCCTATATATACATGATCATTGATGTGAATATCACATAACTATGCGCTTTTCTATCAATTGGCCAATAGTCATTTGTTTATCCATCGTATGTTGCGTACATGAGAGATGCTACTAGGGAAATCTATGGCCCCCGGTTCTATTCACTTATATATTTATAAAACCTATCATTACCCAGCTTCCATTATTTTATTTTTATTTTATTTTGCAATTTACAATTATCTACTATTATATACACACTTCACTTGCATGCAAATAACGAGATCAGGGGGATTGTCGTGTTGGGTGCAAGTGTTTGCTATTTTGTGTGTAGCCACTTGAGACGGTTGTGGATTGATATTCCTATTGGTTCGATAAACCTTGGTTCTTAACTAAGGGAAATACTTATCCGTATTGTGCTGCAATTACCCGTTCCTCTTCATGGAAACCCAACGCAGATAACAAGTATCAGGAAGATTTTATGGCGCCGTTTCTGGGGAATATCATCACCAAAAATCAAATAACCTCACACAAATTATCATTCACTTTTTCTTATATCTACTTTCTATTATATTTACTTTGTTTCATAAAAATCAAATATGCAAAAATATTTATATTTGCTTGTTACTAGTTTATTTCTTTGCTTGCTAGTTTACTTGTCCTGCTTGTTACTTTGCTTGCTCGGTCACCATGTCTCAAGATACTACTAAGTTGTGTGAATTCTCAAATACTAATAACAATGATTTTATTAGTAATCCTATACCACCGGCTACTAGTGTGGAGGCTTTTGATATTAATGCTACATTGCCGAATCTTGTGATGAAAGATCAATTATCGGAAAGTCCTAATACTTTTGTTGAACTTTGTGATATGCAAAAGAAAAAGGATATGGATAATGATGTTCTGAAATTTAAATTATTTCTTTTTTCACTAATAGATAAAGCTAAGGCTTGGTTTTCATCTTCACCACGAAATAGTATTGGAACATGGGATAAGTGTAAAGATGCTTTTATTTCCAAGTATTTTACTCTTACTAAGATCATCTCCCTTAGGAATCAAATTATGAATTTTCAAAAAAATGATCAAGAACATGTTGCACAATCTTGGGATAGGATGAAATTGATGATTAGAAATTACCCTACTCCTGGTTTAAATTTGTGGATGATTATCCAAAACTTGTATGTTGGACTAAACTTTGTGTCTAGAAATCTTCTATTCTGCTGCAGGTGGTACCTTTATGGATGTGACCTAAGGAGAGGCCACAAAACTTCTGGACAACATCATGACAAATTATTCTCAATGGCATATTGAAAGAGCTCCAACTTGTAACAAGGTAAATTCCATCGAAGAAATCACTACTTTGAGTGAATAATGCATGCTCTTATGAATATGATTGCTAACAAAAATACTGATGTTGATCCAAATGATATTATTTTTTCTACTTTTATTAAGCAAAATAAATGATGCTATTGATGTGAACTTTATCTCACAAAACAATTTCAACAACAATGCTTATAGAGGAAACTCCAATGCTAGGTTGTATCCTAGTAACTCCTCTAACAACTATGGAAACTCTTATGGAAATTCTTATACAAATGCTAATACGATACCCTCTGATCTTGAGAACACGATTAAATAATTTATTAGTCCTTGAAATATTTTTAATACTATGGTATAAGAAAAGTGCATACGATTGATACTTTGGCTTGAAACATGGACATACTTGCTCGTGATGTTGAAACTCTTAAAGGTCAAACTTTGCTGCCCAAGCATGATTTTAATCAGATCATTAAATCTATCCAAATATCTATTAATTAAAGTAAGGATAGGACCGCTAAGTTGAAAGATAAGCGGGAATTCTTAGAAGAGGCCCTTCCCCTCGGTTTTTATCGGAATTATGATGAAGATCTTCAAATGATTGGTACTTATCCTCTTGAATCTTTATTTACTAATATGAAAGTAAATGATACAGGGACTGACAATGAGTCAATTCTAGCTAGAGAGCGTACCATTTTCTTGGAGGGTGGTGATTCTAATGCTAACTAAAAAAGTGGGTTTGGAGAGGTTAAAACTTTAACTAGTGATGTGCTCACTATCTTGGATTACAAGGACCTTAATTTTGAAAGTTGCTATTTAGTAGAATGTATTTCCTTTTTGCAAACTATTATTAGCTCAGCCAACGCTTATGAACAAAACAAGGCCTTCACTAATCATATAGTGGAAGCAATGATAAAAGCTTATAATGAAAAACTTCAGCCTGAAGTTTCTATTCTCAGAAAATTGGATGATGAGTGGGAACCAACTATTAAAATAATGATAAATAAATATGAATGCAATGCTTTGTGTGACCTTGGTGCTAGTGCTTCCACTATACCTAAAACTCTTTGTGATGTGCTTGGTCTCACCAATATTCAAAATTGTTCCCTAAACTTGCATCTTGCATATTCTACCATTAAAAAACCTTTAGGTAGATTAAATGATGTTCCAATTGTTGCAAATAAGAATTATGCTCATGTAGATTTAATTGTTCTTGATATTTATTGCAATCCTAGTTGTCCAATAATACTTGGAAGACCTTTCTTACGAACTATAGGTGCAATTGTTGATATGAAAGAGGAAAACATAAGGTTCCAATTCCCATGAAAGAAAGGCATGAAACACTTACCTAGGAAGATAAGTAAAACACCTTATGAATAAATCATGAGAGATACTTATGGGTGGAGTGTTAAAGATGACTACACTTGAAACTATGCATTGTGCCTAGCTAGGGGCATAAAACAATAGCGGTTGTTGGGAGGCAACCCAATAGTTATCTTTATTTTTGCCTTTTAATTTCTGTTTGTGTGTGATAACACGATTATCGCCTTTGTAATGATTGTGTTTTTTATAATTTAATTAGTGTTTGTGCCATGTAAAGCCTTTGGGATGAGTCATGAGGTGAGTAGAATTGATACGATGCAAAAACATAAACTTTATCGTCCAGTGCAGAATTTCTCTGATTTTAGTGAACATCTTTTGATATGATTTGTTACAAAGTATTTCTAGACAAAGTCTTCAGGTTTTACTAATTTTACATAATTTTTAGAGTTACATAAGTATAGGTTCTCTACAGATCTTTACAAACTGGCTGTTTTAGATAGATTCTGTTTTTTGTTTAAATAGTTTGCTTGCTTTGATGATGCTCTAGATTATATCAGAGGGTATAAGCCATGGAGAATTTATAATACAATACCTATTATCCAATAATGAAATATGAATCAATTTATAGTGGTACCTAAAGTATTTGATATGTTTCTTATACTAACGGATCTCACGAAGTTTTGTTGAGTTTGGTCTGATTGAAGTTTTCAAGTTTTGGGTGTTATCACGATGGACGAAGGAATAAGGTGCGGAAAGAGCCTAAGATTGGGGATGCCCAAGGCACCCCAAGGTAATATTATAGGAAGACTCAAGCATCGAAGCTGGAGGATGCCCCAAAAGGCATCCCCTCTTTCGTCTCAATCCATCGGTATGTCACTTGGAGCTATATTGTTATTTGTCACATGAATGAGTTTTGCTTGCAGCGTCATTTGCTTTTGTTTGCTCTTATTTTTAGTTTGATACAACCATCATTTTCTGGACACACCAATTTAATACATACACACCTTCATCATAATTTATTAGAATACTTTATGTGCTTCACTTATATCTTTTGAGCTTAGCAGTTGCTCTAGTACTTCACTTATATATTTTTTGAGTACGGTGGAGTTTAGACTTTGTAGAAATAATTGCACTCTCATTCTTAACTTATATGTGTTTGAGAGTTAATAAATATTGATGGTAATTTTCATGGGTCATAAGACTAGTCCAAAAATAATAGGTATTAAATGAGTGATAATCAAAACCATGATGTAGGACATAAAGAGAAATTGTCGGTTAATGATATTGATGTGGTAATGTGAAAAAGGCATGAGTGAATCATTGTTGATTCTTAGAAGTATTGGTATTATGAGGTGTTAATTGCCCATTTGACTAAATATTAAAAAGGCATGGTGGGAATGTGTGAGCATTATATTCCTCGTTGAAATCCTAGTGTTGTTTTACGTCGGAGGCGTGCGATTGTTAACTCCTCCCAACCTCCTCCCTTGGGGCATGCATGTAGTACTTTGATTTGTGATAAAACTAATAAAACTTTGCAATAAGTAAGTGAGTTCTTTATGACTAATGTGAACCCGTGGACATACGCAACCTCACCACCCCATATTTTGCTAGCCTCTTCGGTACCGTGCATTCCCCATTCTCACCTCGAGGATCTTTGCAAACTTCACCGACGCATCCAAACCCTATGGCATGATATGCTCTATCACACATAATCCTTCTTATATCTTCCTCAAAACAGACACAATACTACCTATTAGGAATTTCCATAGACATTCCAAGATATATTGCGATGCAAATTTCGTTGTTACATTATATGACTAGTTCATTCATCATCATATTGCTTTGCATGATCATATAGAGCTGACATAGTATTAGTGGCAAAGCCACCATTCGTCATATTTTTATACATGTCATGCTAGATCATTGCATATCCTAGTACAATACAAGAGGCACTCATATTGAGTCATATTGTTTCATAGTTCTTCATATCGAGTTTTTATATTCAGTTGTAAGTAAATAAAAGTGTGGTGATCATAATTATTAGAGCATTAACCTAGTGAAGAAATAAAAATGGGGGAGGCCAAATGAGCCCACCATAAAAAATGAAAAAGAGAGAAAAAGAGAGAAGGGACTTTGCTACTATCGTTTACCACACTTGTGCCTCAAAGAGGCACCTTGTTCTTCATATAGAGAGTCTCATGTTATTTCATTTTCATATGCTTGTGGGAATTGCTTTTTCGTTAGTATAAAACTTGGCTTGTATATTCTGATGATGGGCTTTCTCAAATGCCGGAGGTCTTTGATACGTCTCCAACATATCTATAATTTATTAAGTATTCATGCTGTTATTTTATCATTTTATAGAAACTTTATATCATTTTTTGGGACTAACCTATCGACACATTGCCCAGTGCCAGTTGCTGTTTTTTGCTTGTTTTTTACATCGCAGGAAATCAATATCAAACGGAGTCCAAACACCACGAAACTTTTTGGAGATTTTTTTGGACCAGAAGGAACCCAATGGGCCAGAGCTGCACCTGGGGGTGCCCCGAGGGGGGCACAACCCACCAGGGTGCGCTAGGGCCCCCTGGGCACCTAGCTGGGTTGTGCTCACCTCGGTGGCCTCCCGCACCCCCTCTCTGCACTATAAATTCCCAAATATTCCGAAACCCTTTGGCATAGACCTAGATCAGAAGTTCCACCGCCGGAAGGCTTTGTAGCCACCGAAAACCAATCTAGACCCCATTTCGGCACCCTGCCGGAGGGGGAATCATCTCCGGTGTCCATCTTCATCATCCCGGCGGCTACCACGATGAGGAGGGAGTAGTCCACCCTCGGGGCTGAGGGTTTGTACCAGTAGCTATGTGTTTAATCTCTCCCTCTCTTGTGATCTATATCATGGGCTTTGTTAATAAAGATGGATCATATGATGTTTCTCCCCTCTATACTCTTATTGTGATGAATCGAATCTTTACCCTTTGAAGTTTTGTTATGTCGGATTGAATGGTCAGATTTGGGAACACATGATGTATGTCTTGCGGTATGAATACTTGAGGTGACATTGGGGTATATTATTGGTTCACTTGATATACGTTATGGCACTCACTTCCGGATTCCCGCGGTGATATTGGGGTAATCTATGCATAGGGGTTGATGCATGTTTTTATTATCTTTTCTCCAATAGAAACTTTGGGGATCCCTTCTAGTTCTTTGTGTGGATTGAGTATTATGAGTATGAATTTGCTTTGGTGTTATTCTAGTACGAACTCTTGAGTAGATCGATCGGAAAGAATAGCTTGCGTTATTCTAGTACGAACTCTAGGATAGATTGAACGGAAAGATTAGCTTTGCGGTTGTTTCGTACCCTACAAACAATTTCTATATTTTGTTCTCCGCTAATAGGAACTCGGGAGTGATTCTTTATTGCACTTTGGGGGATAATCATATGATCCAACTATGTTAGCATTGCTGAGAGATTGCACTAGCGAAAGTACGTACCCTAGGCCTTGTTTTCAAGCATTGCAATACCGTTTTTGTGCCCGTTTACTATTTGCAACCTTGTTGTTTTTATTTATTCAGATTATAAAAATATATTTCTACCATCCATATTACACTTTTATCACCATCTCTTCGTCGAACTAGTGCACCTATACAATTTTCCATTGTATTGGGTGTGTTGGGGACACAAGAGATTTCTTGTATTTGGTTACAGGCTCGTTTGAGAGAGACTATCTTGATCCTACACCTCTCACGGATTGATAAACCTTAGGTCATCCACTTGAGGGAAAATTGCTACTGTCCTACAAAACTCTGCGCTTGGAGGCCCAACATGTGTCTACAAGAATAAAGTTGTGTAGTAGACATCAAGCTCTTTTTGTATTTCTTGTTTTATCACTAGTTTGGTTTATAAAAGAACGACATAAAAATGGAATTGAGGTTGCATAATATTATTGATCATCTTTATAATATCTTTCTTGAAAATGATGGATCAGAAAATTGTGATCAATTGATAGAAGAAGAATTCAATAAAATGATTGGAATGAGTGATGAGCATGATTGCAATGTTGTTAATATGAATTCTTTAAATATCCATGGTACAAATGATATGCAAAGCCATAAGCTTGGGGATGCTATGTTTGATGAAGATGATATTTTTTGTCCCCCAAGTTTTGATGTGGCAATTTGTTATAATGAAAGCGTGCCTCCTATTTATGATGATTTGATTGATGAGAGTGGATTTGGAGAGGTCATGACTTTATTTAATGACGAATCCACTATTTTGGAAGAGGTTGCTATTGATTATGACAACAAATTTCCTATATATGATTATTATGGTGATGACATGTATGCTATATATAATAATGATAACCATGAAACGTCTCATCATGATTTTAATTTTCGATCACATGATAGTTATTTTGTTGAGTTTGCTCCCACTACTATTGATGAGAACAAATTTTCTTATGTGTAGAGTAACAAAATATCTATGCTTATGCATCATGAAAATAATGCTTTATGTGATAGCTATATTGTTGAATTCATTCATGATGCTACTGAAAATTATTATGAGAGAGTAACATATGCTTGTAGGTATTGCAATAATATCAAGCTTCCTCTCTATGTGTTGAAAATCTTGAAGCTATGCTTGTTTTGCCTTCCTATGCTAGTTGGTTATTTATCCCATAATTTGTTTGCTCACAAAATACCTATGCATAGGAAGTGGGTTAAACTTAAATGTTCTTGACATGTGTTTGATGATGCTCTCTTCATGTTTCAATTCTTTTGTTTTATGCGAGCATCATTGAAATCATCATGCCTAGCTTAAAAGGCATAAAAGAAAAGCGCTTGTTGGGAGACAACCCAACACTTTTACCTACTGATTTTGTGTGTTCACATGATTAATCTACTGTAGTAATCATGTTTTATTGTTTTGTTTCAATAAAGTACCATGTAAAGCCTTTGGGATCATATGGGGTGATAATTGATTTGATCTTGCTGAAAAACAGAAACTTTTAGGATCACGAAAATAATTCTAATTTTTAACAGAAGAGTTATTTTTGAGTAGATTATTTTTGCAGAAGATTAATATACAAATTTATCACGTGGTACAATTTTTCATAATTTTTAGAGTAGCATAAGTATGGTTGGAGTACAGATTACTACAGACTGTTCTGTTTTTGACAGATTCTGTTTTCAATGCATAGTTTGCTTGTTTTCTAGTTTGTATGGCATATATTGCTCAATATAAATTGTGTAAATGATATTATACAGTAGTCACTGTGTGATAAAAATTATTTATATTGTCTTGAAAGTACCAAAGTGAAATGGTTTGCTCTTTATCATACTAACCCATCTCATGAAGTTCCGTTAAGTTTTGTATGATTGGAGTTTTCAAGTTTTCGGCGAGATGTTGATATGAGGAGTATGAGGAGTGAAAAGGCCCTAATATTGGGGATGAAAAAGTAAACAACAAGGTAACATTCAATGAATATCCAAGCAACTAAGCTTGGGGATGCCCCGGAAGGCATCCCCTCTATCGTCTCCAACATTATCGGTAACCTTAGTTGGAGCTATGTTTTCATTCGTCACATGATATGTGTTTTTCTTGGAGCTTAATTTTACTAGGATTTGATTTTTTATTTAGAATAATGTTTTGACTCTTTTATTTCAATAAAAATGTCAAGGATAGCCCTCACCATGCTTATTTTGCAAGTATACATGTTGCTGTTCCAAAACAGAAAGTTTACCGCTGTTGTAAAAATTCCCTAGAAAAGTCAGAATGTGATAAAATGTTGACACTTTTTGAATAATAAGATATGATAAATTTTATAAATTTTGGTAAATGTTCATAAAATTTGTCATTTAAGAAGTATTGATACTCTTCATTCTTTACAGACTGTACTGTTTTGGCAGATTGCTGTTATGTTTGCATTGTTTGCGTATGTTTGCTTGTTTAATGGTTCTATTTGAAGATAGGAGTATTAAATATGTAGAGTCATTTAGTATTCAATGTTGAATAATAATTTTAGTGATTTTTACATTAGATAATGATAAGGTTTTTGCATTGGTTTATACTTACTTATCTCATGAGTTCTTGTTGAGTTTTGTGTGGATGAAGCTTTTTGAGATTTAGGAAAACCGTGATATGAGAAGAATTAAGGAGACACAAAATCTAAATATTGGGTATATCCAAGTATTACCAAGATAATATTAAATAATTCTCAAGCATCTAAGCTTGGGGATGCCCTGGTAGGCATCCCACCTTTCTTCTTCATCAATTATCGGTTAGTATCGGTTGAGCCTAAGTTTTTGCTTCTTCACATGAGTTGTGATATTTCTAGAATGTCATTTTATTTTTTTTTACTTTATATTTTAATAAAATACTTAGATCTGAAAGTTTTAAATAAAATAGAGTCCTCAAATAGTCGCCAAGGAGGCTAAGTAAGCGGCATTCACATCCCGTCAACAAAGCTCTTTTCTTTGGAATTGCTCTTGTGCTTCACTTATATCCTATGAGTAAATTTTTGAATAAATTGAATTTAATGAAGTTGAAATCATATCATGCATAGTGGTAGATTCACATTGGGTTTAGAAAGTGAGATCTTTTGAGGCTTGATAATCACAACATTGGTCATACAAGCAATTCACGAATAATTAGTATAAGGAGGAGAACTTTCACATGCAAATACATTATCCTGGAAATCTTTTTTGATTATCATCCCCCATCAAAATATTATATGCCAAAATTGTTGACGTTGGACAAGGAAGACAAAGTAATGATTTATGTTTGTTCATATTCACATAGAAGTTATATTGTCATAGATCCTTCAACATGTGGTGCTTGGCCCCCCCCCCCATCTTTGCTAGCAAAAAATTCCGCACCAAGTAGAGATACTAATTTTGCATCCAAAAACCCTTAAACCCAAATCTTATCTTCAAGAGTCCACCATACCTACCTAAGGATTGAGCAAGATCCTTCATGTAGGTTGTCATCGGTGCAATAAGGCAATAAAAAATGCTTCTAAAACTGTTAGATCATTTAGTGTAAGAGAAAATTAAGCGTTGTAAAAACTTGTGATGGCAAAGTAATAAAAGCGACGGAGTGCACTATAAAGGTAGCTATCATAAGGGGCAATATAACGTGACGTTCTTTTGCACTAAGCGGTTGAGAATACAAACAAATAAGCGCATGGCAACCTCTGCTTCCCTCTGCAAAGGGCCTATCTTTTAATTTATGTATTTAGTTTTATGCAAGGAGTCAAAGTTTTCTCTCTATTCCTTTTTATTTTTCTCCTTTGGCAAGCATCATGTGGTGAGGAAAGATCTAGGCACATATGTCCAGTTGAATATGGGTACCATGAGTTATTATTTTTGACATCACCCTTGAGGTGAATACGTTGGGAGGCAAAGCAATAAGCCCCTATCTTTCTATGTGTCCAGTTGAAACGTTTTTCCCATGTATATGCGGTGACTGTTAGAAATCATAGAAGACTATATGATGGTTGAGTATGTGGAGCTCTTACTTGAACTCTGTGGAATAAGTTGAATTGCAATTGCTTCGTGACTGAGAACATAGGTTGTTGGGGTTCAAGAGAATTCATTGTTTGAACGTTAACATGTGAATTGGTTGCTACTTTAACATGAGAAAACTTTATGAGAAAAGAATTGTTGTAATTATGCTAGGAAAAGTGATTGAAATTATCATTGATCAAACTTATACACTTTGCTAGCATTCAAACTTCATAAATTATTTCTTTTATCATTTATCTACTTGAGGACGAGTAGAAATTAAGCTTGGGGATGCTGATACGTCTCCAACGTATCTATTATTCATGAAGTATTCATGTTGTTGTTTTATCATTCTTGGATGTTTTACAATAGTTTTATAGCAAATTTATATCATTTTTTGGGACTAACCTATTGACCCAGTGCCAAGTGCTAGTTGCTATTTTTGCTTGTTTTTTGCATCGCGGGAAATCAATATCAAACGGAGTCCAAACACCAGAAAACTTTTTGGTGATTTTTTTGGACCAGAAGGAACCCAATGGGCCAGAACTGCACCTTGGGTGTGCCCCGAGCGGGGCACAACCCACTAGTGCGCGCCCGGGCCCCCTGGCACGCCCAAGTGGGTTGTGCCCACCTCGGTGGCCTCCCGCACCCCCTCTTTGCACTAGAAATTCCCAAATATTCTGAAACCCTTCGAGGTAGACCTAGATCAGAAGTTCGGCCTCCGCAAGGCTCTATAGCTACCGAAAACCAATCTAGACCCCATTCCGGCACCCTTCCGGAGGGGGCATCATCTCTGGTAGCCATCTTCATCATCCCGGTGGCCACCATGATGAGGAGGGAGTAGTCCACCATCGGGGCTGAGGGTTTGTACAAGTAGCTATGTGTTTAATCTCTCTCTCTCGTGCTCTATATCATGGGCTTTGTTAATATAGATGGATCATATGATGTTTCTCCCCTCTATACTCTTATTGTGATGAATTGAATCTTTACCCTTTGAAGGTTTGTTATGTCGGATTGAATGGTCAGATTTGGGAACACATGATGTATGTCTTGCGGTATGAATACTTGAGGTGACATTGGGGTATCTTATTGGTTCACTTGATATACGTTATGGCACACAACTTGTGGATTCCCGTGGTGATATTGGGGTAATCTTTGCATAGGGGTGGATGCACATTTTTATTATCTTTTCTACGATAGAAACTTTGGGGGTCCCTTGTAGTTCTTTGTGTGGATTGAGTATTATGAATATGAATTTGCTTTGGTGTTATTTTAGTATGAACTCTTGAGTAGATCGATAGAAAAGAATAGCTTGCGTTATTCTAGTACGAACTCTAGGATAGATCGAACGGAAAGAATAGCTTTGTGGTGGTTTCGTACCCTACAAACAATTTCTATCTTTTGTTCTCCACTAATAGGAACTCGGGAGTGATTCGTTATTGCACTTTGGCTGATAATCATATGATCCAACTATGTTAGCATTGTTGGGATATTGCACTAGCGAAAGTATGGACCCTAGGCCTTGCTTTCAAGCATTGCAATACCGTTTTTGTGCCCATTTACTATTTGCAACCTTGCTGTTTTTATTTATTCAGATTATAAAAATATATTTCTACCATCCATATTACAATTTTATCACCATCTCTTCGCTGACCTAGTGCACCTATACAATTTGCCATTGTATTGGGTGTGTTGTGGACACAAGCGATTTCTTGTATTTGGTTGCTGGGTCGTTTGAGATAGGCCATCTTCATCCTACACCTCTCACGGATTGATAAACCTTAGGTCATCCACTTGAGGGAAAATTGCTACTGTCCTACAAAACTCTGCGCTTAGAGGCCCAACACGTGTCTACAAGAATAAAGTTGCATAGTAGACATCCGTCTTCATAAGCAATCAAGTTGTATGCACACCCCACTTAGCTTTAGTTGATCTTTCATACACTTATAGCTCTTGTGCATCATTTGCATGGAAGTCCCTACTCCTTGAATTGACATCTATCGATGGGCATCTCCATATCCCGTTGATATGCCTAGTTGATGCGAGACTTTCTTCTCCACTTTTTACCCCTTTTATATCTACCACCATATTCTATTCCACTTTATGCTATGTGCATGGTTCACGCTCATGTATTGAATGAAGAACAAAAAGTTGATGCACATTGAAAAATTATGATCCAATTGCCTAACTTGGACACCGTGGTGCTTACCATTTGTATTAATGTGGTGAAGATGGACCCATGCCTTGCTAATATGATAAAATGAATGGGGGTAAACATTCTTTTAGGATCATATACTTTGAAAGAGTGATGATTTTGTTGCTTGTGCCTATAAATATTATTGTGTTGATGTTTTTTTAATTCATCGTGTCTCAATGAGCATACATGCAAAAGATTGCATATTGTGTAGCATGTCACATCAAAAATTCTGTTTTTACCATTTACCTACTCGAGGACGAGCATGAATTAAGCTTGGGGGTGCTGATACATCTCCAACGTATCTATAATTATTTTTTCATTCCATGTTATTACGTTATCATTCCAGGATACTTTTTTATTAATAAGTTACCAATTTATATTATTTTTGAGCACTAACCTATTGACCCAGTGCCCAGTGCCAATTGCAATTTTCTACGTGTTTTTTGACTTTTCAGGTTTATAGTACCAAACGCAGTCCAAGTGCCCTGAAACTTATTGATCATTTTTATGGAACAAAATACGACCTGGAAGATTTAGGAGAAGACTAGAGGATGCACGAGGGAGGCACAAACCAATAGGGCTCATCTTCATGACTTGTTCGTCCCTGGTGGCCCTCATACTCCCGTTCTCTGGCTTATAAATTCACATATATTCCAAAAACGCTAGAGGGCATCCCAAAAAACTTTTTCCCTTGTTGAAAGTCTCTATTCTGCTGCGATGCCATCTGGAGCTCCATTCCGGCACCCTATTGGAGGGGGATCTATCATGGAGGGCCTCTTCATCAACCTTGCTGCCCTCATGATGATGTGTGAGTAGTTCACCACAGACCTACGTGTTCGTAGTTAGTACTAGATGGCTATCTATCTCTTGTGATCTTCAATACAATGATCATTGCATCTTCACTTTGATCTATCTGATGTAATTCTTTTGTACGGTGTGTTTGTTGGGATCCGATGGATTGTGGGTTTAAGCTTCAAATTATTCATGAAAAATATTTGAGTCACCTTTGAATATTATGATTCTTATTTTCATGATCACTATAGCTTCGGAAATCTCTCTGATCTATTGAAACAGTTTGGCCAACTAGATCGATATTTCTTTAGTGAGAGGGGTGCGTTGTGGTGGGTGCAATCTGGCGGTGCTCTATGTCCTAGTGACGGGAAGGGACAAGACACGTGTTTGCATTGTTGCCACTAAGGATACAACGATGGGGTTAGTTCGTATTAATGAATTCTCCTTTTCTACATCATGTCAATGTTCTCCAAGCATTACTCTGTTTTACTTAATACTCTAGATGCATGTTGGATAGCGGTCGATGGGTGGAGTAATAGTAATAGGTGTAGGAAAGAGTCAACGTTTTTTGCTTATGGACGTGATGCCTATATATATATGATCATTGTCGTGAATATCACATAACTATGCACTTTTCTATCAATTGCCCAACAATAATTTGTTTACCCATCGTATATTGCCTACATGAGAGACGCCACTAGGGAAAACTATGGCCCTCAGGTCTATTCACTTACATATTTACAAAACCTACCATTACCTTGCTGCCATTATTTTATTTTATTTTATTTATCGATTTACAATTATATACACACTTCACTTGCTTGCAAATAACGAGATCAAGGGGATTGACAACCCTCTTGCCTCGTTGGGTGCAAGTGTTTGCTCTTTTGTGTGTAGTAGCTCAAGACAGTTGTGGATTGATATTCCTATTGGTTATTTAAACCTTGGTTCTTAACGAAGGGAAATACTTTTCTATATTATGCTGCAATTACATGTTCCTCTTCATGGAAAACCCAATGCAGATCACAAGTATCATAAGCCCCCGCCGTCGTTGATATTGTGTGCCATGAGCTGCTCACACAGGCTGTAACACGACTCTTTGGCAAGCTTCTTCACCTTGATAGCCACTTTGATTTCAAGCGGGTGATCAACTCCATCCCGGAGGAACTCTTTCGCAGCCTCGCCATTGGGAAAAAACTAGTATCAGAGATTTCCCATTCGGGCGATCTGGGTCGAGGACGAGCAGCGTCGAGAAAGTCAATGCCAATAGGCTGCGGCAAGCGGCAGTGACAAAATGTGGTGGCGTTTGGCTGTAGCCAACGGCGGTGCCAGGTGTCGAGGTAAGTGGTTTCCGTGGGGATAAGTTGTGACATGCAGACACAGAGGAGTGTATGTGCTACTAGGGATGAAGAGGGGAGGGGCGGGTGAGGGTTTTGGGATGTTTGGGTGTTGAGGGTTTTTTGTCCTAGAATAATGTGCTTCTGAGGCAATTGTTCGTAGACCTAACCCTGTGTGATAAATCATAAATATCACCCGCAGCTTAATGTGTTTCGGAGGAAACGGTTTACTAGACCCAACAGTGTGTGATCAATCGAAAATATCACTCTCACAAAAACTATCACTCCGATGTGATGGAGATACGGAAAGCGTTCGATCTGTGTATATATTACGGTTCAGACATGCAATCCGTCGGGATGTGTTCTGGCCAATCAAAACACAAGTGACACGGCACAATGTAAGTCATCGCACACGGTTCTAATCTGGGATTTTTTTTACCAACGCTAAACATTCACCCTAATATGCACCCTATGTGTTCAAATTATTTGCCAACTTCAACCTGAAGTTGTGTGTGTTGTTGGCAAATGGTTTCTATTATAAAACTCAATGGAAAGACTAAAATTAACACAGCCAATTCACGCTAATAAGTTGTGTGTGTTGTGGACAATCATAAGTTGGTCTAAGAGAGGCATAAAATAAAATTAACCAGACTGATTGTAGCTAAAGACTGCAATTACATTGCACTGTTAGTTCATTACAACAGTCTCATCAACATGTAGGTCAACCGATAAACATATATACTCAAGCATGGATACAATACACACAAACTAGACAAATTCAACCCAATATCTCCTCTTCATGCTTGACCTTTATGATTTTCCAGGAGCTCGGCGTACGTGGCCTGCGCCATCTGCGAGAATACTTATGGTTGAAGGAGACAACAACCCATCCTCTTGCATGCTCTAGAACACTAGAATACATGTTGTAAATTCCTATGGTTGCAGAACGGGCATCCATAGCCCCCATTCTTCAAGACACTCATGTTATGCTTTCCATCCTTAAGCTCCCTAAGGGTTTGCCTCTTGAACCTCTCTTGGATGTCTTCATCATCGCTTTCGACATCGGCAGATAGCACATATACAAATAGTAAAAAAATATGACACAATATATTTAATAATCTGAATTCAGCCAGTAAATGTACTAAGTTGAGAGCACACAACATAGTGCGGCATATTTAATTCAGGCATGCCTTAAATGCATGAAGTGATAATTATCACAAAAATATAAGAAAATGGAAGTACAAACCAGTACATGTAAGAAAAATGGCACTCATCTATATAGGACATTCAAATGGATTGTAAGATCTCGCTCCGAATTATTAGCATAATCACTTATCCTAATCGATTGGATTATTTGCAAAATCATTTGTAAAGACAATATGTAACCAGAGAAAACCTATGTACAATGTATTTACCAAAAATGGGTATAGACGAACAACCGGTTCTCCATTGGAGTCATTGTCAAGTAGGACGGCGGCGATGACGTCAAGGCCGCGTTGTTGTCCGCGCGACACATCATCTGATGAGGATATGTACCTAGGGTAGGGTCCTAGGCAAGGCCCACATACCCTACCTAAGGACACCACATGGGAGGACTTGAAGATCAAGGATGAACTTCTGAGTGGATCCCTGGAGACATTCAAAGTCACTCGACAGTAATCCACTTGGAGACTCCCGCTCTCACTCGGTAGTCGGTGTCACTCGGAAGACCTCGCTTTCACTCGATGCCAGAAAACCAGGAGCCATCATCAAGAGCCCAACGGGCAGACGCTGGTTCAATGCACATTAGTAGCTTTTATTACGTACGTTACCTATAACGGTCGACTTTAAACCCCACGACCAGGACCTTAGATGTGGGATAATTATGAGGGGCAGCGAACTCTTTATAAGCCGCCCCTCTCCTCCTGCACAAGGGTTGGGAACCATTGTAAGCTCAATATTCCACATGACATAAGCTCCCGAGCACTGAGACATAGGGCTATTACCTCCACAAGAGGGGCATGAACTCATACATCCGTGTGTACACCCTCGCCATAGCTAGGACTCTGCCCTCTCCCTTCGTACCCCTACCATCTATTGTCAGGCTCGTTCCCACGACAGTTGGCGCCCATCATGGGGCAGGCATCTAAGCGACTTCCGGCGAGGTTGCATTCTTCATCCTTCGACATGTCTTCTAGCGGTGTTTTTGCTCTGCGCCACGAGATCCATTTTGGAACCCTCACCTTCACCATCGACGATTCGGTATGGCTCCAGGAAGCGCCTCTCGATGTCGAGGCGCTCCCGGTCCGCGGGGTCGCGCACTTCCGTTCGAGTCCCTGTGGCATGTTGCTGCGACAGCCATAGACTATATTTGTTGGCTCCTCTCGCCGTTCGCAGTCGCAAGCGGTCTAGCAGCTCATGACTCCACCGTTTGGTCGAGCACGCAGCAGCGCGTCAAACTTCTCCACAGATTGTAGCGCTCGAGCCCGTCGAGTCCCTTCACGGTGTGTTCGAGTCGGATATCGATCCGTCCGACGTGCCTTCCGAGTGTGAAAGCTGCAATCCTGCAGTAGAGGTCTTGATGGAGGGCTCTCATCAGAGTTCACCGCCTGGCTTCGGTCGTGGCAAGCGCGAGGCTGGAGGTTCGTCGAAAGAGCAGCCGTGCCGCGACGAGGAGGTTCTTCATACTCCCATCGTTGGTGCGATTGCCGAGGCCCAATCTTTGGAGGCCACACACATTCGTCTGGAAGAGCTCCAGGCAGAGATTGACGAGCGCGCTCGCCAGCGCCCGCCATGGCCCAGTCGACGTCATCGACAATTGTTACAACTGGTTCTGACGATGACGTTGAGGTATACCGAACTCCTGTGTTAAATGTAGCTGTTGCTGCTAGGATAGAACACTCCATTCAGCCGTCCCGGCCAGAGGCTAGAAGAGCGCTACTGCAGATCAGAGCACTGTTGGATGCAGCACAGCGTCAGAATTCAGTAGTTTCTCAGTCCTGTAACAGGATACATGGCAATTCGCCCGAAGCATAGACCATTCAGTCGACACACAACCCTGGATCGCCCTTGCGTCGTCGAAGCGACGGTTTCTGTAAAGAGCAAGACAGAGGACAACATCACTGTGAGGACCACCGTCGAGTGCCCGCTCCTTCGTGGAGTGGTCTGTACGTGCCCTGGCGCCAGGATGAAAGGCACTCCATCGGTGATGAGAGGGACGTGGACTTTGATGCCCACAGCTACCTTGTCTAGAAGCGGATTGACAAGAGCAGATCCTATAGAGATGGACACAACAGAGATGTGCCAAGTGGAAGTTCAGCTCTGGTGTCTAGTCCTGAGTGTTTCAGCACAGCTATACGTTCTGCAGAGATTCCCCCCAACTTGAAAATGGTGACGGGGATTGGAAAGTTTTCTAGTGAAACAAAGACAGAGACTTGGTTAGATGATTACCGAGTGGCTATGCAGATTGGCGGCGGAAATGACAATGTTGCAATGAAGCACCTGCCCCTCATGTTGGATGGTAGCTCGAGCTTGGTTGAATAGTTTGGCTCCTTCCAGCATACATTGTTGGGAAGATCATGCCCGAGTATTTGTCCGGACCTTTGAGGGCACTTGCAAGCGCCCGGCAGGTCTGGTCGACTTACAACACTGTATCCAGAAGCCTAATGAAACCTGAAGGGATTATATTCAGCGATGGTCCACCTTGCATCATACGGTGGAGAATGTGTCGGAACACCAGGCTATTTGTGCTTTCAAGGCCGGTGTGAGATACAGGGAGTTGTACCTGAAGTTCAGGCGCACTGGTGATATTTCACTCGGCAAGATGATGGAAATTGCCACACAGTATGCCAATGGCAAGGAAGAAGACCACCTCCATAGCGGCAAAGGAAGAGCTGTCGCCAACGAGTCTAGCGGCGGCAACAATCGGAAACAGAAGCGGAAGGCTGAAGACCAGGCTCCGACAGAGGCAGCGGCGCTGGCGACTCAGTCGAAGAACAAGGGCAAAGCAAAGGCTCAGTATGCCCCCAAGAAGTGGAAAAGTCAGTCAGGAACTGATATCATGGATCAGCCGTGTGTGATTCACACAAGGAATGACGCAGAAGGCAACCTAATTTTGCCCGAGCACACCACTCGACAGTGTCAAACCCTTATCCAGCAATTCAAGGGAGACCAGTCGAGTGAGAAATCTCCTGAAAAGGGAGATGAAGATGAGGAAAAGGAAACATTCCCGGATGTCACTTCTACACTGGTGATCTTTGCTCATGTCGAGAGCAAGAGTCATCTGAAACTCATCAATAGAGAAATCAACATGGCTGTGCCAGACACCCCCACCTACCTCAAATGGTCCCAATATGCTATCACATTCGACCAAACAGACCATCTTGCTCATGTGGCCACTCCCGGTCGACAGGCTCTGCTAGTTGATCCGGTGGTGCAGGGGACTCGACTCAGAAAGGTCCTCATGGACGGCGGCAGCAGCCTAAACATTCTTTATGCAGATACCCTGAAAGGGATGGGCATTCCGATGTCCTGTCTGAGTGAGAGCTGCATGCAGTTTCACGGGGTCATTCCAGGAAAGAAGGCCAAGTCACTTGGCCAGATAGCATTGGATGTGACATTCGGGAATGACAAAAATTTCCGAAAAGAAAAGTTAACATTTGAAGTCGTGGATTTTAAGAGTTCTTACCACGCCATTTTGGGTCGACCCGCTTATGCACGTTTCATGGCCCGACCATGTTACGTGTATCTCATGTTGAAAATGCCAGGCCCTAAGGGCGTGATCACGGTCACTAGAAATCGACAGAGGACCGAAGAGTGTCTCCAGTAAGGCTCCAAGTTCGTCGATCAACAGATGGCCATGGTCGAGCTGGAGGAATACAAGAAAACCACTGACCCTGCCGATTTGCTCCGCGCAAAGAAGCCGGCTTCCGAGTCGGCATTTCAGTTGGCAAGGGACGTGAAGAACGTGCACATCGACCCGACGGATCCAACTGCGGGCCCGACGAATATCTCAACAACACTCGATAGTAAATAGGAAGTCAAGCTCATCCAGTTCCTCTGTGAGAACTGGGATATCTTTGCATGGAAGCCTTGTGACATTCCAGGGATTCCCAGGGAGCTGGCTGAGCACTGTCTGCGAGTGGATCCGAAAGCCAAGCCCGTTAGGGAACATTTGTGTCGATCAGCGGCGGAGAAGCGCAAGGCAATTGGAGAAGAAGTGGCCCATCTCTTGCAAGCCATGTTCATTCGAGACATTTACCACTCCGAGTGGCTCTCGAATGTCGTGATGGTGCCAAAGAAAGATAAGTTATTGCGCATGTGCATTGACTTCAAACATCTCAATAAGGTGTGTCTAAAAGACCATTTTCCGCTCCCTCGCATAGATCAAATTGTTGACTCGACAGCGGGGTGCGAGCGTTTATCATTTTTGGATGCTTATTCTGTGTACCATCAGATCCATCTGTATGGCTCGGACGAAATAAAGACAACCTTCGTCACCCCATTCAGGTGCTTTTGCTACATCACCATGCCTTTTGGTCTTAAGAATGTCGGAGCTACTTTTATGCGCATGATCCAGAAATGTTTACTTGACCAGATCCCTTGGAATGTCGAGGCATACATGGACGATATAGTGGTCAAGTCCTGCAAAGGTTCCGACCTGCTGGCTGACTTGGTCGAGACATTCGCCAATCTGAGGCGATTCGACATAAAGCTGAATCCGGCCAATTGTACCTTCGGTGTCCCTGGCGGCAAGTTGCTTGGTTTTCTCGTTTCCGAGCGAGGAATTGATGTCAATCCCGAGAAGATCAGCGCCCGTATGAAGACTCCCGTTCGAGTGCACGACGTTCAGAAGCTCACGGGTTGCTTGGCAGCATTGAGTCTATTCATTTCTTATCTTGGTGACAAGGGTTTGCCCTTATATCAGTTCATGAAGAAGTCCAACACGTTCGACTGGACTCCCGAAGCCGAAGCAGCGTTTGTTGAGCTCAAAGCCCTACTCTCCACCCAACCGGTGCTTGCCGCTCCTGCCAACAAAGAGCCCTTGCTCCTATACATCGCGGCCACAAATCAGGTCGTCAGTACAGTGCTGACTGTCGAGCGAGAAGAGGAGGGTAAAACCTATAATGTCCAGCAGCCAGTTTATTATGTCTCGGAAGTATTGTCCCCCTCAAAGCAATGATATCCACACTATCAGAAGCTGGTGTATGGTATTTACCTGTCAGCGAAGAAGGTGGCGCATTATTTCCAGGACCATTCGATTTCAGTCGTCAGTGATGCTCCTTTGTCCGAGAATTTCAATAATCGCGACACATCAGGTCGAGTGGCTAAATGAGCAATTGAGCTTGGACACTTTGACATCAGATTCGAGGCCAAGAAAGCAATCAAGTCCCAAGCATTGGCAGATTTCATGGCTGAGTGGACTGAACAGCAACTGCCCATCCAAGTTCACTCGGTGCATTCGACAATGTTCTTCGACGGCTCCAAAATATTGAATGGGTCCGGTGCCTAGTGTTGTCTTGATATCCCCAGAGGTGACAAGCTCAGCTATGTATTGCAAATTCACTTTGATTCCTCCAACAATGAGGCAGAGTATGAAGCACTTTTGTATGGGTTATGCATGGCTATCTCACTCGGCGTCAAGCGCCTGATGGTTTATGGCAACTCAGATTTGGTGGTGAATCAAGTGATGAAAGAGTAGGATGTTAAAAACCCCGCTATGACCGGATGCTGCAATACAGTCTGGAAGTTGGATAAGAAATTTGATGGCCTGGAACTTCATCATGTTCCCCGACTGAAAAATCAAGCGGCTGGTGAGCTGTCCAAGATTGGTTCCACTCGACGGCCTGTCCCCAGCGGTGTGTTCCTGGAGCACTTGCACACTCCTTCGGTTCAAGAGGATCCCTTCACCGAAGAGCCCCCACAAGCTTTGAGCTCCTCTGACTCGACTGAAGTCGATATTCCTGTTGTGATTGACCTGGTCATGGAGATTCTGGTTATCATTCCCGACTGGACTATGCCATATATTGCCTATATCCTTAGACAAGAACTCCCTGAAGATGAAGCAGAGGCTCGACAGATTGTGCGCAGGTCCAAGACTTTCACTGTGATGTGAGATCAGCTATTCAGAGAGAGTGTGACTAGTGTCACCCAGCGCTGCATTTCCCTCGAGGAAGGTCGGATGATTCTAGACGAAATCCACTCAGGAACTTGTGTCCACCATGCGTCTTCAAGGGCGATCGTCTCATGCATACTGAGATGGTTTTTACTGGCCACGAGCTAATGAGATGGCTAAGGACATCGTTGATCACTGCGAGGGCTGCCAGTTCTGTGCGAATCTGTCGCACAAGCCGACGTCTGCGCTGAAGACAATTCCTCTCGTCTGGCCGTTTGTGGTTTGGGGACTCGACATGGTTGGTCCCTTCCGACCTGGAAAAGGAGGATTCACCCACCTGTTGGTAGCAGTCGACAAATTCACCAAGTGTATTGAAGCCATGTCCATCAAGAAGTTGAATTCCCGTACAGTGGTCACGTTCATGAGGGAGATCATTATCCGATACGACATTCTGCACGGCATCATCATGGACAATGACACTAATTTTGACTCGGAAGAATTCAGGAGATTCTGTAACTCCCAAGACACCCGAGAGGATTATGCTTTTGTTGCACATCCTCAAACCAATGGGCAAGTTGAGCGGGCTAATGGTCTCATTCTGCAAGGTCTGAAGCCTCATCTCATGCACGATTTGGATCATGCCGCCAGTGCGTGGGTAACTGAGCTGTCGTTTGTTTTGTGAGGATTGAGGACAATGCCTAATCGGTCGACTGGACGAGCTCCTTTCTTCCTTGTCTATGGTGTTGAAGCCATGTTGCCGAGTGACTTGGCCCACAATTCTCCTAGAGTGGAGCTATATTCTAAGGCTGAAGCTGAACAGGCCAGACAGGATGGGGTAGATCTTCTGGAGGAGGAGCGTGAGATGGCTCTGATCCTGACCCCTGCCTATCAGCAAGACCTGCGGCGCTTCTATGCAAGGAATGTCAAGAGTCGAGTGTTCCATGAGGGAGATTTGGTGCTCCGGGTGAATCAACACCGACCTCACAAGCTTGCTCCTACATGGGAAGGCCCTTTTGTTGTCACTAAGGTGCTAAACAATGGAGCCTATCACCTGTATAATCTCATGAAACAAATAGATGAGCCATGAGGCTGGAATGTAGATCTGCTCCGGCGTTTTTACACTTGACACAAGAGTTTTCTGATGTAATAAGAATACTTCATCAATGCAATTCACGCTTGTGCGATATACACTTCGTCGATTCCAACCGTCAGTTACATTCTTGGGGATACTCCGAGTGATGAGGAATCCTCACACTCGGGGGCTTAGCTGCGAAACATGTTTCACCTAAGTTAAAAACCCTGTCGGGTGGATAGCAGTCCATTCACTTGACGGCCTATTTGCGAATCCGTCTTCACTTAGGTTCAAAAAAATAATACTCCGAGTGATGATCAATCCTCACACTCGGGGGCTTAGCTGCGAAACACGTTTCGCCTAAGTTAAAAACCTCGTCGAGTGGATAGTAATCCATTCACTCGACAACTTAGCTACAAATCGGCATTCGCCTAAGTTCAGAAATACTTTGGGTGATGAGCAATCCTCACGCTCGGGGACTTAGCTACGAAACATATTTTGTCTAAGTTGAAAACCTCGTCGGCTGGATAGTAATCCACTCACTCAACAACTTAGCTGCGAATTGACATTCGCCTAAGATCAAAAATACTTCGAGCGATGAGTAATCCTCACACTCGGAGGCTTAGCTGCGAAAGCATTTTGCCTAAGTGAAAAAAAATCGGTCGAACAAATGGTTGAAAGACAAAGCACGAGTAAAATCCGAAAGGTAAAACCGCGAATAAACGTCTTGTGCAGAAGAAAATGTGCTCAAGCCTAAGGCCTGAATGATGTTTTAGGGGATACAGTTCCACTGGGCATACTAAGGCAAATTTAACTGTTTTTTCCAAAGACCCAAGTTTTTTAAGCAGGGGATGGACTGGCGGGCTTGAGGAAAGTGTCCAGGTTGATGCTGTCAGCGATTCTGGTAGCTGCCTCGATGAAGGTTTCCATGAAGTCCTCGAACTGGAGTTTCTTCGTGTTTACCACGTGGAGCTCCTTCAGCTTCTCCTCCCTCACGTCCCTACAGTGCACCCTGACGAGTGACAAGGCCACATCGGCCCCGCAGCAAGCAGCAGATTTTTTCCAAGCTTGCACTCGACTGGGAAGTTCATTCAGGCGAGCCATTATGGAGTTGAGGTCGAGCTGAAGAGTGTCCTCAAGCCATAGCTCCTTATTGATTCTTTCCATGGAAGATTTCAGTCGAGTGATGTAGGCCTGGGCACCCTAGAGCCGAAAGTTGAGCCGCAGCATGTTCATCGCCACCGCATCAGCAACCAGCGACTTGGTAGGGTCAAGCATGGGCTCAATCTCTTTTGTTTCCTTTTCAAAGTCCTGGTGGAATTCTGCTAAAGAAGGAGAAATAGGAAGAGAATCGGTGAACTGCGACCCTCAATTTTTTTGCAAATGTCAGTCGACAAGAAATACTCACCATCGAGCAGAAGATACATCTTCCTCGAGAATTGGCCCAGATGCTTCTCCAGGCCATTACCCCTCTTGGTTAATTACTCGGCCTTCTTGACAAGGTCTGCACGCTCCTGCTTCGACTTGGTGTTCTCGTCCTCCAGGTCCTTGGTGGCCGCCAGCTTTCGTTCCGCGGCTTCAGTCTTCTCCTTGGCTGCTCGTTGAGCGTCAGCAAGCACCTTGTCCTTCTCCTCCAGCACCTTCTTCATGGAAACTAAAGAAATAACATTGTTGAGTCACGCTCGGAGTCGACGGTTTTCATTGTGTACGTTTATGTTCGAGTGAGAGCACTCGATTCAAAACATGGAGAGTGAAGAGGAGAATGCAGAAAATCAGCAGTAATTACCTCCCAAAGTCTTCATCTCAGCATGCACTCACTCCAGAGCGTTGTTGGAGACAGCCAGATCGACTAGCAACCGGTTCCTTTCATCCTTCACGTCCTTATACTCCGCCCCAAGTTCACAAGCCCTCTAGAATCAACATAAAACAGAAATTCAATCGGCGAGTGACGCTTGGGACAGTTGGCTGGATATCGAACACCGGCGAGTGGCTATCTTAGGAGAATTCAAGTAGAAAGTCCACTCGACATGTCAAGTGGCTCTGGCGCTCCGCGCACCATAAACAAATTCAAAAGCTGTCTCTATTAAGACCCCTGCCGATGCCAGCACTTTACAGTGGTCTCGGGGACTACACCCAGTGGGTGCGCTAAGAGAGCCCCCACTAAGACCGTTAACTCTCGACCCGTCGAGTAACCCGTCAGAAAAAATATACACTCGACAAGGTCAGCCCTGTCACGACACTCGTCCCGTCTAATGATGCACCTCCCTACTCTATGAAGTGCAGTCTATCCTTATGTAGCATCATATCATGGTTTGCCAATAATATCCATGAAACCTGCAAGGTAGCGACGAAGTGGTGTGATTCAAGACGAAGTGTATCCTGTATACAACAGACTCTAAGACCCCTGCCGATGCAAGCACTAACAGCGGTCTCGGGGACTACACCTAGTGGGTGCGCTAAGAGCGCCCCCACTGAGACGGATAACTCTCGATCGTCGAGCAACTCGTCAGAAAATACACTCGACATGTCGAGTGACCCTAGTACCACGCGTACTATCAATCCCAGTCCTACTCGACTATGATCCGGTCTATTCAAGTGGAGAAACTTCAAACATTCTACAGCAATCACCTAGTGGGTGTACAACAACCAAGAGAAGACAGGAATTCAATCGACAATGGACTTACAATCGAACTTACTCGGACATTGGTATGGAGCGCTGTGCTGACGTCCTAAGCCAGTGTGCTAGCCTCGAGCGCCTCCTTGGTCCTCAGCATGATCTGCTCCACCTGGATCATGGCCTCCTTCGCTGCTCCGGACTGATCCTCCGGGGTGCGATCAGAGAGAAGGTCGTCATAGCTGGGGTCGTCCTGGTCGCTGGGGCAGCTGAGGCAGTCTGAAGGAGTCCGGTTGGATTCGACGTCACGACGCTCGAAACAGCTGGAGGAGCGTGCGACAGAGGTGCTGTGCGTTCAGCCCTGAGTCATGCCGAGTCGCCTCTCCCCTGGGAAGACTCTGCAGTCGAGCGCTGAGGCGGCTGTGCAGATGATGCCCTCCGGGTACGAGCACGCGAAGTGTCCAATTGCTCCTCGTCGTCCTCCACCTGAATGACCTCTGCAATGACAACCGACGGTTTTAACATCTACATGTGTCGAGTCCCATCCGGACGAACCAACAACTTTCTTACCTCTATGAGAAGTGGCTGCATCAACAGTGTCAACATCCATCGCGTCTTCTCCATCTCGATGAGGTGAGGTCACAGATGTAGCAGCTCTGACAGATTGAGTGGCATTCGGTCAGATACAACTCCAGACTTCAGTCGACAGAACAAGTACGGAAATAGACACTTACGTGGAGACGACATGTATGGCCACCCTCATGCAAGGAAGAGCTTTGTGAGGGTTGGAGACAGCTTGTTTGGATTGCTTGGCCAGCCTTTCACTCGACTCAACAGTTGAAGGGCGACTCCGTTTCGGGTTCTTCTCGCCAGGGCCCGGAGCTTTGTCCTCAGCAACTACTGGATCCTGGCAGGCCTTGGTATGACATTCGCATCAGGGAGGTGACATGACCTCTTATTCTTTGCCAGAGTCCTCGTATTCATCCTCGATGTCAGAAGAACCGTCACCGTCCACACTTCCACCCTCGCTCACCATGCCATGTTCCACATACTTCCCGTTGGGAACGGGCGAGTGCATGTTCGTCCATTCCTGCATGATTCAACGGAGTAAGTCAGTTTATAAGTCAAAGTATCACTCGACAGTACAACATCATTTGACACCTCACAACTCACCAGATTCTTCGGCCGGTTTTCGGCCGAGTAAGGTTGGACCATCTTGGCTCCCAGAGGATTGTCGCTAGCTCCAGTGATGCTACGAAGCCACTACTCGACAGTTTTCTGTGGAACCTCCTCTAGATGCGTCCTGGTCGTGTCCTCTGGGCCCGCGTAATGCCACATGGTGTGGTCTCTAGCCTGGAGCGGCTGGATACGTCGACCGAGAAACGGCTCAAGCAAATCCATTCCTGTCACTCCACCCTGGATCAATTGCACCACCGCTTCGACCAGGATACCCACTTGGACATACTCCTCTTCAGTCACCCTCAAAGATTGGGGAACAGCAGGACGGTCGGGTGTACAGTGGGGAAGGCCAGTCGACATATTGGGTGACGCAACATCCTTGCAATAGAACCAAGTCGACTACCAGCCTCTGACAGACTCGGGAAAAGTCATGGCAGGGAAGGAACTACAGGCTCTTTTCTGAACCCCTAAGCCTCCACACAATTTGAGCACATTATTCTTCCCATCGGCAAGGAGAGCTTTCTTCACGGTTTGGGATCTGACTGTGAAGAGGTGCTTGAACAACCCCCAATGGGGAGAGCAGCCCAGGAAACATTCGCACAAAGTGACGAATGCAGACAGATAGGCGATGCTATTTGGCGAGAGGTGGTGTAGTTGAGCACCAAAAAAGTTCAAAAGTCCCCTAAAGAATGCGTGGGGAGGCATGGAAAAACCTCTTTCGACATGGGAGAGAAGAAGAATCCTCTCCCCGTCGCGTGGCTCCGGCTCGCGCTCCTCCCCCGTTAACCTCCAATCGCCATCCACCATGAGCCCGTCGGAGACGAGGCCCTCCATGTCCTCGCGAGTGACTACAGAGGGGAGAAAATCCCCCTACATCCAACCCACCGGCGCGGTGAACTGGACGGTCGAGGGCTACTTGCCCTTGGGCTTCGTTGCTCCCATGTTCGCCTGCTCCAGCTTCTCCGTCGTGTTCTTCATCGTCAGCACGACGGCTCTCGTTGAGGAAGATCGGAGTTGGGCACTGGGAGCAGAGGAGGCGGAGGAAAAGAGAGCAAGAACTGGCAGAGGTACGGTGCGAACCGCAGCACAGAAACCTTTATACGTTGCCGAGTGTCTCACTGACCAGTGGACCCGCGAGGTTACCACGCACACCAACAGCTGACGGCACCCTGTACGTGGCGATATGACTGGCGCGAAAATCAAGGCGTCGTACCTCCACTTGCCCTGATTGCGGCGTCATCGTCGCACACGCGCTTCCCTAAATTTTCGTATCCCGGAAAATCCGGGTCTGTCAAACCGACCCGTCACCTCCCAAGATACTGTTAGTTCACTCGGAGAAAGACAAATGCCGAATATCCACTCGCGCACTTTAAAGGCTGAATGGATCTGGGCGAGCGGAGAAGAATTCAATGGACGCAAGTTTCGTTGAAGCCCCGGATATCATTTGGAAGATTTTGCATGTCGATCCTGAATGAACGCTAATACTCAGCGTTCAATCGTCACAAGTTCCATGGAAATCCCAAATATCATTCGGAGGATTTGATGCACTAACCCATGGTCTACGTTGATACCTCCTTCCACCACTCAAACTCCGATCCATTCGGGGACTAATGACGAGGATATGTACCTAGGGTAGGGTCCTAGGCAAGGCCCACATACCCTACCTAAGGACACCACATGGGAGGACTTGAAGATCAAGCATGAACTTCCGAGTGGATCCCTGGAGACATTCAAAGTCACTCGACAGTAATCCACTCGGAGACTTCCGCTCTCACTCGGCAGTCGCGCGTCACTCGGAAGACCTCGCTTTCAGTCGATGCCAGAAAACCAGGAGCCATCATCAAGAGCCTAACCGGCAGACGCTGGTTCAATGGTCATTAGTAGCTTTTCTTACGTACGTTACCTATAACGACAAACTTTAAACCCCACGACCAGGCCCTTAGATGCGGGATAACTATGAGGGGCAGCAAACTCTTTATAAGCCGCCCTCCCCTCCTACAGAAGGGTTGGGAACCATTGTAATCTCAATATTCCGCACGACATAAGCTCCCAAGCACTGAGAAGTAGGACTATTACCTCCACGAGAGGGGCCTGAACTCATACATCCGTGTGTACACCCTTGCCTTTGCGAGGACTCTGGCCTCTCCCTTCGTACCCCTACCATCTACTGTCAGGCTCGTTCCCACGACATCATCTGCGGTGATGGCAATCTCTATGCCCATCTTCATGGTGTTCCTGGGAGCTTCGCCAACCCCGACGTGGTCACTCCCTCCCATGGTGCACTTAGGGGAGGCTAATGATGACGACTGAGAACGGCAGTGAGGATGCATGGGGGAGATGATTGTGTACGCGTAGCAAGAATGGGGAGTGCGTCCGCCCATTAAAACCAGTGGCCCGGGCATCGTTAATAGAGAGTAGTTGGGAGGTAGGTGGGTGGCGGTTTAAGGGATGTCTCGCCCCCTAGTGAGCTTGCGTAGCGGACTGCTGGCATGCGAATCGTCAATTCACACGCTTGACGGCATGTCTCCCTATGAGACTACGTAGCGAACGCGCCTCTCATATATTCACACACCTGCTCACTCACCTCCCGGCTAGCCTGCGTGGTGGCTTGCTAGCATGTGTCCTATTTGTAACATCCCAAAATTTCATTTTGGAATGTTATGAAATATAGCTATGCATCATCATCACTTTGTTTGAATGTAATGAATTTATTGAAGTGCTTCTTTTGAAATTCTGAAAGACCATTTCTATTTTCCCATGTATTTGTTTGACCTATTTGAAAACCTTTGGAAATGTTCAAAGAAAGAGGGGAGTAACATGACACTCCACACCAGGGGCATCTTGGTGAAATATTTGAACAATAAAACCAGGGGGTTATTTGAAAGTTTATCTGAAAAGGATTTAAAATCAATTAGGCATTTTTCTGAAAATAAATTTTAAAAATATATTCAATATGACAGAGGAAAAATGTTCATTAAATAGCATTAAATCTCCTGATCATTTTGATATATATATATATATTTCCTATGTTTCGAAATATTTCGAATGCATTACAAGAGTTTTTACTGCTTTGGAAATAGAAAAGGAAACGTTTTAAACAGAAACTGGCCGGCCCACAGTCTAATTCCCGAAACTACTCCGGGCCGGCCACCGATGCGCTAACCACGCCTCTCACCCTCACTGACGCGCGGGACCCGCCGTCCGACCGCGGCGTCAGCGCGCTCATCCCCTTCCCTGCGCCCGACCACCGTCGCCGGAGATCCCTATTCGCCGATCTCGCCCCTCGTGCCCTCCCCGACCACCGCACCGCCCCTATATAAACCCCAACCCTCTCCTATCTTCGTTCCACACCCGAAACCCCCTTTCCCCTCATCGGAACGCTGCCCCAGACCTCGCCGGAGTTCGGCACCCAACCAGACCTCCTCGAGCTCGTGCTCGTCGCCACACTCACCCCCATCCCCCTCTGACGCCACCAAACTTTGTCGGAGCCTCGCCGCCACCGTTTGAAGCCTTTGGACGCCGCCCTCGACCACCGCACCGCCGTCCCCGAGCACATTCGACCTCCGGCCGTCGTCGACTTCGCCGGAGACCTCGACCCCCTCTCTATAAGTCACCGCACCTCGCCGTACCCGTCCGATCACAATCCAACGCGCGAGATTAGATCATTTTAAACCCGAAACCAGTACGCGTTAGTTGTCGGTTGTCCGCTCGCTAGCTCTCGCACGCACACCCTCGCGTCCAATCACAACATGCCACGTAGACACTGTCCGATTGATAGAAAGTTTTTCTTTTTCTTTTCTGTTTTAGAAAACAGAATGTATTCTGTTTTTGTTTTCATCATATCTTTTAAAATATATGGTGTTTTTAGTTGATTCTTTTTGCATTAGTTCACAAATTTGTTGTAGTTTGTGTCTGTATGCTTAGACTTCAAATTGAACTTTAAAATTTTGAATCTAATCAATTTTTTTAAATTACTAAAATCTGTATAACTAGAGTTTAAAAATATATTTTTGAGTGAATCTTTTTGCCACAGTTTTGTATTAGTTAGACCTATCATTCTACATAGTTTGAGAATTTTTAGGATGAATTTGGTTACTGTTTTTAACAAAAACAGAATCCATTTAGTCCTTAATAGATTTTAATTAAATAGATTTTAATTTAATTTGAACCTGAATTAGTTTAACTTTTGTTTTTAGATTTCATTTGGTTATGTTGATTCAACATTAGGTGTAATATTTTTTGTTAATAAAATATTTTTTTCAAATTGTTTTGTGCTCTAGTTGAATAGGTACATCTTGTTTTCACCATTTATATTGTTTAGAAAAAAGTTTTGTAGTAACTCTTTTTGCACAATATTTTTATAATGAAATACTTTCTGTTTTCAAATAAAATTTTATATTTACTTTTCTTTTATCTAAATGCCTAGTTGTTCAAAACAATAATTTTTGACTTGTTATGTCTCAGTAGAGTTTTACTCCCAAAATTTTTAAAGTCTTACACTTTAAGTGTTTCTTCTTTTTGATTTTGCTATTGTTTGTTGAAGCATTTGCTTACCTTGATGTTGAATGAATTGTATTGTGTTTATGCTTATGGTGTGCTCTTGTTTGATTCGTTAGATCATCCGGAGTGCGAAGCTTGTTATCTAGAGTCACTTGATTACGAGGATCGTCAGCAAGGCAAGTCACTTTGACCATGTATACCTATGTTTTATTGTATTAGTTCTTCCATCTCCCCAATTGCATGCAAAGTAGGTAAATTGGAAACTTGGTTACTTGTTGTAGTATCATGTGGTAGGTACCCCTCAACCCTTTGACACATTGGCCCCGGGAAACGTTGATTCAAATTTTGCTATGCTATTAGTAGACGGGGTTGGTTGTGTGATTCATGAGAGTTGTGAGTTAATAATTTCAAGACCTACATGATGATCAAGTCTTCAAGACTCCGAGTTTTCAACATACCTCTGGGTGGATGATGGTTGAACGGCGCCCTGGAGAAACCAGTGGTTACCCTAGATGATGCTGGAGAAGTGCCAATATTCGTGCGGAAAGGTCCACCCAGGCACAAAGAGATGGATGGATGCTTCAAGACTCAAGGCTTACCTGCACAGCCACAAGCCATTATGGGCTCTGGCTTGGTTGGATATCGTAGTGACCCTGGACAGGCGGTGCTACGAGATGTAGAAGAATGGTAGGAAAGGATGGGCACCGACAGAGTCTCGGGGAAACCCTTTAGAAGTCCATGTTTTGGTCATCCGTTTCTCAAACACCCTGAAGTGCGAGAAATCCAACGGAGGCGATCAAATCTTGTGGGGAACGTTTGCAAAACTCTGCAGAGTACCCAAACCTAATCGATTAGCCGCGTCCACGGTCATGGACAGTTTGAGCCAAAGGAACTGAAACTATCTGGAACTCTCAACACAGTTAATTACATTGATGTGGTTATTAATGTCAACTTGGGCATGAGAATTAGTTGGTGGAACCATCTCATTAATCAACCAACATTTTAGTAATTATGCTTTTGCCCTCTCTTGTTGTAGGAAAATTTTGGCTTTATGCAAAAACTTACTACCCCCACCTGCCATATATGCATATAGAATAGATGATTATTTTACCCCCTCTCTTGTGGACATTGCCGGCATATTCAATATGCTGACCTATACGGCTGCAATATATCATGTTGCAGAGTACTTTTCCGACCAGGAGTGAGGATACGCTCTACGCTCAATGAGATGCCCTTGGAGTCAGATGGACTCAACTACCTATGAAGCTTCCGCAAGATTAGTTTATCTCATGAGTTGGCCTTCAGCCACTTTATTGTAATTCTTATTGTAATAAACGACCCGATATGAGATTTTTGATCATTAAAGCTATGTGATTTCACTTTGATATACACATTGATGTACCATGTGTGTACCAGCATGATCTTGGGATGGTACAGAAACACCGGAGATTCGACCTTTCAGGTCGGGTCACTACAAAACTGGTATCAGAGAACACGCTGACCGTAGGATGTAACCTCTAGGATTGGAAAAGCCTTATGATTTAATTCTCTTTTGTCTTTAAAATTCTTATACTCTCATCTACTCGTTTATGACTTCCCTCCGATTATTTCAAAATTTATAGATGGCCACCTTCATCCCAATTTTGATCATTGAGTTTTGTCAGCCTGACGCAACAATGCCCTTTGGCAAGGAGCTGATGAGGATTGTCAGGGACGTAAGGATTGCCTTGCCGAGCATCACTAGGACTCCTATCATGTCTTTTCCACAAGACGGACGCTACAGGATTGAGGTGCACATCCCCGGGAAGACCTTTGGAAATTGTAAGGAACCCATCGACTTCAAGTTTGTGGCACCCAGCTGGATACTTGGGAGAGACATGGCAATTCATCGTGCTCTTGGACGTATTCAGGAGGAATACAGAGGTGGTTTGTCACAGGGATGCCAATGGAAATATCATAACCATTCCGACTGAAGACGCCACCATTTCCTATATCCAGACTTTGGAGACGCACATCGGGACCTTGGAGCTTCGGGTACATGCCGACACGAAGACGATCAAGAGGCTGATGAACCACGAGTTTGACCTCAAAGCTGACCTACGGGAAGCCAAGCACGAGCATGAGTATGAAGTGAAGGATCCCTTAGAGAGGATCGATAAGCTGAACACTCGCATTGCAACTCTGGAGGAACAGATGGACATGGGTGAAAATCTTCATCCAGAAGGAGACATGGCTCCTTTGATCAGCAACGATGATGACTATGAGGAGAGCACCACCGGAGAAGGCCACTTCACCATGTACTTTTGAGGAGAACTTTAGTTATGCCCCCATGTATCTTTATTTTTGTCGTTAAAGCGTAGCTCGATGCTTAGTTTGATTTGGAGATTTTTATCTCGATGTTTGAACCTTGAGTTGAATAAATGAATGAGTGTTTGGTGTGATATGTTTGTTGCATTGCATATGGGTAGTGAATTTCCTTTTAGATCATTGTTCGATTCTAATTCTCACCCCTCTGAAAACAGCAAGATGCCTCCGCGACGTGAGCCCGACTTCACTTTCCCGCCGGAACTCACACAACTTCTCCAGCAGCAGAACACCTTGATGCAGCTGTTGATTCAGAATCAGACCAACAACCACAACAACCACCCTCCACCTCAAGGCGACAATCTCACCCGTTTTCTGAGGCTGAATCCACCAACTTTCTCCAGCAGCACTGAGCCCATTATGGCAGATTATTGGCTCCGCAAGATGGAGAGGGAACTCACCACCGCTGGATGCACTGAGGCTGAAAAGGTGCGCTTTGCCGCCCATCAACTGGAGGGACCAGCAACTTCATGGTGGGAGAACTACACCACCACATACCCCATTGCTAGTGTGACTTGGGAGCAGTTCAAGCAAGCTTTCCGCACCGCTCATGTCTCAGTTGGAGCCATGAGTCTGAAGAAGTGTGAGTTTTGCAACTTACGCCAGGGGAATCGTTCCGTGGCCCAGTACATGGATGACTTCAGCACGT
The DNA here is from genome assembly GCA_022496015.1 of Hordeum marinum. Classification (NCBI taxonomy): domain Eukaryota; kingdom Viridiplantae; phylum Streptophyta; class Magnoliopsida; order Poales; family Poaceae; genus Hordeum; species Hordeum marinum. The sequence goes on from CM039672.1 coordinate 122,488,495, forward strand.
TGGCTCGTTATGCACTAGGAGATGTGGCCGATGATGCAGCCAAGCAGGAGAAGTTCTTGGAAGGACTCAACGATGAGTTGAACATGCAACTGATGGTGGCTACTTTCAGCAACTACCAGGAGCTGGTAGACAAGGCCCTCATCTTGGAGGGGAAGCAGCAGGAAATCGAGAACCGCAAGAGGAAGTATGCACAGGGGAAGTCTACCTCTGGAGCTCATCAAAAGCCCCGCTACTCCCCGTACTCAGGAAATACCGGATCAGGGACCGGTAAGTATGGAGGACAGACTCATCTCGTGTACAACCATGGAGCCCATAACCATGGAGGAAATGGGAATAATCGTCCCAACAATGGGAGCTTCAAGAATGGTAATGAAAGTGGGAATGGCAACCAACACCGTCCCGCTCCATCTCAGAAGGATCTGAACCATATCACCTATTTCAAGTGTCAGAAGACAGGGCACTATGCCACTTATTGCCCTCAGAACAAGCAAGGAAATGGAAACGACAACAACAACGGAAACTCTGCAGCTAAGAAGCCAAATCCTTCTCCTCGTGCTCAGGTGAACCACCTTGATGTGGAAGAAGTCTATGATCAGCCCAAGACTGTGGTTGGTAAGTTTTTATTGCATTCACGTCCAGTTATGGTACTTTTTGATTCTGGTGCAACTCATTCATTCATATCATGGGTAGTTGTGGAAAAGTATGGTTTACCCACCAAAACCCTTAGTCAGCCCATTAAGGTCAATTCCCCAAGAGGTATGATGATGGCAGGGATAGGATGCCACGCCTTGAAACTCCACATAGGAAACCATGTTTTTCTTACTGACCTCATCGTCTTAGAATCCCAGGGATTGGATGTAATCCTAGGCATGGATTGGATGACCAAGTATGAAGGAAACCTTGATTGCCCCAGCAAGTCTATTTCACTCACCACTCTGGAGAACAAGAGGATTAAGTATGTATCCCGACGCACACAAATGAGTGCTCGGTTAAACTCCCTCACAGGAGTTGTTCAGGAGGAAGTGCCGGTTGTACAAGACTTTCCAGATGTATTCCCGGAGGAATTACCAGGCATGCCACCAGATAGGGAGATTGAGTTTCTAATAGAGCTACTACCAGGAACCGCCCCAATTTCCAAGAGACCCTATCGGATGCCCGCTAATGATTTAGTAGAAATCAAGAAGCAGATTAAGGAGCTATTGGATAAGGGATATATTCGCCCCAGTTCTTTGTTGGGGAACGTCGCATGGGATTTTTTTTCCTACGCACACGCAAACCTATCCATGGTGATGAGCATCTATGAGAGGGAGAGTGGATCTACGTACCCTTGTAGATCGCTAAGCGGGAAGCGTTAAGAAACGCGGTTGGTGTAGTCGAACTTCTTCGCGATCCAAATCGCCGAGCGTCCCGCGATCCAATCACGAACCATCCCGCGAACCAATCACGAACCGTCCCACGATCTCGTCAGGATATGTCCCACGATCCAATCACGAACGTCTCGTGGCCTTGATCACAATCCTTCCGATCTAGTACCGAACGGACGGCACCTCCGCGTTCAGCACACATGCAGCTTGATGACGATCTCCACCATCTTGATCCAGCAAGAGGGGTGGAGAGGAGAGAGAGTTCACCGGCAGCGTGACGGCGCTCCGGTGATGGTGGTGGAGCAATTCCGGCAGGGCTTCGCCTAAGCACTGCGGAACTACGATCTAGAGGAGAAACTATGCACCGGTGGAACGGGTAGCACGTGGCCGGAAATTCTGTCCAAAAACCACCCAATCCACTAGTATATATAGGAGGAGAGGAGAGGAGAGGCAGCCAAGGCCTTTGGGTCGGCCGAAATAGGAGGTGGGAGCAATCCTACTTCACCTCCAATCCTAGTTGGAGTAGGATTGCCTCCTATTGGCTGATTTTCCACTTTTTGCTTTAGGACTTTCTCTCCTGCGCCATGGGACTTTGTGGCTGTTTTCCCAGCCCACTAAGGGCTTGTTATTATTCTCCCACAGCCCATGGACCTATTGGGGTCGAAATACCCCTCCCGAAGGTCCCCCGGTACACTACCGGCAGTCCCGGTACACTACCGATACTCCCGGTACACTACCGATGAGCCCGAAACTTTTCCGGTGACCAAACTGGGACATCCTATATATGAATCTTTACCTCCGGACCATTCCGGAGCTCCTCGTGACGTCCGGGATCTCATCCGGGACTCCGAACAACCTTCGGTCACCACCATACATAACTCTATACTACCGAAACGTCACCGAACCTTAAGTGTGCAGACCCTGCGGGTTCGAGAACTATGTAGACATGACCGAGACACTTCTACGGCCAATAACCAATGGCGGGACCTAGATGTACACATTGGTTCCTACATATTCTACGAAGATCTTATCGGTTGAACCTCTATGTCAAGGATTCAGTTAGTCCCGTATAACGTTCCCTTTGTTCTTCGGCATGTTACTTGCCCGAGATTCGATCGTCGGTATCTCTATACCTAGTTCAATCTCGTTACCGGCAAGTCTATTTACTCGTTCCGTAATGCAAGATCCCGCAACTAACAATTAGTCACATTGCTTGCAAGGCTTATTGTGATGTTGCATTACCGAGTGGGCCCTGAGATACCTCTCCGTCACACGGAGTAACAAATCCCAATCTCGATCCATGCCAACTCAACAGACACCATCGGAGATACCTGTAGAGCACCTTTATAGTCACCCAGTTATGTTGCGACGTTTGATACACACAAGGCACTCCTTCGATATCCGTGAGTTGCATGATCTCATGGTCATAGGAACATATACTTTGACATGCAGAAAACAGTAGCAATAAACTGACACGATCATATGCTACATTTGTAGTTTGGGTCTTGTCCATCACATCAGTCTCCTAATGATGTGATCCCTTTATCAAATGACATCACATGTCAATGGCTAGGAAACCCTGACCATCTTTGATCAACGAGCTAGTTTACTAGAGGCATACTAGGGACATAGTGTTTGTCTATTTATCCACACATGCAATGTGTTTCCGATCACTACAGTTATAGCATGGATAATAAACGATTATCATGAACAAGGAAATATAATAAAAACACTTTATATATTGCCTCTAGGGCATATTTCCAACAGTCTCCCACTTGCACTAGAGTCAATAATCTAGTTCTCATCACTATGTGATTTACATGGTAATGAATCGAACACCCATACAGTTCTGGTGTTGATCATGTTTAGCCCTTGGAAGAGGTTTAGTCAACGGGTCTGCAACATTCAAATCCGTGTGCACTTTGCAAATATTTATGTCCTTCTCCTCGATGTATAACCGGATGGAATTGAAGCGTCGCTTTATGTGTCTGGTCCTCTTGTGAAACCTTGGTTCCTTGGCTAGAGCAATGGCACCAGTGTTGTCACAGAACATATTTATTGGATTCAGTGCACTAGGCACTACTCCAAGATCTGTCATGAACTGCTTCATCCAGACACCTTCCTTCGCTGCCTCCGAGGCTGCGATGTACTCCGCTTCGCACGTAGAATCAGCTACCACGCTTTGCTTGGAACTGCACCAGCTTACCGCTCCCCCGTTAAGAATAAATACGTATCCGGTTTGCGATTTAGAATCGTCCGGATCAGTGTCAAAGCTTGCATCGACGTAACCCTTTACGACGAGCTCTTCATCACCTCCATAAATGAGAAACATGTCCTTAGTCCTGTTAAGGTACTTAAGGATATTCTTGACCGCTTGCCAGTGCTCCATTCCAGGATCACTTTGAAACCTTCCAGCCATACTTATGGCAAGGCTGACATCGGGTCTTGTGCACAGCATTGCATACATGATAGAGCCTATGGCTGAAGCATAGGGGATGACGCTCATCTTTTCTTTATCTTCTGCAGTCACTGGGCATTGAGTCTTACTCAACTTCACACCTTGCAACACAGGCAAGAACCCCTTCTTGGCCTGTTCCATTTTGAACTTCTTCAAAACTTTATCAAGGTATGTGCTCTGTGAAAGTGCTATTAAGCGTCTCGACCTATCTCTATAGATCTTAATTCCTAATATGAAAGCAGCTTCTCCTAGGTCCTTCATTGAAAAACTCTTATTCAAATATTCCTTCACGCTTTCCAGCATTTCTATATCATTTCCGATCAGCAATATGTCATCCACATATAACACTAGAAACGCTACAGAGCTCCCACTCACTTTCTTGTAAATACAAGCTTCTCCATAAACTTGTATAAACCCAAACGCTTTGATCACCTCATCAAAGTGTTTATTCCAACTCCGAGATGCTTGCACCAGTCCATAAATGGATCGCTGGAGTTTGCAAACTTTGTCAGCATTCTCTGGATCGACAAAACCTTCGGGTTGCATCATATACAACTCTTCCTCAAGGAAACCGTTGAGGAACGCCGTTTTGACGTCCATCTGCCAAATTTCATAGTCGAAATAAGCAGCTATTGCCAACATGATTCTGACAGACTTAAGCATCGCTACGGGTGAGAAAGTCTCATCGTAGTCAACTCCTTGAACTTGTGAAAAACCCTTTGCCACATGTCGAGCTTTATAGACGGTGACATTACCGTCCGTGTCCGTCTTCTTCTTATAGATCCATTTGTTCTGAATGGCCTTTCGCCCTTCAGGTAGTACTTCCAAAGTCCATACTTTGTTTTCATACATGGATCCCATCTCAGATTGCATGGCCTCTAACCATTTCTCGGAATCCGGGCCCATCACTGCTCCTCCATAGCTCGTAGGTTCATTGTATTCCAACAACATGACCTCTAAGACAGGGTTGCCGTACCACTCAGGAGTAGTACGCGTCCTTGTCGACCTACGAGGTTCAATAGCAGCTTGATCCGGAGCTTCATGATCATCATCATTAACTTCCTCTTCTACCGTTGTAGGTTCCACAGAAACATCTTTCTGTGTTGCGCTACTCTCTGGTTGAAGTAAAGGTTCAATAACCTCATCAAGCTCTATTTTCCTCCCACTCAATTCTTTCGAGAGAAACTCTTTCTCAAGAAATGTTCCGTTCTTAGCGACAAACACTTTTCCCTCGGATGTGAGATAGAAGGTATACCCGACTATCTCTTTCGGGTATCCTATGAAGACGCACTTTTCCGCTTTGGGTTCCAGCTTTTCAGGCTGAAGCTTTTTGACATAAGCATCACATCCCCAAACTTTAAGAAACGACAACTTCGGCTTTTTGCCAAACCACAGTTCATATGGCGTCGTCTCAACGGATTTTGATGGTGCCCTATTTAAAGTGAATGCAGCTGTCTCTAATGCATAACCCCAAAACGATAGTGGCAAATCGGCAAGAGACATCATAGAACGCACCATATCCAATAAGGTCCGATTACGACGTTCAGACACACCATTACGCTGTGGTGTTCCGGGCGGTGTCAACTGTGAAACAATTCCACACAGTCTTAAGTGATTGCCAAACTCATAACTCAGATATTCACCTCCTCGATCAGATCGAAGAAATTTAATCTTCTTGTTACGATGATTCTCAACTTCACTCTGAAATTGCTTGAACTTTTCAAATGTTTCAGACTTGTGCTTCATCAAGTAAATATACCCATATCTACTCAAGTCATCAGTGAAGGTGAGAAAATAACGATAACCACCGCGCACTTCGACATTCATTGGACCGCACACATCAGTATGTATGATTTCCAATAAGTCACTCGCCCGTTCCATTGTTCCAGAGAACGGCGTTTTGGTCATCTTGCCCATAAGGCATGGTTCACATGTGTCAAGTGATTCAAAATCAAGTGACTCCAAAAGTCCATCAGCATGGAGCTTCCTCATGCGTTTTACACCAATATGACCTAAACGGCAGTGCCACAAGAAAGTGGTACTATCATTAACTACTCTACATCTTTTGGCATCAATGTTCTGAATATGTGTGTCATCACTATCAAGATTCAATATGAATAAACCCCTAACATTGGGTGCATGACCATAAAAGATATTACTCATATAAATAGAACAACCTTTATTCTCTGATTTAAATGAGTAACCGTCTCGCAATAAACAAGATCCAGATATAATGTTCATGCTTAACGCAGGCACTAAATAACAATTATTTAGGTTCATCACTAATCCTGATGGTAATCGAAGAGAGAGCGTGCCGACGGCGATCACATCAACCTTGGAACCATTTCCCACGCGCATCGTCACTTCGTCCTTTGCCAGTCTTCGTTTATTCCGTAGTTCCTGTTTTGAGTTGCAAATGTGAGCAACCGAACCGGTATCAAATACCCAGGCACTACTACGAGAACTAGTAAGGTACACATCAATAACATGTATATCATATATACCTTGTTTGTCGTTGGCCGCCTTCTTGCCAGCCAGGTACTTGGGGCAGTTCCGCTTCCAGTGACCAGTTCCTTTGCAATGAAAGCACTCAGTTTCTGGCTTAGGTCCATGCTTAGGCTTCTTTGTAGGAGTAGCAACTGCTTTGCCATCCTTCTTGGTTTTACCCTTCTTGCCTTTGCCTTTGCCGTTTTTCTTGAAACTAGTGGTTTTATTGACCATCAACACTTGATGTTCTTTCTGGATTTCAGACTCAGTGACTTTCAGCATCGCAAACAGCTCGGCGACTGACTTGTTCATCCCGTGCATGTTATAGTTCATCACAAAGCTCTTGTAACTAGGTGGCAGCGATTGAAGAACTCTATCAGTGATCGCCTCCGGAGGAAGGGTAATTCCCAACTCCGCTAGACGGTTTGAGTACCCAGACATTCTGAGTATGTGCTCACTAATAGACCCGTTCTCCTCCATCTTGCAAGCATAGAATTTATCGGAGGTCTCATACCTCTCGATCCGGGCATTCTTCTAAAAGATAAACTTCAACTCCTGGAACATCTCATATGCCCCATGACGTTCAAAACGTCTTTGAAGTCCCGGTTCTAAGCCATACAATATTGCACACTGAACTATTGAGTAGTCTCCAGCACGAGCCTCCCAAGCGTTCTTAACGTCTTCGGAGGTCATGTCTTCTGGCTGGTCACCAAGCGGTGCATCAAGGACATATGACTTCTGGGAAGCCGTGAGGATAATCCTCAGATTATGGGCCCAGTCAACAAAGTTACTTCCATCATCTTTCAATTTAGCTTTCTCTAGGAACGCATTAAAATTCAGGGCTGCTACTGCGCGAGCCATTGATCTACAACATAAATATGCAAAGGTTACTTAGACTATTGTTCAAGATAATGAGTTTAGTTAATCAAATTACTAAAGCTCCCACTCAAATTGACATCCCTCAGGTCATCTGAGTGTCACATGATCCAAATTCACCAACTCAAGTCCGATCATCACGTGAGTTAAGGTGGCTTCAATGGTGAACATCATTATGTTGATCATATCTACTATATGACTCATGTTCGACCTTTCGGTCTCTTGTGTTCCGAGGCCATGTCTGCACATGCTAGGCTCGTCAAGTTTAACCCGAGTGTTCTGCACGTGCAAATCTGGCTTGCACCCGTTGTATGTGAACGTAGAGTCTATCACACCCGATCATCACGTGGTGTCTCGACACGACGAACTTTCGCAACGGTGCACACTCGGGGGGAGAACACAGTTCATCTTGAAATTTAAGTGAGGGATCACCTTATAATGCTACCGTCATACTAAGCAAAACAAGGTGCATAAAAGGATTAACATCTCATGCAATTCATAAGTGACATGATATGGCTATCAACTTGTGTTTAAGATCTCCATCTTCGAAACACCGGCATGATCTCCATCGTCACCGGCATGACACCATGATCTCCATCATCTTGATCTCCATCAACGTGTCGCCATCGGGGTTGTCACGCCCTGCATGCTTCTACTACTATTGCTGCCGTAGCGATAAAGTAAAGCATTACATAGCGCTTAATGATTGACACGCAGGTCATACAATAATTAAAGACAACCCTATGGCTCCTGCCGGTTGCCGTAATCACCGACATGCAAGTCGTGATAATCTATACATCACATGATCATCTCATACATCACATATATCTCATCATGTAATTGGCCATATCATATCACAACATACCCTGCAAAAACAAGTTAGATGTCCTCTAATTGTTGTTGCATGTTTTACGTGGCTGCTACGGGTATCTAGCAAGAATGATTCTCACCTACGTATAAACCACAACGGTGATACATAGATTGCTTTTCAACCTTCTCAAGGACCGCCTTTGTCGGATCCGATCCAACTAAAGTGAGAGAAACTGTCACCCGCAAGCCATCTAAGCAACAAGTTGCGTCGAGGGAACCGGTCTCTCATAAGCGTACGAGTAATGTTGGTCCGGGCCGCTTCATCTCACAATCCCGTTGAACCAAAATCCAACCAAGGGAGGAAGCAATCTAAGCATCAACGCCCACAAACCTTTTGTGTTCTACTCGAGATCTCATCGAACCATCAACCTAGCTCATGATGCCACTGTTGGGGAATGTCGCATGGGAAACAAAAAATTTCCTACGCACACGCAAACCTATCCATGGTGATGAGCATCTACGAGAGGGAGAGTGGATCTACGTACCCTTGTAGATCGCTAAGCGGGAAGCGTTAAGAAACGCGGTTGGTGTAGTCGAACTTCTTCGCGATCCAAATCGCCGAGCGTCCCACGATCCAATCACGAAACGTCCTGCGAACCAATCACGAACCGTCCCACGATCTCGTCACGATCCGTCCCACGATCCAATCACGAACGTCTCGTGGCCTTGATCATGATCCTTCCGATCTAGTACCGAACGGACGGCACCTCCGCGTTCAGCACACGTGCAGCTTGATGACGATCTCCACCGTCTTGATCCAGCAAGAGGGGTGGAGAGGAGAGAGAGTTCACCGGCAGCGTGACGGCGCTCCGGTGATGGTGGTGGAGCAATTCTGGCAGGGCTTCGCCTTGGCACTGCGGAACTACGATCTAGAGGAGAAACTATGCACCGGTGGAACGGGTAGCACGTGGCCGGAAATTCTGTCCAAAAACCACCCAATCCACTAGTATATATAGGAGGAGAGGAGAGGAGAGGCAGCCAAGGCCTTTGGGTCGGCCGAAATAGGAGGTGGGAGCAATCCTACTTCACCTCCAATCCTAGTTTGAGTAGGATTGCCTCCTATTGGCTGATTTTCCACTTTTTGCTTTAGGACTTTCTCTCCTGCGCCATGGGACTTTGTGGCTGTTTTCCCAGCCCACTAAGGGCTGGTTATTATTCTCCCACAGCCCATGGACCTCTTGGGGTCGAAATACCCCTCCCGAAGGTCCCCCGGTACACTACCGGCACTCCCGGTACACTACCGATACTCCCGGTACACTACCGATGAGCCCGAAACTTTTCCGGCGACCAAACTGGGACATCCTATATATGAATCTTTACCTCCGGACCATTCAGGAGCTCCTCGTGACGTCCGGGATCTCATCCGGGACTCCGAACAACCTTCGGTCACCACCATACATAACTCTATACTACCGAAACGTCACCGAACCTTAAGTGTGCAGACCCTGCGGGTTCGAGAACTATGTAGACATGACCGAGACACCTCTACGGACAATAACCAATGGCGGGACCTGGATTTCCACATTGGTTCCTACATATTCTACGAAGATCTTATCGGTTGAACCTCTATGTCAAGGATTCAGTTAGTCCCGTATAACGTTCCCTTTGTTCTTCGGCATGTTACTTGCCCGAGATTCGATCATCGGTATCTCTATACCTAGTTCAATCTCGTTACCGGCAAGTCTCTTTACTCGTTCTGTAATGCAAGATCCCGCAACTAACAATTAGTCACATTGCTTGCATGGCTTATTGTGATGTTGCATTACCAAGTGGGCCCCGAGATACCTCTCCGTCATACGGAGTAACAAATCCCAGTCTCGATCCATGCCAACTCAACAGACACCATCGGAGATACCTATAGAGCACCTTTATAGTCACCCAGTTACGTTGCGACGTTTGATACACACAAGGCACTCCTTCGATATCCGTGAGTTGCATGATCTCATGGTCATAGGAACATATACTTTGACATGCAGAAAACAGTAGCAATAAACTGACACGATCATATGCTACGTTTGTAGTTTGGGTCTTGTCCATCACATCAGTCTCCTAATGATGTGATCCCTTTATCAAATGACATCACATGTCAATGTCTAGGAAACCCTGACCATCTTTGATCAACGAGCTAGTTCACTAGAGGCATACTAGGGACATAGTGTTTGTCTATTTATCCACACATGCAATGTGTTTCCGATCACTACAGTTATAGCATGGATAATAAAAGATTATCATGAACAAGGAAATATAATAAAAACACTTTATATATTGCCTCTAGGGCATATTTCCAACATTCTTCACCTTGCACTAGAGTCAATAATCTAGTTCACATCACTATGTGATTTACATGGTAATGAATCGAACACCCATACAGTTCTGGTGTTGATCATGTTTAGCCCTCTGCTGATGATTAATGACCTGTTTGATCAGCTAGTAGGCGCCAAAGTATTCTCCAAGATTGATCTTCGATCAGGGTATCACCAACTGAAGATTCGTGAACAGGATATACCCAAAACAGCCTTCACCACAAGGTATGGCTTGTATGAGTATACGGTCATGTCTTTTGGTTTGACTAATGCTCCTGCCTACTTCATGAATATGATGAACAAGGTGTTTATGGAATATATGGACAAGTTTGTTGTGTTGTTCATCGATGACATTTTGATATTCTCCAAGAGCGAGGAAGAACACAAGGAGCAGTTGCGTTTAGTTCTGGAGAAGCTTAGAGAGCATCAGTTATATGCCAAGTTCAGTAAATGTGAATTTTGGCTGACGGAAGTCGGATTCCTTGGACACATTATTTCTGGAGAAGGAATAGCAGTAGACACCGCTAAGGTTGAAGCAGTCACTGAGTGGAAGTCACCCACCTCACTTAAGGAGATCCGCAGTTTTCTCGGACTTGCCGGATATTACCGGAGATTCATTGAGAATTTCTCAAAGATTGCCAAGTCCATGACAGCGCAGTTGAAGAAAGAGTCTAAGTATATCTGGACTGAGGAATGTGAGGCCAGTTTCCAGGAGTTTAAGAAACGTTTGGTCATAGCCCCAGTGTTGATACTGCCAAATATTCGGAAGGACTTCCAGGCTTAATGTGACGCATCACGTCAAGGACTTGGAGGAGTACTCATGCAGGAGCGAAAAGTTGTAGCATACGCATCCAGACAGCTACGACCACATGAGTTGTATTATGCCACCCATGACCTAGAACTAGCAGCCGTAGTGCATGCACTCAAGACCTGGAGACATTTCCTTATCGGAAATAGTTGTGATGTTTACACTGATCATAAGAGCCTGAAGTATATCTTCACACAGAAGGAGTTGAACCTCAGACAGAGGAGATGGTTAGAGTTAATCAAGGACTATGACATGAGATTACATTACCATCCAGGAAAGGCAAATGTTGTGGCAGATGCTTTGAGTCGGAAGAGTTATGTGAACACACTCATAGCCGGAGGATTACCCCAGGAGTTAACCAATGATTTCACAGAGCTTCGGTTAGAGATAGTTCCACAAGGATATGTTGCCACACTAGAGATTTAGTCCACCTTGACCGAAAGAATTCGTGAAGCCCACAAATCGGACAAGGAGATAGCTGAGATAAAGCAGGGAATGAAGGAAGGAAAGGCTAAAGACTTTCGTGAAGATGAACAGGGTACTCTATTGTTTGAGAACCGAATCTATGTGCCCAATAACCCAGAGCTCAGGAAGCTGATACTTCAAGAAGACCACGATTCACCATACTCGATACACCCACGCAACACCAAGATGAACCTGGATTTGAAGGAAAGTTACTGGTGGACAGGAATGAAGAAGGATATTGCCGAACATGTTGCGGTATGTGATGTTTGCCAGCGAGTAAAGGCAGAACATCAGAAACCAGCAGGGTTACTCCAACCTTTGCCGATACCCGAGTGGAAATGGGATAAGCTTGGTATGGACTTCATCACAGGACTACCTAGGAGCCACTCAGGATATGATTCCATTTGGGTTGTCGTCGATCACTTGACCAAGGTGGGTCATTTCATTCCAGTGAAGACCACCTATGCCAGTGCTAAGTTAACCAAGATATATATGAACAGGATCGTATGTCTGCATGGAGTTCCGAGGAGTATCATATCAGATAGAGGAACACAATTTACCTCAAAGTTTTGGCATCAGTTACATGAAACTTTGGGTACAAGGCTGGAGTTCAGTACAACTTTTCATCCATAGAACGACGGACAGACTAAGAGAGTCAACCAGATTCTGGAGGACATGTATAGAGCTTGTGCGCTAGACTATGGGTCTAGTTAGGATGACAACTTACCTTACGCGGAGTTCTCGTACAACAACAGTTATCAGACTAGTCTGAAGATGGCCCCTTTTGAAGCTTTATACGGAAGGAGGTGCCGAACACCATTGATGTGGGATGGTGTTGGTGAGCAAAAACTTTTTGGTCCCGATCTTATCAGAGATTCTGAAGAGATGGTCAAACTGATTCGAGACCGACTCAAGATAGCTCAATCCCGGCAGAAGAGCTATGCTGATAACAAAAGCAAGGAGGTGACAGATGAAGTGGGAGATCGAGCATATCTTTGTGTGTCCCCACTTCGAGGAATCAAGAGGTTTGGTGTTAAAGGAAAGTTAGCACCCAGATTCATAGGCCCCTACAAAATTCTTGAACGTAGAGGCGAAGTTGCATACAAGTTGGAATTGCCGGAAGGGCTGTCCAGAGTTCATGATGTTTTCCATGTTTCCCAGTTGAAGAAATGCCATGCTGAGATGGCTGATATCCCTTTGAGAGACATAGTGCCCCTAGAGGCCATACAACTTGATAGTGACCTGACCTACGAGGGGAGGCCTGTCAAAATCCTCGAGACTGCCAACAGAGTTACCCGAAGCAAGACCATCAAGTTCTGTAAGGTTCTGTGGAGTCATCACACCGAGGAGGAAGCCACCTGGGAACGCAAAGAAGATGTTCGTAGAGACCACCCGCACCTATTTTCTAGCCAACCCGAATCTCGAGGGCGAGATTCATCTTAAGGTGGGTAGGTTTGTAACACCCCAAAATTTCATTTTGGAATGTTATGAAATATAGTTATGCATCATCATCACTTTGTTTGAATGTAATGAATTTATTGAAGTGCCTCTTTTGAACTTCTGGAAGACCATTTCTATTTTCCCATGTATTTGTTTCACCTATTTGAAAACCTTTGGAAATGTTCAAAGAAAGAGGGGAGTAACATGACACTGCACACTAGGGGCATATTGGTGAAATATTTGAACAATAAAACCAGTGGGTTATTTGAAAGTTTATCTCAAAAGGATTTAAAATTAATTACGCATTTTTCTGAAAATAAATTTTAAAAAGATATTCAATATGACAGAGCAAAAATGTTCATTGAATAGCATTAACTCTCCTAGTCATTTTGATATATATAATTCCTATGTTTGGAAATATTTTGAATGCATTAAAAGAGTTTTTACTGCTCTGGAAATAGAAAAGGAAACGTTTTAAATAGAAACGGGCCGGCCCACAGTATTTAATTCCCTAAACTACTCCGGGTCGGCCACCGACGCGCTAACCACGCCTCTCACCCTCACTGACGCGCGGGACCCACCGTCTGACCGCGGCATCAGCGCGCTCATCCCCTTCCCCGCGCCCAACCACCGACGCCGGAGATCCCTCTCCGCGGATCTCGCCCCTCGTGCCCTCCCCGACCACCACACCACCCCTATATAAACCCCAACTCTCAACACAATTAATTACATTGATGTGGGTATTAATGTCAACTTCAGCATGATATTTGGTTGGTGGAACCATCTCATTAATCAACCAACATTGTAGTAATTATGATTTTGCCCTCACTTGTTGTAAGAAAATTTTGGCTTTATGCATAAACTTACTACCCCACCTGCCATATATGCATATAGAATAGATGATTATTTTACCCCCTCTCTTGTGACATTGCCGGCATATTCAATATGCTGACCTGTACGGCTGCAACGTATCATTTTGCGGAGTACTTTTCTGACCAGGAGTGAGGATGCGCTCTACGCTCGGTGAGATGCCCTTGGAGTCAAATGGACTCAACTACCTATGAAGCTTCCACAAGATTAGTTTGTCTCATGTGTTGGCCTTCAGCCACTTTATTGTAATTCTTATTGTAATAAAGGACTCGATATGAGATTTTTCGATTATTAAAGCTGTGTGATTTCACTTTTATATATGCATTGATGTACCGTGTGTGTACCAGCATGATCTTGGGATGGTACAGAAACACCGGAGATTCGACCTTTCAGGTCGGTTCGCTACACTATCAAATTAGATCTTCTCGTACGGATCACATGGCATGTATTGTATTTTATTTTTTGAGGATTAATTATACCGCTTTATTGTTACTTAACTGAAGCTACGACACGTACATTGTTTTTCTAATGACAACAGGTTGGATTAATAAACCGTTTGTGATGTTAAGGTGACAGTTCTGTGTTGCATCTATTAATAAGCACCCGTTTGCAAGATGCTTAGATGAAAACATGTCTAAAATTGGACAATTTATTTAGAATGACCTATTTGTTCCATATCATGAAATCATGTCAATGTTTCATGAATTCTAGCTTAGCTGGTGATTTGCTAGTATTTGAAAACCAAGACTACTCTTAATGTTTGCGGCCGAGCGATGATGCTGAGATGTTTGAAATTTCTTTACTTTCCTTGCATGGGGACTAAACATGCACCTAAGATAGAGAAATTGATTTTCTAATCCATTTTGGCACACAACCGCATTTTCCTATAATTAAAATTTATAAATATGTATTAATGCTCTCTAAAAAGTTCAAACTCTACCGCGACACTCCTATTGTTACATGTTCACTACAAAAAAAGTTTGACATGCATGGCTCGAGGTGGTGGTGGTGTGGCAGGACGGGTGCGGGCTTCGGCACACGACACGTCATATGCCATCGTGTGGGGTTGTCCTATTTGTGAGGCATGTGCCACATCAAAACTCATGCATTAGGTATTTAAAGCATCTCATGCCATTTTCATGCATGTGTTTGCGTTACATGCATGCGGTGGTGGTCCTCGTACACTCCCTCATGCGGTTACCAGTTGCACACCCATTCGTTGCCCCCGTGCAGTCTATTACTTTGAATGGCGCGGTGAGGGGGGTTTGATTAAAGGTAGATTCAGCTTGGTATATATTTTTGTGTATATCGTGGTTGGATTCCAGAAGAAAGTTTGAGCGCATGTGTACATGTGTTCCCACTGGCTACAAGTAAGTAAGTACACGTCCTAAACCTTCGTGGGGGAATTTTTTGGTTTGCGAAGGTGCCACATCAAAGGTGTGCATTGGGTATTCAAAAAATCACACAACACCTTCGTACATATGTTAGGGACACATGGAGGAGGTGGTTGTCCTCAGACATCTGCCCTCTTAGCATGGAGGCGGATTTATCAGCGTTGCTCCCATCCTTGTCCTCGTGTGGTCCATCACTTTGACCACACCGAGAGAGGTTAATTACTATGGATTCTTATTTGTTTGTGTTTTGTCGTAGGTCATGGAATAAGATTACATGGTATAATTTTAGCGCATGTGTACGTGCTACGTCTAAAACATATCTACTTTTCCAAACACTTCTGCTCTGGTTTTGGACTCTAATTTTCATGATTTCAATGGAACTAACCCGGACTGACGTTCTATTTAGTAGAACTACTTTGGTGTTATTTTTGTGGAGAAAAAAAGTTCTCGGAATTGGATGAAACATTTTGTTAATTATTTTTGGAATTGATAATGAATTATGGATCAAAGATCAACCGGAGGGGGCTGCGTGTGAGCCACAAGGCAACAGGGCGCACCCTATCAGCTTGTGGGGCCATATGGCCCCCAACCGTAATTCCACCCCTATAAATTCACATATTCGGAGGAAAGAATACAAGAGAATATTTCATCGTGTTTTACGAGATGGACCCGCCGCCACCTCCTGTTCATCATCGGGGCGCATGGGGGGGGGCTGATCTGGAGTTCGTTTGGGGCTATAGAGCGGGGGATTCATCGTCGTCATCATCACCAACCCTTCTTCATCGACACCACCATTAATCCCACCACCGAGAGTGAGTAATTCCTTTGTAGGCATGCTGGACGGTGATGGGATTCGATGAGATTGATCATGTAATCGAGTTAAGTTGATAGGGCTTGATCCCTAGTGTCCACTATGTTCTAATTGATGTTGCTATGACTTTGCCATGCTTAATGCTTGTCACTAGGGCCTGAGTGCCATCACTTCAGGTCTGAACCTGTTATGTTTTCATGAATATAAGAGTGATTTGGATCTGATCTTGCAAGTTGTATGCACCTATTACGTGTCATGGTCCGCATACCCTAAGGTGACAATATTTAGGATTCTTTATGGTGATTGTTGTAGTTTGAGGAGTTCATGTATTCACCATGTGTTAATAATTTATTCCAGTTCTATATTAAAAGGAGGCCTTAATATCCCTTAGTTTCCATTAGGAACCGCTACCATGGGAGGGTAGGACAAAAGATGTCATACAAGTTCTTGACGCAAACACGTATGACTATATACGGAATACATGAATAGGAGCTAGTTCTGTGTTGCCCTAGTGTGGAACTATTACATGATTGATGTCATATAAATCATTATCCATCACCAATCCACATGCCTCCACTTTACATATACTGAATCTTGCTAAGTTACTACAGCTATTTGTAATTGTCACAACTGATACAAACTTGCTGCTATCACTATTACCGTTACTGTTACTACTATTACTTCTCGTGCTGCTGAAACTTTGCTCGAGATAGATGTCCCTGGTGTGGTTGAATTCAAAACTCAATTGTTAAGGCCGATAAATATTCTTTGGCTTCCCTTGTCTCGAATTGATAAACCCATGTGAAATACTACCCGCGAAGACTGTTAGGAGACCCTATACTTGTGGGTTACCATTACACACGAATGCCTCCCACCGGCTCAAATTGGTGGGGGCATATATATACTACATGTCGTGAACCATGCTCCTAGCGTGGGGACTTTACGATTAGCGAGGACGGTGCCACATCAAAGTTTGTGTGTTGGGTAATTAAACATCACACGGCTTCTATATACATATGTTTGATCCATGCTTAGACGATGGTTGTCTTCGGACAATCCTTCATGTGGTTGTTAGTGGGAAGCCCATTCATGGGCCCATGTGGATGTCCATCATATTGCTTGAGAATGAGAGAGAGGTTACCATGGTGGTTTATTCTTGCTTTGTGTTATGGTATATATTATAGGTCAATGAATCTCCTTTCCACAGTCGGAGCACATGCCTACAAACGCGTAAATCGTTCCAATCAGCACTCGACATACTAGCCATACACATCATGAACCCTCGCTCTTGGGGGGAGGTCTTTACGGTTCCAAATCATGTGCCACACAGCAAAGTTGCACATCATGTATATTAATTAAGTCAAACACAACACAACACTTTGGTACATATATTTGTGACACATGTGGGTGATGGTTCTCTTTGGACACTCCACCGCATGGTGATCAGCGTCATGCCCATTCATGGGCCTCGGTGGACATCTGTCACTTCGAATCACAATGGGAGAGATTTTACCAAGGTTGATTCTTTGGTCCACGTTAGAGAATGTCTTGGTGAGATGCCCTCCAACCATCTCGAAGAGTGTGTTTGTGTAGGGGTGGACTATAATGTTGGAAATATGTCCTATAGGCAATAAAAAATTAGTTATTATCATATTTCCTTGTTCATGATAATCGTTTATTATCCATGCTATAATTGTATTCATCGGAGACTTAGATGCATGTGTGGATACATAGACAAAACCATATCCCTAGTATGCCTCTAATAGACTAGCTCGTTGATCAAAGATGGTTAAGGTTTTCTAGCCATGGACATGAGATGTCACTTGATTACGAGGATCGTCAGCAAGGCAAGTCACTTTGACCATGTATACCTATGTTTTATTGCATTAGTTCTTCCATCTCCCCAATTGCATGCAAAGTAGGTAAATTGGAAACTTGGTTACTTGTTGTAGTATCTGTGGTAGGTACCCCTCAACCCTTTGACACATTGGCCCCGGGAAACGTTGATTTAAATTTTGCTATGCTATTAGTAGACGGGGTTGGTTGTGTGATTCATGAGAGTTGTGATTTAATAATTTCAAGACCTACATGATGATCAAGTCTTCAAGACTCCGAGTTTTCAACATACCTCTTGGTGGATGATGGTTGAACGACGCCCTGGAGAAACCAGTGGTTAGCCTAGATGATGCTGGAGAAGTGCCAGTATTCATGCGAAAAGGTCCACCCAGGCACAAACAGATGGATGGATGCTTCAAGACCCAAGGCTTACCTGCACAGCCACAAGCCATTATGGGCTCTGGCTTGGTTGGATATCGTGGTGACCCTGGACAGGCGGCGCTACGAGATGTAGAAGAACGGTAGGAAAGGATGGGCACCGACGGAGTCTCGGGGAAACCCTTTAGAAGACCATGTTTTGGTCATCCGTTTCTCAAACACCCTAAAGTGCGAGAAATCCAACGAAGGCGATCAAATCTTGTGGGGAACGTGTGCAAAACTCTGTAGAGTACCCAAACCTAATCGATTAGGCGTGTCCACGGTCATGGACAGTTTGAGCCAAAGGAACTAAAACTATCTGGAACTCTCAACACAATTAATTACATTGATGTGGGTATTAATGTCAACTTGGGCATGATAATTGGTTGGTGGAACCATCTCATCAATCAACCAACATTGTAGTAATTATGCTTTTGCCCTCTCTTGTTGTAGGAAAATTTTGGCTTTATGCAAAAACTTACTACCCCCCCTTGCCATATATGCATATAGAATAGATGATTATTTTACCCCCTCTCTTGTGACATTGCGGGCATATTCAATATGCTAACCTATACGGCTGCAACGTATCATGTTGTAGAGTACTTTTCCAACCAGGAGTGAGGATGCGCTCTACGCTCAGTGAGATGCCCTTGGAGTCAGATGGACTCAACTACCTATGAAGCTTCCGCAAGATTAGTTTATCTCATGAGTTGGCCTTCAGCCACTTTATTGTAATTCTATTGTAATAAAGGACTCGGTATGAGATTTTTCGATTATTAAAGCTGTGTGATTTCACTTTGATATATGCATTGATGTACCTTGTGTGTACCAGCATGATCTTGGAATGGTACAGAAACACCGCAGATTCGACCTTTCAGGTCGGGTCGCTACACTATTAAATTAGATCTTCTCGTACGGATCGCAGGGCATGTATTTTATTTTATTTTTTGAGGATTAATTATACCGCTTTATTGTTACTTAACTGAAGCTACGACACGAACATTGTTGTTCTAATGACAACATGTTGGATTAATAAACCGTTTGTGATGTTAACGTGACAGTTTTGGGTTGCATCTATTAATAAGCCCCCGTTTGCAAGATGCTTAGATGAAAACATGTCTAAAATTGGAAAATTTATTTAGACTGACCTATTTGTTCCATATCATGAAATCATGTCAATGTTTCATGAGTTCTAGCTTAACTGGTGATTTGTTAGTATTTGAAAACCAAGACTACTCTTAATGTTTGCGGCCGAGCGATGATGCTGAGATGTTTGAAATTTATTTACTTTCCTTGCATGGGGACTAAACATGCACCTAAGATAGAGAAATTGATTTTCTAATCCATTTTGGCACACAACCGCATTTTCCTATAATTAAAATTTATAAAAATGTATTAATGCTCTCTAAAAAGTTCAAACTCTACCGCGGCACTCCTATTGTTACATGTTCACTACAAAAAAAGTTTGACATGCATGGCTCTAGGTGGTGGTGGTGTGGCAGGACGGGTGCGGGGTTCGGCACACGACACGTAATATGCCACCGCGTGGGGTTGTCTTGTTTGTGAGGCATGTGCCACATCAAAAGTCATGCATTAGGTATTTAAAGCATCTCATGCCATTTTTCATGCATGTGTTTGCGTCAAATGCATGCGGTGGTGGTCCTCGTACACTCCCTCATGCGGTTACCAGTTGCACACCCATTCGTTGCCCTCGTGCAGTCTATCACTTTGAATGGCATGGTGAGGGGGGTTTGATTAAAGGTAGATTCATCTTGGTATGTATTTTGGTGTATATCATGGTTAGATTCAAGAAGAAAGTTTGAGCGCATGTGTACATGTGTTCCCACCGGCTACAAGTAAGTAAGTACACGTCCTAAACCTTCGTGGTGGAATTTTTTGCTTTGCGAAGGTGCCACATCAAAGGTGTGCATTGGGTATTCAAAACATCACACAACACCTTTGTACATATGTTAGGGCCACATGGAGGCGGTGGTTGTCCTTAGACATCTGCCCTCTCAGCATGGAGGTGGATTTCTCAGCGTCGCTCCCATCAATGGCCTCGTGTGGTCCATCACTTTGACCACACCGAGAGAGGTTAATTACTGTGGATTCTTATTTTTTTGTGTTTTGTCGTAGGTCGTGGCATGATATTACATGGTATAATTTTAGCGCATGTGTATGTGATACGTCTCAAACATATCTACTTTTCCAAACACTTCTGCTCTGGTTTTGGGCTCTAATTTGCATGATTTCAATGGAACTAACCCGGACTGACATTCTATTTAGCAGAACTACTTTGGTGTTATTTTTGTGGAGAAAAGAAAGTTCCCAGAATTGGATGAAACATTTTGTTAATTATTTTTGGAATTGATAATGAATTATGGATCAAAGATCAACCGGAGGGTGCTGCCTGTGAGCCACAAGGCAACAGGACGCACCCTATCAGCTTGTGGGGCCATATGGCCCCCAACCCTAATTCCACCCCTATAAATTCACATATTCAGAGAAAAGAATACGAGAGAATATTTCACCGCCACCTCCTGTTCATCATCGGGGTGCGTGAGGGGGGGGGCTGATCTGGAGTCCGTTTGGGGCTACAGAGCGGGGGATTCATCATCGTCATCATCACCAACCCTTCTTCATCGACACCACCATTAATCTCACCACTAGGAGTGAGTAATTCCTTTGTAGGCTTGCTGGACGGTGATGGGATTCAATGAGATTGATCATGTAATCGAGTTAAGTTGATAGGGCTTGATCCCTAGTGTCCACTATGTTCTAATTGATGTTGCTATGACTTTGCCATGCTTAATGCTTGTCACTAGGGCCTGAGTGCCATCACTTCAGATCTGAACCTATTATGTTTTCATGAATATAAGAGTGATTTGGATCTGATCTTGCAAGTTGTATGCACCTATTACGTGTCATGGTCCGCATACCCTAAGGTGACAATATTTAGGATTCTTTATGGTGATTGTTGTAGTTTGAGGAGTTCATGTATTCACTATGTGTTAATAATTTATTCCAGTTCTATATGAAAAGGAGGCCTTAATATCCCTTAGTTTCCATTAGGACCCGCTACCATGGGAGTGTAGGACAAAAGATGTCATACAAGTTCTTGACGCAAACACGTATGACTATATACGGAATACATGAATTGGAGCTAGTTCTGTGTCGCCCTAGTGTGGAACTATTACATGATTGATGTCATATAAATCATTATCCATCACCAATCCACGTGCCTACACTTTACATATACTGAATCTTGCTAAGTTACTACTGCTATTGTTATTGTCACAACTGGTACAAACTTGCTGCTATCACTATTACTGTTACTATTAGTATTATTACTTCTCGTGCTACTGAAACTTTGCTCGAGAGAGATGTCCCTTGTGTGGTTGAATTGAAAACTCAATTTCTAAGGCCGATAAATATTCTTTGGCTTCCCTTGTCTCGAATTGATAAACCCGTGTGAAATACTACCCGCGAAGACTGTTAGGAGCCCCTACACTTGTGGGTTACCATTATGCATGAATGCCTCCCACCGGCTCAAATTGGTGGGGGCATATATATACTACATGTCATGAACCATGCTCCTAGCGTGGGGACTTTATGATTAGCGAGGAAGGTGCCACATCAAAGTTTGTGTGTTGGGTAATTAAACATCACACGGCTTCTATATACATATGTTTGATCCATGCTTAGACAATGGTTGTCTTCGGACAATCCTTCACGTGGTTGTCAGTGGGAAGCCCATTCATGGGCCCGTGTGGATGTCCATCATATTGCTTGACGATGAGAGAGAGGTTACCATGGTGGTTTATTCTTGCTTTGTGTTATGGTATATATTATAGGTCAATGAATCTCCTTTCCAAAATCGGAGCACATGCCTACAAACGCGTAAATCGTTCCAATCAGCACTCGACATACTAGCCATACGCATCATGAACCCTCGCTCTTGGGGGGAGGTCTTTCCGGTTCCAAATCATGTGCCACCCACCAAAGTTGCACATCATGTATATTAATTAAGTCAAACGCAACACAAAACTTTGGTACATATATTTGTGACACATGTGGGTGATGGTTCTCTTTGGACACTCCATCACATGGTGATCAGCGTCATGCCCACTCATGGGCCTCGGTGGACATATGTCACTTCGAATCACAATGGGAGAGATTTTACCAAGGTTGATTCTTTGGTCCGCGTTAGAGAATGTCTTGGTGAGATGCCCTCCAACCATCTCGAAGAGTGTGTTTGTGTGGGGGTGGACTATAATGTTGGAAATATGCCCTAGAGGCAATAATAAATTAGTTATTATCATATTTCCTTGTTCATGAGAATAGTTTATTATCCATGCTATAATTGTATTGATCGGAGACTTAGATGCATGTGTGGATACAGAGACAAAACCATATCCCTAGTATGCCTCTAATAGACTAGCTCGTTGATCAAAGATGGTTAAGGTTTCCTAGCCATGGACATGAGAATTCATTTGATAATGGGATCACATCATTAGGAGAATGGTGTGATGGACAAGACCCAAACTACAAACGTAGCATATGATCGTGTCAGTTTATTGCTACTGTTTTCTGCATGTCAAGTATATGTTCCTATGACCATGAGATCATGCAACTCACTAACACCGGAGGAGTGCCTTGTGTGTATCAAACATCGCAACGTAAGTGGGTGACTATAAAGGTACTCTACAGGTATCTCCGAGGGTGTCTGTTGAGTTGGCATGAATCAAGAGTGGGATTTGTTACTCCGTGTGACGGAGAGGTATCTCAGGGCCCACTCGATAATACAACATCACAACAAGCCTTGCAAGCAATGTGACTAAGTGTTAGTCACGGGATCTTGTATCACGGAATGAGTAAAGAGACTTGCCCGTAACAAGGTTGAACTTGGTATGGAGATACCGACGATTGAATCTCGGGGAAGTAACATACCGAAGAACAATGGGAACATCATACGGGATTAACTGAATCCTTGACATAGAGGTTCGACCGATAAAGATCTTCATAGAATATGTAGGAACCAATATGGGCATCTAGGTCCCGCTATTGGTTATTGACCGTAGAGGTGTCTCGGTCATGTCTACATAGTTCACGAACCCGCAAAGTCTGCACACTTAAGGTTTGGTGACATTTCGGTAGTATAGAATTATGTATGGTGGTGACCGAAGGTTGTTCGGAGTTCCGGATGATATTCCGGACATAACGAGGAGCTACGGAATGGTCTACAGGTAAAGATTGATATATAGGAAGACCTGTTTTGGTCGCGGAAAAGTTTCGGGCTAATCGGTAATGTACCGGGAGTGCTGTTAGTGTACCAAGAGACCACCGGGAGGGGTATTTCGACCCAAGAGGCTTCATGGGCTGTGGGAGAATAATTACCAGCCCTTTGTGGGCTGGTGTAAGTCCAACACAAAGCCCATGCGGCTAGGGAGAAAAAACCCAAAGAGGAAAAGTGGAAAAAGGCAAAAATAGGGTGAATCCTAGTCCTACTAGGATTGGAGGTGGATTCCACCTCTCCCACCCGGTTCGGCCGACTCCTAGAGGCTTGGCCCTTGGGCCAAGCCACCTCCTCTCTTCCTCTTATATATACTGGAGGTTTTAGGGTTTTTGCACAGAATTTTTAGCCACGTGCTGCCCGTTCCTCCAGTGCATAGTTTCTCCTCTAGATCGGATTTCTGCAGTGCTTAGGCGAAGCCCTGCCGGAATAGCTCCACCACCATCGCCGGAGCGCCGTCATGCTGCCGGAGAACTATTCTACCTCTCCGCTCCCTCTTGCTGGATCAACAAGGCGGAGATCGCCATCGAGCTGTACGTGTGCTGAATGTGGAGGTGCCGTCCGTTCGGCGCTAGATCGGAAGGACCGTGATCAAGATCGCGAGACGGATCGTGATGAGTTCGCGGGACGATCGTGATGAGTTCGTGGGACAGATCGTGATTGGATCGCGGGACGGATCGTGATGAGTTCGCGGGACGGATCGTGATTGGATCGTGGGACATATCATGATGAGATCTCGGGACGCTCAGCGATTTGGATCGCGAAGACGTTCGACTACATCAACCGCGTTTCTTAACGCTTCCCGCTTAGCGATATACAAGGGTATGTAGATCCAGTCTCCCTCTCATAGATGCTCATCACCATGGATAGATCTTGTGTGTGCGTAGGAAATTTTTTGTTTTCCATGCAACGTTCCCCAACAGTGGTATCAGAGCTAGGTCTATGTGTAGATGAGATCTCGAGTAGAACACAAAGAGTTGGTGGGATTTGATGCTTAGATTGCTTCCTCCCTTGGTCGCGTTTTGGTTCAGCGGTATTGTGAGATGAAGCAGCCTAGACCAACTTGTCGCATAGATGGCTTGCGGGTGCCAGTTTCTCTCACTTTAGTTGGATCGGATTCGACAAAGGCGGTCCTTGAGAAGGTTGAAAAGCAACTAGTGTATCACCGTTCTGGTTTTTGAGTAGACGAGAATTGTTCTTGCTAGATACCCGTAGCAGCCACGTAAAACATGCAACAACAATTAGAGGACGTCTAACTGGTTTTTGCAGGGTATGTTGTGATATGATATGGCCAATTACATGATGTTATATATGTGATGTATGAGATGATCATGTGATGTATAGATTATCACGACTTGCATGTCGATGAGTATGACAACCAGTAGTAGCAATAGTAGTAGAAGCATGTTGGACGCGACAACCCCGATGGCGAGACGTTGATGGAGATCAAGATGATGGAGATCATGGTGTCTTTCCGGTGACGATGGAGATCATGCCGGTGCTTTCAAGATGGAGATCAAAAGCACAAGTTCATGGCCCTATCATGTCACTTATGATTTGCATGTGATGTTAATCCTTTTATGCACCTTGTTTTGCTTAGGACGACGGTAGCATTATAAGGTGATCCCTCACTTAAATTTCAAGATGAATTGTGTTCTCCCCGAGTGTGCACCGTTGCGAAAGTTCATCGTGTTGAGACACCACATGATGATCGGGTGTGATAGACTCTATGTTCACATACAACGGGTGCAAGCCAGTGTTGCACATGCAGAACACTCGGGTTAAACTTGACGAGCCTAGCATGTACAGACATGGCCTCGGAACACAAGAGACCGAAAGGTTGAACATGAGTCATATAGTAGATATGATCAACATGATGATGTTCACTATTGAAACCACCGCAACTCACGTGATGATCGGACTTGAGTTGGTGAATTTGGATAATGTATGACTCGAATGACTGGAGGGATGTCAATTTGAGTGGAAGTTCTTAAGTAATAGGATTAATTGAACTCATTATCATGAACATAGTCAGTAGTGTCTTTGCAAACTATGTTGTAGACTACTAGCTCACGCTGTAGCTCCCTTGAATTTTTATATGTTCCTAGAGAAATATTGTTGAAAGATAATGGTAGCAATATTGTGGACTGGCTCCATGATCTGAGGATTGTCCTCATTGTTGCACAGAAGACTTATGTCCTTAATGCACCGCTCGGTGCGCCAACCCCTCTAGCATTGTTTGTAGAGGTTGTGAACATCTGACAGGCACGTTATGATAACTACTTGATAGTTTAGTGCGTCATGCATTAAGGGTTAGAATTGAGGCTCCGAAATGTTTTGAACGTCACAAAACATATGAGATGTTCTAAGAGCTGAAATTAGGATCTCAGGCTCATGCCCGTGTTGCGAGATATGAGATCTCCAACAAGATTCTTTGCCTGTAATATGAAAGAGAATAGCTCAATCGTTGAGCATGTGCTCAGATTGTCTGGGTGCTACAATCGGTTGAATCAAGTGGGAGTTGATCTTCTAGATAAGATAGTGATTGATATGGTTCTCCAAAGTCACTGTCACTAAGCTACTAGAACTTGGTGATGAACTATAAAATGCCAGGGATAGAAATAATGATCCTTGAGTTGTTCGTGATGTTTGACACTACGAAGGTAGAAATCAAGAAGGAGCGTCAAGTGTTGATGGTTAGTCAAACCACTAGTTTCGAGAAGGGCAGGAGCAAGGAGGGAAAACTTCATGGATAGCAAGTCAGTTGCTGCTCCAGTGAAGCAACCCAAAGTTGAACCCAAACCCGAGACTAAGTGCTTCGATTATGAGGAGAGCGGTAGCTGAAGCGGAACAACCCTAGATACTTGGTGGATAAGTAGGCTGGCAACGTCGACAGAAGTATATTTGATATACGTGTTATTTATGTGTACCTTGCTAGTACTCCTAGTAGCACCTGGGTATTGCATACCAGTTCGGTTGCTAAATTTAGTAACTCAAAATAAAAGCTACGGAATAAATGGAGCACTAGCTAAGGGTGAGGTGACGATGTGTGTTGGAAATGTTTCCAAGGTTGATGTGATCAACATCGCACGCTCTCTCTACCTTCGGGATTAGTGACGAACCTAGATAAATGTTATTATCATATTATATCGGGATTACTGTGCAAATATGCCCTAGAGGCAATAAAAATTAGTTATTATCATATTTACTTGTTCATGATAATCATTTATTAAACATGCTATAATTGTATTGATCGGAGACTTAGATGCATGTGTGGATACATAGACAAAACCATGTCCCTAGTATGCCTCTAATAGACTAGCTCGTTGATGAAAGATGGTTAAGGTTTCCTAGCCATGGACATGAGATGTCATTTGATAACGGGATCACATCATTAGGAGAATGGTGTGATGGACAAGACCCAAACTACAAACGTAGCATATGATCGTGTCAGTTTATTGCTACTGTTTTCTGCATGTCAAGTATATGTTCCTATGACCATGAGATCATGCAACTCACTGACACCGGAGGAGTGCCTTGTGTGTATCAAACGTCGCAACGTAAATGGGTGACTATAAAGGTACTCTACAGGTATCTCCGAGGGTGTCTGTTGAGTTGGCATGAATCAAGAGTGGGATTTGTTACTCCGTGTGACGGAGAGGTATCTCAGGGCCCACTCGGTAATACAACATCACAACAAGCCTTGCAAGCAATGTGACTAAGTGTTAGTCATGGGATCTTGTATTACGGAACGAGTAAAGAGACTTGCCCGTAACGAGGTTGAACTAGGTATGGAGATACCGACGATCGAATCTCGGGCAAGTAACATACCGAAGAACAAAGGGAACATCATAAGGGATTAACTGAATCCTTGACATTGAGGTTCGACCGATAAAGATCTTCGTAGAATATGTAGGAATAAATATGGGAATCCAGGTCCCTCTATTCGTTATTGACCGTAGAGGTGTCTTGGTCATGTCTACATAGTTCTCGAACCCGCAGGATCTGCACACTTAATGTTTGGTGATGTTTCGGTAGTATAGAGTTATGTATGGTGGTGGCCGAAGGTTGTTAGGAGTCCCGTATGAGATCCCGGACGTCATGGAATGGTCCGGTGGTAAATATTGATATATAGGAAGTCATGTCTTGGTCGTTGGAAAAGTTTCGGGCTAATCGGTAATGTACCGGGAGTGCCGGTAGTGTGTCGGAAGACCACCGGGAGGGGTATTTCGACCCAAGAGGCCTCATGGGCTGTGGGAGAATAATTACAACCCTTTGTGGGATGGTGGAAGTCCCACAAAAATCCCATGTGACTAGGGAGAAAAAACCCAACGAGAAAAAGTGGAAAAAGGCAAAATAGGGTGAATCCTAGTCCTACTAGGATTGGAGGTGGATTCCACCTCTCCCACCTGGTTCGACCGACTCCTAGAGGCTTGGCCCTTGGGCCAAGACTCCTCCTATCTTCCTCTTATATATACTGGAGGTTTTAGGGTTTTTGCACAGAATTTTTAGCCACGTGCTGCCTGTTCCTCCAGTGCATAGTTTCTCCTCTAGATCGGATTTTTGCAGTGCTTAGGCGAAGCCCTGCCAGAATAGCTCCACCACCATCGCTGGAGCGCCGTCATGCTGCCAGAGAACTCTTCTACCTCTCCGCTCACTCTTGCTGGATCAAGAAGGCGGAGATCATCATCGAGTTGTACGTGTGCTGAACGCGGATGTGCCATTCGTTCGGCGCTAGATCGGAAGGACCGTGATCAAGATCGCGAGACGGATCATGATGAGTTCCTGGGACGGTTCGTGATGAGTTTGCGGGTCGGATCGTGATTGGATCGCGGGACAGATCGTGATGAGTTCGTGGGACAGATCGTGATTGGATTGCGGGATGGATCGTGATGAGATCATGGGACGCTCGGCGATTTGGATCGCGAAGACGTTCGACTACACCAACCGCGTTTCTTAACGCTTCCCGCTTAGCGATCTACAACGGTATGTAGATCCACTCTCCCTCTTGTAGATTCTCATCACCATGGATAGATCTTGCGTGTGCGTAGGAAAGTTTTTGTTTCCCGTGCAACATTCCCCAACATATAATGCGTACGATATGAACCTCGGTGGCTCGAGGATGTCCATGTTGTGAGGCGCGCATGTGCCATAGTCCACCTTTGACCTGAAATGATATGGGGTGGTTTGATCATGTTGGATTCATGTAGGTTTGATTTCGAGTTATAGCAGGGTGAGATGCGAGATGTTTGGGGCATGTATTGATAGCCAGTATTCCCTCCCGTCGACACGAAGTGGCAGCGGACAAAACATGTGCCACATCAATGTTGCGCATTAGGTATTTGAACATATAACACTACCCTTTCCATACATAATTTGGTTCCACATGCAGGTGTGTTTGTGTTCTAAACCCTTTCCCACATTTTTTTGTGGTGAAATGCTCCTATATATTATTATAGGAGTAAATGGCAAACAATTTGAATGAAACAAGCGTTTGCGATTGTACACTCAACACACACCATTCCCTCCGATAACCCATGTGCCATGGTCGTGCCCTGTCACATAAGCACGGTCCACTCGTGGGCGCTGGATGCAATTGGGCTCCACAAGACTTCCCTAGAAATCTCAAAAATATCTACCGCCTTGAGCGATTTGAAAAATGGCGGTTCCGCGGGATTTTCCTATGTGATAGCACACACTTATTATGTTTGGGTTCTGTGCAATGTTTGTTGCTCCCGCACCGGCCGCACCACTTCAATCCCGTAATCTTAATTTTCAGTAGCCCTGGCATCACACTCTCACCTAGTAAAATTTTCAATAGCCACGACATTTCCTCAAACACCACCTGCCCCCTTCCACCCCTTGCACCACAAAACCTCTGCTCAGATTACGTAGAAAGGAAAACTTTCGCTCACACACACACACACCACTCCTTTTCCTCACACGAACCCTAGCTAGCTTCCTGCCGCCCCCGAATCCACCACCAACCTATGTTGGTATGACCGTGCATGTTATCCATAGGTTAAACGGTGCACCCCCGGGTTCAACCCCCATGAATCTCCTCCATGGTCCAGCCATTGATCTACTCTATTTTCCGGTCGGCAACCGTAGGAGGTTGGAGTACAGTAGTGTGTGCACTCAACAATATTGCTCCTCCATGTAAAATGCACACACAACTCTAGGCCAGCCTCTTATGACAGATCCCCTTCCCCATCCTCACCCCCACTCTAGAGCATTGCAGCCTAAGCCCGGGCTACGCTTTTCGGGGAGCTTGATGAGAGAATGGGAAAAAAGAGGCATATTGAGGCATGTCCGCTATACGATGGTGAGGTGGCCATTGAGGCCCCGAGGGAAGCTCACTCTGATGACTGGCCAAGGGCTTTTAATAAGCGGGCTTGCACATGTATGTATGTCGTGGCAGCCGGCTATGACGTCGAGATCATTGACGGCGATGGCTTGACATGGGCTATGCCACGGGTTAAGTGTCACACCCCACCCCCTCGGGTTCAACCCCGTGGATCTCCTCCATTGCCCCACCGCTGATCTACTCTGCTTTGTTGTCAGGAAGTTGCGTTCATCACAATTGCAACCCTTTTGTCATTTCTGAAGGTTGCGTTCTATGACAGTCGATCGGCATCGTTAACTATCAAGTCAGACTTCGTTGACGATGACAACAATGACGAGGGCACCCTATCCGTCTCTTCCAAGGGGAAATAGTCCATCCACAACATTAAGGACGGCACCCTGCAGCCATGCTATTCCAAAGGGAAGGAGCCAAGCTACAACAACAGGGAGTGCATGATGCACACACACACTCTAGGCTCTATCAAGGGGAATGAGCCCATATGTGACAATTGAGGAAACCCATGATTTGTTTTGTCGTGCCTCGTCAAAGGGGGAAAACTTCATATGATCATGCTTATAGATTTTGCCATGCTAGGTTTTAACCATGTCGTGTTAAAAAAAATTAGTCATGCAAAATGTGATGTTCAAAAGTGCAATTTGATATGTTGGAGTATGAATTGTTTAGTTCAATTTCACGGATTCCTCTGTTTGGTTGTCTGTAGTGAGCATATACCTTGTTTAGCTGTTTTTGGTCTTTTGTATGAACATATGTCCAGTTTCAATTATTAGATTTGGTTGTTCAATCATAAAATTTGTTCCTATAAAAGCTGGTGCAGTTTACACACCCCTATTTATTCATGTATTCTCATAATGTGTTATTCAATCATAGAATTTGATGTGTAAACACATGGTACGTTCTATGCAATTTCAACAATACTAATATGAATCACTATTTGGTCGCTGCTAAGTGTGATGTAGTGAGCATATGCATCCTTTAAAGGTGTTTGGTTGTTTGTGGTTAGCATTTGTCCAGTTTCAATTGTTATATTTGGTTGCTTGTAGCATGCCTTGTTTATTTAGTTATTCACAATGTGTAGTACAATTTGATCAATACTAGTTCAATGGCCATATTCTTCCCTATTAAGCCTCGTGTAGGTAATACATCCCTTGTTTTTCTCATTGTGTGATGTTCAATTATACAATTTGATGATTAAGTATAAGGTTTCTTCTATGAAATTTCAACAATACCATTATGAATGACTATATTTCGTTATTGTTAAGCCTGTTGTAGTGAGCATATGCATATTTTAATGGTTTTTGGTTCCCGTGGCTGTATTTGTTTCCTATGTTATACTCCCTCCACCCCATAATATAAGATCTTAATACATCCAATATGTTAGTATATTGGATGTAATTAGATATTGTATATGTGGAATGGAGAGAGTATTGTACTACATCATTGTGCAATTGCAATTTAGCTTCTAATATTACTTGTTGCCTATAGGTACATATGTCACTCATAAAGATCCACGCATAGACCCTTTTTGTGTATGGGGCAATGAGTATTCATGAACCAGCATCGTGTGAGGTAACTAATAAAGATTGTTAGTACAATGGGTCAAAATGTGGCAATTAAACTATCTATTTACAGTTTGTCCAAGACAACAGTGATGTGCAATATATTAAGCCAGAACACTATAGCTTTATTACTGCACATAATGAGTTGCTAGATGACAATCTCTATATCTTTTTAGTTTGCACTAGTTCCCAACACACTTTACTCAAGATCACCCCTCAAACTACTTGATTTTTGGACACGCAAATGTACACCTATTTCTACAAGACTCAAATTACTATCTGGAAGTACGCCTAGAGATATTGAAGGATGCAGCTTGCCATTACAATGGGTTGGGCTACAGTCGTGTTTGCATTCGACATGGAGGAGGGCACACTACCGGTATTCCACTTCACCTTTTACAACCACCAGAATATATTTTATCTCTTTCTTTACCTTCTTTAATACAAGAATTCAAGCGTCGTTCACCATTCTTTATTTGGTGATCGTGTAATTCTTTTGTTGACGTAATTCTTAAATGTCTATACCTATGAATCCAATAATGCATTAGTTGTTGAACCTATATATCTATGTATTTGATGAATATGTCAAAAAATCTATTCCCTACTTTCAAATTAAAATTATGTACAATTTTAAATTGTAGCGTTTAAAATAGAAAAAATATGCTATGTGGGTCATTACGCTGCACACGGTTTGTAAATCTCAACGTTTGTGATATACCTCATGATCCGGCACATTTTACAGATAGAAAACGTGTGCGACCATGCACACAATTGTCATTTCCAAACCATGTGTGATGTCAGACAATATCTGAAACAACACAAAAGAATTCATTGGTGGTGATACAATCTCGGTTGATCACTGGCGTGGTTTTGTCACAGCTGATGTCCTTGTGCGAGGACTTAGGGGTGAGGCAATCGCCACTAGGTGGTGACTCAAAGGGATTGAACAGGAACAGAGGTGAGTTTACCCAGGTTCGGACCTCCGATGGAGGTAATAGCCTACATCTTGCTTGGTGTCTATATTTATGGTGATCTCGATTACAAGGATGCGGAATTGCTAACCTAGCTTTCGAGGGTGTATAACTTGAGTCTTTTGGCCCTGAGGGCTTGCCTTTATATATAGGTCAAGACCATAGCATTTACAATAGAATCTGAGTCGTACCATGACTCGTACCCTATCATATCTCTAACACACCTTGCCTCTCAAGCATGGAATCTTCTGGCGTCTTCTGCCCTGTGGGCCTTTATTCACCGTCTCTCCATGCTTGGGCCGCCCGACAACTTACTTAGTAACTGCCTCGTTTGTCTTATATTCACAGCATGACCAATCTTCAATATAATTCTAGAGCTGCCATTACATCGACCCGGCCTAGTAGGGCGAGTCATATCGTGGGGTTATATCCCCAACATTGGGCCCCAGATGAATTTGAATTCATTCATGTTAATTTCTATTATCTTTTCTCGGTGGCTCACCTTCTGCCTGCATCTCTTGTCCATGATCTTCAAAATACTTACTCACAATACTTTCGTACTTGTCATTTTTCCGTGCCGTCCATTTACACTCGCCAGAAATCCAGGAAACTAATGATGACTTCAAGGCGAACCTAAATGTATCCACGTATCCTAAAAATCGAGGCGTCTTTGTTTCTCAAAATTTACCGTGTTGCCTTTATTTTTGCACCTGCGATTGCCCCTTCGGGTTTGTCTTTGTTAAATACTCACTGGAGGGCCCCTTCTTTCACCTTTACCTCATCCTCCTAGCTTCATCCTCACGCCCGAAACCTTATCATAGTAGTGCCACTGCTCAGCTTGTCGCCGGTGGCCACCTTCGGAACTGAAGCGACACCCTCTCTTCATCGAGCCCGATTAATCATCTCCACCATTCTTAGCTTCGCCTAGGTAAATCGTTTTCTGCCAGATCTATAATAGTTCATCGGAGTTCCTCTGTACTCTGGTAGTTCCTTTTACTCTCATCGCCATTGCTCATTCTCACATGGACTCTGTGAGTTTTACCACAAAAACATAGCGGTTTTTCCTGGTAGATTTGTTTCTTGCATAGCACCTGCGAATCTTCCTCAAGAATCTGTGCATTATATTGCTGCATCTTCCATACTTTACGGTTTAGGATTAGCAAAATATTTTCCCTTTACGAATTATTTGTAGATCTGTAATTTCAACCAGTTTGGTAAAAACCTATCTATCCCATACTTAGCAAAAAACATAGGTCTTTTGAACTAGTACGAGTCTCCCTATTTTTGTTGGCTTCCATAATTGTAGGTCGCCATATGTTAAACGGCTTTACCAAGACACTAACTCTTTCATAAAGCAACTTTAGCTATTGTAAATGACTAGACCATCTTTGTTTCGAACATATGCCTAAGCCTCCACCTTTCTCTTTTTTATCTAGGAGGCTCATTATGTCAAATTGCAAAGTCTGTAGCTGGGCGCCTTCCCATCTTTCCGAAACTATACTTCAAGATTATAAAAATCAGGGTATTCTGCCATCCACAAAAATCAGGTTGTTCTTGGAGAAGAAATCCCAAAACCTGGTGAGTGAGAATTGGTAATATTCCTGGACCATCTTCTTAGAGGCTGCTCCCCTCTCGGGTCAAAATTCTTTTGAGATGTCTTACAATTATTCAGTCTTCACCCTCAAGACCTCACCACCAATTCGATTTCCAATCTTTGTCAATTCCAAGTACTTTATGAGGTGTATCTACAGATAAAACCTTCTGTTTCCCTCTTTAGAGAATTTGATTATTTCAATCGCCAAACTGAATGCGCCGATGACCCCATCCTGGAACTTGGCGATGTTTCAATCTAGAGGCGGAGGGCCGTGGCCTTTCCCGCTACCGTGCTACCAAGCTATCCTAAAGGGTGGAATAAAACTTGGTTCTACTTCCGAAAGACGGCCCCGGTCGATGAGTACCCCTTGCCGGGTTATAGACCAGATCGCATCCACATGGACCTCGAACTTCCTTGTTGGGGTCCTCTAGACGAATGTGCTCAACACGCCCCCATATATCCCAAACTGAGGGCTTTGATAGCCAATGGACTAACCGGGGTTGATTTGACCCGATGTTGGGTATCTTGGAGTATTTTGCCACGAATCCACCGGGATAGCTTGATGTGCGCCCATTCCGGCGACTTAAACGACCCCCAAAGGTTCAATAATATAACTTTGGATGGCGATGATGTGAATCAGATTGTGAAGAAGCTGTTTTATGAAAGTCTATCCGCTGGAGCATAGATGGACTGGAGCCCTTTTATGCGCTGAACTAGGCTCCTCCAATAAGGATCTTTGACAATTCTGTGCCTAGACTTTATAAATGATTTCTTCTCTTAAATCCACAATCCTTACCTATTATTTTTATCCTTAACTTTGTAGGCCAAATCTTCATTTTGGGGCAAGAAACGAACCAAAACTGCCGCCAAGAAACCCAAATTCCTTTCAAGTTCAAAGAATGATAAGGTAGTCGTTGGAGAGCCGTCACTCATGGGCGAGTCAAAAAATTCGTTGTTTAATCGGAGGTAGCAAACAATTTTATTTAACCATATTTTATTGAATCCAGCTGACATCTCCTTTTCCTAGGGTGATGTTGATACAAACTGGGCTGAAGATATTGCGGTAATTTCCATTTCCTTCGGCTCAGAATCCTTGCTTCCAACAAGAACAAGGCGGGTCATTCGGATAGTAAGCCTCTCTCATCCAGACGCTTGTTTGGATCCCAATTTTGTTTTGAAGAAAACTCAGCATAAGTCAAAGTGCAAGACTCACAGCGGTAATGGTGATCTTGCAGACGGCTCACCCAATAAGTCGGCTACCCGTAAGCGCCCAACTCAGGTACCTTTTAATCCAACTCTATTTTTTTCTGAAGCTGATTTAAATTATCAAGTGTTTAATTATTCTGATTCCATTATCAGGAGTCACCACCCTTGTCAGGAGACTCTACCGCCTCCAAACTGCCACCCCTTGTGATCAACAATGGGTAATTTTTCTCGTTTGTTATATTCTTGCCTTTGCGCACCTTTTGGCATATTCCTTATTCTGTCTTCTTGTTTTGTAGGGATCAAGCCAAGGACAAGAATAGAAAAGTTGGCGAGGTGTCCACTGATCCTGAGGCCCCTAAGCCAGGAAACCCTTATTTGGTTAGCCCTAAAGTTCATGCGAATTAGCCTGAAGATCATCATGAGGTCCAAACTGATGTACCCCCTCAACATGAGCCAACACGCGCTAATGTTGTGGATACTGAAGTTGACCCGATGATGAATCTTAAACCGCCCAGTCCTCCAAAGACAACCAAGGAGGAACCTTGTGATAGAAACGAGGAGGTTATCATTACTAGGTCGAGTTATACCATTCCTAAGGTCTCCAAAGTATTGACAAAATTTGTTGCTAAAGATTAAACAATACTGCTTGAGAAAGGAAAAGCCAAGATGGAGCTTCCAAGTTATGAGAACATTAGTGTTGAAGAACTACATGCTGGTTACTTGGACTGTCTTCACTAGTAGAGAAATGGCTAGCCACAACTCCTGTTGGCGGCGCACCGTTTTACACCAATGCCAGCACTAATATTTTCAAATAGTTCTCACATTGCCTAAATTCGTACATTATTAGTACACACATAGTGGTGGCGTTCAAATTCGACCAAATGCCACTTGTATATGGACCCCAATGCTCCCCCTTTCACATATTATTGTTGGTGTGGCTAATGTTTCCATGCTAGGGCTATGCATAGTACTTGTGTCATGCAAATTGTACGACACACCATAGGTATATTTTGTGGAGGGAAAAAATATTGTGGCAGCATTCGTAAATGTAGAACGCCATTAATTAGTAGGTGCATCTATATACAGCTGACCCGCCTGACCTGATTTATCATAGGCATCTATATATACGTGTGTGTAGAGACTCCCGCCAGCAAACTTTGCCTTCGATCCATTGAGAGAACTAGGAGACTTTTTTTGTGTGTATATCATTAATTTAGGTATGTAATGTCCGCATATGTGTGTGTATATATAGTACATAATATGATGAAATTGTTTTTGACCTTTTTTTGTAGGCACTGTGGGAGTGAATGATTTATCCTGGAATATATATATCTATATATATATATATGGAACTGTAAATGGGTTATTCAAGGTCGCGTTCGAAGACATGAATCGGAAAGGGGAAACAAAAATATTATGTCCATGTAAGAAGTGCGAAAACATAGTTTTGATTGACCCTTCTACTGGTCGTGTGAAGATGCACTTGTTGAAATATGATTTCATGCCTCGTTACACACGATGGACAAGTCAGGGTGAGAAAGAGGAGGATGTCTAAGTCGAAGGGAAGGGAACTTACATGATGATGAGCTAGAAGGAGGTGTGAAGAATGTTGCAGAACATGAAAATCACCTCGACGGGCAGAAAGAACACAACGGTAAAGAATTGTCAAAGGAAGATCTAGATGATTATGACCAATCTGGCATCTATCATGAAGAAGATGACATTATTCAGAAGGAGAAGTGTAAGAAAAGACGTAGAAGCGCGTCGAATGCAGAAACTTCCATTGAGAGCCCCCGCAGAAATAAGAGATAAGCTTCCGTTGAGAGCCTGCGCACAAACAAGAGGAAAATATCAGTTCAGAGCCCCAGCAAAAACAAGAGAAACTGAGAAACAACGTCGTAGTTGATTTTTATCTATCTTTTTTTATTGCTAATTCGGGAATTCAATCATATTTTAATATTGATGCGTATGTGTGCGCAATAAATCTTTTTGCAGATTAACCTTATCGAACCCCTTTTAACAGTTTTGTCTTGAATGTATTTTATTATTCTACATTTGTATTGACAATCGGAAGTTGAATTAATTAGGTTGATGTAATTTTGGAAGTGTGGGGACCCCGACTCATAAGTCATGATCTCCGAATGCACGTGTAGAGTGATCCCAGAGATCAATGCTTAGTGAACACATAGAAGCTGAATAACACAAATAATGACCACGAAGGTCTTAGTCTTACATAGGTAGGGCCACACGGCCAAACACTTAAAATAGAACAAGCAGCGGAAATCTTTGTTGAAAGTGTGAACCCATGCCATCTGCCTTAACCTACAGGCATTCTGACCCGGAAGCGTCATAGTTCGCATGTTCGTCTCCAACGAACTCTTCAACATGCTCCCATTCTTCCATGCCTGGCCTATTAAATAACCAGGGGCAAGCCAATGATTACTTTGAATGTACTCACAAGCAACCCAAGTCATGGAACAAGGTAACAATGATGCATGATATAGCACTAAGTAGGTAAATTTGCAGAAAGCTAATTTTGTATGCAAATGACATGATCAAGTAACTAGTGAGCATGCATCAACAACTAGCAGTTATCCATGCGAACAAATTGCAGATATCATCATAAGTATTAGTTGAACATCTCATGTTCACTCTTCATGCTAAGTCATCGGACTTAGTTGAATCCTGACGCTAAGTCATCAGACTTAGCTCATGTGACCTCTTGTCACCACCACACCCATACTCATACCAAGGTTTATGAAAACATCCGGACGTAGTCTAAGAAGGACCACCAACTATGTATGACCGTGGACGCGGCTATTCGAATAGTTTTACACTCTGTAGAGGTTGCACACTTTACCCACAAGACTCGGGGAACTTTCATGTCATCCGTGACTCGGGGCATATAACAAACCCGTGGTAAGCACCTGAACAATGCCTTTCCCATGGTGATACTAAACAAAGAGTCCACTCGTTGGTGCCATCCCTCATGATATACATCACTCATATGATCCATGAGGGCACACAATGATGTGCCCGATGCCTGTAAAGACAGTGCATGACCTTCCTCTCTAGGATGACCCCGTCTCAAGAGTGACCACTTCACTCTTGCCACTAGTAATGCGGGCTCCTTGCTAGTACCAACCATAGTAATAAACAAATCCCCATCCCATAAGGGCTATCATGGTTGCGCATGTAAGGTTGGGGTGGTCAGCACACCTTAGAACTCTCCGTTTTTGAAAGCACATACTCACTTGTTCCGACACACCACTTCTTTCTCAAGTGGTCACCAATCTCATCAATATCTCCCTCGTGCATTAGTGGCACCCGACGGGGTTCTCGAAAGTCCTTGAAATCATTTCTCTCTTTCCATCACTATGCATAGTCCTGATCCCACTTGCGTAGAATCTATTAGCATCCTATCTACACCCACCCGCATAACCCTCGTAAGGTGGTAGGGTCATGCACGATGCAAGTGTCAATGGAAACGTATCGGAGGCATCCCACCGAAAGGGGAACACCACATCACATGATCAATTATGATGAAACTAAAGTGCTATATGACATGCAATAAAAATGGTTTCTCATCATGGTCAAAGGGCTGCTTGCCTGGCTCATAAAAGTCTCCAGGGTCTTCGAAGTCTCCGGGTCCAACTCCTTCGTCAACAGCGCAATCTATCGTCGCAATAAAATAACGATAAAATAAGCAACACACAAAAATAGAGCACTCAACAACTTATTAAAAATGCTAATCTATTCTAATAAATACCCAATGTCATACTAAAAATATCCCCCTAGGGTTTTGTTGTGAAAAACATTTTGGAAATAGATTATTAGAGGTAAAAAGGTGCCTAAATATAGGTTTTAAAATGAAACAATACTAAAAATATTTTCAAACATTCTTAGAAGTGGCACTATTAAATTCTAGGGATTATACTAAGAATTTAGGTGAAAGAATTATTTTCATAGGATTTAAGTTGGGCCCTGTGGGATTTTTGCAAAATCCCACAGAAAAGGAAAAAAGAAAAAGGGCCACAGGGACCCAGGCGAGAAGCGGCCAGTGGCTAGGCCGACCCAGCTGGCCAGCCAGCCGGCCTCGCGTGTGGCCAGGTTTAAACCAGATGCGTGGGTCCCGGCCGTCAGCGACCGCAGGGGAGAGAGAGGGCGTGGGACAGGGGAGGAGAGACCGACAGGTGGGCCCCACCTTTCGGGTCCTTCTCCCACCTGGGGACAGGAAGGGGGAGAACTCACCGGCAGCGAAGGGAGGTGCGGCGAGGGGACCTGGAGGCGGGAGCTGGTTCGACATCGACCCGCCGGTCCTCTGGAGGTGGAAGTGCGGCCGTAGGTGGTCGGAGCTACTGGCGGCGAGTACCCATGGCGGAGGGGCCTTCAGGAGGTGGTCGCCGGGGCCGCATGGGGCTGCAAAGAAGACGGTAAGGAGGGGGGATCACGTTAGTTTGCAGAGGGAGAGAGAGCTCGGAGGGTCTCTGTACCCGGAGATCGACGGTGAGGTGGCTGCGGTGATCCTTGGGCCGATCCCGATCACAGAGGCGAGGGGGCTTTCAGGGGGGCTCGGGGAGGTTGCTGGGGTGAGGAGAGGGAGATCAGAGGGGAGAGAAGGGCCCAGGAGGCCCTTTTATAGAAGGGGCGCGAGTCCACTGACGGGCCATGCGCTAGGGAGGACGTGGCCAAGGCCAGAGGTAGAGGGAGGCTTGCGAGATGGCTTGGGGGCATTCCTGGGGCTGGTCTTTGCCGAGCGGGAGCAATAGGAGAGACAGAAAGAGGAGGGCGCGTGTGTGAGCTCCCCGGGTGGCCGAACCGGGTGGCGCCGGGCATGCGTGTGGGAGGGCGGAGGGGGCCGACCGCTTGCCATGTCATAGATGCCGAGGGCATCTCGGGGGACACGCGGGGGAGGCCCAAGGCTATCGGGGCCGGACATTTGGCGGCGGCTACAGTGCAGAAGCACACTGTAGCGCGCTCCAGAGCGTGCGTATGGCCGGCATTGCCGTGGCCTGCGCGCTATGGGGTGCCCCTCTTTGTCCACTAGCTGCTGGAGGGCCTGGAGATGCTCTTTGGATGCTAAGGAGCTAGGGAGAGCTAGTGAGAAAAGAAAAAGGGGAGGGAGAAACTTCTGCCAATGTGGAACAGGGGTAGAAATGGGGTTTTTACCCCACTTACCTGTAGAGACCTGGCCAGGGAGAGTTACTAGAGGAGCAAGGCACTTACCAGAGGCTGTGGTAGAAAGTTGGGGGCAAGGGTAAAAGAGAAACGGGGTGAAAAAGCTGATTTTACAAAATCACCAGAAGGTGTTTGATGGAGTTTTGGGCAATAAGATGTTACCATCTAACTGAGATACTTACCAGGGTCAAAGGCTAGGTAGAAATGAGAGGATTCACCAAGTTTGAGCCCAAGGGGAAAAAGTTGACAATGGGAACTTGATAGACCCTAGAAATAACAGAATTAGGCTTCTGTAGATCTAGGGATGCTAGGCTTTTACCCTTGATCCACCACTTAGTGTATCATCACTATTTGGCCATTAGAGCATGCCGACAAAGTTTGAGGCCAAGGGGAGACACTTCACAATGTAAAGTTGCTCAAATTTGATTCTGGACAAGAATGGTTTTGGGATGGTTGGCTGAATCAAACCAACTTCGATTGAGATGAAACTTTGCAAGATCATCACCTATGATAGTGTTGACTTGCTGAAATTTTCCTGGAAATTATTGAAAAAATTTCTTATAGAAATATTCCAAAAGTTTCATTTGAATAGAAAGGGTTTTGAGGGGTTTTGCCTATGATCTGATCATGCCTTTGTGTTGAAACTCATATATATGGAAAATATATGTCCATTGAGTTTCTCTAAATTTTCTCAAATATTTTCAAAGCATTTAAATAACTTTTCCCTAGGAAAAACCATTTTTGGCCTTAAGAAAAAGCCTTTAAATAAAATATGAAAATAATCTTTAAAAATAATAATTGGTGGTTTTGGGAAGTCATATATATAGTAGGTTTGAAATAAAGCCTTTGGTAAAGA
Source organism: Hordeum marinum (assembly GCA_022496015.1). Lineage (NCBI taxonomy): Eukaryota > Viridiplantae > Streptophyta > Magnoliopsida > Poales > Poaceae > Hordeum > Hordeum marinum. Next base: position 122,529,915 of record CM039672.1, read on the forward strand.
AGGGTCCACCTAATTTGAAGACTTGCACTGCAAACCTCATTTCAGGGGGTTTTGAAAACCTAATTTGAACAAATCATTTTTGGTTAAAACAAAATTTTATAAAAATAGTTTTGGGCACTATTCACATGGCAAGATCATTTGTCAAGATGTTTGGGGACATGGAAGATGAATTTGAAGTGAAATAAAACCTAGTAGTGCCACACCACAATCATCAAGCAAGTAGACAACATAGCAAGCAAGCACAAGCACATAGAAAAAGTTTTAGTTGGCTCCATATTTTATAAACCCAAACATAACAATGTGACACAAACAAAGGGTGTGATAGGAAGAAAAATAGCTATGGCGTTGGTGACGCCACCAACGAGATAACTAATATATCTATGGCATTGCATACGTCACCTACGCCATAGCTATTTTCCCCATTGTCTTTGCCCGTTTGGGGGAAATGTTCACCCCAAACGTTCGCTTCGCGCTCTCGTGCACCTTCCGCTCCGTGCGCCACCGCCGCCACATTCGTCGCTATTGCCGCCGCCCCCTCCCTCGATGCCGCCACCACCTTCGTTGTCATCGCCGCCACCCCCTCCCTCTCCGTCGTCTCCCACCTTCCCCTTCGGTCGCCACTCCTTGACTCGCTGTCGACCCCAATCGCCTCAACCTCGTTGTCCGCCCCCAACTTCGTCAATCTCGAGCCACCTTTATCTCTTCCCGCTGCCGTTCCGAACGACCTCAACCTCCCCTGCTGCCACCTCGATTCCTCCGGTAAGTGCTCGAAATGTGTTTGAGGAAATGTTGTGGTTCAAATTTTGTTTCGATGGAAATGTGGTTGCTTGTGTATTGTTTGTAGGGAATGCATAGGGTTGCCAATGTTTTGGAGAAATGTTGAATAATTTTTGTTTAGTCAAATTTCTGGCATCCAATATGTCCTATTTTTAGCAAAGGTCATGCTAATTTTTTTATTTTATGTATGAATGAATTAGGTTTCTGATGTTTTGTTTTTGTAGATGTCCAATCAAACGAACGATGTGCATGACTCTTCTTTGACACATTTGGCAGAGGAGGTTGATCCATTTACGGACGCGCAAGGACATGAAGATTATGATGATGAGCAGACTACTACATGAGAGGTAGAGGCTAGAGTGTTCCTCCTCGCGCGGAAAGTAATCCTGATATGGACACTGATGGAGAGGACACAAAGGAGTATTCTTCTGTGGAGGAGGAGGACGTGGAGGTCGACGAGCATGTTTCATCATCCAAGAAGCACTGGAAACCTAGGAGCCAAAATGCTATAGGCACCGACATGTTTGTCATCACACGAGTTAACGAGACTGGTGAGCCCATTAGTCCGTGGAAAGCCGTTGCCCACTATGGCAATGCCCTAGGTGTTATCCTTCGAGAAATTTGCTCCATCAACGAGACAAATTTAAGGGATATGGAAAATGCTAATATACGAGAAATCCTCATATATAGGAAGGGTGCATGCAAGATTCAAGTTTCCGGAGGAGTATGACAACCTATCGTACCCAAAAAATCATGTAAACAACCATGCAATCCATAAGTTTACGAAGAATTGAGTTCTTGGAAATCTGCAGCAAGATAAGATATTGCAGCAAAACCTGACATAGATATCTCCGAGATCCAGCAGAAGTGGTCTACCATTAGTGTAGATGATTGTAACATTTGCAAGATTCAAAATCAGGAGAACTCAATGATGACCTAGTCCTCATGGGGGAAGGAAATGCGACCGAAGACATTAAGTAACCACTCCCTCAACAGTCGTGGTTTTGTTCGGAAGAAGCCCGCATGGGAGAAGCAAGATGCTGCACTTCCAGCAGAGGGCATACCAAACCACTTCGCGCAATTGAAGGACCCCCTTGAATATAACTATGCCAAGGGTCGGTACCATTATGATAAAAAGAAAGGGGAATTTATCACGGATCACCAGACAAGGAAACTAGAAGAATAACTGGCAAGGTGGCATTCAGAACCTCATAGCTTGCAAGGGTCGTCGGCCAGGTGGAACACTCCTCTTAACCGGTCGATCAACATTACCCTTGGCAAGTAGCCGTTAGCACCGCCGACGGGTGGCCGTGTGAATAGTGCTGGATGTGGTGCCAAATGGGACTATCATTGTCTCGAAGACCGGGAGCTGCAACGGCAGCGTAGGAGAGCCAACAAGCAGAGTACTGAAAAACAAATAATTGAAGCCACGGCCACATCCATAGCTGCAGCCACAACCAACATCGGAGAACACATCAACATTCAAAGCCAACCCCAAGCCATGCCGCCTTCAATAACCGACATCATGAAGAATTGGATCAAGAATAGCGAGAAACATTGTGATCCAAACTAATTCGGCCAAAGATAGCAACAAACATTCTGTCACTTTCATCAGTAAGCCGTTAGCAATGGATACTCTCAACGCTCTTACTGAGGACACTCCATGCAATCTCTTAGATTATGTGCGTGATAAACTTGTTAAAGTTCCAATTGGGTCGATCATTCGCCCCAAAGATACCATGATGCATGGGGTGGCCATGCCTGATGGGGTCTTCAAAGTTGAGGTGTTTGATGTCGTAATGGGTTTCGAAGACATTTCTCCTCTGATACAACCTCTGGGTACGGATAGCCAGTTGGCCCTCTCACAATGTTTGGGTTGGCCAATGTTGTGGCCGAAGAATAAAATTCATCTAGGAAACGTCCAAATCTCACCAACCTCATAGCAGATGAACAATGACAGCACATGTGGGCGAGGACCATCTCCTTTGAGTCAGATTCGACATGAAGTTCTTAACAATGACAATGTGCAAGTCGGTGAGGACCATGACAACGCGGTAATTGTCAATGGTGAGGACCATATCAATGCTGGTCATTTGGGCGGTGCGGACCATGTCAATGCTGGGGATTTGAGTGGTGAGGACCATGTTAATGGTGGTGATTACAACGGTGAGGACAATCTACTTGTCAATCGATACTTCCTTATTGACGAATGTCAGAAATCACTTCCCAACATATGCAATCTTGATGGATCTATGTCTACTGGTCCTGCGCTTGGATTCTCATCTATGCCTCGGCTTGCTCAACAGGAACGTGTTATTCATTGCTAGAAGAGTCTTTTCAACAAGGACTTCACACCACCAGACGCACAGGTGACACTACACATGGGAACATTTCTAAATCCAAACACACTCAATGTGACGGCCACAAATGCATTGTCAGACTATATAGCCAGCCAGTCTATCCCGACACGCAAGAAAAAGAGAAAGAGAGCAGCTGGTAATAAGACGAAGGCACATGCTGCCAGCCAACCGAATCAGAAGAGTAAACAAGTTCGTCATGTCGTTCAATGGCAGGATTACCGTTCCCCAGGTGATCCCATCCTTCCGAAGGAGCTCAACGATTTTCTGCAAACATAATTGAGGATTCCGCATGACACAGTTCTAACTAGGGAGAAGTATGCATTCTCTGCTGGAGGTGGGTTTCACCCTGTTTTTTCATTGATGGTGCCACCAAATGTTGGTTTGTGTGAAAATTGCCCCGTGGAAATATTCTATGTGTCATTCGAAGACATATTCAACATGTTCCATCTAATGAAGCTTAGTTCTTCCTTAGTATGCCTATAGGCAATCAATGCTGCCTACACTGCCTAAGGCGAGCTGAACAAGGATGTCGCGGTAGCGGACCCTTACCTCATGCATGAGACTTACACCAATCACCCTGAGAGCCAACAATCTAGGCAGAAGTATTTGACAAACTTCATGATTGCCAACATGGACAAAGACTGCCTTCTTGTGCCCTACTATCCGAAGTAATTAAGTGATTATATCTAGGTAGGTTACTATTTCGTAAAATCTCGTTATGCATGCTTCCACGTAACACCATTAATTAACTCAATCGACTTTGTATGTAGAGAACATTGTGTACTCATCGTTATTACCCCGAAGTTTGCCGAAACTTATTTCTCGAATTCGACGAGGAAAGTGAAAAAAGACTATAGAGGAATCAATAAGGTCCTGGATGAAGCACTTTTCGAGTATACCAGAAGGGAAGGAGTGAACAGAGATGGATATCACAAGTTTGACAACTTTAAAGCAATACATCTCATCCACAAAACTGACTTTTGTTGCATGCAGTAGCCGGAAAACATTGATATAGATGGCTACTACGTTTCCCACCACATGGAGGAGTACATACAGGTGGGAGAATGCCTTAAAAGGAACACATATGTCATCGCATTAGGGAAGAAAATGGAGGAGTTTAGCCCGGGAAATAACGGAGATGAATTCAGACGCATCCAAATGAAGTTTGCTACCATCCTCAACAAGGACGTCATCGACCATTGCGGGGTTTTCAATGGCGGCGCACCTTCCGGCCCGGAGGAGCTTCAGAATTAGGGGATTGATGCTGTCGTTCATGTGTCTATCGAGGATCTGGCAAAGAAATACATTAATGACCCTTATGCCGATATGTAAGAGGATAGTGTCATCTACCTATGCTGTTGGTTCTACAAACTTCTAGCTCGATGAACTACATGTTGATGTGGTTTTGTGTTATAGTACTTCAAAACTTGATCACTAGCTATCTTAACTAATTATTTAAGCACTATCTATGAATCTAAAATGTCTTTCAATTGCCTTTATTTGTTACCTTATTCTGCCATGGAAATGGTGCCCTTTCCCGCAGTCGTGGCAGTGATTATTTGATGCTTACAAATTAAGTAATAGCGTGCTGAGAAGGTACAATGCCTGCAATTTTTTAGTTATTTGTGACGTCGGAATAATGCATACGCCATAGATACAGGTCATAATACCGGCATACAACATAACCCAACACCATAGGTATTCTAAATAGTGCTGTCGTGGGCTCCAACGCCACCACTGATTTGTAACTGTGGTGCCATATTGTTGGCGTTGGGTGCCTATGCCGGCAATTCACTTTTTTCCACGCCATAGCTAGTCTTTTCTGCACTAGTGCTTGCTACGAAATGGAAGATGGAAGTCAGCCTCGTCAGCATGAAAAAAAACAAATATGAGGTATGTTACTATTTATTGTGTACTTTACATATCCTTTTCTAGCCCCCAAGGACCGGCTCATCTTCTTGTGATGAGTCAGATCTTTGTTAATAATTATAAAGAATTCGAACTGTAGCCCCCAAGGGCCGACTCATCTTCTTGAGATGAGTCGGGTCTTTCTCAATTACTGAAGAATTCGACCTGTAGCCCCCAAGGGCCCACTCATCTTCTTGAGATGAGTCAGGTCTTTGTTAATGACTGAAGAATTAGACCTGTAGTCCCCAAGGGCTGGCTCATCTTCTTGAGATGATTCGGGTATTTTTTAATGACTAAAGAATTCAACCTGTAGCCCCAAAGGTCCGGCTCATGTTCTTGAGATGAGTCGGGTCTTCTCTGTACCCTTGCTTTGGAAAAACTGACATGCATTAGCCCGCAAGTGTCAATAATATTGTTTTGCAATCTGTTTGAGACTTGTTATAATATTTATTCATCATAATATATTGCCTCCTAAACTGGCTTGTGACCATTGAATATATGGATCCTATTATGCAGAAAGCTCTACAAGCAGCTGAGTCAAGCGTGATCGGCTTCAAGAAAGATTTGCAAGTAGGGTAAAGCACCCGAGCTGCCATGGAGGAGAAACTTCGTCTCGCTTTGGAGGAATTGGAGAAAACAAAAGAACACATTGAGGAGCAAAAGAAATCCTTCTAAGCTAATAAAACCTCCTTGTTGGAGTGCGTAGAAAATGTTGAAGGCTAGCTGAAACCCATCACAAAAGAGGTATCCGGGTTAAAGAGGCACATTGCCCATATGACCCAGGCAATTTTTGGTTAGTATCTTGTAGTAACTTGCAGAAAACCTATGTTCATAGATGAGACGTCTCGCGATTGACATGTCTGAATTGTTTTGCAGGCTCAAGAACATGCAACCTCCAAGATAACAGCTTGCTCATGCTGAAGGTAGTGTACACATTGACCGAGCAATTGTTTTGCAGGCTCAAGAAGATGAGATGTCTCGCGATTAACTATATTTTGGCTTTTATGTGCACTTTCCTAGTCATTTACTGCTTATAATTAAATTTCAAACAATCCATAAATGAAAAAAATGAAAAAAAGGTTCGAAAATCATAATTTTGGTACCGAATAACATTTCATATATTTTAAAGGAAATTAATAGAAATTTAAAAGATGTGTGTGGGCAGAGGCAGTCAAGGATGTGTCGTGTATTGCTTTTTTTAATCGTAGAAAATGGAAAACATGCCTGAAAAACATGATACCTTTTGTGGTGCCCTGTCACGACCTCTATGACGTGTCAAAATTTTGGGAAGGTTTGGCCAATGTCATCAAACACACTCTTCATATCTCAAACCATCACCTATGAAGTTTCATGGTTTTAGGAGGGAGATCGCAATGTTTTGAAGGGGAACCCACATTTTCTTGGTCCTTTCTTCTTTATTGATTTTCTACGAACAACATACCCACTACATGCAAAGTGTTCAAACGTGACAATTTTCCGAACCCGTTTACTATATTTAGGCTTTTGTGTGCACTCTCTAGGTATTTACTGCTCATAATTCAAGGTCGAACATTCTATATATGTAAACTTGTTCAAAAAATGGTTTGAAAAATCATAATTGTGTCATTGAATAACTTCTGATGTATTCTACAGGAAATTGATATACATTTAAAGGATATGTGTGGGAAGATGAGTCCACATATCATCGTTTATTGGGGTTTCGACTCTAGAAAACTAGAAAACATGCCTAAAAACATGATACCTGGTGTGGTGCCTTGGCATGATCTCAATATGATGTGTCAAATATTTGAGAAGGTTTTCCTGATATCGTCATACACAATCTTCATATATCGAAACTATTGGGGAACGTCGCATGGGAAACAAATTTTTTCCTACGCACACGCAAACCTATCCATGGTGATGAGCATCTACGAGAGGGAGAGTGGATCTACGTACCCTTGTAGATCGCTAAGCGGGAAGCGTTAAGAAACGCGGTTGGTGTAGTCGTACTTCTTCGCGATCCAAATCGCCGAGCATCCCTCGATCTAATCAGGAACTGTCCCGCGAACCAATCACGAACCGTCCCGCGATCTCGTCACGATCCGTCCCACGATTCGATCACGAACGTCCCGTGGCCTTGATCACGATCCTTCCGATCTAGTACCGAAAGGACGGCACCTTCGCGTTCAACACACGTGCAGCTTGATGACGATATCCACCGTCTTGATCCAGCAAGAGGAGGTGGAGATGAGAGAGAGTTCACCGGTAGCATGACGGCACTCCGGTGATGGTGGTGGTGGAGCAATTCCGGCAGGGCTTCGCCTAAGCGCTCCGGAAATCCGATCTAGAGGAGCACCGATGGGACGGCTAGCACGTGGCCGTAATTTCTGCCAAAACCCTAGCTATTCCACTAGTATATATAGGAGGAGAGGAGAGGAGAGGCAGCCAAGGCCTCTTTGATTCGGCTGGCTAGGGTGGGGTGGAATCCTATTCCACCTCCAATCCTAGTTGGACTAGGATTGGTCCCTATTGGCTGATTTTCCACTTTTTCCTTTAGGACTTTCTCTCCTGCGCCATGGGCCTTTGTGGCTGTTTTCCCAGCCCACTCAGGGCTGGTTAATACTCTCCCACAGCTCATGGACCTCTTGGGGTCGAAATACCCCTCCCGGAGGCCTCCAGGTACACTACCGGCACTCCCTGTACACTATCAATGAGCCCGAAACTTTTCCGGCGACCAAACTGGGACTTCCTATATATGAATCTTTACCTCCGGACCATTCCGGAGCTCCTAGTGAGGTCGGAGATCGCATCCGGGACTCCGAACAACCTTTGGTCACCACTATACATAACTCTACACCACCGAAACATCACCGAACCTTAAGTGTGCAGACCCTGCGGGTTCGAGAACTATGTAGACATGACCGAGACACCTCTACAGTCAATAACCAATGGCGGGAACTGGACGTCCACACTGGTTCCTACATATTCCACGAAGATCTTCATCGGTCGAACCTCTATGTCAAAGATTGAGTTAATCCCGTATCACGTTCCCTTTGTTCTTCGGTATGTTACTTGCCCGAGATTCGATCGTCGGTATCTCCATACCTAGTTCAACCTCATTACCGGCAAGTCTCTTTACTTGTTCTGTAATACAAGATCTCGAAACTAACAATTAGTCACATTGCTTGCAAGGCTTATTGTGATGTTGCATTACCGAGTGGGCCCCGAGGTACCTCTTCGTCACACGGAGTAACAAATCCCAGTCTCGATCCATGCCAACTCAATAGACACCATCGGAGATACCTGTAGAGCACCTTTATAGTCACCCAGTTACGTTGCGACGTTTGATGCACACAAGGCATTCCTCCGATATCCGTGAGTTGCATGATCTCATGGTCATAGGAACATATACTTGACATGCGGAAAACAGTAGCAATAAACTGACACGATCATATGCTACGTTTGTATTTTGGGTCTTGTCCATCACATCATTCTCCCAATGATGTGATCTTGTTATCAAATGTCATCACATGTCAATGGCTAGGAAACCCTGACCATCTTTGATCAACGAGCTAGTTCACTAGAGGCATACTAGGGACACAGTGTTGTCTATTTACCCACACATGCAATGTGTTTCCGATCACTACAATTATAGCATGGATAATAAACGATTATCATATTGCCTCTAGGGCATATTTCCAACAGTCTCCCACTTGCACTAGAGTCAATAATCTAGTTCACGTCACTATGTGATTTACATGGTAATGAATCGAACACCCATACAGTTCTGGTGTTGATCATGTTTAGCCCTTGGAAGAGGTTTAGTCAACGGGTCTTCAACATTCAGATCCGTGTGCACTTTGCAAATATTTATGTCCTTCTCCTCGATGTAGAACCGGATGGAGTTGAAGCGTCGCTTTATGTGTCTGGTACTCTTGTGAAACTTTGGTTCCTTGGCTAGAGCAATGGCACCAGTGTTGTCACAGAACAGGTTCATTGGATTCAGGGCACTAGGCACTACTCCAAGATCTGTCATGAACTGCTTCATCCAGACACCTTCCTTCGCTGCCTCCGAGGCTGCGATGTACTCCGCTTCGCACATAGAATCAGCTACCACGCTTTGCTTGGAACTGCACCAGCTTACCGCTCCCCCGTTAAGAATAAATACGTATCCGGTTTGCGATTTAGAATCGTCCGGATCAGTGTCAAAGCTTGCATCGACGTAACCCTTTACGACGAGCTCTTCATCACCTCCATAAACGAGAAACATGTCCTTAGTCCTGTTAAGGTACTTAAGGATATTCTTGACCGCTTGCTAGTGCTCCATTCCAGGATCACTTTGAAACCTTCCAGCCATACTTATGGCAAGGCTGACATCGGGTCTTGTGCACAACATTGCATACATGATAGAGCCTATGGCTAAAGCATAGGGGATGACGCTCATCTTTTCTTTATCTTCTGCAGTCACTGGGCATTTAGTCTTACTCAACTTCACACCTTGTAACATAGGCACGAACCCCTTCTTGGCCTGTTCCATTTTGAACTTCTTCAAAACTTTATCAAGGTATGTGCTCTGTGAAAGTGCTATTAAGCGTCTCGACCTATCTCTATAGATCTTAATGCCTAATATGAAAGCAGCTTCTCCTAGGTCCTTCATTGAAAAACTCTTATTCAAATATTCCTTCACGCTTTCCATCATTTCTATATCATTTCCGATCAGCAATATGTCATCCACATATAACACTAGAAACGCTATAGAGCTCCCACTCACTTTCTTGTAAATACAAGCTTCTCCATAAACTTGTATAAACCCAAACACTTTGATCACTTCATCAAAGCGCTTATTCCAACTCCGAGATGCTTGCACCAGTCCATAAATGGATCGCTGGAGTTTGCAAACTTTGTCAGCATTCTCTGGATCGACAAAACCTTCGGGTTGCATCATATACAACTCTTCCTCAAGGAAACCGTTGAGGAACGCCGTTTTGACATCCATCTGCCAAATTTCATAGTCGAAATAAGCAGCTATTGCCAACATGATTCTGACAGACTTAAGCATCGCTACGGGTGAGAAAGTCTCATCGTAGTCAACTCCTTAAACTTGTGAAAAACCCTTTGCCACAAGTCGAGCTTTATAGACGGTGACATTACCGTCCGCGTCCGTCTTCTTCTTATAGATCCATTTGTTCTGAATGGGCTTTTGCCCTTCAGGTAGTACTTCCAAAGTCCGTACTTTGTTTTCATACATGGATCCCATCTCAGATTTCATGGCCTCTAACCATTTCTCGGAATCCAAGCCCATCACTGCTCCTCCATAGCTCATAGGTTCATTGTTGTCTAACAACATGACCTCCAAGACAGGGTTGCTGTACCACTCGGGAGTAGCACGCGCCCTTGTCCACCTACGAGGTTCAATAGCAGCTTGATCCGAAGCTTCATGATCATCATCATTAACTTCCTCTTCTACCATCGTAGGTTCCACAGAAACATCTTTCTGCGCTATGCTACTCTCTGGTTGAAGTAAAGGTTCAATAACCTCATCAAGCTCTATTTTCCTCCCACTCAATTCTTTCGAGAGAAACTCTTTCTCAAGAAATGTTCCGTTCTTAGCGACAAACACTTTGCCTTCGGATCTGAGATAGAAGGTATACCCGACTGTCTCTTTCGGGTATCCTATGAAGACACATTTTTCCGCTTTGGGTTCCAGCTTTTCAGGCTGAAGCTTTTTGACATAAGCATCACATCCCCAAACTTTAAGAAACGACAACTTCGGCCTTTTGCCAAACCACAGTTCATATGGCGTCGTCTCAACGGATTTTGATGGTGCCCTATTTAAAGTGAATGCAGCTGTCTCTAATGCATAACCCCAAAACAATAGTGGCAAATCGGCAAGACACATCATAGAACGCACCATATCTAATAAGGTTCGATTACGACGTTCAGACACACCATTACACTGTGGTGTTTCGGGCGGTGTCAACTGTGAAACAATTCCACATTGTCTTAAGTGACTGCCAAACTCATAGCTCAGGTATTCACCTCCTCTATCAGATCGCAGAAATTTAATCTTCTTGTTATGATGATTCTCAACTTCACTCTGAAATTGCTTGAACTTTTCAAACGTTTCAGACTTGTGTTTCATCAAGTAAATATACCCATATCTACTCAAGTCATCAGTGAAAGTGAGAAAGTAACGATATCCACCGCGCGCTGCAACATTCATTGGACCCCACACATCAGTATGTATGATTTCCAATAAGTCACTTGCCCGTTCCATTGTTCCTGAGAACGACATTTTAGTCATCTTGCCCATCAGGCATGGTTCACATGTGTCAAGTGATTCAAAATCAAGTGACTCCAAAAGTCCATCAGCATGGAGCTTCCTCATGCGCTTTACACCAATATGACCTAAACGGCAGTGCCACAAGAAAGTGGTACTATCATTAACTACTCTACATCTTTTGGCATCAATGTTATGAACATGTGTGTCATCACTATCAAGATTCAATATGAATAAACCCCTAATATTGGGTGCATGACCATAAAAGATATTACTCATATAAATAGAACAACCTTTATTCTCTGATTTAAATGAGTAACCGTCTCTCAATAAACAAGATCCAGATATAATCATGCTTAACGCAGGCACTAAATAACAATTATACAGGTTCATCACTAATCCCGATGGTAATCGAAGAGAGAGCGTGCCGACGGTGATCACATCAACCTTGGAACCATTTCCCACGCGCATCGTCACTTCGTCCTTTCCCAGTCTTCGTTCATTCCGTAGTTCCTGCTTTGAGTTGCAAATGTGAGCAACCGAACCGGTATCAAATACCCAGGCACTACTACGAGAACTAGTAAGGTACACATCAATAACATGTATATCATATATACCTTATTTGTCGTTGGCCGCCTTCTTGTCAGCTAGGTACTTGGGGCAGTTCCGCTTCCAGTGACCAGTTCCCTTGCAATGATAGCACTCAGTTTCTGGCTTAGGTCCATGCTTAGGCTTCTTTGTAGGAGTAGCAACTGCTTTGCCATCCTTCTTGGTTTTACCCTTCTTGCCTTTGCCCTTGCCATTTTTCTTGAAACTAGTGGTTTTATTGACCATCAACACTTGATGTTCTTTCTGGATTTCAGACTCAGCGACTTTCAGCATCGCAAACAGCTCGGATGATGACTTGTTCATCCCGTGCATGTTATAGTTCATCACAAAACTTTTGTAACTAGGTGGCAGTGATTGAAGAACTCTATTAATGATCGCCTCTTGCGGAAGGGCAATTCCCAACTCAGCTAGACGGTTTGAGTACCCAGACATTCTGAGTATATGCTCACTGATAGACCCGTTCTCCTCCATCTTGCAAGCATAGAACTTATCGGAGGTCTCATACCTCTCGATCCGGGCATTCTTCTAAAAGATAAGCTTCAACTCCTGGAACATCTCATATGCTCCATGACGTTCAAACGTCTTTGAAGTCCTGGTTCTAAGCCATACAATATTGCACACTAAACTATTGAGTAGTCTCCAGCACGAGCCTCCCAAGCGTTCTTAACGTCTTCGAAGGTCATGTCTTCTGGTTGGTCACCAAGCGGTGCATCAAGGACATATTGTTTCTGGGAAGCCGTAAGGATAATCCTTAGATTACGGGCCCAATCAACAAAGTTACTTCCGTCATCTTTCAACTTAGCTTTCTCTAGGAACGCATTAAAATTCAGGGGTGCTACTGCGCGAGCCATTGATCTACAACATAAATATGCAAAGGTTACTTAGACTATTGTTCATGATAATGAGTTTAGTTAATCAAATTACTAAAGCTCCCACTCAAATTGACATCCCTCAGGTCATCTGAGTGTCACATGATCCAAATTCACCAACTCAAGTCCGATCATCACGTGAGTTAAGCTGGTTTCAATGGTGAACATCATTATGTTGATCATATCTACTATATGACTCAAGTCGAGCATCCCGCGATCTAATCACGAACCGTCCCGCAAACCAATCACGAACCGTCCCGCGATCTCGTCATGATCCGTCCTGCGATCCGATCACGAACGTCCCGTGGCCTTGATCACGATCCTTCCGATCTAGTACCGAACGGACGACACCTCCGCGTTCAGCCCATGTGCAGCTTGATGACGATCTCCACCGTCTTGATCCAGCAAGAGGAGGTGGAGAGGATAGAGAGTTCACCGGTAGCGTGACGGTACTCCGGTGATGGTGGTGGTGGAGCAATTCCGGCAGGGCTTCGCCTAAGCGCTGCGGAAATCCGATCTAGAGGAGCACCGGTGGAACGGGTAGCACGTGGCCGTAATTTCTGCCAAAACCCTAGCTATTCCACTAGTATATATAGGAGGAGAGGATAGGAGAGGCATCCAAGGCCTCTTTGATTCGGCCGGCTAGGGTGGGGTGGAATCCTATTCCACCTCCAATCCTAGTTGGACTAGGATTGCTCCCTATTGGCTGATTTTCCACTTTTTCCTTTAGGACTTTCTCTCCTACGCCATGGGACTTTGTGTCTGTTTTACCAGCCCACTAAGGGCTGGTTAATACTCTCCCACAGCCCATGGACTTCTTGGGGTCGAAATACCCCTCCCGGAGGCCTCCCGGTACACTACCGGCACTCCCGGTACACTACCGATGAGCCCGAAACTTTTCCGGCGACCAAACTGGGACTTCCTATATATCAATGTTTACCTCCGGACCATTCCGGAGCTCCTCGTGACGTCCAGGATCTCATCCGGGACTCCGAACAACCTTCGGTCACCACCATACATAACTCTACACTACCGAAACGTCACCGAACCTTAAGTGTGCAGACCCTGTGGGTTCGAGAACTATGTAGACATGACCGAGACACCTCTACGGTCAATAACAAATGGCGGGACCTGGACGTCCACATTGGTCCCTACATATTCCACGAAGATCTTCATCGGTCGAACCTCTATGTCAAAGATTCAGTTAATCCCATATCACGTTCCCTTTGTTCTTCGGTATGTTACTTGCCCGAGATTCGATCGTCGGTATCTCCATACCTAGTTCAACCTCGTTACCAGCAAGTCTCTTTACTCGTTCTGTAATACAAGATCCCGCAACTAACAATTAGTCACATTGCTTGCAAGGCTTATTGTGATGTTGCATTACCGAGTGGGCCCCGAGATACCTCTTCGTCACACGGAGTAACAAATCCCAGTCTCGATCCATGCCAACTCAACACACACCATCGGAGATACCTGTAGAGCACCTTTATAGTCACCCAGTTACGTTGCGATGTTTGATGCACACAAGGCATTCCTCCGATATCCGTGAGTTGCATGATCTCATGGTCATAGGAACACATACTTGACATGCGGAAAACAGTAGCAATAAACTGACACGATCATATGCTACGTTTGTAGTTTGGGTCTTGTCCATAACATCATTCTCCCAATGATGTGATCCCGTTATCAAATGACATCACATGTCAATGGCTAGGAAACCCTGACCATCTTTGATCAACGAGCTAGTTCACTAGAGGCATACTAGGGACACAGTGTTGTCTATTTACCCACACATGCAATGTGTTTCCGATCACTACAATTATAGCATGGATAATAAACGATTATCATGAACAAGGAAATATAATAATAAACACTTTATATATTTCCTCTAGGGCATATTTCCAACAGAAACATCACCTAGGTAGTTTCAAGTTTTGGGAGGGAAATCACAATGGTTTGAATGGGAACCTATATTTTCTTGGTAGTTTCTCCCTGATTTATTTTCTATGACCAACATATCCACTACACTACATCGTGTTAAAATTTGAAATTTTCCCGGGCTCGTTTACTATATTTAGGCTTTTATGTGCACTTTCTGGGCATTCACTGCTTATAATTTAAGTTTGAACATTATGTACATGAAAAGGTGTTGCAAAAATAGTTCAAAAAATCATAATTCTGTCATTGAATAACTTTTGATTGATTCTGCAGGAAATTAATAGAAATTTAAAGGATATGTGTAGGAAGAGGCAACCACATATGTTTCGTTTATGGTTTTTTAACTCTGGAAAAATGGAAAACATGCCTGAAATTCATGATACCTAACACAGTGTCATTATACGATACTACTGTATTGTGATAAATATTTAAACACCAAGCAAAGTATCATGCACTATCTAATACTACCAGTTTTCCAAAAAGTACAGTTTTGATTGCAAACAGTTTCGCATAAGGAACCATTTGCAAAATGTTTCATGCCAGGAGAGAGAGAGAGAGAGGGAGACGACTTGTATGCATGCAAGCTCGCTTTGAATGCCGAGTTGTGCATGCTAGAGCTTTGCCACCCTGTAGTTATTTGAAGTGGCAGTTGCATGGCCACTTAAGTGCCTTGGCAACACTACCATGGCTCGTCTGTCGACGAGACCGAGCATCTGGCATCATGCAACGACAAGGACTGCGGTTCTCGACGACCGCGCTAGTTCTTGATGACCGTGCATGCTCTCTCAACATGCATGCTTGCAAGCACGACCTGGCCGCGACGTTGCAAGTAGCTAAAGCAAGGACTACAACACCATATATATATCTGTATCGATTGCTATTAAAAACCACCGCACTATACGGCTTTCCGATTAGGTCCTAGAACTATCTCCATGCATCAATCATGCCACCACGCTGCACACTAACTGGTAAGGAAGCGACGACATCCCGCTTCGCCTAGTTCATCGCAGCCTGCGACCACGCACTAACTGGTAAGTAGGCGATAGCATCCCACTATGCCGAGTTCTACACAGTGAAAGCACAGTTGCTCCCTTGGTGGTTTTGGTAATTAATAACAAATATTTCCACTAAGTATATTTTAGGAAAAGTTCAATGATGGGTTGGCAAATGGATTGTGGAGAAACCCTAAGATGCAAAGAAATGGATTGGCAAAGCTTCAAAAAAGAGGACTCTACATTTTACTTTGTGAGAAATCACTTTTAGTCCTTAGGAAAGTCAATACTATTAAAAGGAGGTAAGGTATTATTGGTAAACAAGATGCTCAAACATGCACAATTGATAGTCATCGAAAACACCCACAAACTCACCACATATTCTGTCTAGGCCAAATATCCAAAATCGATGCAACCAACAATTCCCACTTGGTCCCACCGACTCCTATACTCAGACAGACCCATGTCAAACCCTAGCACATCGGTGCAACCGATCCCACATCGGTGCCACCGAGTTTAGGCTGCCAACTTTCAGTTCGCTTGATTCATAAAATCAGAATATTCGAGTTTTTGGATTGGTGTCACCGAGATGCAGATTCTGACCGTTGGACACGTGATCAGTATCACCAAGAAATATAAATCGGTCTCATCGAGATTCGAAAGTTGCTACCTTTGGAGCAACACAGTACCATCAAGATTCACACATTGGTGTCACCAAGTTTGTCACTTAAGGTGTAACGGTTGGATTTTTGGAGATGCCTATATATACCCCTCCACTACCACTCACTCGCAAGAGAAGCACTCAGAACCGATCCCCACCTATCCTATCAGATTTTCTAAGAGAGAGCCACCTACTCATGTGTTGAGATCATGCCATTCCATTCCAACCATATGAATCTTGATTTCTAGCCTCCCAAAGTTTCTTTCCACCCAATCAATCTCTTCCACCAAAGCCAAATCCGTGAGAGAGTGATTGAGTGTTGAGGACTCTATCATCTTGAAGCACAAGAGAAAGGAGTTCATCGACATTATCGAGCCTATTACCTTTTGGAGGGTGGTGCCTTCTAGATTGGTTAGTTGTCGCTTGGGAGCCTCCTACTTCGTGTTGTGGAGTGAACCAAGAAGTTTGTAAACGGAAGGATATTGCCTACTTCGTGAAGATCTACACCGAGTTAGGCTAGTCCTCCGTGGACGTTGGCCATCATGGTATAGTCAAGGTTGCTTCTTTGTGGAACCCTCTGTGGATATAGCCCTCTGTAGACTCTTGCGACAGTTAGCCTCCACGAGTTCAAGATGAAGGAAGGTGAAGGACTCGCAAAGATGTACTCTAGGCTAGCTCTCATCACCAATGAGATTGCCGGCTTACGAAGCGAAGAAATGACCGATAAATTCATCATCAAGAATATACTTCGAGCTTTGGATGATAGATATGACGCCATATGCACATTGATACAAATGACGCCCAACTACAAAGATCTCAAGCCTACAGAAGGATTGGAAGGATTGTTGCTCATGAGATGACACTCAAGGACAGGGAAGAGCTTCACAACAAGTCTAGCGATGCTTACAAAGCCAAAAGTGATGCTTCCACAACTTGAAAAAACAACCTTGTCACAAATGAATAGATAAGCATCGTGGTCAAGAAATTTAAGAAATTCTACAAGAATAGAGGCAAAGATCGAAGCTCCAACTCAAGATATGAAGAGAAGCATTCATCAAGTCATGACTGAAATTGCTAAAATTGTGGGAAGCCCAGACACTACTCAAATGAGTGCATGGCTCCTTACAAAAGGAAAGAAGAGTCACCAAGAAGACGCATCTCAAGAGATGAGTCACCTCGAAGAGAGAGAAGAAGTATAGATGATCATTACGAAGGAAGATCCTCAAGGAGAAAAGGGACTCAGAGAAGAAGGACAAGTACACCAAGATCTACTGAAGAAGAACACATCAAGCTCATGTTGGTGAAGGGGTGTCCGACTCCGATTCCGACATCCACTCCAAGAGAAGCTATCACTCCAACTCCGACTATAGTCTAGATGAAGCTTTTGCCGGACTTGCCCTAGTGACAACCAACTCCTACGACATATTTGATTCACTAAATTAAGGGAGTGGATGTTGCTTCATGGCTAAAGGCCCCAATGTATCACACCTCGAGTATCTTTATTTCAATAGTGATGAGGATGACTTGTTAGTAGATGATGACTTTCTATTTGACAAATCTAGTAATGTTAGTCAAGACGAACTTTCTAGTAATCACTCTAGTCAAGATAAGTCATCTGTTGATGATAAGATGGAAATAAAACGAGTAAATCAACTAAACACTCTAAGTTAGCTCATGAGTCTACTCCACAAGATCATATAGAGGTTGAAGGGACACATGAGAAGCTCCGCTTCAAGAATCTCAATTTAGATCAAGAGCACGAGTTCCTTAAAGCTATCAATGACGATCTTCAACGGAAGACTTGCTCTTATCTAGCTAAATGACTTCTCTTGTCTACATTCATTCCAGAAGTTAAGTCTAAGCAAACTAGAAACAGAGGCAAGAAAGGTTCTTTAACTAGTAGCAATAAAAATGATAAATCTAATGATATTGTGTCTAGTAGTTCTATTGATCCCACTAACACTTCACTTATCCATGTTACACTTGAGCAAGAAATGAACTTTTGAAAGGGATTATAGAGTCTTGCCGGATGTAAGGAATTTGTGGAAAATGTTTGCAAGCACAAAGGATACTGGAATAACCATGGCATTGGCTACTTCAACACTAATGGAGTTGAATGGGAAGAAGGTCAATACCCCAAGCCAAAGTTTGTTCCTCAAAAGGAGAAGTATGAAAATACTCTTCCCAAGGGAACAAAAGCTCAATATGACCTTCCACAACAAGACCCCAAGCTCAAGGGCAAGAACAAGCTTCAAGAGGACATTGACTCATATGAAGATGAATCCCAAGCTTTGGTGAAGTTGGTTCCCAAGGTTACTACATGCTCAAGTTCTACAAGTGACACTTCAACACCAAGTATCCCCATCAAATTGATGTGGGTCCCCAAGAAGAAGTACTATATAAGTTCTTGAGGGGCGACTTCGGCAATAAAATTCACTCACATTCATTATTGGCAAGAACTAGTTGCAATCAACATCAACATTATGCAATAGTTTAAGGAGTCACTCATTCCCTCAAAGGTATTAAAGGGACAAGGTAATCGACAAATCCATGGACATCATTATGTATGCTTTGCACTCCATGTTCATAGATATCCTTGTATTTGTCTCTTGTGTGTTTGGACTAACCAATGTAGGTGAGAAGAGTAAGAAACAACAAGGATGCTTCCAACTCATGGCGATCTTCATAAATCTTGAGCATCCACCACTACTTCACTTACATGAAGTATTCATAGACAAAACCCAAGTTTATTTTATCCATCTAAAGGGGGGATGTAGCATCAAGGGGGAGCTTTACTCTAAGACTTGAGTCAAAGCATCTCATAGTATGTGACAACATTAGATGCTTTATGTAAAAGTGGTAACCCCACTTGTGCTTAAACGATGAGTATGATCTATGATCAAGTATTCTTACTTGGATCCTAAGTAAGTATACTCATATATGGATGACTACGTCATCGTCAAAGTGCTTGATAGATGCTAGTATGTATGTTCATGTTTGCCATGATTTCATTTGACATCTTATTGTGTGAGCATGTTGGTCTGTTTCTTTATCCATTCGAGGACATCCAATTGCTGCTATTTGTTTTTAATTTTCTTTTGCCAATTTGATGGACAAGAATTCCTAGGACACTTATCTATCTATCATGCTTTCTTGCATCAAATTCTATTCATGTTGCATCACAAAATTTGAACAAGGACTTTTCGATCTCTTTGTGTGAGGAGCACTCAGAGTTCCGTATTGACAAAGGACTGACCATTAGAACCTCCAAGTGCATCTTGCTGGAGCCAACATCAAAATCTCGGTATCACCAATTCCATCTTCTCGGTTACATCAAGTTCCCCTGTTAGTAGACAGTTGAGGAACTCAGTGACACCGAAAAGTTAGAATCGGTGTCACCGACAGCCACGGGTTTATATAGACGCGTACTCGATTTTCACTACAGGAATCTGAGATTTTGCCGTCCGCCATGGCAGACGGCAAAGGGGGGAAACACGGACGGCAAAGGCTTTGCCGTCAGTCATCTGACGCCAAATGAGACGACAAACAAATATCCGGTAAAGAGGTGATTTGACGTCTGCTTTTTGTACGGCGGACGACAAAGACTCTTTGCCATGAGGGAGCAGACGGCAATTAAAACGGGACGGCAGATCAACGGGCCGTCCCGTTAAGTGCTAACGGTAGGCTTCCCCCCTTTGCCGTCTCCTCTTAGCCCCCTTTTGCCGTCTGCCCCCTCATGGCAAAGGGGGGCCCTAGACCCTCTCTTCCCCCTCTTTGCCATCTGCTCTTGGCCCTTTGCCGTCTACCCCTCACGGCAAAGGGGGGAACCCAGCCCCTCTCTTACCCCCCCTTTGCCGTCTGCCATGTGCCTCTTTCCCATGCGGGGGTAGACGACAAAGGCTCTCACCCCTTTGCCGTCTGCCCCCTCATGGCAAAGGGGCATCCCAGCACCTCTCTTACCCCTTCTTTGCCGTCTGCCTTGAGCCCCTTTGCCATGAGGGGGCAGACGGCAAAGGCTAAAAACAACCCTTTGCCGTCTGCCCCCTCATGGCAAAGGCTCAAAACAGCAACCTCACCGCTTTTATTTTCTATTATATCCAGCAAATTTCACAATAATCAGGATATATATATATATTTGACAGGAATAAATTTGTTTCCGTACTCATAACCATATTAAAATAACTTTCATCCATAGTACATACATATTATTCAAGTTGCTTCCGTAGCAAACCATATATTACACCAGTTTAATCCATATGCATACAAAGTTTCATATATATCCATATACTACAATAGTTTCAATACAAGCTTCCGTGAAGCCATGGTACAAGCAATCATATGCAAGCATTCCATCAATGTAATCCAAGCTTCCCGTGAAGTGAATGTAATCTGCAAAATGACAAATAAGAAAGTTAGAAGAGAATACTAGATGAAGAAGACAAGTATATGTAGGTTATTTCGGAGAGAACTTAGCTAAGTATAGGCCATTTAATAGCTAAGTTAGGTGGAATATGTCATCTTGGAGCTACATAGCCTTATTATGTCATTTAGGAGAGAACTTAGCTAGGTATAGGCCATTCTAGAGCTAACTTGGGTAAAATATGTCATTTTGGAGCCAACTATGATTATTAAATCCATTTTGACCTTATTATGTCATTTTGGAGCTAAATTAGTCATTTTAATGAGCTAACCAAGGTTCTTATGATGTTTTTACCTAACTATGCTAATTATGTCATTTTCGAGGATAATTAGCTAAGTATGTCTTTGTTGGGGAAAATAACCTACGTAGAAGAAGAAAGAGTAGAAGCAAGAAGAGAATAAGCAAGAAGACAAGAAGAAGGAGAAGAAGAAGGAAGAGGAGAAGAAGAATAAAATAAGAAGGTCAAGAATAAGGAGAATAAGAAGGAGAATAAGAAGGAGAATAAGAAGGAGAAGAAGGAGAAGAAGAAGGAGAAGAAGAAGGAGAAGGAGGAGGAGGAGGAGAAGGAGAAGGAGAAGGAGAAGTAAAAGAAGAAGGAGGAGGAGGAGGAGAAGGAGAAGGAGAAGGAGAAGGATAAGGAGAAGGAAGAGGAGAAGAAGAAGAAAAGAAGAAGGAGAAGAAAGCTTCTCTCCTCCTCCTTCTCCTTCTTCCTCCTTCTCCTTCTCCTTCTTCTTCTCTTCTTCTTCTTCTTCCTTTTTTTCATTTCTCCTCTTTCTTCTCCTCTTGTCCTCTTCTTCGGGCTAAATGAGCTAATTATGCTTTTTGGAGCTAATTATTTCATTTTGGAGGATAAATAGCTAAGTATAGGTCATTTATTATTAAATAGGCCATTTTGGAGCTAACTAAGCTAATTCTGTCATTTAGGTGGAAGCCAAGCTAAGTATAGGCCATTCTAGAGCTAACCTGGGTAAAATATGTCATTTTGGAGCCAACTGTGATTATTAAATCCATTTTGACCTTATTATGTCATTTTGGAGCTAAATTAGTCATTGTAATGAGCTAACCAAGGTTCTTATGATGTTTTTACCTAACTATGCTAATTATGTTATTTTGGAGCATAATTAGCTAAGTATAGGTCATTTATTATTAAATAGCCCGTTTCGGAGCTAACTAAGCTAATTATGCCATTTTGTTGGATATTTAGCCAATTTAGTCTTTTTGGATAACTCTAAGCTACGTAGAAGTCGAGAAAGAGAAGAAGCAAGAAGAGAAGAAGAAGGAGAAGTAAAAGTAGGAGGAGGAGGAGGAGAAGGAGAAGGAGAAGGAGAAGGAGAAGGAGAAGAAGAAGAAAAGAAGAAGGACAAGAAGAAGAAGGAGAAGCTTCTCTCCTCCTCCTCCTTCTTCTCCTTCTTCTTCCTCCTTCTCCTTCTCCTTATTCTTCTCTTCTTCTTCTTCTTCCTTTTTTTCATTTCTCCTCTTTCTTCTCCTCTTGTCCTCTTCTTTGGGCTAAATTAGCTAATTATGCCTTTTTGGAGCTAATTATTTCATTTTAGAGGATAAATAGCTACGTATAGGTCATTTTTTATTAAATAGGCCATTTCGGAGCTAACTAAGCTAATTCTGTCATTTAGGTGGAAGCCAAGCTAAGTATAGGCCATTCTAGAGCTAACTTGGGTAAAATATGTCATTTTGGAGCCAACTATGATTATTAAATCCATTTTGACCTTATTATGTCATTTTGGAGCTAAATTAGCTAAGTATAGGTCATTTTTTATTAAATAGCCCATTTCGGAGCTAACTAAGCTAATTATGTCATTTTGTTGGATAATTAGCCAATTTAGTCTTTTTTGGATAACTCTAAGCTACGTGGAAGCCAAACATACCATTATCGTCATCACAATGGTGAAGCACGGTGGCTCTGGCTTGTTTCACCTGGAGAAGGCTGCCCTGGAGAACGCTCCACTGTAGAAGGGTCGTGCGATGCATTTCGGGAGATATTCTGCACCAAACATCGTTTGCAATGTGTCGGTATCATGATGACACTCTTAAGATCACTGCATTGAAATTAAACTCACCGTCCCCGCCATGTTAATGAGTCGCATCGCCGGAGGGACTTGGCCGGTCTTCTCGCACATAGACTGTACATTTGGTTTTGACAAGTCAAACTTTTTAGTTATTAATGAAACGGACATTAAAGTGCTAGATTTGAAATAATATGAAGAAGAAACTCACCACGAAGAGCTCGTACATGGCCCTGTTAGACGCATCATTCCATGCCCTCTCCGCCTCAAGCCATGCAGTCGTCTTCACCTCTAGCTCCTTCATCTCCTTATCCTTCTCCGCCAAAGCTGCCTTCATTGCTTCTCTCTCCTTCAGAATAGCGGCCTGCAACAGAACTCATTGTTAGCATTGTAATCATATTGGTACCCACGCACAACATAATGTGGAAAGATAGTTGAGTCCATTAAACTAACCTCGATGGCGAGCTCGACTGGCCATGGACGAGGTGTTATCTCAGGACAGGAGCTCGTTTGGCGTGCCTTTATCTGCCGGAGAGTGCTAGGACAACGTATAAGGCCGTCTCCAATGGCGATCGAGCCATGGGGCCTCCCGTTGCCAGCTATCATCACCAGCTCTGGATCAATAGGCCGCTCGCTCGGGTTAAAGTCCTCCCCTTTCCTAGCCTTCCCGTGATCTCTATAATTCGCGAGCTTGTGGTGGGAGGAGATGTTGGTGAACTTTTCTGGATGCTCGAGGTGAGACTCAGAGGATGCCTTGACCTTCTTGTACGAGGCAGTATGGGCCATCGCATACAGGTCGTACATTTGTGGCACCTCCGTCTTATTTAGACGCGCCTAAAAGAGAGAGAGAGAGGAAAGTTGTATTTGTAAAGGGCTCAAGATAGCATTAAGAATGAATTGCATGAGGCATGAAGCAACCACATACCCAGTTCTCGCCAAATTGGTTTAAGTTGACGCTCCCTTGATGGTGCGGCACACCAACCATTTTTCCACGCCTCTCCTTGGCGTTGTTGTGGCTGGCCTCCCACGTTTCGGAGCACCACTGATCCACCAAGGCCTCCCAACAATCCAACTTATCCACACACCATCTTGGGGGAACCTTAGTTAATAAAGAGAAATTTGAGCGCATAAGAACCAAATCAAGGAAACTAACTACAAAGCCTTAATAATATGTAATTACCTTCATGTAATGCTCCTTCTCCATCTTAGAATCGCGGCACTTCGCCTTGTCCTTCCTAATACGCCGCGAGGCGTAGTAATCTCGAACAGCCTGCACCCGAGCCTCGTGCCCAAAGTTTTAAAGTAGGCGGTGACATTGGGTATCGATAACCTTTGCCACGTCCTCCTCATATCCCTCCTCACACCTGTAGTAGGTCTGCAAACGAGACAACACCGATTAGTACAATAACTAGCTACGGTTGATTTATAATTGTGTAAAGGAGAAATTACCCAGAACTGTCGGATCACCATGTCGTCCCTCGTGTGGCACAAAACACCGTCGATCTCCAACTCCGGCGGGGCCGGGGCGGGGCCGGGTCTCCGGTCATGATCATCACTATCATCAGTAAATGCATCATCATCATCACTATCAGGAAGAACATGTGGAAGGCCACCATTATGTAATCGGTCAAGAAGTGACAGGTCATCCGCAGCAGTAACCTCTTCTTCTTCCCGCTCTTCTTGTTCGGGCTCAGGTGTTAAGACGGATTCACCGTCGCTGTCTACTTCAATGTTCTCGAGTGAAGTAGAGCGGTTCTTGAAACGTTTCTTGGACATACGTGTTTCTTGGAAGAATTCTCCTTCATATGTGTCTGGGTTAATGTGAGGTTCGTAATCCTCTTCATTGAGGGTAGGTGGTCTAAAATGTGGTGGCACTTCATAAACGACATCCCAACCTTTCAGATTTGGATTAGTTTGGCAGGCCCACGGTAGATAGAAAACTTGTGTCGCCTGTTGAGCCATAATATAGACATCTGGTTTGTAGGCAGTACATGGCCTTCGGGTAGAAAGCGTCCAAATATCGTCATCATCGCGTCGTAGCATTCTCTGCCTAGGTTGAATTGAGCCTTCAGAGCCATTACTTGCACGATGGCATCCAGCTGACAAAGCTCAGTCTGCTCGTGGAGAGGACATTTTGAAGACTCCAACATTTCATAGAAGGCCTTTGCAGATTCCTCCATCTCATCGTCTGAATCTCGAGCATCATCAAAGTCTTGCACCACGTCTTCGATCCCCGTACCATGCTCGTCGGTGCGACGACGAATCACCTCAGCTCTGGCACGTTGGTCAGACTCACCATGAAAAGTCCAAACCGTATAATTAGGAGTAAAACCCCACTTCTGCAGGTGTTTACCCATTTCAAACTCTGTCTGCTTTTTCCAGTTGTCGCAGTTGGGACAGGGGCACCATGTTTTTTGTTGGCCATTTGCAAATGCAGCTCTCACAAACCCCCTGGTTTTTGTTAACCATTCATTGGACATGTCTTTCTGTCTAGGGTGACCAGTGTACATCCAAGCACTATCACTCATGTTGCCTAGCTACCTATGGGCACAGAATAAATAAATTAATATATAATTCATCACCTATATTCATCCGCTAATCAATTTTGTCAGTTTTATTACGTCCATGCGACCTACACGCTAATAGGTAAAGATAGGTCCTAATCCCACCCGAGTATGTGTAGATTGGGTTCGTTTTCCCATGCTCTGCTCCAGATGCGATGCAGAATTTCGGCAGCACCTCCCCGCTGTTCTCCTGATACACGTCTCGGCAATAAGCAGAGAGGATGTGTACCCGGAGAACAACAGGGAGGCACTAACGAAATTCCGCATCGCATCCGGAGCACAGCATACGGGAAAACGAACCCAATCTACACATACTCGGGCTGTCCATGGATAACGTTGGACAATTCAAAAGAATCATGGTTATAAATATGCAAATGTATGCATATTTATAGATGTAACCCTTTCGAACGGGAGACGCTTAGTGTTCACGCATACTGATGATTCAATCTACCTACAGCTAGCAAGTTTCGTCGGCACGAAGATCGGAACAGAGCAAATGAAGGGGCAGGAGGAGATGTCATCTGTGCTCACCCACGAAGGCAAGGGCGGAGCTCGTCGAACGCATGGGGAGGTCGTCGAACACCAAACCCTTGCAGCGACGAAACAACTGCACATTTAAATCCACCCAATGAACACACACACACACACACATATATATATATATGATGTTTTTGATAAAAAAATTGGAAATTATATGACCTAACTCATAATTCACACATATATGACCCCGTCGGCCTCTGGAAGGCCGAAGAGCACCCTTTCGGTCAACAGGAGGCCGAAGAGGTGTCGGGGGTCGGGGGTGTCGTGTCGGGGTGTCGGGGTGTCGTGTCGGGGTCAGGGGTCGGGGGTGTCGTGTCGTGGTGTCGGGTTAGGGTATCCCGCGTGCAGCAATAGTTCTGGGTCGGTGTACATCAGTATAATGCGTGTGTGACTTTCGGTTCGTCGAGGCTTTGCTTAAGTAACACTCATATCTCATGGTGTGTTGGTGCGCTCTCTCTCACACTGATATGGTGGTGTATATATGTTGGTGGACACTCTCTCACAGTAATAGTTCGACCGCTGGTGATGGACGCCTCTTCTCTCCTCTTCTTGCGCAATATATCGACGAGTATATCGCACGGAAGAGAAAAAGGAAGAGGCGCCCCCCACAACAACAGTCGGGATTCCTCCATCAAGAACACACATGAAAGTTATTTAATGAAAGCCTCGACAGACCGAAATTCACACACGCATTATACTGATGTACATCGACCCACGATCACTCATCTTGCATAGCTACTGGACACACACAATGCCGGGGGTCGGGGGTTAGTGGCGTCGGGAGTCAGTGCCGTCGAGGGTCGGTGTTGTCGGGTGTCGGTGGCATCGGAGTTCGGGGGTTAGTGGCGTCGGTAGTCGGGGGTCAGTGTCGTCGGGGGTCCAGGGTCAGTGGCGTCGGGGGTCGGTGGTCGGGGGACTTTTCGGTCAACAAGAGTCCGAAGAGGTGTTGGAGGTCGGGGGTTGGGGGTTAGTGGCGTCGGGGGCGACGTATTAACAGCTGCGCGGAGTTTTCTGCCAGGGTGTCGTCAGGATGTCATGTCGGGGTTTCGGGCATCGTGTCGGGGTGTCAGGGTGACAGGGTGTCATTTTCCTCTTCTTCATCTTCTGTTTTCCTCCTCTTCCTTTTCTTCTTCTTCTTCTTCCTTCCTTTTCTTCTTCTTCTTCTTCTTCTTTTTCTTCTTCTTCTTTTTATCCTCCTCCTCCTCCTCCCCCTCCTCTTCTTCTTATTCTTCTCCCCTTATCTACTTATTCTTCTTTTATTCTACCTTGCACTAATTAACAAAATAACCTAGCTAAATCTAATCCAATAACAAATAAGAAATAACCTACTAGCTAAATCAACTAAATCAATCAAATTACTCATCTAACTAAATCTAATCAAATAACAAAAAATAAAAAATAAACTTACCAGTCGGGGAGGAGGGGCAGCCGCGGCAGTGGGCAGCCGGGGAGGAGGGGCTCGGGGAGGAGGGGCAGTCGGGGCGGTGGGCAGCCGGGGAGGAGGGACAGCTGGGGAGGAGGGGCTCGGGGATGAGGGGGCAGGAAGGAGGACTCGGGGAGGAGGGGGCGGCGCTGGGGCAGCCGGAGGGGGCCAGCGGGGAGGAGGGGCGGCGCTGGGGCGGCCGGAGGGGGCCGACGGGGAGGAGGGGGCGGCGCAGGGGCGGCCGGAGGGGCCCGGCAGGGAGGAGGGGCTCGGCCGCGGGGAGGAGGGGGCGGGGAGGAGGAGGCGGCGCTGGGGCGGCCGGAGGGAGCCGGCGGGGAGGAGGGGGCGGCGCTGGGCGGCCGGAGGGGGCCGGCGGGGAGGAGGGCTCGGCCGCGGGGAGGAGGGGGCGGGGAGGAGGGGCTCGGGGAGGAGGGGCTCTGGGAGGAGGCGACGGTGGGGCGGCCGGAGGGGGCGGGGAGGAGGGGTCGCGGCGCTGGGGTGGGCGCAGAGAGAGGGGGTGAGAGAGAGAGGGGGTCGCGAGGGGTGAGAACGGCCGGGCGGGGGAGACGACCGTTAGGAGGGCGGCTCTCTTTGCCGTCCGCCCCCCGACGGCAAAGAGCTGGACGACAGACGGCAAAGAGAGCGCCGTTATGGGGTGGGAGAGGGGGTATGCGGTGGCGGGGGGCTCTTTGCCATCTGCCCTGGCCTTCTTTGCCGTGAGTGGGCAGACGGCAAAGGTCTGGCACATGGCAAAGACACTATTTTCCATGTGCCAGTTCTTTGTCGTCTGCTTTTGGACAGCAGACAGCAAAGAGAAACTTTGCCATGTGTCAGCAGACGGCAAAGGCCTGGCACATGGCAAATAACTGAATTCTAGTAGTGTTTTGAATTATTCTCTCAAAAGTCATCCCCTCCAAACCCTAAGATGCCGAACAGAGGCCCCTGGTCATCGCCCTCATCTTCCTGAGTGCCTCCGTCATTGGGAGTCCACGCCATCGATGGAATCTTCACCCCCGTCACCGCCGTAGCGAGATCGTCACTCAGCTAGGGTATGATTTCCACCCCTCGTGCACTCCCCTCTACGAATCTTCTCCATTAGGACTTCTCTATAGATAAGCTACTCTTTGATATTGATCCATCCACACAAAATTCCCATAGAGTAGCAAACGAAATATTTTCTAGGGCTTGTCGTCCGCAGCCTGAATCTCGATGGAACAGAAGCATACGCATCGGTAGCACCGATTCACTTTTTCTGACCAACTGAGAAAACCCCGGTGGAACTGAGTGCCAGTTTTCGGTGTGACCGAAAGTGGTGCCAAGTTCCTGGAATGTAGGTTGTGTGTCTCGGTGGGTTCAAGAATTTTGCCTCGGTTGTACCGATATTCATTTGGCAAAATGCAAACCTTGAGAAGTTTTTTGTTCAAACTTTGAAAACTTCTGCATTTTGTGATGACTCAACCCTTATACCCTTCTATATTCTATTCACAGGGTTAGAGATGTCTGCTTCATAGGATAGTCAGAACTTGAAGGTGCATAATGTTGACATGAGCTCTGGCACTAGTCCAGATAAGAGCTCATTCTCTTTTGATGATGTTCCTAGCTCACCTGATCTGCCCAAAGCTACAACTAGGCAAGAAGAAAGGTTAATTCAGATGAGGAAGATGAGGACTTCATAGTTGATGCAGTGCCTCCCATGTCCAAGCAGGATAAGACAGTCACGAAGGAGTATGCCCCCACAGAAACTATGCGAGCACTTGAGAGATCTAGAGGCACCATGACTATTGAGCCTCCAAGGAAGGCTATGCCCAAGAAGGCTAGTGATAAGAAATCCAGGATGATGATATCCATGTTGTTGGCAGGCCTACCTCCATGTTTGAGGAACCAGAAGAGGCTGCTGCTACTGAGGAGGAGGAAGAACCAGTTGCAAAGGATCGTCCCAAGAAGAAGTAGAAGAAACTGTTGTCAGATGCTATGCCAAGGCAAGCTCCATCCAAGAGCAGGCCAGATGCAGCAAAGAAGCCCAAAGCTCCCAAGCCCAAGAGAACTAACAAAGGCGTCCCAACTTCTGAGAAGAACAAGGGATCTACCTCCAGAGATCTAGAGGAGGATGCTATGTCTACTTTGATGAAGTTGAGGCCACACCTTCCAGTGCACAGTGCCAGCCACCTGCGGGCTAAGGACATGAAGAAAAGGAAAGATCAAGGTCTTAGAGATTGGAGATCTGCTGATCCATCTCACAGAGGAGGAAGACTGTTGTTGACTATAGGTTCTATACCAAGGAGCAACAAGATTTCTATGAGACCATATTGCTTGACCAGAGCCGTGCTGTTAGTGATATGAGATATGTGGATTGAAATTACATCAAAGAGAATGAAGACTACTTCCCGAATGTCCAAGACAAGTTTCACTGCATTGGCCTAGATGAGTTTGTTGGCAAGGAGTTCACTGCCTGGAATGACGAGATGATAATGCAATTCTACACCACAACACATTTCTATGAAGATGGTAGAATTGTATGGATGACTGAAGGTGCTAGGTATGAGTCCACTATTGAGGAGTGGGCTGCCATCTTAGGAGTCCCAGAAGTGGAAGATGGAGATATTTGTGTGTCCTCTGAGCCCAAGGCAAGCCGTAATCATATGAAGAACATGTACAGTGAGATCCCTATTGCACACCTGAAGTCTCACAAGCTAGGATCAATCTATTTCCTCCAGGCAGGACTTCGCAGTATCAACACCATTCCGAGGCACACCTTGGTGCCTAAGTCAGGAGATGAGAAGATGATCCAAGGCTCATCCATCGATATGATGCTTCTTATAGACCAGCATACAAGATTCAGAGTGATGGATCTGAGTGTGTAGACTGTGAAGAAGGTTGCTACTGACCATAAGCGCTCGTGCTACTGTGCACCATACATCCAGATGCTTATCAACTCCAAGTCTGAGAAGCATATCTTTGCACTTGATCGACCACATTTTCCACTCTTTCCGGAGCTCGAAGACAACGTTGTGGTGATGGACCCAGATCATCCCACATTAGCTACATCACAGGCACATGCTGAGGCAGCAAGAGACACTAGTGCTCAGCCGCCAATAACCAGGAGTGAGCAGATGGATCTTGTTCTCAATTCTATGCTCATGATGCAGAAGGAAATTTCCAACATCCTAAAGAACCAACAGAGCCTCTCGAGGATTGTTGACAACAAGTTTCATACTCTCAACAACAAGGTGGATGCACTCACAATGACAATGAATGAGCTCAAGCAGGAAGTTGATGCTGTGACTATCCCACACTCCACTTATGATGATGATGAGGAGGATAGTGCACCTATCAGGACGACTTCTTATTTCAGGACTCATGCCAGGACTCCCACAGTGCTAGCTTCCCAAATGATACCATCTTCATGAACACCAGGTAGAGTCACTTCAGCTCAATTAGCTCCACCAGTTTCTCCTGTTGCTACACCAACTCCATCCATGACATCAGCTGAGGTCTTCACCAACACTGTTCTCTTGACTCCAACTTCAGCTACCACAGGAGATCATCCCCAGCAGAACAATTAGCTCTATACCTTTGGTCTTTTTGGTAACTTGTTGCCAAAGGGGGAGAAGTTGTATAGATCATTAGGGCTTCGAGAGAGAGAGAGAGCGTTAGTTTTGACCGCTTTTTCAAAATCATTTGCTATCTTTTTGTTTCAATGTGTTAAACTTTCTCGGTGTTTGATCATACACTTAATGTGTGTTGTTACTATTTCCTATCCTTATGATGCTTATGAGATGATCATTCACTTTGCTTGATTGTGTTGTGCAATGATATTCACTCTTATTATTTTCGCACACCACCAAGAAGTATGTGACATGGAAGAAGTGCCCCATGAACCTAATCGATTGTGCGTTTGCATTCAAACGCAAATTCAAAATAATGCACCAATTTAGGGAGAGCTCTTGCTTATCCCATACTTCTCAAAGCAATGAGTACATTCATTGATTATATCATATGTTGATACTTTGATCTATATGTTGTCATCAATTACCAAAACGGGGGATATTGAAAGCACATTTGCTCCCTTGGTGGTTTTTGGTAATTAATAACAACATAATGTCACTGAACTAATGTTTCCACTAAGTATAATTCAGGAAAAGTTCAATGATGGGTTGGCAATAGGATTGTGGGGAAACTCCAAGATGCAAATAAATGGATTGTCAAAGCATCAAAAGAGGACTTTGGATTTTACTTTGTGAGAAATCATTTTGAGTCCGTAGGAAAGCCAATACTATTAAAAGGGGGTAACCTAGCCCCTCTCTTTCCCCCCCTTTGTCGTCTGCCATGTGCCTCTTTGCCATGCGGGGGCAGATGGCAAAGGCTCTCACCCCTTTGCCGTCTGCCCCCTCATGGCAAAGGGGCATCCCAGCACCTCTCTAACCCCTTCTTTGCCATCTGCCTTGAGCCCCTTTGCCATGAGGGGGCAGACGGCAAAGGCTGAAAACAGCCCTTTGCCGTCTGCCCCCTCATGGCAAAGGCTCAAAA
Source organism: Hordeum marinum (assembly GCA_022496015.1). Classification (NCBI taxonomy): domain Eukaryota; kingdom Viridiplantae; phylum Streptophyta; class Magnoliopsida; order Poales; family Poaceae; genus Hordeum; species Hordeum marinum. The sequence continues at coordinate 122,561,786 of CM039672.1, forward strand.
CAACAACCTCACCTCTTCTATTTTCTATTATATCCAGCAAATTTCACAATAATCAGGATATATATATATATTTTACAGGAATAAATTTGTTTCCGTACTCATAACCATATTAAAATAACTTTCATCCATAGTACATACATATTATTCAAGTTGCTTTCGTAGCAAACCATATATTACACCAGTTTAATCCACATGCATACAAAGTTTATTATATATCCATATACTACAATAGTTTCAATACAAGCTTCCGTGAAGCCATGGTAGAAGCAATCATATGCAAGCATTCCATCAATGTAATCCGAGCTTCCCGTGAAGTGAATGTAATCTGCAAAACGACAAATAAGAAAGTTAGAAGAAGAATACTAGATGAAGAAGAGAAGTATATGTAGGTTATTTCGGAGAGAACTTAGCTAAGTATAGGCCATTTAATAGCTAAGTTAGGTGGAATATGCCATCTTGGAGCTACATAGCCTTATTATGTCATTTAGGAGAGAACTTAGCTAGGTATAGGCCATTCTAGAGCTAACTTGGGTAAAATATGTCATTTTGGAGCCAACTATGATTATTAAATCCATTTTGACCTTATTATGTCATTTTGGAGCTAAATTAGTCATTTTAATGAGCTAACCAAGGTTCTTATGGTGTTTTTACCTAACTATGCTAATTATGTCATTTTCGAGCATAATTAGCTAAGTATGTCTTTGTTGGGGAAATTAACCTACGTAGAAGAAGAAAGAGAAGAAGAGAGAAGAGAAGAAGCAAGAAGAGAAGAAGAAGGAGAAGAAGAAGGAAGAGGAGAAGAAGAAGAAAATAAGAAGGTCAAGAATAAGGAGAAGAAGGAGAATAAGAAGGAGAAGAAGAAGGAGAAGAAGAAGGAGAAGAAGACGGAGAAGAAGAAGGAGAAGGAGGAGGAGGAGGAGAAAGAGAAGAAGAAGGAGAAGTAAAAGAAGAAGGAGGAGGAGGAGGAGAAGGAGAAGTAGGAGGAGAAGGATAAGGATAAGGAAGAGGAGAAGAAGAAGAAAAGAAGAAGGACAAGAAGAAGGAGAAGAAAGCTTCTCTCCTCCTCCTTCTCCTTCTTCCTCCTTCTCCTTCTTCTTCTCTTCTTCTTCTTCTTCGTTTTTTTCATTTCTCCTCTTTCTTCTCCTCTTGTCCTCTTCTTCGGGCTAAATGAGCTAATTATGCCTTTTTGGAGATAATTATTTCATTTTGGAGGATAAATAGCTAAGTATAGGTCATTTATTATTAAATAGGCCATTTTGGAGCTAACTAAGCTAATTCTGTCATTTAGGTGGAAGCCAAGCTAAGTATAGGCCATTCTAGAGCTAACTTGGGTAAAATATGTCATTTTGGAGCCAACTATGATTATTAAATCCATTTTGACCTTATTATGTCATTTTGGAGCTAAATTAGTCATTGTAATGAGCTAACCAAGGTTCTTATGATGTTTTTACCTAACTATGCTAATTATGTTATTTTGGAGGATAATTAGCTAAGTATAGGTCATTTATTATTAAATAGCCCATTTCGGAGCTAACTAAGCTAATTATGTCATTTTGTTGGATATTTAGCCAATTTAGTCTTTTTGGATAACTCTAAGCTACGTAGAAGTAGAGAAAGAGAAGAAGCAAGAAGAGAAGAAGAAGTAGAAGTAAAAGTAGGAGGAGGAGGAGGAGGAGAAGGGGAAGGAGAAGGATAAGTAAAAGAAGAAGGAGGAGGAGGAGGAGGAGGAGAAGGAGAAGGAGAAGGAGAAGGAGAAGGAAGAGGAGAAGAAGAAGAAAAGAAGAAGGACAAGAAGAAGGAGAAGAAGCTTCTCTCCTCCTCCTTCTCCTTCTCCTTCTTCTTCCTCCTTCTCCTTCTCCTTATTCTTCTCTTCTTCTTCTTCTTCCTTTTTTTCATTTCTCCTCTTTCTTCTCCTCTTGTCCTCTTCTTCGGGCTAAATGAGCTAATTATGCCTTTTTGGAGCAAATTATTTCATTTTGGAGGATAAATAGCTAAGTATAGGTCATTTATTTTTAAATAGGCCATTTTGGAGCTAACTAAGCTAATTCTGTCATTTAGGTGGAAGCCAAGCTAAGTATAGGCCATTCTAGAGCTAACTTGGGTAAAATATGTCATTTTGGAGCCAGCTATGATTATTAAATCCATTTTGACCTTATTATGTCATTTTGGGGCTAAATTAGTCATTGTAATGAGCTAACCAAGGTTCTTATGATGTTTTTACCTAACTATGCCAATTATGTCATTTTGGAGGATAATTAGCTAAGTATAGGTCATTTCTATTAAATAGCCCATTTCGGAGCTAACTAAGCTAATTATGTCATTTTGTTGGATATTTAGCCAATTTAGTCTTTTTTGGATAACTCTAAGCTACGTAGAAGTAGAGAAAGAGAAGAAGCAAGAAGAGAAGAAGAAGGAGAAGTAAAAGAAGAAGAAGGAGGAGGAGGAGAAGGATAAGGAGAAGGAGAAGAAGAAGAAAAGAAGAAGGACAAGAAGAAGGAGAAGAAGCTTCTCTCCTCCTCCTTCTCCTTCGTCTCCTTCTTCTTCCTCCTTCTCCTTCTCCTTATTCTTCTGTTCTTCTTCTTCTTCCTTTTGTTCATTTCTCCTCTTTCTTCTCCTCTTATCCTCTTCTTTGGGATAAATTAGCTAATTATGCCTTTTTGGAGCTAATTATTTCATTTTAGAGGATAAATAGCTACGTATAGCTCATTTTTTATTAAATAGGCCATTTCGGAGCTAACTAAGCTAATTTTGTCATTTAGGTGGAAGCCAAGCTAAGTATAGGCCATTCTAGAGCTAACTTGGGTAAAATATGTTATTTTGGAGCCAACTATGATTATTAAATCCATTTTGACCTTATTATGTCATTTTGCAGCTAAATTAGCTAAGTATAGGTCATTTTTTATTAAATAGCCCATTTCGGAGCTAACTAAGCTAATTATGTCATTTTGTTGGATAATTAGCCAATTTAGTCTTTTTTTTGATAACTCTAAGCTACGTGGAAGCCAAACATACCATTATCGTCATCACGACGGTGAAGCACGGTGGCTCTGGCTTGTTTCACCTGGAGAAGGCTGCCCTGGAGAACGCTCCACTGTAGAAGGGTCGTGCGATGCGTTTCGGGAGATATTCTGCACCAAACATCGTTTGCAATGTGTCGTTATCATGATGACACTCTTAAGATCACTGCATTGAAATGAAACTCACCGTCCCCGCCATGTTAATGACTGGCATCACCGGAGGGACTTGGCCGGTCTTCTCACACATAGACTGTACATTTGGTTTCGACAAGTCAAACTTTTTAGTTATTAATGAAACGGACATTAAAATGCCATATTTGAAATAATATGAAGAAGAAACTCACCACGAAGAGCTCGTACATGGCCCTGTTAGACGCATCATTCCGTGCCCTCTCCGCCTCAAGCAATGGAGTCGTCCTCTCCTCCAGCTCCTTCATCTCCTTATCCTTCTCCGCCAAAGCTGCCTTCATTGCTTCTCTCTCCTTCAGAATAGCAGCCTGCAACAGAACTCATTGTTAGCATTGTAATCATATTGGTTCCCATGCACAACATAATGCGGAAAGATAGTTGAGTCCATTAAACTAACCTCGATGGCGAGCTCGAATGGCCGTGGACGAGGTGTTATCTCAGGACAGGAGCTCGTTTGGCGTGCCTTTATCTGCCGAAGAGTGCTAGGACAACGTATAAGGCCGTCTCCAATGGCGATCGAGCCATGAGGCCTCCCGTTGCCAGCTATCATCACCATCTTTGGATCAATAGGCCCCTCGCTCGGGTTAAAGTCCTCCCCTTTCCTCGCCTTCCCGTGATCTCTGTACTTCATGAGCTTGTGGTGGGAGGAGATGTTGGTGAACTTTTCTGGATGCTCGAGGTCAGACTTAGAGAATGCCTTGACCTTCTTATACGAGGCAGTATGGGCTATCGCACACAGGTCGTACATTTGTGGCACCTCCGTCTTATTTAGACGCGCCTAAAAGAGAGAGAGAGAGGAAAATTGTATTAGTAACGGGCTCAAGATAGCATTAAGAATGAATTGCATGAGGCATGAAGCAAACCACATACCCAGTTCTCGCCAAATTGGTTTAAGTTGACGCTCCCTTGATGGTGTGGCACACCAACCATTTTTCCACGCCTCTCCTTGGCGTTGTTGTGGCTGGCCTCCCACGTTTCGGAGCACCACTGATCCACCAAGGCCTCCCAACAATCCAACTTATCCACACACCATCTTGGGGGCACCTAAGTTAATAAAGAGAAATTTGAGCGCGTAAGAACCAAATCAAGGAAACTAACTACAAAGCCTTAATAATATGTAATTACCTTCATGTAATGCTCCTTCTCCATCTTAGAATCGCGACACTTCGCCTTGTCCTTCCTAATACGCCGCGAGGCGTAGTAATCTCGAACAGCCTGCACCCGAGCCTCGTGCCGAAAGTTTTGAAGTAGGCGGTGACATTGGGTATCGATAACCTTTGCCACGTCCTCCTCGTATCCCTCCTCACACCTGTAGTAGGTCTGCAAATGAGACAACACCGATTAGTACAATAACTAGCTACGGTTGATTTATAATTGTGTAAAGGAGAAATTACCCAGAACCGTCGGATCACCCTGTCGGCCCTCGCGTGGCACAAAACACCATCGATCTCCAACTCCGCCGGGGCTGGGGCACCCAAGTAGTGCTCCCAGGTCATTCCTACCTCTCGCTGCCGACTGGGCAATGTAACAAACCCCGGGAAGTTTTTACGGCAAAGCACACCAAGGACGCTGTTGGGCTTGCGGACACCCTTGGCAACAATCCAACCCCTACAGTATGACAAATTAAAGCCAAAACAATAAATATTTGAGAAAACGTGAAGGCAAAAGGTTAAATAAGAGTAAATTACCTTACTTCTCCCCATTGGGCTTAATCGGCCACCTCTGCTCGCGGGTCGCCGGCATGAGCGGGAGCCCCGAACTACCACGCTAGTAGACGGTAGCCCCCTCACCCATCTCCTCGTCGCTATCAGCATGGCCACTTGGCTCAGGCTGACCCTAATCAGCCCAGGTATTCCACTGGGTCTCTGGGGCCGTACCCTCATCCCTGCTTTGCTCCGGAGTCGCCTGGAATGAAGCCTCCGGAGTCACCTGAGGCTCGTCGACCTAAGGCGCGTCGACCTGAGGCTCGTCGACCTGAGGCGCGTCGACCTGAGGCTCATCGACCTGAGGCGCATCGACCTGAGGCTCGTCGACCTGAGGCTCGTCCACCCTAGAAGTCCTGTGCTCAGGTGAATCAGCTTGGGGTGGCGGCGAGGAAGGCGTGGCAGCCACTGCCCTACCTCTCCCACGGGCACGTGTACCTTTAGTACAACATAAATACCAACATGAGTAATAAAATGTATATAAATACCAACATGGCTACAACATAAATACCAACATGAGTACAACATAAATACCAACATGAGTAATACCTTTAGTACCTCTCGCCTTCGCGGGGACTCGACCTCAACTCATGGGGGCCGCGAGAGTCGAAGAAGCAGCCACTCCATGTAGAGTAGAGAGCAACGCTCTCCGAAGAGCCAACTCAGGAATAACGGAACTACCCATCCCACGACCCGCCGACGAAGGAGCCGTGGAGTGCTTTCGACCCTTTCCCACCATCTTTCAACACCTGTCATGACAAAGAGTAAATGAAATTAGTACAACATAAATACCAACATGAGTAATAAAATGTATATAATTTAAGTGTATCATCGTCATAAATACCAACATGACTAATAAAAATTGAATACCTAACATGAACTCAAAATTTATATATAGTAATAGTTGAATACCTGACATGAACTAATCGTGCTCGTCTATATATGCTTCGGGGTCAATAAATGCGTCATGATCATCACTATCATCAATAAATGCATCATCATCATCACTATCAGGAAGAACATGTGGAAGGCCACCATTATGTAATCGGTCAAGAACTGACAGGTCATCCGCAGCAGTAACCTCTTCTTCTTCCTACTCTTCCTGTTCGGGTTCAGGTGTTAAGACGAATTCACCATTGCTGTCTACTTCAATGTTCTCGGGTGAAGTAGAGCGGTTCTTGAAACGTTTCTTGGACATACGTGTTTCTTGGAAGAATTCTCCTTCATATGTGTATGGGTTAATGTGAGGTTAGTAATCCTCTTCATTGAGGGTAGGTGGTCTAAAATGTGGTGGCACTTCATAAACGACATCCCAACCTTTCAGATTTGGATTAGTTTGGCAGGCCCACAGTAGATAGAAAACTGGTGTCACCTGTTGAGCCGTAATATAAACATCTGGTTTGCAGGCAGTACATGGCCTTCGGGTAGAAAGCGTCCAAATATCGTCATCATCGTGTCGTAGCATTCTCTGCCTAGGTTGACTTGAGCCTTCAGAGCCATTACTTGCGCGATGGCATCCAGCTGACAAAGCTCAGTCTGCTCGTGGAGAGGACATTTTGAAGACTCCGACATTTCATAGAAGGCCTTTGCCGATTCCTCCATCTCATCGTCTGAATCTCGAGCATCATCAAAGTCTTGCACCATGTCTTCGATCCCCGTACCATGCTCGTCGGTGCGACGACGAATCACCTCAGCTCTGGCACGTTGGTCAGACTCACCATGAAAAGTCCAAACCGTATAATTAGGCGTAAAACCCCACTTCTGCAGGTGTTTACCCATTTCAAACTCTGTCTGCTTTTTCCAGTTGTCGCAGTTGGGACAGGGGCACCATGTTTTTTGTTGGCCATTTGCAAATGAAGCTCTCACAAACCCCCTGGTTTTTGTTAACCATTCATTGGTCATGTCTTTCTGACTAGGGTGACCAGTGTACATCCAAGCACGATCACTCATGTTGCCTAGCTACCTATGGGCACAGAAGAAATAAATTAATATATAATTCATCACCTATATTCATCCACTAATCAAGTTTGTCAGTTTTATTACGTCCATGCAACCTACACGCTAATAGGTAAAGATAGGTCCTAATCCCACCCGAGTATGTGTAGATTGGGTTCGTTTTCCCATGCTCTCTTCCAGATGCGATGCAGAATTTTGGCAGCACCTCCCCGCTGTTCTCCTGATACACATCTCGGCAATAAGCAGAGAGGATGTGTACCTAGAGAACAACAGGGAGGCACTGACGAAATTCCGCATCGCATCCGGAGCACAGCATACGGGAAAACGAACCCAACCTGCACATACTTGGGCTGTCCATGGATAACGTTGGACAATTCGAAAGAATCACGGTTATAAGTATGCAAATGTATGCATATTTATAGATGTAACCCTTTCGAATGGGAGCCGCATAGTGTTCACGCATACTGATGATTCAATCTACCTACAGCTAGCAAGTTTCGTCGGCACAAAGACCGGAACAGAGCAAATGAAGGGGCAGGAGGAGATGTCATCTGTGCTCACCCACGAACGCAAGGGCAGAGCTCGTCGAACGCACGGGGAGGTCGTCGAACACCAAACCCTCGCAGCAACGAAACAACTGCACATTTAAATCCACCCAATGAACACAGATATACATATATATATATATATGATGTTTTTCATAAAAAATCGGAAATTATATGACCTAACTCATAATTCACACATATATGACCCCGTCGGCCTCTGGAAGGCCGAAGAGCACCTTTTGGTCAACAGGAGGCCGAAGAGGTGTCGGGGGTCGGGGGTGTCGTGTCGGGGTGTCGGGGTGTCGTGTCGGGGTCGGGGGTCGAGGGTGTCGTGTCGTGGTGTCGGGTTAGGGTGTCCCGCGCGCAGCTATAGTTCTGGGTCCGTGTACATCGGTATAATGCGTGTGTGACTTTCTGTTCGTCGAGGCTTTGCTTAAGTAACTCTCATATCTCATGGTGTGTTGGTGCGCTCTCTCACACACTGATATGGTGGTGTATATATGTTGGTGGACACTCTCTCACAGTAATAGTTCGATCGCTGGTGATGGACGCCTCTTCTCTCCTCTTCTTGCGCAATATATCGACGAGTATATCGCACGGAAGAGAAAAAAGAAGAGGCGCCCCCCACGACAACAGTCGGGATTCCTCCATCAAGAACACACATGAAAGTTATTTAAGGAAAGCCTCGACGGACCGAAAGTCACACACGCATTATACCGATGTACATCGACCCATGATCACTCATCTTGCCTAGCTACTGGACACACACAGTGCCGGGGGTCGGGGGTTAGTGGCGTCGGAAGTCAGTGTCGTCGAGGGTCGGTGGTGTCAGGTGTCGGTGGCGTCGGAGTTCGGGGGTTAGTGGCGTCGGTGGTCGGGGGTCAGTGTCGTCGGGGGTCAAGGGTCAGTGGCGTCGGGGGTCGGGGGTCGGGGGACTTTTCGGTAAACAAGAGTCCGAAGAGGTGTCGGAGGTCGGGGGTTGGGGGTTAGTGGCGTCGGGGGCGGCGTATTAACAGCTGCGCGGAGTTTTCTGCCAGGGTGTCGTCAAGATGTCGTGCCGGGGTGTCAGGGTGACAGGGTGTCATTTTCTTCTTCTTCATCTTCTTTTTTCCTCCTCTTGCTTTTCTTCTTCTTCTTCTTCCTTCCTTTTCTTTTTCTTCTTCTTCTTCTTTTTCTTCTTCTTCTTTTTATCGTCCTCCTCCTCCTCCTCCTCCTCTTCTTCTTGTTCTTCTCCCCTTATCTACGTATTCTTCTTTTATTCTACCTAACACTAACTAACAAAATAACCTAGCTAAATCTAATCAAATAACAAATAACAAATAACCTACGAACTAAATCAACTAAATCAATCAAATTACTCAACTAACTAAATCTAATCAAATAACAAAAAATAAAAAATAAACTTACCAGCCGGGGAGGAGGGGCAGCCGGGGCAGTGGGCAGCCGGGGAGGAGGGTCTCGGGGAGGAGGGGCAGCCGGGGCGATGGGCAGTCGGGGAGGAGGGGCAGTTGGGGAGGAGGGGCTCAGGGATGAGGGGGCAGGAAGGAGGGGCTCGGGGAGGAGGGGGCGGCGTTGGGGCGGCCGGAGGGGGCCGGCGGGGAGGAGGGGGCTCGGCCCCAGGGAGGAGGGGGCGGGGAGGAGGGGGCTCGGGGAGGAGGAGGCGGCGCTAGGGCGGCCGGAGGGAGCCGGCGGGGAGGAGGGGGCAGCGCTGGGGCGGCCGGAGGGGGCCGGCAGGGAGGAGGGGCTCGGCCGCGGGGAGGAGGGGGCGGGGAGGAGGGGCTCGGGGAGGAGGGGCTCTGGGAGGAGGAGGCGGCGCTGGGGCGGCCGGAGGGGGCGGGGAGGAGGCGGCGCTGGGGCGGCCAGAGGGGGTGGGGAGGAGGGGTGGCGGCGCTAGGGTGGGCGCAGAGAGAGGGGGTGAGAGAGAGAGGGGGTCGCAAGGGGTGAGAACGGCCGGGCGGGGGAGACGGCCGTTAGAAGGGGGCCTCTCTTTGCCGTCCGCCCCTCGACGGCAAAGAGCTGGACGGCAGACGACAAAGAGGGCGCCGTTATGGGGTGGGAGAGGGGGTGTGCGGTGGGGGGGGCTCTTTGCCGTCTGCCCTGGCCTTCTTTGCCGTGAGTGGGCAGACGGCAAAGGCCTGGCACATGGCAAAGACACTGTTTGCCATGTGCCAGTTCTTTGTCGTCTGCTTTTGGACAACAGACGGCAAAGAGAAACTTTGCCATGTGTGAGCAGACGGCAAAGGCCTAGCACATGGCAAATAACTGAATTCTAGTAGTGTTTTGAATTATTCTCTCAAAAGTCATCCCCTCCAAACCCTAAGATGCCGAACAGAGGCCCCTGGTCATCGCCCTTGTCTTCCTGAGTGCCTCCGTCATTGGGAGTCCACGCCATCGATGGAATCTTCACCCCCGTCACCGCCGTAGCGAGATCGTCACTCAGCTAAGGTATGATTTCCACCCCTCGTGCACTCCCCTCTACGATCTTGTGCATTAGGACTTCTCTATAGATAAGCTACTCTTTGATATTGATCCATCCAGACAAAATTCCCGTAGAGTAGCAAACGAATTATTTTCTAGGGTTTGTCGTCCGCAGCCTGAATCTCGGTGGAACCAAAGCATACGCATCGGTAGCACCGATTCACCTTTTCTGACCAACTGAGAAAACCTCGGTGGTACTGAGTGCCAGTTTTTGGTGTGACCGAAAGTGGTGCCAAGTTCCTGGAATGTAGGTTGTGTGTCTCGGCGGGTTCAAGAATTTTGCCTCAGTTGTACCGATATTCATTTGGCAAAATGCAAACCTTGAGAATTTTTTTGTTCAAACTTTGAAAACTTCTTCATTTTGCGATGACTCAACCCTTATACCCTTCTATATTCTATTCACAGGGTCAGAGATGTCTGCTTCATAGGATACTCAGAACTTGAAGGAGCATAATGTTGACATGAGCTCTGGCACTAGTCCAGATAAGAGCTCATTCTCTTTTGATGATGTTCCTAGCTCACCTGATCTGCCCAAAGCTGCAACTAGGCAAGAAGAAAGGTCAATTCAGATGAGGAAGATGAGAACTTCATACTTGATGAAGTGCCTCCCAAGTCCAAGCAGGATAAGACAGTCACGAAGGAGTATGCCCCCACAGAAACTATAAGAGCACTTGAGAGATCTAGAGGCACCATGATTATTGAGCCTCCAAGGAAGGCTATGCCCAAGAAGGGTAGTGAGAAGAAATCCAGGATGATGATATCCATGTTGTTGGCAGGCCTACCTCCATGTTTGAGGAACCAGAAGAGGCTGCTGCTACTGAGGAGGAGGAAGAACCAGTTGCAAAGGCTCCTCCCAAGAAGAAGCAGAAGAAACTGTTGTCAGATGCTATGCGAAGAGCAGGCCAGATGCACCAAAGAATCCCAAAGCTCCCAAGCCCAAGAGAACTAACAAAGGCATCCCAACTTCTGAGAAGAACAAGGGATCTACCTCCAGAGATCTAGAGGAGGATGCTATGTCTACTTTGATGAAGTTGAGGCCACACCTTTCAGTGCACAGTGCCAGCCACCTGCAGGCTAAGGACATGAAGAAAAGGAAGGATCAAGGTCTTAGAGATTGGAGATCTGCTGATCCATCTCACAGAGGAGGAAGACTGTTGTTGACTATAGGTTCTATACCAAGGAGCAACAAGATTTCTATGAGACCATATTGCTTGACAAGAGCCGTGCTGTTAGTGATATGAGATATGTGGATTGAAATTACATCAAAGAGAATGAAGACTACTTCTCGAATGTCCAAGACAAGTTTCACTGCATTGGCCTAGATGAGTTTGTTGGCAAGGAGTTCACTGCCTGGAATGACGAGATGATAATGCAATTCTACACCACAACACATTTCTATGAAGATGGTAGAATTGTATGGATGACTGAAGGTGCTAGGTATGAGTCCACTGTTGAGGAGTGGGCTGCCATCTTAGGAGTCGCAGAAGTGGAAGATGGAGATATTTGTGTGTCCTCTGAGCCCAAGGCAAGCCATAATCATATGAAGAACATGTATAGTGAGATCCCTGTTGCACACCTGAAGTCTCACAAGCTAGGATCAATCTATTTCCTCCAGGCAGGACTTCGCAGTATCAACACCATTCCGAGGCACACCTTGCTGGCTAAGTCAGGAGATGAGAAGATGATCCAAGGCTCATCCATCGATATCATGCTTCTCATAGACCAGCATACAAGATTCAGAGTAATGGATCTGATTGTGTAGACTGTGAAGAAGGTTCCTGCTGACCAGAAGCGCTCGTGCTACTATGCACCATACATCCAGATGCTTATCAACTCCAAGTTTGAGAAGAATATCTTTGCACTTGATCGACCACATTTTCCACTCTTGCCGGAGCTCGAAGACAACGTTGTGGTGATGGACCCAGATCATCCCACGTTAGCTACATCACAGGCACATGCTGAGGCAGCAAGAGACACTAGTGCTCAGCCGCCAATGACTAGGAGTGAGCAGATGGATCTTCTTGTCAATTCTATGCTCATGGTGCAAAAGGAAATTTCCAACATCCTAAAGAACCAATAGAGCCTCTCGAGGATTGTTGACAACAAGTTTCATACTCTCAACAACAAGGTGGATGAACTCACAATGACAGTGAATGAGCTCAAGCAGGAAGTTGATGCTATGACTATCCCACACTCCACTTATGATGATGAGGAGGAGGATAGTGCACCCGTTAGGAGGACATCTTATTTCAGGACTCATGCCAGGACTCCCACAGTGCCAGCTTCACAAATGATACCATCTTCATGAACACCAGGTAGAGTCACTTTAGCTCAATTAGCTCCACCAGTTTCTCCTGTTGCTACACCAACTCCATCCATGACATCAGCTGAGGTCTTCACCAACACAGTTCTCTCGACTCCAACTTCAGCTACCACATGAGATCATCCCCAATAGAACGATTAGCTCTATACCTTTGATCTTTTTGGTAACTTGTTGCCAAACGGGGAGAAGTTGTATAGATCATTAGGGCTTCGAGAGAGAGAGAGAGAGCGTTAGTTTTGACCGCTTTTTCAAAATCATTTGCTATCTTTTTGTTTCAATGTATTAAACTTTGTCAGTGTTTGATCATACACTTAATGTGTGTTGTTACTATTTCCTATCCTTGTGATGCTTATGAGATGATCATTCACTTTGCTTGATTGTGTTGTGCGATGATATTCACTCTTATTATTTTCGCACACCACCAAGAAGTATGTGACATGGAAGAAGTGCCCCATGAACCTAATCGATTGTGTGTTTGCATTCAAACGTAAATTCAAAATAATGCACCAATTTAGGGAGAGCTCTTGCTTATCCCATACTTCTCAAAGCAATGAGTACATTCATTGATTATATCATATGTTGATACTTTGATCTAGATGTTGTCATCAATTACCGAACCGGGGCATATTGAAAGCACAATTGCTCCCTTGGTGGTTTTGGTAATTAATAACAACATATATGTCACTGAACTAATGTTTCCACTAAGTATTATTCAGGAAAAGTTCAATGATGGGCTGGCAAAAGGATTGTGGGGAAACTCCAAGATGCAAAGAAATGGATTGTCAAAGCTTCAAAAGAGGACTCTGGATTTTACTTTGTGATAAATCATTTTGAGTCCATTGGAAAGCCAATACTATTAAAAGGGGGTAAGGTACTATTGGTGAACAAGATGCTCAAACATGCACAAGTGATAGTCACCAAAAACACCCACAAACTCTCCAGATATTCTGTCTAAGCCAAATATCCAAAATTGGTGCAATCGACAATTCCCACTCGATCCCACTGATTCCTATACTCAGACAGACCCATGCCAAAACCTAGCACATCGGTGCAACCAATCCCACATCAGTGCCACCGAGTTCAGGCTGCCAACTTTTGGTTGCCTCGATTCATAAAATCGGAATTTCCGCGTTTTTGGATCGGTGTCACCGAGATGTTGATTCTGACTGTTGGCCACCTAATTGGTACGAGTGAGAAATATATATTGGTCTAACCGAGATTCAAAACTTGCTACCTTTGGAGCAAGTTAGTATCACCGACATGCACACATTGGTGTCACCGAGTTGGTCACTTAAGGTGTAATAGTTGGTTATTGGAGTTGCCTATATATACCCCTCCACCACCACTCACTCGCAAGAGAAGCACTCAGAACATATCCCCACCTATCCTATCAGATTTTCTAAGAGAGAGCCACCTACTCATGTGTTGAGATCATGCCATTCCATACCAACCATATGAATCTTGATCTCTATCCTCCTCAAGTTTCTTTCCTCCCAATCAATCTCTTCCACCAAGCCAAATATGTGAGAGAGTGAATGTGTGTTGAGGAGTCTATCATCTTGAAGCACAAGAGATGGGAGTTCATCAACATTGTCGAGCCTATTACCTTTTGGAGGGTGGTGCCTCCTAGATTGGTTAGGTGTCGCTTGGGAGCCTCCTACTTCGTGTTGTGGAGTGAACCAAGAAGTTTGTATGGGCAGGGAGATAGCCTACTTCGTGAAGATCTACCCCGAGTTAGGATAGTCCTCTATGGACATAGGCCATCATGGTATAGTCAAGGTTGTTTCTTTGTGGAACCCTCCATGGGTAGAGCCCTCCATGGAATCTCGCGACCGTTACCATCCGTGGGTTGAAGAATGCATAGACGTGGACATACGATAGCACCACCTATCGGAACCACGGGAAAAATCTGCTTGTCTCCAAATTGCGTATGATCTTCCTACCCTTCCTTTACTACTCATGCTTGTCTTTACATTCCGCTGTTATACTTGTAGACATGCATGTGTAGGGTGTGCTTGACTTGCTATCAATGCTAAAATCTGCCAACACTTAAAATTGGGAAAGGGTAGAATTTTTATTTAGTGAAGTAGTCTAATCACCCCCTCTAGACCTAGTTTCGATCCTACACACAGCCCGCGATCGCACACCAACATGGGCATACTATGAAGATGCCAACGCCGAATGGGTGAAGGATGAACCAAAGGCCAAACACGCACATGCCGAGAGGAAAAGGGAAAAATTATGCAACAAAAGAGTCTATCCGCGCCAAGAAAGAAGCTGCTGGATGCACTTTTGAGGATAGTTGGGCGGAGATCCAAGCACGGTTTGCCTTCGACTTGGATGAGAAGGTGAACGATAGCCAGAGTACCATTAGGATCGCGGCGGTAGCGACCAAATTCACCGACGAGAGCTGGCCAGAGATACAAGCACGATGGGTTGCCGCCGATAAGGCCGAGAGCTAGGGCGTCTGGCCACGATCGGAGAAGTAGTTTGTCTGTGGGTCACCCGAACGTTTGTTTAATTAACTATGAGCATCCAAGTACTAGTACTTACCTCTACTAGTAGTTTTACAGAAAATTGTGATCTAAGTATGTTCATCGAGTGTACAATTTTTCTAACACAAGATCACCAATATTCACTTTTCTCGCACACGGGTATTTGATGCACTTCGGCTATGTTGTGTGTTTCCCCCACGTAAGTTTTGAGTTTCACAACAAAAATTTTATTAGGCGCGTGATTTCAAAAGTTATTCCTCCCACCCCATGCCCACCCATCACATTTCCCCTATCACCCAGCCCCCTCTCCCTGCAGCCCAAACCGCCGCCGCCACAACCACATCTATGTTCTGCTCTAGCCTCGTTGATCTATTGTTAAGTAACCACCGATCTCCATCATCGCCCCAACCTAATTTCTTAGATGGAGCCTGTAAACCACCCTCATGCCTCCATCTCCCCACCCCTATCACCGAGCACCCCTGCATACGCCCAACTACATATCACTCACAGGTCGAGGAGCTCATGGTGGTCAATGGTGCGGTGGCCATTGTACGTGTCGACCCGGACAAACACATTGTCGCCAACGCCTCCAACTTGGTGTGGGCTCTGGCCAAGATGAAGTGCCCCATACTTCTAACAATTAATTGTTGCTTGTGCACATACATATGATAGTGGTACTGATCCGGGCCTCGACCTGCAGGAACAACTCATCACCGACTTTGGATGGGATCTAGCCGAGATGAAGTGCCCCAACAACTACCCCTCAGGATTTAGCAACTATGAACTGTCCAGTTCAATTTTACTAATACGATTTGCAATGTTTAACCGTGTCAATTATAGTTACACCGCTACAATTTTAATCGCTATGTTAGGTTTTCTGTACTCTATAATTAACACATCCATTGTTTATTTCATTCATGCGCACTATGGTGTTCAAGTTTGAATTGTCCGGTTCAAATTCACCAATACGGGTTACATAATTACAATGCCTATGCTAGGTTGTTGTTAAGCCTGCTGTAGTGAACAGTTATATCCATTTTTTACGGTGTCCATTCGGTACTATGCTACTCTTCACATCGAAGATATCACTGGAGATGTTCTCCTTTAATTACCATTTCATATTTTTGGTGGATGCTAACCCTGTTGCAGTTAACATGCATTTCAATTTACTTAGATAGGGTCATAATGCACAATGATTTTTTTACTGTCGAGGTTAAACATCCCAATATCTTATAGTATTTTACGTCATTAGTGCAATTGCAGTTTAGCTTCTAATCTTCAGTTGTTGCTTGTAGGTACATATGTTAGCGGTATTGATCCATGCTTCGACCCATAGGAGTACCTCGCCACTGACTTTGGGCGAGCTAGGGCCGAGAAGAAGTGCCCCAACAAGTAACCCTCGGGAGTTACCAAGTATGAACTGTCGAGTTCAATTTTACCAATACTAGTTGCAATGGGTATATTTTGTATGGTTGATTTATTAAGCATGTTGTAGTAAACACGCCTAAAACACCTTAGCTATTTCCTCTACTTTTTTCTAGACAATTGGGACATTCTTTTTCTCTAGTAGCACATGGGCTTGTGATGCTTAACCGTGTCAATTTCAGTTTCATCGGTACAAGTTTTAATGATTATGTTAGGTTGTATGTACTATGTGCTTAACACCTCTGTTGTTTATTTAGATAATGGCACTGTTGTTCAAGTATGAACCATCCAATTTAATTTCACCAATCCTAGTTACAAACTTACAATGCCTATGCTAGATTGTTGTTAAGCCTGTTGTCGTGAACAGTTATATCCACTACTTTTCCTCTATCCCTTTGATACCGTTCTACTCCTCACAATGAAAATATCACCGAACATATTGTCATTTAATTAAAATTTGCGATTTTTGGTGTATGTTAACCCTGTTGTATTTAACATGCCTTTCTATGGACTTATGTAGGGCTACAATGCGTTATCCTTACCATCGAGGTTAGTCGCATCCCATTGTATTATAGTATTTTACACCATTTGTGAAATTGCAGCTTAGCTTCTGACATTTATTTGTTGCTTGTAGGTACATATGTCAGTTGTGCTGATCCACGCTTCTCCCCCTTTGCATATGGGCCAGTGAGATAAACATGAACAATCATCAAGTGAGGAAACTAAGAAAAAATGTTAGGAGAAGAGACAGATGATTGGAATTAAAATATTTATTTACACTTTATCAATGACATTAGTGAACTTTAGGATGGTAAGTAATATGTTGCCTACTTTTCCTGCTTAGAACAAGTTACCCTATTAGACATGAATACCTGAAAGTTGTCTCTTTTCAGTGGTTTCCAAAGGAATTTACTCAAGATTACCTTACAAATTACCTAATCGGAGTGGAGGAAAAAAATTATAGTATATAATTCATGCTACCATGATAATGGTCTAAAAGTGTTCCTGAAGGTGGTGAAGGATGGACGGGCGATCATCACAAGGGGTTGGACAAAAGTTGTGCACACTGTTGGCATGGAGGAGAGCACATTATGGGTATTCGTCTTCTTCAACACCATCGACAGCCATAAGGATTTACAATCTCTCATCACCTTTACCTCCTCTAATACTATATATTGTGGTTCATCATATTCAATCTTGCGCCGAACTATATAACCATCAAACTTATACTAAGCTTTTGACTTATGCATTGGCTGTTGAACCATTATAATTATGGTATGTATTGATGGATGTCAAATCCATATTTAATAACTAAAATTTAGAAATTTATAATTCAAATAATAAATTAGCGAAAATAATCTATTAGGTAATAAATTATAGTGCACATAGTTAGATCGACAAACCGTGTGCGATGATGTCATATTTTACACACAATTCTTTGTAGAATAACGTGTGTGATTATCAGCTTTACAACACACGGCCACATATTATGTGCGTATGGGGTGTGCCCAATGTTACACACCTTTGCACATCGTAAGCATCTATGATTGCCAGTAATACCACAAATGGTTTCAAGCCTGCATATGTACATAATGTAGGACGATAATAAGACGGTTGACATACGAACCACATATGTGATCGGAATAACTATCGCACACGATTATTAAATAGGCACGTCGGGGATATTAGAGCCACCGCACATAGTTTGATGTTTCTAACTATGTGTCATAATGTACCAATCATAAACATGTCATGAAATTAAATGTTTGTGATATCCATATTTCGCACACGAAAATGTCTCCATCATCGTCTTGGATGTGTGGTCGATGACAAACGTAACGTCAAAGTGTAACTTCACATACGATTATTATTGGGGAATCGTCAGTAGGCGCTCGCCGCATCACAAACGATGTTTTGGTGTCATGTGGGATGTACCCTGCCCCTATCGACCACACAGGCAAGGCGACGGTTTGTAACTGCATCTTAGAAAGGGGTTAAAAAACATTTGTATAGAACCTAACGGTACCAATGGCCGGAGAGCAAATTTGCTCCTACCCAGGTTCCGCCTCGAGATGGCAGCGCTTCATCCCGAATTTCTCTTATTCATTATTTTTAGGTCAAAACCCTTCATACTGGAGAAGAGGGGGAAGGAAGACCGCCCGCGCCCAGGGTGTGGGCACGACCTATTGCCTTGTGAGCGACAAGTGGTTCCCCTTTGGTATTTGTTGGCTCTAGTATTTTTTTCTATTCCAAAAATATTCTTCGTAAAATTTCAAGTCATTTGAAGTCCAACCGAATAGGTATCTCTGATGTGGTTTTTTCAGATCCAGAATTCCAGCTGCCGATAATGTTCCTCTCCATGTAATCATTGTAATTTAAAAGACAAAATGCATTAAAATTGTACCATAAAGTGGAATAATTACCAAAAACAATATAAATAAAAAAATGAAATCATGATGCAAAATAGACGTATCAACTCCCCCAAGCTTAGACCTTGCTTGTCCAAAAGCGAAAGCCGAACTCGATAATCATGACCACATGCTTATATATATATAGAGAGAGAGGTGTCAATAAAATAAATTACGAATATGGAAATAGCATGATGATTAACATTACGGCAATGTAATATCATATATTCTCATGAACAAGTAATAATCTATCCACATTTTCACGTATGAATCATAAACTTTATTGAAAACTTGAAAACTATGTTCTTAGTAATTGAAACAATTACAATCCATCATATCTCAGAAAGAGTCTATGCCAAAGCTTTGTTTAGCAAGTTCTCATACTCAACAATCATTTAGTATTCTATGGTTGCTGACACTCATGAGATATTTATGAAGAAATGAGTTTCAATCAGACACATTGGAAGATAGGGCTTTATAATTTTCCACGGCCCAACAATTTATTCCAAGGATAATGTCCACAATAATAACTCATGATCACCTATATCCAACTAGATATATGTGTGTGGATCTTTCCCCATCACATGATGCTTGCCAAGTAGAGAATAATAAGAATGGTATAGAAACAAATATTACTAACTCTCGCATAAAAGTAAATACAAAAAATTAAAAGATAGGCCCTTGCAAAGGCAATGAGAGGTTGTCATACACTTATTATCACTTGGTTGTGCAAACTCTTAATGAAAAGGAATGTCACTTTATATTGCCCCTTATGATATCAACCTTATTATGCAGTCCATCACTTATACTTCTTTACCATCACAAGATCGTACAGAACTTATTTTCCCTTCCAATAAAAGAGCATACATATTTAGGAGCATTTTTGTTGCTTTTGCACCAATGACAACTTACTTGAAGGATGTTATTCAATCCATAGGTAGATATAGTGGACTCTTATGACAAGAAATTGGGTTTAAGGGTTTATGGATGCACAAGTAGTACCTCTACTTGGTGCGAAGTTTTTTGGCTAGAAAAAGTATAGGAGAAAGCACCATAGGTTGGAGGATCCATGATAATATAACTTATATGTGAATATAAGCAAACATCACTCATTACACTATATTCCTTGTCCAATAATTCAACTAATTTATCATGCATAGAATATTTAATGGGGGCCCACAATCATAAAATATGTTTGAGATAGTATATTTATATGTGAGACCTCTCTTTCATTATTACTTATTCATGAATTGCATCAATGAGTAATGCTATGTTTGCTAACCTCCAACAAATTTCACCAATTATGCTGTTTTTATGTGAACTCATCACTCCCCATGGGATTAGCATATGATTATTTTTTGATTCTTTTCATTGCTACGACTGATGCAAGAAAGTAAAGCAAGCAAACTCAAATTAACCTTTATTATATAACTCTCACACAATTACATAGATAAATAGATCACAAAGAAAACACTAAAAACGAAATCACAATAAAACTTTATGCTCGTAAATCACGAAATAACTAAAGATCGAACTAAGATAGATGATGATAATAAGAGAGATGGTGATACGATACCGAGGCAGCTACCCCTAGCTTGTAATAAGATAAAGGTGGTGCCCATACCCATGTACTCAAGTTTCCTTCTTGGGTGATGGTGGTGATGAAGTGGTTGGTTTGATATTCTCCATAGATATTCGGGAATCCCTTAGGTCCCGCATCTCATGAAGCAACTAATGAATTATTGTGGTGTTCTTTTGTACCTCCACCATGATATGTTTATTCTCGAGCCACCAAGAGTTGTTCTCGGTGTCACTTTCACTTGGAGAAGAGATGTCCCAATTGGATGGTATACGAGAGAGAGAAATATTCTCAACCCCATAGTCGGGGATCATATTGTGAAAATTATTTGTATGTAACCTGCCAAGGGGCCTCCTCGAATTGGATTCACCATGTACTTTGTGGATTGCTTGAGAAATCCTCCCCATTAGTGGACAAGCATTTGGAAAAGTGGAGATGCCTCCCTACATTCAACGTTGCGAAGCAGGAGGGTGCACTTCCATGGAGTCCATATATTCCTCCCCTGTGATGACCTCCTTAGTTCCCTCTCTTTCAAGCTCCATGCATAGCAGCCAAGCCTCGTCCTCAATGTTGTTGGTTGAGGACGATGAAATAGCTCTCTCACCTCAAAAATTTGGCTAGAAAATAACTAAGAACAAGAAGAACATGATAAAACTTGCAATATGGTGGTCAAAACATAGGTGTTATATATAATGATTTTTTCTATCTGTAGAACAAGTAAACGGAAACAAGGAGTCGGCAAGACACACGTGGGGCCCACAAGGAAATCAGACACGCATGTTGCCTTCTGACCTCCTCGTGGCCCCCTCAATTGGTTCTTATTTTTCTATTGTTTCTAATAATACAAAACGGATAGAAATATTCTTACGGTATTTTTGGAGTCGGCTTACTTACCATATCACATAACTGCTTTTGCAGGGTTTCAAAGTGTCGTGGAAGGTCTCTTTTAAGTGCTCATCCAGTGTCATTGTTTGAATAACATCGGTCTCGATTTTTTTTCAAAACTATGACGTAGTTTATAGCAAATTCAAAAACTATAGGCCTGAATGCAAATGAAATTAGAAATGTGACCCCATCGGCCTCTCATGGGCCGAAGAGGGGCCTTCTGGCCTGCGGATGGCTGAAGAGGGGCCCGTCGACTTGCGGGCGGCTGAAGAGGGGCATGTCGCCTTGCGGGCGGCCGAAGAGAGCCCGTCGTCCACCAAGTGGCCAAAAAGCGACCCGTCGGCTTGCGGGCGACCGAAGAGTGGTCGTCGTCCTCTAGGTGGCCGAAGAGCCCCTAGATATGCCTAACTAAATAGCTTCTTCCTCCTCCGGTTGTTGCCTCCTCTCTCTCTCTCTCTCTCTCTCGTTTCTTAGCCATTTTCCACCCCTATGCTGATATCCTCGCTCGTCCACCCAGTTTCCTACCCAATCCGCAGAAAAAATAGATCTCCGCTTTCTCCATCGGCCTACGGTACTTTTTTCCATGGGGTAGTTTTTTGTGCTTGAGGAGGATCCATGGTGGGGTGGAGGAGGTGTGGCTGGTGATTACTTGGTGGGGAGGAGAGGAAGTGGTGGGGTGGAGAGGAAGAAGAAGGGGACACATGCGTCGAAGGTATACCAATGTCGTCACAAATTTTCTATGAACTATACATTTTATTTAGTGTACATAGTCATTTTAACGGATACTTAGTGTATGTAGTCATTTTTGCGGATAATTTTGTTTGTTGCGATTAATGAGAAGCTGGCAATGTCTGACAGGTGAAAATGTCTGAATTGGTAAATTTGACTGTTTATTATGGCCCTGGTAATGTTCGATATAATGAGTTGGGGGTTGACCTTAGCGAGTTTAAAAATGGCGTGATGAGACTGTAAGACCCGGACATACTGGACATTAGACAGATGAAGCACTGGTTGACTACTAGTTTTGTGCTGGATCTTGAAGTATGTTCCGTCAGTATTTTTGCACTGTGAACCAAATCGTGTAAAAATTTCAAGTGGGAGTTGATGCTGATAGATAGGTACCAGCATTGGGTGACCCTGCTAAGTAATTGCCGAGATCGGAGAATCCACCCATATTCCCTAGTACAACCAGTGGAGAAGGAGGAGAATATCATACAACTCCACGTGGGGTATGAACCAGGCCAGGGTAGTCAACTGCCTAACGAGATTTATTTATCCGGGTCACAACCACCGGATGTGGATGCTAGCCAAGCCGAGAAAGAGTTAGACTATGTGCCACACATTGTTTGTGGTCATGATACTCGACAGAGTATTCAGTCGATAGCATTAGCTGGTTCTGGTGTTGCTAATGGGGATGAGGAAGGCGATGAAATGCAGAGGGTGATGGAGGAAGAGGACGAGGATGGATTTGCAGAGGATCTGGATTCTGAAAATTCCAAGGATGGGTCCTTAAAGGAGGCTTCGGTTAGCCCACTAGGGTCTGGTTTACTTCCTCCTACAGCCCATGTAGCCTCTTGGGTCGAGACACACCTCCCGATGGTCTCCCGGTACCCTCCTAGCACTCCCGGTACACTATCGATGAGCCCGAAACTTTTCCGGCGACCAAAACAGGACTTTCTATATATCAATCCTTACCTCCGAACCACTTCGGAGCTCATCATGATGTCTGGGATCTCATCCAGGACTCTGAACAACCTTCGGTTACCACCATACATAACTGAAACTTCACTGAACCTTATGTGTGCAGACCCTGCGGGTTTGAGAACTATGTAGACATGACCGAGACACCTCTACGATCAATAACCAATAGCGGGACCTGTATGCCCATATTGGTTCCAACATATTCTACGAAGATCTTTATCGGTTGAACCTCTATGTCAAGGATTCATTTAATCCCGTATGTTGTTCCCTTTGTTCTTCGGTATGTTACTTGCCCAAGATTCAATCGTTGGTATCTCGATACCTAGTTCAATCTTGTTACCGGCAAGTCTCTTTACTCATTCCATAATACAAGATCACGTGACTAACACTTAGTCACATTGCTTCCAAGGCTTATTGTGATGTTGTATTACCGAGTGGGCCCTAAGACACCTCTCCATCACACGGAATAACAAATCCCTGTCTTGATCCATGCCAACCCAACAGACACCCTCGGAGATACCTATAGAGCACCTTTATAGTCATCCAGTTACATTGCGACGTTTGATACACACAAGGTACTCCTCCAGTGTCAGTGAGTTGCATGATGTCATGGTCATAGGAACAGATACTGGACATGTAGGAAACTGTAACAATAAACCTAATGATGTGATCCTGTTATCAAATGATATCTCATGTCCATGGCTAGGAAACCTTAACCATCTTTGATCAATGAACTAGTCTATTAGAGGCATACTAGGGACATGGTGTTGTCTATGTATCCACACATCTATTTGAGTTTCCGATCAATATGATTCTAGCATGGACAATAAACGATTATCATTAACAAGGAAATATGATAATAACCCATTTATTATTGCCACTAGGGCATATTTCCAATAGTCTCCCACTTGCACTAGAGTCAATAATCTATCTCACATCACCATGCGACTTCTTATGGATCTCACACCCAATGAGTTTTGGGGTTCGATCATGCTTTGCATGTGAAAGAGGTTTTAGTCAACGGGTCTGTGACATTCAGATCTGTGTGTACTTTGCAAATCTCTATGTCATAATGTAAACACTGCTACCACGCTCCACTTGGAGCTTTTCCAAATGGCTGCTCCACTATATGTATCCGGATTGCTACTAAGAGTCATCCGGATTGGTGTTAAAGCTTGTATTGACGTAACTCTTTACAATGGTTTATTTATCACCTCCATAATCGAGAAACATCTCCTTAGTCCTCTAGTTACTAAGGATAACTTTGACCGTTGTCCAGTGATCCGCTCCTGGATCACTCTAGTACCCCTTGACAGACTCATGGCAAGGCACATACCAGGTGCGGTACACACCATGTCATAATATAGAGCATATGTAAGGCATTGGGGACGACCTTCGTCCGTTCTCTTTCTTCTGCCGTGTTCGAGCTTTGAGTCTCACTCAACTTCACACCTTACAAATCAGGCAAGAACTCCATTTTGAACTCTTTCAAAATCTTGTCAAGGTATGTACTCATTGAAAGTCTCATCGGGCGTCTTGATCTATCTCTATAGAGCTCGATGCCCAACAATTAAGTAGCTTTATCCAGGTCTTACTTTGAAAAACTCTTTTCAAACAACACTTTATGCTTTTCCGAAATTCTACATCATTTCCGATCAACAATATGTCATCCATGTATGCTCATCAGAAATTCTATAGTGCTCCCACTCACTTTATTGTACATACAAGTTTCTCATAAACTTTGTATAGACTCAAAAACTTTGATCACCTCATCAAAGTGTATAATCCAACTCCGAGATGCTTGCGCTAGTCCATAGAAGGATCACTGGAGCTTGCACACCTTTTAGCATCTATAGGACTGACAAAACCTTCTAGTTGTATCTCATACAACCTTTCGTCAAGGAAGGAAACGATGTTTTGACATCCATCTACCATATTTCATAATAGGAAAAACGTAGCAACTGCTAATATAATTCCAACAGACTTTAGCATCGCTACGAGTGACAAAGTCTCATCACAGTCAACTCCTTGAACTTGTCGGAAACTTCTTTGCGACAAGTCAAGCTTTATAAATGGTGACATTCTCCATCAGCGTCTGTGTTCATCTTAAAGGTCCATTTGTACTCAATGACCTGTCGTTCAATGGGTAAGTCTACCAGAGTCCATACTTGGTTTTCATACATGGATACTTTGTTGGATTTCATGGCCTCTAACTATTTATCGAAATCCGGGCCCATCATCGCTTCTCCATAGCTCGTAGGTTCATTGTTGTCTAACAACGTGACCTCTAAGACAGGTTTGTCGTACCACTCAGGAGTAGTATGCGTCCTTGTCAACCTACGAGGTTCGATAGTAACTTGATCCGAAGCTTCACGATCATCATCATTAACTTCCTTTGCAACTAACGTAGGCTCCATAGAAACATATTTCTGCATTGCGCTACTCTCTGTTTGAAACGAAGGTTCAACAACCTCATCAAGTTCTATCTTCCTCCCACTCAATTTTTGGAGAGAAACTCTTTCTCGAGAAAGGCCTGTTTTAGGAACAAAGACTTTGTGCTTGGTTCTAAGATAGAAGGTTTACCCAACTATTAAGTTTGGGTATTCTATGAAGATGCATTTGTCCGCTTTGGGTTCGAGCTCATTAGGTGAAAAACCCTTTTTCACATAAGTGTCGCAACCCCAAACATGAACAAATGACAACTTAGGTTTCCGCCAAACAAAAGTTCATATGGTGTCATCTCAACGGACTTAGATGGTGCCCCTTTTAAAGTGAATTTAGTTGTCTCTAATGCATAACCCCAAAACGATAGTGGCAAAGCTATAAGAGACATCATAGTTCGGACCATATCCAATAGAGCACGACTACGACGCTCAGACACACCATCACACTATGGTGTTCCATGCGGCATGAGTTGTGAAACAACTTCCACTTTGTCCTAAGTTGTATAGCAAACTCGTAACTCAAATATTCACCTCCACGATCATATCATAGACATATTGTCTTCTTGTCACGATGATCTCAAACTTCACTCTGATTTTGCCTGAACTTTTCAAACGATTCAGACTTGTGTTTCATTAAGTAAATATACACTATATCTACTCAAATCATCAGTGAAGGTAATAAAATAACGATATCCACTACACGCTACAACACTCATTGTATTGCATACATCAACATGTATCATTTCCAATAAGTCACTTGCCCGCTCCATCAAACTGGAAAATGAGGTCCTTAGTCATCTTGCCCAAGAGGCATGGTTCGCATGTCTCAGCCGATTCGAAATCGAATGAGTCCAAAGATCCATCAACATGGAGTTTCTTCATGCGCTTTAGACCAATATGACATTTAGCGGCAGTGCCACAAGTATGTGGTACTATCATTATTAACTTTGTATCTTTTGGCATCAATGTTATGAAGATGTGTACTACTACGATCAAGATTTAACAAACCATTCTCATTGGGTGCAAGACCATTGAAGGTATTATTCATGTAAATAGAATAACCATTATTCTCTAACTTAAATGAATAACCGTATTGCAATAAACACGATCTAATCATGTTCATGCTTAACACAAACACCAAATAACATTTATTTAGGCTCGTCACTAATCTCGAAGTTAGAGAGAGCCGGCGATGTTGATCACGTAAACCTTGGAAACATTTCCAACCCACATCGTCACCTCACCCTTGGCTAGTCTCCGTTTATTCCATAGCTTTTATTTTGGGTGACTAACATTTACCAACCGAACCGGTATCCAATACCCAGGTGCTACTAGGAGTACTAGCAAGGTACAGATCAATAATACGTATATCAAATATACTTCGTCGATGTTGCCAGCCTTCTTATATACCAAGTATCTAGGGTTGTTCCGCTTGAGCGACCACTCTCCTCATAATAGAAGCACTTAGTCTCGGGTTTGGGTTCAACTTTGGGTTTCTTCACTAGAGCAGCAACTGACTTGCCATCCATGAAGTTTCCCTCCTTACCCTTTCCCATTTCGAAACTAGTGGTTTTACTAACCTTCAACAGTTGATGCTCCTTCTTGATATCTACCTTCATAGTGTCAAATATCACGAACAGCTCAGGGATCATTATTTCCATCCTTGGCATTTTATAGTTCATCACGAAGCTCTAGTAGCTTAGTGACAGTGACTTGGAGAACTATATCAATCACTATCTTATCTAGAAGATTAACTCCCACTCGATTCAAGTGATTCTAGCACCCAGACAATCTGAGCACATGCTCAACGATTGAGCTATTCTCCATCATCTTGAAGGCAAAGAATCTTGTTGGAGATCTCATATCTCACAACACGGGAGATCCCAATTTCAGCTCTTAGAACATCTCATATGTTCCATGACGTTCAAAATGTTTTGGAGCCTCAATTCTAAGTTGTAATGCACGACGCACTGAACTATCAATTAGTCATCGGAACGTGTCTGTCAGATGTTCACAATATCTACATACGATGCTAGAGGGGGTGGCGCACCAAGCGGTGCATTAAGGACATAAGCCTTCTGTGCAGCAATGAGGACAATCCTCAGATCACGAACCAAGTTCGCAATATTGCCAGCAACATATTTCAACTCTATTTCTCTAGGAACATATGAAAATACAAGGGAGCTACAGCATGAGCTAGTAATCTACAACATAATTTGCAAAGACACTACTGACTATGTTCATGATAATGAGTTCAATTAATCATATTACTTAAGAACTCCCACTCAAATTGACATCCCTCCAGTCATTCGAGTGATACATTATCCAAATTCACCAACTCAAGTCCGATCATCACATGAGTTGAGGTGGTTTCAATGGTGAAAATCATCATGTTGATCATATCTACTATATGACTCATATTCGACCTTTCAGTATCTTGTGTTCTGAGGCCATGTCTGTACATGCTAGGCTCGTCGAGTTTAACGCGAGTGTTCCGCATGTGCAACACTCGCTTGCACCCGTTGTATGTGAATGTAGAGTCTATCACACCCAATCATCACGTGGTGTCTCGACACGACGAACCTTCGCAACGGTGCACACTCGGGGAGAACACAATTTATCTTGAAATTTTAGTGAGAGATCACCTTATAATGCGACCGCCGTACTAAGAAAACCAAGGTGCATAAAAGGATTAACATCACATGCAAATCATATGTGACATGATATGGCCATGAACTTGTGCTTTTGATCTCCATCTATAAAGCACCGGCATGATCTCCATCGTCACCGACATGACACCATAATATCCATCATCTTGATCTTCATGAACGTGTCGCCATCGGGGTTGTCGCACCAACCATGCTTCTACTACTCTTGCTACCGCTTAGCGATAAAGTAAATCATTACATAGCACTTAATGATTGACACGCAGGTCATACAATAATAAAAGACAACCCTATGGCTCCTGTCGGTTGTCGTACTCATCCACATGCAAGTCATGATATTATATACAATACATGATCATCTCATACATCACATAGATCTCATCATGTAATTGGCCATATCACATCACAACATGCCATGCAAAAACAAGTTAGACATCCTCTAATGGTAGTTGCAAGTTTTACGTGGCTCCTACGGGTATCTAGCAAGATAAATTCTCACCTACGCAAAAAACCACAACGGTGATACATAAGTTGCTTTCCAACCTTCTCAAGGATCACCGTTGTCGAATCCGATCCAACTAAAGTAGGATAAACACACACCCGCCAGCCATCTTTTACAACAAACTTACACGTGAGTCGATGGAACCGGTCTCTCGTAAGCGTACAAGTAAGGTTTCTCCGGGCCGCTTCATCCCACAATACCGCTGAACAAAGACACCCCTAAGGGAGGAAGCAATCTAAGCATCAACGCCCAAAAACTCCTTTGTGTTCTACTCGAGATCTCATCTACACATAGACCTAGCTCTAATACCATTGTTAGGGAACGTTGCATAGGAAACAAAAAAATTCCTACGCACACGCAAGATCTATCCATGGTGATGAACATCTACGAGAGGGAGATTGAATACACCTACCCTTATAGATTGCTAAGCGGAAGTGTTAAGAAACGCAGTTGATGTAGTCGAATGTCTTCACGATCCAATCACGATCCGTCCCGCGATCTCATCATGAGCCGTCCCGCGATCCCATCGTGGTCCTCCTGATCTAGTGTCGAACGGGCAGCACCTCCGAGTTCAGCATATGTACATCTCGATGACGATATCCACCTCCTTGATCCAGCAAGCGAGCGTGGAGAGGTAGATGAGTTCTCCAGAAGCACGATGGCGTGGTGATGGTGGTGATTTAGCTGATCCGGCAGAGCTTCGGTAAGCTATACCGAACAGATCTAGTGGCGAACAGATCTAGAGGGAGAGAGAGAGCAGCACGTGGCAATTAGGGTTAGGGGATGGACTCAAAATCCCTCAATATATATAGCAGGAAGGGGCGAGAATACAGCCTTGGCCCCTACTCCAAGTAGGTTCGGCCGAACCAAACAAGGGAGGGGATCCTATTAGTACTCCTTCCTAAATTTTATTTTCGTTCCCTTCTTTGGGGTTTTTCCTTTCCCACTCTTTCCTAGATGCATGGTCCCTAAGAGGAGTCTTTGGCCAGCCCGCCAGGGGATGGTTTACCTCCTCCCAAAGCCCATGCAGCCTCTTTGGTCGAGACACCCCTCTCGATGGTCCCCGGTACCCTCCCGGCACTCCCGGTACACTACCGATGAGACCGAAACTTTTCCGGGGACCAAAACAGGACTTTCTATAAATCAATATTTACCTCCGGACCATTGTGGAGCACCTTGTGACATCTGGGACATCATCCAGGACTCTGAACAACCTTCAGTCACCACCATACATAACTCTATACTACAGAAATGTCATCGAACCTTAAGTGTGCAGAGCCTACGGGTTCGAGAACTATGTAGACATGACCGAGACACCTCAGCAGTCAATAACCAATAGCGGGACCTAGATGCCCATATTGGTTCCTACATATTCTATGAAGATCTTTGTCAGTTGAACCTCTATGTCAAGGATTCAGTTAATCCCGTATGTTGTTCCCTTTGTTCTTCGGTATGTTACTTGCCTGAGATTCGATCATCGGTATCTCTATACCTAGTTCAATCTCGTTACCGATAAGTCTCTTTACTCATTCCGTAATAAAAGATCCCATGTCTAACACTTAGTCACATTGGTTTCAAGGCTTATTGTGATGTTGTATTACCGAGTGGGCCCTAAGACACCTCTCCATCACACGGAATAACAAATCCCAGTCTTGATCCATGCCAACCCAACAGACACCCTCGGAGATACCTGTAGAGCACCTTTATAGTCACCCAGTTACATTGCGACGTTTGATACACACAAGGTACTCCTCCAGTGTCAGTGAGTTGCATGATGTCATGGTCATAGGAACAGATACTGGACATGTAGGAAACTGTAACAATAAACCTAATGATGTGATCCCGTTATCAAATGATATCTCATGTCCATGGCTAGGAAACCTTAACCATCTTTGGTTAACGAGCTAGTCTATTAGAGGCATACTACGGACATGGTGTTGTCTATGTATCCACACATGTATCTGAGTTTCTGATCAATATGATTCTAGCATGGACAATAAACGATTATCATGAACAAGGAAATATGATAATAACCCATTTATTATTGCCTCTAGGGCATATTTCAAACAATGAGTGTACATGCAACAAACCAAAGTTGTTGCACCTGCCTTGCTCATGTGTGTTGGCTGCCTTTGGCCAGATTGAGTTGGACGCTATCTCCTTCGTGTCCCCATACTATTTAAAAGAGGCTGTACTGAATGTCTGGACAGGTGAGATGACAGGGTTTAGCGTCGTCAGCAATTTCAACAAGGTAAACTATGGGGAGAGAGTGTACATCCCGGATCCAGCACTTCGGTGAACAAACAGGGGCAGATGTAAGGTAAAGCGTATCCGAAATGATGTGAACCAATCTGAAGCTGGTGGAGCAACCAGAAAATGTTTGCTATGCACGGCTTATGGGCATAGGATGAAATATTGTCCCGACCTGAACAAAGACGGTGCTTCCACATTAACGAGTGCTTCTACATTGACAATTGCAATAACAGTAGCAACAGGCAGACGTGGTCGTGGCAGTCGTGGTGGTCATGGCAATCGAGGCCGGAGGGGCGGACGTGGAAGAAATAACTGTAACATCCCAAATTTTGGAATGTTATAATAATTATTACAATGTTTGTTTGTTTGCTTGAGTGATTGAAAGTGAGTGAAAATTTGAAACTTTTGAAAACTTTTGAATGAGAGGGAATAAAATGACTTTCCCATGTGATTTGAATTTCATTTTGAAAATATTTCAAATTCAGAAACTTTATGCAACTCAATGATTTTCATGAGAGAGGATAGTATGGCTTGTTCAAATTATATGAAATATGAGTTGGAAGTTTAAAGAAAGGATTTGAAAGTGCCTCTGAATTATTTTGGAATCCATTTCATATTTGGTTCCTATTCAAATTTTCAAAATATACAAAACCCCTGGACAAAATTTTGAGAGGAGTAATATGACATTCCAAAACCAGGGGGTATTTTGTGAAGTTTTTGAATCATAAAACCCAAGGGGTTATATGAAAAATAATTGCAAAAATAAATCAAAGCCAATTAGGCAATTTTCTTAAAAATATATTTTTTAAAGTGTTTAATGTGGCCGGGGAAAATGTCCATTAAATGGCATTTATTCTCCTGATAATTTTGGTCTAAAACTTTTTATTTTTAGGCATGTAATTATGGTCATTTAATTGTTTTTGATTTGCTGATAAAATAAAAAGGGAAAGTATTTAAACGTTTTAAAGACCCACCGGTCCACTTGCCTTATCCTCCTCCCCGACTCACCTTCCGATCGGCCACCGCTCGCGCTAACCTCTCGCTCCCTCTCACTGATGCCCGACCCCACCGCCCGACGGAAATCACTCGTCGGTCACCTTCTTCCTTCTCCCGCACCCGGTAACATCGCCGGCAACCCCTCGCCGTGATCTCCTCCCCTCCTTCCTTTTGGACGCCCCAACCCCTCCTATATAAGCCCCTGACACCCCTCGACCCAATCCACCCCTTCGCCCCTCTGCCCGAGACCTCACCTGGCCGGAATCACTCGCCGGAAACCTCGGACGCCGCCGCGCCATTGTAGCTCCCGAGCTCGCCTCCGACCTCCCCGACCACCACCGAGCCTACCATCCATCCTCCCTCGCCCGTGCGCACCTCCCAGCCCACTCGCGCAAGCTCCACACCCACCAGAGCTCTCTTCCCCGTCGACACCCGGAAGCCGCCACCGCCCCCGAGCTCGTGCCGCTCGTCTCCGTCACCCCCTCGCCTCTCTAACGCCACCATCCTCGCCGCCGTGTTCTCCTGCGTCGAACGGAGCCAACGCCATCGCCGGAGATCCCCTGGAGCCGTCGCCCGCATCCGGCTGTCGCCGTCTCCGTCGCCGGAGACACCACCGCCGGCAACCCTCCCTCGGTGAGACTCTTCTTCCCCTTCCCACCGTCCGATCTTGATCAACGGCATAGATTAGACATTTTAAATCCGCGAAGCGATATGCACTAGACTTCGGTCGTTCGCCCGAAACACCCCGCACGCGCACCCCTTTGACCAATCAGGAAGTGCCACGTAGCCCCCTGGCCGATGGAATGTCAGTTTTTCTTTTTCTGATTTGTTTAGAAAACAGAGTAATTCCAAATTTTGTTTTGTTTATATCTTTTAATCTGTTTAGTGTTTTGAGTTGAATCTTTTTTCATTATCTCATATTTTTCATATAGTTTCCCCCTGTAGTCTTATATTTTAAATTTGAACTATAAAATTTGAATTTAATCAAATTTTCTCAAATCACTCAAATCTGAATAACTAGAGTTTAAAAATAGATTTTGTTATGAATCTTTTTGCTACTCCTTGGTATTAATTAGGACTACCTTATTGCTTAGTTTGAGGATTTTTAGGATGATTTTGATTAGTGTTCTAGCTATAAACAGAATCTGTCTAGTATTATAGTATAGTTTTATTTATTTATTTTAGTTAGTTTAAATCAGATTTAGTTTTAATTTGATTTAGTAGGTTCTGCTAGTAAACTTTAGGTGTTTAACTTACTGTTAATAAAAATATTAATTTGCTTAGTTTTGTTTCATTATTAATATAGGAATCACAACTCCTTTTCAATTAGGTTTAATTTGATTAAAACAAACTAGTTAGTAATAGTTTCCTTTTAACAAAGTTTTATATAATTAAATTCTGTTTTCTAGGAATAAATTTTTTAGTAATCTTTTCTGTTAAGAAATGTTTTGTTAATAAAAAAATAATTTAGTTTTTGCTCTATTATGATAGGAAAACTAGATTATTTTTTCATTAGGTAATGTGTTATAAAACAAGTTAGTTAATAGAACCCTCTTCACAAAAGTTTTAGATGATTTAATTCTGTTTTATAATAAGTATTTTATTAATTATTTTCTGTTAACTATTAGTTTGGTTACAAAATATAGTTTTGTTTTAGTAATGGTTTAGCCACCTAAATTTAGAGTCCATTGCTTTGCCTTGTTATGTTTTGATATGTTGCTCTAGTATTGCTAGTTGGAACACTTATGTTGTTTAGGATGTTGTTTTCATAGTTTTACTTGTTCTTCAAAAGTAATTCTTTTTGCTAGTAAAATATTTACAAGAAATCCTTTTGTTGTATTTCACTTTGTTATTGTTTTGTTGCTATTGAAAATAATTGTTTGTAGGGTAAAACTACTTTAGTTGCTTTTATGAAAACTTTCTTGACTTTGAGTTTTGTCTTAAGTATTTCCTTCATCAACCTTGTTGATTTTGTCTCTTGTGTTAAATTGTGATTGTTAGTTTTGATTGCTAGAAGTGTTTGCTTATGAATGCAATGTTTGTTATATAGATTTTCATCGGAGAGTGACGAATAGTCTATCAAGTATTTTCTAAGAGCGATACTTATCTTCATCAACAGTACAGGCAAGTTCACTTTGACCATCTATTTCATACCTATGTTTTTATTGCATGTAGTGACATCATTCAACAAATCCCTCCCATAGTGTTATTGAAATTCTTGTTATTGAGTAGAATGCATGAGGTAGGAACCCACCACTTGCTACTAAAGCCCCCGGAACGTTAGTTACTTTTATGCTATGCTAAAGTAGACAGGGTTTGGTATGAGTGTTCGTGAGTGGTGTGAAGAAGGACTCTACGTCAAGATGACAACTTCATGAAGACATCTTCAAGTCCTGCATCTTCAAGACCTCAAGACTTCGAGACTCGAGAAGACAAGTTTTCAATACACACTACTGGGTGAGGGATGGTTGGAACGGCACCCTAGAGAAACCAGTGGATTTGCCTAGGTGTTGCTGGAGAAGTGCTAGTATTCACGCGGAAAGCCTCACCCAGACTCAAAGAGAAGGATGAATACTTCATGCCCGGAAGCTTACCTGTGTAGCCACAAGTCATTATGGGCTCTGGCTTGGTTGATCTTTGTTGTGACTCTGCTGGGCAGTGCTATGAGATGTAGTCAACGTTAGGATTGGATGGGCACTATCCGACAGTCAGGGAAGCACTTTGAAAGACCATGTTTCGTTCATCCTATTCTCAAACACCAGGCAGTGCGAGGACTTACCAGGAGGGAATGAATCTTGTGGGTAAAGTACACAACACTCTGCAGAGTTAAACCTAATCGATTAGCCGTGTCCCCGGTTACGGACAATTTGAGCTTCTAGACTTGGATCTATCTCTGAACTCTCAACACTGGATTGATAACTTTATTGTGGGCAACTTAAGATACTTGTGGGCATTGAGACATTGGTTGGCAGAACCATGTCATGATAGGTAATTCCATAGTGAAATTCCTGATATTCCTTTGTTGTAGGGAAAATAAATTCAGCTTTTACGCAAAAACTTAGACACAGAGCCACAAAGCCTTTGCATATAGAATAGCCTTTATTCTTCTGTTCTACTATGGTGATCTTGCCAGTACATTCAATGTACTGACCTACACGGCTGCAACGTCTTATGTTGCAGATACTCTTCTATGACGGGTAAGAGTACGATTCAGGGTTACGGTCCGCACTCAACTTGCCGTTGGTGTTATTGGGACTCCACTCCCGTTGACTGTATTCGCTGCTATTTTAAGGTATATATCATTTTTACGTTATTTACATGTGATTGCACTTTGATATATACATTGATGTACTGTGTGTGCCAGTATACTGATCCAGGGATGGCACAGAACACACAGAGGCTTGACTCGTTTTGACTCGGCTCGCTACAATAACTCACAAGCTATATAATGTGTCGGCCTATCTTTTAATTTGTAATATGTTTGGACTAGCTCTTAATGTGTAATATGACGTACTATGTTTTATTTCGTAATATGTCTGGACTATGGTTTAATGTGTAAAATGCCGGACTATGTTTTAATGTGTAATATGTCCGACTATGTTTTATTTTGTAATATGTCTGGACTATTTTATAATTGCATATATGGCTTCGTATCCATTTCTTAATGGTAATATCGATAGAGGGCACCGGGGCACACATATGGAAGCGGGCAAGAACTTAGACGTGTTGATCACTCGCACCCCAAAGTCTAACTGGATGATACACCCTTTATGTGTTGATAGGTATGTGTCGGTATAATGACTTACTATGTTTGACCACCTTTTGATACTTGCTAACTGTATACTACATTTTATTTATTTTGTAGGTTAAGTTGGGCTGGACTTCTACCCTTGGCACGGCTGGTTGAGGGTACATTGGATGAGTGGGTTGAACATCTGGAATTGGATGAGGCAAGTGAACCAATGCAGTTAGACAAGAGGCAAGTCACACGTTTCTCTTACGACAGGTCACCCCTTACCTGCTTAGTAGATTGATGGAGACTATAGACACATACGTTTTACTTTCCTCGGGGAGAGATGGCGTCTACTTTACATGATGGGTCTTACTTGTTGGGATTACCTCTGGACGATACTGTCATAGGTCCTTTAGAGGCAGAACCATGTTGGCTAGCACTGATGCACACCCGTTTTTTCGCTGTGGTGCCAACTACTATGGTCCTAGACAACGATCATCACGGGCCTATTTTTAGGTGGTTGAGCCAGTTTCAGATTGTCTCCTTAGGATATGCCGATGTTCAGTTGTCAGAGGCACAAATTGACAGATCCCTAGAGGCATATATTATGTGGTTGTTCGACAAGACGATGTTCACAGAGAACCACGTGACCATTGTTGATGCATGACTCATCGGTATTGCACGAGAGATAGTTGACGCACGTTTCCCGGGGGACATTGTGCAGAGGAGTTTTGCTTCTGCCGTGTTAGCGGCAACGTACAGAGGCCTGTGCAAAGCTTGCTTGTTGAAGTCTAGAAAATCAAGTCTTGTTGGATGTCCACTATTGTTGTAGCTCTGGTCATATGAGAGATTCCCTATTGGTCAACCCTATGTCAGCGTTGAAAAACCTTTTGGTTATGAGGACATGGCTAAGACTTATGTGCCTTGTATCGGCGACTCACCTACTATGGGATCTGTTTGGGCACGGAGAGAGGTATTTTCATATTTAGTAACAATACGAATTACTAATGTTTATTTATTGCTATTCAATAGTATTACTAATGCATATTTGTTGTCATGCACAGAGACAGTTTGCACATAGCTAGGTGAGGGGCTGCTACCCCTCCTTCACGATGCAGTTTGATACTTTGCACGAGGATCAAGTTATCTGGGAGACATACTCCGATCATGCTATATTATCCAGGTGCCCAGTTGGGATTTCTGGATTGTGCACTATAGATCGACACTATTGGATGACCAAGCCCAAGCTGGTGTTCGACGTGACGGTTGAGGAGATGGCTCTTCATACGGTGATGAGACAGTTCAGTCTATGCCAAGAGCGTGACATTCCTATTATCCCACACTTACCGAATCATGTGCACAAGTAAGTAATACTATTTTAGTTCTCATGTCTGTATTCAGAATATAACTAATCATGTAACGCGAATTTCAATCTCAGGTACAGTCGTGTAGGAGGAAACAAGTCCCTGGATTCTTGGCTTCGCGACGTTCACCCTTACGTCGATGAATGGACTACTACACCGACAAATATAAGGGATGAAGTTTGTCCCTTTGACGGGACAAGTTCGGGTTGCATCTCCAGTGTTACCCGCATAGCACGATGATCTACTTGGTTCCATCATCAGCTCCTGGTCAGATCGAAGCCCCTCTCACCAGCGATCTATTCCCACCTACCTCTGTTGTAGGAACTAGACACCATGCGGTACATGTTATGGTTCTCACAAGTTATGTTTTTCCTTAACCTGAACATATACAATTGGTTAACTATTCGTGTTGTCTGCCATACAATGATGATCTAACTGGTTAACTCTCCGTGTATAGGGTGTCTTGACAGGCGAGGCGCTAGAGGAGGTTTCCGCTTTAATGCAACGCTTTGAGAGGGGAGATAATATCCCACCACGAGAGCACGTCTCATGGTTGACGGGTCTTCATGAGAAGCTACACGGGATTTACACAGCAGTTACATGTAGACGATCTTCGAATGTTGCTAACCCTCGAACATCACATTGTCCACCACGCCCCTCTCTGCGGCATTCAAAATATCGACCCTATATGCACCGTTCGGAACCACGACACTCTGTGTAGTGTTTAGAACCATGACCTTCACAACCAGGGACCTCTGCATGATAGCAGACACCACCTTCAAAACCAGGGAACTCTTCCTAGCAGTAGACACCTCCTTCACAACTAGGGAGCTCCTCCTAGAAGCAGACACCTCCTTCACAACGAGGGAGCTATTTCTATCAGTAGCCACCTCCTTCACAACCAAGGAGCTCTTCCTGGCATAATCAGATGGACCCAGGTAACACTACTTGTACCTTATTTTAAACATTGTAGGCTCGCAAATCTATTTTACTTGTTTTAATTTACCACAGTCGGTAGCCAGTCATAAACCTTCATGCCTTCAGTCCAGTCACCGATGTTTAGTGGTGCTAGTTCTTTATTAGATAGCGACGGCGATGACGATGATCGAGCTGCAAACACCTATGAGTTCTTGCAGATAGTTCTTCACACTCCACCACCACCGTAGATGCAGGAGACACAAATACTGAAAGACGAGGTGGTCTATGGTCGTGGTCATCGTGAAACTCGTCCACCGCCTGAGCGCTTATCGCCTTTCGGTCCTCGTCCGAGGAAGCCCAAGTTTTGTCATTGTCCCTAGCAGTGATATGGTTATCTATGTATGAGACATGGCTATCTAATTATGTATGAGACATATGTCTATTTTATATATGGGACAAATTACTATCTACTTATGTATGAGACATATTCATGTTCTATTTCAGTGGTCAATTGGTTTAGAGGGATAACACTTGTACTACAAACTAAATGCATCCAACTGAAATTACATAAAACATAATGCCCACAAAACAAGACAATACACAAAGATAATATAAAATACAGCTGAATTAAACAGTACAACTCAAATTACAAATTATAGCTAAAAAAACTACATGAATGCATCCTCCTCCTCCTCCGTCCATGCAGAGTTGTTGCCCTTTGTTGACGCAGAGCTCTTGCTCTTTATCGTGTAGAGCTGCTTCCCTTACTCGATGCAGAACTCTTGCCCTTCGACGATGCGGTAGTCTTAACCTTGGTGCTCGGCATGAAGACGTCATCTTCGTCCTCCGTTGATGCAGATCTCTTACCCTCCATCGATGTAGAACTCTTAACCTTCGACGATGCAGTAGTATTGACCTTGGTGCTCGGTATGAAGAGTTCATCTTCGTCCTCCTTATCTGCTGACCATAAATCTGAATTATTCAGCAATCCTGAGGTAAGCTTCACCCTTATGCAGTTGCTTCTGCCATCTGCCATCCAACCTGAGAAGTTCTTTCCGTATCTTCTCAAATGTCCTGGGAGGTCACCCACTCCTACCTAATGAGTGAGACAACTCATTCATTATGGTGTCACTATTGATGAGTTCCTCCCATGGAACTACTCTATCATCGATCTTGAAATTAGGGGCTAGACAGTGAAGATGATCGGACGTACCAGAGTGAAAACTACGATCAAAAGGATAATGAGACATCTCCACGAAAGGATGGCGGGAGAGAAAGGCGGGAGAGAAAGGTGGCAAAGGAGGAACTGCTCACCCACCTTATTGTGGAGGGGGGTATGTAGGTTCAGAAGAGAAGATGGCGAGAAAGAATGGCGGGAAAGAAAATGGCGGGAGAGAATGGCAGGAAAGAAAATGGCAGGAGAGTATGGAAGGAAAGAAAATGGCGGGAAAGAAGGGCGGGAAAGAAAATGATGGGATAGTAGGGCGGGAAAAGAAAATGGCGGGCAAGAAGGGTGAGATAGTACGATCATTCCAGCAGATGGCTGAAAACAACAACAAGCTCCTGATTACGCTCTTTGAAGGTTATGAGGACCAAATTTTTGACTTCAATAGACGATGCCCGAAGAAAATTGCCGAAACCTTCATTGTTGAACACCATTCTACCACCCAAGCCAATAAAGTAGGAACAAGGAATGCTCACACATATATCATCATCATCAGAATCCAAAGTAATTTCAAGATATAAAGAACCAGTCCTAGGAATTGACAAAAAAATCCTTCCAACTCCTCACAACCATGCTCAGAATACCCTGACAAAAAACGTCAAGTTATATGATGTTCATCTTACAAATTTAAAACAGTATACTAGAGCAAAGAACAAATAAATAAACAGTAGCCAAAAACAAAGCCCATCATATGTAGACAAATAACATTCATGGAATCAATCCTATGAACAAAAGAATTACACAATATGTAGTTGTCATCAAAGAGCTGCCACGACATGACTTACATTTGCTAATAATTCAGACTGACACCACGACTATAAAAACAACTGTCAACAAGTTCCCTCTGAGTTTCACTCAGATCCTCAAGAGCTACAATTTTTTATTCACAAATTGAGCAGAACAGCAAAACATATAAGCTGAAAAAAACTTAAAATCATTCAAAAAAATTACTAACACAGGGTAAAGGGAACAACATAACACCATCCCGGTGAAAATCAACACCAATCATAGTTCCATAGTGATCAAGCCTAATAGTCATGATGTCACGATGACGGAGACCATAATCATTCACAAGTTCCTCCCAGGAAGGACCATGGAATTTACCGCTCACCCGACCATGTCTAAACAGAACACCATATAAGTTACCCTCACTGTTGTGAAGAGTAAGATTAATATCTGTGTCACCCCTCCGAATAGCTAAACCTCTGCACTCCTCAATGTACCGAGCAAGATGTGATCTAACACTGCACGGAGCATACTACAACAAGAATGAAAGCAAAAATTATAATCATATAAACAAAGGCATTAGAATACATTCCAACCAAAACATCATCAACCATATGCGACAATCAGATAAACAAGATATAGAATGTTACAACACGCCTTGAACATCGACGATCCAGAACCACAGTGAATACAGACGCACCAGAATCAAAGGAAGAACAAGGGACACCTGGAGCTCGACAAAAGGGGTAAGCCATTACCTGCAAAGAAACGGTGGCCAATAAGAACTAAATCCACAACCGAGTTGAAAGTTGACATTTGATTATGTTGGAAGCAAAAAAAATACTGTAGGCCGATGGAGAATGATATAATCTATTGTTTATGTAGGATGGATAGGAATATGGGTGGACGAGGGAAGAGACCAGCATAGGGGGTGAAAGCACCAGAGAGCAACAGGAGGGAGAGGAGGAGCTGGCGAGCAGAGGAGGAAGAAAGGAGTGGCTCGGCCTTATACAGGGGCTCTTCGGCTGCGTGGAGGCCGACCAGAGCTCTTCGGCTACCTGCAGGCCGACATGACCTCTTCGGCCAGCCAGCCAAAGGCCGACAGGACCCTCTTCGGCCAGCTAGAGGCCAATAGGCCCCTCTTCCGTCAGCCATAGGCCGACAGGCCCCTCTTCGGCCAGCCAGAAGCCAACGGGGTCCCATTTCTGAATTTTTTGTGTTCGGGCATATAGTTTCCGAATTAGATATAAAATATGTCATAGTTTTGAAAAGTTTCCGAATTTGCTATAAAATAATTATTACGGTATTTTTGGAGTCGGTTTACTTACCGTGTCACATACCTACTTTTTCAGGGTTTGAAAGTGTCCTGGAAGGTCTCTTTTAAGTGCTCCTCCAGTGTCATTGTTTGAATAACATCGGTCTCCTTGTAAATGGGTGTACGTGAAATATAACGTTTAACTCTTTGCCCATTAACCATCTTAGGATTTGTTCCTTCCACATTAAATATCTTGATGGCTCTCGAGGGATAAACCTCCTTGATAATATAGGGTCCCTCCCATTTGCAGAGGAGTTTTCCTGCAAAGAATCTGAAACGAGAGTTGTATAATAGAACATGATCACAAAAATTAAATTCTCATTTTTGTATTCTCTTGTCATGTCATATTTTAAATTTCATAAGTTTGTGTTCTCCATTCATCCAGAGAGCTAATATCAAATAACCTCTTTCCACCAGCAAGTTTGAAATCATAGTTAAGTCCTCTAATAGCCCAATATGCATTATGTTCTAACTCAAGAGGTAAATGACAAGCTTTACCATACACCATTTGATATGGAGACATACTGATGGGATTTTAATAAGCAGTTCTATATGCCCAAATTGCATCATCAAGTTTCTTAGACCAATTCTTTCTACACTGCAGAAATCAGGTACTTTGTCGTTTGCCATGGCAGACGGCAAAGGATAGGTCCACGGAAGGCAAACACATTTGTCGTCTACCAGCAGACGACCCCACTTCCAACATAGAAAACCACGGTAAAGGGGATCTTTGTCGTCTGCTTTTCAACAGCGGATAGCAAACATCTTTGTCGTCTGCCATGTAGGACCTGCAGACGGTAAAGCGAGTGGACGGTGGCTAACGGCAGCCTTTGTCGTCTGCCCGCATATAGAAAACAGAGAATCTCCTTTGTCGTCTGCCAGTGACGGCAAAGTGGCAGGATTTGCCAGCTCGACAGATGGGCTACTACAGTTCTTTGTCGTCTGCCAGCCGATGGCAAAACATCACAGTTTGTCGCTTGCCAGCAAACAGAAAAATGACCCAATGGCTGATATCTGGTGCTCCTATGTTCCACAGGTTGCTCCCACGTGGCCCCTTTGCCATCTGTGGTAGATGACAAAACACCCTTTCCCGTCGGTGGAAGATGGCAAAGTGATTATATTAGAAATTTTCATTTTTTTTTATATATCCCAGCATTTTCATAAGAAAATGTATGATATTTATATATATTTCATAAAAACTAAATCCATGCCATATGGATATGATAATCCAACAAATATACCAAATCAAAAGTGCAATTTTCACCATATTATAATAGTTTCATCCATATTACAATAGTTTCATCCATAGGTAGCAAGTTTCACATAAGTTCATCGATACAAAATCAAAATAAAAAGTAAACACAAGCTCTCCATCAATGCAAGCTTCCGTGAAGTGAATCAAATCTGCAAAATGGGAAATAAGAAAGTTAGAAGAAGAATACTAGAAGAAGAACAACAAGAAGAAGATCTAGAACAACAACAACAAGAAGAAGCATTTTTATTCTCTTTCTCTTTATTCTCTTGTTTTTCTTATTCTTATTGCTTATTTGTGTCATTTCAGAGCTAACCTAGGTAATTATGCCATTTTCACCTAACTAAGCTTATTGCGTCATTTTGCAAGAAAATAAGCTAGGTATATGGCATTTAT
Source organism: Hordeum marinum (assembly GCA_022496015.1). Classification (NCBI taxonomy): domain Eukaryota; kingdom Viridiplantae; phylum Streptophyta; class Magnoliopsida; order Poales; family Poaceae; genus Hordeum; species Hordeum marinum. Next base: position 122,604,280 of record CM039672.1, read on the forward strand.
GAGGTTACCAAGGTTATTATGCCATTTTTGACCTAAGTAAGCTAATTCTGCCAATTTTGACATAAGTAAGCTAAGTACAGGTCATGATTGAGCTCACCTAGGTAATTATGCCATTTTTGAATTAATTAGGCTTATTATGTCATTGTGGAGGAAACAAAGCTAAGTATAGGTCATTTTAGAGCTAACATTGAGAAAATAGGTCATTTTGGAGCTGAGTAAGCTTATTATGTCATTTTGGAGGAAACAAAGCTAAGTATAGGTCATTTTAGAGCTAACTTAGGTAAACTAGGTCATTTTGGAGCTAAGTAAGCTTATTATGTTTCTTTGGAGGAAAATAGGGTAACTATATGACATTTATGAGCTAACCAAAGTTATCATGCAATTTTTGACCTAAGTAAGCTAATTATGTCATAAATGAACTCAATAAGATAAGTATAGGTCATTATGCATTTGTTAAGCAAAACGCTAGAGAAAACTTACCGTCCTTGTCATCACGAAGGTGAAGCACCAAGGTTGCTTGGGCCGGTTTCACCTGGAGAACGATGCCTTGGAGAAAGGTCATGCGATGCGGCTGGGGAGTTATTCTGCACCATAGATCATTTGCAATGTCTCATTAGCATGATGACACTGAAATGTTAAGACTAGTAACTAATGTCCATTCAAATGAAACTCACCGTTCCTGCCGTAGTAAGGACTGGCATCGGCAGTGCGGTCTGGCCGGTCTTCTCGCACATAGACTACACATTTCATTTTGACAAGTCAATCATATTAGTTATTAATGAAACTAACCTTACATGCATGATTTGGCTAATATGAAGAAGAAACTTACCGCGAAGAGATCGTACATGGCCCAGTGAGACGCCTCGTTCCATGCGCTCTCCTCCTCCAACAACCTAGTAGGCCTCTCCTCCAAATCCTTCTCCTTCTTTGCCACCTACTGGTCCCTATACTCCAGAAGCACCTGGATTGTCTCTCTGTCTCTTTCTGAATAGCAGCCCGCAACACAACTCCTCGTTAGCATTGTAATCATGTTTGTCCGCACACACAATGTAATGGAGGAAAGATATCTGAGTCCATATGACTATACTCGATGACAAGCTTGACTGGACATGGACGAGGCCTTATCTCAGGACAGGAGCTTGTTTGGCGCGCCTTGATCTCGAAGAGAGTGCGAGGACAATGTATAAGTCTATCTCCAATGGCTATCGAGACATGGGGCCTCCTGATGCCAGCTATCATCACTAGCTCTGGATCAATAGGATGCTGGCTCGGGTTAAAGTACTCTCCTTTCATCGCCTTCCCCTAATTTGTGTACCTCACAAGCTTGTGATGGGAGGAGATGTTGGTGAAGTTCTCGGGATGATTGAGGTCAGACTCAAGAGAATGCCTTGGCCTTCTTGTACGATGCAGTATGGGCCATGGCATAGAGGTCATACACCTTTGGAAGCTCCGTGTTATTGTGATGCACCTAAGAGAGAGAGAGAGAGAGAGGAACAAATTATTAGTAAAGGGCTCAGGCTAGCATGAAGAATGAATTGTATGAATCATGAAGCAAACCACATACCCAGTTCTGCCCGAACTGATATAAGTTGGCACTACCTTGATGGTGTGCACTCCAGCCATTTTGGCATGCCAGTCCCTTGCATTGTTGCGCACGGCTAGCTATTAGTCTGAGCACCACTCATCCACCAACGCATCCCAACAATCCAGCTTATCTGCACACCATCACGGGGCACCTAAGTTAGTAAAGAGAAATTTGAGCGCTACGCCTACGAATCAAATCAAGGAAACTAAGTAGAAGGCCTTAAGAATAGGTAATTACCTTCATGTAATGCTCCTTCTGCAGAAACTTTCCACGGCATGACGACTTGTCCTTCTTAACACGTCGCGAGGCATAGTAGTCTCGAACAGCCTACGGCTGAGTCTCGTGTCATAAGTTCTGTAGTAAGCGCCTGCACTCGGCATTGATAACCTTTGCCAGGGCCTCCTCATATCCCTCATCACAGCTGTAGAAGGTATGCAATCAAATGAAACAACACTGATTAGTACAATAAATAGCTATTGTTGATTTTTAATTGTGTAAAGGAGAAATTACCCAAAACTATCTGATCACCATGTCAGCCCTCGTGTGGCACAAGACATCGTCGATCCTCTCCTCCGACGGGGCCAGGGCAGAAAAGTAGTGCTCCCAGCTCAATCCTAGCTCTCGAACCTGACCCTCACTGGGCAACATGACAAACCCCAGAAAGTTTTGCCAACATATCACACCAAGGACGGTGTTGGGCTTGCGGACATCCTTGGCATGAATCCAACCCATTGAACCAAACACATTCAACCCATCTGTGCTGATGACGACTCAGGATGCCTTGGATCTGCCGCTTTATCCTTATGTAATGCATCGAAGTGCTTCCGCGCAAAAGCGTTTGAAGTGTGTACCAACATCTGATTCCTATCTGCATCTAGTTTGGTTGTTTTGCCTTGTGCCATGTCATCTGTCTGGCCGTCTCTTTAACCATGAAAAGACGTTGAAGTCTTGGTATGATTGGCATATACCTACGAACATTAACCGGGATTTTGGTCTGAATCTTCGCACCCATACCGTTGTCTATGACAAGATACCTGGAAGACTTAGAAATGAGACAATAGTTCAAGTCCATATACTCATGCCTAAATAAGGCACATCCATTCTTAGACGCATCTATCTTCTCATAGGGCATGTTAAGTACACAGAGGATTCTGTCCGACTGGTACATGTTTGCAGGAATTACATGGCCTTTGGGTAGAAAGCGTCTAAATATTGTCATCATTGCGTCGTAGCATTCTCTGCCCAGGTTGAATTGAGCCTTCAGATCCATTACTTGCGCGATGGCATCCAACTGATAAAGCTCAGTGTGCTCGTGGAGAGGACGTTTTGAAGACTATAACATTTCATAGAAGGCCCTTGCAGATTCCTCCATCACATCATTCGAATCCCTAGCATCATCAGAGTTTTGCACCATGTCTTCGATCTCGAGACCATGCTCGTCGGTGTGATGACGAACCACCTCGGCTCTGGCACGTTGGGCAGACTCACCATGAAAAGTCCACACCGTACAATCAGGCATCAAATCCCACTTCTACAGGTGTTTACCCATTTCACCCTCTTTCCTCTTTTTAAAGTTTACACATCGGACATAGGGGCACCAGGTTCTTTGTTGGCCATTTGCAAATGCGGCTCTCACAAATCTCTTGGTTTTTGTTAACCATTCATTGGTCATGTCATTCTGACTAGTGTGACCGGTGTACATCCATGCACGATCACTCATCTTGCCTAGCTACTAGACACACAAGAAATATATATGTAATTCAGCATATATATTCATCAGTTCATCAAGTTTGTCAGTTTTATTACTTCCATGCAACCTACACGTTAATAGGAAAAGATAGGTCATAATCCCACCCGAGTATGTGTAGATTGAGTTCTTTTTCCATGCTTTTCTATGGATCCGACGTAGAATTTTGGCAACACCTCCCTGCTATTCTCCTGATACACGTCTCGGCAATAAGCAGAGAGGATGTGTACCGGAGAACAACAGGGAGGCACTAACAATATTCCGCATCGGATCTGGAGCAGAGCATATGGGAAAACAAACAAAATCTACACATACCCGGGCCGTCTATGGATAACTTTGGACAATTCAAAAGAATCATGGTTATAAATATGAAAATGCATGCATATTTATAACTATAACCCTGTCAAACGGGAGACACATACTGGTCAAGCATGCTGATGATACATCTACCAATAGCTAACAAGTTTCATCAGCATGAAGACCGGAACATCGCAAATGAAGGGGGAGGAGGAGATGTCATTTGTGCTCACCCACGAATGCAAGGGCACAGCTCATCAAACACCAGACCCTCGCGGCGATGAAAACAACTTCACATTTGAATCCAAATATGGGTAACATAGCATTTTTTATGTCAACCTAACTAAATATTTACAACAAGATGCCACCGCCAAGTGGTAAAAAACAACTCGCACTGCTCGTTTCTACCACGCGGAGGCACCCCCACCGAAAATATATGTCATTCAGGGTTCCATTGACGTCGGGGTACCCCTAACCTATACAGATGTCATTTAGGGTTCCGTCGACATCGAGGAACCCCCTAACCCTCTCGTCCCTGGCGCTCTCACGTATGGTGACGAATGGTTGAGGGGTCAGCATGCCATCTCTTCCAATTTCGAAGACCTCTCCTCTCTGCTTCTCCTCTCCTCTCCGAGGATGCTCCTGATGAGGTCCACAGCTACCCCCTGCTCCTTCACCTCCATGCTCCTCCACCACTTCACCTCCTCATTCTCCACTTCATATGCTATCTATCGACAGGACGCCCTAGCCCTCTCTTCCCTATCCCCCTCCTCCTCCTCTTCCTCCCCTGTTCACCACTGGTCCCCTCCCCCTCTTTCCGTCAAAATTGGGACCGATGGATTTTCTGCCTGGGCGTGAGCCCCGGGACCGACAGGGCCCACCACCATCACTATCTATACTATATCTCTATATATCTATCCTATCTACCTGGTCCCCTCCACCTCTTTCCAGTAGCACCCGGACCGGGGGATTCTTGGCATGGGCGTCGGCACCGAGACCAACATGACCTACCACTATACATCTATCTATCTATACTATCCACCCCACCATATACTATTTATCTGTACTATCTATACTATGCTATCTATACTATAATACATCTATTAAAACAGAAAAAACAGAAAAAAGAGGGGGGGCCTCTCGGGACAGGAGCTCAACAGAGGGGAAGGGGGCCGGGCAGGGGCGTCGGGCGCCCGACGTCGGGGCGGCGCCACGGCGGGGCGTCAGCACAGAGGATGTCGTGGCGGGGACGAGGGCGCGGGACAGCGGCGATGATGGGGGAGCGGCAGGGTAGAGACGCGAGCAGGGCGAGGAGCGGGCCGGCCACAGGGCGGGGGAGCGGCGGGGAGGGGGCACAGGGAGGCGGCAGCGGCGACGGTGACAGGGCTGCGACGAGAGGGAGAGGGAGAGAGATGACCGCGCGGGGGTTTGGAGAGTGGGGACCGGTGGGGCGTGGGGTGACTGTTAAGGGCGATACCCTCTTTGCCGTCTGCTAGCTGATGGCAAAGAGGATCATCTGTTAGGTTAGTCAATGGATTGCTCCGGTGCCCCCCTCCCCTCTTTGTTGTCTACCTTACTTTTCTTTGCCGTCTGGTAACAGACGGCAAAGAGAATGAAAAAGGCAAAGAGGTGACCTAGCCAACACCGTGCCCCATGGGGCCCACCATCCTATTTGTCGTCTACCATTGGCCTCTTTGTCGTCAGCTAGTTGACGTCAAAGAAAGAACAGACATCATAATTGAATTTTGCCATGAGTCCTTTGTTTGTCGTTTGCTTTCCCAAAGCAGACGGCAAAGTTTGTCTTTGCCGTCAGCTGGCAGACGACAAAGAGGCAGCAAATGGAAAATTACCAGATTCCAGTAGTGTTAGATCTATTAACGTTCTTTTGCAAAATTAACTTGATTTCTCTATTTCTCAATTCAACTTGACCACTAGATTGAGGGTGATAAGGTGATGTAATTCTATGGTTAACATCATAGCTAGAAGTTTACGGAAAGCACCATGTATAAAATGTGAACCACCGTCAGTCATTATATATATATAGGGACTCCAAACCTTAGAAAGATAAATTATTTAAGCATTTTAATAGATGTATTATGATTAGCACTACTAGTTGGAATATCTTGTGCCCCTTTAGTAACATAATCAATAGCAACTAAAAATGAGAGTATCCACTACAAGAAGGAAAAGGTCCCATATAATCAAATCCAGAGACATCAAATGGTTCATTATCGAGTGAATAATTTATTGCCATTTCCCAACGTCTACTAATATTATCAAGTCTTTGACATTCATTACAAGAAAGGACAAACTTACGTGCATCCTTGAAGAGAGTGGGCCGATAAAAACCAGACTGTAATAGCATATGCGTAGTTTTGTCTCCTGCATGGTGTCCTCCATATGCCTCACAATGAGACTACTGTAGGATTTGTTCATGTTCATGCTGAGGTACACAAGGTCTAATAATACCATCTACTCCTTCTTTATCATATATGGGTCATCCCAAAACAATTATCTTAAATCAAAGAAGAACTTTTTCTTTTGTTGGTATGTGAAATTAGGTGGTATATATTTAGCAACAATGTTATTAGCATAGTCTGCATACCATGGAGTACATGAGAAGCATTTGTAACAGCTAATTTCTTAGCGGGCAAACTATCATCAATAGGTAGTGGGTCATCAAGAACATTTTCCATTCTATACAAGTTTTCTACTACCGAATTGTCACCTCCCTTCCTATCAATAATATGCAAATCGAACTCTTGAAGTAGAAGAACCCACCTAATCAACCTTGGTTTAGCATATTTCTTTTCCATAAGATATTTAATAGAAGCATGGTCGATTTGAATAGTAACTTTAGAATCAACAACGTAAGGTTTAAACTTATCACATGCAAACATAACTACCAAAAATTCTTTCTCACTAGCATAATGGATAACATTTAATTTCTTATCAACTCTTTGTCCTAGAGCAACACCAACAACATAATCATTAGCATCACACATTATTTCAAATGGTAAGTTCCAATCAGCTGGTTGAACAATAGGTGCAGAAATCAAAGATTTCTTAAGTATTTCAAAGGCTTCTACACAATCATCATCAAAAACAAATGGAACATATTTTTGCGAAAGATTAGTAAGAGGCCTAGAAATATCAGATAAATCCTTAATAAACCATCCATAAAAACCAGCATGACCAAGGACACTACTTATACCTTTAATATCTTTAGGGCATGGCACTTTCTCAATTGCATCAACTTTTGCTTTATCCACTTCAATAGCTCGTTCGGAAATTTTATGCCCAAGTACTATACCTTCATTAAACATAAAGTGGGACTTCTCCCAATTCAATACAAGATTAGTTTCTTCACATCTTTGCAAAACTTGATGAAGGTTACTTAAGTAACCATCAAAAGAAGTGCCGTAAATGGAAAAATCATCCATGAATACCTCAACAATCTTTAAAAAAAGAGAATATAGCCATCATACATCTTTCAAAGGTGGCAATTGCATTATATACACCAAAAGGCATACGTTTATAAGCATCAGTTCCAAAATCACTAGTAAAAATGGTTTTCTCTTGATCTTCTTTTAACACGGGCATTTGAGAAAAACAAGAATATCCATCAAGGTAACAAAAGTGTGTTTGCTTAGATACTTTTTCTAACATTTGATCAATAAAATCCAAGGGGTAATGATCTTTTCTAGTAGCTTAGTTTAATTTCCTAAAATCAATTACCATCCTATAACCAGTTACGACTCTTTGTGGAATAAGTTCATTATTATCATTTGGAAGAATGGTTATACCTCCCTTCTTAGGCACACAATTAATGGGACTTACCCATCTACTATCAGCTATGGGATAAATAATACATGCCTCAAGAATCTTCAACATTTCAGGTCTTATCACCTCTCTCATTTTATGATTAAGGCAACGTTGATGATCAGCAAAGAGTTTAGCATCTAGCTCCATATTAATCTTTTGCTGGCATAACATAGGGCTAATGCCCGTAAGATCATCCAAACTATATCCAATAGCAGCTCGGTGCTTCTTTAGAGTTTTAAGTCGTCTCTTTTCCTCATGCTTTGAAAGGTTAGCACTACTAATAAGAGGATATAGCTTCTTTTCAAAAAGATAAGCATACTATATGTAACCAGGTAGTGTCTTTAATTGGAACACGGGATCACTCTTAGGTTGAAGAGGATCCCCTAAGGTGTCAATAGGAAGTTATGTTTACGGATAGGTTATTGTTCGAAGAATATTTTATCTATTTCATCTCTTTCACTCATATGCATATCATTTTAATGGTCTATCAAATATTGTTCTAACAGAGCAGTAGGAGGCACAACAATAGAAGAAAGACCAATGATTTTCTCTTTACTAGATAAATATGTCTCATTTGGTTGTCTACCAAACTTAGAGAAATTAAAATCATGAATGATATCAGCAAATTTGATTTTAACCTTTTGTTTAGCACAATCAATTCTAGCATTAACAGTATTCAAAAAGGATCTACCAAATATGATGGGAAAAAATTATCTTGTAATGAACCAAGTACTAAGAAATCAGTGGGTGTCGGTTTCAAAACCAACATATCTCGAGTAGGGAGCCGAGCTGTAAGATTGGACAAATGGTAACATGAGACGAAGAACACGAGGCTATTATCCAGTTTGGTCCCTCTTGATGGAGGTAAAACCCTACGTCCTGCTCTTGTTGTATTGATATTTTAGAGATTACAGAGTTGACCTACCTCAAGATCGTGGATTTGTGGACTAAATCCTATGGGTTATGATGTTGTGTATGAGTATCATCTACGGACTAAACCCCACAGTTTATATAGGCATCGCGGGGATCTAGGTTTACAAGAATGTCGGTTGTCACCTATGCATTATATTCGAAAGGGAATCCTTCTTCCTTTGAGAACAAGTCAACTCTTCGGCAGAAGCCAGGATGCACACGCCTCGTCTCAAAGCCTTTGAAGTCCTTCCTCTAGGTTGGGCCCCCAACCTGGCCCATTAAGTAGCCCATATCAGCTAGGAACCCCGAGTCTAGGACTCCCTCAATAGCCCCCGAACTAGTCTTCGACGCTGGTCATAAGCATCTTCATAGAATAGTCTTTAGATATGTGACTTCATATAATAGTCTTCGGCTCGACACACAAGTTCAAGAATCTCCAGGTAACCTAGTCAACCATTTAATTCATCTGAGGTGTTTATTGGAACCCCAAAATGACCATAATGCAAACCAATCTTGTGGCGAGGTTCTGATAATTTTTACCAACTTGTCATCTTAAGGACATCATGCACATCAATCATTACTTACTCAATCCGCGGTTCGAGGTGACTCTTGGTATGTCATATCAAAACAAAGATCATGCCCCACATGTTGGGGGATATCATTAGTCGAGTATCACATCTAACGTGTCCACAATGGCTCAATTTATGTGAAATGTGCCGATTTCACCGACACACTTAAGGGGGTTGTTTGCCTTTTTACCAACCTATAAAGGTCTAGGTGTGTTAACATCTTCCCCGCATGCTTCGTCCTTACTCCCGCACATCGAGAACTCCTGCCGCATCCTGTGACCACAACTGCTCTAGTCCTTTCCACCACAATGGCGGATGCGGATCTAAAGGGGCGGTGGTGTCCTTCAACGATGAACCTTTCCACCATGAACAAGCTTCGACCAGCAAGTTACATTCCCATAGGTGTAGTCTGCAGGGTGTCAGAGCTCAAACAGCATGTCCCCACTCCCCAAGCCGGGTGTCGGTGTCAAAACCGGCGTATCTCATAGTAGGGGTACTAAGCTAGGCGTCTTGGAGCGATGGTAACATGGACACATGATTTTACCCAGGTTTGGGCTCTCTCAAGGAGATAATACCCTACATCCTGCGTTTGATTATATTGATATGGGGATGGTACATAGTACAAGTATCTACCACGAGATTGTAGTAGTGAATATAATGATCTATTTACTAGCCTGGCCTCGGTTTATATATGCACCATAGTCCTTGGGTTTAGAGGAGTCCTTGTCTTGTGCGCCAAGTCTTGTGGAATCCTCCTTGTATTCGGCATGGGCTGCCCGAAGTGGCCCATTAGTGAATCATCATGGGGGTCCTCGGCCCTACCGACTAGTTGGGAGACGACATGGTGAGTACCCCCTAGTCGAGGACACCGTCATCGGGGAGCGGGTAATCTTTGTTTCCCACATCGTTAGAGGTCTGGGTTTCCCCCTACATCCTTTCGTGCGGAGGGTTCTTTTCTATCATGCGATTACTTTCTACAATCTCACCCCAAATTCGATCCTCCACCATGTCGCCTTCATTAAACTATGTGAGACGTTCTTGCGGGTTCCTCCCTACATTGGCTTATGTCTAATCACCTTCTACTACAAACCTAAGAGCAGCGATGGCCACGACGATGGTAGTGACCTCGTCAAATGTGTCGGGGAGACGATTGGTAAACACTAGAAGGCGGCGTGCCCAAAAGGCACCTATGTCGAGACGGTGAAGTGGTGGTAGGAGGAGTGGTTCTAAATCACCGATCCCCATGCCAGGAACCTGGGCAAACTCCTGCCCTTCATAGGGATGCCGCCGAGGAAGTTATATTCCTGGTAGCCAAAGAACGTGGAATGGGGCAATCCCGAGGAGGTATCCATCCTACCGTCGAAGATCTTCAATCTTGGAACCCACGCTAGGCTAGCACACATCATCGACGTGATGCCACAGCATAGGATCTTGCCACTTTAGTTGTGGGCCAAGTTAATGTGGCTCTACACTCCTGAGTACATGTCAAGGATCCACCATTCCTTCCGTGCTGATATGAATAGAATGTGGACGTCTCTCTTCATGATAGAGGGGACCCAGTTCCCCATGGAATGGGCTGACAACGGCTACTCCAAGGCGCGTATGAAAAATGAGGTAATTTTCTTTCCATCGATCTTCTTCGTCTGAATACAATGATTTATAAATGTAGAATTTCCTTCAATGCGAAGGAGTAGTTGAATCGAACAGTAATTACAGATTGCCCCGCCCCTCTGCCCGAAGAAGCCATCTCCCCCGAACTCCAGGCACTCCTAGCCTTGGTGCCTCCAAAGTGCACAGCCAAGGCCACAAAGAAGTTGGGGAGGGAAATGGGGAGGACTGGAGATCCTCAAATCGAGGAACCCTTGGATTCTAAATCCAAGGATGTCATATTCGGATCCTCACAAGGGGGAACCGAGGGAGAGGATGAGAAGAACGAGGACAACCCCTCGTGGATATATCTCTAATGGTTCTATAATTTTTTATTGTTCCATGTTGATATCTTGTCATTCTTAGATACTTTTGGGGTCATTATTTACAAATTTATAATATTTTTGAGCGCTAACCTATTGACCCAGTGCCAAGTGACAGTTGTTGTTTTCTACTTGTTTTTTTTACTTTGCAGATTTCCCTTACCTAACAAGTCCAATTGCCATGAAACTTTTTGACCATTTTTTCTGGACAAAAACAAGACCTAGAAGGTTCGGAGAATGGCAGAGAGCCTTAGGGAGGCCCCACAAGCCAACAGGGTGCGACCCCCTGGGGTCGCGCCCAGATAGCTTGTGGTCCCCCACTAGCTCTCCCGACCTCATTCTCCGGCCTATTAATTCGTATTAATCCTGCAAACCCTCACAAGATCCTTGGAAACCATTTTCTGCCGCCGCAAGTCTCTGTTCTGCCATGATCCCATCTGGAGCTCCGTTCCGGCACCCTGCCGGAGGGGGGATCAATCATGGAGGGCCTCTTCATAAAACTTGCTACCCTCATGATGATGTGTGAGTAGGTCACGATAGACCTAAAGTTCCATAGCTAGTACCTAGATGGCTATCTCTCTCATATGATCTTCAACACAATGATCATCGCATCTTCGCTTTGATCTATTGGATGTAATCCTTTTGTATGGTGTGTTTGTTGCGATCTGATGGTTTATGTTCAGATTATTCATGAAAAATATTTGAGATATTGCGGATATATATTGTATCTTAAGTTGCATGATCATTATACCTTCGTAATGCTCTTCGATCTATTGATGTGCTTTGGTCAAGTAGAATAATATTTCATCGGTGGGAGTAGTCTGTTGTGGTAGGTTCAACCTGGCGAGTTTCTATATCCAAGTGACAAAGTAGGGGATAAGATGCGTCTTTGTGTTGGTGCTACTAAGGATAAAAGAATGGGGTTTATTCATATTAATTGAGTTTACTTTGTCTACATCATGTCATTGTTCTCCAAGCATTACTCTATTTTACTTCATAGTCTAGATGCATACTGGATAGCGGTCGATGAGTGGAGTAATAGGTGGAGGTAGGAGTCGACCTATTTGCCTATGGACGTGCTACCTATATAGACATCATCATTGCCGTGAAAATCTCATAACTATCCACTTTTCTATCAATTTCCCAATAGAAATTTTCTACCCTTCATACGTTGCCTACATGAGAGATGCCACTAGAGAACACTATGCCCCCGGGTCTATTCACTTATAAATTTACAAACACTATTGCTACCTTGCTGCCATTATTTACTTTTTATTTATGTTGCAATCTATATTTAGAAAAAATTATCTACACAACTCATTTGATTGCAAATAACAAGATCTAGGGGATTGCCAACCATCTTGCCCGCGTTGGGTGCAAGTCGTTTGTTCTTTTGTGTGCAGTCGCTAAAGACGGTTGAGAAGTGATATTCCTATTGGTTCAATAAACCTTTGTTTCGTAAATGAGGGAAATACTTACCCACCTTGTTTTGCAACTACCCGTTCCTCTTCACGGAAAATTGAACGCAGATCACTAGTATCACTTGCCTCCATGGAGGAGGGCAGCGTCCGAGGACCCCGTTAGCATGGAGAATCATGGAGGTCGGAGGCGTCCGGCAAGGGCGTCGAATGTCGTGCCCCCCAGGCCCAAAGTCTAGATTGCTATATCCTCCTCGGAGAGCGAGGAATCTAAGGCCGGTAGACATAGGCCTCTGCCGAGGAGATATCTCCATGTCCCTTCAACCTTATGTTTATGTAGTGTTCATAATTTCCATGGGTTTTCAAACACTTCCCTTTCGCCTTCTTAAGGCCCCAACGGAAGATACCTAGTGAAGGAGGATTCAGCCGAGTTCCTTCAAGCAGTTTCAAAGGACGTGGATGTCGCGTAGAGGGGGTGAATAGGTGCTTTAGAATAATTACGGTTTAGGCTTGCACAAATGCGGAATAAAACTAACGTTTAATATGACAAGCACAAAACCTAAAACAACTAGGCTCACCTATGTGAACCAACAACTTATGCTAAAAAATAACAACTAAGGGATAGAAGGATATTCAACATGAAACAATATGGCTATCACAAATTAAAGTGCATAAGTAAAGGGCTCGGGTAAGAGATAACCAAGGCACGCAGAGACGAAGATGTATCCCGAAGTTCACACCCTTGCGGATGCTAATCTCCGTTCGGAGCAGTGTGGAGGCACAATGCTCCCCAAGAAGACACTAGGAACACCGTTATCTCCTCACGCCCTCACACATTGCAAGATGTCATGATTTCACTAAGGGACCCTTGAGGGCGGTCACCGAACCCGTAAAAACAAGGTTCGGGCAAACTCTACAACTTAACTAGAACCTCCCAATAACACCACGAAGCTTCACCACAATGGATTGTGGCTCCGAGTTAACCTCAAATTCTCGGGGCAATCTCCACAACCTAATTGGAGAGCCCAAAGCTTGCTCGGACCTTTGCACCACAATGATTGAGCTCCGAGGCACCACCAACCGTCTAGGGCACCAAAGCACCCAATAGGAACAAGATCTAGGGTGATCAAACACCCAAGAGTAATAAGCTTCTCAACTTCTCACTTCGACGTATCACCATGGAGAACTCAAACATATGCACCAAATGCAATGGCACGGGCACACGGAGTGCCCAAGTCCTTTTCTCCCAAATGCAACCACAACAACTAATGCTATGGAGGAAAGTGAGAGGAAGAATGAAAAAGAACACGAAGAACTCTAGGATCTCGAGCCAAGGGGTTCCCCTCACATAGAGGAGAAAGTGATTGGTGGAAATGTGGATCTAGATCTTCTCTCTCTTTTCCCTCAAAAAGTAGCAAGAATCATCGGAGGGATTGAGAGTTAGCAAGCTCTAAGAAGCTCAACAATGGGGGGCAAACACTAGCTCAAAAGATAGGTACCACTGGGGAAGAAGACCCCCTTAAATAGGTCCCCATGAATCTGCCTGTTATGTGTAGAATAACATAGGAGCGGGACAACCTCTATGCTCACTGGTACAACCGGTAGTACCAATTATACCAGAACAATCAGCCTACAACCATGGAAGAACCGCTCCAAAATACAACCTAGTCCGGTGGTAGAGTGGTACATGGCCGGTACAACCTCCGTACCGATTCTGGAGCGGTACAACCACTACAAACACCGATTGTACCAGTCGACCGATACAACCTCTATTAGAACTAGTCCAACCTCTTAGTGTAAAACAGGTAAGACAAAAACGGCCATAACTTTCGCATACGACCTCCAAATCGACCAAACTCAAGCTTGTTGGATAGGAGGCAACAAGTACTATCCAAAAAACGAATGGTTATAGAAAGAAGTGGTATTAGAAAAATGCCAGTGATATAGAGATGTGAAACCTCTATGAATGAAGAACCAGCAAAAACTCCAACATCGAAAACATCATAGAAGATGCATGTGGACTCCGTTTTTGATGAACTCGAGCTTATCATGAAGATGACCATAAGCTCTAAAACTCACAAAGTGAAAAGCAAGGAAACAAGAAAGATGATGATGCCAAGAATGCAATAGTTTGATCTCTCAACGAATGATAGGATCAAGCTACTCACTTGAGAGGCCCCCTTGCTAGTACGGCTATCGATCCTATAACCCGGTCTCCCAACTACCACCATGAGACCGGTAAAATAGAAAACCCTAAAAAGGTCAAACATTTTCCTTGCGCATAGTCCACTTGAGCTAGATGATGACGATCTTGGCCTCCTCAAGATGGACCACCTTTCTTGATTGCGCCGGCTCGATTAAGACTAGTAGATTGCCCCCCCATACTCCACTATGGGAGAGCCACTCTTCGGCACAGCTTCACACGTCCATTGCCACCACAATGGACAGCAAGCTTCAAGCATGATCTCTCCATGATGCTGCACTTGAACTTGCACACCACAACCTTGATGACGATCACCACTTGATTTCATCCTCCATGGGAATATACCTAACCCCACAAAGAACTCTCACAAAGACCATGGGTTAGTACACAAAGCGCGATGGACAATGCTTGCCATACCATCGGATCACTTGATCCCTCTTGATACATCTTCTACGCTTTGTGTGTTAATCAACTTGATTCAGTCTTTGAATTAGTCTTGATCAACCTTGTATCTTATCCTCTCTCTCTTCGTAAAGATGATGTCTTGACGGTAAACATGAATGTTCACACAATCTTGTTCTTCAAGACATGCTTGCAATAAGCTAAACACTCACATGACCAATCTTTGGATAAATCCTTGAATACCACCTTGGTCACCACATAAACTCCTTGAAACTAACACATGTACTTCAAGTAGTGCCTAAGGGAAAATCCTTTGAATATAAGTCAGGGCAACCATTAGTACATAGGGATTGTCAACAATTACCAAAACTACATATGTTGAAATATGCTCTAACAATCTCCCCCATTTTGGTAACTGATGACAATCACTTTCCAGAGAGTTTATATAAGGAAATAAGCACAACCAAGCACATCCATGCAAGGCAACAACCAATAATGCATATGCATGGGTATGATATGAAAATGCTTATGAATCAAAAGCAAAACGCTCTAAACAACTCCAGACTAAACTCTCTACTTCTCCTCATTGGCATCGATTGCAAAAATGGGTGAAAATCTTAGAAAGCCAATATAATGGGTGTTCCTCCAAATGGTGTGTATTTATCAAAATATGAGTGCAATAAGATACACATATCCCGTGATAAGTAGTTGGAGGAAAACAAACTATACTGAGAACCCAAAGATTGCAAGAAGGATCGTATGGCACAAAGACATACAACAGAGTGAACCCAGCAATCAAAAGATACCAATTGGAGCACACAATCACATGATCATACGAGTCACATTAATAAAAGATATTATCATATGGGCAGAGGAGTGTGTTAAAGAAACTAGAGAAGCTTCCCATTAATGATGCACTATTAAGAATTGTTTCTATTTGGATACAAGTGCACAAGATAGGATCATGACTCCCCCAAAATCAATAGAAACATGCAACAAGTTCAAGAAAGTAGATAAGACAATAAGCATAGTACTTGCACCAAACATATGGTTGAGCAACATTCAAAAGTGGTAATGTAAGAATAGGCTCAACCAAAATGATGTGTGTGAGTCATGGCAAAGCACTTGAGAAGACTAATATAAGGATGAGCATTAAGCATCAACATAGTGTAGATGAAATTAGACACCAAGTGCAAGACATATCCTTACCACACACACACTACTAACAAATGGGTTCACAAGCTTACTAATAAACAAATTTAAAACCATAGCTTGTGAAAAACAATGGTGAAGATAAGAAATAAAAGCATTGTCAAGAGTCAGGATACCAGTCGAAATGGAAAAACTCTCGTCAAGACATGCATGAGGAAAAATAATCTTCACCACCAATGAGTGCATAAAATGGAAGGATTCAAGATCCGCACTGAAGACAAATTCTTTCAGGAAACCACCAAGGAAATAAGAATGGAATGCAATGGTGGATGTAAAACAAAAGTGGATATCAACTAGAGATGTGACTTCTCTCATGTCTATAATATTCTAGGTAGAATACATGATGATATATCCACAAAGAAGGATGTACACATAAAATAGTTACATGAAGGAACAAACAAGATATCCAAAAAGGAAGTCATGAATATACCAATAAGATATTGTCTTGAAAGCATAACACATGGCCTAATATTTTCTTATTGTACATAAATGAAACTCCCAGCATATGAAAATCAAAGACATCACAACTAGCAACAAGAGATCATCGTTTGGATGCTTCGATAAAGGAAACAAGTACCACAAGAATGAATCAAGAACTTCATGCCATGATGCAACCTACAAAAGTTTGAATGCAAGTAATGTATGCATGAAGTAGATACTTTTTACCGAGATAGCATTAGATCTATTAGTCGATAATGGTTCATCGATCATCATATCATGGCTCCAATAAGCACATGGTGTCTAAACGTTCCTTTTAAGTGAGACGAGCATCCAATGTATCTCGAATTGTTCCTATAACAACAACACAAACAAAGTGATACCCAAACTCATTGGGACCAAAGAGTTAGTGGACCAACAATACATAGGACAAACTCCACATAACTATGTACATATAGATATGAAATTGAATTTCATGCACACTTTAGCAAATTTGTGACATAGTGGAGTTTCCCCTATATACTGGGTCAAAGAAATAAAGCATTCCAAACAAAGTACATGTACTAAATATGCATGCTCAAGGATTTCAATAATCAAATCAACACATAGTTGATAATATACCAAAATACAAGATATCAAGTGAAGATAAGATACAAAACAAAAAATATCACTTGAAGGATACAAATTAAAAGATGCATCAAGGAATGAGATATCCATTGACACATGCCAAATAGAAGGAAACAAGATACCAACTGAAGGAAAAACAAACAAGATATATCAAGTTCCCAAAAGAGAGCTAGGTTCCAAACAAACCAAACCCTCGACATATTTTCATGATGGCACAAACAGGAAACAAGAAAAAGTATTTGACTTCCAGCAATCCACACTTGATAAGGATCAAAAGGTTTTATGAAAAATGCATAATAAGAGTGTTTGAAAGAAAATAGGATAGCTCCACCAAGATATGTGCATTATATGGAGTTTGCGTTTGAATACAAAATGCACAAGATGGGATCAACAATTTTCCTATATCTATAGAAACACTAGAAATGTTTACAAAGATCCACAAGAGGCAAGGAAGACACTGAGAGTGAACCAAGGCAAATAAACACAAGATCCAATGTAAAGATGATGAGCAATTTCTACCTCATAAAATAATACCAATTGTGAAAAGACAAGAACTATTTGGAGACAATCCCCTAGGTAGATCATATAAATATCTAAATCATCTTCACACCAAAAAGATAAGAAATAAGCAACTTGGAACTTGTAGAGCTAACATGCAACCTAGGAACAAGATAATTTACAATATCAACTCTAAGTGGCAATACCTCAAATGTACACATTTTATCTGGGGTTGTAATATGCACATAGCATATTACTCCCCCATAATGTGGTAACCCAACATTATTAACATCTGGCAAATGAAATCCAGCAAGAGATGATTAATGGACCATTTTGGAATTTGAATTTCTCATGAGAACACACACATTGAAGCTAGATAATCTTGTAATATAAATACTAAGTGGTGTTCCTCATGTACACACATTTTTAGGATCGTGATGTGCACAAAGCACATCACTCCCCCAAAATTGGATAATCCTTTTATCTCTCAAAAGAAACGATAAAGATACAAACAAAATACAAAAAGGCTCAACACAAGACTCACACATATATGATGTGCAACCCAACATACATAGTTGACTTCTCAAGATAAAAAATAGCAAGCACAACATATACAAACACATGCAAGGTACAAAACCACAACATGCAAAGGGGCAAGTAACTAACAATGTATTAAATTTTAAGTACAAGTTACCGCAAGGAGGAACATTGGTTATAAGATAGAAACTTGATGATCCAAATGACTTGGCTTGAGAAAATGTGAATGATGAAGACCCATTAATTATTCATAATGTATCCAAGTATCCAATCCCCTTGAACAATACCTATTGATCAAGTTTGCGCTTGTTGGTCCTCAACCAAGTTGGGTCCTAAGAGGTTAGTCACAATAGGCTTGGCTACCAAAATGGTTATTTTCTTGACACCAGTTTGAGTACCAACACATTTGGCAAACACATTGCCAAGATTATGCTTCCCAAGAAAATAGATATCATCAATAAATATTAGGTTGGATAAGTTACCTTTCATGCAAGAAGAAGCGAGGTGACCCTTCTCACGACATAAGTAACAACATTTACCCTTTGCTTTCTTATCAATTGATTTCTAAACTTGAGGAGTGGTGACTTGGGTCTTCTTGGGAAGAGACCTTTCTTCAACTTGTGGTTGATCATGAGATTGAACTTGTGGCCGCTTCCCTTGTTGCTTGTTACTTGGAGGCTTCTTCTTCAATGGGCAAGATATTTAATAGTGCCCTTCTATTTTGCACTTGAAGCAAATATTCTTGGCCAAATTCTTAACTTGTTTTTGGCCCTTCTTCTTGTAGCTTTTGGACTTATTCTTCTTGTAGGAGTTGAATCCAAGTCCACCCTTGTCATTTGGGGATTTTTGAATACTCAAGATATTGTTGAGTCTGGACTTCCCTTCATGAATCTTTTCCAAGTATTTCTTCAAAGAAGTGACTTGGGCCTTGAGCTCTTTTATTTCATCTACATGGTTATTGTCAACACAAGTACTAGAGTAAGTATACGCATCATTGTTAGAGCAACAAGGCAACGAAAGTAATTCATCACAAGATGTACCAATGTTGTGCATAGATGATTTATGAGGACTAGCACATGTCAATAAAGCATTTTTACTAAAAGTAGTGCTAATGTCCACATGAGGATCACTTGATGTTACCTTGGTAGTAATAGCCTCATAAGATAACTTTAGTACACTATGTGATACAAGAAGATCACCATGAGAGCTGGAGAGATTTTCATGACTTTCTTCCAGTTTCCCATAATTGCTAGATAGCAACTCAAGTTTAGCACTTAGATCAACATTCTCCTTAAATATGGATGCTTCACAAGAAATAGATTTAGTAGCACACGCATCATAATTAACAATAAGAGGAGAAGGCAACTTGGCAAGCTCTTTAGCATATGAAGCTTCAAGTTGAGCATGACACTTGGTGAGTTCGATGAGCAAACTCTTAATGACCCTTGAGCCATTTTCGAGGTGCTCAAAGTCCTCAAGGAGTTTAGCATGTGCAACTTCAAGATTATCATTTTTAGTTCTAAAATCATTAGCCACCTCGAGAGCTCTATCA
The DNA here is from genome assembly GCA_022496015.1 of Hordeum marinum. Lineage (NCBI taxonomy): Eukaryota > Viridiplantae > Streptophyta > Magnoliopsida > Poales > Poaceae > Hordeum > Hordeum marinum. The sequence continues at coordinate 122,624,072 of CM039672.1, forward strand.
TGGGATTCCTTTAATCTAGATAATTCTAGAGCAAAGGTCTCCTCAAGAGATTCCTTGGTGGTTTGTTCATTTTTCAAGAGCTTAAGATAGCTCCATGATATCATTAGCATAATAACGCTCATGGCCTTCCATTTTTGTAAATGGTGGCCTCATTCTCCTTGAGATGAGCTTCCAAGTCCTCAATATATTTTTTCCCTCAATGGCAATAGACACGATTTTCATGAAGTTGGAACAAGCAATTTTATTCTTATGAAGATCTTTAAAAATCATTTCTCCCTTAATTTTTAAGGAAGCAATATTATCACAGTCTTCATCATTATCATACACATCATCATCATGAAATTTATTGGGATTCAAAGTAGGAGATACCTTTGAAGCCTTAGCCATAAGGCCAAAGTGAGAAATAATAGACGATGATGTAGGATCCCTTGACGCGCCATTCAAGACCACATCTTGATCCATGGATTGTTGGGTTAATTCATATTTTTAGCACAATAACTCGAGGAAATTGATACATTTTATCATGGCAACAAGATATAGTAAGCATATCATCATGAGAGTTAGTCAAACATTTTCTACATGATATGCAAGGACTATCAACGCAAGCATGTGAAACATTTAGAGTGCTAAAAGTGTTAAAGTCCAAATATGAAGCATTGCAATAATATAGTGATGAAGTATCATAAAAAATAAGCACACTATCATCATTACAATGATCACGACTACTCACCGTATCATTACCTTGTGGCAATCCACATGTAGGTGAACTTAGATGAAGTTGAGAAGACAACACGACCAAAGATGAAGAGAGAGCAATCATCCCTACAAATCTTAGCCATACCATATTTATCTTGAAGCTTTGTCCACAACTCATGAGCATCCCGGAACGCCATGAGTTGAAAAAAAACCACATTGCTCAAAGCATCAAAAAGCACATTAGAAGCTTGAGGACTTAGATAAGAGTTTTTCTAATCCTTTAAAGATATGTTTTGAGAATCCTTTGGAGGAGAAAACCCCATATCTACAATTTGCTATAAATTTGGGTCCATGACCCTAAAGAGATTAAGCATGTGAATTACCCAAACATCAAAATTTGTGCCATCAAAACTAAGAGTGGTAGAGAATCCTAATTCCCTAGTCGACATCCCTACTCTCTAGTTGGTTAAACCTAATAATTAGAGACCTAGCTCTGGTACCAATTGAAAGGACGTGGATGTCGCTTAGAGGGGGTGAATAGGCACTTTAAAATAATTATAGTTTAGGCTTCAACAAATCCGAAATAAAACTAATGTTTAATATGACAAGCATAAAACCTAAAAAAACTAGGATCACCTATGTGCACCAACAACTTAGGATAAGCAAGATAAACAACTAAGTGATGGCAAGATAGATAACATGAAACAATATGGCCATAAAAAATTAAGTGGATAAGTAAAGGGCTCCGGTAAGAGATAACTGAAGCACTCGGAGACGACGATGTATCCCGAAGTTCACACCCGTGCGGATGCTAATCTCCGTTCGGAGCAGTGTGGAGGCACAATGCTCCCCAAGAAGCCATTAGGGCTACCGTAATCTCCTCACGCCCTCGCACAATACAAGATGTCGTTATTCCACTAAGGGACCCTTTAGGGAGGTCACCGAACCCGTACAATACAGGTTGGGGCAAACTCCAGAACTTAATTGGAGGCTCCCAACAACACCACGAAGCTTCACCACAATGGATTGTGGCTCCGAGGTGACCTCAAATGCTCGGGACAATCTCCACAACCTAATTGGAGACACCAAAGCTTGCTCGGAGCTTTGTACCACAATGACTGAGCTCCAAGGCACCACCAATCGTCTAGGCCGCCAAAGCACCCAAGAGGAACAAGCTCTAGGTTGCTCAAATAGCCAAGAGTAATAAGCTTCTCAACTTCTCACTTTCATGTATCACCGTGGAGAACTCAAACCTATGCATCGAATGCAACAACAAGGGCAGACGGACTGCCCAAGTCCTTCTCTCAGAAATCCCACCACAAGAACTAATGCTATGGTGGAAAGTGAGAGGACGAATGAAGAAGAACTCCATGATCTATATCCAAGTGGTTCCCCTCATATAGAGGAGAAACTGATTGGTGGAAATGTGTATCTAGATCTCCTCTCTCTTTTCCCTCAGAAAGGAGCAAGAATCATTGGAGGGATTGAGATAGGGACCATTAGGAAAGAAGACACCCTTGAATAGGTCCCCACGAATCTGCCATTATGTGCAAAATAACATAGGAGCGGTACAACCTCTATGCTCACAGGTACAATCGGTAGTACCGATTATACCAGAACAACCGGCCTACAACTGCCCAAGAACCGCTCCAAAACTGAACCTAGTCCGGTGGTAGAGTCAAACATGGACGGCACAACCTCCAGACCAATTCTGGAGCGGTACAATCGCTCCAAATACCGGTCGTACCAGTCGACCGGTGCAACCTCTATTAGAACCGATACAACCTCTCACTGTAAAACGGGTAAGACAAAAACAACCTTAACTTCCCATACGAGCTACGAATTGAGCAAACTCAAGCTTGTTGGATAGCAGACGACAAGTACTATCCAAAAAATGGTTACAACAACAACAGGTATTAGAAAAATGACAATGATATAGAGATGTGAAACCTATATGAATGAAGAACCGGCAAAAACTCCAACATCGAAAACATCATAGAAGATGCATATGGACTTCGTTTTTGATGAACTCGAGCTTGTCATGAACATGACCATAAACTCTAAAACTCACAAAGAGAAAAGATAACCAGGAACCAAGAAAGATGATGATGCCAAGAATGTTATCGTTTGATATCTCAATGAATGATATGATCAATCTACTCACTTGAGAGCCCCCCTTGATAGTATGGCTGTCGATCCTATAACCCGGTCTCCCAACTACCACCATGAGATTGGTAAAATAGAAAACCCTATCAAGGTCGAACATTTGCCTTGCACATAGTCCACTTGAGCTAGATGATGACGATCTTGTCCTCCTCAAGATGTACCACCTTTCTTGATTACACCGGCTCTATGAAGACTAGTAGATTGCTCCCCCATACTCCACTATGGGTGAGACACTCTTCGACACATCTTCACATGTCCATTGCCACCACAATAATCTCTTCATGATGCTTCACTTGAACTTGCACACCACAACCTTGATGACAATCACCACTTGATGTCATCCTCCATGGGAATGTACCTAACCCCACAAATAGCTCCCAGATAGACCATGGGTTAGTACACGTAGTGCAATGGACAATGCTTACCATACCATGGGATAACTTCACCCCTCTTGATACATCTTGTACGCTTTGTGCGTTGATCAACTTGATTCACTCTTTGACTTCGTCTTGATCGACCTTGTATCTTATCTTCTCTATTCATAGAGATGATGTCTTGACTGTAAACATGAATGTTCACCCAATCTTCTTCTTTAAGACATGCTTGCAATAAACTCAACTCTCACGACCAATCTTTGGATAAATCCTTGAATACCACCTTGGTCATCATATAAACTCCTTGAAACCAACACATGTACTTGAAGAAGTGCCTATTGAAAAATCCTTCGAATATAACTCAAGGCAACCATTAGTCCATAGGGATTGTCAACAATTACCAAAACCACATATGGGGAAATATGCTCTAACACAGCTCCTCCGCGGGGCATTGTCCTACCCTTGTTGCGCCTGATGTGCCGGGTGAGGCGACATCCTCGGATCCACATGTGACTACCAGGGATGCAACTGCCAAGACGTCCACGGTTGTTATGGAGTCCTTAGCTACCGAGGACCCTTTGGCCAAGGTTCCTTCTTCTACGGAAGGAACACATCTAGGGGATCCCACCTCCTTGGTGCTTGTGGGCACCAAGACGAATCAGCCACCCCCAGTGATTTCTTGTTCATTAAGGGAGAGGGGAGAGGTGATCGACTCACCTGTCCCTATCCAAGGGTAGATGTCCAGAAGGTGGGCCGATGAAGTGGAGGAAGCCGTATATGACTCTTCGGTTCATGCCAAGCACCACACCATGATGAGTGCATCTCCAACGTATCTATAATTTTTGATTGTTCCATGCTGATATATTATCAATCTAGGATACCTTTTGGGTCTTTATTTACCAAATTATAATATTTTGAGAACTAACCTATTGACCCAGTGCCTAGTGCCAGTTGTTGTTTTCTGTGTGTTTTTGCCTTTTCGGGTTTACTGCACCAAACAAAGTCCAATTTCCACGATAATTTTTGATTATTTTTCTAGACAATATTAAGGCCTAGAAGCTTCGTAAGCAAGCCAGGAGGCGCATGAGGGCCCTACCACACATCAGGGTACGCCCTAGAGGCCGCGTCCTGATATGTGGTGGCCCCATCGGACTCCTCCCAACGTCCCTCGTCATCCTATAAATTCTCTAATATCCTAAAAACCCTGAAAGTATTCCCGACACCCTTTTTCTGTTGCGACAAGTATCTGTTTTGTCACGAGGCCATCTAGACCTCTATTCTGGTAGCCTGCCAGAGGGGGGATCGGTCATGGAGGGTCTCTTCATCAACCTTGCTGCCCTCATCATGATGTGTGAGTAGTTCACCACAACCTACGAGTCCATAGCTAGTACCTATATGGAAATCTCTCTTTCTCTTGATCTTCAATACAATGATCATCACATCTTCGCTTTGATCTATCCGATATAATCCTATTGTGCAGTGTTTTTGTTGGGATCCGATGAATTGTGTGTTTATGTTCAAATTATTCATGAAAAGTATTTGAGATGCCTCTATATTATATTATATATGAAGTGAATGATAATTATAGCTTCGTAATGCTCTCCCATCTATTGATATGCTTTGGCCAAGTAGATTGATATTTCATCGGTGGGAGTGGTGCGTTGTGGTAGGTTGAACCTGGCGTGTTTCAATATCCCAGTGACAAACTAGGGTACAAGATGCGACTTTGAGTTTACTTTGTGTACATCATGTCATGGATCTCCAAGCATTACTCTGTGTTACTTAATAGTCTAGATGCATGCTGGTTAGTGGTCGATGAGTGGAGTACTAGTAATAGGTGCAGGCAGGAGTTGGCCTATTTGCTTTTGAACGTGATGCCTATATACACATGATCACTGCCATGATCATCGCATAACTATCCTCTTTCTATCAATTGCCCAACAGTAATTTGTTACCCACCGTATGATGCTTACATCAGAGATGACGCTAGGGAAAACTATGCCCCCCAGTTCTATTCACTTATATTTTCAAACGCTACAATTACCTTGCTACCTTTATTTACTTTTTTTATTTTGAAATTCATATTTATCAATAATTATCTAGACAACTCATTTTCTTGCAAATAACTAGATCATGGGGATTCAAAACCCACTTGCCCATGTTGGGTGCAAGTTGTTTGTTCATATGTGTGTAGCCACTGAAGATGTTTGAGGAATGATATTCGTATTGGTTTGATAAACCTTGCTTTCATAACTGAGGGAAACACTTATCCACTTTGTGCTGCAATTACTTGTTGCTCTTCATAGAAAACCCAACGCGGATCACAAGTATCACTGTAGCAAGCCAAGATAGCAAGGAGCTGGCCCTGGCAAAGGAGGCTATGGACAAGAACGCCTCTTGGGTCCAAGAGCTGGAAGCAGACCTGGTGGGAGTTTATACCAAGAGAGATGCTCTACGGGAGGAGGAGAAGACCTTCTCCTTCGATAATGCCAAGGCTACCTTGGTGTGCAAGGAGGCCAAGATCGAGGCTCAGGCGGATCGTGAAACACTCTGTCAAGTGAGACAGATTGCTGCCGATAAGCCCTACTTGCTTTAATGTGTTTTTGGCGATAGCCGTTTTGCATCAGTTTTAGGCATCCGATCATCCTCCACATCTCATGAATCAAATGAAACAGCTTCCGAAGCTATTCCGAGTGGCGGACCCTTGTATGAGGAAAATTTGCATCAACCTTGGCCATCAAGGCTCATACCCAACAGCTTGTTCGGCTTGCTGAACAGGTAGCACGAATCTAGCCCCTAGGTCCTAAACTAGAAGAGGTTGGCTTGCCTCGAGGGTGTCTAGCGGGCATTTGTGTCAACAATGGCGCATTATCAAAAGATCAAGCCACTGGAGAAGCCTCTAGGCCTCCGACTGGAAATAACCGTAAGCTCGAGGACTGCCTTACCGAGGTCCTGGAGGGCGCCAAGTAGACCGAGCAACATTGCTCCAAGTCCAATTTGTATTTTCAGTAGACCCACTGGTATGCTGAGGATGACCTTTGTAAAGAGAGATATTAATTTTGTGAAGTTTTTTCTCATCTATATCCGATGTGTTTATACCCCCCTCTTATTTGACAATTTATTTGATCTGAAAGTTTCCGGTCATCAGCTTCTACCACCTCATAGATACTACAAGGGGTGTTCTCCTAGCACACAAGAATCCTTGAGCTGACGTCTCAGAACTCTATTGAGGACTTGTTTGTTGATATGAATGAGGCAATCAAACCATAATTTCTTTATTCCTTTCACTTGGTCATAGGAGCTCTCAGTTATGGGGCAGTTGAACTAGCCCCCGATGTAGCGGTGATCGTACTAGACGAAGTTCAACGTCTAACACCTCAGTCCTTGTAGGAAGGACCCGTCATTTATCATGGTGTCATGCTAACAACATAGTAGTTTTACACTATATTCGGATAGCAAGATTTTTTTGCGCTTATCATGACATTCGATTTTCGACTTCCTCCACACCAATGCTTAACCATCCAGACTGGAATCACAATCATAGTGGTTCTCCCTTTACACTCTTTGCCGAACTGAGCAGAACGTAAGATGTAAGCAAAAGAGCCGGGGAACCCAATCTTTGTCGAAAATCACAATTCGAAACATGTGCATATAACGCGAATCCAAGACGCCGACCAAATGTCATAGTTAAACATGGGTTCATTTTATATCCAAGCCACCGGTCCAAAGCCGAACCCTGCCGTATGTGGGATAAAACTACCTCGAATATTGTATCAGATAAAAAACAAAGGAAAGACGTGCAAGGACCGAAAAAGGGTCTGTTTTATTAATCATCAAGCCAAGATAAAAATAGACATAGGGGGTATGCTGGAAAGCATAAAATAAAATGAAGGAGGATGTAGTATAGGGCTTTATTAAACAATCTGGTACAGAGCCTCGTTGCTTCCCTATCGCACATCTGTGCCCCCGAGCTATTAACCATCCCTGCCTTGTCTATTCCAAGGCTGCTGTGTACGGGGCCTCCAATGAGGCTGAAACAATCATCTGACAGATTTAGCATGCTGAAGATATCCTTTGTTTGGGACTTCATGAGCCGAAGAAGTTACTAGGGAACTCGGGTGTTTGGATTATCCAAGGTATTTGTCCTGGTGTGAAAGATATTTTTGTGCCCCAATTCCGATGGAATTTTAAGTGCGACATTGTGTACCCTAGGTACATAGTCTTCTACCAGATACTAGGGGCAGGGGAGTGCATGTCCCTATTTGGAAGGGACGCATGTTTGACCCAGGGTCGTGAGAACGCGTTTAGGGGTGGCCGAGAACTTTAGCCGAGTTTCCTGTCATGTTGCTTCCTCAGCCTTCTGGATATTGGTTGCATATGTTGTCGTATGCTCCTCTGTTAAGAGGGAGTGCTCTGTATTGCCATGATTTTAATGATGACAGTGGTCCTTGGCATCTTGATCTTAATGTACACATAGTGCGGTATAGCATTAAAGGGAGCATAGGCATTACGACCAAGAAATGGATGGTAACCACTGCGGAATGGCACTATGTAAAAGGTCAAGCTCTCACAGCGTCAGTTGTCGGGGGAGCTGAAAACAACTTGTAGTACAATGGTGCATGTGCATCGGGCCTCCATGTTGTGTATTACCCCATTGAACGTGTTTTTGTTGGGCTGGATTCATGATGGGTTGATCTCCATCTTCCTTACCAGCTCCGCATATATCAAGTTCAGATTGCTTCCGCCATCCATAAGGGCACGGGTAAGGTGGAACCCATCGATAATGGGGTGTAACCAGGGCGGCTCACCCGCTATGGCAGGGACTGGTCAGATGGTCCTTCTTGTCGAAGGTGATAGGGTAGGCCATCCAGGGTTTGAGCCTCGGGGCTACGGGCTCTACGCGTACACGTCCCGAAGTGCGTGTTTCCTCTCATTTTTAGAAATGTGCGTAACATGAATCATGTTTACTTCTTTTACGTCTGAGGGGAACTGCTTTTGCCCGCCATTGCTCAGCCCCCGAGTTTAATCCTCGTCGTCCTCGCTCCTAGACCGACCTTTGCGTGAATCCTTGGCTAAGTCCTTACCGGCCTACTAGAACACCCAACAGTTCCTATTGGTGTGGGTGGTAGGTTCATTCAGGGTGCCCTGGGTTTGCCAAGGTTTTTCAAGTATTATGTCTAGAGTGGGCCATCTTTTTCTCCTTCAAAGGATTTCATTTTGGGTCTGTACCGTGAATTGGTGAATCTCGCGTGGACTATTGAGTCTTCGGTGTCACTGTCAGTATTCTTATTTCAAAGCTTGTTCTTGTTGCTCCTAGGCTTGAGGTTCCCATCCTAAATTTCCTAAGTGTTGGGGACACTCCTTGAGGAGCTACGTGCTAGCCAACTATCCTCTCCCGTATAGAAATGGGTCATCAGTGTTATGAGGGCAGCCATGGTCCTAGGCTTGTCATGTCTGAGTTGTTGGGCTAACCATTCGTCCGGATGTTGTGCATGAAGGCAGCAATCGCCTCGGTGTCGAGGCAGTCGATGATTTGGTTCTTCTTAGTTAAGAACTGATTCCAGAACTTCTGAGCTGATTCATGCTCCTTTTGAATAACATGGCTAAGGTCATCGACATCTGGAGGGCAAACATATGTGCCCTGAAAGTTGGACCTAAAGGCGTCCTCCAGCTCTTCCCAGCTTATGATAGAATTTCTGGGCAAGCTATGGAGCGAGTGCCATGTTGACCCCTTAAGCTTGAGCAACAAACATTTATGGCGTGAAGATCATCTCCTTGGGCCATGTGTATGTGTAGAATAAAGTCTTCTATCCATATGACACGGTGCATAGTGCCATCGTATTGGTCGATGTTGATGGGTTTATAACATTCAGGGAACTGATGTTCCATGACCTTGTCTACGAAACAGACTGGGTGTGTGGGAGCTCGGTGTCGGAATGTGTGCTGACAGGGATTGGCAGAGGCCTGTTCCATTCTTATTTCCCGAGCTTGACTTGCTTCTCTATCTATGTGTCATATCTATCCCGGCATGCGGGTACATGGTCCCGGGCTCCGTAGATTGATCGGGAGGTGATCTGTCCCTACGTATCTTAGTTCGCAGATCGTATGACTCGATCGGGTCCTTATTGTGCGGGCGTGGTCTCGTCGGGGGATCTTTATATGCCCCTGTGGGATGATCTCGTCCTCTAAGGGGACTGTTAGTGTGTTCGTTGTAATGGTAGCCGAGGGGTCAGAATCGGCAACCTCGTCCTCAAATTCTAGCAGCAGGCATCGTCCTGCAAATTTGGCCACCGAGCGTTGTGCGTGCAGATAGGCTTCGGCTATGAGTACTTTCTCCCATTTGTCATTAAGAGTGGCATCATGTGAATACTTCTCGTGCTACTTTCACATCATGCTTCGAGCGGTGGCAGCTAGCTGATATTCGAAATGTACTCATTAGATGGGTCCTTGGGTACCTCAAAGTCGATGGGTCCGAGGTTGTGACCGTCCTCGGATTCTGGCATGTAGTTGGCGTACATTCTGTTGTCGGAGCCTTCCATCTCCTTTGCTTTGTCTCCCAAATGGGTTTCCATGAGACCGTTCTGTTGTATGGGTTCCATATGATCGTTCTCAACGGTATTGGGGGCGATGTCATCTTCTGCAGCGTTGGTTTTGTGATTGCTTCCATTGATGCCTTTAGGCTTCCTCTTTGGATAGTGGCATTTCGAACTCCCCTTAGATTTCTGGTTGGGGTCCTCCTTGGGAGTGTCAACCATGTAGACATTGTAGGTAGATGTGGTAACCCACTTACCTGTCCATACCGAGATCTTCGGTTAGATCTTCCTCGTCCATACCGAGGGCATCGTCGGATTCATAGTCAAGCGCTTCGGTTAGATCTTCAACTTTGGCGTCTAGGTGGGTGGTGGGAGGAATGAAAATATCTGGATCGTTGTCTTTACAACCAACCTTGTTTATCTATGAGATCTCTTCCGCATCCAAGGCCTAGCAATATGCCAAGATTATGTTTGGGCCACTCATGGTTGGCCCATCACATAAGGCTTCATTGGCTAACTCCAGTTCGAGGACCAAGACTCTTTGGGGATGGCCATCGGATCCGACGATGAGTTCGACTCCATGCAACTGTCCGAGGTGGCACAAATGGGGATACAATAGCCACCAGATCCATCTCCAGGGCATCTTCTATTGGGTAGTCGGACCGATGGGTTAGATCGAACATCAATTCCCTAGTGTTGACACCCGAGAGTTCCCAAGGTTGGACCGTGTCTTGTCTCGACTGGACTAGGTCACCTCTGGCGTCCGCAACGTACTCCAAGTTGCCGAACATGATGACACGATTTGAGGTGAAGGTGACAATGTAGACTAGATGGCCACCGGGGTGGCATGTAATACTACACTACTGAAGGCGAAAAGCTAGCTGGGAACGAAAGTTCCACCACAGCATATGCTGTTTTTGAACTATAGGTGAGCCATCTGTCCTGATGATCACACAACAATATCTCAATGAAAGCACCAATTTCGGTGTAAAAACCCGCAGATCTCGGGTAGGGTGACCCGACTGTGAGATCTGACACATGGTAACAAGAGAAGAAGAACATGAGGCTTTTACCCAGGTTTGGGTCCTCTTGATGGAGATAAAACCCTGTGTTGTGCTCTTGTTGTATTGATATTATAGAGATTACAGAGTTGATCTACCTCGAGATCTTGGATTTTTGGATTAAACCCTAGGGTTATTATGTTGTACATGTGTATCCCCTACGAACTAAACCCCACGATTTATATAGGCACCGACGGTATCTAGGGTTACACGAATGTCGGTTATAACCTTTGTATTATACGCCAAATGAATTCCTTCTTCTTGGAGTACATGTCAAGTCTTCGACGGAATCCAGGATGCGCACACCTTCTTTCAAAGCTTCTGAAGCCCTTCCTCAAGGGTGTGCCCCCAGCATGGCCCACTAAGTAGACCACCTCGGCTAGGACCCCCTAGTCCAGGTCTCCCTCGGTGGGGTACATGGATTATCCACACAAGACTTCAACGTCTAGAAATATCCCAAGTGGTAAAATAGTATCTCTATTTTCTAGTTTAATAGTAACATCAATGTCTTATATCTCACCTGGTGCTATATCATGCATACTTTTTGATATAAAATAAAAGGAATGGTAGTCACACTAGCACCTATATAACATAAACCATGATAGGAGTGATCTCCAATTTTAACAGAAACAACAGGCATGCCAACAAATGCCTTATTCTTATCTAACACATCCTTTTCATTTATAGCAGGTTTTGCGATTCTAGGAGCCTCAACTAAGAAGTAAATAACATGCCCGTCAATATTATCAACCAAGAGATCTTAAACCATAACAATATTAGGCTATACATTTATTTGTTCAGCAGGTTTTGGTGTTCTATCATTACTTTTATTAATCACGGTTGTAGCTTTAGCATGTTCCTTAATCCTAATAGGAAAAGGTGGTTTCTCAATGTAAGCAATAGGCACAACTGGATCAACTTTATAAAGAATTGTTTCTTCTTTAGCTATGCTAGGTTCCTTACAAGTTTCATCAATAGGGGGTGAAATTTAAACCACTTCTCCTTAGGGATAGTAGCAAACGATTCATAGAAAGTTGCTACTATCTCAGAGTTGAGGCCACATTTTGCACTATACTTATGAAATGCTTCAGTTTCCATACAAGATTTAACACAATCATACCCAAGATTTATACTTGACTCATTATCTGTGTGGAACTCATAATCTTCATAGTTGCATTTAATTATTTCAAGAAGATCCCATTTGAATTCTATAGTTCTCATCATAAAGGAACCAAAAGAAGAAGTATCAAACATCAATTTATTATAATGAGAAAGTCGAGCATAAAAGTTTTGTAAGATTATTTCCATTGAGAGCCCATGATTGGGGTATGTCACTTGTGCAACGACGTGCTATACAAACAGTTTTTGACCCCCTTTCCGTGAAGTACTTTGAAATCGCGGCCTTGCATGTGTGGGTGATAGGGGGGTCCATCCCACACGACACAGAGCTGACATCGGCGATGGTGTCCAACGTACACAAATGTTTGGCAAAACTAAGCGTATGGGATGTCCGCATCTATCACAAACGATTGTCACTGATCAGCTGTTTGAGATATGGTGGACTTCCCATATGGCCCATCCTTGCAACTCGTGTGAGATCACATAAACATCACACGCGCTATTCTGTGGCTCACTGTTTATGATGTGCTTCGAATCACAAACAGTTCATGATTATGAAGTGTGTATGATAAGGGGTATATCACAAACATTTATATTGGACGATCTGTTGGTGATATTTAACCAAGACGATAATTTAACCATTGTACAAGTGTCTGATAGGTTTAAGAAACATCTGAATATCGTACTCGCGCCCGACAGGATCAGTATCGCACGCACTATTTTGTGGTCCAACGTTTGTGATGCATACTACATCACAAATAGTTTATCATTTAAACACTGTGCAACCAATATTCTACCACCAACGTTGAATTTGGTTGCACCGTTTGTTATATTATTTGAAATCACACATGGTTTGCAAAGGGCATCTTTGTGCATGGGCGCACACGTTTTCTATGCGTGAAACGTGTCAGATCATGAGGTATATCACAAACGCTGGGACTTACAAAACCGTGTGCGGTGTTATGACCTGCAGAGCATTTTATTATTATCTTAATCGATGTATTTTAAAATTGTACAAAATTTTAATTTGAAAGTAGGGAATAGCTTTTTACATATACATAGATAGGTTCATCAACTAATGCATTATTCCATTCACAGGTACATACGTTCAAGAATTACGTCAACGAAAGAAATACATAAGTACCAAATAAAGGATGATGAACAATGGTTGAATACGTGTATTGAAGGCGGCAAAGAAAGAGGTAAAAGATATTGTGATTGCTATAAAAGGTGAAGCGGAATGCCCGTAGTGTGCCCTCCTCCATGTCGTGGATACATCCATTTTGCATCATGTTTTCCTACTGTTATTTATAATGTTTTTATTCATAATAATGCTTTGAGGAGTAATTCTAATGCCTTTTCTCTCATTATTTGCATGGTTTGCACAAAGTGGGAGAATACGAGTAGGAAATGAAAAAGCATGTCAAAGATACCTCTTCTGCACATCCCAAGTGAAGCTGAAATTTTACGGAGAATTTTTGTGGAAATAATGGAAAATACTGGACCAAAAAACTAGCGGAGGGTGCCACTAGGTGAGGAACACCCACCAGGGCGCGCCAGCTGTCGGTGTCAAAACCAGCGGATCTCCGGTAGGGCGTCCCGAACTGTGAGACTGGAATCGACGATAACAAGAGACAAAGGGGACACATATTTACCTAGGTTCGGGCCCTCCTATGGAGGTAATACCCTACTTACTTCTTGCTTGTATTGATGATATGGGGGTTACAGAGTTAATCTACCTTGAGATCGAATCGCTAACCCTAGATGAGTTGTTCTGTCCCTATACCCTAAAACCCTCTTTCTTATATAGATGTCGAGGATGCCTAGGGTTCACACATGGCCGGTTACATGCCAAAGAGATAAACATGCCTATTTGCTATGTCAAACGTGGAGCGCAAGCCGTGCTTCCAAAAGCTTCCATCGAGGAGACTAGGCCTTCAAAATCTTCGAGTGTTTGATAAGTAGCCCATAAAGTCTAGACCATAAGAATAGGCCGGCTCCTAGAGGACCCCTTAATCCAGGACTCCCTCGGTGGCCCCTGAACTTCCCTCCAACGCCAAGGGTCTTCATCTCCAATTGCTTCACGAATAAAGTCTTTGGCTTGCGAGGCAAGTTCCTTCCGCCAAACAGAAAAACCATCAACAAAGGGTCTTGACGCCGCCAAGCCCGAATCCGAGGTACGATACATCTTAGCTTGGTCGGCTCCATTACCTAAGGAGATTTCATAGCCCCTCTTCCGATCTGCCTTTGCAAAGATGGCTGAAAAAAGGCATCAACATTAACAATCTGGCTCTTCAGCCAGAAGACGAGAGGACTGGGCTATTAGCAAAAATGCTCGTGGTAAAGCCTTATGAGGCTCCCATGAAAAAAGAGAAGAAGAGGAAACTGGGCTAGGCTGGTATCCTCATTAGGGATCAGCCTGACACCGCATCCGAGGATAACCCCATCTCCTCGAATCAGGAGAAGGCCGAGGAGGAGGAAGAGGAAGAAGAGGAGGAAGAGGAGGAGGCCGACGTCGAGGGCGAGGGGGAGGTAATTCCCCCCATGCCAGGAAGAGAGAGGCATCTTTGGTTGCTTTGGAGCATGTCTCTCCTCCTGTCCAGAATAGGGCGCGTCGGGTGCGGGTGATTCTGACTGATGATAGTTCGGACTCAGACACCGCATTCGAAGACCTCAAGGAGGTTCTGTGAAGGAGCCTACGGGTCAAGCCCCCTCCGAAAAGGTTAGGATCTGAAGCCTTTCCCATTCATTACGAATAGATTTAGAGCTTGCTAAAATGGAAGTTATTGGATTTGCAGCCCCCCGTGTGTCATCCCCACCAAGGTGATATCGGATGAGGAGACCCCGCCTGCCGAACTGGTGGAGAGCGAGGACGCCTCGCATCCCACCACACCGGGTGCCATGAGGGATGTTATGGAGGTATCTTTCCGGCACGCTCCTATGGAGCTGGACACCGGTGGCGGGGGAGACCGTACCATGGCCAAGGCTGACGCCTCGGTCATTGAAGACTGGGGGGCAACACCCCTCTCGGACATTAAGGAGGCCGAACGAGCGAGTGCTCAGTCCCCTCCGAAAACATCTCCAGAGCGCATTGTGCCTCTGGAGGCAACAGTTCAATCCCCAGTAGGTGATCGGGACATCCGATCATCATCGGCACCACCGACCAATAGGTGGTCAGTCATGGAGGAGGCTCTATCGAGCGCCTCCATCCTCGAGGATCACCGCACCCTTATGGGTGTGGTATTGCAGAGCATCCAGTCCATTGGCAATGGACTGAAGGAGGCCTTCAAAGGCCTCCTTACGGGTTTTCAAGTAAGTTGCCTGATATTCTTATTTGCAAAGTTTTTATTTATTTCTCTCATATACATGGCAGCCCCCAAGCCCTAGGTGAGGTGAAAAAACTCACCTAGGGGTCACTCCTGTGTTGGGTATCGGACTAGATATACTTTAAGTGTCCGGCATGTTAGGATAATGCCTAATAAGGTCCAACATATGATCGGGTTGACTATAATTTGGGAATTGAAAACCCATGTAATATATCAACTGTGTGTGTAATGCAGGCTTCGTCATCGGCGGCAACGAGAAATGGCACCGAGCTATACGAGCAAAATCGGAAGCTTAAGCGCTCTGAAGACAAAGTTGAGGCCCTTAACCAAAGATTTGACAAGGCTCAAGGTATGTCAAAACAGAATCCGAATGCCTTTGTCTGAACTCGATCATCCGAATACTGTTAATGCGGCTTTTTCACACTGTATATTGTACGCACAGCCTCGGCTAAGGAGATGGAGAGGTTCAAGGCCGAGCTCCAATGCGCGAAGGAGGAAGCAACCGCCAAGAGGGCGGCTGCCAAAGAAACGGTTGTTGCCCTATTCGCCATGCGGGACACCAATGGCAAGCATGAGGGTCGCGTGGCAGAAGTCCAGCAGGAGCTCAAGGACGCCGGTGATAAATGCGAGGCCTTGGAGCAGAATAATAAGGAAGGCAAGCTCAGCCGAACTGTCTACTTTAAAAACCTAACACAAGAAGGAGCGGATGGACAGACGGTTCTACGAGGAGCAAGTCACGGATTAATCGTCTTGAGGTTATTATGGATGTACAAGTCTGTGGCTTCCGGTATATCTTCCTCTACGACGGGGGGCCAGTCTCAAGGTGATATACCGTCGATATCACCTCTCAATGAAAGCACCAATGTCGGTGTCAAAACAGCCGAATCTCGGGTAGGGGGTCCCGAACTGTGAGACTAGAATCGACGGTAACAAGAAACAAAGGGGACACAGATTTACCCAAGTTCGGGCCCTCCTATGGAGGAAATACCCTACGTCCTGCTTGGTTGTATTGATGATGTGGGGGTTACAGAGTTGATCTACCTCGAGATCGAATAGCTAACCCTAGATGAGTTGTCCTCTCTATACCCTAAACCCTCCGGCTTATATAGACGCCGAGGGTGCCCTGGGTTTACACATGGTCGGTTACTTGCCGAAGAGATAAACATGCCTAAGTACAGCTAAGAACTTGGATAGTATGTCATGGCTCCTCGAAGCTTCCATCTGGCGTAGGTGGTCTTTGATTGTCCGATGCTCCCTTCGCGGCCCCCACACAATACGGCCCATAAACAATAGGTCGGCTATCCGAGGACCCACTAATCCAGGACTCCCTCACACACGTCGATGGGAAGAAAAAGGTTCCTCACAAGATCCTTTGAGACTTTCCAATAATCCCATGGTTACAAAGATTCATTTTCTTCGAATGAAATATCATAGCACGCCTGGTGGCACGAGGAAAAGAGGGTTCAAGAGGCTAATGTAATGATGCACCCCGTTGATGGCAATACATGGAAGTACTTCAATGGAAAACATGGATGACGAAAAAGAGTCCCTTCGGATCCCTCGGTAGGGATCCAGGACTCCCTCACCAGCCCCCCAGGCATGGCCTAGTGGGTGGTTCGCACCCTGGCCCACCTTCGTAGACCATCTTCGGGTATAAATTCCCCAAAACCTAAAAAATTAAAAGGAGCACTTTCGGGATGAGGCACCGCCATCTCAAGGCGGAACTTGGGCAGGAGCACTTTTCCCTCCGGCGGAGCGATTTCGCAGGGGGAACTTCCCTCCTGAAGGGGGAATCGAAGCCATCATTATCATCAACAACCCTCACATCTTGGGTAGGCCATTCTTCATCAACATCTTCAGCAACACCATCTCCTCTCAAACCCTAGTTCACCTCTTGTGTTCAATCTTTGTACCGGAACCTTAGATTGGTACCTGTGGGTGACTAGTAATGTTGATTACCTTGTGTAGTTGATTGCTATATGGTTTATTTGGTGGAAGATTATGTCTTCAGATCCATTATGCTATTCAGTAGACCTCTAATCTTGATCATGCATATTATTTGTGAGTATTTACCTTTGTTATAGAGGTCAAGGGTGAAGTCATGTTGCAAATAATCATGTGAATTTGATATGTCATAAAGTGGGTAGAAGCTATTCCAACCAGTAGTGTTGATCATAACACTTCCATTAAAATGCTTAAAGAAGTTAGGTTCCAGAGGTTTGGAGTCCCTAGATATCTAATGACTGATGGTGGTTCACATTTTATCCATGGTGTTTTCCATAAAATGCTTGGTAAATATGATGTTAACCATAGAATTGCATCAACCTATGATCCTCAATCTAGTGATCAACTTGAACTTAGCAATAGAGAAATAAAATTGATATTACAAAAGACTATCAATAGGTCATGAAAGAATTGGTCTAAGAAATTAGATCATGCAATTTGGGCCTACAGAACAACATATAAAAATCCTATGGGTATGTGTCCATAAAAGATGGTATATGGCAAAGCTTGTCATTTGCCTCTAGAGTTAGAACATAAAGCATTTTGGGCAATTAAAGAACTCAATTATGATTTCAAACTTGCCGGTGAAAGGAGGTTATTTGATATTAGCTCATTAGATGAGTGGAGAACCCAAGCTTATGAAAATGCCAATTTATTTAAACAAAAAATTTAAAAGCTGGCATGCTAAAAGATTCCAAAACAAGAATTCAAGGTTGGAGAATCTATTCTTTTGTACAATTCTTGTTTCAGATTTTTTACAGGAAAACTTCTCTCGAAATGGGAAGGACCATATGTTATCGAAGAAGTTTATCGCTCTGGAGATATCAAGATTAATAATGTCGTAGGTACTAACCCGAAGGTGGTCAATGGACAAAGAATTAAGCACTATATCTCAGGTACGCCTATTAATGTTGAAAGCAATGTTATACAGACCATGACACCGGAGGAACAGATAAGAGAAAGCTTCCGGAATACTCCAGAATCGTTAGAAATAAGAGGTACGTGATATGGTAAGGAAACGGACTCCGAAAAATCCGCAAAAATATTTTTTATCAACTTGGGAATATTTTAGAATTTTAGGAAATAAGAAATAAACCCGAAGGCAACCGAGGTCAGCACGATACACCAGGGCGTAGTTACCATCATTGGCATGCCCTAGTGGGTGGTGCCCACCTCAGAAACCTTCCCGGCTTTTTTTCCCTTCCATTTTCTTGATTTCCAAGAATAAAAATTCTCTATATACACCGACGGTTGATTTTACCACCGCATCACGAGATTTTCCTCTGTTCTTGTTTTGTGTTGTTTTTTGTCAGATCCAAATCTCCATGGCTTCACCAAGTTCTCCCATGGTTAAGTTCTTCAAGAAGGTTATCAATTCATAGTTGTCGGAGGTGATGAAGCACCCTCAAACAATTGAGATGTGTGAGGCGGTGCACCACATCTGGGATGCCAAAGAAGATGGGAAGCGTGGAGGCCAGGCTGGAAGCAGTAGAGCAAGACATCTTGAATGGAAGCGGTGGAGCAAGACATCTTCATGTCCACAAGGATAGTGGAGCATGGACTTATTGCCAATCGCGGAATTCACCCATGATCATACGGTGGATGGCCAGTCCATGAAAGACATCGTCTTCAACTTCAACGACCAAATCAACTTCTTGTAGAGCCAAATTTATGATCTCCAAAATCAAGTTTTTGAATATGAAGCTAGATTTAAAGGTATGAGTTTAGCTTCTGGTTGAGGGACTCCAGGGACTCGTGCATCGACTTTTGATTGTGAGCCCTTGCCCTGGAAGCCGGCAGACAAACCTAGTAATGCTTCATCATCACCACCTTCATCATCTTCACCACCAAAGGAGACTTGAGTACACAGGTATGGGCACTCCCCTTGGCATGAGCCATGCTTGGGGGAGGTGCCCCGGTATCATATCACCATCAGTTTTTACTATTGCTTTTTTATTTCAATCCTTAGCTTTCACATGATTAAGTTGAATAAAAGTTTAGTAGACCTATTTTCGAGTGCTAGTTTCATGATCTATCTATCTATGTAATCGAGAGTGAGAGTTATATAATAAAGTTTAGTTTGAGATTTTACCCCTTTACTTTCTTTTTGCAATCATGACAAAGGGAAACAAATGAAAATTACCATATGCTAATCTTATTGTGAGTAATGACATCACAATAAAGAAAAGTATAAGTGGTAAAATTTATTGGAGATTGGCAAACATAGCATTAGACAATGATGAAATTCATGAAAGAAATCATTAGGGAAGAGAAGATTCACATGCAAATACACTATCATGGACATCTTTTATGATTGTGAGCCCCCACTAAATATTATATGCAAAAATTGTTGACGTTGGACAAGGAAGACAACGTAATGATTTATTCTTGTTCATATTCACATAGAAGTTATATTGTCATAGATCCTTCAACATGTGGTGCTTGCTCAATATCTTTGCTAGCCAAAACTTATGCACTAAGTAGAGATACTACTTGTGCATCCAAAAACCCCAAACCCAAATTCATGTTTGAGAGTCCACCATACCTAACTATGGATTGAATAAGATCCTTCAAGTAAGTTGTCACTGGTGCATCAAGGCAATGAAAATTGCTTCTAAAAGTGTCAGATCAATTAGTCTAAGAGAAAATTGAGCGTTGCACTAACCTATGATGGGGAAGTAACAAAAGCAATAGACTGCATAATAAAGGTTGCTATCACAAGGGTCGATACAACATGATGTTCTTTTGCGCTAAGGGATTTGACATAAAAAATTGAAAAGCACATGACAACCTCTGCTTCCCTCTGCGAAGGGACTATGTTTTACCTTTATGTATTGAGTTTTATGCAAGATTCAAAGTATTCTTCCCTATTAATTTTTAGTTTTCTCCTTTTGCAAGCATCATGTGCTGAGGAAAGATCAAGGCACATATATCTAGTTAGATATGAGTGATCATGAGTTATTATTGTTGACATCACCAGTGAGGTGAATACGTTGGGAGGCGAAACTATAAGCCCCTATCTTCCTATGTGTCCGGTCGAATTTTTTTGCTCATGGGTATGTTGTGAGTGTTAGCAATCATAGAAGAGTAAATTAGGGTTGAGTATGTGGACTTGGCAAAAGGCCCCTACATGAGACCTTTCCTAACATATGATGAATTGTAGTTGAAAAGTGTAATAAGAACATAGTTTGCTGGTTTCCAATAAGGTTTATGTTTTATACTTCCATGTTGCGATGAATTCTGACTTGTTCATGAAAAGTTGTATGATGTTGTTATGAAGTAAAAGTTATATGAAAGAATTGTATGTTAAAGTTTGTTTTTGTTATAATAATAAGCATGATGCTACTATGTCCGTGTTTTGTTTCATCGACACCTCTCTCTCAAACCATATGGACATTGTCGGGACCCCGATCCTAAGTCATATGAATCCAGACTATAACATATCACATCACTTTGTGGTCTCATGCACGGTAAGCTCCACGGCTGTAGGCTTACCTTAGCCGGGACTGTTTGCGTCTTTTGGCTCACGTATGTGAATATGTCGTTGGCAATCAAACGACGGAGAACCCGGGCTGACATGGCTAGTCATAGAACCCAAGTGGCACGTCAATACGGAAACAGGCACACGTAACCCAGCAATGCAGGTGTCGGCCTCAAGCGTGTGTAGACAAGTCATAGCAAGCTACAAGGACTCCATTACACCGTGAGACATAAATGCCATCACTACACGTAGACGAGTTGTAGCAGGCTACAGGGACTCCATTACACTGCGATACATTTCCCCGAAGGGATAGACACAACAGCAAAGAAGGATATATACCAGTCAATCAATGTGTCTGGAGCACTAGCAAGCTACCATGGCTCGGTGGAAGCACAAAGAGGCAGTTTCCCGTAAAATATACTACTAAAGGCACAAGACTAGGTGTCAGATCCCATACATACCGTTTCACGTCACACGTACGCATGACATGCCCGATATGCATAGATACAACTATGGCATCACAACATAACCATGGAACAACACAACTTTTATTTAAGAGGCTCAGACGAGCCTTGGATAATATGTTCTTATAGGTAAGGGTCACATGACCCAACACTCAAGTCATTCAAACAAGTTCGTACAAACCAAGCAGAAGCATACGCTGTCTGAGTACAGACAGATGAAAGGGTAAAAAGGCACATGGCCTGACTATCTACCGTCCGCCGCAGGGCATAGGTCGTAGCTAGGACACCAGCTATTTGGCATCGCCGACATCTAGAAAGAACCCACCTGATGGGTCCTGGGTCTCATCTGCAACATTTATTAGGCAAACGTGAGTACAAACGTACTCAGCAAGTCTTTAAAACAGACCTAGTCTATTCATACTCATGTATCAACAAGGGGAGTGGTGGATTTCATGCAACAATGCCAGCTTTTACTCATGGCTAACTTACACTACACAATTTTAACTCTTTGTTTAAATTTTAGATATTGCACACGAGTCTACTAACTCCATGACAATACACCACCATGGATTCACTTCCCTCTCTTGGGAGAGTGCCATCCACGGTACTCACACTTGTCTTGATATTTTTATGAGTATCCATTTGATTATCTATGAATAGCATAAGTTTTCCAAGTAGTCCATATCTGAGGACGCGGCTATTCAAATAGTTTCATACCCTGCAGGGGTGTACTACTTCACACACGCTCTCGCCACTTATCGTCGTGTGCTCTTTAAACCATGCACCTCGGCAACCTTCAAGCAGAAGCCCAGCGAGGGAGTCGGCCACGACCGTCAATCACATAAGACCTCTAGTCCAGGCTATCGCCTATTTGAGACTAAACCCGCACGGAAGTCCGGCCGAAGTTTCCGCTACGGCTCCAAACGATGTGCGCAGGGTTCCCAAGCCCACCATTCGGGTGACCCTAGGTACACCATGCCACTGCCTACCATGTCGTAACCCACCTTTATGGTCAGCGCTACGCACAGCCTCCGGCATGCTATAAACACCAGAAACTACTTGCAACTCCTGTACTAAGGACTATGCGACTGACAAGTCGAGCGGGGTCATATTTGAGGGCCCAGCATGTGGTAGTATCTAGTATTGGATAAAAAACACGGAACTCAGTTCCTAAGAACGGTCCCAATGAGACAACCCGCTATGTACTCCTACATAGCCTCTCATCGCTACCTTTACCAAATCGGGTTCATCACAAGCTTATCACATCGGAACAACAATGTTTTACTCCAGTTCATCACCCAGATGAATCAGACCTGACACAACTCTAAGCATAGCAAGCATAGAAGGCAAAGTAAGCTAAGCACATCATGGCACAAGCATCTACCAGGTATGCTAGGTTGCAAGGTTTAGCTATTTACTATGACAATGACAGGTCATGCAAAGGAATGGGTTCATCTACCGTGTATGATAGACATGTGAGCGCTTGTCCTAATGCAATAAACAAGAGCAGGAGCGAGAGAGTGGGATGCTATCAGAATGATCAAGGGGGTTTCTTGCCGTGCTGGGTAGCGGGAAGGTTCTCTCCTTTGTTGGAATACTCGGGGGTATCTTCAAAAGCAGGGCCTACCACAATGTAGATAAATGGCATTTAATACATGCAAGTGCAACAATATGATGCATGATCATGACATGGTAGCATGTATGGATGAGATAATGCAACTAGTGTCCAAGTTAATTTGAAGTGAGTTTGAATATAGGGTCAAAATCGTTCTTCATTTCAAATTCCATATGTTAACCTCTTAATAAATGTCAAGGTTCATCTACATAGGTTTCTCTAACATGCATGATAATAGCACCATTGGATTCATTGGATTTTTCTGATAAATTTTCATATATAAATTATTTTAATCTAATTTACAGATTAATTTATATGAATTTTTAAAGTTTTAAACAATTTCTAGAATTATTTAAAAAACTAGAAAATGAAATATGGCGTCAGCCTGACGTCACTACGACGTCAGCTGGTCGGCTGACCAGGCTAGGTCAAACCTGACCAGTGGGACCCACTAGTCAGTGACCTAGTCACTATGAGGGTTAACAAATTAGCTAATTACTAATTAGATTAGGTTAGGGCCCACTGGTCAGTGGGCCATTAACTTAATTAAGTTAGTTTAACTATTTTTTTAAACTAATTCTAATTAGAAAGGGGCGGGCCCCACTTGCCATTTAACCTGGGGTCCAACCCCATGGTGAGCGCCGGTTGACTCGCCGGCGTTGAGCCGCCGGCGATGTCAGGGATGGCGGAGGGGGCTGGATTCCTCCTTCGGCGACCAAATGGACGGCGGAGGGCACCAAACTACTCTGCTTGCTCGTGCGTCGAGCCCGACACTTCCCAGGGGCTGGGATGGCCGGAATTGGTGTCGGCGAGGAGCACGGCTGTTGCCGGAGCTCCGATGAGCACGGGCTCGTCGAACCAGGGCGCGACACGGCCGAAACTTGGCACCTACAAGCACTACGCAGCCTCACGAGTTCGTTGTTGGTCTCTAATGGACCAACTGGTCACCAGAGCATCACCGGCGATGAGCTCGGGCGGCGGGTCATTTGGGAGCCGGCGCAATCGGGGCCTACAAAGGGGAAAAAGGCTGGGAAGAGAGGGGAAAGAGTTGGAAGCTCACTGCAGGGTCAAAGCCGTCGGAAGCTTGCTCGGGGAGGGCTTAGGGATGACGCTTTGGGGCTCCTGGTGATGCGAGGCTCGGCGAGGAGGGAGAAGGCAATGAGGCAGAGCGATTGGAGGGCTCAGAAGCGAGGTGGAGCGGCTAGAACTACGGCGGCGAGCTAACGGCACCGTAGGGCATGGCGGAGTAGAGGAGGAAGAGAGCAGAGGGGGCGAATGTGAGGGGAAGAGAGGGATGGGGATGCAACGTCGTCCTCATCCTCTCTCCAGCGCGGCAGGGGGGACACATGCACGTAGAGAGGTGCGTGGCAGCTCCGGCATGCGCGCGCAGCGAGCACACGTGTAGCGACCCGACTCAAAACAAGTCAAGCCTCTGTGTGTTCTGTGCCATCCCTGGATCAGTATGCTAGCACACACAGTACATCAATGTATATATCAAAGTGCAATCACATGTAATTAACGTAAAACTGATATATACCTTAAAAATCTCAGTGGAAACAGTCAACGAGAGTGGAGTCCCAATAACACCAATGGCAGGTTGAGTGTAGACCGTAACCCTGAACCGTACTCTTACCCGTCATAGAGCTTATCTGCAACACAAGACGTTGTAGATGTGTAGGTCAGCATTTTGAATATCCCGGCAAGTCACAAAAGAGGGGGTGTAAAGTAATCATCTATTCTACATGCATATATGGCAAGTGGGGTAGTAGGTTTTGCATAAAGCCAAAATTTTCCTACAACAAGAGAGGGCAAAAGCATAATTACTACAAATGTTGGTTGATTAATGAGATGGTTCCACCAACCAATTCTCATACCCAAGTTGACATTAATACCTGCATCAATATAATTAATTGTGTTGAGAGTTCCAGATAGTTTTAGTTCCTTTGGCTCAAGTTGTCCATGATCGTGGGCACGGCTAATCGATTAAGTTTTAGTACTCTGCAGAGTTTTGCACACATCCCCCACAAGATTTGATCGCCTCCGTTGGATTTTCTCGCACTCCATGGTGTTTGAGAAACGGATGACCAAAACATGGTCTTCTAAAGGGTTTCCCTGAGACTCCGTCGGTGCCCATCCACCACGATATCCAACCAAGCCAGAGCCCATAATGGCTTGTGGCTGTGTAGGTAAGCCTTGGGTCTTGAAGCATCCATCCATCTCTTTGTGCCTAGGTGGACCTTTCCGCATGAATATTGGCACTTCCCCAACAACACCTAGGCTAACCACTGGTTTCTCCAGGGCGCCGTTCAACCATCATCCACCCAGAGGTAAGTTGAAAAACTTGGGGTCTTGAAGTCTTGATCATAATGCAGGTCTTGAACATTATTAACTGACAACTCTCATGAATCACACAACCAACCCCGTCTACTAATAGCATAGCAAAATTAAATCAACGTTTCCCGGGGCCAATGTGTCAAAGGGTTGAGGGGTACCTACCACATGATACTACAACAAGTAACCAAGTTTCCAATTTACCTACTTTGCATGCAATTGGGGAGATGGAAGAACTAATGCAATAAAACATAGGTATACATGGTCAAAGCGACTTGCCTGTACTGTTGCTGAAGAAATAATATCTCTCTCATAGATAACTGATAGACTATTCGTCACTCTCCGATGAAAATCTATACAATCAAACATTGCATTCTTATAAGCAATCATACTAGCAGTTAATACTAATCAATCAAAAAGGCAACACAAAACCAAAAGCAACATGGTGGTGATGAAGGAAATACTTAAGACAAAACACAAATGACAAAACTACATCAACACAACTAATGTGGTGATGAAGGAAATACTTAAGACAAAAGTTAAAATCAACAAAACTTCATCAACACCACCAAAGTTTGTCTTCCCTACAAGTACATCCTATTTTCAAAAGTAAAAACTCAAAACAAAGTAAAGTATAATCAAAAGTAGTTTAGTAAATATTTTACTTAGCAAAAAAAAGAATTACTTTTGAAGAACAACTAGGTACTAAGAAAACAATACTCTGGCAACTTAAGTTTTTAACTACTTGAACATATCATCAAGAAAAACACTAAGTTAGTAAAAAAACAAATTTTAAAGCAAATAATTAACAGAAAGTATTTTCTCATAAGTCTTCATTTTGCAAAGAGAACTAATTGAAAAGCTTTTATAAAGATTCTTCTTTTGATAAGGTCATCCTTAGCTTAAACCACAAACAATCTCAACTATAATACAAATTGTTTTTGGTCAAAACTTAGATGAACAGAAAATCAAACTTATAAAACAATTTGTGGAACTATTCTCAAATAGAAGATCAACATAGCAATGAAAATCCAATTGCAAGTTATAGTTGAACTAGAATTGATTTTCACGCAACCAACTAATAAAATATTATTTGTTCTGAAGGGCTACTATTATCTGACAAAAAACTTCATAAAAGTCTATCACTAATATAAAAGAAAATAATTTAAAATAATTTAAAACAAAAGGGAATATAAATAGACCTAATAGAACTAAACAGAATCTGTTTTGCTTGAAAAGACTACTATAAAATATTTCTATAACTTTCCAAATTCTACATACTGATAACTAAGGTCACTAGTGACAAGTAGCAAAAAGAATCAACTCAAGATATTCAAAAAATAAGATTTGAATAAAATCTGTTTGAAATCAATTTTAAAATATTCAAATTTGGTCAAACTTGATATCTACAGAAACTAGAACAAATTTGTGAACTAATGCAAAAGGAATCAAATTAAAACACTTAAAAACATAAAATATATAACAAAAATAAAAAGAGAACCTATTCTGTTTTCTAAACCAAACAGAAAAAAAGAAAAAAACGTAGCTAACGTACAGGGGCTACGTGGCAGTTTGTGGTTGGCCGAGGCCGTGTGCATGCGGAGTTTTGCGAGCGGTTGACCGAAGCCTAGCGCGTACCGGTTTGGGATTTAAATCATTCTAATCTAGATCGTTGGCTTTAGATTCGACGGCTACAGAGGGGGCGTGGGGCTTACAGAGGAGGGAGGTCGGAGCTCCGGCGATGTCGACGGTGGCCGGAGGTCGGAGATGCTCGGAGATGGCGCTCCTGTGGTAGGGGACGACGTCCAAGTGGTCCAATCGATGGCGACGGACCTCCAGCGTCCGTTGGTTGTGACGGCGAGGCGAGGGAGCGTCGGGGCGAGCGCCAGGAGCTTGGGATGTTCCGGCTGGGGTTAGAACTCCGGCGAGGTGTGGTGGGTGGCGTTGTGGCGAGGAAAAGAGGGGGTTTCGGGGTGGACGAAGATCGTAGAGGACCGGGTCTTATATAGGCCAGGTGCGGGGGTCGGGAGAGGGATGGAGGAGCGAGATCCGGGGCGATGAACTCGCCGGTGATGTCAGGGCGCGATGGAGGGGACGACCGCGAGGACGGCTCGGTCGGTCGGTGGGGCCGGGGCGTCAGAGGGAGAGGGAGAGAGCGCGGTCAGCGGTGACCGTTGCGGAGAGATTTCGGGGAGGAATCAGGGGCAGGTGGCCCGGCTCGTTTGATACACGCGTTTAACTATTTCCTTTATTAATGTACAAGGCATTAAAAACAACATTAACACATCCAAAGTCAGTCCAACAAATAAAGTTGTATATACCAAAATGATCAGGGAAATAAATTCCATTTAATGAACATTTTTCCACGGCCAAAATAGATAATTTCAAAAAAATTATTTTGAGAAAATGCCTAAATGGCTTTATTTATTTTTGCAAATATTTTTCAAATAACCCCTTGGGTTTTATGGTTAAAAAGCTTCACAAAAATACCCCTGGTTTGGAGTGTCATATTACTCCTCTCAAAAACTTGTCAAGGGGTTTGAATGCTTACAAATTTCAAATAGGAAAGTGAGCTCCATATCAAAAAAAATTCAAATAGTTTTTCAAAATTCATTTTTCAAATCCTTTTTATAATGAAGAAAGTCATGTCATTTTCTCTCACTGATTTTAATGTAGGAATTTCAATTCAAACACAAAGGGGAAAGTCATTTTATTCCCTCTCATTCAAAAGTTTTCAAAAGTTTCAAATTTTCACTCAATTTCAATCACTCAAGCAAACAAACAATCATTCTAGTATTTATTATAACATTCCAAAATTTGGGATGTTACAAACCTACCACACTTAAAATGAATCTCGTCCTCGAGATTCGAAGAGGCTAGAAAGAAAAGGTTACGGTTTGGGGTCTTCTAGCAAATCCATTGTCCTGGAAGGTGTGGGGTCTACCACACTTAAAATGAGAGTTACTGGTCCCTCAAAATCATGGCAGTCCTCTGGGTGCATCTGTCTGTTCACATACTTTACGATAGCTCCTTCAGTGGTGCTCGTCCGTCTTAAATCAAAATCTCGTGTTCTCATAACGAGAATGTATTTCCTCCGATATTGGGTCTTCTTAACTGATAAGTCTCGCATTCATTCTAACTTATCGAAGATCTCGTGGTGGTCTATCATTTGTGGTTATCCTGCAATGAAATGGGTCTTGGCTTCATTCCTCACCGTAAATTTCCTATGTGTGGCGGCAACTGCCATGTACAAGGGGTTTACATCATACCATTCTAAGGCTTAAACAAAAGCTTCAAAGAACGTCGTCTCTTTACTATGGGTAAGTCACTCAGATTTACGAATCCGAAAAGCAAGAGAATGATAAGAGTAAGTCGTCATGGTGGCCAAGCCATGTCGCACTGAAATCATTACCTTGTATAAGGTTTAGCGAATCTCGTATTCTAACACTTGGGCTTCCTCACAAGCATTGCAGAAATTTCTCTTGTCAACGAACCAAGTTCGGATAAATCCATAGATTCTGCAAGCTAAGCAAAAAACATCTATCGTTTCTTCACAACTCTCAGGTTTTCGTATACTCCTAAAAAAACGTTTACTGATCTGTCATAGCTTCTTCCAAGTTTCTTCCTTCACCAAGGTGGGGCTTGATCCTTATCAATCCTGGGGTCAGTGACTTGTGGGTGCACTTGAATAATTGAATAGTCTTGATCTCACTCTTGGTTTTACTATCGTTTCCTATTCCAACATTACCTTCAGTTCACTTCACCATACCCTAGAGGTAACAATTCACAGACTTATTATTGTCTAGATTCCACGCTATGGAATTCATTTTCCTTTCCATTGGTCTGTTTAACCTTGGGAATGGTTTCATCACAATCATTCCTTTTCTCAATATTCCAACTTCAAAATCACTTTGTCACAAAGGTTATCATCCAGATAGTTTGAGGTGGTTCCACATTCTCTTCACCTGTATTCAATTATCCAAACTCCTTAATATGAATGGAATTTTCTTCATTTCTTTTGTCCCTGTGATTGCTACCACACTTAAAATGAAATGCACGCATGCTTGCATAGACCATATTTTCTCATATCCTTGACAATTGGTCAGAGATCTTTATTCTTAGAGTGGCAACTCATATAATTCAACACAGGAGAATCATAACACCACAAATTCCATTGATCTCATGAATTTATTACAAACTCTGAGACTTCCATTGCATAACTTCAAAATGATAAGAGTGCTACCTATTACATTTATTACTTCCAAAATTCAAAACTCAAACTACTCATGTTTAGCCTTCTTCTTCGGGCAGGTATAGGAGCAATGTCCTGTCTTCTTGCACCAGAAACACATGATCTGACTCGGATCCTTCTTTGCAGAAATTGAGTTGTTCTGAGAACGTCTTCGGTTTCTCTTCTTGGGCTCCTTTGTTCTGATCAAACTTTCAATTTCCTGTGGATCAAACTCCACTTATTCTGTCGGGAAGTTTCCCAGATACTCTTTTCTTTCCTTCGTACAATCCTGTGAGAAATATCCTTCTTCTCCACATGAATAGCAGGCATTGGAGTAAAATCTGGTTAGGCCTTCTCCATTAGGGTCTTCAACATCTTCCTTCATCACAAGTTCTCCTAAATTTTCTCTGAAGGCTTCCTTCATGGCTTCCTTCTGCTGCTTGATGACTTCTTGTACCTTGGGTTACATTTGGCATTGAGCCGTGTAATGCGTAGTTCCTTCGCACAAGAAACATGTCACCTGCCCAGTTGGGCATTCCTCAGCTCGGTGATTTTCTTCACAATGAGGGCATCCTTCCTTGTGTTCTTCCTGGGTGTGTCCTATCTCTCGACATATCCTGCATGCACAAATCTTCTTCACATCTCTGCCACAGGGCTTCTGGGTGTTGGTAACAACATGAGATCCTTGCAGAGTTATCTTGAATTCTTCCCACGTGTTTGATGCTTGCCTATCATGGATATCTTCATGCATCTTCCACCAATTTGCAGCACCTACTGCAAAGTACTCAAAAGCATATTGGACCATCTCTTTTCTTGCAACATGGTTACTCCTTAGATGATCCTCCATGTTATGAATCCATTCCTCTGTCTCTAACAGAGTCATCGATCCAGAATACACGAGTCCAGCTTCACTCATCATCTATTGGGTTCAAGGTTTTTGGGATGAGATGGGTAAGAGAGAGAAAGGAGGGGATACACACAATACAAACAATGGTTTTGAAAATAGATTTTAGTTGTGGTTGTCGACAATTTACACACAAATGACAACTCACAAATCATCGTATCTAACGTAAGTATACAACCGGGGTTTGGTCTTCTAGGGCATAATATCTTGGAAATTCTTCATGGTCTTCAATTTCTTCGGGTCTTCACAGTCTTCAACTCGTGTAGCTTCAACTCTTCTTATGCATGGTCAAATCTTCTTTACTTTGAAGTGACCATCAGTTGTTTCGACATCTTGTCCTTCTCGAAGTGGTCTCAGTTGATCCTTAGTGTGGTCAAGGGGAAAAAGGTATTTTCTAACTTTTTGAGGTAAGAGAGATCATTTGATAAGGCTCAAATAAGATGAGAAGTAAAAGGTCTTTTGAAAACAAAGTTTTTCGAGAAATCATTTCCTAAGCGCTTTCCAGTTTCTAGGGTCACGTCCTACAGTCAACATGTGCTCTGATACCATTTCTGTACCGACCCGACTCAAAATGAGTCAAGCCTCTGTGTGTTCTGTGCCATCCCTGGATCAGTATGCTAGCACACACAGTACATCAATGTATATATCAAAGTGCAATCACATGTAATTAACGTAAAACTGATATATACCTTAAAAATCTCAGCGGAAACAATCAACGGGAGTGGAGTCCCAATAACACCAATGGCAGGTTGAGTGTAGACCGTAACCCTGAATCGTACTCTTACCCGTCGTAGAGCTTATCTGCAACATAAGACGTTGCAGCCGTGTAGGTCAGCATTTTGAATATGCCGGCAAGTCACAAAAGAGGGGGTGTAAAGTAATCATCTATTCTACATGCATATATGGCAAGTGGGGTAGTAGGTTTTGCATAAAGCCAAATTTTTCCTACAACAAGAGAGGGAAAAAGAATAATTACTACAAATGTTGGTTGATTAATGAGATGGTTCCACCAACCAATTCTCATACCCAAGCTCACATTAATACCCACATCAATGTAATTAATTGCGTTGAGAGTTCCAGATAGTTTCAGTTTCTTTGGCTCAAGTTGTCCATGACCGTGGACACGGCTAATCGATTAGGTTTTAGTACTCTGCAGAGTTTTGCACACGTTCCCCACAAGATTTGATCGCCTTTGTTGGATTTTCTCGCACTTCATGGTGTTTGAGAAACGGATGACCAAAACATGGTCTTCTAAAGGGTTTCCCTGAGACTTCGTCGGTGCCCATCCTTTCCTACCGTTCTTCTACATCTTGTAGCACCGCCTATCTAGGGTCACCACGATATCCAACCAAGCCATAGCCCATAATGGCTTGTGGCTGTGCAGGTATGCCTTGGGTCTTGAAGCATCCATCCATCTCTTTGTGCTTGGGTGGACCTTTCCGCATGAATACTGGCACTTCCCCAGCAACACCTAGGCTAACCACTAGTTTCTCCAGGGCACCGTTCAACCATCATCCACCCGGAGGTAAGTTGAAAAACTCGGAGTCTTGAAGGCTTGATCATAATGCAGGTCTTGAAAATTATTAACTCACAACTCTCATGAATCACAGAACCAACCCCATCTACTAATAGCATAGCAAAATTAAATCAACGTTTCCTGGGGTCAATGTGTCAAAGGTTTGAGGGGTACCTACCACATGATACTACAACAAGAAACCAAGTTTCCAATTTACCTACTTTGCATGCAATTGGGGAGATGGAAGAACTAATGCAATAAAACATAGGTATACATGGTCAAAGTGACTGGCCTGTACTGTTGATGAAGAAATAATATCGCTCTCAGAGATAACTGATAGACTATTCGTCACTCTCCGATGAAAATCTATACAATCAAACATTGCATTCTTATAAGCAATCATACTTGCAGTCAATACTAATCAATCAAAAAGGCAACACAAAGCCAAAAGCAACATGGTGGTGATGAAGGAAATACTTAAGACAAAACTCAAATGACAAAACTACATCAACACAACTAATGTGGTGATGAAGGAAATACTTAAGACAAAAGTTAAAATCAACAAAACTTCATCAACACCACCAAAGTAGGTCTTCTCTACAAGTACATCCTATTTTCAAAAGTAAATACTCAAAACAAAGTAAAGTATAATCAAAAGTTGTTTAGTAAATATTTTACTTAGCAAAAAAAGAATTACTTTTGAAGAACAACTAGGGACTAAGAAAACAATACTCTAGCAACTTAAGTTTTAACTACTTGAACATATTATCAAGAAAACACTAAGTTAATAAAAAAACAAATTTTAAAGCAAATAATTAACATAAAGTATTTTGTCATAAGTCTTCATTTTGCAAAGAGAACTAATTGAAAATCTTTTATAAAGATCCTTCTTTTGAGAAGGTCATCCTTGGCTTAAACCACAAACAATCTCAACTATAATACAAATTGTTTCTGGTCTAAACTTAGATTAACAGAAAATCAAACTTATAAAACAATTTGTGGAACTATTTTCAAATAGAAGATCAACATAGCAATGAAAATCCAATTGCAAGTTATAGTTGAACTAGAATTAATTTTCATGCAACCAACTAATAAAATATTATTTGTTTTGAAGGGCTACTATTATCTGACAGAAAACTTTATAAAAGTCTATCACTAATATAAAACAAAAATAATTTAAAATAATTTAAAACAAAAGGGAATATAAATAAACCTAATAGAACTAAACAGAATCTATTTTGCTTGAAAAGACTACTATAAAATACTTCTAGAAATTTCCAAACTCTACCTACTGATAACTATGTTCACTAGTGACAAGTAGCAAAAAGAATCAACTCAAACTATATTTTTAAACTCAAGATATTCAGAAAATAAAATTTGAATCAAGTATGTTTGAAATCAATTTTAAAATATTCGAATTTGGTCAAACTTGATATCTACAAAAACTAGAATAAATTTGTGAAGTAATGCAAAAGGAATCAAATTAAAACACTTAAAACATAAAATATATAACAAAAATAAAAACAGAACCGATTTTGTTTTCTAAAACAAACGGAAAAAAAGAAAAAAACTTAGCTAACGGACAGAGGCTATGTGGCAGTTTCTGGTTGGCCGAGGCCGTGTGCGTGCGGGGTTTTGCGAGCGGTTGACCGAAGCCTAGCATGTACCGGTTCGGGATTTAAATCGTTCTAATCTAGATCGTTGGCTTTAGATCCGATGGCTACAGAGGGGGCGTGGGGCTTACAAAGGAGGGACGTCGGAGCTCCGGCGATGTCGACGGTGGCCGGAGGTCGGAGATGCTCGGAGACAGTGCTCCGGTGGTAGGGGACGGTGTCCAAGTGGTCCAATTGATGGCAACGGATCTCCGGCGTCCGTTGGTGGTGACGGCGAGGCGAGGTAGCGTCGGGGCAAGCGCCAGGAGCTCGGGAAGGTCCGGGTGGGGTTAGAACTCCGGCGAGGTGTGGGGGTGGCATTCTGGCGAGGAAAAGAGGGGGTTTTGGGGTGGACGAAGAGCGGAGAGGACCGGGTCTTATATAGGCTAGGTGCGGGGGTCGAGAGAGGGAAGGAGGAGCGAGATCCGGGGCGATGAACTCGCCGGCGATGTCAGGGGCGCGATGGAGGGGACGACCGTGAGGACGGCTCGGTCGGTCGGTGGGGCCGGCGCGTCATAGAGAGAGAGGGAGAGAGCACGGTCCGCGGTGACCGTTGTGGAGAAGTTTCGGGGAGGAATCAGGGGCAGGTGGGCCGGCTCGTTTAATACACGCGTTTAACTATTTCCTTTATTAATATACAGGGCATTAAAAACAACATTAAGACAGTCAAAATCTGTCCAACAAATAAAGTTTTATATACGAAAGTGATCAGGGAAATAAATACCATTTAATGAACATTTTTTCACGGCCAAAATAAATACTTTTAGAAATTTATTTTCAGAAAATACCTAAATGGCTTTATTTATTTTTGCAAATATTTTTCAAATAACCCCTTGGGTTTTATGGTTCAAAAGCTTCACAAAAATACCCCTGGTTTGGAGTGTCATATTACTCCTCTCAAAAACTTGTCAAGGGGTTTGAATGCTTACAAATTTCAAATAGGAAAAATCAAATATGAAAGTGATCTCCATATCAGAAAATTTTCAAATAGTTTTTCAAAATTCATTTTTCAAATCCTTTTTATAATGAAGAAGTCCTGTCATCTTCTCTCACTGATTTTAATGTAGGAATTTGAATTCAAACACAAAGGGGAAAGTCATTTTATTCCCTCTCATTCAAAAGTTTTCAAAAGTTTCAAATTTTCACTCAAGCAATACAACAATAATTCTTGTATTTATTATAACATTCCAATATTTTGGATGTTACAACACGCGCGTCCTCCTGGCCGCCAGGAAGACGACGATGGAGTTGGGCCAGCTGGGCCGGCCCAGGTTCATCCTCCCTTTGCTTTCTATTTTATTTTCTTCTTTATATTAATTTATGATATTTGTTTAATTTATGTTTGGGCCAAATGCTATCATACAATATCCCCAAATATTTTATAGGATTAAGTTTGAATATTTCAAACTCCTACAAAAAGTTTCAGGATATATTGAAACATAAGATAATTATAATGCTTTATTTGGCATTTTTAGAGGCTTTGTTATTTATTTCTAAATTGCTATAATTGTTCAAATATTAAAAATGGCCCCTGTTATAATCATGTCCATATTTATCAGACATAGGGAACATTTTGTAAGGGCATTTTGAATTTGTTGAGTTTTCACAACTTTGAATTAATTTGATTCAAATATGAGCTTGGGGTTTCTTTTAGTCCCCATTTCACGTTGATGCAAAATATTAACAGGATGTACACACATGCTATCCTATGACATCTAGCTAGGGATGTGAAAACTCACCCCCACTCAAAAGAATCTCGTCCCGAGAATTTGAGGACATCGGGAAGAGCACGGGGTACTCTAGCCGAAGACGATCTTCTCTTTCCATTGTGGCCTCCTTTTCAGAATGGTGTGACCACTCAACCTTAAGAAACTTGATGTTCCGACGCTGAGTGGTACGCTCAGCTTGATCAACAATACGAACAGAGTATTCTCGATATGTAAGGTTATCTTGGAGATCAAGCGCTTCGTGGTCTACATCACGGACAGGGTCCGAAAAGCAACGCCTGAGTTGCAAGACGTGGAAGACGTCATGAACCTTGGAAAGATGCGGCCGGAGTTCCAATTGGTACGCAGCCTCCCCTCGTTTAGCAAGAATGCGAAAAACTCCAATGTAACGAGGAGCCAACTTGCCCTTGATACTGAATCGATGGGTACCCTTTAGAGGCGTAAGCCAAAGGTAATCCTTCTCGTCAACTTCATAGGTCACAACCTTATGATGGCGATCATATTGGCTCTTTTGACGAGATTGGGCTGTTTTCAACTTTTCACGAATAATGTGAACTTGCTCCTCTGCATCCTGGATCATATCCGGGCCAAAGAGTTGCCTCTCTCCGGTTTCTGACCAGTTAAGAGGTGTTTGACACCTTCGACCATAGAGAACTTCAAATGGGGCTTTGCCCAAGCTTGATTGATAACTATTGTTATATGCAAATTCGGCAAATGGAAGACATTTCTCCCAATTCATACCGAAGGATATAACACAAGCTCGGAGCATGTCTTCAAGAATTTGATTGACTCGCTCAACATGACCACTTGATTGCGGGTGGAAAGCAGTGCTAAAGGATAGATGAGTCCCCATAGCGGTTTGAAAACTTTCCCAGAATCGGGAAGTAAAGATACTTCCATGGTCTGAGTTAATCTCCTATGGAACACCATGAAGAAAACTATTCGAGAAACATATAACTCTGCTAGCTGGCTAGCGGTTATACTCTCCCGAACAGGAAGAAAATGAGCCACTTTGGAAAGGCGGTCAATGACCACAAAGATAGCATTATTCCCTCTCTTGGTCCTGGGAAATCCGCTAATAAAATCCATACCGACCT
Source organism: Hordeum marinum (assembly GCA_022496015.1). Taxonomy (NCBI): domain Eukaryota; kingdom Viridiplantae; phylum Streptophyta; class Magnoliopsida; order Poales; family Poaceae; genus Hordeum; species Hordeum marinum. The sequence continues at coordinate 122,660,369 of CM039672.1, forward strand.
TATCCCATTTCCATTCGGGGATAGCTAAAGGTTGATGGGTGCCAGCAAGCCTTTGATGTTCTGCTTTCACGCGATGACTAACGTCGCAATTAGCAACGAACTGGGCAATTTCTCTCTTCATCCTAGTCCACCAGAACCTCTGGTGTAGGTCCTCATACATCTTGGTACTACCCGGATGAATTGTGAGAGGAGAATCATGAGCCTCCTTAAGAATCAGCTGCGGAAGATGTTGGTTCTTGGGAACCACTAAACGGTTCTAAAAGAACACCACACCTTGATCATCAATAGAGAAATCCTTAGCGATACCGCTAACGAGGTTCTCTTTGATCCGGGAAATACCCTAATCACGCTTCTGGCCAGCTATAATTTGATCCTTAAGAGTAGGTTTCGCCACCAAGTTGGATAGGAATCCTTGAGGAACAATGTGAAGGTTTAACTTCCGAAATTCCTCATAGAGAAGTGGTTGATCTTGTTTTAACATCAGGTTGTTACAATAAGACTTACGACTTAGTGCATCAGCCATGACATTGGCTTTCCCCGGGGTGTAAGTTATCCCTAAGTCATAGTCTGTAATCAACTCAACCCACCCTCTTTTCCTGAGATTCAAATCCGGCTGGGTGAAAATATATTTCAGGCTTTGGTGATTAGTGTAAATTTCGCAACGATTACCCAGAAGGTAATGCGCCAGGTTTTCAGTGCATGGACTACAACTGCAAGCTCAAGATCATGTGTTGGATAATTATCCTCATGTGGACGCAACTGTCGAGATGCGTATGCAATCACATGACGATCTTGCATGAGAATGCAACCTAATCCTTGTCGCGAGGCATCGCAATAGATAACAAAGTCCTTAGAGAAGTCTGGTGGCACCAGAACGGGAGCAGAGGTCAGTCGTCTTTTCAACTCCTAAAAACTATGCTCTCATTGTGGAGTCCACTCGAACCTTTTATCTTTCTTGAGGAGTTCAGTCAGAGGTTTTGCAACCTTGGAGAAATTCTCAACAAAGCGGCAACAATAGCTCGCTAAGCCAAGGAAACTCCGAACTTGCTTAACCGATTCAGGTTGAGTCCAATCAAGGATGGCCTGAACTCTCTCGGGATTGACAGCAATACCTTTACTAGAGATCACATGGCCCAGATAGGTCACTTCTGGCAACCAAAATTCACACTTGGAGAATTTGGCATACAGCCGGTGCTCTCTAAGTTTCATCAATACCAGATGCTCGGCATGTTCCTGTTTGTTCTTCGAGTAGATGAGTATGTCGTCGAGGTAAACCACGACAAATTTATCCAAATACTCCATGAAGATCGAATTCATCAAGCGAGAGAAGGTGGCTGGAGCATTGGTTAAACCGAAGGACATAACAGTGTACTTGTATTGGCCATAACGAGTAACAAAAGCTGTTTTTAGAATGTCCCATTCCTTATTCTGATTTGATGCTATCTCAACCTCAAATCCATTTTGGAAAAGACAGAGGATCCAGTGAGTTGATCATACAAATCGTTGATCCTGGGGAGCGGATACTTGTTCTTTATGGTGACCAGATTCGCTGGCCGATAATCCACAACCATCCGATCCGATCCATCCTTCTTCTTGACGAAGAGAACGGGGCAAGACCAAGGAGAAGAACTAGGACGGATGAAACCTTTCTTCAAAGCCTCATCGAGTTGAATTTTAAGTTCGGCTAGTTCTAAGGGTGCCGTCTTATAGGGTCTTCTGGCTATTGGGATAGTCCCTGGAATGAGCTCTATCACAAACTCAACATCTCTGACAGGAGGAATTCCTGTTAGTTCTTTTGGAAAGACATCCAGAAAGTCACGGACTACCAGAATATCTTCTAACTCTAGAAGAATGCTAGCAATGAGGGAATAGAGTTGGCGCTTGGCTGTTCGAGTAGAGACATTAACTGTCTCACCCGATGGATGTGTATGTTGGACATTCCGAGTATGAGTATCAATCTTAGCATAGTGGGCTTTCATCCAGTCCATGCCTAAGATAATATTGATGTCCGAAGACTTGAGAGCTATCAAGTAGTCTGAACTACTAAAGGAGTAGGCATATCACAAAAAGACATGTTATGCAACTGTGCATAACTTTCTAAGATGAAAGAATGAGATGCCCCTGTATCAAATAGAACAGATGTTGGATGACTATTGACAAGGAGCGTACCTACGATAACATCAGGATCCTCAAAGGCTTCCTCAGCAGAGACATAATTCACTCGTCCACGAGCAGGAGCTGGCTTCACATAGAAGGCTTTTCCCGGCTTCCCACGTCCAGCTAGCGGGCTTAGCATTGCTCTGAGGACAATCACGAGAGTAGTGTACTGGTTCCCCACATTCGTAAGAAACCACGGTGGCACGGGGAGCAACATTGACAGGAGGACCTCCAAATGGCCTGGCTGGAGGGTTGGGCTGAGCTGGGCGAGGCGCCTGGAAGGATGGCCTCGTAGTGTATCTTGGCGGCAGAGCTGCATTGGGCACCCACACCCGGCGTTTGTTGGAGCCTGAGCCAGATGCGAGGCTGAAGTCACGGTTGTGCTTTCTCGTGGCCTCATAGTCAGTCTGTCCAGACTCAGTATTGATAGCCTTGTTGACGAGAGCCTGGAAGGTTGTGCACTCATGCAGGCGTAGATCTTGACGGTGCTTAGGATTAAGTCCCTTGCGGAACCTAGCCTATTTCTTGGCATCAGTTGAAACTTCCTCCGGAGCACAATGAGCAAGATTGCCGAACTAACAGCTATAGGCATCCACTGAGAGTCTGCCTTGGGTGAAAGCACAAAATTCCTCTCTCTTGCGATCCATCAGCCCTTCCGGGATGTGATGGGTACGGAATGTCGCGCTGAATTCTGCCCAAGTTGGTGCGGGGCCTACGGGACGCATGGCTTCATAATTTTCCCACCACAGATTGACGGGCCCTTCCAGAAAGTAGGTAGCAAAGGTCACCTTGTTGGCCTCGGATACATTGGCAGCCAGGGTCTTGCGGAACATGCTGGTCAGCCAGTCATCCGCGTCGAGTGGGTCGACCGAATGATGATACTTAGGTCGGCACAGCTTGACGAAATCACCGAGTGACACCCCATCATTGTGACCATTGCAGGGAGCACGTGATGTGTTCTACTCAATTCATTCCAGCAACCTGTTGGTCTCTCTCTTGTACCTTTCAGCTTCAAGCATCACTTCTGCCAAAGAAGGCACATGTGGCAGGTCCTCTTGCCTTGGTTGGCTTCCCTCGCCCTGCTCGGGGGCAGGCACGGGGTTATTCCTAGTTTCCACCATCCTGGGAAACAAACCCACAGCTTAGCCATAGAGGACATCAACTCAAAGACATGAGATAAGGTACGTACTGGACAATATGGCATGCAGGGTAAACACCCAAACAACATGGTAATAACAACTGCCATATGAACACCATGATTCATACACACCCTGACAAAGTTCAGTACAAGCCCAAGCTGAAAAAAACTACCGAGAGATGACACAACTCATCGGAGGCATTACAAGCTTCCTATACATTATCTATCTACACCTTCGGAACTCAACTCTCATCCTTGGTCATATCCCACAAGACACGCAGGACTGTGGCGATACGACTACCACCATACTAGTACCAACATCCACGTACTCAAGCATTGCTGTAGAATGCCTCATACAGGTTACGCTCGTGACCCGGGAGCTGAACCTGAGGATCTGGAAACACTCTAGCTTGTGATCCCTGGAAACCATAAGGACGTGAATGTGGCCTTGGTCCCCTTGTTGGCGGCAACAGTGGTCCTCGAAGAGGGGTGATGCCTCCAACATCGGACCAGTCTACATGTGCTGGCAGATGAGTCCGCGATGGGGTCAGCATCACCAAATCTCCGTAGCCTGTCTACACGACAGGTGCCAACTGCGTCAGGGCTGTCCAAAGAAATGCACGGGTGGCATAAAGCTACATGCGAACAGCACGTGCATCACGATTCCTGTTCTCCAACATCTGAGCAGTCACATGCAGCCTGGGATCCTCATGGGAATGATCACAATAGGCTGCGCTAAGATAACCATCATCTCCTCCCATGGAAGGAGGAACATAACAGAACTCTGTGTTCTGAAGCACACCATGGTGAAACCTCATGATAATCAGCATGGTGTAGGCGGCCTCCTGAACTGCCATATCTATGGTGACACCTAATCCGTAGGTCCAGTTAAGCGGCTCTACAGCTCCAGGATATAAAGGATATATCTTAACAGTACACAGATACTGACTCATGATGAAATCTCGATACTGTTCCTCCATTGTGTACTCTGGGTACCAACGGTAACCAGCCTCCATCGTAACTCTAACCAAAATGACCGTGTGACCCGGTACATCGATGCACCTAGTCAGACGGACCACCTGACGAGAAGGACGAGGGGGCATCTGAAACAGAGAATGATACAAAGATATTAGAGATTCTAGCAGAAATTGGACAGCATAACGGCTGTAATTGCTCAAAAAGGATTTTGAGTCAACTGCAAAAGATTGGAAAAGCATAACCACTCAACTTTCTAGACTCAAATGTCTTCTCCATCTGCTTGTCACACCAACAATACTCTAGTACCGACATTCACCTGCAAACAAGCTAGCTAGTGGTTGATGATTAGTAACTCGTCACCCTAATCAATAGATGAGAAGCCTAGTACTTATACCTGTAGAAAAGATGAGAATGACTTAGAATAATATAACTTGGGAAGAGGAGTAAAAAGAGCCTTACGTTCCCTTCCACAATCAATTCCCCTACTTTTCTATAGTGTTTCTAGACTCAACTTCGTCCGGTTTGTCTTGGTAGTCCTACAGTCAGTCAGGCTCTGATACCAACGCTATCGGGACCCCGATCCTAAGTAATATGAATCCAGACTACAACATATCACATCACTTTGCGGTCTCACGCACGGTAAGCTCCACGGCTGCAGCCTTACCTTAGCCGGCATCGTTTGCGTCTTTTGGCTCATGTATGTGATCATGTCGCTGGCAATCACACGACAGAGAACCCGGGCCGACATGACTAGTCATAGTACCCAAGTGGCACATCCGTACGGAAACAGGCATATGTGACCTAACAATGCAGGTGTCGGCCTCAAGCGTGCGTAGACGAGTCATAGCAAGCTACAAGGACTCCATTACGCCGTGAGACATAAATGCCATCACTGCACGTAGACGAGCCGTAGTAGGCTACACGGACTCCATTACACTACAAGACATTTCCCCGAAGGGACAGACACATCAGCTCAATGTGTCTGGAGCACTAGCAAGCTACCATGGCTCGGTGGAAGCACAAAGAGGCAGTTTCCCGTAAAATATACTACTAAAGGCACAAGACTAGGTGTCGGATCCCATACATACCGTTGCACGTCACACGTACACATGACATGCCCGATATGCATAGATACAACTATGGCATCACAACATAACCATGGAACAACACAACTTTTATTTAAGAGGCTCAGACTAGCCTTGGATAATATGTTCTTATAGGTAAGGGTCACATGACCCAACACTCAAGTCATTCAAACAAGTTCATACAAACCAAGCAGAAGCATACGCTGTCTGAGTACAGACAGATGAAAGGGTAAAAAGGCACATGGCCTGACTATCTACCGTCCGCCGCAGGGCATAGGTCGTAGCTGGGACACCAGCTATTCGGCATCGTCGACATCTAGAAAGAACCCACCTGATGGGTCCCGGGTCTCATCTGCAACATTTATTAGGCAAAGGTGAGTACAAACGTACTCAACAAGTCTTTAAAACAGACCTAGTCTATTCATGCTCATGTATCAACAAGGGGAGTGGTGGAGTTCATGCAACAATGCCAGCTTTTACTCATGGCTAACTTGCACTACACAATTTTAACTCTTTGTTTAAATTTTAGATATTGCACACGAGTTCACTAACTCTATAACAATACATCACCATTGATTCACTTCCCTCTCTTGGGAGAGTGCCATTCATGGTACTCACACTTGTCTTGATATTTTTATGAGTATCCATTTGATTATCTATGAATAGCATACGTTATCCAAGTAGTCCATATCTGAGGACGCAGCTATTCGGATAGTTTCATACCCTGCAGGGGTGTACCTCACACACGCTCTCGCCACTTATCGTCGTGTGCTCTTTAAACCATGCACCTCGGCAACCTTCAAGCGGAAGCCCAGCGAGGGAGTCTACCATGACCATCAATCACATAAGACCTATAGTCCAGGCTATGGCCTATTTGAAACTGAACCCGCACGGAAGTCCGGCTGAAGTTTCCGCTACGGCCCCGAACGATGTGTGCAGGGCCCAAGCCCACCATTCGGGTGACCCTTGGTACATCGTGCCACTGCCTACCATGTCATAACCCACCCCTAGGGTCAACTCTACGCATGGCCTCCAGCATGTTATAAACACCAAAAACTAGTTGCAACTCCTAGACTAAGGACTATGCGACTGATAAGTCGAGCGGGGTCATATTTCAGGGCCCAGCATGTGGTAGTATCTATTCTTGGATCACAAACACGGAACTCAGTTCCTAAGAATGGTCCCAATGAGACAACCCGCTATGTACTCATACATAGCCTCTCATCTCTACCTTTACCAAATCGGGTTCATCACAAGCTTATCACATCGGAACAACAATGTTTCACTCTAGTTCATCACCCAGATGAATCAGACCTGACACAACTCTAAGAATAGCAAGCATAGCAGGCAAAGTAACCTAAGCACATCATGGAACAAGCATCTACCAGGTATGCTAGGTTGCAAGGTTTAGCTATTTACTGTGACAATGACAGGTCATGCAAAATAAGAGGTTCAAGTAACATGTATGATAGACATGTGAGCAGTTGTCCTAATGCAATAAGCAAGAGCAGGAGCGAGAGAGTGGGATGTTATCGGAATGATCAAGGGGTTTGCTTGCCTTGTTGGGTAGCGGGAAGGTTCTCTCCTTCGTTGGAATACTTGAGGGTATCCTTAGAAGCAGGGCCTACCGCAATGCAAATAAATAGCATTTAATACACGCAAGTGCAACAATATCATGCATGATCATGACATGGTAGCATGTATGGATGAGCTAATACAACTAGTGTCCAAGTTAATTTGAAGTGAGTTTGAATATAGGTTCAAAATTGTTCTTCATTTCAAATTCCATATGTTAACCTATTAATAAATGTCAAGGTTCGCCTACATAGGTTACTCTAACATGCATGATATAGCACCATTGGATTCATTGGATTTTCCTTATAAATTTTCATATATAAATTAGTTTCATCTGATTTACAGATTAATTTATATGAATTTTTAAAGTTTTAAACAATTTCTGGAATTATTTTAAAAGTGGAAAATGAAATATGACGTCAGCCCGACGTCACTACGATGTCAGTTGGTCGGCTGACCAGGCTAGGTCAAACCTGACCAGTGGGACCCACTGGTTAGTGACCCAATCACTATCAGGGTTAACTAATTAGCTAATTACTAATTAGATTAGGTTAGGGGCCACTAGTTAGTGGGCCATTAACTTAATTAAGTTAGTTTAATTATTATATTTAAACTAATTCTCATTAGAAAGGGGGCAGGCCCCACTTGCTAGTTGACCTGGGGTCAAACCCCGTGGTCAGCGCCGATTGACTCGCTGGCGTTGAGCCGCCGACGACGTCAGGGATGGCAGGGGGGTCGGGATTCCTCCTCCGGCGACCAAACGGACGGCGGAGGGCACCAAACTACTCTGCTTTCTCGCGCGCGTTGAGCCCAACACTTCCCAGGGGCTGGGATGGCTCGAATCGGTGCCGGCGATGACCACGGCAGTTGCCGGAGCTCGGACGAGCACGAGCTCGTCGAACCAGGGCGCGACATGGCCGGAACTTGGCACCTACAAGCACTATGCAGCCTCACGAGTTCGATGGTGGTCTCTAATGGACGAATTGGTCACCGGAGCATCACCGGCGATGAGCTCGTGCGGCGGGTCATTTGGGAGCCGGCGCAATTGGGGCCTACAGAGGGGGAAAATGCCGGGGAAGAGAGGGGAAACAGCCGGAAGCTCACTGCGGGGTCGAAGCCGTCAAAAGCTTGCTCGGGGAGGACTCGGAGACGATGCTTCGTGGCTCCTGGCGATGCGAGGATCGGCGAGAAGGGAGAAGGCGATGAGGCAAAGCGATTGGAGGGCTCAGAAGCGAGGGGGAGCGGCTAGAACCACAGTGGCGAGCTAATGGCACCGTCGGCCATGGCGGAGCATAGGAGGAAGAGAGCACAAGGGGCAAATGCGAGGGGAAGAGAGGGATGGAGACACAACGTCGTCCTCATCCTCTCTCCAGCGCGGCACGGGGGACGTAGGCACAGAGAGAGGTGTGTGGCAGCTCCGGCGTGCGTGCGCAGCGAGCACATGCGCGTCCTCCTTGCCGCCAGGAGGACGACGATGGAGCTAGACCAGCTGGGCCGGCCCAGGTTCATCCTCCCTTTGCTTTCTATTTTATTTTCTTCTTTATATTAATTTCTAATATTTGTTTAATTTCTGTTTGGGCCAAATGCTATCATAAAATATCCCCAAATATTTTATAGGATTAAGTTTGAATATTTCAAACTCCAACAAAAAGTTTTAGGATATATTGAAACATAAAATAATGATAATGCTTTATTTGGCATTTTCAGAGTCTTTGTTATTTATTTCTAAATTGCTATAATTGTTCAAATATTAAAAATGGCCCCTGTTATAATCATGTCCATATTTATCAGACATAGGGAACATTTTGTAAGGGCATTTTGAATTTGTTGAGTTTTCACAACTTTGAATTAATTTGATTCAAATATGAGCTTGGGGTTTCTTTTATTCCCCATTTCAGGTTGATGCAAAATTGTAACATGATGCACACATATGCTATCCTATGACATCTAGCTAGGGATGTGACAGACATGTTCTCCGATATCGGCTTTCGCTTGAGGACAAGCGAGGTCTAAGCTTGGGGAGTTGACACGTCCATTCTGCATCATGTTTTCCTATTGTTATTTATAATGTTTTTATGCGTAATAATGCTTTGAGGAGTAATTCTAATGCCTTTTCTCATTTGTAAGGTTTGCACAAATAGGGAGAATACCAACAGTTGGAATTCATGACCTGAAAAAAGCATGGCAAAGATACCTATTCTGCACACGCCCAATAAATATTAAATTTTACAGGGAATTTTTTTGGAAATAATGAAAAATGTTGGACACGGTGAGGGGGGGGCACTAGGTGAGGAACAACCACGAGGGCACTAGGTGAGGAACAACCACGAGGGCACGCCAGCCCCCCTAGGCGCGTCCTGGTCGGTAGTGCTCACCCTGGCCCACCTTAGGAGCCCATATTCTAGTAAAAATTGGCAAAAGACCTAAAAAATTAAGAGGAGGACTTTCGGGACGAGGTACCGCCATCTCGAGGCGGAACTTGGGCAGTAGCACTTTTACCCTCCGATGGAGCGATTCCGCCGGGGGAACTTCCCTCTCGGAGGGGGAAATTGAAGCCATCGTCATCACCAACAACCCTCTTATCTTGGAGAGGCCATTATTCATCAACATATTCAACAACACCATCTCCTCTCAAACCCTAGTTCATCTCTTGTGTTCAATCTTTGAACCGGAACCACAAATGGGTATGTGTGGGTGACTAGTAGTGTTGATTAGCTTGTGCAGTTGATTGCTATATGGTTTATTTGGTGGAAGATTATATGTTCAGATCCATTATGCTATTCAATACACCTCTTATCCTGAGCATGCACATTATTTGTGAGTAGTTACCTTTGTTCTTGAGGTCACTTGAGAAGTGATCTTGTGAGTAATCATGTGAATTTGATATGTGTTCGATATTTTGATGATATGTATGTTGTGATTCCCTTAGTGGTGTCATGTGAACGTCGACTACATGACACTAAACCATCCTTGGGCCTAAGGGAATGCATTGTGGACTAGTTATTAGATGATGGGTTGCCAGAGTGACGGAAGCTTAACCCCTAGTGTCGGTGTCAAAACCGGCGGATCTCGGGTAGGGGGTCCCGAGCTGTGAGACTAGGATCGATGGTAACAGGGGACGAAGGAGACGACGTTTACCTAGGTTTGGGTCCTCCTATGAAGGAAAAACCCTACGTCCTTCTTGATTATATTGATGATATGTAGGCTACAGAGTTGATCTACCTCGAGATCGAATAGCTAAACCCTAGATGAGTTGCCCTCTGGTCTACAACCTAAAACCGTCCAGCTTATATAGATGCCGAGGGTACCTAGGGTTTACACATGGTCGGTTACACATAGAAGAATAAAAACATGCCTATTCACTATTCCAATAATCGTCCTTCCTAGATACAGGGCCTTTGATCAATCCAATAATCAGTAAACGATCCACATGGTCCGGCCCCTAAGAAACGGGTCGGCCAACCAAGGACCCCTTAAGGCAGGACTCCCTCAGTAGCCCCCGACCTAGCCTCCAGCACCAAGGGTCTTAGCTCCAGCTTCGCTTGAGCAGAGTATTTGGCTTGTGAGGCGAGTTCTTCTCCTCAATCAATGATCGGCCGAGTTTAGTTTGGACTCCAATGACATGTAGTTTTCCAGATCTATGGATCGCCCGAACACCGTGAATAGGTTAGCTACGAAGGCCAAGCGTCAAGGAGCAAACATAGTTCCCTGACAACCTTTTGTACAAAAGGTCACGGGCCACCACGACCGCTGGACCAGTTGCAAAAACTCGATTCGTGGTTCGAGGCCATTTTTTCACCGGCATGATCCATCAATTCATAGATCATGCTCCGTTGCACATGGGATATGATTAATCATGCGCGCATAACAGAATGCACACCTTGGGAAGCGAAGGGATCCACGGCATAGTAAAGGGAGGTTAACCAGCGACTAGCCCCATAAAAGGGAAAATATCCCCAAGGCCCAGCCATGCTTCCCATTCGCATGCTCTGCTTCCCCAATCTCCTAAGCTCCGAGAGCCTAGATCAAATTCTTCCGCAACTCCTTTTCCTAGCTCGGCCATGGCTGGTTCTGGTTCCAACCGAAAGTGGGAGGCTTCCACGGTCACTGACAAGGATATCCGGGACCTGAAACAAGCAGGATACCTCCCTGCCAATGTCTACCACCGCTCCGTCGATCCCAATCAGGTGGTTCCCACCCCCAAGCCCGACGAGAGGGTGGTGTTCGTCCCCCACTTTATCCGGGGACTGAGCTTCCCACTCCACCCCTTTGTCAGGGGCTGATGTTTTTCTATGAGCTCGACTTCCACGACCTCCTGCCGAACTCCTTCATGCACATATCGGCCTTCATCATCGTTTGCGACGCCTTCTTGCGGGTCGAACCACACTTTGGGCTATGGCTCAAGGTATTCAACATCAAGGCAAAGTGTGTCGCGGGCAAGCATGTAGAATGCAGCTGGGCGGTCATGAGCAAGCTCCCCCATGTCAGATGGTCGTCCGGTACTTCCATCGACACCATCAAGACTTGGCAACAAGAGTGGTTTTATATCAGCGAGCCAAGGGAAGAAGGTCAGGCTGCTCCTGCCGAATTCAGATCCCCCCACAAGATTGACCTCATGGCTCCGAAAGGTCCTCGATTGGGGGTCAGATGCGGAGGTCGATAATCTGTAGAGGCGCATCGCCTCAATGATCAAATGTGAGATCGAGCTAGCCAACGTGGTCCAGATCATGCTTCCGCGACTCATCCTCGCCTGCCAGCACCAGGACTCTCCCATGTGGGCTTATCGTATTGAAGATAAGCCTACTATTCGCTAGCTCTACCGTACCACTCGAGAGAAGCTATGGAAGGTGCTGTTCAAACCTCAGGAGAGCTGGCTAGCCAAGGAGGAGGACAGGGGCCTACATGCCTATAACCCTCCTTCCCAGGTATAACATACTTTTAATTGAACGGCCCCATTTTCCAAAAGAAAGAATAAGCACCTTTCTGATCACCTTTGCAGAAGTGGATGAGCAAAGTCACAGGCATCAATTGCTCGGCACCACAGCCCCAAGACCCCAGGTCCAAGCTGTTGTTTGAGATGCTCGTCGTGGCGCATTACAACGCCAAAAAAGAAGGAGAAGAAGAAAAAGAAGAGTTGAGGAGGTCTTCGCATCAAGGACCAGCCGGACGCTGCGTCCGAGGAAACCCATGCTTCTTCTAATAAAGAGGAGGAGCATGATGATGAGGTGGAATGCGATTCCACCTCGCAAGAAGGAGGGCGGCGTCACTGGACCACCATGGAGGACATACCTCCTCCTGCCTCAAAGAAGACGCGTCGGCCGCAGTTGATTCTGCCCGACGATAGTTTGGACTCGGATACAGAGTCTAAAGACTTCGAGAAGGTTCCTCAAAGGAACCTAAGGGTCAAGCCCCCCAGCTCGAAGGTAAGAATCCGAAGACTCCCGAGCTATTTATGACAAGTTTTAGATGTTACTAACATGTGAGTACCTTTTGATCTGCAGCCCACCGCATGTTCTCCCCACCGACCAAGTCTCGAACGGGGAGACCCCACCCGCCGAGCTAGCGGAGAGTGGGACCGCATCGCATCCCACACCTCCGGGTGCCGCGAAGGATGTCGCGGAAGTGTCATCCCACCAAGCTCCTTTGGAGCCGAACACCAGCGGTGGGCACAACGGTGTAATTGCCAAGGTTAATGCCTCGGCCACCAAAGACCAGGAGGAGGAGACCCTCCCGTGCACTGAGGAGACCAGACAAAGGGATGTACAATCCCCTCCAAGGTCATCTGTGGAGCACACCACGCCTCTGGAGCCCCCGTCCAATCCCCGGTTGGAGATCAGTCTAACCGATCACCACTCGCGCCACCGACCAACGGGTGTGCGGTTATGGAGTAGGCTCTATCAAGTGCCTCCATCTTCGAGGATCACCGCACCCACCATATGGGTGCGGTTTTGCAAAGCATTCAGTCGGTTGATAGTAGACTGAAGGAGGCCTTCAACGGTCTCCTGACAGGCTTCCAGGTAAGCCACGTAATGTCTCATTTCTAGAATATTAATTTGTTACATTTGTGCTATCGTTATGTATATAGCACCGCCAGAGCCCTAGGTGAGTTTAAAAAACTCATGTGGGGGTCAATCATTGTCACACCCTGTGTTTTGCCTCTCATGACTAAGTTAACCTGACTCAAAATTTGGACCAATTAAATTTTTGTGTGTGCATTTGAATGCTTGACTTGTGTTTGCATGCTTGTTTGATTGGTTGCTACTGCTCTATAATTCATAAAACTCTCTCCTACTCTTACCAAAGTCTTTTACTTGATCCCAACTCTTTTCCAATGATCATGCCATGTGAATAGTACCCAAAACTATTTTTTATCAAATATTATTTTGGCCAAAAAGGTTTTTTTCAAATTAGGTTTTGGAAAACCCCCCGATTTGAGATTTGCACTACAAGTCCCCAAATTCGGTGGATACTATTTCCCCAAATGATTTGTTTGGAACCTACTATATATAGCTCCCCAAAACCATAAAATATTATTTTTAAAGATTATTTTAGTATTTTATTTAAAGGCTTTTTCTCAAGGCCAGAAATGGTCTTTTATAGGAATTTTTTTATTTAAATGGTTTTATAATATTTAAGTAAATTTAGGGAAACTGAGTGGACATATACTATCCATATATAAGAGTTTCAACACATGGTCATGTTCAAAATACTGGACAAAACCCTTCAAAACCACTTCTGCCTATTCCAAGCATTTGAAATATTTCTATAAGAAATATTCTCAAATAAATCCAGGAAGATTCTAGCATGTCACATATGATATATGTGGTCATATTGCCAAGTTTCATCTCTATCCCAATTGTTTTGGTTCACCAAATTATCCCAAAATCCTCTCTGTCCAGATCCAAATATGAGCAACTCTACATTACCAATTGTATCCCCTTAGGCTCAAACTTTGTGGACATGTTATATTCCTCCAATAATGCATCCACACCAAGTGGTGCATCAGGTAGAACAGATTAACTTGTCGAAATCCCCTCAAAACAATTTCTGTTGATTTCCAGAATTTGGTAATATTACATTGCCAAGTTTCCCCATTGGGCCCCAAACTTTTTGCGCTTGTTATAGTCCCTAAAATATGTCACCAAATAAAGTGGTGCATCAAGGAGAATGGATTTGCATAGCTAGATCTAAGCAAATCCATTTCTGCCCATTTCTAGGGTTTACAACATTTTTATTGCCAACTTTTCTGAAATGAGCTCAAAACTTGTGATCACTCCTATTTTTACCCATAATTTTATCCTGTTAAAACCCACAGCAAGTGAAACCCTTTTGCTCGCCCAAAACTCCATCAAACACCTTCTAGTGTATTCTAGGATTCACTATTTGACCACATTTACTCTTCCCCTTGAGCTCAAAATTTTACCAAAACCCTTAGTAGTTCCCCTTCACCTCCAGTAAAATTTGCATGGCCATTGCTCAAAGGTTGATGTGGTAAAAACCCCTATTTACCCCCCTAGACAACCGGATTCCACCTCTCCCACCATCTCCTCTCTAGTCTATTGAATCTCCAGGGCATCCAAGGCCACCGAAACCTTCTTAGCTACAGTGCATCCACGCACTGTACCTTCCCCAATCAGAGGCACCCGACAGCCTTGGGCGTCGGGGTCGTATCCCCCGAGGTCTCCCCGATGTCCTCAGCATGCCGAACGGTCGGGCCCCTCGTCCCTCACCCTCTTTTGTCCCCTGTGGGGCTCGCCCGAAGGCCGCCATGGACCCGGACCATGGTGGACGTGATCTCGGCTATTTAACGACCTCCCGAGCGCCCCTATGGTGCCCTTCGCCATCCTCTGTCCTATCTTCCTCCCCCCTCATCATCGTTCCTCCCCGGGGCATCGTGCCCTCGAGGCCAGAGGCGGCCGATGGTTTCCTCTGCTGCCATCAGCGTTGTCACCTCCGTTCTGTTTCCCGTGGGGGGGCACAGCGCCGAGAAGGGTGCAGCGCGGCTGCCCGAGCCCGCCGGCGAGCGCGACATCGCTGAGGGTGGCCGGTGGGGTGAGTGTCGGCGCACTCTCGTCTTCCCCTGCCCTGCTCTGTTCGAGCGGGAGGTGGGGAAAGAACCTGATGAGCTGGCCCCCCTTGTAAGTGACCAAAGGGCTAGGCCTAGCCGTTAAGTGGAGGCGCCCCCTCTGTTTTCCGCCTCCGTGCCGCGGAGGCGTACTCCTCTAGTGCGCCTTCGACGTTGCCTGTCCCTCCTGCCAGGCCGGGTTACAAGGCCGGCCCAGGCGCTATCCTGCACCCATGAGCGCAGTTTAGCCGATTTTTCGTTGGGTAAATTCTTTTCCCACTTTCTTTTTCAGAGATGAAAAAACTCCATAGAAAATTCATATAACCTCCATTTTAGCTAATCCAAAATCCTACATATTCCTAAAATCTTGAACTATCCAAATATGTGCATTGCACATTTTTTTATGCAAACTTTTATGTAGGTTTCAAATTCAAATTTGAATTTGAACTTTGGAATGCCCCACTTTGCAAATTCCTAGAGCATCCATATAATCTCCAAATGGAGTAATTCCAATTTATAGGTACTCTAAGTGTCTTACCCTACTTTTCTAGCCATGGTGAACATTTTTACCATGCACCTATTCTGTTGGACCTAATAAATAACCCACTTTTCCATTTATCTCATATTTGCAAATCCCTAGGAAATTCATCCCAACTCCAAATCTAGCGAAACCACTTCCCACATGTTTCTAAAATCATGCCCTATTTTATGAGTGCCTCCACTCATTTTTATGAAAATATTTCCTGTTGACATCTTAAAGGATTATCATTTCCATCATTCCCACCATTCAAAAAATTCTCCTTGATCCACATCCAATGAAACCTTCCTGATTATTTTTCTTGTGACCCAAGGTGTCCAAGAAAAATAAAACTCCTAATTATAGAGCACTTTTATTTTTCTGCTTATTGTGTTGCTTATTATGGTTGTTTCCAACGATAGTTGACGAAGTAAATGAAACGCTCGGAGTGGATGAGAAGCGGGTGAATACCTCGAAGACATTGCTAAGCTAGGCAAGCAGCCCTTTGACCATCTTACGAAACCCTTTTTATTGCATGTCATATAGCACTTTACTTTCGCTATACTTGATCATGTTGAGTAGTGACCACTTCGATGGGTTGCTTCCGATACATTTACCGTTGACACTTGCATCGTGCATGACCCTACCATCTTATGAGGGTTATTTGGGTGGGTGTAGATAGGATGCTTATAGATGCTACGCAAGTGGGTTGGGGTTTATGCATAGTGATGGAAAGGAAGAAATAATTTCAAAGACTTCTCGAACACCCCATCGAGTGCCACTAATGCCCGAGGGAGATGACAATGAGTTAGGTAACCACTTGAGAAAGAAGTGGTGTACCAGAGCAAATGAGTGTGTGTTTTCAAAAAAAGAGAGTTTTAAGGTCTGCTGACCGTCCCAACCTTACATGTGCAACCATGATACCCCTTATGGGACGGGGCTCTGCTGATTACCTTGGTGGGTACTGGCAAGGAGCCCGCATTACTAGTGGCGGGAGTGGCATGGTCACTCTCGATACGGGGTCGTACCGGTATGTATGATCATGTGCTGTCTTCACAGACACCGGGCACACCATTGGTCCCCTCATGGATGGTACTATATGGAGACAGGCTCGTGTGATGTACATCGTGAGGGCTGGGTACCAATCGAGTGGACTCTTTGTTTAGTATCGCCAGGGGAAAGGCATTGTTGGAGTGCTTACCTCGGGTATGTTATATACCGCGAGTCGTGGATGACACGGAAGTTCCCCGAGTATTGTGGGTGAAGTGTGCAACCTCTGCAGAGTGTAAAATTATTTGAATAGCCGCGTCCGCTGTCATGGACAGTTGGAGGTCCTTCTTAAACTACATTAAGATGTTTTCGCAAACTTGCTGTGTGTGTGTGTGGTGACAAGGATGATATTTGAGTCGAGTCGGATGACTTGGCATGATGACTGAACATGAGATGTTCAGACGGTACATGAGACAAGTCTGAGGACTTGGTGTGAGGGTTGAACATGAGACATCCAACCCCCTGCTTATGATAATGATTGGGACTTGTACTCATGAACACCTATCTATGGTTGATGCAGGATTATCTAAGATACTTGATCATGACATTGCATTCAAAATTAGCTTTCCGGAAAATACCTACCTTGTGCTATTTCATGCATTGTTATTTCCTTGTACCAAACATGGGTTGCTTGCGAGTACATTCAATGTACTCATTGGCTTGCCACTGGTTATTTTATTGGCTAGGCACGAAAGATCAAGTTAAGAAGAAGAATACCTCGGTGATGATCATGCAAGCTAGGATGCTTCCCAGACAGAATGCCTGTAGGGTTAAGGTTGATGGCATGGGTTCGCGCTTTCGTTGAAGATTTCCGCTGCAATCATATGAAGACAAGGCTGCAAAGGCCATATTTGAGTGAAACGGTACGTAATGGATGTAAGACTCTTGTTATTCGGTTTCTGTGTGTTTAGTGAGCATTGATCTCTGGGACCACTGTGCATGTACATTATGTGATCACGACTTCTGTGTCGGGGTCCCCACAATCATAAAATAGTGTCTCGAATGTTCTAACAGCCCTTAGAGGACCAAACATAGGGTCATGTTTACGACAATTCAGAGGTATGAACCCAGGTAATCTGATAGGGGTTTGTTATTTGTAGGCTTCGTCATCGGCGACGAATACTAATGCTGTCGATCTAGACGAGCTAAATCGGAAGCTCAAGAACTCTCAGGATGAGTGAGGGAGTCCTGGATTAAGGGGTCCTAGGGGAGCTGGTCTATTCTTATGGGTCGGACTATATGGGCTACTTACTGAACACTCGAAGATTTTGAAGGCCCAGTCTCCAAGATGGAAGCTTCGGGAAGCACGGCTTGTGCTCCACGTTTGCCGTAGAAAATAGGCATGTTTATCTCTTCGGCATGTAACCGACCATGTGTGAATCCTAGGCATCCTCGACATCTATATAAGCCAAAGGGTTTTAGGGTATAGGGACAGAACAACTCATCTAGGGATAGCTATTCGATCTCGACGTAGATCAACTATGTAACCCCCATATCATCAATACAACCAAGCAGGACGTAGGGTATTATCTCCATAGGAGGGACCGAACCTGGGTAAATCTGTGTCCCCTTTGTCTCCTGTTACCGTCGATTCTAGTGTCACTGTTCGGGACCCCTTACCCGAGATCCGCCGGTTTTGACACTGACATTGGTGCTTTCATTGAGAGTTCCTCTGTGAGCAAGATGGGATTGACGTCTCGCCTTTTCATGAACGAAGAGGTCCGCAACATGGAGACTTTCGTCCCTAGACAGATCTTCGCCTTCGGCAGCGTAGTGCTGCACACTGATCCCACTGGCCATCTAGGCCGTGTTGAGAGCTTTGCCCCCGATCGAGAGGTCAGATTCGGAAACTTAGAGTTATCAGTAGACTCTCCGGGTGACTTGTCGTTAACCGGGCTCGTAGCTTCACCTGTAGCACCCGAGGACTCTGAGACTTTAACCTCGAACCCCTTCTTCGGACATGCCAATGAGGTCTCCCATGGTGATGGGCCGAACTCCTGTCTTGGTCCTTCCATTGAGCCAGACGACCGAACACGTGTTCTCGCTGAACACTCCCCATGTTCGGACGCCTTGGAGGTTAACTCCACAAGTTCCGAATAGCTAGATCCGATCGAGCCTTGAGCGGTTGACGTGGCCCTAGATCGGATCTCATCAATAAAGATCGCCGACGATCCATCCCCGATCTATGCTCAGTTCGGTTATGGTGCGGGTCAAGAGGACTTTTTTGACCCACCCACCACCCACTTGATAGCCACTATCGAAGATTTAACCGACATGCGTTGACACCTGATTTTGGCACGGTCCAAAATACAATAAAGATAGGCTCAAATGAAAGGGTTTTTTCTACAAGAAAGTTCATATTGCTGAGTGAAACAACCTTGATGTTTAGGCCATCACCATTCGACATCATTTCAAAGGCCAAATCACGCTTGGATTGTCATGTAGATGTTCTGAGTGTTTTTTGGTCCATTATGCATCCAAGACAACCTCGGATGAAGGAATGTTCTACATGTATTGTCTTTGCCTCGTCGAGATGATTTATTTTGATATATAAATCTTCTCAGTCCGAGGTCATATGCAACCTGGAGAAGTAAAACAAAATCTTTCACTCGGGATTTCCGAGTGGAAGTTTTGCCGACCGAAGGAAACGCGTCGAGTGAAAAGTTTCCTGTCCGGCTAAATGGAAATCACCGTTGAGTGACAGTTTCAGCACGAGTGCAATTATCGTCCCAGTGGAAATCACCGTCGAGTGATAGTTTTGGCCTGAGTGCAATTATCATCCGAGTGGAAATCACCATCGAGTGACAGTTTCGGCCAGAATGCAATTCCCGTCCGGGTGAAAATCACCGTCGAGTGATAGTTTCAGGCCGAGTGCAATTATCGTCTGAGTGGAAATCACCGTCGAGTGATAGTTTCGGCCTGAGTGCAATTGCTGCCCAGGTGAAAACACCGTCGAGTGACAGTTTCGGTCGAGTGAAAATTTTCTGTCGAATGAAAGTTTAAAATCGCCTTGGATGGAAAAGTGTTCAACATGAAAGTTGTTCGTAATATTGAAATGGTCAACTTTACTTTTATGGTCATTATCATCTGAGATAGTATACGGCCTGCAAAGACACTACAATACTCGGACAACCGAGTCTGTTACGTGACCGAGTCTGATTCAAAGTTAAAGATGACCTCGTGGAGTATTCGAGATGACTTTATTTGGGAAAGTGATCAACATATGGATTGTTGGACCCATCGAGACACACAAAATTGACGTTTGGACCATCTCCATCAGAGGTCATATGCAAATTCCATGGCTCACGCAAGAAGCAAGACAGAAGATTGGGCTAGATTTGGGCTGAATCCGAGTGGAATTAGAACTAGGACTCTAGGACATGAATTCATGTAATTTTCTTGTAAGGAAAGCCGAGATGAATCCTTTGCTTGTACAGGAAGTCCAGCCACCAATTATATATGTTGGGGGTAACGGCCGATTGAACACACAATCGAACAAATCAATCTCTACTACTTTTTCATCTACGTTCTTCGTTTTTTCCTCTCGTTCTTCGTGTTTGAGAGCTACGAATCCCGAGGCTATAGGGGTGAGCAAATCTCCCTAGGGCAGCCCATAGCCGCGGCACTCCCCGATGGGGTCCCTCCTGGACGTGCGGAGTTTCGGGTCTACAAAAGCGTCCACCGACTGTCTTGCGTATCGCGCTGTCAGACGAATCTCCTTCGGCGTGAGTTGCGGTGCATCACCCCCGGCATTGAGGGTACATGGTGACGTGTTCGTGTGTCAACACACTTTTTGGCGGCTCCGCTGGGGAATAAAGATCAATCATCCTCATCAACCATCATGTCTGGTCTTCCCAAGCCATCTGAGATAGATGCTGATAACATCATTAAGCCCAAGCTTGATGAAATATCGGCTGATCATCGCCAAGGTTATGAGGAGTACAAGAAGGCACATGAAGAGAAGGAGTTGCAGGAATTCCTTGGAAACTTCAAGAAAGATCGCCAAGGCAATATCACTCCGTTTGGAGAAATCAAGTTCCCTGCTCTTCAAGCCAAGTAGGTTAAACCTCCTGTAAGTACTACCTTTTCTCCCGAGCAGTGGGCTGACATTGAAAGTCGTATTGCCGATGGTAATAATTTGGTCTATCAAAGTTTCATAGAAAATACCAATGCGCAGAAAAATATGCCTCAATCGTCTAGTGGTAATATTGGTGTGGTTGCTAGTGTAGGAAACCCTAATCTGTCTTTACCTCTTTCATCGGCACCTCTCATGCCGATGAATTACTATCCCACCCACACAAATCAGATTGTGGCTGCACCCGCTACTTCCATCATGAGCATGCCAAGTTCGGTACCTATGTCGAACCAAGTTGTACCTGTAGGTGCAAGCACTCGACCACAGCTGAACTACAGTTCGACATATGTGCCACAGTTCCTGCCGACTATCAGTAATTCTACTCCTCCCATCCCACAACAACAACCATCACCATCTATTGCAAACGATACTTTAGCTAGTTTTAGAGAGGAGATGGCTAAGATGCTTAGAGAGAATTTTGGAGTTGAGTTACCTCGGAATCGGATTTACCAAAAACCGTAGCCCAAGTACTTTGACGCTATCCAGTGCCCTCCGAGATATAAAATTCCAGATTTTGTTAAGTTCAATGGAGAAGGCACAAAAACCACATGGGATCATATTAGTAAATACTTAGCACAACTGGGTGAAGCAGGCTCGCTGAATGAATTGAAAGTGCGCTTGTTTCGTTTATCATTAACTGGTACTGCATTTTCATGGTTTTCTTCTTTACCACATGGTTCTATCCATGTGTGGTCACAGCTGGAATAGAAATTTCATGATCACTTTTATAGCGGCGACAACGAACTTAAATTATCACATCTTACATCAATTAAGCAGAAAAATGATGAATCGGTCTCCGATTACGTCAAGAGGTTTAGAGATACAAAGAACCGGTGCTATAGTTTGGTGATAACCAAGAGGGACTTGGCTGACCTTGTGCTTAGTGGTTTGAGAACTCACATTAGGGAAAAGCTAGAAGGCTATGAGTTCTTAAGTGTCAACCAGGTCCTGCAAAAAGCTTTGGCTCAGGAGAGCCAGAGCAAAGATCTCAAAGAGGTGCATAGATATAAAACTGATCATCCTAAGATGAATATGGTTGAGTATGGTAGTGATCACTCGGACGATGAAGGTGATATGTATGCTGCCGAATTTGTTTGGCCATCTAAGGCAAAACCATTCAGTTGCAATGATCCTATTCATAAGAATCACGATGAAGAGATGAAGTTTACCTTTAAAATTGCTAAGTGTGAAAAAATATTTGATGCTTTGTTGCAAGCTAAGATCATTTGGATATCTCACGCTTTACCGTCGATTGAAGAATTGAAACGGCATGCTTATTGCAAATATCATAATTCTTTTTGTCATGATACTAATGATTGTAATGTTTTCCGACGACAGATACAATCGGCCATTAATGACGGACGATTGAACTTTTCTGAGATGCAAATTGATAAGCAGCCCTTCCCAATGAACACTCTGGATTTGGAGGGGAAAAAGTTGCTCATTCGGCCAGAAGTAGCCGAATCGGCTAATAAAACTAATGTCATCATTGGTGAGCATAGGAAAAGCAAGGAGGACAACAAAGTCTTGGGGAGGCAGGTTGTGCTTGACAAGCAACCCAATGGCCAGGAAGTAATCAAGATCACCATCAAGAATCCTGCGCTCGGGGGGCAACAACAAGTGCATCAAAACACTCATGTTAAGTTCGTTCAACCTAAGAATCCAAAAGTTGGCAAGTGGAAGAGGAATGTAGCCAAGATACATCGTAAGCGAGTCAAGCCAACTTTTGATATGCTGCTGTCCAAATATGCAAATCAGTCGACCGGTTCTAGCTCTAATCGGTCATCATACCTGAAGCGACCAAGGTCACCATCAACTGATATGTTCAGTCGGCATGCAAAACCGATTGGATCAAGATGTCGTTTCCGCAAGAACAACGATAACCTGTTGGGGATCGACTCGGATGCTCATATGAAAACCGACTGAACATTGGTGTCCATTACTCGGGTGGTCAAAATATGCCTCCGAGTGAAAACTATCCGAGTGTAAGAATGCACCCAGGTGGAAGGTATCTGAATGAAAGAATACGTTCGAGTGGGTTTTACTCAGTCGAACGTCCGGGTGGAGTTCGTCCGAGTAAAAGGGTGAGCCCGAGTTAAAACTTCGTAGGTCAGAAAAGTTGACAAGAGTGGCGCATCAAGCTGCCGAGTGTTGCAGCAGTGGAGTCAAGGAAAGACAAGGAATTTCAATGTTGACTCACTCATCCTGGGTAGTGAAACATTCGCCACACAGTAGTCGACTGTGCGTAGCGACCCAACTGAGCCGATACTTGTTATCGTGCCAAAGCACTCGACCAATGATCATGAAGCAAGTACCAGCCGAGTGAAGCCAGTTGATCCTAAATGCACTCGACCAAGGTGGTGTCCTCCAGGTTTAACAAAGACACAAAAGAGGAAATTACGAAGGTTGAGGAATCAAGAGATGGCAGAACAAGAAGCTGAGAAGCAAAGGGACGAGTTGTTCAATGTCACTCGGCCCATGATACCAGCGAAGCAGGTGTGGAAACATCTACCACGGTAGCAATTACACCATCAAAAGAAGACAACGTACCTATGACATCATCTTAGTGGCCTGTTACTTCTCCTTCACTCGGAAAACATTCAAATTCGGTGGACACGTGCGAGCAGGAAGATGATCTGTTGGACTATGACTCTACACCAGTTCACAAAGGTATGGATATCAATATGGTGTATTACTTACCCACTGAATTCCGTGCTATAGATGAAGAGGGGGAAGTGGCTCACTGTGACAGCCCAAGTGTTGCCCTACCTTATTTGGCATGTAACCCCATGTATGAACCTTGTGTCATGAGCTTGTGAGATGTATGATTGCTCCTTGTCATTCATGTGTGTGCATTCATGCATCATCATGCATCATTCTCATTTCATTTCTTCTTGCCATGTTGGTTTTCTTGTGCTGGCTATGATGTGATGGTGGTGAGGTGTTTGATATATGTGTGAGATGTTTGTTTGTGGTGGATCCATGTGTGCATCTCCTATTCTTTTCCCCTCTCTTTTCCCTTGCAACATCCCCTCCAAAACCCTTTCTTCCTATTATTAATTATCTTCAGATTTAAGTTGTTTTAAAAATTGGTTAAAAAATGTTCATGAGGTGGCCCCACATGTTTGATGCTTTGTGGTTATGTTAGGTTGGAAGTTTGGGGGTTTATTGTATTTGTGATTTTATTAAAACAGGAGCTGCATTTTTATATATTAAATAAAAAACTTGCTCCATAGTTCAACTTAATATGTTTATAAAATAGGGCTCTTTATTTCATCCAAAAAATATATTTTTCTTTCCCCAAAACCTTTTCTTTTTCTCAGGGTTATTTGAGTTTTGTGTTGCTGGTTTTTAAAATAGCAAAAAAAACTTCCTGTTTTTTTCTGAGAGTGTGAGAGAGGGAGTGGGCCGCGGCCCAGCCCACGTGAGCAGGGACGGCCACCTGCTCCCATCTCCTTCTCCGTCAGTGAGGTTCAGAGAGCGCGTGCGTCGCCATCGCTTTTCCGTTGCCGTCGCCGACAGCCTGAGGCTATATAGCCTCCCCTCGGCGTCCGTGTCGCTCCGCTAGGGTTCCCTCTTCCTCCCTCTACCGCTGCAGCTCCCCCTCTTCCTCTCTTTCTTCCTCCTCCCTCTATTCTTTTTCCCCTGCGAAGCAAGTTCAGAGAGTGCAGAGGTGGTGCTCGCCGACGTCTTCGTCTCCAGGGTGGTTCTCCTCCGCATCCAGGGTGATGTGGTAGACGTGGAGCGTCCCAGCGCTCCGTTCCCGGCGTTAAAGCGCCGCGGGAGGTCCAGGGGCGCCTTCTTCTAACTCCTCATTGTCGGAGCGTCACCGGGCCTTCTTCCTCTTTGCGCGCGTCGTCTCCGCCTCTTCTTCCCCTCCTTTGCCGTCGCTCGCGTGCCCGTGTCTCCGTGAGGCCCTTGGCGAGCAGCCCGTCCCCGCTGTCCCCTCTCCTCGCTGTAATTCGTAGACGCGTCGCCGTGGGCAACGTCGTCGCTGCTCGAAAGTCCCGAGCTTGGGCTCGCCTCTGATCCCCCTCCTCCCAAGATGAGATGAGGGATGGAGCCCCAATAGTTTCCTCTTTCGATTCTGCCGCTCCCCATTGCGGGAGACCCCTTGTGTCGCCAGGGATCGTTGTCCCCCTGCCACTCTCGCTGCCGTTGTCGCTGCCGCTGTTGCTCTATTCATGTGTGTGTGTAGGATTCAGTTTCGTCAGTTAGTATGTGTGAGTGTGTGTATTAGAACACCGAGCCCCCTCCTCTATTACGATCCGGCTCGCTAGCATAGTGGTGTGGTCCGTGTGGGGATGACCAAGAGGTCCGGGGTTCGACCCGTGAACCTCCCCCCCTTTTTTTTCTTCTTTGTTTTTCTTTTCTCTTGCTTTACATACATACGTGTGTGTGCATTTCCTGCATGTATGTGTGTGGGCACTTCCTGCATGTATGTGTATGTGCATTTCCCATGTATGTGTGTGTGTTGTTTTCTTTGCCATGTGAGTGTGTGTGTGCACATGTGTATGTGTGTGTGCACAAGTGGCATACATACACATGTATGCATATTGAGTGTATGAGTGTGTGTGTAGGTGCCCCCTTTTTATTTGTTTTGTTGTGTGTGTGAGGTGAGTGTATGTGTGTGTTGCACATATGCATGGGTGCACATGTGTGTGTGTATGCTATGCATACATACCTACATGTGTGTTTGTGAGTTGTGTGTGTGTGTATATATGCCTAAGGCATATACGCATGTGTGGGTTTGTGTTGTGGTGGGGTGTGTGCTTTTGCACATACACATATGCTAGGGTATGTTTGCATAGGTGTAGGCGATGTGTGCCAACATAACTAAGCATGTGTGGATGTATGTGTGCATGATTAGCTCCATGTGTAGGTTTTCTCTCTTATGTGCATATGAGATATTTTCCATTCTAGCTATGTTTGCTTCCAACTTGTTTGCTTCTCATGCAATTCATGCCATGCCATGTTTAGTTGATCTATGATTCTGTTTATCCATCTACTTTATGTGTCCATAAGTGGACATGCATTTTTGTTCATTTCCATGAGAGGAGATAAGTGTCATAAGTCACTCATGACATATAGGGGTCAATTTCGACCTAGCTTATCTCCCACTTGCTCCAAGCAAGTATATGTGTATGAGTAATGATTTTGGGGTTAAATCAACCCATGAATGCACTAGTGAAGTCAGATTTGACTTTGGGGCAACTTGATAAAACTGCATTTTTATGCTGTGATGCCCTTTTGTCTTGTATTTGTGAATTAATCTATGCATGGTTTTAAGTTCTTACCAACATGACATTACTAGTTAAAGTTGTTGGGAATGTCCCAGTATTTTTGTTATTTGTGCTAAGTCACCAGATAAGTGGGAACCATGCTGTTTTGTAAGCAACTTTATGTTTCTGTTCAGCTTGCTTAAAAATGACCAAGTCTGGAAGAACTGTTGTTATTGTTTTGCCATGAAGAGTGGGTTGTAACTAGTGATTTAGTTGGTATTTTCTCATGCTCAGTGTTAGTTATTTGTAGTAGATATGGTCATATACCATCCTGTTAATTTTCATGCCAATACAAGCTCTCTAGCATATTTAAACATTGCTGTCAACTTGCTACTTTATTAACCCAGATTCCAGAAAACTGGAATATTCACCAAGTCCCTGAAAAACTTTTTCATCATGCCAACTTGATTACTTCTTTCTTATTGATCTGTGGCTCCTTTGCTGGTGGTGTAATTGGATGAATTGTTGTGTGTGTTGAGTAGATTCTGTCCATGTCTTGTTAGTGGCTGTAGGCTTCCTGTAGTTCCATATGTGAGCTGTAGAAGTTGCTATATTGCTGTTTAGTGGCAGATTTAGTGTTATTTTGTTTTGTGAGTTGTGGGACCTATACTCCATGGAATTGATTGATTTTTGAGCCTATTGCGATTGAGTTTTCAACACCTATCTAGTGGCTACCTTGGAATGCCAAGAATTGGCCCAGGTATTTGGTGGTCTTGTGTTTTCCCTCCGTACCTTGTCGTGAGCGTATCTCGAGAACCGTACCTCCGTTTCTTGCGATCCTTATATGAAATTCTATAGATTTTGCATGATGCATCCATATTTTCCATGTTCATGCATGTCTAAATAACTTAACATGAGGTTCTATCCAGATTCATTAATATACCAACTTTGCACATGAAACTTGACTAGTTTGGGATAGCCATGTTAAATTCTTTATAAAATGAATCATGCGTCATCTTGGTTGTGCATTGCACCTTGGTTGGTTATTTATTTTCTGTTTGTCTTGGGTAGACGCGAGTGTCGATACTGAGTTCGAGGACCCTGGAGAGTACCACTACGAGGATCCCGCTACTTGTTCTGCTGAAGAACCAACATGCAAGATGATCGTACCCGGATCCCAATAATATATTTGCTTGCTAGTTTCTCGATTTATCGTTAAAATTGCGCTACCTACCACTTGATATCAGCACCCATGTTTCCATGACAGCCTCTAACCTCCACATCCTAGCAAACCTTTGCTTGACTAAGTTACCGCTGCTCAGCCCCTCTTATAGCATTTTAGTTGCAGGTGCAGGTTGTTCCATGTGATAACATGGATTTGGATATCACAATATTCTGTTATTTAATTTAATGCACATATATATCTTTGTATTGGTGGAAATCTTGGCCTTTTGCTAAGTTATTTGTTCCGCTATTACCGCCATTAGTTCCTTGTTACCGGTGTTATGTTTTCCATACTTTGCGCTCCTAACATGCTCGTGGTTGTTATGGGGACCCCCTTGTTTATTCGGTTGAGATTAAAACTTGTCTGGCAAGACCCAACATTGGTACAACATTTGATATAACTAATAAAACTTGCATAGGGCTTTGCAACCCCGTGGATAATTAATCAACCCCCGGGGCCAGTGCTCCGCATGAGCATTGGTCCACCCACCTAGCAGTCGGCGGTGCCACCTCGGGGCAACTCGAGGCATTTTCAGGCAACCGTCCACTTTGCATAGACGGATGATGCTCGTTGATAGAGAGCGCATGGCTCTAGAAGTGGATCTGGCTCACCGGGAGGTCTTGCTGGACTTGTTTTACCTTTATCGTGTGTCTTGCGTGTGGAGTCTGACTTTCTTTGGGTTTACTCGAGGTGTTGGAATCATTTTGGAATTGCCTATGATGATCGCGAGATCTGCGGTCGAGGTTATTCCCATGAAGTGTGGTTATTTGTGAAGGACTAGTTGGAGCACCCCTGCAGGGTTAAATCTTTCGGAAAGCCGTGTCCGCGGTTATGTGGCAACTTGGATATTTGTTTAACACCCGGTTATAGTTAACTTGAAGTAAAATCTAATTAAAATACACCAACTGTGTGAGTAACCATGATCGTCTCTGCTCGTGAACATGATCCGAGAGAGAACACAGTGGGGTTATGATTGATGTAAGTAAGTGTTCAGGATCTCATATAGATTATACTAGATTTGATTGTTCTTCGTAGGCCACTCATATTTATTTCATGTTGCGTAAGATAGCCACCATAAAATGCTTAGTGCTGCTGCAAACTTAACATCCCCCTTTCCAACCTAAAGCTTAAATAGTCTTGGTACCCGGGCACATGATAGTTGAGTCCTCTATGGCTCACAGTTTACTACAACAACTCTAGGTACATGTTCAGATGAGTACGTGCAGGATGATCTTACCCAGCTCCAGTGGGAGTATGATGAGGAGAGAGGCAGGATGTACGTGACGTATCCGGATGAGTAGAGGACCTGGTCGTGATCTTTGGGGCAGCGAGATAGTTTCATTTGCATCTATTTATCGTTTGATTTCATCCGTAGCCGGACCCTGTTTTCATCTTGATGACTGAACTTTGACTGGAATTGTAATTTAGCATGTGGCGAGTGTAAGCCAATTTGTATACTCATCTCGTCTCTAATGTATGATGCAATGTTACTATAATTGCTAACGGCAAGATGCGCCTCTATCCCTTGCGAGGCCCTCGTGTCTTAAAATGGATAGGCGCGCATCCTTGGCGTGACAAGTTGGTATTCAGAGCCATCTGACCATAGGAGCCTTTGCTTGTTCGAACTTGGCCGAGTCGTGTCTAGTAAAAACTATTTTGAGTCTAGTTATATTGGAGAGTAGGATTCTTTTTACTCCTCCTCTATGCTATGGTGAGGTTTCCGACTTAGGAATTTTGTTTCTACTCCTCTTCTTGCTCAAAAAAAATTTTAGGATCACGCGGGTATTTTGGAGTCTATATGATGGCGATGTGACAGGGTTCTGTCTTGGTGCCTCCTGTCTGACTTGATTTCTTTCGGGGAGTCGAGCTCCAGGGAATGTTCGCACATCGTTATCATTCAGCTTCCTTGATATCTCAGGACGGAGAATGTTCGGAATTACTTCAATACTTATCGTGGTGAGATAAGGTCGGAGTCACCCAGTACTGGGGAGGCGTCCGGGGTACCACCATGGTTTAGTATCATCGTGAGTTCGAGGATTCGAGACTAGACAAGTTTGCGGAATTTCTTGAATTATGGTGTGGAAGGTTGCGGATGCAGTTGCAGCTGATTACCTAGGGTAGGTTCCTGATTCCGCAACCCGAATCGCATAAACAAGAAAGTTTTCGGAAGTTCATAGGTGGGCAATCTTGTAGTCATCTAGGATCATCTTCTCCAGGTGTGTTGGGCATGTATATTTGTTCCGAGCACTTAGCTCAATACTTTTGTGTTATTGCAAGTGGCTTATTATGTCTGATGATGTTATCATGATCCGAAGAAGCATTCTTACTAATTTTCAGTAGGAAGGCTATGTTGTTAATTGTTCAATTTCATCAAGCATTTGATTCAGCTTATGATTCATCTTATCAATGAGGTGTTGATGCGTTCTGTCCATCTTCAGGATGGCTCCACCAACTCGCAGCAATCCGGGTCGTGGTGAGGAGCAGACTGATGTTCCACCGCCACCCCCGCCACCGCCTCCTCCGCCTCCTCCTCCAGAAGCTTGGCAAGCTGTGATGGCTGCAACCAATGCGAACACTCAGATGTTGCTCAGACTGTTGCAAGAAAGGGAGCAGACTCAAGAAGGTTTTCAAGGCAATTTTCAGAATAAGCTTCAGTTTGTGACACTCAATCAGTTCCTTGCCAACTAGCCCAAGACTTTCACCTGTTGTGAGTAGCCTCTAGATGCTGATGATTGGCTTCGTGATATGAGTAAGCATTTTGAGTGCAGCAATGTCAGGCCAGAGGACTTCGTGAGGTTTGCATCGTTCCAGCTAAAGGGTCAAGCAGCTGATTGGTGGCAGCAGTACAAGGATTCCAAGGCCGATCGTGTTGTTACTTGGGATGATTTCCGTCGTGACTTCAGGGCTCATTACATTCCGATAAGCTTTGTCGAAGAGATGCGAGAGAAGTTCAGGCACCTGAAGCAGGGAAGCAAGTCTGTCTATCAGTACAACGTCGAGTTCCAGAATCTAGCCCGTTATGCCAAGCAATATGTTCCAGATGACAAGGCTATGATCTATCATTTCAGAGGTGGTCTGAAGGATGATCTTCTGCCAAGCCTAGTTCTTCAAGAGCCTCGTGAGTTTGATCAGTTCTACAACATGGCTTTGAAGGTTGAAGTAGCTCAGTTCAAATTAGAGAACTCCAAGAAGCGTTCAAGGGATTCATATTATTCTTCCAGCTCTCAGAGGTTCCCAAGCAGCAGAAGTATTGGCGCCAAATCCTCTTCCATTTCGTCCTCCTCAGCAGGAGAAGCAGTTCGGTGGTCGTGGTTCTTCCCACCCACCCAACCCAGGTTTCCAGCAGGAGAACCAGGCGTCCAAGGCTGTTCTTGTTCCTCCTCTAGTAATGTTGGTCCGCTCTCTGAGGTGACTTGTCACAAGTGTGGCCAGAAGGGTCACTATGCAAACAAGTGCCACCAGTGGCGTCTTCCACCTCCTCCTCCTGTCAAGCCTCCAGGCAATGCAATGGTGAAGCATAATCCCAAGACCGCAAGAGTGAATATGGTGAATGCAGCAGAAGCAGAGCAGTCCAATGATGTGATTATGGGTAATCTCTCAGTTAATAATTTTCTTGCAAAAGTGTTATTTGATTCTCGTGCATCGCATTCATTCATTTCAAGGCCATTCGTAGAGTTGCATGATGTGTGTCCGGTTAATCTATCCAAGCCATTGTCAATTGTTTCTCCCGACAAGGTGATGAATTCTTGTTTGGTTGTTCCAGATGTTTCTATCAAGATGGGCAGTTATTCTTTTCTGGCTTGTCCAATTGTTCTCGGCAATTCTGATATTGATATCATTTTGGGCATGGACTTCTTGGCTATGAATAAGGCTGATATTGATTGTCAAGCAAAAGAAGTCAAGCTGACTCATCCTTCAAAGGACGTGATTATATTCGCGGCTCGCGATGACACAATCAGTCTCTTTGCTCTTAATGAGAAGGGTGAATCTCGGCGATTTCTCAAATTCTGGTGGTTTGTGAGTATGAAGATGTCTTTCCAGAAGAATTGCCAGGAATGCCTCCACACCGGCCAGTTGAGTTCGTGATTGATCTCGAGCCCAGAAATGTACCGGTCTGCAAGCGCCCGTATAAACTTGGCCCGAAGAGCTGAAAGAGTTGAAGAAGCAGCTAGTTGAGCAAGAACGTCTAGGTCTGATCAGACCAAGTTCTTCTCCATAGGTTTGTGGTGTTTTGTTTGTCAAAAATAAAGATGGCACAAATTGTCTTTGTGTTGATTTCCGGCCATTGAACAAGAAGACAATCAGAAACAAGTACCCACTTCCCAACATCAATGAGCTGTTTGAACAACTGAAAGGTGCCAAGGTTTTCTCGAAGCTTGATCTTCGCATGGGTTATCATCAGATTCGCATTCGCGATGAGGACATTCCCAAGACCGCTTTCAGGATGAGGTTTGGCTCTTATGAGTACACCGTCATGTCGTTTGGTCTTGCTAATGCTCCTCCAACCTTCTCAAGAATGATGAACTACATTTTCTCTCCTTTCAAGAATGAGTTCGTCTTGGTCTATCTGGATGATATCCTTGTGTTCTCAAAGACAGAAGAAGATCATGCAGAGCATCTCCGCCTTGTGCTTGACAAGTTAAGAGAGCATCGGTTCTATGCCAAGTTTTCCAAGTGTGAGTATTGGCTGAATGAAGTGGTGTACCTTCAGCATGTCATCTCTGCTGAGGGAATTAAAGTGCACCCTGAGAAAGTTGAGGCAATTTTGAAGTGGGAACCTCCTCAGAATGTGAAGCAGCTTCGAAGCTTCCTCGGGCTTGCTAGTTATTGCAGAAGATTCGTGGAGAACTTCTCTCAAATTGCTAATCCTCTGTCCAATCTCCTCCAGAAGAGCGTCAAGTATGTTTGGTCTCCTGAGTGTGATGTGGCGTTCAATACACTCAAGCAGAGACTAACTTCAGCTCCAGTTCTTGTTCCTCCTGAGAAGTCAAGCCCTTCCAAGTTTTCTTTGATGCTTCTCTACAAGGTCTTAGTGGTGTTCTCATGCAGGGCAAGAAGATTGTTGCTTATACCTTGTGTAAGTTGAAGCCGGCCGAGAAGAACTACCCCACTCATAATCTTGAGTTGGCGGCAGTTGTTCATGCTCTAATGACTTGGAGGCATTTGTTGTTGGGTAGACCAGTTGAGGTGTACACCGATCACAAGAGCTTGAAGTACATTTTCACTCAACCCAATCTCAATCTTCGGCAAACTCGTTGGGTGGAAATGCTTGAAGACTTCAAACCAAGCATTGAGTATACTCCTGGGAAAGCAAATGTCATTGCAGGCGCGCTCAGCCATAAGGCGTACTGCAATAGTCTGATCTTGAAGCCTCTTCAACCCGAGCTTTGTGAAGCCTTCACATGATTCCGCAAGGATTTGTTGCAAATCTCCAAGTCTCTCCGACTCTAGAAGATCAAGTTCGCCAAGCGCAGCTTCTTGACGCTATGGTGAAGAAAGTGAAGAAAGGTGTGGCCAAGAGCATTCCGAAGTATAAGTGCTTTCGTGTTGATCACAAAGATACCTTGTTCTTTGAGGACCGTCTCGTGGTTCCAAAAGGTGATCTCAGAAAGGTTATCATGGATGAAGCACACAATTCTCTGCTACCCATTCATCCAGGCAGTTCCAAGATGTATCAAGATCTCAAGCAGACCTTCTGGTGGACTCGCCTGAAACGGGAAATTGCTCAGTTCGGGAACAAGTGTGATGTTTGTCGCAGAGTGAAGGCGGAACATCAACGTCCAGCAGGTCTTCTTCAGCCTTTGCCTATCCTAGAGTGGAAATTTGATCATGTGGAGATGGATTTCATAACTGGGTTTCCCAAGTCCAAGAGGGGCAACGATGACATCTTTGTGGTTATCGCCAAGCTGTCAAAAGTTGCTCATTTCCTGCCAGTCAAAGAAACTATCTCGGCAGCTCAGCTTGCAGAGTTGTATACGTCAAGGATAGTGTCGTTGCACGGTATTCCTCAGCTCATCTCTTCTGACCATGGAAGTCTCTTCACTTCCAAGTTTTGGGAGTCCTTCCAGACTGCTATGGGTACTAAGATCCGTTTTAGCACGGCGTTCCATCCGCAGACAAGTGATCAACTTGAGAGAGTCAATCAGATCCTTGAAGATATGCTCAGAGCCTGTGTGATTTCATTCGGCATGAAGTGGGATGACTACCTTCCATATGCTGAATTCTCATACAACAATAGCTTTCAAGCAAGCTCAGGCAAGGCCCCTTTCGAGATTCTCTACGGCAGAAAGTGTCGTACCCCGCTTAACTGGTCTAAAACTGGCAAGCGTCAGATATTGGGCAATGACATGATCACTGAGGCAGAAGAAATGTGCCATGTCATTCGTGAGAACCTCAAAGCAGCTCAGTCCCGACAGAAGAGTTATTATGATAACAAACATCGGGATGTTTCTTTCCATGTGGGTGATCTAGTCTATCTCAAAGTCTCTCCCATGAAAGGCACTCATCGGTTTGGAATTAAAAGGGAAGCTAGCTCCTCGTTTTGTTGGTCCTTTCAAAGTGGTTGGCAAGAGAGGTGGTCTTGCATATCAACTAGAGCTTCCTCCAAATTTCGCAAATGTGCATGATGTCTTCCATGTTTCTCAGATCCGGAAATGTTTCAAGACTCCTGAGCAGACCATTGACCTCCAAGACATCGATCTCCAAGAAGATCTCTCTTATCGTGAGAATCTAGTTGCAATTCTTGAAGAAACTGAGCATAAGACTCGCAACAAGTCTATCAAGTTCCTCAAGGTGAAGTGGTCTCATCATTCCGACAAAGAAGCTACTTGGGAACACGAGGACCTTCTCCGTTCCGAATTTCTAGACTTCTTTCGTTCCTAGATCTCGGGTCGAGATCCTCTTGTAGTGTGGGAGAGTTATGACAGCCCAAGTGTTGTCCCTACCTTATTTGGCATGTAACCCCATGTATGAACCTTGTGTCATGAGCTTGTGAGATGTATGGTTGCTCCTTGTCATTCATGTGTGTGTATTCATGCATCATCATGCATCATTCTCATTTCATTTCTTCTTGCCATGTTGGTTTTCTTGTGCTGGCTATGATGTGATGGTGGTGAGGTGTTTGATATATGTGTGAGATGTTTGTTTGTGGTGGATCCATGTCTGCATCTCCTATTCTTTTCCCCTCTCTTTTCCCTTGCAACATTCCCTCCAAAACCCTTTCTTCCTATTATTAATTATCTTCAGATTTAAGTTGTTTTTAAAAATAGGTTAAAAAATGTTCATGAGGTGGACCCACATGTTTGATGATTTGTGGTTATGTTTGGTTGGATGTTTGGGGGTTTATTGTAATTGTGATTTTTTTAAAACAGGAGCTGCATTTTTATATATTAAATAAAATACTTGCTTCATAATTCAACTTAATATGTTTATAAAATAGGGCTCTTTATTTCATCCACAAAATATATTTTTCTTTCCCCAAAACCTTTTCTTTTTCTCAGGGTTATTTTTGTTTTGTGTTGCTGGTTTTTAAAATAGCAATAAAAACCTTCCTGTTTTTTTCTGAGTGTGTGAGAGAGGGAGTGGGCCGCGGCCCAGCCCACGTGAGCAGGGACGGCCACCTGCTCCCCTCTCCTTCTTCGTCAATGAGGTTCAGAGAGCGCGTGCGTCGCCATCGCTTTTCCGTCGCCATTACCATCAGCCTGAGGCTATATAGCCTCCCCTCGGCATCCGTGTCGCTCCGCTAGGGTTCCCTCTTCCTCCCTCCGCCGCCGCAGCTCCCCCTCTTCCTCTCTTCCTTCCTCCTCCATCTCTTGTTTTTCCCTTGCAAAGCAAGTTCAGAGAGTGCAGAGGTGGTGCTCGCCGGCATCGTCATCTCCAGGGTGGTTCTCCTCCGCATCCAGGGTGATGTGGCGAACGTGGAGCGTACCCGCGCTCCGTTCCCGGCGTTAAAGCGCCGCGGGAGGTCCAGGGGCGCCTTCTTCTTCCTCCTCATGGACGGAGCATCACCGGGCCTTCTTCCTCTTCGCGTGCGTTGTCTCCGCCTCTCCTTCCCCTCTGTCATCATCGCTCGCGCCACCGTGTCTCCGTGAGGCCCTTGGTGAGCAGCCCGTCCCCGCTGTCCCCTCTCCTTGCCGTAATTCGTAGACGCGTCGCCGTGGGCAACATCGCCGCCACTTGAAAGTCCCGAGCTTGGGATCGCCTTTGATCCCCCTCCTCGCAAGATGAGACGAGGGATGGAGCCCCCAATAGTTTCCTCTTTCGATTCTCCCGCTCCCCGTTGCCGGAGAACCCTTGCGTCTCCGGGGATCGTCGTCGCCCTGCCGATGTCGCTGCATTTGTTGCTCTGTTCATGTGTGTGTAGGATTCAGTTTCGTCAGTTAGTATGTGTGAGTGTGTGTATTAGAACGCCGAGCCCCCCCCCCTCTATTACGATCCGGCTCGCTAGCATAGTGGTGTGGTGCGTGTGGGGATGACCAAGAGGTCAGGGGTTCGACCCCTGAACCTCCCCCTTTTTACTTTTCTGTTTTGTTTTCTTTTCTTCTTTGGTTTTCTTTTCTCTTGCTTTACATACATATGTGTGTGTGCATTTCCTACATGTATGTGTGTGTTCATTTCATGCATGTATGTGTGTGTGTTGTTTTATTTGACATGTGAGTGTGTGTGCACATGTGTATGTGTGTATGCACAAGTGGCATACATACACATGTATGCATATTGAGTGTATGAGTGTGTGTGTAGGTGCCCCTTTTTTATTTGTTTGGTTGTGTGTGTGAGGTGAGTGTATGTGTGTGTTGCACATATGCATGGGTTCACATGTGTGTGTGTGTGTGCTATGCATACATACCTACATGTGTGTTTGTGAGTTGTATGTGTGTGTGTATATGCCTAAGGCATATACCCATGTGTGGGTTTGTGTTGTGGTGGTGTGTGTGCTTTTGCACATACACATATGCTAGGGTATGTTTGCATAGGTGTAGGTGATGTGTGCCAACATAATTAAGCATGTGTGGATGTATGTGTGCATGATTATCTCCATGTGTAGGTTTTCTCTCTTATGTGCATATGAGATAGTTTCCATTCTAGCTATGTTTGCTTCCAACTTGTTTGCTTCTCATGCAATTGATGCCATGCCATGTTTAGTTTTTCTATGATTATGTTTATCCATCTCCTTTATGTGTCCATAAGTGGACATGCATTTTTGTTCATTTCCATGAAAGGAGATAAGTGTCATAAGTCACTCATGACTTATAGGGGTCAATTTCAACCTAGCTTATCTCCCACTTGATCCAAGAAAGTAGATGTGTATGAGTAATGATTTTGGGGTAAAATCAACCCATGAATGCACCTGTCAAATCCGATTTGACTTTGGGGCAACTTGATAAAACTGCATTTTTATGCTGTGATGCCCTTTTGTCTTGTATTTGTGAATTAATCAATGCATGGTTTTAAGTTCTTGCCAACATGTGATTGCTAGTTAAAGTTGTTGGGAATGTCCCAGTATTTTTGTTATTTGTGCTAAGTCACCAGATAAGTGGAAGCCATGCTTTTTAGTAAGCAACTTTATGTTTCTGTTCAGCTTGCTTAAAAATGACCAAGTCTGGAAGAACTGCTGTTATTGTTTTGCCATGAAGAGTGGGTTTTAACTAGTGACGTAGTTGGTATTTGCTCATGCTCAGTGTTAGTTATTTGTAGTAGATATGGCCATCTACCATCATGTTAATTTTCATGCCAATAGGATCTGTCTAGCATATTTAGCCATTGTTGTCAACTTGCTACTTTATTAACCCAGATTCCAGAAAACTGGAATTTTCACTAAGTTCCTGAAAAACTGTTTCATCATGCAAATTTGATTGCTTCTTGCTTATTGATGTGTGGCTCCTTTGCTGGTGGTGTAATTGGATGAATTGTTGTGTGTGTTGAGTAGATTCTGTCCATGTCTTGTTGGTGGCTGTAGGCTTCTTGTAACTCCAGATGTGAGCTGTAGAAGTTGCTATGTTGCTGTTTTGTGGCAGATTTAGTGTTATTTTGTTTTGTGAGTTATGGGAGCTATACTCCATGTAATTGATTGATTATTGATCCCATTGTGATTGATTTTTCAACACCTATCCAGTGGCTACCTTGGAATGCCAAGAATTAGCCCAGGTATTTGGTGGTCTTGTGTTTTCCCTCCGTACCTTCTCGTGAGTGTATCTCGAGAACCGTAGCTCCGTTTCTTGCGATCCTTATATGCGTTTCTATAGATTTTGCATGATGCATCCATATTTGACATCTTCATGCATGTCTAAATAACTTAACATGAGGTTCTGTCCAAATTCATTAATATACCAACTTTGCACGTGAAAAATGACTAGTTTGGGATAGCCATGTTAAATTCTTTATAAAATGAATCATGCATCATCTTGGTTGTGCATTGCACCTTGGTTGGTTATTTATTTGTTGTTTCTCTTGGGTAGACGCGAGTGTCGATACTGAGTTCAAGGACCCTGGAGAGTACCACTACGAGGATCCCGCTACTTGTTCCGCTGAAGAACCAACATGCAAGATGATCGTACCCGGATCCCAATACTATCTTTGCTTGCTAGTTTCTCTCTTTTATCATTACAATTGTGCTACCTACAACTTGGTATAAGACCCCATGTTGCCATGAAAACCTCTAACCTCCACATCCTAGCAAACCTTTGCTTGGCTAAGTTACCGCTGCTCAGCCCCTCTTATAGCATTTTAGTTGCAGGTGCAGGTTGTTCCATGTGATAACATGGATTTGGATATCACAATATTATGTTATTTAATTTAATGCACATATATATCTTGGTTTTGGTGGAAGGCTTGTCCTGTTGCTAAGTGATTTGTTCTGCTATTACCGCCATTAGTTCCTTGTTACCGTTGTTATGTTTTCCATACTTTGCGCTCCTAACATGCTCGGGGTTGTTATGGGGACCCCCTTGTTTATTCGGTTGAGATTAAAACTTGTCTGGCAAGACACAGCATTGGTACTACATTTGCTATAACTAATAAAACTTGCATAGGGCTTTGCAACCCCGTGGATAATTAATCAACCCCCGGGCCAGTGCTCCACATGAGCATTGGTCCACCCACCTAGCAGTCGGTGGTGCCACCTCGGGGCAACTCGAGGCATTTTTAGGCAACCATCCACTTCGCATAGACGGATGATGCCCATTGATAGAGAGCGCATGACTTGTTGTACCTTTATCGAGTGTCTTGCGTGTGGAGTCTGACTTTCTTCGGGTTTACTCGAGGTGTTGGAATCCTTTTGGAATTGCCTATGATGATCGCGAGATCCGCAGTCGAGGCTATTCCCACGGAGTGTGGTTATTTGTGATGGACTAGTTGGAGCACCTCTGTAGGGTTAAATCTTTCGGAAAGCCGTGCCCGCGGTTATGTGGCAACTTGGATATTTGTTTAACACCCGGTTATAGTTAACTTGAAGTAAACTCTAATTAAAATACACCAACTGTGTGAGTAGCCGTGATCGTCTCTGCTGTTGAACATGATCCGAGAGAGAACACGGTGGGGTTATTATTGACGTAAGTAAGTGTTCAGGATCTCATAGAGATTATACTAGATTCGATCGTTCTTCGTAGGCCACTCATATTTATTTCATGTTGCATAAGATAGCCACCATAAAATGCTTAGTGCTCCTGCAAACTTAACATCCCCCTTTCCAACCTAAAGCTTAAATAGTCTTGGTACCTGGGCACATGATAGCTGAGTCCTTTGTGGCTCACAGTTTACTACAACAACTCCAGGTACAGGTTCAGATGAGTATGTGCAGGATGATCTTACCCAGCTAAAGTGGGAGTATGATGAGGAGAGAGGCAGGATGTATGGGACATATCCGGATGAGTAGAGGACCTGGTCGTGATCTTTGGGGCAGCGAGATAGTTTCATTTGCATCTGTTTATCGTTTGATTTCGTCTGTAGCCGGACCCTGTTTTCATCTTGATGATTGAACTTTGAGTGGAATTGTAATTTAGCTTGTGGCGAGTGTAAGCCAATTTGCATACTCATCTCTTCTGTAATGTATGATGCAATGTTACTATACTTGCTAACGGCAAGATGCGCCTCTATCCCTTGCGAGGCCCTCGTGTCTTAAAATGGATAGGCGCGCATCTTGGGCGTGACACTCAGCTGAATTTTGGCCCCAGAAATGCAATATTCGAGAAGCCAAAAGAACCAGTGACGAACTTGAAACCATTGTACCTCAGAGGTCATATCAATGGATCACCAGTCACTCGCATGCTTGTTGATGGTGGTGCTATGGTGAATCTCATGCCCTATTCAGTCTTCAAGAAATTGGGCTTGCCCGATGATGAATTGATCAAGACCAATATGGTGCTTAATGGGTTTGAAGGCAAAGAGAAAACTGAAGCCAAAGGTGTGATGTATGTGGAGCTTACAGTCGGGAGCAAAACTTTGGCTACTGCATTCTTTGTTGCTGAGGTGCAAGGTAACTTCAACGTCATACTAGGCTGTGATTGGGTTCATGCAAACCAGTGCGTACCATCTACCATGCACTAGTTTTTGATCCAGTGGGTTGATGATGAGGTAGAGGTCATTCATGCGAATAACTCGGCTTGTGTTGCTTCGGCCGATGCATCGGTGGATTGGCAACATCCCAATGCTACTTGCTTGACGGGACGCGACTTGTCAGAGTTTGATT
This sequence comes from Hordeum marinum, assembly GCA_022496015.1. Lineage (NCBI taxonomy): Eukaryota > Viridiplantae > Streptophyta > Magnoliopsida > Poales > Poaceae > Hordeum > Hordeum marinum. The sequence goes on from CM039672.1 coordinate 122,700,198, forward strand.
TCCTTAGCGCAACAAAGAATGGCTTTCTCCCCATCTCTTCAAAGACGATTAGTGGCAATCGGCTCCAAGGTAAGATATGTTTAAATGGATTCTAATTCCGAGTGGTTGCAGAAACGTCTTGCAGAATATCGGTCTAGTGAGAACGATATGTATCAATCTGTAGAGGAGTTGGATGACATGGATAAATTAGGACAGGGTTTTCAGTCGGCAGATCCATTGGAAGAAATAGATATAGGGGATGGTTCAATTCCTAGGCCGATGTTTGTAAACAAAAATTTGAAAGACGATCATAAAGCTGAGGTTGCTCGAGCTATTGAAAGAATATGTTTGTTGCTTTGCATGGGAATATCATGAGATGCCAGGTTTAAGCCGAGAGGTAGTAGAGCATCGGTTACCTATAAAGGCCGGTTTTAGACCTTACAAACAATCGGCTAGAAAGTTTAATCCGAAAACATATGACCGGATCCAGGAGGAGATCGGTCGGTTGCTCAAAGCTAATTTCATTCGGCCTTGTAGGTATTCCGAGTGGATCTCTAACATTGTGCCCGTAGAGAAGAAAGGATCCGGCAAGAAAAGGGTGTGCATTGATTTCAGAGATTTGAATAGAGCTACACCCAAAGATGAGTACCCCATGCCAATAGCCGACATGCTTATTAATGATGCTTCTGGACATAAAGTTATTAGCTTTCTTGATGGTAATGCAGGTTATAATCAAATTTTTATGGCCGAAGAGGACATGTCCAAGACAGCCTTTCGTTGCCCTGGTTTCCTTGGTTTATTCGAGTGGACAGTGATGACATTCGGATTAAAAAATGCGGGTGCCACATATCAAAGGGCTATGAATTTAATTTTCCATGATTTACTCGGAATTATACTTGAAGTCTATATTGCTAATATTGTTCTCAAATCGGATGCTTTTAAGTCTCATTTGGCCGATTTACGTTTAGCTTTTGAAAGAATGAAAAAATATGGACTGAAGATAAATCCTTTGAAGTGTGCATTCGGTGTGTCGGCTGGAAAGTTTTTGGGCTTCATAATTCATGAGAATGGCATAGAAATTGATCCCAAAAAGATAGAATCTATACAAAAAGTGGAGGCTCCAACGTGCAAGAGGGATATGCAAAAATTCCTTGGCAAGGTCAATTATTTGAGGAGGTTCATAGCTAATTTGTCAGGGAAGGTTGATGCATTCACTCCTATCCTTCGGTTGAAGAATGATGCTAATTTTACTTGGGGGGCAAAGCAGCAAGAGGCATTCGACATGATTAAGACTTATTTGAGCACTACTCCGGTGATGAAAGCACCCAAACATAAAGAACCCTTTAGGCTTTACATTGCAGCAGAGGAAGGTGTTATTGGTGCTGTATTGACTCAAGAAACTGAAGGAAGAGAACATACTATTACATATTTGAGTCGACGCTTATTGGATGCTGAGACAAGGTATACATTTATTGAAAATTTATGCCTGTATTTATATTATGCTTGCACAAAACTGAGACATTACCCTATGCCGAGTGCCTGCATAGTAGCTTGTCAAACCGATGTCATTAAATACATGTTGCATTGGACAATTCTTAGTGGTAGGATTGGCAAGTGGGCTTATGCTTTAATTGAGTACGATTTGGCTTATGAATCTCTAAAATCCATGAAAGGCCAAATTTTTGCTAATTTTATTGTTGAGCATCGGATTAATGACAAGCATGATGTTGATATAAACCTTGTCTCATTAGTGCCATGGAGGTTATATTTTGATGGTTCAGTTTGTAGCAATGGCCAAGGTGTTGGTATTGTTTATATATCTCCTTATGGTGCTGTTTTTCAAGCCTCATGTCGACTGGAATACTTTTTTTCAAATAATCTAGCCGAATATGAAGCAGTTTTATTCGGTTTAGAGATGTTGCTCATTATAGGTGCTACACATGTTGAGGCTTTTGGTGATTCGTTATTAGTAGTGCAGCAAGTGTCCAAAATCTTTCAATGTTTAGACGGATCACTTAATGTTTATCTTTATAAGTGTCTAGATGCGATTTCTACTTTGGATTATTTTAGCATTGCTCATATATCTAGACCTGACAATTGGAGAGCAAATGAGTTAGCACAACAAGCATCCGGCTATCATATTGATCATGGCATGTTTCATATTTCTCAGAAGCCGATGTCTTGCCTTGCTAATGTGGGAGAGGACGAATTAGAGCCTACTGATTTGGCCACTAACAATAAATCTAGTACAGGTGAAAATAATGATTGGAGGAAGCCCATTATTGATTACTTGTGCAATCCGAGTGAAAGGGTGGACAGGGTTGTTCGGCGGATGGCTTTCAAATATACGATGAGAGATGATGGTCTTTATCGCCGAATGGTTGAAGATGTTCTTTTAAAGTGTTTGGATGAAGACCAAGCAAGAGTTGCCATGGGAGAGGTACATGAAGGCATTTGTGGTACTCATCAGTCGGCACCCAAAATGAAATGGCTCTTGCGGCGTGCTGTATTTTATTGGCCGACTATGATGAATGATTGCTTCAGGTATTATAAAGGGTGCGAAGCTTGTCAAAAATTTGGTGATATTCAGTTGGATCCTGCTGCTATGTTGCATCCTGTTGTCAAGCCGTGGCCATTTAGGGGGTGGGTTTTAGACTTCATTGGACATATTCATCCATCTTCTTCGAAGGGGCATCGGTTCGTCTTGGTGGCAACTGATTATTTCACTAAATGGTCTGAAGGAACACCTCTCAGGAACATGACACATACGGAGGTAATTCGATTCATAATCGAGCACATTATTCATAGATTCGGCATTCCTCAGACATTAACTACATATCAAGGTTCATCTTTCATGTCACATCAAGTTAGAGAATTTGCCGAATCGTACAACATAAAGTTGCTCAATTCATCTCCGTATTATGCCCAAGCTAATGGACAAGCTGAGTCTAGCAACAAAATATTGATTAAACTCATCAAGAAGAAGATTGAGGATAATCCAAGAAAATGGCATGAGTTGTTGTCTGAGGCTTTGTGGGCACATATGATCTCAAGGCATGGTGCTACAAAGGTAACTCCGTATGAGCTAGTATACGAGCAAAAGGTTGTTTTACCTGTGGAGGTAAATTCGAGTGCTTTGAGAATAGCCAAACAAAATGATTTATCGGCAGTGGAATTTTATGATTTGATGATGGAGAATATTGATGAGGTTGCTGATAAACGTTTGGCTGCACTAAAGGCCATAGAGAAGGACAAATTAAGGGTAGCAAGAGCTTACAATAAAAAGGTCAAGTTGAAGAATTTTCAGGTTGGCGATCTTGTGTGGAAAGTGATTCTGCCGATTGGTTCTAGAGATAGAAAATTCGGGAAGTGGTCTCCAAACTGGGAAGGTCCTTTCAGGATTGCAAGAATAGTCCCTGGAAATTCATATTTAGTAGAATCCATACAAGGAGTATTATTACCTCGAGCTCTCAATGGCAGATATCTGAAGAAGTACCACCCGAGTGTGTGGCAAGAAGCCTAACTAGGCAATGGCCGATATATGATTATCGCCCATAGCATAAACATGGCCGATACATAATTATCGCCCTCAGAAATATAAATGGCCGATGGAGTGTTGACATCGTCCTTAGGACAAACATGGTGCCAATTATTTTTCGGCATGCTAACTTTGCCAAAAAACAGGGGGGCATGTGTTGACACCTGATTTTGGCACGGTGCAAAATACAATAAAGATAGGCTCAAATGAAAGGGTTTTTTCTATGAGAAAGTTCATATTGCCGAGGGAAACAACCTTGATGTTTAGGCCATCACCATTCGGCATCATTTCAAAGGCCAAATCACACTTGGATTGTCATGTAGATGTTCTGAGTGCTTTTTGGTCCATTACGCATCCAAGATAACCTCGGATGAAGGAATGGTCTACATGTATTGTATTCACCTCGTCGAGCTGATTGATTTTGATATATGAATCTTCTCAGTACGAGGTCGTATGCAACCTGGAGAGGCAAAACAAAATCAGCCTGAGGTTTCACTTGGGATTTCCGAGTGAAAGTTTTGCCGATCGAAGGAAACGCGTCGAGTGAAAAGTTTCCTATCCGGCCGAATGGAAATCACCGTCGAGTGACAGTTTCGGCCGAGTGCAATTATCGTCCGAGTGGAAATCACCGTCGAGTGATACTTTCGGCCTGAGTGCAATTATCGTCCGAGTGGAAATCACCGTCGAGTGACAGTTTCGGCCAGAATGCAATTGCCGTCCGGGTGAAAATCACCATTGAGTGATAGTTTCGGTCCGAGTGCAATTATCGTCCAAGTGGAAATCACCGTCGAGTGACAGTTTCGGCCCGAGTGCAATTGCTGCCCCGGTGAAAACACCATCGAGTGACAGTTTCGGTCGAGTGAAAATTTTCTATCAAATGAAAGTTCAAAATCACCTCGGATGGAAAAGTGTTCAACATGAAATTTGTTCGTAAGGTTGAAACCGTCAACTTTGCTTTTATGGTCGTTATTATCTGAGATAGTATACGGCCTACAGAGACACTACAATACTCGGACAACCAAGTCTGTTACGTGACCGAGTTCGATTCGAAGTTAAAGATGACCTCGTGGAGTATTTGAGATGACTTTATTTGGGAAAGTGATCGGCATATGGACTTTTGGCCTCGTCGAGACACACAAAATTTATGTTTGGACCATCTCCATCAGAGATCGTATGCAGATTCCACGGCCCATGCAAGAAGCAAGACAGAAGATTGGGCCATATTTGGGCTGAATCCGAGTGGAATTAGAACTAGGACTCTAGGACATGAATTGATGTAATTTTCTTGTAAAGAAAGCCTAGATGAATCGTTTGCTTTTATGGGAAGTCCAGACACCTCTTATATATGTTGGGGGTGATGGCCGATTGAACACACAATTGAACAAATCAATCTATACTACTTTTTCATCTACGTTCTTTGTTTTTCCTCTCATTCTTCGCTGTTCTTCGTGTTTGAGAGCTGCGAATACCGAGGCTCTAGGGGCGAGCGAATCGACCTAGGGCAGCCCATAGCTGCCGCACTCCCCGACGGGGTCCCTCCCGGGCTTGCGGGGTTTCGGGTCTACAAAAGCGTCCGCCGACTGCCTTTATCACCCTGTCGGACGGATCTCCTTCGACGTGAGCTGCGGTGCATCACCCTCAGCGTCGAGGGTACACGGTGACGTGTTCGTGTGTCAACAACATGCTGGACTATGCCTCCGAGGAGGCAGAATACATGGATGAATAAGACCGTGCTCCCACCCTCGTTAATATCGGGAGGTGGGCTGCCACTTCCATAACTGATGTCTACATGGGAGATAATCCTGCCACTAACGGCAACAAAATGCCTAACAACGATGGCGACAAGTCGGGCGATGCGCTGTCAAGGCGCCAGAAACCGCATAAGCAGTCCAAGGGCAAAAAGGGAAGTAAAGCTATTATCATCAATGGGACGGTAGTACCCCTATTGACCATGGCAATCCCGATATCCCCGAACACCCGTTAGAGGGTTCGGAAGGGCCTGAGGACCAGAACAACCCTGATAACGTCAATGACTCCCAAGATGATAATTATCTTCCCCTCGTCGAGGAGGAAGATATATCGGAAGCTGATTACTCGTACATCCCAGATAACCTCGAAGATCAGGAAGAAATCAGGCAACGGCTCATAGCAACGGCTCACAGCTTCAAAGCTAAAGAATGGCAACTCAAAGCCGAGCAGGATGACCTCAATGATCGATGGACGAAAGTCCTCTCAGGCGAGGCAGTATATGGCACCGGTTTGTCGAACCAGCCTAAAATCTACCCACGGAGAAGGTTGTTACCACAATTTGATGACGAACTCACTGATACTCCGTCTCCGAACCGTACTCCATACGACAAGCCAGACCGCCCCCCTCGTGGTCGGGACAGGACGGCTGATGACACCGGTTATATACCGCCAATGCCTCAAAGATGGGGTAAGGAGCCATTAGAGCCCAATGACAAGTTCGACCTGCAAGATGACCTGGATCACAGAGCAGGCCGTACAAGATCCATCTACGGATCTAGAGAGTAATTGCATGATAGACGAGGCGGGTACAGACCATGGTGCGACCAAAACAACAGAGTCCGAGAACGCAACCGGGCCCACACAGACACCGAATACAGGCGCGACATAGCACGGGTCAGAGGCGCTGCTCACCCACTGTGCTTCGCATACGAGGTAATGCGACATCACTTCTCGAGGGGTTTAAACCTGTGAATATAGAACAGTATGATGGGACCACTGACCCAACTATATGGATTGAGTACTTCCTCCTCCATATCCACATGGCGCGAGGAGATGATCTCCATGCTATCAAATATAGACGTCTTAAGCTTAAGGTGCCAGCTCGGCACTACTTAAACAGCTTCCCCGAAAACTCCATTGGATGATGGGAAGACCTGGAAGATGCGTTCCGCTCTAATTTCCAGTGAACCTATGTCCGCCCGCCGGACTCTTCCGATCTCAGTAACGTCGTCCAGAAGCCTGGCGAGTCTGCTCGACAATTCTGGAATTGGTTCTTGACTAAGAAGAACCAAATTGTCGACTGCCCGGATGCCGAGGCTAAAGCCTCCTTCCGGCACAATATTTGGCACGAATGGCTGGCCCGCCAGCTTGGCCAGGATAAACCTTGGACCATGTCCACCCTTACTTCCCTCATGACCTGCTTTTGCACGGGCGAAAACAATTGGCTGGCAAGGCGCAGCCACAATTTCAAAGATCCCGTAGCCTCTGAATCCCGGGATGGAAATGGAAAACCAAAATGCAATAAGGATAAGCGTCGACATAATAATAGTGATGTAGATGACATGACTGTAAACGCTGGCTTCCGCAAATCGCAACCGAGGAAGCGAAAGAAGCCTCCTAAAGGCAATCAGGACGGACCCACCCTGCTAGACAAGATCATGGGAAGGCCTTGCCAAATCCATGGGATTCCGGAGAAGCCCGCACACTACACACACCAGAATTGCTGGGTGTTTAAATAGGCCGGCAAGATACCACCCAAGGACCAAGGCAAAAGCTCTCGCACCAAGGACAAGGATGAGCCTCGGGGTCCAATTGGTGGCGGATAGAAGAAATTTCCTCCCAAATTCAAAATGGTGAATATGATATACGCCACCCATATACCTAAGAAGGAGAGGAAGTGCACCCTTCGAGAGGTCTACGCTGTGGAACCAGTACCCTCGAAGTACAACCCATGGTCGGCATACCCGATCACCTTTGATCGGCGCGATCACCCGACCAGTGTCCGTCATGGAGGTTCAGCGGCCCTTGTACTAGACCTCATTATAGATGGGTATCACATCACAAAAGTCCTAATGGACGGAGGAAGTAGCCTTAACCTGATTTACTTAGATACAGTGAAAAAGATGGGCATAAATCCGTCAAGGATCAAACCCAGTAGTACTACCTTCAAAGGAGTGATCCCAAGTGTTGAGGCCCGATGTACGGGTTCCTTAACCCTGGAAGTTTTGTTCGGCTCTCCCAATAACTTTCGCAACGAAGACTTGATCTTCGACATTGTGCCCTTCCGCATCGCCTATCATGCGCTGCTTGGTCGGACATCATTCGCTCGTTTCAACGCAGTCCCACACTACACATACCTCAAGCTCAAGATGTCGGGCCCCAAGTGGGTCATTACTATTAACGACAATATAGAGCGCTCCCTTAGAACTGGGGAACATGCACTGGCCCTGGTGGCCGAATTGAGCTAGAAAGAAGATCGGCAAGTTCCGACATCTGCCATAAAGGCACACAAGGCTGGGAAGCGAGTTCGGCTTCAGACCGAAAACTTAGATCCTTCCTCCTCCCTTCAATAGGGACTCGCCCCCCACCGCACAACCCTAAGACCAATAAAGTACGTGCCACGGAGGCACAACTTCGCACTTAAAATTTCATGGGTAGCGGTGGGGAAATAAAGCGGGGTGTTCGGCTGGCCCGAACCTCCACCATCAACACGTCTTCGGACAAAATGTAGGTGCTCCTAAAGAACCTGCCTATGGCATAAAGCTCACCTACAATTTGGCGGCCTCTCAAGACTTTGTTTGCAAGATCCGTCCACCAAACACTAACACCCATCAAGGTGCATCTAAGAGGAGGAGTTAACTAGCAACGGGGCATATCGAAGATGTCAGGCTATCAATCGATGACCCCTGATACAACAACTGCTGTATATTTTTATTTCTTTCACATACCTGTAAACAGTTGCTTTGGGAATCCAAGCTATAAGAGTTGTTGAGAAAAATCTAAATTCCGTGGCACAAGTTTGCCTCATCTGTCCTTTTTTGGTACATATTTTTTCCTCTCTCCCACTTCTCGTGGACCTGTTCGGTATGATGCGAGGTAACCGACTAATAGACCAGGGTCTCGAGTTTAAAAACAAATCGCCTTATGAACATTCTATCATGCATTTGGCGTCTTGGTGTTCGCTTTATATGATGCGGTTCCGAACTATGTCTTGGGTAAATAGTTGGGTTGCCCGGCTCCTGTGCTTGCCCCTTTACATTCTGCTCATTCGGCTAAAAGGCCAAAGGGAGCACCCTTGTGATTATGCTTCCGGATAGTCTGGTCAAGCACCTCACAGGAGAAAGTCGAAAGCGGACTGTCATAGTATGCGAGATCCGGTCTATGAACCCGAGTTGGAAGTATGATACTTCAATCCTCGTAAGTGGTTATTCTGTGTTATACGAGGGACTTGCCCTTTGTGCAAACATTGTGATACCGTCTTTGGCCACGGTTCGTCCGAACATCACAAAACTTTGGTGGCTAATCATATGCTTCCTGTAGTCCTTTTCGCGCCCCTACGGCTAAGTGAAAGAAATAAAACACTATGGTTTGATTGCCTAGTCTGCTGCACTGTTCCTCCTTCAAGTTCCAATAATTCGGCTAAGGGACATAGTGCATTGGCAATGACACCCCATGTAGTATCTACATGGGGGCTGAAGCCGACAACTAGCATCTTTCAGTATTAAACAACCACATAGGAGTTATAAAGGAATGCAAAACCATATTAGAATAAAAACTAATATCATCAAAAGTTAGACAAGTCTTCAGACGCATTACAGTTCATTCAAATAAATGATCGCCCGGACACTGGGATGTTATCACCCAAGCACTCTCCATCACTCCATAAAAGTATATCTCGGGGCGTCTATGCTCTTTGCCGGGAGGCAGCGGGGCGGTGACTACCTTCATCTGATCCAGCCCTGGCCAGTGCATCTTCGCTCTTGCGAGGGCCATCTAGACTCCCTCGATGGAGGAGGAGCACTTGACGGTGTCGAGGTGGGGCAATGCAGCAATCAACCTTTGCACCATGCTAAGGTAGTTGCCTGGCAGCGGCTTGCCAGGCCATAAGCGGATACAGAGATCCTTCATGGCCGGCTCCGCCTTATGGTGGAGCTTCATCAGCTGTTTCAGCTGCTCCACCATAAGAGGAGGACACTCGGGGCCTCCGAACTATGCCCAGAATAGTCGAGCTTCATCTACTTCTGCCGACAAGGCGAACAGCTGATTGGCGTCCGCCACGCTCTTTCGGAGATCGAAAGATGCGCCTAAGGATCGCCACACCCGTGTAAGCAATGTGAATTTGCTATCCCCAAATACGCACCTTAGTGAGTATGGCTTACCATCTGATATGTCCTTGGCTTGGCGCAATTGCACCTCATAGAACAATCTGTCCATCCGCTCCTTCTGGAGTTCGGTTTTTAAAGTGGACAGTTCGTCGAGCTCGCCTTATTCTTTTGCTCCAAGGCCTCACATTTATCGCTAGCGTCCTTGAGCTCCTGCTGGACCTCCGCCACGCGAGCCTCAAGCTTGCCACTGGTGGCCCGCATGGCGGAGAGGGCGACAACCATTTATTTAGCAGCCGCCCTCTCGGTGGCCGCTTCGTCCTTCGCGTGTTAGAGCTCGGCCTGGAGCCGCTCCATCTCCTTCGCTGAGGCTGCGGGTACATTATACAATGTGAAAAGGCTGCATTAACAGTATTCGGACGATCTAGTTCAGACAAAGGCATTCGGATTCTGTTTTGACATACCTTGAGCCTCATCGAATCTTCAGTTAAGGGCCTCAACTTCGTCTTCGGAGCGCTTAAGCTTCCGATTTAGCTCGGCCAGCTTGGCGCCATTTCTCACCGCCGCCGATGATGAAGCCTGCATTACACACACAGTTCATATATTACATGGGTTTTCAATTCCTGAATTATGGTCAATCCGATCATATGTTGGACCTTATTAGGTGTTATCCTAACATGTCGGGCACTTAATGTATATCTGGTCCGATATCCAACACAGGAGTCACCCCTAGGTGAGTTTTTTCACCTCATCTAGGGTTCGGGGGCTGCCATGTATATGAGAGAAATAAATAAAAACTTTGCAAATAAGAATATCAGCTGACTTACTTGAATACTCATAAGGAGACCTTTGAAGGCATCCTTTAATCCGTCGCCATCGGACTATATGCTCTGCAATACTGCACCCATTAGGGTGCGGTGATCCTCGGGGACGGAGGTGCTTGATAGAGCCTCTTCCATTACTGACCACCTATTTGTTGGTGGTGCCGGTGATGATCGGATATCTTGATCACCTACCTTGGATTGAACCATTGCCTCCGGAGATGTTTTCGAAGGGGACTCAGCACTTGCCCGTCCGGCCTCCTCAGTGTCCAGGAGGGTGTCGCCCCCCGATCTTTAGTGACTGAGGCGTCAGCCTCGACCCTGGTACGGACTCCCCTACCGCCGGTGTCCAGCTCCATAGGAGTGTGCCAGGATGATACCTGCATGGCGTCCCTCATGGGGCTCAGTGTGGTGGGATGCGGGGCGTCCCCGCTCACCGCCAGTTCTGCAGGCGGGGTCTCCCCGTCCGATATCACCTCGGTGGGGATGACACGCGAGGGGCTGCAAAGCCAATAACCTACATGTTAGAAAGCTCTAAATCTATTCATAATGAATGGGAGGGACTTAGGATCCTAACCTTTTCGGAGGGGGCTTGACCAATAGGCTCCATCGCGGAACCTCCTCAAGGACTTTGGACACGGTGTCTGAGTCCAAACTATCGTCCGTCAGAATCACCCGCACTCGACGCGCCCTCTTCTGGACAGGAGTAAGGACCTGGTACGGAGCGTCCGAAGACGCCACTCTCTTCCTGGCATGGGGGGAATTACCTCCCCCCTCTCCCTCGACATCGGCATCCTCCTCTTCCTCCTCTTCTTTCTCTTCCTCCTTATCAACCTCCTCCTGATTCGTGGAGGCGGGGTATCCTCAGATGCGCCATCACGCTGATCCCTAATGCGGATACCAACCTTGCTTGGTTTATTCGTCTTCTCTTATTTTGTGGGAGCCTCATAAGGCTTTACCACAAGCATTTTCGCTAACATCCCAGTCCTCTCATCTTCGGGCTGAGGAGCCGGACTGATAATGTTGATGCCTTTTTCTAGCCATCTCTCCAAAGGCAGATCGAAAGAGGGGTTATGAAATCTCCTTAGGTACTGGAGCCGACCAAGCTAGGATGTATCGTACCTTGGATTTGGGCTTGGCAGCACGCAAACCCTTGTCCTCCGTCTCAGATTGCCAGCTCTTCTGTGATTTGAAGAACACCTTCCACAACTTCTCCCGTGTAGTGCGAAAGAGATTCCGGACTGTGGGCTCAGTGTTGAGCTCACGATCCCACAGGGGAGTGCCCCGGCGCTGGCAGGGGAGGATGCATCTTCGGCGCATCACTTGGAACACATAGGTCAACTTGGTTCCCTCCTTGACCATAAAGCGGATGCGCTTCAGTAGGTCTCTCACCTCCTTGCCCAGTCCCCAAACGAGGCCCTTTTCAAGCCAGGGAGCTAGTCTCATGTGGGCATCGGATCTCAATGCAGCGGAGGGATGCTGACCTTATTCTTGTGGACTAGTAACGTAGAACCACTCCTTCTGCCACCCATTGATGGTGTCAATAAGGGTGCCCGACGGCCACCCGACGCAGGTGAGATTGCCGATGATGGCCCTGCCACAATCTGCGTGCTTTCCACCGATGCACTTGGTCTTGATGTTGAACACCTGAAGCCAAAGACCAAAGTGTGGCTCGATGCGCAAGAAGGCCTCACAAACAAGGATGAACGCCGAGATGTGCATGATGGATTTTGGTGGGAGGTCGTGGAAGTCGAGGTCATAGAAGAACATCAACCCCTTGACAAAGGGGTGGAGGGAAAATCTCAACCCCTTGAGGAAGTGGGGGATGAACACCACCCTTTCGCCTGGATTGGGGATGGGGATCACTTGTCCCTCCTCCACTGCATGGTGATGGATGTCGACGGGGAGGTATCTGGCTTTCTTGAGGTCCTGGATGTCCTCGTCGGTCACCGTGGAGGCCTCCCACTTGCCATTGGAGCCAGATCCCTCCATTGGTGAGCTCGGAAGGGGAGGCGGAAGATTTGGATCTGGGTGTCGGAGGCTCAGAGGAAGGGAAGGCAGCAGAAGCAGAGGGAGAGTGTGAATAGCCGCGGGGCTTTTCTTTCCATTTTATGAGGTTTATTGTTTGAGCCCCTCTGCCGCGCCGTGGATCCCTCCACTTCCCGAGACGTGTGCATAGTTGTGCATGAACGATTAAACATATCCTATGTGAAACGGAGCATGATCTGCGTGTTGATAGATCGTGCTGATGGAACAGCCTCGAACCGTACATCGAGTCCCTATGACAGGCCTAGCAGTCGTGGTGGGCCATGACCTTTCATCCGAGAGGTCGTTAGGGAACATTATCTTTTCTTCGCTCACGTTTTTCCTTCAAAGCCAAGTTATTTCATAGTATTCGGACGCGCCGCTATTCGGAAGCTATTTATCATCGGAGGCCGAATTCTGTTCGGCGAAAGCAACTTACCTCGCAAGCCGAAGACTTTGTTCATTAAGCAATTGGAACTGAAGACCCTTGGTGTTGGAGGCATGTTCGGGGGCTACTGAGGGAGTCTTGGATGAAGAGGTCCTCGGGGAGCCGGCCTATTCTTGTGGGCCGGACTATATGGGCTACTTACCGAACACTAGAAGATTTTGAAGGCCCAGTCTCCAAGATGGAAGCTTCGGGAAGCACGGCTTGCGCACCATGTTTGACATAGCAAATAGGCATGTTTATCTCTTCACATGTAACCGACCATGTGTGGACCCTAGGCATCCTCGGCATCTATATAAGCCGGAGGGTTTTAGGGTATAGGGATAGAACAACTCATCTAGGGTTAGCTATTCGATCTCGACGTAGATGAACTCTATAAAACCCATATCATCAATACAACCAAGATGGACATAGCATATTACCTCCATAGGAGGGCCCGAACCTGGGTAAATCAGTGTCCCCTTTGTCTCCTATTACCATCGATTCTAGTATCACAGTTCGGGACCCCCTACCCGAGATCCGCCGGTTTTAACCGACAACAAGCTTGATGCTCTAAACAAAAGATTCGACGTGATGCAAGGTAAGCCGGATTGTAGTGTCCGAATTTTTTATCACTAGTGATTTGTACTATTGACGTGGTATGGTTATATGTTGGATGTTTACATAGCCTCGACGAAGGAGATTGAGAAACTCAAGGCCGAGCTACAGAAGGCGAAGCAAGAGGCTGTAGACGAGAAAGAGACTAACGTGCTTTCCGCTCTAAAAGCCACAAGCGCAAAGGATGATGCTCAAGTGGAGGAAATCCAGCAGGAGCTCAAGGACGCCAACCAAAAGTGCAAGGACCTTGTGCAGAAAGGCAAGGAATAGGCCACCAAACTATCCACCCTAAAATTTGATCTCCAAAAGTTGCGGGTAGATAGGCGGTTCTTTGAAGAGAAAATCTTCCAAGTCAAGGATATCATGGATGGTAAGCCGTATTTACTATAGTGTGTCTTCGGTGATAGTAGGTTCCCATTGCTCACCCAAGTGTGGCGTTCCTCAGGCACCTGCTCGAACCTCCTGAAGAGCATAGCGGAGGCGAACCATTTCTATGCGTTGTGGGGAGCGGGAGATGAAGCTCGACTGTTTTGGGCACAATTTGAAGTCTTTGAGCGCTCTCATCTCCTCATCGAGCAGCTGAAGCAGCTGATGGAGCTACACCGGATGGCGGAGCCGTCCATGAAGGATCTCTGCATCTGGCTATGGCCCAATGAGCCCTTTCCGAGCAGCTACTTCAGCCTGGTGCAGAAGCTGAGCGATGCCTCTTCCCGGATTGACGCACTAGGGCGTTCCTCCTGTATCGATGGAGCTCGGATGTCCTTTGCAAGGGCCAAGGTGCACTAGCAGGGGCTTGATCTGAAAAACATAGCCACTGCTCCTTCGCTGCCTAGAAAGGAGCATAGGTGCCATGAGCGATACTTCTCCGTAGTTATGGAGGGTGCTCGGGCGATAGAGGCTCAGTGTTTGAAAGAAAACATGTATGAGTAAATACGTTGTAAGATTTATGAAGACCTTTTAACACTTGTATGTTTATGATGCATGGTTTATCATGTCTTTCATGTTTTGCATTCGTTATAACTCCTGTGTGGTCGTTGAAACTGAAAGTTGTGAGTCGTCGGCTTCAGCCCCCGTGTAGATACTAGACGAAGTGTCTCTTCCTATGCATTGTGACCCTTAGCCGAGCTATTGATACCCAAAGGCGGTAGTGTGAGGTGGACAAGGCAACCAGACCATAATGCTTTATTGCTTTCACTTAGCCATAGGGGTGCGAAAAAAGAATGTGGGGGACTAATGACTAGCCCTCGGTGGTTTATGATGTTCAGATAAACCGCGGCTAGAGCCGATATCATATGGTTTGGACAAATACGAAACCCAACGCATGACACGGAATAAGCTCTAACAAGGTCTTTAGTATAACACTTAACCTCGGATTCATAGACCGGTTCTCACATACTATGATAGTCAGTTTTCGTCTTTCTCCCTTGAGGTGCTTGACCGGGCTAGATGGAAACACAATCGCAGTGGTTCTCCCTTTTCCCTTTTATCCGAACGAGCGGAACGTAAAGGGGCAAGCACATGAGTCGGGCAACACAACTATTGACCCAAGACATAGTTCGGAACCAATGCATTTAAAGAGAATTCCAAGATGCCGAACGCATAATCAATTGTGCTTAGGGCAATTATTTAAACTCGAGCCCCCAGTCTATTAGCCAGTTGCATCGTAATATGTACAAAACAATTTCACAAAAAGAGGGAGAAAATAGAGTATATGCGAAAAGGGACGGTGAAGCGACCATGTATAATGGTTTTATATTTCTCTCAACAACTCTTATTGTTCAAATTGCCGACGCAACTATTTACACGTATTTGAAAAAGAAATAGAAATTTTATAGGAGTGGTTGTACCAGTGGTCTTCGATCGGTGACCTGATGTCCTCGATGTGCCCTGTCGCTTGTCCGCTCCTACACCTCTTAGGGAGTTGTGTACGTCAATGTGTGGTACTGTTCGGCAAATAGACCTTGGAAACAAAATCTTGAGAGTTCGCCGAAGTGTGGATGAGCTTTACGCCTTTAGGAGGCCCTTGATGGTACCTACAATGTGTGCGAAGACATTTAATGGTAGTAGTTCCAGTCCAGCCGAATACCTGCACTTTGATGGTTTTTCCCACCGCCGCCCATGGAATCTTGAGTGCGAAGTTGGGCCTCCTCGGCACGTGCTTTGCTGGACCTAGGGTTTTGCAGTGGGGGATGAGTCCCTATTTATGGGGAGAGGGAGGTTCTGGGAGTTTAGGTTGAGACTGAGCTCGCTTCCCAATCTTACATGCCTTTACGACAGATGTCGGCGTTTGCCGATCATCACTGTAATAAAATTAAGCCGCCAGGGCCAACGCATGTTCCTCGGTTCAGAGAGAGTGCTCTGTGTTTCCATTGACAGTAATGACCCCCTTGGGGCTGGGCATCTTGAGCTTGAGGTATGCGTAGTGTGGGATGGAATCAAAACGATCAAACGTTGTATGACCTCGTGGGGCTTGATAGCCGATGCGGAAAGGTACAATGTTGAAGATCAAGTCTTTGCTTCGAAACTTACCGTCCGAACCAAACACTACTTCCAGGCTTACAGAGCGGATGCACCAGGCTTCGACGCCTGGAATAACTCCTTTAACGGTAGTGTTTCTGGGTTTGATCCTTAACGGATCTATACCCATCTTTTTCACCGTGTTTGAGTAAATCAGATTAAGGCTTCTTCCTCCAACCATTAGAACTTTAGTGAGGTGATACCCATCTATGATGGGGTTTAGGGAGAGGGCAACCGAACCCCCACGACAAATACTGGTCGGGTGGTCGCATCAATCGAAGGTGATTGGGTACGCTGACCATGGGTTATACTTCGGGGCTACAGGCTCTATGGCATAGACCTCTCGAAGGGCACACTTCCTCTCCTTTTGGGTTATATGAGTGGATCATATTTATGGTTTTTACCTCTGGAGGGAACTTCTTTTGTCCACCGTCGATCGGACCGTGAGGCTCATCCTCTTCCTTGTTGTGTGGGCCCTTGCCTTGATCCTCGGTTGTGAGTCTGTCGGGCTGTTTGAATACCCAACAATTACGGTTGGTGTGATTTGCGGGCTTCTCTTGAGTGCCATGGATCTGGCAAGGCCTCTTCATGATCTTTTCCGGTGGGGTGGGTCTGTCGCGATTGCCTTTAGGAGACTTCTTCCGCTGCCTGGGTCGGGAATTGCGGAAGCCGGCGTTGATGGCCGTGCCATCGGCATCACTATTGTTGTGTTGGCACTTATTCTTGTTGCTCTTTGGTTTCCCGTTTCCGTCCCAAACTTCAAAGGTTCCGAGGTCTTTGGGGTTATGGCTCCGTCCTGCTAGCCAGTTATCCTCGCATGCGCAAAAGCTGGTCATGAGTGATTTAAGGGCAGACATTGTCCTAGGTTTATCCTGGCCGAGCTAGCGAGCCAACGATCTGATTTTTCTTGGGAAAGAACCGATTCCAGAATTGTTGCGCGGACTCTTCTAGCTTCTAGATGACGTTGCTTAGGTCGGAGGAGTCCGGCGGCCAAACATAGGTGCCCTGGAAGTTAGATCGGAATGCATCCTGTAGATCCTCCCAGCACCCAATGGAGTTTTCGGGGAGGTTGTTTAACCAGTGCCTAGCTGGCCCCATAAGATTTAGGGGTAGATACTTGATGGCATGGAGATTATCTCCTCGCACCATGTGCATGTGGAGGACGAAATCCTGAATCCATACGGTTGGGTCAGTTGTCCCATCGTATTGATCTATGTTCACGGGTTTAAACCCCTCCGAGAACTGATGTTGCATTACCTCATATGTGAAGCATAGTGGGTGGGTAGCACCTTTGGCCCGAGCTATGTCGCGCCAATAATTGGCATCTATTCTAGCCCAGTTTCGTTCTCGACCTCTATTGTTGTGGTCAAGCCAAGGCCGGTACCTTTCCCGTCTATCGGGTGAGTACCCTCTTGATCCGTAGATGGATCTCGTACGACCTGCTCTGTAGTCCAGGTCGTGTCGCAGGTCAAACCTGTCATCGGGCTCTATTGGATCTTTTCCCCATCTTCGGGGTATCGCTGGCCTAAAACCGGTGTCGTTAGCCATCCTGTCTCGTCCTTGAGGAGGGCGGTCTAGCTTGTCATATGAGGTATGTTTGTGGGACGGCATATTAGTAAGCTCGTCATTGAATTGTGGCAACAGTCTTCGGCGTGGATAGATTTTGGGTTGGTCCAATAGACCGGTACCATATCCTTCCTCAGCTTATAGGACCCTCGTTCATCGATCATTGAGGTTGTCCTATTCGGCTTTAAGTTGCCGTTCTTTTGCCTTCAGGCTGCGGGCCGTGGCTATAAGTTGTTGCCTGAACAGTTCCCGATCTTCGAGGTTATCGGGGATGGCAAAGTCATCGGCTTTCGGGATGTCCTCCTTCTCGGCAGGGGGAGGTAATTGTCATCCTCGGAATTGTTTAGGTCATCGGGTTGAGATGATCTTCCGGTCTCTCCTGACCCTCTAGCAGGTGTTCAGTGATATCGGGATCGCCAAGGTCTTCGGGAGCATCTCCTCCCCCGGTGCCGACAATAGCGTTTCTTCCCTTTTTTCCTTTGATCGTTTATGCAGCTTTCGGCGCCTTGACGGCGCTTCACCCGATTTTTCACCATCGTTTGTAGGTGTATGCCCACCATTAGTGGATGGAGTGTCCACCATGTAGACATCATACCTAGAGGTGGCAGCCCATCGCCCCGTGTTTACCGGTGTGGGGGCAAAATCTTCCTCATCCATGTATTCTGCATCCTCGGAGGCATAGTCCAACATGTTAGTTAAATCCTCCAAAGTGGCTATCAAGCGGGTGGTGGGTGGGATGTAAAATTTGGCCTGACCCACCTTGAGACCGATCTGAGCATAGATCAGGGTTGGGTCGTCAGTATTTTTCATCGACGAGATACGATCTAGGGCCTCGCTGAGTGTTGAGAGCTCGATTGGGTTGACCTGCTCGGAGCGTTCGAAGTTGACCTCCGGTGCGTCCGTGTAAGGAGAATGTTCAGCAAGAACAGGTATTCAGTCATCTGGCACTCTGGCCGGATCCAAATTGAGAGACAAGTCATCGCCGGGGTAGATCCCGTGGGCAGGACCGAAAGAGGAATCCGAGGTTAAAGCCTCGAAGTCTTCGGGCGTGGCAAGTGAGACTGCGAGCCCGATTAGCGAAAGATTGCCCCAAGAGTCTATGGAGAACTCTAGGTTACCGAATCTAACCTCCCGATCAGAGACGAAGCTTCCGACCCGGCCTAGATGGTCGGTCGGGTCAGCGTGCAACACAATGCTGCCGAAAGCGAAGATCTATCCACGGACAAACGTGTCTATGTTGCGGACTTCTACGTTGATCACAACACGGGCCATCGATTTCTTTGGCAATCACAGCGGAACTCTAAATGAAAGCACCTGTGAGACTAGGATCGATGGTCATAGGGGACGAAGGAGACGATGTTTACCCAGGTTCGGGACCTCCTATGGAGGTAAAACCCTACGTCCTTCTTGATTATATTGATGATATGTAGGTTATAGAGTTGATCTAACTCGAGATCGAATAGCTAAACCCTAGATGAGTTGTCCTCTGGGCTACAACCTAAAACCCTCTAGCTTATATAGACGCCGAGGGTACCTAGGGTTTACACATGGTCGGTTACACATAGAAGGAAAAACATGCCTTTTCACTATTCCAAACATGGAGGACACTCCATGATTCCCAAAGCATCCTTCCTAGATACAGGGCCTTCGATCAATCCAATGCTTAGTAAATGACCCATATGGTCCGGCCCCTAAGAAGTAGGTCGGCCACCCGAGGACCCCTTAAACTAGGACTCCCTCACCTAGTTTATGCGCTACTTCGAAAGGGGCTGATTTGGGTCCACGTGTTTAATGCTATGGATAGAATTTTTCTTAATACTTTTCTTGTAGTTGTAGATGCTTGCGAGGGGGGTAATCATAAGTAGGTTGTTAGTTCAAGTAAGAACAACACGTTAGCACCGGTCCACCCACATATCAACTTATCAAAGTAGCAAACACAAATCAAACCAACATGATGAAAGTGACTAGATGAAATTCATGTGTACCCTCAAGAACACATTGCTTATCAGAATATATAGTTTTGGCATGTCCTTTGCCACAAAAGGATTGGGATACCTTGCTACACCTTACCTATTGTTATTGTTACTTGCACATTACAAATTACCTTGTTATCAAACTACTTGCTACTTAAAATTTCAGTGCCATCAGAAATTACCTTGCTGAAAACATCTTATCATTTCCTTCTCCTCCTCATTGGGTTCGACACTCTTACTTGTCAAAAGGACTATGATTGATACCCCATACTTATGGGTCATCAGTCGTATGCACACACGAATCTAGCTCAATCTCTTGTCATGGTAGACTGCTCATCCTTCAATATCTTCATGACTTCCAGATAGCCATTCTAGTCTGGTAGAAATATATGTACATTTGCATGTCCAACAATCATGTTGTTTGAGAGGTGATCTTGAGTAGACTATGTTGGGAACCACTTCAAAGGAAAAAGATATAGAGATTGTCATCTAACAACTCATTATGTGCGGTAAAAAGGGTACATAGTTTTGAGTTAATATACTTCATATCACTGTTGTCTTGGACAAACTATAAATAAATAGTTTAATTGCCACATTTTGACTCATTGTAATAGAAATCTTTATTAGTTACCTCACATGGTGCTCTCTCCGTCCCACTATATAAGATCTAATTACATCCAATGCATGAACATATTGGATGTATTAGCATCTTAAATTATGGGGTGGAGGGAGTATAACATGGGAAACAAATATAGCCATGTGAACCAAAGACCCTTAAAATAGGCATATGCTCACTACATTAGGCTTACCAACATCCAAATAAAGTCATTGATAATGTTATTGTTGAATTTACATAGAACAAAGCCTGTACTTAAACATCAAATTGTATAATTGAACATCACAAAGTGAAAAAAATAGGGGGTGTATTACCTACACCAGGCTTAACAGGAAACAAATATGGCCATTGAACTGGTATTAATCAAATTGTATTGGACATTGTGAATATCTAAATAAACAAGCCATACTACAGCAACCAAATAGTCATTCATATCGGTATTGTTTGCATAGAACGTAACATGTCCTTAAAACTCAAATTCTATCATTGAACGTCACATTGTTAGAAAACCGAAATAAACATGGGCATGTTAACTACACCAGCTTTAACAGGAACCAATTGTATGATTGAACAACCGAATCTAGCAATTGAAGCTAGACATATGTTCACTACAAACAACCAAAAACAACTAAAAAGGTATATGCTCACTACAGACAACCAAACATAGGCGTTCGTGAAATTGAACTGAACAATTCAAACTCCAGTGTAGGGTGCACTTGTCGACGACAAGCTGTCGTCATCAATGAGGCCTGACTTGGCAGATGATGATGCCAAAAAATCGCCATAGAACGTGACTTCCATAAATTACAAAAGGGTCTTGTTGGAGATGAAGGAAAATTCTCAACAGCAAATCAGAGTAGATTAGATGCATACTACAAACAACAAAATATAGGTATATGCTAACTACAAACGACCAAACATAGGTAGTAAAATTGTGAAAGCACAATCTTCTCCCTTGGTGGTTTTGATAATTCTTGTCAACATACATTATCTCTTGGACTAATACTTTCATCTAGTGTATTTCAGATAAAGTCCATCGAGAGAGATGGTTTGGCAAAAAGGAGTGTGGAGAGTATCCCCATGAATTAGGAGAAGTAATAGCATTGTCCAAGCTTCAACCAAGAGGACTCTTCATTTTACTTTGTGAGAAATCACTTTGAGTCCATAGGACAACCAATACTATTAAAAGGGGGTAGGTATTGATTGGTCAACAAAATGCAAATACATGCACAAGTGATAGTCACCACAAACCCCCACAAGCTCTTCCACAAAATTTTGTCAAAGCCAAATATTAAAAATCGGTGCAACCAACACTTTCCACTCGGTGCCACCGATTCCCAAACCTAGACAAACTCAGCCAAACCCTGGCCACTTCGGTGCAACCAATTCTGCATTCGTTGCCACCGAGTTAGGCTGCCAACTTTCTTTTATGCAAGTTCATAATTTCGGTCCCTCCGGGATTGTTGGATCGACGTCAACGAGATTGGGCAATCTGGCCGTTGATCACCTTATCGGTGCAATCGAGATTCCTATATCAGTCTCACCGAGATTCGAAAGTTGCCTCCTTTTGGTCACTTTGGTACCACCGAGATTAACACATAGGTGTCACCGAGTTGGTCATTTCGTGTGTAACGGTAGGATTTTTGGAGATGCCTATATATACCCCTTCATCACGAGCTACTCGAAAGAGAAGCAGTATGAACTATTCCATACTTTCCCCATCCAGTTTTCCGAGAGAGAACCACCTACCCTTGTGTTGAGGTCAAGATCTTCCATTCCTACCATATGAATCTTGATCTCTAGCCTCCCCAAGTTGCTTTCCACCAATCCCATCTCTTCCATGAAGCCAAATCTATGAGAAAGTGATTGTGTGTTGAGGAGTCTATCATCTTGAAGCACAAGAGCAAGGAGTTCATCGACACTATCGAGCCTATTATGTTTTGGAGGGTGGTGCCTCCTAGATTGGTTGGGTGTCGCTTGCGAGCCTCCTACTTCGTGTTGGGGAGTTGAACCAAGAAGTTTGTAAGGTCAAGGAGATCGCCTACTTCGTGAAGATCTACCCATAGTGAGGCTAGTCCTTCGTGGACGGAAGCCGTTATGGAATAGTCAAGGTTGCTACTTCGTGGACCCTTATGGCTGGAGCCCTCCGTGGACTCTCGCGATCGTTAACCTCCGTGGGTTAAAGACTCCATAAACGTGGACGTACGATAGCGCCACCTATTGGAACCACGGGAAAAATCTTGTGTCCTTCTTGCATTTGATCTCTCTATCTCTACTCCTTACTTCCATGTGCAATGTCTTTACTTTTTGCTACTATACTTGATGACTTGCATGTGTTGGGTGTCATAGACTTATTATGTATGCAAAAACTGCCAACATCTTGTCTTATGCTTGAGGTAGTTTTAAATTTTTGCTTGTAGTCTATTCACCCCCTCTATACATACACTTCTAGTGATCCCACAAGTGGTATCAGAGGTTTGGTCTCCATTTCTTCGGTTTCAATACCGTGGAGGAAGATGGATGTGTCTAATGTGTAGAGTTTGTATTGTAGAGTGCCCATTCTTCATGGAGAGTACTATAGTGGATGGAAGAATTCCATGATTGATCTATTCGTTAAATTCCATTTGAGAAAACATATTGAAGATCCCTATGTGCTCCCCATTGATGAATCGCATCCCACACACGAACAAGAAATTAACATACTTGGTAACCTTAGAATTGTCAATCTTATTGTTAGAAGCTTACCAATATCCGTTCTTTCTCAATTGAAGAACTTTGCATGTGCTTACTCTTTGTGGACAGATTTGGAGAAACGATATCCAAATCTTTCATTAGTAAATCTTGATGAAATTCTTCATAAAACCATTGCTTTTCACAAAATGAAACCTAGTGATCTAAACTTTGATAACTGCCTATTTGAGCTTCGTGATCTCATCCGTGCTAAAGGAGATGTCACAACTATCAACAACATCATTATAGAATCACTTCACATTCGTAGACTTGAACACTGTCATGATCACAATTCTAACGAATCTCTTGTTCTTTATGACTAGGATTTCCCACTTGATGATGACAATGTGGAACATGGCTACTATGATGAAAATGAGTTGTTTGGCATCGAGCATGAAAAGATCATGAGGAATATAAGTCTAATGGCTAACTTCAAGGATTACATGTCCAGCGGAAATGAGTGGATTCTCGACAGTGGATGCACGGATCACATGACTAGTGACAAAGACATGCTCCAAGAGATCACGCCTAATCAAGGCCCTGGGAGGTACGTGACCTTTGGAGACAACTCTAAGGGTAAGGTACTTGGTGTTGGTAAGGTGGCCATATCTCGTGATAGCTCAATTAAAATGTGATGCTTGTTGAATCCCTTGGCTACAATCTTCTTTCCATATCTAGACTAGCAGACTTTGCTTTCAATGTGCTATTTACTAAAGTAGATTGCCAAGTGTTTCGAATTGATAATCATAAAATTGTCTTTACCAGTATTCATAAAGGTGATGTATACATTGTTGATTTCACTAAAAAGACCCAACCTCGTACTTGTCTCATTACAAAATCATCTAAAGGTTGGCTATGGCATCGAAGGCTTGGACATGTAGGCATGCGCAATCTAGATAAGATTATCAAGGGCGATCACATTCTTGGTGTTAAAGATGTTATCTTTGACAAAGGTAGACTTCATAGTGCTTGTCAAGCGGGAAAGCAAGTAGGTGGAAGTCATCCCGTTAAGAATATCATGACTACTAGGAGACCACTCGAGTTACTTCACATGGATCTTTTTGGTCCCAATGCTTACAAGAGTCTCGGTGGAAATTCCTATGGTCTAGTTATAGTTGATGATTTTTCTAGATCTACATCGGTATTCTTTCTTGATGATAAGTCTCAGGTACAAAAGATCTTCAAGAACTTTGCACGCAAAGAGCATAATCAGTTTGAAGTGAAGATCAAGAAGGTTCAAAGCGATAACGGATCGGAGTTCAAGAACACCCATGTGGATACCTTCCTTGACGAAGAGGGTATTTCACATGAGTTCTCGGCTACGTACACGCCTCAACAAAATGGAGTTGTTGAGATAAGGAACCGAACCCTCATTGAGATGGCCAGAACAATGCTTGATGAATACAAGCTGCCAAGACACTTTTGGGCAGAAGTCGTGGAAATAGCATGTCATGCCACAAACCGACTCTACTTGCACAAACTTCTTGGTAAAACGGCATACGAACTTCTCACCGGTAACAAACACCAAGTTGGATACTTTCGAGTATTCGGATCCAAGTGTTACATTCTCGATAAGCACCGCCGTGCTAAATTTGCTCCCAAATTTCATGAAGGTTTCTTAATTGGTTATGGATCAATCTCTCAGACTTACCGTTTCTACAACAACTTCACTCGAAAAGTTGAAGAGACGGTAGGTGTGAAGTTTGACGAGTCTAATGGTTTGCAAGTCGAACAGTTGCCAAATGATGCGGGTGATAAAGATCCTTCAGAAGCTATCCAAGACTTGCCCATCGGCAAGATTTCACCCAGGGAGGTGAAGGAAAGTACTTCATCAACCCAAGTGGAAGCTCCTACTTTGGACGAAGGCTATCGACAACATGGCATGGAAGCATCCAAAAGTGGTACACGACGAGATGAAGAGGAGGAGGAAGTACATCCTGAAGATCCACAACAACCTCCTTCACCACCACCTCAAGGGAACGACACCTTCAACAACCATGAAGACGAAGGAGATGATGATGAAGAAGAAGCTCCACCATCCAACAATTGAAAGATGACCCGAGTTTGACCAAAAGTGAACAGGAACCATCCCCTAAACCATATCTTTGGTGATATACAAACCGGGAGGATCACTCGCTCTAAAACTCGCTTGGCTAACTTCCTTGAGAATTATTCTTTCATCTCTAGCATTGAACCTTTGTAGGTATAACAAGCTCTTGAAGACGCGGATTAGGTGAACGCTATGCATGAAGAGCTTCACAACTTTCAAAGGAACGAAGCGTGGACACTCGTGGAGAAACCCAAGGACGAGCAAAACGTCATCGGTATGAAATGGGTTTTTCACAATAAGCAAGATGAAGACGGTCAATTCGTATGCAACAAGGCTCGCCTCGTTGCTCAAGGCTATACGCAAGTTGAAGGTATGGACTACGGTAAGACCTACGCCCCTATTTCTAGACTAGAGGCCATTCGAATTCTTCTTGCTTATGCTAACCACCATGATATCACGCTTTACCAAATGGAAATTAGAAGTGCATTCTTAAATGGTGAGATTGAAGAAGAGGTATATCTTAAGCAACCACCTGGTTTTGTAAATCCTAAGAAACCTGACCATGTTTACAAACTTCTCAAAGCTTTATATGGTCTCAAGCAAGCTCCTCGGGCTTGGTATAAATGCCTAACGAAATTTCTTATTGAAAAAGGATTTGAAATTGGTAAAATTGACACAACCTTATGCACAAAGATATTTAATGGTGAATTATTTTTGTACCAAATTTATGTGGATGATATTATCTTTGGATCTACTAAACCACAATTCAGTGAGAAATTTGGAAGGTTAATGTCAAAGAAGTATGAGATGTCTATGATGTGTGAGCTGAAATTCTTTCTTGGTCTACAAATCAAGAAAATGAGACAAGGTACATTCATCTCTCAAACAAAGTACACCAAGGACTTAATCAAGAAGTTCAACATGCAAGAGTGAAAAGGTATGAAAACTCCCATGCCGACTAGCGGACACGATGATCTCACTAAGGAGGGTGAACCGGTTGACCAAAGGTTTATCGATCAATGATTGGTTCATTGTTTTATCTATGTGCATCCCGTCCCGATATTATTCTTAGTGTTTGCATGTGTGCTAGATATCAAGATGCACCTAAAGAATGTCATCTTAAGGCTGTGAAATGCATTGTGAGATACTTGATTCATACACCAAACTTTGGCATTTGTTATCCCAAGGGATCTTCCTTTAATCTTGTTGGCTACTCTGACTCGAAATATGCCAGTGAGAAGGTTGATAGAAAATCCACCATGGGTACATGTTAATTTCTTAGTAGATCTCTTGTGTCTTGGTCATCCAAGAAACAAAACTCGGTATCTCTATCTACCGCCGAAGCTGAATATATTGTTGCTGGATCATGTTGTGTGCAATTGTTATGGATGACACAAACGCTTAAATATTGTGGAATCTATGTTAAACATGTGTCGTTATTTTGTGACAATGAAAGTGCTATTAATATTGGTCATAATCCCGTGCAACATTCTTGAACCAACTATATTCAAGTTCAGCATCATTTCATTCATGATCATGTTGCCAAAGGAGATATTAATCTTAAACATGTCCGTACTAACAAGAAATTGACCGATATCTTTACTAAGTCACTTGATGAAAAAGTGTTTTTCCACTTGAGGAGTGAGTTGAACATCATTGATGCTTCAAACTTGAGATAAGCTCACTCGGATGCATGCAAGGGGATGAGCATCATTGTTTATTCCATGCTATTACCTTGAATATCATATCTTGGAATTCTATGCTCCCTTGTCTTGCATCTAACCCATTTCTAGGTACTAGGAAGAACTACACTCGACAAGATTGCCATCAACTCTCATCTTGTGGAATCTTTTCATGACCAAGTATCCACAACGTCGCTTTGATGATGGAAGGAAGAAGACAAGAAAACATATCCTTGACGTATATCCCTTAATTGATAAATCTCAAATTGGTATCATGTCATTTGGATATTTGGATATATCATGTTTTTCCTTGCGTGACTAACCCATGTAGGTGAAGAGTGAACGAAAACAATAAGGATTGCTCCCAACTCAAGATGATCTTCATCAACTTCGAGCATTCTCATCAAGATCACCTACAATCCATGTCATCAACATCACTCAAAGGTATGTATTCATATCCTTGAAAAAGGCTTTACTCCAAGTCATGAGCTAAAGCAACTCAAGTGATATGAAGACATTAAAATGCTTAATCGAAAAATGGTAACCCCATTTTGAGCTTAACGTTGAGTATGGCCTATGATAAAGCATTCTTGCTTGGATCCTCAGTCAATATACTCTAATATAGGTGACCTAGTCACCGCCCGTAATCTAGTTTAGTTTTTGATTGGTTCACTCTCAAATCGCAAAATTTTGTGGAACCACTCAATTCTTTCCGAGTTGATATCTATTTGTAAATATTCGCAATGGGTACCAATATTTTGATTCTCTTCCTTGTTTGATTTTCTTTTGCAACTTTGTCTTTAGATTAAATTTTCACATACTTGGACAATTTGAAAATTCATCCAAGTTTCCGAGTTACATCTAGGAGCCTTCGATAGAAAAAACTTGGTTCTACCGATTTAGCAGATGAGTTGCATAACATTACCTCAGTATCACCAACAAATCTGTCTCGGAGCCACCAACTTTCTATCATTTTTCTGTTTGTGCTTGTAGTCGTAAATATTCCTTGTGTTCCTTTATGTATTTTCTCCATCCTTTTATGATCCCTTTTATTTTTTTAAAGGGGGGAATACAATCAAGGATCCCTAACTTAAAGGAGGAGAAGTTCTTCAAGTTCTTAGTTTATCTAGATGTAGAGAAATTAATTTCAATGATTCCCTCATTTTTTCTCCCATTTTTCATTTTCTATGACTCCTACATTCAATGACCCTTGTTCTCAAGGATCCCATTTTATTCAATGATCTCTGTATCTAACCCTACGTCTGACCTTTTTAAAATTAATGCAAAAAGGGGAGAGATATACAAAGCTTCAAAGCTAAATAGGGAGATACACCCTTATGCAATGGGGGAGATATAATTTAGGGGGAGAGGATAATATCAAGTTTACACTTACATTTGCAAGGGGATAATACCAAAGTAGGGGAGAAGAATTTTCTAACCCTATCCAATCCCAATATCTACATGCTAAGATTCAGAGGGAGAGGATGTCCTACTATTTCACATCTAGGGGAGAAAGTTCTAATGATCTTCGACACATATCAATTCTAAGGAATACTACTTTATATATGTTCTCCATATCTTGGTACTTTTGTGTTCTATTGCCTTTGATTACTAGAATACTCTTGTGTTTCCTAACATTGTTTTCTCAAGTGTGTTTCTACTACTAGAATGCTCAAGAACTCAACAATAGTATATCCATCATATCTTTGATCAAGATGATCTCTTGCTTCTTGCACATATTGTTTGCAAGAGTGAAGTCTTGAACGAGGATACATCTCATTCACATACATTTCATGCATATGTCCAAGATACACATGACTTAAAGTGTGTTATATCGACTAGAGGGGGGGTGAATAGGCAATTTTTACAAATTCATCACTTGAGGAATTTCAACTTTGAGGAATTTGATATGTGATGAATAACTAGTAGTGGAATAAGTACTCAAGTGCATGAGGAACATAGTAATAGTATAGTCTTCATGATGAAATGAAACATGCACAAATAGAGAGTAGAATGATAAAGGATAAGAGTGATGAACAAGGCAACTTGAAGAATTTGAGGTGAGGAATTTGTGAAAGTCTTCAGTCAAATTCTTCAAACAGTTATAATCAATTTCATCAACAGGCTTATGAGGAATAAGGAGGTTGAGGAAATAGAACCAGGTAGCTCGATGAAGACAATGGTTTGATGACCCAGTTCCAACTACTGTGACAGTCGTGCGTCAGGTTTGGAGCGGCCTGGTATTTAAACCAGAGGACACACAGTCCCAGGACACACAGTCCTTACCGTATTCTCCTTGAGCTAAGGTCACACAGTCCTCGACCAACACTCGTGGGAAGTCGTCAGGGTAGACTTCCAAAACCCTCACAAACTGATCACCCGGCGATCCACAATTTACTGCTGGATGCTCTAGACCAAGGTCACTTCGTGGTCCCCAATTGACTGCAGGAGCACTAGACCATGACGCCCAACCGTCTAGAGGATGCATAGTCCTCAAAGGTAACAAGCGTCGGTTCCACACATGAATTTCTTCAATAATGCTCAATCACTATGGGTTTTGTGGTTTGGTTGTGGGTTTTTCCTCACTGGTGATTTTCTCTCAAAGTCCTCGGAGGATGGGTTGCTCTCAAATGACAAGTGTCAGTTCTCTCTCGGAGCAGCCAACCAGCTAGTGGTTGTGGGGGGTGGCTATTTATAGCCAAGATGCAACCTGACATGATAAGACATAAATGCCCCCAATGATATGACCGTTATGTGGATAAAAATGATTGGGGACAGCTGGTGCTAAGCATAGCAACGGTCGGAATTTCGAACCATGAAAGTCCTCAGCTTATCATGTTCCTCACTTGTAGGCAATTCGCACTAGCGAAATCCTAACTCCTTAGTCAGATCAATTTCCTGAGAGACCAGAAGAACTTCGTCTCTGTCACTGAAGAACTTATCTGAACCGTAAGAGATTTCCAAAGGCTTCACTCGAAGGATTGTATGGGTTGAGGATTCTGGAGTTGAGCATCAGTTGGAAATTTTCCTTAGTATTACCTAGGCCCCCTTTAATAGTACAGTGTTTCCTATGACTCAAATAAAGGAAATGAAACTACGAAAACATAAAGTCTTCACGCTTCATATTCCTCGTTCATATCTTCAAGGTCACACCAACTTCTTCATTTTCAAAGTCTTCACAAAGTCTTCACCAAAGTCTTCAGAAAGTCTTCACCAAAGTCTTCACTTGAAGACATACATTTTTAGGGGTCGATAATCTCCGAATATATCAAACTCCTCATCGACTTATAGAGCCTGGGTACACTCACAAACACATTAGTGCCTTAACCTATAAGTCTTCAATACAGCAAAATCACTAAGGGGCACTAGATGCACTAACAGTCTCCCCCTTTTTGGTGATTGATGACAAATAGGTTAAGTTTTCAACGGAGATAAACATATGAAGTGAAAGTACAGATTTTGAGGAATTTGATTGCAAGATATAGAAGAACTCCCCCTAAAGATGTGCATATTTGAGGAATTTGCTTTGGACTGCAAATGCACATGGCAGGTTCAAAACATGGAGAACTCCCCCTATATCTTGTAATTCATACACGCATTTGAATATATGAAATGAAGAATTTGAAATTCATGAGGAAAATGGTGTCTGACGTAATTCAGCATGCATGCATTAAGGTATTTGAGGAAATAAACATGCGAGGAAATAGTTCAAGAGTGTCAGACCACCATCGGACTTAAGTTTACAACACAATAACCAAAAACTTCAGAAGAGCAAGAGTTGTAACTTAAACAAAAATAGCCCATATATATAGACCCGCTTGCAGACTAACTCAAATTTTCTCCCCCTTTGTCATCGAAGAGCAAAAGGGAAGAAAAAGTGATGACTAACGCCCCATGAGGAATTTCATCTTGTTGGTGAAGAAGGAGCGCAAGCGTTGTCGGGGTCGATTGTTGATGCAGGCCCAGCATCAACAATGTCTTCATCTTCATCGCGCTCGTGAGATGAAGAATATGAACTGGTGACCATCAGAGGAACTTGGACTTTCTTGAACTTCTTTTGAGGACAGTGAGCGAAGTTAGGATATTCTTCAAAGTTCAGCTCATCCAATTCTTCAGAAGGCATGATGTGATTTAGCACAGCCCAAGAGCGCTTGAGGTTTTCATGAGCATAATAGTGGTTCCTCTTGACAGTGTTCTGCGTCACAGTCATATTCTACACAATATACCCAAGTTGACGCTTTACCCACTTATGATTGCGATCGACCTTCTGATGAGGACTTATAAGAAGTTCTTGATCAGTCATCAATCGAGGGGCACACTCTTTGGGAGCTGAGGCCTTTGCACGAGAGTCTTGTGTGGCAGTCATCAATCATTTGTGAAGAAGGAAGCAGCTTTGCGTAACTATCCATCCAGGGGATGTGTTCCTTCATCAATAACAGACTTGCCTTTCCCTTCAACTGATGAAATTGTACTCTTGATGACTTCAACTGGTGGCAGGAAACTGAAGTGATTCTGGAAATCATCTTTGTAGTGCACTAAGGACTTATCCCTGATGAATTTCATAATCCATGGTGCATATGGCTTCTGCTCAAATGGAGCAACAGCTGCACTTGCCAAAGTCCTCATGAATAAGTCATGTAAGTTAATGGCAATATCATGTATGATATTGAAGAGCACATTCTTCATGATTCCTTCAACTTCTTCTTCCTCAAAGTTATGGCCTTTCTGAGGACACAGTGTTTTTGTCAGGATGTGATAGACTGTGTGAGGCACATAGAGAAGATCCTTCACTAAGAAGACTTGGCGTTAAGGCTTTCCAGGTGGCAATGTCTTCATCAGCACATTCATTAATTGATTGGGTAGAGGAGATTCATCAAACAACTTGCGGGCTTCATCTGATGGAATTTGGACTGGGACACACTGAAGCAATTCAGAGGCTTGAGCAGTCAAGTGTGTTGTGCCAGTCATCCAGTCCAATATCCAAGAGTTGATGTCTGAGGAATCTCCGCTGATATGCAACGTGGCATAGAATTGAAGGATGATTTCCTCATTCCAATTGTAGATGTCAACACAAAATGGAAGAAGTCCAGCATCATATAGAACTTGAAGCACAGGAGTAAATGATGGAAGACTTTCCATGTCAGCGTGAGGAATCTGATGGTGCTCGAAGACTTCCTTCTTCTCATAGAGGACTGAAGCATAATAATTCAGTTGAGTGGCAGTCCAGAACCTGTTGCGACCAGCCCTTGCAGAGTCATAGGGGTTTGGTCCGGAGAAGAACGAGTGTTCATTGAAGAAATTCCTCTTGAGAAATTTGGGACGAACAGTGCCTTTGAGAGGCAGTCTTGGCTTGGGTTGAAGATTTGTTCGTGTACGCCCCTTGATCTCCGTTGGCATGAAAGGAACAGCAGACTGAGTCATTTGAAGAGCTGGTTCCTCAGCAGTGACTGGAGCATCAATTTCCTTAGTTGTTGCAGCTGGAATTTCTTCAGGGTCTGGAAGGTACAAGTGTATAGAGTCTTCAGGTATTTCTTCAGTCTGTGCAGGTGACTAAGGAATCAACATCAGAGGAGTTGCCATTGGTGAATTGGGATGTGGAGATTCCCAATATTCATCATTAATGACTGGAGTGGTGTCACCAATGTCAACATCTTCATCAATGTCTTCGCCAGCTTCCTCAACAGTTACCAGAAGCTGGAGCGATGATACCTTGGGGGTTGATGCAGTGTCATCGATGATAATTTCCTCATCAAGAGGCTCTGAGGAAGCAGCTGAATGATTCTCTTCTTCTTGAGGAATGTCATATGCTTCCCCAATTGGCACAATAGCATAGGCTGGTGTCGAGGAAATTGGAGTTGCATCAAGTGGTGTTGCTGAGGAACTTGTTAAAGTTTTCAACTTCTTCAACACAGGGGCTTCAGAAGTTGATGCTTTTCTTTTGAGGGGATTTTCCTCAGCACTAGCAGTTTTTCAGGAACGACTGATGCAGCCGCCTTGGGTGGTTCAGTTTCTTCATGCACAACAGATTCTTTAGTTGTCCTATCAGATTCTTCACGTACAACATTGGAGGTTGCCCTGGCATGTTCATCAGTGGTCTCAGTTTCCTCGGCAGCACTGGCAGTAGCTTCTGGTGCAGAAGCATTTCCTATAGCAGTTTCATCAGGCTAAGCATTTTCATCAGCTGCCTGACGAGTTTCATCTGCAGTCCGAGCAATTTCTTCACACTGAGGCATATGTGGTTGCGATCGAGCTGCAACTCTGGTGTTGTGATCCTTTACGGCTGCTTGAGCAGCCCTGACGAGTCTAACCTTGGTGCCCTTCCATTCAGCATCATATTTATGTTGATCCAAAGAGAGAGAGCGAATCTCGGACTAAACTGTGACGAGTTGATTTGGGGTCAAATTCATCACATTTTCACGCAAAAGCTTTTCTTTGCGAGTCTTGTTCCTCTTAGCTCTCTGAGCTTGCTCTCTCTTCCATTGTTCTTCAGAGATGAAGTGGGTGAGCACATGATCCACTTCAGGAGGCAGATTTAGTGAAGAAAGTGGGGTACTTGGGTCTTCATGCCATATATCGATGAAGTTGAGGATCATCTTGGGATCCAACATGAGAGGAACAGAGCTGCCCTTTGCTCTAGCAGCCCTGTGCTGTCTTTGCCAGATTCTTTCTACCAATTCCTCATCATCAGCATCACCAGCATCACTATCATTATCCTCTCAAGAACCTGAGGAGACTGTAACCAGAGCCTCGCTGGTGTGAGGACTTGGTCTTTGACCACGTCCGGCTATCTTCTTCAGTTTAAGCGCAGAGAGACTGGTTGAAGACTTTGAAGTTGTGGAGGGGCTTGCTGTGAGCTTCGGAACTTTGGTGAAACCCTCAGTACTTTTGCATGTTGACAGATGCATTGGGGTTTAGGACTTTGTAGCTGTTCCAAATGACTGAGCAGCAACAGTTCCAGGTGCAGAACCAATCTTCAGAGCAGGTTTCTTTACCATTTTCTTCAAAGCACTAGCAGAAGCTCCGGCAGAGGGAGCAGCAGCAGAATCCTCGTTGAATTTCTTCACTGCCTCTTTGGCTTTCCTCGCAAACTTGGCTTGTTGCTTCTCCCACATGTCAGGAAAGTCCTCACCAGTTTTGAGGCTAGTAGGATCAGCAATTTGGTTTGGAGCAAGAGGAGGCCTGTTGCAAGGTGGTTTTACAGCGAATTTCATCATGTATTTTGGATTTACATAACGATATTCTCTCCATTCTTTGGCCCATCTCCTCTCAATCTTCTGCAGACGGATGTTCCTCTGCTTGGTCGTCTCCTTTCCATGTGTTTCTTCATCAGGTGTGCAATATTCATCATATAGATCCTCGGGGATTTCAAATGCAGTGTGCACATCTGGCTTCTTCCCTCCTTTCTAAGGTTTCTTTCCATCAGACATTTTCTTCAGTAGAGGAATATGAACTCTTGAAGATTCTGAAGAGGTACACAATTTTTCTTCAAGTAGCGCTGCAAATGAGTTAAGTTGATGAGAACCTAGGGATTCATTAGCGGACATGTTGTACCTGTGAACAGAGTATAGGTGCGAGGAATTTGAAGAGCTCATATGCATTCTCAGAAATTTTGAAGAAAAATAGGTGTGAGGAATTTGACCATGGTTGTCTTGAGGAATTTCACTAAGTGTTCTTAGCCTTAGGTTCCAGAGTTGTGCAAATTTGAGAATTCGCACAATTGAGCAAGCTTGAAGAAAATCATTACTTAGGGAAAATCATCAAGTATGAGGAGATGAAAGGTGCTTGAGAGTTGGATTTATAACATATAAACACCTTTTGAGGAATGTAAAGAGCATATGAGGATCAAACAAGGGCAGTAAAAGTAAATTTTATTTACCCTGGTGAAGAACACAACGAACTCAGAGATGAGATTGGGAAGTTCGTGCGTTCAGATCTCCCACACCCTAGCTTGGCTGTAACATCCCAAACTTTGGAATGTTATAATAATTATTAGAATGATTGTTTGTTTGCTTGAGTGATTGAAAGTGAGTGAAATTTGAAACTTTTTGAAAGTTGATGAGAGGGAATGAAATGACCTTCCCAAAACTTTCAATCTGCATTTTGATCACCAGGAATTCAAATTCATTTCATCACAAAACCCTAGAGTGAAGATGACATGACTTCTTCCATTTAAAGAAATAAAAAGGGATTTGAAAATGATTTGAATTTCATTTGAAAAATATTTCAAATTCAGAAAACTTTATGCAACTCAATGATTTTCATGAGAGAGGATAATATGACTTCCTCAAATTTTAAGAAATATGAGTTGGAAGTTTAAAAGAAGGAATTGAAAGAGCTTTTGAAAACCTCTGGATTATTTTGAAATCCATTTCATATTTGGTCCCTATTCAAAATTTTCAAAGTATTCAAACCCCTGACAAAGATTTGAAAGGAGTAACATGACACTCCAAGCCAGGGGGTAATTTGTGAAGTTTTTTGAATCATCAAACCCAAAAAGTTATCTGAAAAATATTTGCAAAATTAAATAAAGCCAATTAAGGCATTTTCTGAAAAATGATTTTTTTAATATATTCAAATGCCAGAATAAAAATGTCCATTAAATGGCATTTATTATTCTGTTAATTTTGATATAAAATTTGACTATATTTGGAATTTATTCGAATGATTTAAATAGGTTTTATGGCTCTGGTGAAATCATAAATAGAAAAACGGTAACGGTTTTATAATAAAACGGGCCGGCCCACCTCCTTAATACTCTCCCGAAATCCCTCTGTAACGGTCGCCCGATAACTGCGCCCCTCCCTCTCTCCCACTGACAAGCCGGACCCACCACCCGCTCCCTCTCAATCCCGCGGTCGCCTTCCTCCTCCCATGCGCCCGACGCCGTCGCCGGTTCCCCTCGCCGCGGACCCCCTTCCTCCTTACTCCCTGACCCCTCTGAGCCCCCTATAAGAAGCCTCCAGACCCCTCACTCCATTTCCCTTGTTTTCCCCTCCTCCCGCGCCCTCCCACTACAGGAATCCCTCGCCGGACTTCACCACGACCGCCTCGCCATTATCGCGTCCCCGCATCACCCTGACCTCCCCGCACTCTCCCGAGCCCTCCGACGATTTCCTCACGACCGTGCGCACCTCCCCGACCCCTCACCCTCTCTGGAGACTCTCTGGAGCTGCTAAGACATCACCCTCGCCGGAGTGTTCCCCGACCCCGAAGCTCCCTCCACTCCTGCTCGTCGTCACCGTCGTCCCCGAGCTCGCCCTCGACCACCACCGGACGCGCCATTCATCGCTGAGTCGAACGGAGCCCTCGCCGTCGCCGGAGGACCACCGGAGGCGCATCCCCGACTATCTCGCCGTCCCTGCCGTCGATGTAGACCTCGCCGGAGCTCTTTCCACCATGGTGAGCACTATCCCCCCTCCGATCTCGTCTCAACGGCGTAGATTAGAATCCCCGTACCCCTTCGGTTCTTTTAGAAAGAACCGGCCGGTTTTTCTTTTGAAATTATAGACTGAACCGTTTCCTGTTATATTTCGGCCATCCGCTCGTATTGGCACGCACGTGCACACCTTTGCCAATCAAAAAATGCCACGTGTACCCTATCCGTTAAATAAGTTTTTCATTTTATTCTGTTTTCAGTTTTAAAAACAGAATAGTTTCAGATTTGTTTTGCTTATATCTTTTATGTTTTTAAGTATTTTAAATTGATTCTTTTTGCATTAGATCATAAATTTCATATAGTTTCTGTAGATATGGAATTTGACTATGTTTGGACATTTAAATTTGAATTTGAACAGATTTGATTTAAATTTTGTTTTCTGAATATCTTGAGTTCTAAAATGAATTTTTGAATGATACTTTTTCCTACTTGTCACTAGTGACCATAGCTATCATTTGGTAGAGTTTGAGAATTTTATAGTAGTCTTAAATAGTATTTTCGAACCAAACAGAATCTGTTTAGTTTCATATTAGTTTATTTATATTGATTTACTTTGTTTTATTTTGAAAATCTGAATATGATTTACATTATGTTTTAGATTTCATTTAGTTTTGTTGTTCCAAACCTTAGTAATTTACTTGCTGTTAACAAAAGTTAATTTGTTTAGTTTATAAATTTTGTTGTAGGGATCTTTACCCTCTTTCAAATAGGTATAGTTGTTTTAAAAGCAAATTTGTTAGTAGCAATTCTTTTAACTAAAGTTTTATATAATTAGATTCTGTTTTCAAATAAAATTTGTAGAAATCTTTTATGTTAAGAAATGTTTGTCAATAAAAATGGTTTAGTTTTACTCTATTATAGGAAACTATATTCTCTATCATTAGGTAATGTTTTATAAAACAACTTAGTTTTAGTATAGATTATTTTCAAAAAACTTTAGATGATTTAATTCTGCTTTATAATAAAGATTTTATTTAATTATTTTCTGTTAACTTAGTTGTTTCATAATTTGTTTTCTCTTAGTTTATGGTTGTGCTTGTAGTTAAGTTCATTAGACAAACATTTATGTTGTTTAGGATGTTGTTTTCATAGTTTTAGTTGTTCTTCAAAAGTAATTATTTTTGCTAGTAAAATATTACTAAAACCCTTTTATTATATTTTACTTTGTTTTGGGTTTTGTGTTACTTTTGAATTTGTTGGAGTTTTGTGTTTCAACTTTGTCTTAAGTATTTCTTTCATCAACCTTGTTGTTTTTGTTTCTTGTGTTATCTTGTGATTGTTAGTTTGATTGCTAGAAGTGTTTGCTTATGAATGCAATGCTTGTTTATATAGATTTTCATCGGAGAGTGACAAATAGTCTATCAAGTTATTTCTGAGAGCGATCTTTATCTTCATCAACAGTACAGGCAAGTTCACCTTGACCATCTATTTCATACCTATGTATTTATTGCATGTAGTGACATCATTCAACATATCCCTCCGGTAGTGTTATTGAAATTCTTGTAGTTGAGTAGAATGCATGAGGTAGGAACCCATCACTGGTTACTAAAGCCCCGGGAACGTTAGTTACTTTTATGCTGTGCTAAAGTAGACGGGGTTTGGTATGAGTGTTTGTGAGTGGTGTGAAGGACTCCACGTCAAAACGACGACTTCATGAAGACATCTTCAAGTCTTGCATCTTCAAGACCTCAAGACTTCAAGACTCGATAAGACAAGTTTTCAATACACACTATTGGGTGAAGGATGGTTGATTGGGCATCCCTGGAGAAACCAGTGGATGGCCGGGATGCATGGAGAAGCCCCATGACATCTTGCGGAAAGCTTCACCCAGACTCAAAGAGAAGGATGAATACTTCATGCCCGGAAGCTTACCTGTGTAGCCACAAGTCATTATGGGCTCTGGCTTGGTTGATCTTTGTTGTGACTCTGCTGGGCAGTGCTACGAGATGTAGTCGACGTTAGGATTGGGATGGGCACTGTCGGACAGTCAGGGAAGCACTCTGAAAGACCATGTTTCTTTCATCCTGTTCTCAAACACCAGGCAGTGCGAGGACTTACCAGGAGGGAAAGAATCTTCTGGGTAAAGTACACAACACTCTGCAGAGTTTAAACCTAATCGATTAGCCGTGTCCCTGGTTACGGAAAATTTGAGCTTCTAGACTTGGATCTATCTCTGAACTCTCAACACTGGACTGATAACTAATTGTGGGCAACTTAATGATACTTATGGGCATTCAGACATTGGTTGGCGGAACCATGTCATGATAGGTAACTCCATAGTGAAATTCCTGATATTCCTTTGTTGTAGGAAAACAAAATCAGCTTTTATGCAAAAACTTAGCCACGGAGCCATAAAGCCTTATTGCATATAGTATGGTTTATTCTTCTGTTCTTCTATGGTGATCTTGCCAGCATATTCAAAATGCTGACCTACACGGCTGCAACGTCTTATGTTACAGATACTCTTCTACGACGGGTAAGAGTACGATTCAAGGTTACGGTCCGCACTCAACTTGCCGTTGGTGTTATTGGGACTCCACTCCCGTTGACTGTATCCGCTGCTATTTTAAGGTATATATCAGTTTTACGTTATTTACATGTGATTGCACTTTGATATATACATTGATGTACTGTGTGTGCCAGCATACTGATCCAGGGATGGCACAGAACACAGAGAGGCTTGACTCGTTTTGAGTCGGGTCGCTACATTGGTAGAGGGAGAAAGCTACAGCAGCGGCGGGATGAGGATTTCCGCGGCCGGTGCGAGTACGGTGATGACGAGGTTGAGGCAGCGAAGCTCTTCCTCATCAGCGACGATGACTTTAGCAACGGCGCTAGATTGGAGCTCGGGAGAGGGATGAGATGCAGAATAACCGAGCACAGTTGATGGGAAGGGGCATTTATAGAGGAAGTGAAAACTGATCCGCCCGAAGATTTTGGACAGGATTGCCCCTGACCCTTGCTCTCCATGCGACAGGTCTCACCCACGATCTGGGTAGTGGAGATTGTGGAGGATCGTGGGTTATCCAGGCGCGGGAATCGGAACTGTTTGAGTGGGAAACGACAAAAATTTTGGTAGTGAAGATTTCAAAGTTTTCGTTCGCAAATTCTTCAGTTGTCAAGGAAACAGTGAAGACTTTGAACGAGTTTCAAAGTAGAATGTATATGAAGAATTTGTGAACAGACTTGGTTAGCATAGAGGGGAAAAGGGGTCCGATCACATTCACTTAGATGAAAATCAACTTGAAGAATTAGCAATAAGTGAATGATGTTGAGGACATTGAAAACTCAAATATATATATATATATATATATATGTATGTATAGTCAATGAAGAACATGAGATTCAAAGTTTGAAGAATTTGAAAAGTTGAGGAATTTGAAAAACTTTAGGAATTTGCAAATTTGAGGAATTTGATAGTTTGAAGAATTTGCAAAAACAACGAAATGCTCAATTTTGAAGAATTTCAAATTTTGGTTGGTGGCGTAACCCGCCGTATAAGAATGATGATTTCAAACACCACGTACAATTGTCGTAGAGTTCTGAGAATCAAATTCTTCGTTAATTTCTTCACACTTAGAGAGTTATTCTTTATTGATTGAAGAAAAACATTACTTCGTGTGTTGCACATCTAAGTCATCAATTTTGCATAAGTGTTAGGATGTGTGTTCTTCATCAAAGAACATTCGAAGATTCTAAGATATTTAGCTCACACCGCAACTTGCAAAATATCTGTTCATCCAAGGGCTTTGTGAATATATCGGCAGGTTGTTCTTCAGTGGGAATGTGGTTGATGGAGATGTCGCCCTTGAGTACATGATCTCGAAGAAAGTGATGACGAATCTAGATGTGCTTGGTCTTGGAGTGCTGAACTGGGTTGTACGCAATCTTGATGGCACTCTCGTTGTCACAGTAAAGAGACACATTCTTCAGCTTGATGTCGTAGTCCTTGAGGGTTTGCTTCAC
Source organism: Hordeum marinum (assembly GCA_022496015.1). Taxonomy (NCBI): domain Eukaryota; kingdom Viridiplantae; phylum Streptophyta; class Magnoliopsida; order Poales; family Poaceae; genus Hordeum; species Hordeum marinum. The sequence goes on from CM039672.1 coordinate 122,740,210, forward strand.
CCCTAGTAATTGAGCACAACATGAGCCAACAGTAATGTACTCAGCTTCTGCTGTTGAGAGTGAAACGCAGTTCTGCTTCTTCGAGGACCAATAGACTAAGGATCGTCCGAGGAAATCACATGTGCCTGAGGTTGACTTGCGATCCACACGATCTCCAGCATAGTCAGCATCAGAGTATCCGACGAGGTGAAGATTTGAGCCCGTGGGATACCACAATCCACGTGTTGGTGTGTGAGCTAAGTATCGAAGAATATGTTTCACAGCCTTATGGTGTGATTCCTTCGGTGTTGCTTGGAATCGAGCACACATGCAAACACTTAGCATTATATCGGGCCTAGATGCACATAGGTACAACAAGGAGTCAATCATGGAGCGATATACCTTCTGATTGAAATCTTTACCATTTTCATCAATGCAGAGGTGGCCTTTTGAAGGCATTGGAGTTTTGACGCCTTTGCAATCTTGCATGTCGAAGTTCCTTAGAACATCTTTGAGGTATTTCTCTTGTGAGATGAAGATGCCATTGTCTTGCTGACAAATTTGAAGACCTAAGAAGAATTTCAATTCTTCCATCATAGACAGTTGATATTCTTCACTCATCATATAGGCAAATTCATCACTGTAACATTTGTCAGTACATCCAAAGATAATATCATCAACATATATTTGGCATATGAACAGTTCATTGTCATAGGATTTCGTGAAAAGAGTAGGGTCAAGTGTACCGGGTTTGAAGCCTTTCTTCATGAGGAATTCCTTCAGAGTGTCGTACCACGCCCGAGGGGCCTGCTTGAGGCCATAGAGAGCCTTGTTTAATCTGAAGACTTTGTCAGGATGCTTAGGGTCTTCAAAACCTGGGGATTGAGCAACATATACTTCTTCCTCAAGCTTACCATTGAGGAATGGACTTTTCACATCCATTTGATATAAGTTGATATTATGATGGTTAGCGTAAGCTAGTAATATGCGAATAGCCTCAAGTCTAGCAACAGGTGAAAACGTTTCATCAAAGTCAATTCCTTCAACCTGTGTATAGCCTTGGGCTACAAGGCGAGCCTTATTCCTCACCATGAGGCCATTCTCATCTTGCTTGTTGCGATAGATCCACTTGGTAACTATGATGTTATGTTTGTGAGGATCGGGTCGATTGACAAGTTCCCACACGTTATTGAGCTTGAACTGATACAATTCCTCTTGCATAGCTTGAATCCACTCGGGCTCCTTGAATTCTTCATCAACTTTGGTGGGCTCTATAATAGAGATAAAGGCAAAGTGCCCACAAAAGTTAGTTAGATGTGAAGCTTTTGAGCGTGTGAGAGGACCTGGTGCATTGATGTCATCGATGATTTTGTCAATCTGCACTTCATTTTCTACTCTTGGATGAGCAGGTTGACGAGGCTGAGGATTTTCATCAGCACCATTTTCTTCAGGTATATCAGCATGAGAGTCTTCATTTGTTGGAATGATTTCCTCAGTGGGTATCACATCTTCTGTTGCCTTCAGCTTGATGGATTCCTCAGGAGATTGTTCATCTAACACAGAGAGCAGGTGCTCTCTTTGCGAGCCATTAGTTTCATCGAACCGCACATCTACAGTTTCAACCACCTTGTGATGGTAGGTGTTGAAGACTTTGTAGGTGTGCGAGTCCTTTCCATAACCAAGCATAAAACCTTCATGTGCTTTCGGTGCAAACTTAGAACTGTGGTGAGGATCTTTGATCTAGCATTTTGCAACGAAGACTTTGAGATAACTTACATTGGGTTTCTTGCCTGTCATGAGCTCATATGAAGTCTTCTTGAGGAATTTGTGAAGATATACCCTGTTGATGATGTGGCATACAGTATCAATTGCTTCAGGCCAGAAGCGACGAGGGGTTTTGTATTCGTCAAGCATGGTGCAAGCCATCTCAACAAGTGTCTTGTTTTTGCGCTCCATGACGTCATTCTGCTGAGGAGTATAAGGGGCAGATAACTCATGAGTAATACCAAGTTCATCAAGATATTCATCAAGATTAGTGTTCTTGAACTCAGTCCCATTATAACTACTGATATGCTTGATCTTGACGCTGAAGTTGGTGGAGGCCCTTGAAGCAAATCGTCTGAAGACGTCCCGCACTTCATTTTTGTACAGAATAACATGCACCCATGTGTAACGAGAGTAATCATCAACAATGACAAAGCCATACAAACTTGATGCATTAGTTAGTAAGGAGTAATGAGTGGGGCCAAATAGATCCATGTGAAGCAATTCAAAGGGTCGAGTCGTGGTCATGATTGTCTTCGAGGGATGCTTGGATTTGGTCATCTTTCCCAGATTCACATGCACCAGAGAGGTGGTCCTTGAGGAATTTGACACCCTCGATGCCAATGACGTGCTTTTTCCTCACGAGTGTGTGCAGGTTCCTCATACCAGCATCTCCAAGTCGTCGATGCCATAACCAACCTTCTGAAGACTTTGCAAGTAAGCAAGTGGCAGGTTGAGGACCTATAGAGAAATCAACAATATACAAGTCTCCTCTCCTAAAGACTTCGAAGACTTTGGAATTATCAGATTCCACGATGACAACACAACGATATTTTCCAAATACGACAACCATATCAAGATCATAAAGCATTAAGTAAGACATAAGATTGAACCCGAGGGATTCAACAAGCATCACCTTGTCCATGGTTCGGTCCTTTGAGATAGCAACCTTACCAAGTCCCAATACCTTGCTTTTTCCTTTGTCTGCATAGGTGATATGCTTCAGAGGAGATGGAGTGAGTGGCAAATTCATCAGTAGATCCTTGTCACCCGTCATGTGGTTTGTGCATCCACTATCGAGAACCCTCTCACTGGCTTTTAGAGTATCATCCTGCAGATGAATTAGTACAACTTATGAACTCATATGCTTCAGAGTGAAGAATATCACATCAATTTCATCAGACAAAATTTCATCACACAAGATAGTAAGCAAGTAGAGTGAGGATGTGAGAAATGAAGAATTCATTTCATCATGGTTAGCTTGCGTCCTTTCAAGCATTTCCTCAGGTCTCCATCAAGTTCATCAGATGTTCAAATTCATCTGGAGACCTGACCTTGCATAAGATGTCAGTTTGATTTCTTCACCACCCACATCTAGAGGGGAGGCGAAGAGTTCACCATTCTGCGAGCACCATGTGAGAAGGGAGGCATTGAAGCAAGTGTGCTTCGTTTCACAGGGTGAGGATTAGAGTACTCAAATGAATAAGCAGAGAAATTCTTCAAGGACTTATGAACATAATGGTTTGAAGAATAATGCACATATTCATAACTCTTAGGTTTTCCCTACGAAATAGAGGCATTAGCACGAGAATGATGATTTTGACCATTTGAGGAATTTGGTCCAAGTGAGGAATTTGGTCCATATGAGGAATTTGATCTGGGGTTCCTATTCTTCATGAGTGGTGTCGTGAGGACATTCACTTGAAGATTTTATAGGTAGCTCTTGGGAACCCAGATTTTCTTCATAGGAGAACCGTTCATGTAGTTAGTTCCAACATATCTAGCAAATACTTCACTTACCTAATTTTTGAAGAATTTGTAATTGGAGTCAAGTGACTCATCAGAGGAATATGAAGTTTCACAAGTAAAGCCAGATAAAGTGGATGGATCTACAGGAGATCCTTTTGCAGCAACCCATGAGGTTTTGGGGTACTGCTTAGGTGTCCAGTAGGATCCATCAGCGTTGAGTTTCCTCACAAAGGCAATACCCTCTTTCCTAGGGTTCCTGTTCAGAATCTGCTTCTTGAGGACATCACAAAGGGTTTGATGCCCTTCGAGACTTTTGTGCATGTATGTCACATACAATTCCTTCAACTCTGCATTGTCATCAGTAATACTTGTGGTATCCTCAGATGAGGAATTTGAAACCACTAGAATAGTTGAAGAATTTGCAGCAATAGAAGCATTTGAACATTCAAGTGATGAATTAGCAGTTTCACGTTCGATGCATTTCAAACAAGGTGGAACAATTTCTTCCTGAGTGGTACTGATCTGTTGAGCCAGTAAGGAATCATTTTCCCTTTGTAGATCCTCATGTGACACCCTCAGTTTCTCAAGATCTTGCTTTCCTTGAAGAAATTCATAAGAAAGCTTCTCATGATCAGCTAAGAGGACGTTATGATGACTCTGAAGGTTATCATACTTCGTCTGAAGACTTTTCAGATCAACAGACAGAGTTTGAGTCCGATCCACTTCATGGTTTAACAGATCATCGCTTTTGTCTAGCATTTTATGAAGCTTTTCAAGTGCACTTTGTTGCTTAGTGGCAATTTTAACAAGTTTAGCATAGCTAGGTTTCACATATTCATCACATTCACCTTCACTTGATTCAGAAAAGGAATGATGTTTGTGTACCTTTGAGACTTTTGCCATGAAGCAATAAGTGGGAGCATGATCATCGTTGCTGACGTCAGAGTCGTTGGAGTAGTCAAATTCTTCATCATTAAAGATGGACTTGCTAACGAAAGCCGTAGAGAGAGCAAGGCTAGCGACACCAGATTTTGATTCCTCCTCAGATTCTTCATCTTCTTCATATTCTTCAGATTCTTCCTCAGAATCCATTTCCTTGCCGATGAATGCTCAAGCCTTTCTGGAACCATTCTTCTTGTGCTTTGAGGACTTTGAAGATGAGGACTTTGCAGATGAGGACTTTGAAGATCTCTTCTTTTTCTTCAAGTCATCAGAACTATCATCCTTGTATTTCTTCTTCTTCTTTGACTCTGTTTCCCAAAGAGGACAATCAGAGATAAAGTGGCCAGGCTTCTTGCAACAATGACATGTTCTCTTTTTGTAATCTTCTAAGGAATCTGATTTCCTCAAACCACTTTTTGATGACTTTCCAAATCCACCTCTTCTTGAGAACTTTTGGAATTTCCTCACAAGTATAGCTACTTCCTGACTTAGTTCTTCAGGATCACCAAGGCTGTTGTCAGAATCTTCTTCTTCAGATGAGGAAATTGCTTTTGCCTTCAGAGCACGAGATCTTCCATAGCTTGGCCCGTAGAGGTCTCTTTTCTCAGCTTGTTGGAATTCATGAGTATTGAGTCTCTCAAGAATATCAGCAGAATTAAGAGCTTTGTAGTCTCCACATTCTTGAATCGTCAAAACCAGAGTATCAAATGAGGAATCGAGAGATCGTAGCAGTTTCTTCACCACTTCCTGGTCAGTGATATCAGTGGCACCTAGTGCTTGAAGTTCATTGGATATATCAGTGAGGCGATCAAATGTTTGCTGAACATTTTCATTGTCAAGTATCTTGAAGCGGTTGAAGAGATTGCGAAGAACATCAACACAAGAGTCACGTTGAGTGCAAACACCTTCGTTGACTTTGGACAGCCTATCCCAGATAAGCTTAGTAGACTCCAAAGCGCTTACTCTGCCATACTGACCTTTGCTCAGATGACCACAGATGATATTCTTCTCTTGGGAATCGAGTTGCTTGAATCTCTTCACGTCAGCAGCAGTAACAGTGGGAGCGACAGAGGGCACACCATTTTCCACAACATACCAGAGATCGTTGTCAATAGCTTCAAGGTGCATACGCATCTTGTTCTTCCAGTAGGGGTAGTCTATCCCATCGAAGGTAGGACATCCCGGGGAAACCTTGATCATACCTGTAGTCGACATAACTAGAACTCCAGGTGGTTAAACCAAAATCACATAGAGCGAGGGAGTACCTGCTCCGATACCAATTGAAAGTGCGTTATATCGACTAGAGGGGGGTGAATAGGGGATTTTTAAAAATTCATCACTTGAGGAATTTAAACTTTGAGAAATTTGATATGTGATGAATAACTAGCAGCGGAATAAGTACTCAAGTGCATGAGGAACATAGTAACAGTACAGTCTTCATGATGCAATGAAACATGCACAAATAGAGAGTAGCGTGATAAAGGATAAGCAGTGATGAAAAAGGCAACTTGAAGAATTTGAGGTGAGGAATTTGCGAAAGTCTTCAGTCAAATTCTTCAAACAGTAATAATCAATTTCATCAACAGGTTTATGAGGAATAAGGAGGTTGAGGAAATAGAACCAGGTAGCTCGACGAAGACAATGGTTTGATGACCCAGTTCCAACTGTTGTGACAGTCGTACGTCTGGTTTGGAGCGGCCTAGTATTTAAACCAGAGGACACACAGTCCTAGGAAACACAGTCCTTACCGTATTCTCCTTGAGCTAAGGTCACACAGTCCTCGCCCAACACTCATGGTAAGTTTTCAGGGTAGACTTCCAAAACCCTCACAAACCGGTCACCCGGCGATCCACAATTTACTGTTGGATGCTCTAGACCAAGGTCACTTCATGGTCCCCAATTGACTACAGGAGCACTATACCATGATGCCTAACCGTCTGGAGGATGCACAATCCTCAAAGGTAACAAGCGTCGGTTCCACACAGGAATCTTCAGTGATGCTCAATCACTATGGGTTTTGTGGTTTGGTTGTGGGTTTTTCCTCACTGATGATTTTCTCTCAAAGTCCTCGGAGCAGCCAACCAGCTAGTGGTTGTGGGGGGGTGGCTATTTATAGCCAAGATGCAACCTGACATGATAAGACATAAATGCCCCCAATGATATGATCGTTATGTGGATAAGAATCATTGGGGACAGGTGGCGCTAAGCACAGCAATGGTCGGAATTTCGAACCATGAAAGTCCTCAGCTTATCATGTTCCTCACTTGTAGGAAATTCGCACTGGCGAAATCCTAACTCCTCAGTCAGATCAATTTCCTCAGAGCCCAGAAGAACTTCGTCTCTGTCACTAAAGAACTTATCTGAACCGTAAGAGATTTCCAAAGGCTTCACTCGAAGGATTGTATGGGTTGAGGATTCTGGAGTTGAGCATCAATTGGAAATTTTCCTTAGTATTACCTCGGCCCCCTTTAACAGTACGGTGTTTCCTATGACTCAAATAAAGGAAATGAAACTACGAAAACATAAAGTCTTCACGCTTCATATTCCTCGTTCATAGCTTCAAGGTCACAACAACTTCTTCATTTTCAAAGTCTTCACAAAGCTTCACGAAAGTCTTCAGAAAGTCTTCAGCAAAGACTTCACTTGAAGACATACATTTTTAGGGTCAATAATGTCCGAATATATCAAACTCCTCATCGACTTATAGAGCATGTGTACACTCACAAACACATTAGTGCCTTAACCTATAAATCTTCAATACACCAAAATCACTAAGGGGCACTAGATGCACTAACAATGACTCATTTTTATCCTTTCTAGTACATGTGTGTCCATGCATTCCAAAGCAACTATCCTTTAAATGGATTGCACACATTTAGTGGAAGCAATTCTAAGTCATCTGTCTCCCAAAGTCTTCATTATATACATGCATATCTTTATTTGAAGCTTTGATTGTATGTTGTCATCAATTACCAAAAATGGGGAGATTGAAAGCACAATGTGCTCCCTTGGTGGTTTTGATATTTCATGACAACATACACTATCTCTTGGACTAATACTTTCATCTAGTGTATTTCAGATAAAGTCCATAGAGATAGATGGTTTGGCAAAAAGGAGTGTGGAGAGTATCCCCATGAATAATAAGGAGAGGGAATAACATTGGCCAAGCTTCAAGCAAGAGGACTCCTCATTTTACTTTGTGAGAAATCACTTCGAGTCCATAGGAAAGCCAATACAATTAAAAGGGGTTAAGTTATTGATTGGTGAACAAAATGCTCATATGTGCACAAGTGATAGTCACCACAAACACCCACAAGCTCTTCCACAAAAGTTTGTCAAAGAAAAATATTCAAAATCGGTGCAACCAACACTTTCCACTTGATGCCACCGATTCCGAAACCTAGACAGACTCGGCTAAACCATAGCCACTTTGGTGCAACCGATTCTGCATTCGGTGCCACCGAGTTAGGCTACCAACTTTCTGTTACGCAAGTTTACAATTTTGGTACGTCCGGGATTGTTGGATCAGCGTCACCGAGATTGGGCAATCTGACCGTTGGTAACCTTATCAGTGCAATCGAGGTTCCTATATCGTTCTCACCGAGATTTGAAAGTTGCCACCTTTTGGTCACTTCGGTACCATAGAGATTAACACATCATTGTCATCAAGTTGGTCATTTTGTGTGTAATGGATGGATTTTTCTGAATGCATATATCTACCCCTTCACCACCATCCACTCAAAAGAGAAGCACTCAGAACTATTCCATACTTTCCCCATCCAGTTTTTTGAGAGAGAACCAGCTACCCTTGTGTTGAGGTCAAGATCTCCCATTCCTACCATATGAATTTTGATCTCTAGCCTCCTCAAGTTGCATTCCACCAATCCCATCTCTTCCACTAAGCCAAATTTGTGAGAGAGTGATTGTGTGTTGAGGAGTCTATCATCTTGAAGCACAAGAGCAAGGAGTTCATCGACACTATCGAGCCTATTACCTTTTGGAGGGTGATGCCTCCTAGATGGTTAGGTGTCGCTTGGGAGTCTCCCACTTCGTGTTGTGGAGTTGAACCAAGAAGTTTGTAAGGGTAAGGAGATCGCCTACTGATATGTCTCCATGATATCCAAACTCTTTTGCCCATGTTTTGGACTCTAATTTGCATGATTTGAATGGAACTAACCCGGACTGACGTTGTTTTTAGCAGAATTGCCTTTTTGTTATTTTTGTGCAAAAATAAAAGTTCTCGGATCGTCCTAAAAATTTACAGAGAATGTTCTTGGAATTAACAAAAAATGGCACAAGAAGTAACCAGAGGGGGCCTAGCAGGCTTGTGGGGCCCTCGTGGCTCCTTCGACCTCCTCTCTAACTCCATATAACCCTATTCGCGGAGAAAAAAATCAGAGAGAAGAGTTCATCGCGTATCATGATACGGAGCCACTGCCACCTCCTATTCTTCCTCGGGAGACCAGATCTGGAGTCCATTTTTGGCCCCGGAGAGGGAAATCGATGCCATCGTTTTCACCAACCATCCTACATCACCAATTCCATCATGCTCTCCACCCTTCGTGAGTAATCCCATTGTAGGCTTGCTAGACGGTGACGGGTTGGATGAGATTTATCATGTAATCGATTTAGTTTTGTTAGGGTTTGATCCCTAGTATCAATTATGTTCCGAGATTCATGTTGCTTTGACTTTGCTATGCTTAATGCTTCTCACTAGGGCTCGAGTGCCATGATTTCAAATCTGAACCTATTATGTTTTCATGAATATATATATATATATGTTCTTGATCCTATCTCGCAAGTTGTAGACACCTATTACGAGCTATGATGCGCATCCCCCAGGGTGACAATAACTAGGATTCTTGCCGGTGATTACCGTAGTTTGAGGAGTTCATGTATTCACTAAGTACTAATGCTTTGGTCTGGTTCTCTATTAAAAGGAGGCCTTAATAACCCTTAGTTTCCATTAGGACCCCGCTGCCATGGCAGGGTAGGACAAAAGATGTCATGCAAGTTCTTTTCCATAAGCACGTATGACTATATATGGAATACATGCCTACATTACATTGATGAATTGGAGCTAGTTCTGTGTCACCCTATGTTATAACTGTTGCATGGTGAATTGCATCTAGCATAACTATCCATCGCCGATCCATTGCCTAAGAGTTTTCCACATATTGATCCTTGCTAAGTTACTTCTCCGCTGCTACTGTTACAATCACTACAAAACTCCTGCTGTTATTTTTGCTACCATTACCATTACTTCCATACTACTTTGCTACATAATACTTTGCTGCAAATATTAAGTCTTACAGGTGTGGCTGAATAGACTACTCAGCTACGAATACTCGAGAATATTCTTTGGATCCCTTTGTGTCAAATCAATAAATTTGGGTTCAATACTCTACCCTCAAAAACTATTGCGATCCCCTATGCTTGTGGGTTATCAAGACCTTTTTCTGACGCTGTTGCCAGGGAGTTTAGCTCTATTCTCTGAGTCAATTGGTATTGATATTTGTTGATCACTATGAAGTATCTGAAAGATCCAAAAAACAAGATGTATCCCTCTACTACGAGGAGAGGTAAGGAACTGCCATGTAGCTCTGCACTTAATTCACCTTTTGTTATGAGTAAATTGGCGACACCACCACCTGCTAGTAATTCTAATATGTCGCATGTAATTGATGATCCCACTTCTGCTATGCATGATGCTTATGATGATAATTTGCTTGATAATAATGTGCCAATGGGTGAATTTCTTGATGAACAAATTGCTAGAGTCAATGTTGAAAATTATGATACTTCTGAAACTGATGAAATTATTGAAACTGAACACTATGAGACACCTGCTAGACCTAGCTCTCCTAGATATGAATTCCTGATATTCGTAAGGGTTATGTTATGGAAATAGAGGTAGCTAGGGACTTTCTTGCTTGTAGTGATAGAGATGATCTTAAGAAATTACTATGCACATGGAAAGAAAAATCTTTGAATGCTAGAATGAAATATGATCCTAAGTTTGCTACTTCACCTATCTTTGTTACTGATAAGGATTATGAATTCTCTGTCGATCCTGAGTTAATTACTTTGGTTGAATCAGATCCTTTCCATGGTTATGAATCTGAAACTGTTGTGGCGCATCTTACTAAACTAAATGATATAGCCACCCTATTTACTCATGAGGAAAAAAATTCATTACTATTATATCCTTAAGTTCTTTCCTTTCTCGTTAAAGGGTGATGCTAAGATATGGTTTAATTCTCTTGCCCCTGGTTGTGTGTGTAGACCCCAGGATAAGATTTATCACTTCTTTAAAAAATATTTTCCTGCCTATAAGAAACAAGCTGCCTTGCACGAAATATTTAACTTTGTGGAAATTGAAGGGAGGCTTCTCCAATTACTAAATGCTTTGCCTAATCATCCTCTCAAGAAAAATTAAATACTTGATATATTTTATAATGGACTAACCGATGCTTCTAGGGACCACCTAGATAGTTGTGCTGGTTTTGTTTTCAGGGAACGAACTGTTGAACAAGCCGAAATACTATTGAATAATATATTGAGACATGATAATGATTGGACTATTTCCGAACCACCTCTGAAGCCAACTCCAAAGAAAAGAGGCACTCTATTTCTCAGTCCCGAAGGCATGCAAGAGGCAAAGAAATCAATGAAAGAAAAAGGTATTAAAGTTGAAGATATTAAGAATCTACCACCTATTGAAGAAATACATGGTCTTGATAACCCGACACAGGTAGTAGATGTAAATTCTCTTTGTAGATTTGATGAAAGTGATATTGCTTATAATAAGTCTACTAGCCAATGCTTGGATGAATTCGATGACTTTGTTGTTAAGCAAGAAAATTTTAATGCTTATGGTATGAAGTTGACCTATCTTGCTTTTGTAAATATGATTAGCTCATCATTCTGAATTCAGTTCATCATGGGTGAAACATATTTGCAATGGCAATTAGAGATTATAGTTATTCATTTCATGCTTAATTAGCTAAGAGTGGATAATGGTTTGTTTTGGGTGCCAACATGCATATTAAAACGGTTGTGATGTAGTGTGATGGGATGGTATCCTCCTCTAAACGATTCAAGTGGCTCAACTTGGCACATGTTCATGAATGTAGTTGAAACAAAATCAACATAGCCTCCACGATATTTATGTTCATAGTGATTTATATCCTACTCGTGCTTGCATTCAATGTTGGTTAATCTCAAAGCATGTTGATGACTGTGTCGCTCTCTAGTTGGTCGCTCCCTAGTCTTTTGCTAGCATTCACTTGTACTAAGAGGGAATACTTCTTGTGCATCCAATCCCTCAAACCCAAAGTTGTTTCATATGAGTCCACCATACCTACCTATATGCGGTATTTATCTACTGTTCCAAGTAAATTTGTATGTGCCAAACTCTAAACCTTCAAATAAATATTTTGTTTTGTGTGCCCAAATCACTCATGTGGCGATCGGGGGCCATAAGTATCTTCCATGCTAGGTGGGTTATTCTCACGATATGTGTTGATTCACTATCATTCACGAGAAAGCGGCTGGTAATCGGGATGCCCAGTTCCATGCTCGAAATAAAATGCAAAATATAATTAAAAAAAACTCCCCCAGGATGTGTTTGTATGGATGGTACCCGTGGATTTGGCTCGCCGTGGAGTGTGAATGATTGGTGGAGGGGGAGTAAAAACTTTATCATTCTGTTTGGAAGCCGCCTATAATGTATCTAGCATAGAACATATTGAAAACCTTTTGGTCGTTATGTGAGCAATGAAAGCATACCGCTCAAAAATCATTACTTATCTCTGTTTTTAAAAGCTTGAGCTCTAGCACCTCTACAAACCAATGCTTCCCTTTGCGAAGGGCCTTTCCATTTACATTATTGTTGAGTCATCATCTTCTTGTTAAAGGCACTAGTTAGAGAGCACCACCGGCATTTGTATGCTTGCTATTAATTGATATTGAGTATGAGCATGATTGGATCTCTTTCACCGTGAATTACAATGTCTAGTCAGTCCTTGTTCTTTAGAGGTGCTCTGCATTTATGTTTTGTGGCCTCAGAAAGGGCTAGCGAGATACCATTTTGTCATATTATATCATGATTGTTTTGAAAAAGTGTTGTCATCCGAGAGTTATTGTTATTGCTCGCTAGTTGATTATGTCATTGATATGAGTAAATGTGAGACCTAAATGTTATTGTGAAAGTGGTTAGTCCATTATCTTTGCTGAAAATCTGAACATCAGTTAGATGTATTTACAACAACAAGATCAAACAGAGTTTGTAAAAGTTTTTATTTATCACTTTTAGTTTATCAACTGAATTGCTTGAGGACAAGCAATGGGATAAGCTTGGGGGAGTTCATACGTCTCTATCGTATCCACTTTTCCAAACTCTTTTACCCTTGTTTTGGACTCTAATTTGCAGATTTCAATGGAACTAACCCGAACTGATGTTGTTTTCAGCAGAATTGCCTTGGTGTTATTTTTGTGCAGAAATAAAAGTTCTCGGATCGTCCTGAAAATTTGTGGAGAATATTTTTGGAATTAATAAAAAATACTAGCGCAAGGAGTAAGCAGAGGGGCGCTAGCAGGCTTGTGGGGCCCTCGTGGCTCCTCTGACCTCCTCTCCAGCTCCATAAAACTCTATTCGCAGAGAAAAAAATCAGAGAGAAGAGTTCATCGTGTTTCACGAAACGGGGTTGCCGCCACCTCCTGTTCTTCCTCGGGAGACCAGATTTGGAGTCCATTTTGGGCTCTAGAGAGGGGAAATCGATGCCATTGTCATCACCAACCATCCTTCATCACCAATTCCATGATCCTCTGCAACATTCGTGAGTAATCCCATCATAGGCTTGTTGGACGGTGATGGGTTGGATGAGATTTATCATGTAATCGAGTTATTTTTGTTAGGGTTTGATCCCTAGTATCCATTATGTTCTGAGGTTCATGTTGCTATGACTTTGTTATGCTTAATGCTTGTCACTAGGGCCCGAGTGCCATGATTTCAAATCTGAACCTCTTATGTTTTCATGAATATATATGTGTTCTTGATACTATCTTCCAAGTTGTAGACACCTATTACCAGCTATGATCCGCATCCCCCAGGGTGACAATAACTAGGATTCTTTCCAGTGATTACCGTAGTTTGAGGAGTTCATGAATTCACTAAGTGCTAATGCTTTGGTCCGGTTCTCTGTTAAAAGGAGGCCTTAATATCCCTTAGTTTCCATTAGGACCCCGCTGTCATAGGAGGGTAGGACAAAAGATGTCATGCAAGTTCTTTTCCATAAGCATGTATGACTATATATGGAATACATGCCTACATTACATTGTTGAATTGGAGCTAGTTCTGTGTCACCCTATGTTATAACTATTGCATGACGAATTGCATCTACCATAATTATCCATCGCTGTTCCATTGCCTATGAGCTTTCCACACATTGATTCTTGCTAAGTTACTTCTCCACTGCTACTGTTACAGTCACTACAAAACTGCTACTATTATTTTTGCTACCGTTGCTGTTACTTCCATACTACTTTTCTACTAAGTACTTTGCTACAGATATTAAGTCTTACAGGTGTGGTTGAATTGACAATTTAGCTACGAATACTCGAGAATATTCTTTGGCTCCCCTTGTGTCGAATCAATAAATTTGGGTTGAATACACTACCCTCGGAAACTGTTGCGATCCCCTATACTTGTGGGTTATCACCTACTTCGTGAAGATCAACCCATAGAGAGGCTAGTCCTTCGTGGATGGAAGCCGTTATGGAATAGTCAAGGTTGCTACTTCGTGGACCCTTATGGGTGGAGCCCTCTGTGGACTCTCGGGACCATTACCCTCCGTGGGTTGAAGACTCCATAAACATGGATGTACGATAGCGCCACCTATCAGAACCACAGGAAAAATCTTGTGTCCTTCATGCATTTGATCTATCTATCTCTACTCCTTACTTCCATGTGCAATGTCTTTACTTTCCGCTGTTATACTTGTTGACTTGCATGTGTTGGGTGTCATAGACTAATTATGTATGCTAAAACTGCCAACATCTTGTCTTATGCTTGAGGTAGTTTTAAATTTCTGCTTGTAGTCTATTCAACCCCTCTAGACATACACTTCTAGTGATCCCACAAATTGAACTGAACAATTCATACTCCAGCATACCAAATTGCACTTTTAAACATTACAATTCATACTCCAGCATAGCAAATTCCTGACCGCAAAGTAGAGTAGATCAGAGGCATACTACAAACAACCAAATATAGTAATTGAAACTGGACGAATCATAACCACAAACCACCAAAAAAGCTTTAAAGGAAGCATATGCTCACTACAATAGACTTAACAAAAACCAAACAGTCATTCATATCAGTATTGCTGAAATTGCATAGAAGATAGAGCGCACCATGTGCTTAAACATCAAATTGTATCATTCAACATCACATTGTGAGAAAACTAAAATAAACAAGGGCGTGTTAAATACACTAGCTTCAATAGGAACCAATTGTATGATTGAACAAGAAAATCTAGCAGTGAAACTAGACATATGTTCACTGCAAACAACCACATATCACACTAAACAAGGTATATGCTCACTACAGACAACCAAACACATCGGCATTGAAATTGAACTGAACAATTCATACTACAGCATATCAAATTACACTTTTGAACAATTCATACCCCTTGGAAGAGCCTCGACCAGGGGTGCGCACCGTGCGCTCCCTGTTGTGGCAGCTTAGCTCCTTGCCTTTGGAAGAGCATGTCTATAGGGTGACATCCCTGATGTCGTGCATGGGCTATTTCCCCTTGGAAGAGACGGATAGGGCGCCCTTGTCGTCGTCGTTAATGAGGTCTGACTTGGCAGCTAACTATGCCAAGCCACCACCATATATATAGAACACGACCTTCAAAAATGACAAAAAGGTCTCGATGGCGATGAACGCAAAATCCTGACAGCAAAGCAGAGTAGATCAGTGGCATGGGGCGCATGGAGGAGATCCACAGAGGTTGAACCTGAAGGGGTAGGTGTGAGTCACTTAACCCGTGTCATTGCCTGCGACAAGCCATTGCTATCGATGAGCTCGATGTCGTCGCCGGCTGCCGGGACATATAGACATGCACGAGCCCCCGAGGGGCCTCGACAACTAGTTCGCCATCGTCTAACGGGAAGCATAGCTGGGCTGTGGCAGCGATGCTCTGGATTGTGGCTGAGGATGGGGACGGGGATCTGTGGGAAAGAGCGTGCTTTGGAGGCTGACACTACGAGGTGGACCAGAGTTGTGCGTGCATTCGACATGGAGGAGCACTACTATCGATTGCACGGCCGACTCTAGTCTAAGCCCCTTGTGATGGATAGACATGAGGACTTCAAGATAGTCACGGGATGGCCTACAGAGGATGACGATGGAGTCGGCGGCAATAGCAGTGGCGGCGGCAGCGGGCTATCTAGGATTCGAGCGAGGGAGAGGAGTGGTGCGTGAGGGAATGGATGTTTTCCTTTTTTACGTAATCTGAGCAGGGGTTTTGTCGTGGGGAGAGGAGGTAGGTGGTGTTTGAGGAAATGTCGCGCAGCTACTAAAAATTTTACTAGGCGGGAATGCCAGGATTCTTGGGCTACTAAAAATTTAGATTATGGGATTGAAGCGGCGCGGCTAGGGCAGGAGTAACAAACATCGCACACAACAAAAACATAATAAGTGTGTGCTATGAAATAGAAAAAAACCGCGGATCCACTAATTTTCAAATGGCTCAAGGTGGTATATATTTTTATGAGGGAAGTGTCGTGGAACCCAATCGTGTCCGGCACACACCAGTGGACCGTGTTGATGTGTCAGCGATGGAGGGGATGGTTTATGTTGAGTGTACAATTGCAAAAGGTTGTTACATTCGAATTGTTTTCTATTTACTCCTAGAATAATAATATATATGAGCATTTCATTAAAAAATGCGGGAAAGGGGTCAGAACACATACACACCCTCATGTGGAACAAAAATATGTATGCACAGGGTGTTTTGATCGTTCAAAATACCCAATCCGCAACTTTGATGTGGCACATGTCTCCTCCGTCACCACTTCATGTCGGTGGAGGGGGGGTCCTAGCCACGAATATGTACATGCCCCAAACAGGTCTTGCAATTCACTCATGACGTAACACGAAAATGAAACATATACATGAATCTAGCATGGTCAAACCACCCCATCTCTTTTCCGGTCAAAGGTGGACCATGGCCCATGCGCCTCGCAACACAGACGTCCTGACCAAAGAACCAACATTTTGGACAAACCTCTCCCGCTGCGATCAAAAGAATGGACGTCCACCAAGGCCCATGAATGGGCGTGACGCCAATAACCACGTGTGGAGTGTCGAAGACATCCATCACCTACCGGTGGTGCAAACATATGTACGGAAATGTTGTGTTGCATTTGAATTCATTAATATATACCTCATGTGCAACTTTAATGTGTCACATGCTTTGGAACAGGAAAGTCCCCCCCCCAAGCGAGTGTTCATGATGCATACAACTAGTATGTCGAGCGTCGATGGGAACGATTCATGCATACGTACGCATGTGCACAGACTTGGGTAAGGAAACTCAAATGACCTATATAATACATACCATAACACAAAACAATGGAAGAATACACCATGGTAACCTCTCTCTCATTGTCAGTCAATGTGATGGACTTCCATGCGAGCCCATGAACGAACCTTCCAATGACAACCACATGAAGGAGTACCCAAAGACAATCACCGTCTAAGCATTGATCAAATATATGCATGGAAGTGGTGTGTGATGTTTACATACCTAGCACACAAACTTTAACATGGCATACCTTCCTCGGGAATCTTAAAGTCCGCATGGAAAGTGAGGTTCACGACGCGTAGTATATATACCCCCCCCCATTCGAGCGGATGGGAGAGACATTCATGCGTATAGTACACACACTCAAATTACATCATGTAATGTCACACCCATGGCCTACCGCAAACATCGACCAAAAAAACCACAATAATTAACCTCTCTCGTTGCGGTACAAAAGTACGTGAGGACATAGATGGGAGTGACACTAATAATTGTGCGAAGAGGTGGTGTCCGAGGAAAACCGCCGCCTCCATGCTGCCCTAACATATGTACGAAGGTGTTGTGTGATGTTTTGAATACCCAATGCACACCTTTCATGTGGCACCTTTGCAAATCAGAAAAAAAAACGGAGGTTCACAACTTGTACAATGAGCACACGCGTGCACACATGCGTCGAAACTTTAATTCGTAATCTCACCATGATATTCGTCGAAACAAGGACTAAGATGAATCCACCTTTGATCAAACCCCTCTCGTGCGTGCCATCTAAGGTGATAGACCACGTGGGGGAAACGAATGGGTGTGTCGGTGGTAACTGCATGAGTGAGTCTACGACGAACACCACATTATGCATGAGACACAAACATATGCGTGAAAAATGTCATGATCGAGATGCTTTAAATATATACCAAATGCATAACTTTTGACATGCCATGTGTGCCTCACCTGAAGCTATGAATTGTTAAAACCGTTATTCGCATACCGTCGGTGTTTACTCTATTAGGGCACAGAGAAGTGCCAGCTTGAATTCCCATGGGGAAGATGGTGGGTTAAATACCTTACCCAGCATGCAGAACGGGGATATGGATGGGACATACATAGCATTACCCGCCTTAACAATGAAGTACTTACATGTGGGCTCTGAAATTAGTAGACCCCACGTAATTTGCGCTCTGGGTCACCCAAATTTCCACATATCCCACCCAACTGGCCCAAATATCCATAAGAAATCACAAACTTAGCCACAACCTATTGTTTGTTGCGTCGAAATATGTTTTTTACCGAAATACTATTGAATGTTGTTCTTAAATGCATGTTGGGTTTCCCCACGGGGATAAAGAAGTGGCTATGGGGACGGAAAACTTTGTATCCCCGCGCACGGGTATGGTGACGGTGATGGGAATGGGAGGGCGGTGATGGGGATGGGGATGTGAAACTTTTTATCCTCGTGCACAGGTACGAAGACGGTGACGGAACTGGGAGGGCAGTGATGGGGACGGGGATGGGACTCCAATAAACACGCCTAAGTAATCCCCATTGTCAACTTGATGCCTAGCTAACTAGACTACCCAATGTGGTGGCACGCATACGATGTGTATTGTGCACCGGACCCCGCACCCCCACTCGTCCCATCACACCACCGTCACTTCGAGGCATGCATGTCAAACTTTTTTATGTAGTACACATGTGACAATAAGAGTGCAGTGTTAAAATTTGAATTTTAAAGAACATAAACACATTTTATACATTAAATTGATTCCTTAGGTATTTAATTTGTAAACTTCAAGTTTGAACTATATGCATACGCGATTGTGTGCCCGAATGGATTACAATTTCATTTTTTGTGTTGGGTTCATGTTTAGTCCCCATGGAAGGAAAAACAATAAATTTTGAACATCTCGGGGCCGCAAAACATTGAATCTTGGCTTCCAAATTCTAGCAAATGCGTAGCTAAGATAGATTCATGAAACATTGACATGATTTCATGATAGGGAACTTATAGGTCATGGTAAATAAATTGTCCAATGTGTGAGAAGTTTTCATCTAAGCTTCTTGCAAATGTGGGCTTATTAATAGATGCAACAAAGAACCGTCACGTATATATCGCAAATGGTTTATTAAACCAAATTGTTTTTATTTAGTACTCGTATTAGCGTTGGCTAAAGTCAAGCTTTGTAAACTTTGATCAAATTTAGACAAAAAATTTAACGTTTACAATTAAAAATTACTACCATTAGTTTCTTTATTGAATGTACTTTCACATCAAATATATTTGTCATGGTAATTATTTATATTTCTTTGTTTAAATTTGTTCAAACTGTATCAAGTTTAACATCATTCAAGTCTAATATGCAGACTAAATAAAAACGAAGGGAGTAAGTGTTGTAGCTTCATAGAAAAACAATACACTCCCTGTGATCCATGCACACAGATATGATTTGACGGGACGCATGCTAGCAGGTTGCCTCGCAGGCTGACCGGAATGCGTGCGAGAATGTGTGTGAATTGATGCGAGGTCTCTTCCTTGTGCAGTTTTGTAGGGAGACGTGTCGTCGGGCGTGTGAATATATGGTGCACATGCTAGTAGTCCAACGCGCACGCGGCTCATCTAGAGGCGAGTCGTCCCTTTAAACTGCCGCCCGCCTCCCTCTCAAGTCCCAACTCCCCTTTATTAACCGCGCCCAAGCCGCTGGTTTTAACATTCTTGCTACACACAATTCACTCTCCCCAACTGCATCCTCGTCGTTTTCTAAATTGTCATCAGTGGCCTCCTTGCACCATGGGAGGAAGTAACCACCTCGATGCCGGCAAAGCACCCGAGCACAGCATGAAGGTGGGTACAGAGATTGCCGTCGTCAAAGATGACATATTGCTTGGACAGCAGCGCAGCCTTGACGTTGTCATCGCCGCCATGCTTCCCAAGCCGGAGCCGGTGGTCCGCAGCGACTTCGACGAACACTCCAGCGATGAGAACGACTCTAACGGAGAACCGATTTGTCATATATACCCATTTTTGGTAAATACATATAATAGGTTGATTGGTTTTCTACCAACATCTGGCATTGTTGCCAATATGTGGCAAAATCAAAAGTTGACAACATTTTGCAACCTTTTGTGTGATTGATAACGAGAATTGGTATGCAACCAATCTCTAGCCAACGTTTGGCAGTTGCTAAAATAGGGCATGCCAACTTTTGGCATCAAACCAATTAGCTTCGTTTAGGGTTCACGTTGTCGCATGATATATTATGTTTCATAGACTCTACCTTGCGAATTTACATTGTAAAATATACGGATGTCACATTTTTTTTACTATGTATAGGTGTTTTCTAGCGATGTGGACAGCGAGGATGAGGACGTCCAGGAGAGGTTCAAGAGGCAAAGGATCACCAAGCTTATGGATGGAAAGCATAACACGTGTGTCAGGAAGAATGGGGGCTATGGATGCCTGTTCTGCAACCATAATATTAACAACACGTACTCTAGTGTTCTGGCGCATACAAGAGGACAAGCTGTTGGCTGCCTCAAGCAGGCGTATTTTCACAGGATAGCGCATGCCTCGTACACCCAGTTCCTGGAGAATCTTAACTATCAAGCATGAACATGGTATGTTGGATTGAATCTATCTAGTTTGTGTGTATTATATATATGCTTGTGTATTATATATTTTTCCGAGATTGAAACTGTGCGATGACTTTCAGTGTGTGGTATGTCCATCACACGGGAGTGCTAGTTTACTTGAGAGTTATATTTATATAGGATTAATCACACAGTTGGTTTTAATAAACCATTTCCTCTGAAACACATTATTCTAGCACAGAAAACCCTTAGCACCACTACAAAAAAAAGTCAGCACCCACACATCACAAAACCCTTGCTTGCTCCCCTCCCCCTCCCAGTAGCACCTACACTAACACTAGTACTCCGAGACTCTCCATGCATGTCACTGCATATCCCCACGGCAACCACTTAGCTCGACGCACGTCACCACCGCTCGCTTCCGCAAAACGCCACCCCATATCTCCAGTGTCGATTGCTGCGGCCTATCAGCACAGACTTTCTTGATGCTGCTTGTTGTCGATCTAGCTCGCCTGATTGGGGAATCTTTGGTACTGGGTTTTCCCTCATGACGAACTAGGTAACCAATCTACTGAAATATTTCCGCTCATCTCTTATCCCAGTCCGTTAGCCCCTTTTAATCACCCATCCAAAATCGCCGTGGATTCATGTTTCTTCTAGCTGATTCGAGGGTTTTCATTCATAGAGTGTACAATGCAAGGACACATCAGGGCTATGCGAACGCCACCAAAAAAATGAGGAGTTCCATCTCACCATACCAGACGACTTCATGAACCGCACGGTATATTCAATCTCGCACTACCTAGGTTGACATGCATGGCCTATTCTTTTTCTGAACCTATACTATAGGCTGCTACATTTGGATAAAAGGTGCAACATGCAACATTTACGTCAAATGTGATTTCTTGTTCTTATTATTCTTCTCGTTCTATATTAGGCAACTTAATGTTATCTTGTTATTTCGTTTACTCTCATACACGTTTTCACAACATCATGGTTACATTATTTATTTACTTGTAATTTTTTTGTCCTTTCATATCAACTGATGTGCATGACGTTCTTTTAACTACTACTCCCATACTATCATGTTACCCTATTCTTTAACAATCCTATCAATTCCTGCAGTACATCCCTTGCGTTGCAACGACAGCTGTAGCGCTAAAACTTGGCATTTACATAACTGAAGACTCAAGGGTTGTCTATAAGATCAATTGCTCCCTTGGTGGTTTTGGTAATTAATAACAACATATATCTCATTGGACTAATGTTTCCACTCAGTATATTTCAGGCAAATTTCAATGATGCAAGGAATAGGCTTGGCAAAGCTACAAGCAAGGAAACACTACATTTTACTTTGTGAGAAATCACTTTGAGTCCATAGGAAAGCCAATACTATTAAAATGGGGTGAGGTAATGTTGGTGAACAAAATGCTCCACGTGCACAAGTGCTAGCCACCAAAAACACCCACATGGTCTCCCACAAAATACAGTTTCTAAACCCTACCACACAAAATCGATGCCACCAAGTGTCTCCACTCAGCCCAACCGATTTTCATATCAGACATAACCCAACAAAACCCTAGCTTCTCGGTACCACCAAGTGCTACATCAGTGCAACCAAGTTTCGGTGACCAACATTCTAGTGATCCAGTTTAGAAAATCGGAATTTCAAAGTTTTATGAATCGTTCTCACCGAGGATGGAACTGCCCTCGTCCACTTATATTGGTACTATCGAGAATCATATATCGGTCTCACTGAGATTCCTAAAGTTGCCACATTTTGAACAAATTGGTATGATCGAGTTTTACTTTGGTTTCACCGAGTTGGTCAATAATGGTGTAACATTTGCATTTTTGGAGATGCCCATATATATCCCTACACCACATCCCACTCGCAAGAAAAGCACTCAGAGCAGTTCCACACTTCCCATATCCAATTTCTTAAGAGAGAACCACCTAGTATATGTTCTTGTGTTTACTTTCCGCTTCTATACTCTTAGACATGCATGTGTAAGGTGTTATTGACTTGATATCATTGCTAAAATCTTACCACGACTAAGGTAGGGAAAATGTATAATTTTTATTTTGTCAAGTAGTCTAATCACCCCCACTCTCTTGACTTGCTTTCGATCCTACAAGTGGTATCAGATATTTGGTCTCCTTTGCATTGGTTTCACAACAAAGGAGAGTATGGCGTCTAGTGAGGGAAATTATCACCGTAGAGGTCCATACTTTGATAGTACAAATTTTGCTAGTTGGAAGCACAAGATGAAAAAGCATATTCTTGGTCTTAACACCGCCATTTGGGTTGTTGTTCACGTTGGCTTGCAAGGTTATTTCTTTGATGATGGAAAGGAACCAAATCAAGAAGCGACCGCGGAAGAATTGAAGATGTTGCAATATGATGCTCAAGCATGTGACATTCTATTCAACTGCCTATGCCCCGAAGAATTCAACAAAATCAGCCATCTTGAGAATGCCAAGGAAATTTGGGGCACTTTGGTTGATATGCACGAAGGTAACAATTCCGTCAGAGAATATAAGTTGGATGTGCTTCAAAATCAAATTCACAAGTTCAAGATGAATGATGGTGAAGGAGTCACGGAGATGTACTCTAGGCTAGCTCTCATCAGCAATGAGAATGTCGGTTCGGAAGCAAAGAAATGACCAACAAATTAATCACCAAGAAGATACTTAGAGCTTTGGATGAAAAGTATGACACCGCGTGCACATTAGTCCAAGTGATGCCAAACTACAAAGAACTCTAGCCAACGGAAGTCATTGGAATGATTGTTGCTCATGAGATGTCACTCAAGGATAGGGATGAACTTCACAAGTCTAGTTGTACTTACAAAGCCTCAAGTGATGCACCCTCTACTTCAAGTGAAAAACTTGTTACCACTGAAGAGATAAGCCTCATGGTCAAGAAATTCAACAAGTTCTACAAGAGTACAGGCAAAGAGAGGAACTCCAAATCAAGATACAAAGAGAAGCATTCATCTAGTCATGACCAGAATTGTTACAATTGTGGAAGGCCTGGACACTACTCCAGTGAGTGCACCCCCCCCCACACACACACAAAAGAAGGGAAGAGTTACCAAGAAGAAAGAGCTCAATAGATGAGTCACCTTGAAGAGATAGAAGGAGTAGAGATGATTGTTATGAATGAATATCCTCAAGGAGAAGTAGAGACTCGGAGAAGAAGGATGTAACAGCCCGGGACCGACGCTCCAGAAGATTCCCCTTTTATTTCCATTCTCATCTGTGTTTTGTTTGGTTGTTGCATTAATAATTGCATCATTCGCATCATCTGCATACCATCATCACTTGTTTTCGAAAACTTGCATCCATTTGTAGCTGCTAGTTCTCTCTGTTCATGTCGTCGACCGTTTCGAGTCCAACCACACATGCACATGCATGCGACATCGTTAAAAATATTTTTAAGGTGTGTGTAAAGTATTCTCGGATTGGGTCGAACCTTGGCGTGCGGTCTTATTATAGTGTAGGTAGGCCGCCTGCAAAATTTCATCGCATTCCGAGTTCGTTTGATACCCGAACGGTCAACCGTAGCAGTGAGCTCATCTGTTTATTTGTTGGACATTTCAGTGTTTAAAAATCTTGTCACAAGCCACAACTTCCCTCTCTTCTTGGCCAAACCCCCTCTACACGGCCCAACACAGCCCAGCTAACCCCCATCCGCTTCCGGACCGTGCGATCGAGATGTGAAGGTCCAAAAATGGATGAAAATCCCCTAACCCTAGCCCCCATTCCTATTTAAACACCCCCACCCTTCCTAATTTGGCTAACCTAATCCCCACCTCGTTTTTCGCCCGCAACCCTCAACCGCTGCCGCCAGCCTCCCTCCTCCTCGCGCCAGGCCCGCCAGGCTTGCGTAGGGGCCCGCCCGAGCCCATGTGGGCCCAAACAAGCTCGCGTCTCACCAGCCCTGTTCCTCCTGAGCCTCCCCTCGATCCCCGTCGCTCGATCTGCGCCCTCCGGCGAGACGCCACTACCGCCGGCGACCCTCGCCGCCCGGACCTCGTCGCCCCTCTCCTCCTTCTCCTTCTCCTATCCCTCCTCTAAGCTCTCTCTTCTTCTCTGCCCGCAGGAGAAACCCCGCCATGGCCGCCGCCACTTCAACCATCGTCGGATCCCGCACCTCTGCCGCCGGAGATGGGTGTTAGGGCCCAAATCCGCCCGGATCCGGTCCAATCCCACCGGATCATCCCTCGGCCGCCATTGTCCCTCACCGTATTAGCCAAGACGACCCCGCCGCCAGTTAACCTCCCTGCTTGCTCGGGAGAACGGGGAGGAGGGCGACGCGCTCGCCTCGCGTCTCGCCAGCATGGCCAGGACGCCCATGTGGGCTGCCTGCCCTTCGGCCTTGCCTCGGCCCAACTTTGCTCATGCCTCCGAGCCGGCCCACCTAGCCCATGGTGAGGACCCATGTAAGCCGCCCCGTGCGTTGTTCTAGTATGTTGCGCCCACCAGTTTCGGCCCGTGTATTTTTTTTTAGATTCCGCGAATTTAGAATTATCCTAGGAATTACTGGTTTTGTAGAAAAAAACCTAGACTTCATGCATTTAATAACTCACCAACCGGGCATCGTATGTAAAAACTATATATATGAAAAGTGACTAGAATTTCGTGTAGATTCACAATTTCCAACTCTTACATGTGTTTAAGATGTTTAACTTGCTGTTTCATGTAATTTGCATAAATGCCATGTTAAATTGATTTATTTCATAACTAATAAACCGTAGCTCCGATGCAAATGTTTTATATGTGTAACTTGACTAGAAAAATGTGCAGAATCTCATGCCACACTTTGTTTCCATTTTTAATAAATACAAAATTCTGTTAGGACAGATCGGGATCAAATTCACAATTTGCATATGGGGGCGTTTCAGATATGCTATGTGTTGCTTCCGGCCTCATTTAAAGTGCCTAGGTGATGTAGTTATTTGTGCTTCACGTCTTGCCATGTTTTACAACATTTAACATTGATGTGTACCTAAGTGGGAATGAACTAAATAATCCGAATGTGGAGTTTCGTCAATATGCAACTCGGTGCATATTGACCTTCACTTTAGTGTGTAGTAGTTGTTTGATGTGATTTGCCATCCCTTGCATATCTAAACCGGACATGCATCATATTTGTTTGCACAGCATGTCATGCATATATTGTGATGTGTTGTGTTTTGAATGTTGTTTTCGTATTGTTCCTTCTTGATAGAGTTCCGAAAGCGTTCGGAGTGTGAGGATTCGTTCGACTACGTTGGCCCATCTTCTTCATGGACTCATTCTTCTTCCAAGCGGGATCTCGGGCAAGATGACACACTTCCCTGGATACCACTACTATCATTGCTATGATAGTTGTCTCACTTCCATTGTTATGTCTTGCTAACTACAACTTGTTTGTCAAGCCTCCCAACATTGCCATGAAAAGCCTCTAACCCCTCCACATCCCAGCAAACCTTTGTTTGGCTATGTTACCGCTCGGTCAACCCTTCTTATAGCGTTTCTAGCTGCAGTTGCAATTGCTTCCATGTGACAACATGGACATTCTTTTGTTATCACAATATTATTTCTATTTAATTTAATGCACTCATACAATTGGTAAAGGGTGGAAGGCTTGGCCTTTTGCTTAGTGTTTTGTTCCACTCTTGCCGCCCTAGTTACTTGTGAACCGGTGTTATGTTCCATAACTAAGCGCTCCTAACATGCTTGGGGATGTTATGGGGACCCCATTGATTTTCGTTTTAGGATAAATCTTGTCTGGCAAGGCCCAACATTGGTACTACATTTGCCTAATAACTAATAAACCTGCATAGGAAGTAATTAACTCGAGGATCTTAATCAACAACCCGGGCCAGTGCTCCCCATGAGTGTTGGTCCAAACTAGAGCACCGTGCGGGGCCAACCCAGGGCAACTTGGGAGATGTCTATCAGGCCACCATACACTTCGCTTATCTGTCGTGTACTAAGAACGAGATACGCGGCTCCTATCGGGTTCGTCGACACGTCGGGCTGCCTTGCTGGATTTGTTTTACCTTTCTCGAACATCTTGAGTGACGAACTCTGATCTTCTTCGGGCTATCTTGAGGTGTCAGATTTCCTTTGGAATTGCCTAGGATGATCATGATATCCGTGGTCGAGGTTATTCCCGCTGCGTGTGGTTAATTTGTGATGGATGAGTTGGAGCACCCCTGTAGGGTTAAATCATTTGAAAAGCCGTGCCTGCGGTTATGTGACAAACTTGGATATTTTGTTTAACAACCGGTCATAGGAAACTTGAAGTAAGCTCTAATAAAATACACCAACTGTGTGCGTAACTGTGACTGCCTCTTCTTGTGAGCTCTTATCCAAGAGAGAACACGGTGGGGTTATGTTTGACGTCAGCAGGTGTTCAGGATCACTTAGTAATCATTACTAGTTCACGTCTGTTATGCATAGACCACCACACTTTACTTTCTGTATTCGTAAGTTAGCCACTCAAACAAATGATTAGTCGCTTGCTGCAACCTCACCACTTAACCATACCTCACCCATTAAGCTTTAATAGTCTTGATACCCTTGGAAATGAGATTGTTGTGTCCCTGTGGCTCACAAATTACTACAACAGCAGTTGTAGGTACAGGTAATGCGATGATTTGACGTGAGCACGATGCTTGTTTGATTTGGAGTTATTATTCTTCTTCTTCATCGATCTAGGATGGGTTCCAGGCGGCAGCCTGGGATAGCAAGGATGGATGTCTTTTGTCGTTTGTTTTAATCCATAGTCGGACCCTGCTCTTCTGTATGATGTTTGAATATGTTGTTGTATTGATGTGACTCTGATGTAGCTTGTGGCAAGTGTAAGCCAATTCCATATACTCATATCTTCTGTAAATGTACTTGTAATGATATCCATTCTTGCAACACGACAAGATGCGCTTCTATCCCTGTCGAGGCCATCGTGCCAAATAAGGATAGGATCGCATCTTGGGCGTAACAAAGGACAAGTACACCAAGAGCTACTCAAGAAGAAGACATCAAGCTCATGTTGGTGAATGGGTTTCCGGATCCGAATCCGACAACCACTCCATGAGAAGCTATCACTCCGACTCTCACTATAGTCAAGATGAAGTTGATGCCGGACTTGCACTCGTTTCCTCCAACTCCCGTGACATATTTGATTCACCAAATGAAGGGAGTGGAAGTTGCTTAATGGCTAAAGGCCCCAAGGTATCACACCCTGAATACCTTGATTTCAATAGTGATGAGGAGGACCTGCTAGGAGATGATGACTTGCTATTTGACAAATCTAGTGATAGTAGTCAAAATGAACTTGTTAATAATCACTCTAGTCAAGATAAGTCATGTGATGATGATAAGTTGGAAATAGAATGACTAACTAAAGAACTAAATGCTCTTAAGTTAGCTCATGAGTCTACTCTAGAACATCGTAGAGAACTTGTAAGGACTCATGAGAAGCTCCACTTCGAGAATCTCAATTTGGAGCAAGAGCATGAATTCCTTAAATCTATCAATGACGATCTTCGAAAGAATACTTCCTCTTATCTTGCCAAACGGCTTCTGTGGTCTAGATTCATTAAACAATTCAAGGCTAAGAAAACTAGTAACAAAGGCAAGAAAGGTGCTTCAACTAGTAGCAATAAAAATGATGAACCCAATGATATTGCTTCTAGTAGTTCTATTGATCCCACTAACGATTCTCTTAGCCAAGTTACGCTTGATCAAGAAAATGATCTATTTAAAGGGATTATAGAAAAAGGTATCTACATAAGTCTTGTCGGATGTAAGAAATTTGAGGAAATTGTATGCAAGCATGGAGGATACAGGAAGAAGCATGTCATTGGATACTTCAACACAAATGGAGTTGAATGAGAAGAAGGTCAGTACCCAGGACCAAGTTTGTTCTTCAAAGGGATAAGTATGAACATACTCTTCCCAAGGGAACAAAAGCTTAAGATGAGCTTCCACCACAAGACCTCAAGCTCTAGGACAAGGACAAGCTTCAAGAGGAGAGTGACTCATATGAATATAAATCCTAAGTCATGGGCAAGTGGGTTCCCAAGGCTACTACAAGCTCAACTTCTACAAGTGCTACTTCAACTCCAAGGATTCCCATCAACTTGATGTGGGTCCCCAAGAAGAAGAACTAGAGATGTTCATGAGGGGGTGACTCGGCCAATGAAATTCACTCACATTCATTATTGAAAAGGACTAGTTGCAATGAGCATCAACATTATACAATAGTTCAAGGAGTCATACATTCCCTTGAAGGTAAGCAAGGGACAAGGTGATTAATGAATCCATGGACATCATCATGTATGCTTTGCACTCCATGTCCATAGATATCCTTGTATTTGTCTCTTTTGTGTGGGACTAACAAATGTAGGTGAGAAGAGTAAGAAACAAAGAGGATTGCTCCCAAATCAAGTTGATCTTCATCAACTACGAGCATCCACCACTACATCACCCACATGAAGTCTTGTACGACAAAATCCAAGGTTAGTTTAGCCCTCTTAGGGGGGATGTCACATCAAGGGGCAGCTTTACTTTAAGACTTGAGTTAAAGCATCTCTGAAAATGTGACAACATTAACAAGCTTTATTTAAAAGTGGCAACCCCACTTGTACTTAAACGATGAGTATGACCTATGATCAAGTATTATTCTTACTTGGCTCCTAAGTCAATATACTTATATAGAGATGACTACGATATCACCAAAGTGATTGATAGATTCTAGAGTGTTTGTGCATGTTTGCCACGATTTGATTTGACATCTTAATGTGTGAGCATGTTGGTATACATATCTTTACTCATTCAAGGATATCCAATTATTTTTATTTGGCTTTTAGTATTATTTTGCCAATTGGATGTACAAGAATGCCTAGGACCCTTCTCTATCTATCAATGCTTTCTCGTCTCAAGTTCTATTCAGGCTACATCCCAAAACTTGAATAAGCACTTCTCGAACCCTCTGCATGAGGAGCACTCGGACTACCGTCTCGAAAAGAGCTGCATTCCAAAACCTCTCTATGAATCTCGATATAACCAATCCCAAAAACTCGGTTCCAACGAATCACCGAATTGATCTAGGTTTTGATCTCGGCACAACCGATTGGGTATTCTCGGTCTCATCGAGTTTCTCTATCTCCTTAGAGTTAGGAAACTCGGTGGCCCTGAAATGTTCCAATCGGTGTCACTGTCAGTCATGGGTATTTAAGCTGGGGGCCGACTTTTGAAATTCACTTGTCAAAAGTTAGCTCCTCCAAACCCCAAGCTGTTGCACCGGACCCCCTGGTCGTCGCCCTTGCTTCCCTGTGCTCCTTCGCCATTGGATCGTCATTTTCTACGAAAATCTCCGCCGCCATCGTCACCTTAGCGGATTCATCACCAGGTTAGGGTATGAATCCGGCCTCTTTGTGCGCTCCCTTTTCCGATTCATGTGCATTAAGGTATTCTTATCGATAATCCCCCGTTTGCAATCTTCCTAATCCACCAAAAAATCTCATTAGATTACCAATGCTAAAATTTTAGGTCTAGACATCCGCAAAATGAATCTCGATGACACCGAGTCGCAATAATCGGTTCAACTGATTTTGGTTCTAGGGTTCCTGAGAATGGTCTCCGTGAAACAAAGTGGTCATTTTCGGTGACACCTAAATGGGTGCCAAGTCTCTATTAAGAAGACTGTGTGTCTCGATGGTGCCGAAATTTTGACTCGGTGGTACCAAAATCCCTTTTGCAAAAAGCTAAACTTAAGAATTTATTTGTTCAAATTTTAAAAAAAAATTGTGTTTTGTGATGCTCCACCCCATTGCTCATCTATACTCTTTTCACAGGGTCAGTGTCGTGGATTTGTCACGACGGATATCCGGGTGAACGGACTTAGGTTTGGGGCGATCGCAAGTATGTGGCGACTTAAGAGGGTTTGGTTGGAATCGAGAGATGCGAGTTTACCCAACTTCGGCCCCTCTAGATGAGGTAAAATCTTACGTCCTGCTTGTCTAGTATTGATGATGAAAAAGATCTCTCGATTACAAGGGTGTTGTCTGGCTACCTCTAATCTCGAGAGCCTCTAATCTATCTAACTCTAGTGACTTCCACTTCTCCCTCTAGGGGTGCTCTACCCCTCCTTATATAAGTGGAGAGGGTAGGTTTACAAATAGAGTCCTATTGGGAGTAGGATTAGTACTAGTCTCTCTTGAATCCAAATCCGGGTCTTGTTTCCTTTGTGAGGGAATCCTTCCTCTCCTTGGGCCTTCTCTTGTGAGCCGCCTGGCGCCGGCTTACACGCCGAGCCTTGGGCCTTGTCGCTCATCTGACCGGCCCGCCGAGTTACCAATGAATCTTCTTGTCTCGACCGGGTCTCCAGTGAGTCGCCAAGTCCTGGCCGGGTCATACTTCCGACCGGGTCATACCTCGGGGTATATCCCCGACATTAGCCCCCCAGTTAGCATGAATTTATTCATGCTAAGCACCTGAAATAAGAGTAACAAATATTTTAAGTGACAGACTCACTCTCCTGACCGGCTTATTTTGCTGTAGTAAATCCTCAAAAAATCCGGGTTCCTTCTTTATATGAACGAGCCGTCTTCTCAATCGTCTTGCTTGTTAGTGTCCTTTGAAAAATATTGGGAATAGAATACTCATATACCATTGAGTCGGCTTCCAATACTTTGGTTTAATGAAAATCTTGAAAATAAGAAATCCTCATGACATAGATCCGGACTTCCATTGTTGTGACGCAGGGCGGCTTATGTAAATTCTGGCGGGTTATGATCTTTTAATAACGTCGGGTCATGAATGTTGGTGACGCCGGGTCTAACAACTGAACTCCATAATTAACATCTTGAAAATTCTCCTCAAATTTTTTGATATCTCCATGTTACCTGTAGCCCCCAAGCTCCGAGATTATCCATGATGACTTGGTGCTTTGCAATAATATATCAGACTATGTAGCCCCCAAGTGTCAGTTTGTCTGCCTACAACAACTTGGGACTTGTAACTGTCTTATACCTTATGAAACTTTAGTAGGTGTAGCCCCCAAGGGCTGGTAATCAGAATGTGATGTGCCGGGTCTTCAATTTGAACCTCTTAATCTATCAAACAACTGAGTATTGTAGCCCCCAAGTGTTGGGTTAGTAATAAGTACTCGGCTGGGACTTTAGAAAAAAATATAGAACGCTGGCTCATCTCCTTGCGACAACAGGATCTGTTGACCATGTAATGATTTTAAACGCAACTTGCATTAGCCCCCAAGTGTCGTGGTGCATGCTTGCAGCAACATGGGACTTGCATACTTGAAATAAACTGGACTTGAATAATGTTGCCCTCGAGGGACAGGTCGCACGCCTGCGGTGACTTGGAACTTTAGCAATTTCGATATGAATAGTGTAGCCCCCAAGTGCCGGGTCACACGCCTGTGGCGACTTGGGACTGTGTGATAATAACCCATCATAATGCACCTCAGAAGTTGTCTTGAACTGATATTGATCTGATTTGAAAAGAGTCCTTTGATCGTGGCTGTAATATAACCCGGAATGAATATCCTAGACTAATTTCTTTGTCTTTGACATGAAATCCCTGCTCCTGGCAAAGATATATTTGATAAATCCATGAGTGTTGTAGATTACTACAGAGCATAATTGAAGAAAACCAAGAACCGGTCAATTAGATGACACGACATTATATCTGACAGGGCGGTTCTTAAAGAATAATCAACTTTCCAATCTGGCTTGATAAAAACCCCAATCACTTAATATTGGTTAAGAAAAACCATAATGAAGATCTAGCCATTTTGGCTATCAAATATCTATTTGTTCCTGCAGAAGTTCTTTCATCATACTTAATGGCGGCTCATCTTAAGAGAGAAGACCTACAAAAATAAACAAGACATAATATGCTCTGCATTGCTGTGAGGGCGGTTTGAAAAAGCATGACCCTGAGATCTTTATATAGCCTTGCTTCTTCTTTCACAATCCTGCTCTGGACTGACTTATAACATGAATGCAATGTATGATGCAATATGTATGATGCAATATGCGATGCATGATGGTCTTGCTTTCCCCTAGTTTTTTTTGTTTTTTGAAAACTCATATTCTGACCCTTTTGAGGGGGAACAGAATTTATAGTAGGGTGAGTGCCCCGGGGCCCATAAGCTACTTCTCACATGACATAAATACGTCGTTTGAACCTTAAACAATGTCACTTGTGAAGATTACAACGGGCCACTTGGCGGAGAGTACGTAGAGGATGAGAGAGAGCTTTCCCTCGCCGCTGTATGAGGCCCTTGGAGGGGGTGAGTTGACAGCTCCCTACACCCATGCGCGAGCGGCGGCTACATATAGGCAGGTACGACTCTGCTAAGAGTGGGGCGGCCGTCACCCACTGGTGCCTTGCTCTGGTCCATGACCCGTCTTGCAGCATGGGACCTATGTTTGAACGGCTCGCATCCTGGTGGCTCATCCTCTTTGGCGCCTATGGCACCCATGTTTGAAAGGCTCGCATCATGGCGGATCGTCCTCTTGAGTGACTTAGCGCCCATGTGTCACATCCCTAGTTAGTTTACTTAGGTCAGCATGTGTGTGCATCAAATTTTCATTTTTGCATCAACTTGAAATGGGGGTTAACAGAAACCCTATCACCTCACCTGAATCAAACCAATTAAAAAGATGTGAAAAATCAACAAATAAAAAATGTCAATCAAAATTGTCCCCTATGTCTAATAAATGTTGACATCAATATATCAGGGGTCATTCTAATTATCTGAATTGGTATAGCATTTCAAAAATAAATATTAAAGCTACTGAAAATTCCAAATAAAGCATTATAATTATTTTAGATATTCAAAATATTCTGAAACTTTTTTAGAGGTTTGAAATATTCAAAGTAAGCTCTATAAAATATCTGAGTATTTTGTGCCTAGCATTTGTGCTTAAAACAAAATAAAACAAATGTCAGAAAATGCAAAACAGAAAGAAATAAGAAAAATAGAAAAGGGAATCCCACCTCAGGCCCAGCCCAGGGAGGTCGTCGTCCTCCTGGCGGCCAAGAGGACGAGTGCGTGGTCGTCGTGCGCCCGCGCGGGAGCTGCCATGCAGCTCCCTACCTGCCTGCCTCCCCTCACAAGCGCGACAGAGATAAGCTCAAAGAGTCGTCCCCATCGCTATCTCTCTCTATCTATCTATCTCTCGCCCGTAGCTCTCTCTCCCCCTCTGCCTCGCCATGGCTGCCGACTTCTTGCCGCCGTAGCTGTCGCTCCAGCCGCTCCCCCTCGCCCCTGAGCCCCCCCCCCCCCATTTGCTCTGCCACAACGTGCTGGTCCTCTGCGCCGAAGGAATCAAGCCCGGAGGTCCCCCAGCATCGACCCTACCGTCTTCTTCCTCCTCGGTCACCGGAGACCGCCGCCATCCGTCTGCCGCCAGCAGAGCTTCCCTGAGCCTGCTCTCGACACCGTCGCAACCGCTATGAGCCCCTGGTTGTTTTCCCTTCTTTTCCCCATCTCTACCACGCTCTAGCGCCGATACACCTTGGCTCCTTGCCACCGACGAGGACATGGCCATCGCTACGGCAGCCCAAGCTCGCACCTGAGCATGTAGGCATGCTCAGGAGGGTCCCAGGTAGCCATAGGAGCCTTTAGTTGTCCCGTTCAAGCTCCGTCGACGAGCCCGTGCTCACCCGAGCTCTGGCAGCCACCGCGCTCAACATCGGCGCCTACTCCGGCCATCCTAGCCCCTGGGAGGTGTCGGGTTCGATGCGCGCGAGCACGCAGGGCCTATCAGTGCCCTCCACTATCCATTTGGGCGCCGGACGAGGGTTTCCGATCCCCTCTGCCGTCCCTGACGTCGCTGCGGCTCAAAGATGGTGAGTCAACCAGTTTGACCACGAGGGTTTGACCCCAGGTTCAACTGGCAAGTGGGCCCGGCATTGTTAATTGAGTTTAATTAAAAATAATTAATTAATAAAACTAATTAACCTAATGACCCACTAACCAGTGGGCCCACTACTAATTAATTAGTTGTTAGTGATTTAATTAACTCTGTTAGTGACTGAGTCACAGACCAATGGACCCCACTTGTCAGATTTGACCTGTCAACGGCAATTTGACCAGCTGACGTCATGCTGATGTTATTAAAGGAGTTTCTGGTTTAAATTAATTCCAAAAAATAGTCAAAACTTACAAAATTCATAGAAATTAATCTATAACTAAGATTTAAATAATTTATATATGAAAATTCATGAGAAAAATCCAATGAATCCGATGGTGATATTATCATGCATGTTAGAGCAACCCATCTAGGTGAACATTGACATTTAGCAATAGGACAATATATGGAATATGAAATGAAGAACGACTTTGAACCTTTATTCAAATACACTCCATCCAACTTGAATAATAGTTGCATTAGTTCGTCCATTCATGTTGCCATGTGAGGATCATGCATCATATTGTTGCACCTGTCGTGTATTGATTGTTACTTATCTGCATTGCGGTAGGCCCTGCTTTTGAGGATACCTCCGAGTATTCCAATGATGGACAATACCCTCCGGCTTCCCAGCAAGGCAAGCAACCCCATTGATCATTCTGATAACATCCCATTCTCTCGCTCCTGCTCTTGTTTGCATTAGGACAAACGTTCAATTACCTCTCATATGCGGTAGATGAACCCATTCCTTTGCATGACCTGGCATTATCATAGTAAATAGCTAAACCTTGCAACCTAGCATACCTGATAGATGCTTGAGCCATGATGTGCTTTACGTACTTTGCCTGCTATGATTCCTATGCTTAGAGTTGTGTTAGGTCTAATTCATCTGGGTGATGAACTGGAGTGAAATAGTATTGTTCTGATGTGATAAGCTTAATGATGAACCCGATTTGGTAAAGGTAGCAATGAGAGGTTGTGTAGGAGTACATAGCGTGTTGTCTCATTGGGTCTGTTCTTAGGAACTGAGTTGTGTGTCTGTGATCTAAGGCTAGTTACTACCACACATTAGGTTCCGGTAACTCGACCCCTCTCGACTTATTAATCGCTTAGTCCTTTGTCCAGGAGTTGCAAGTAGTTTCTCGTGTTTATAGTATGCTGGAGGTCATGTGTAGCACTGACCCTAGGGGTGGGTTACGATGCGGTAGGCAGTGGCATGGTGTACCAAGGGTCACCCTAATGGTGGGCTTGGGAATCCTGTGCACATCGTTTGGGGCCGTAGCGGAAACTTCGGCCGGACTTCCATGCGGGTTCAGTCTCAAATAGGAGATAGCCTGGACTAGAGGTCTTGTGTGATTGACGGTCATGGCCGACTTCCTCGCTGGGCTTCCGCTTGAAGGTTGCCGAGGTGCATGGTTTTATGAGCACACAACGGTAAGTGGCGAGAGCATGTGTGAAGGAGTACACCCCTACAGGATATGAATCCATTCGAATAGTCGCGTCCTCAGATATGTACTACTTGGAGAACTTATGTTGTTCATAGATAACTTAATGGATACTCATAAAAATCTCAAGACAAGTGCGAGTACCGTGGATGGCACTCCTGTAGATGACGGAAGTGAATCCATGGTGGTGTATTGATGTGGATTTAGTGGACTCGTGTGCGATATCTAAAATTTTATCAAAGAATTAATATGTATAGTATAGGTTAGCCATGAGTCAAATATGGCATTGCTGCATAAACCCCACCACTCCCTTGTTGATACACGAGCATAAATAGACTAGGTATGCTTTAAAGACTTGTTGAGAATGTTTGTACTCATGTTTGCATAATAAATGTTGCAGATGAGACTCAAGACCCATCAGGTGGGTTCTACCTAGATGTCGATGACGCCGAATAGCTGGTGTCCTAGCTACGACCTTATGGCATGTGGCGGTGTGTAGATAGTCAGGCCATGTTCCTTTTTACCCTTTCATCTGTCTGTACCCAGTTAGCTTTATGCTTCTACTTTGTTTGTATGAACTTGCTTGTATGACTTGAGTGTCGGGTCATGTGACCCCTACCTGTAAGAACATATTATGCAAGGATCCTCTGAGCCTCTTAAATGAAAGTTGTGTTGTTGTATGGTTATGTTGTGATGCCATAGTTGTATCTATGCATATCGGGCATGTCATGCGTATGTGTGACGTGCAATGGTATGTATGGGATCCGACACCTAGACATGTGCCTTTAGTAGTACTCTTTACGGGGAGCTGCCTCTTTGTGCTTCCATTGAGCCTTGGTAGCTTGCTACCGCTCCGGACACATTGATTGACCGACATGTATCCTTCTTTGTTGATGTGTCTGTCCCTTCGGGGAAATGTCTCGCAGTGTAATGGAGTCCCTGTAGCCTGCTACGACTCATCTACGTGCAGTGATGACATTGATGTCCCATGATGTAATGGAGTCCTTGTAGCTTGCTATGACTCGTCTACACACGCTTGAGACCGACACCTGCATTGTTGGGTTATGTATGCATGTTCTCGTACGGATGTGCCACCTGGGTTGTATGACTAGTCATGTCGTCCCGGGTTCTCTGTCGTTTGAATGCAAGCGACATATTTACATACGTGAGCCAAAAGATGCAAACGGTCCTAACTAAGGTAAGGCTGCAGCCAAGGAGTTACCGTGCGTGAGGCCGCAAAGTGATGTGATGTGTTACAGCCTAGATTCCTATGACTTAGGATTGGGGTCCCGACAGCGTTGGTATCAGAGC
The DNA here is from genome assembly GCA_022496015.1 of Hordeum marinum. NCBI lineage: Eukaryota > Viridiplantae > Streptophyta > Magnoliopsida > Poales > Poaceae > Hordeum > Hordeum marinum. The sequence continues at coordinate 122,777,518 of CM039672.1, forward strand.
CTGACTGACTGTAGGATTACCAAGCCAAACTGGTCGAAGTAGACTCTAGAAACACTATAGAAATATAAGGGAATTGATTGTGTAAGGGAACATAAGGCTCTTTTTACTCCTCTTCCCGAGTCATTCTATTCTGAGTCACCCTCATCTTTTCTATGTGGTTAAGAGCTAGGCTTCTTATCTATTTCTTAGGATGATGAGTTACTAACCATGGACTAGTAGCTAGTTTGTTCGCAAGTGGACTCCGGTACTCAGATATTGTTTGGTGTGACAATTAGTTGGATTAGAAAATTGAGTCTAGAAAGCCGAGTGGTTATGCTATCCAATCTTTGCAGTTGTCTCAAAATCTTTTTTGAGCAATTACAGCCGTTACGTTGTCCAATTGCCGCTAGGATCTCTAATGCCTTTGCGTCATTCTCTGTTTCATATGCCCCCTCGTCCTTCTTGTTAGGTGGTCCGTTTGACTAGGAGCATCATTGTACCGGGTCACACGGCCATGTTGGTTAGAGTTATGACAGAGGTTGGTTACCGTTGGTACCCAGAGTATACAGTGGAGGAGCAGTATCGAGACTTCAACCAGGGCCAGTACCTGTGTACTGTTAGGATATATCCATCATATCCCGGAGCTGCAGAGCAGCTTCATTGCTCATATGGATTAGGTATCACCATAGACATGGCAGTTCAAGAGGCTGCCTACACCATGTTGAATATTATGTGATCTCACCATGGACTGCTTCAGAACACTGAGTTTTTCTATGTTCCTACTACTCTAGGAGGAGAGGATGGTTATCTTAGTGCAGCCTATTATGATCATTCTCATGAGGACCCTAGGCCTTAGGTGACTGCTCAGATGTTGGAGAACAGGGATCGTGATGCACGTGCCCTTCGCATGGAGCTATATGCTACCCGTGCACATCTTTGGATAGCCCTGACGCAGCTAGCACCTGTTGTGCAGACAGGTTGTGGAGATTTGGACATGCTGAGCCCATCGCGGACTCATCTACTAGATCGCGTAGACTGGCCCGATGTTGGAGGCATCACTCCTCTTCGAGGACCGTTGTTGCCACCAACCAGGGGACTGAGGCCACATCCGTGTCCTTATGGTTTCCAGGGATCTCAGGCCAGGGTGTTTCAAGATCCTCGGGTTCAGCTCCCGGGTCATGGGGGTAACCTATATGAGGTGTTCTATGACGATGCTTGAGTACGTGTATGTTAGTGCTGGTATTGTAGTAGTTGTATTGCCATAGCCCTACGTGTCTTGTGGGATATGACAGAGGTGTCAGTTGAGTTCCGAAGGTGTAGATAGATAACGTATAGGAAGCGTGTAATGCCTCCGATGAGTTATATCATCTTTCAGTAGCTTGTACTTCATCCTGGGCTTGTACTGAACTATGTCATGGTGTGTATGTATCATGGTGTTCATATGGCAGTTTCTTTATTACCATGTTGATCGGGTGTTTACCCATGCATGCCATGTTGTTCAGTACATTCCACATCTCATGTCTTAGAGTTGTTGTCTTCCTTATCTAAGTTGTGGGGTTGTTTTCCCAGGATGGTGTCAACTGGAAATAACCCCATGCCTGCCTTCGAGCAGGGCGAGGGAGGCCAGCCAAGACAAGAGAACCTGCCGCAGGCACCCTCCTTGGCAAAAGTGATGCTTGAAGCTAAGCAGAATAAAAGGGAGACAAACAGGTTGTTGGAACGTTTTGAGCAGAATACAACGCATCCTCCCTGCAATGAGCATAATGATGGTGTGTCCCTCAATGACTTCGACAAGTTGTGCCCACCTAAGTTTCATCATTCGGTCGACCCGCTCAACGCTGATGACTGGCTGACTAGCATGTCCCGCAAAATCCGAGCTACCAATGTATCTGAGGCCAACAAGGTGACTTTTGCTGCATACTTACTGGAAGGACCCGCCAATCTATGGTGGCAAAATTATTAAGCCATGCGTCCCGCAGGCCCCGCAGCAACTTGAGTAGATTTTAGTGAGGCATTCCGTACCCATCACATCCTACAAGGGCTGATGTATCGCAAGAGAGAGGAATTATATGCGTTTACCCAGGACAGACTGATAGTGGATTCCTATAGCCGTGAGTTCGGCAATCTTGCTTGTTACGCTCCGGAGGAACTGTCAACCGATGCCAAGAAACATGCTAGGTTCCGTAAGGGACTTAATCCTGAGCTCTGTCAAGACCTAAGTCTGCATGAGTGCACTACCTTCCAGGCCCTCGTCAACAAGGCTATCAACACTGAAACCGGACAGACTGACTACAAGTCAACTAAGAAGCACACCCGTGACTTTAGACCCGCATCTGGCTCGGGCACCAACAAAAGTCGGGTGTGGATGCCCAACACAGCTCTACCACCAAGGTAAACCGCGAGGCCATCCTTCCAGGCGCCTCGCCCAGCTCAGCCCAACCTTCCAGCTAGGACATTTGGAGGTCCCCCTGTCGATGTTGCTCCCCGTGCCACCGTTGTCTGCTACAAATGTGGAGAACCAGGACACTACTCCTGTGAGAGTCCCCAGAACAATGCCAAGCCTGCTGGACATGGGAAGCCAGGAAAAGCCTACTATGTGAAGCCAGCTCCTGCTCGTGGGCGAGTGAATTATGTTTCTGCTAAACAAGCCCTTGAGGACCCTGATGTTATCCTTGGTATGCTCCTTGTCAATAGCCATCCAACATTTGTTATGTTTGATACTGGAGCATCTCATTCATTCATCTTAGAAAGTTATGCACGGTTGCATAACATATCTTTTTGTGATATGCTTACTCCTTTAGTAGTTCAGACTCCTGGTTCAAAATGGCAAACCTCTAGAGTGAGCCATGACAATGAGATTCTTGTGGATAGGCTAGTCTTCCTAGCATCTTTGATAGCCCTCAAGTCTTCGGACATCAATATCATCTTAGGTATGAATTGGATGAAAGCCCACTATGCTAAGATTGATACTCATACTAGGACTTTTCAACATACACATCCATCGAGTGAGATAGTTAATGTCTCCACTCGAGCTGTCAAACGTCAACTCTATTATCTCAATGCTAGCCCTCTTCTAGAATTAGAAGATATTCCGGTAGTCCTTGACTTTCCGGATGTCTTTCCAGAAGAACTGCCAGGACTTCCTCCTGTCAGAGATGTAGAGTTTGTGATAGAGCTCATTCCAAGGACTGTCCCAATAGCTAGAAGACCCTATAAGAAGGCACCCTTAGAACTAGCCGAACTTAAGAAACAACTCGATGAGGCTTTGAAGAAAGGTTCCATCCGTCCTAGTTCTTCTCCTTGGGCTTGCCCCGTCCTGTTTGTCAAGAAGAAGGATGGATCGGATCGGATTGTTGTTGATTATCAGCCAGTGAATGTGGTCACCATAAAGAACAAGTGTCCACTCCCCAGGATCAACGATTTGTATGGTCAACTCGCTAGATCCTCTGTCTTTTCCAAGATGGATTTGAGGTTGGGATATCATCAAATCAGAATTAGAAACGGGGACATTCCAAAAATGGCTTTTGTTACTTGTTATGGCCAATACGAGTACACTGTCATGTCCTTCGGTTTAACCAATGCCCCAGCCACTTTCTCTCGCTTGATGAATTCGATCTTCATGGAGTATTTGGATAAATTCGACATGGTTTACCTCGACGCTATACTCATCTACTCGAAGAATGAATAGGAACATGCCTAGCATTTAAGGCTGGTATTGATGAAACTTCGAGAGCATCGTCTATATGCCAAATTCTCCAAGTGTGAATTCTGGTTACCAAAAGTGACCTATCTAGGCCTTTGATCTTTGGTAAAGGTATTGCTGTCAATCCCGAGAGAGATCAGGCCGTCCTTGATTGGACTCAACCTTAATCAGTTAAGCAAGTTCGGAGTTTCCTTGGCTTAGCGAGCTATTGTTGCCACTTTGTCGAGTACTTCTCCAAGGTTGCGAAGCCTCTGACTAAACTCCTCAAGAAAGATAAAAGGTTCGAGTGGACCCCACAATGCAAGCATAGTTTTCAAGAGCTGAAAAGATGCCTGACCTCTGCTCCCGTTATGGTGCCACCAGATTTCTCAAAGGACTTTGTTATCTATTGTGACGCCTCACGACAAGGATTGAGTTGCATTATCATGCAAGATCATCATGTGATTGCATATGCATCTCGACAGTTGCGTCTACATGAGGATCATTATCCAACACATGATCTTCAGCTTGCAGCTGTAGTCCATGCACTGAAAACTTGGCGACATTACCTTCTGGGTAACTGTTGCGAAATTTACACTAATCACCAAAGTCTGAAATATGTCTTCACCCAATCGGATTTGAATCTCAGGCAAAGACGGAGGGTCAAGTTGATTACAGATTATGACTTAGGGATAACTTACACCCTGTGGAAAGCCAATGTCATGGCTGATGCACTAAGTCGTAAGTCTTATTGTAACAATCTGATGTTACAACAAAGTCAACCATTTCTCTATGAGAATTTCGGAAGTTGAACCTTCACTTTGTTCCTCAAGGATTCCTTTCCAACCTCGTGGTCAAACCTACTCTTACGGATCAAATCATAGAAGACCGGAAGCATGATGCTGGGATATCTCGGATCAAGAAAAACATTAGGAAGGGTAATGTTAGATGCTTCTCGGAAGATGATCGAGGTGTTGTATTCTTTGAGAACTGCTTGGTGGTCCCGAAGAAGTAACATCTGTGGCAATTGATCCTTAAGGAGGGTCATGCATCTCCTCTCACAATTCATCTTGGTAGTACCAAGATGTATCAAGACCTACGCCAGAGGTTCTGGTGGACTAGGATGAAGAGAGAAATTGCTCAGTTCATTGCTAACTGCGATGTTTGTCGTCGCGTTAAGGCAGAACATCAAAGGCCTGCTGGCACCCTTCAACCTTAGCTATTCCTGAATGGAAATGGGATAAGGTCGGTATGGATTTCATCACCAGATTTCCTAGGACCAGGAGAGTGAATAATGCTATCTTTGTGGTCATGGACAGCCTTTCCAAAGTGGCAAATTTTCTTCCTGTTCGGGAGAGTATAACTGCTAGCCAGCTAGCGGAGTTATACATTTCTAGAATAGTTTCTCTTCGTGGTGTTCCTTTGGAGATTAACTCACACTTCGGAAGTATCTTTACTTCCCGATTCTGGGAAAGCTTCCAAAATGCTATGGGGACTCATCTAACCTTTAGCACTACTATTCATTTGTAGTCAAGTGGTCAAGTTGAGAGAGTCAATCAAATTCTCGAAGACATGCTCAAAGCTTGTGTTATATCCTTCGGTATGAATTGGGAGAAATGTCTTCCATTGGCCGAATTTGCTTATAACAATAGTTATCAGTCAAGCTTGGGCAACGCCCCTTTCGAAGTTCTCTATGGACAAAGGTGTCGAACACCTATTAACTGGTCAGAAACCGGAGAGAGGCAACTCTTTGGCCCGGATATGATCCAGGATGCAAAGGAGCAAGTTCGCATCATTCGTGAAAAGTTGAAAACAGCCCAATCTCGTCAAAAGAGCCAATATGATCGCCATCATAAGGCTGTGACCTATGAAGTTGACGAGAAGGCTTACCTTCGGGTTACACCTCTGAAGGGTACCCAACGATTCGGTATAAAGGGCAAGTTGGCTCCTCGTTACATTGGACCCTTTTGCATTCTTGCTAAACAAGGAGAAGTTGCCTACCAATTGGAACTTTCGCCACATCTTTCCAAGGTTCATGATGTCTTCCACGTCTCGCAAATCAGGCGTTGCTTTTCGGACCCTGTCCGTGAAGTAGACCACGAAGCGCTAGATCTCCAAGATAACCTTACATATAGAGAATACCCTATTCGTATTCTTGATCAAGCTGAGTGTACCACTCGGCGTCAAAACATCGAGTTTCTCAAGGTTCAGTGGTCACACCATTTCGAGAAGGAAGCCACATGGGAAAGCGAGGATCATCTTCGACTAGAGTACCCCACGCTCTTCCCGACGACTTCCAAATCTCGGGACAAGATTCTTTTGAGTGGGGGTGAGTTGTCACATCCCTAGTTAGTTTACTTAGGTTAGCCTGTGTGTGCATCATGTTTTCATTTTTGCATCAACTTGAAATGGGGATTAACACAAACCCTATCACCTCACCTGAATCAAACCAATTCAAAAGATGTGAAAAATCAACAAATCCAAAATGCCCATCAAAATTGTCCCCTATGTCTGATAAATGTTGACATCAATATATCAGGGGTCATTCTAATTATCTGAATTGGTATAGCATTTCAAAATAAATATTAAAGCTGTTGAAAATGCCAAATAAAGCATCATAATTATTTTAGATATTCAAAATATTATGAAACTTTTTGTAGAGGTTTGAAATATTCAAACTAAGCTCTATAAAATATCCGAGTATTTTGTGCCTAGCATTTGTGCTTAAAACAAAATAAAACAAATGTCAAAAAATGCAAAACAGAAAGAAATAAGAAAAATAGAAAAGGGAATCCCATCTCAGCTCCAGGCTAGGCCGGCCCACCTGGCCTAGGGAGGTCGTTGTCCTCCTGTGCTGGAGCTACCTCACAGCTCCCTGCCTCCCACACAGCTCCTGTGCTGGCCATGCGCCCGTGCTGGAGCTGCCACACAACTCCCTGCCTGCCTCCCCTCGCCAGCGCGACAGGGATAAGCTCAGAGAGTCTTCCCCATCTCTCTCTCTCGCGCGCGCACGTGTGCGCGCGCCCGCAGCTCTCTCTCCCCCTCTGCCTCGCCATGGCCGCCGCCATAGCTACCGCTCCAGCCGCTCCCCCTCGCCCCTGAGCCCCCATTTCGCTCCGCCTCGACGCGCCGGTCCTCTCCACCGAAGGAATCAAGCCCGGAGGAGACCCCCCAGCGTCGACCCCGTCGTCTTCTTCCTCCTCGGTTACCAAAGACCGCCGTTGTCCGTCCGCCGCCAGCAGAGCTTCCTCGAGCCCCCTCTCGACGGTGTCGCAACCGCTGTGAGCCCCTAGTTCTTTTCCCCTTCTTTTCCCCATCTCTAGCGCGCTCTAACGTCGATCCTCCTCGGTCCCGAGAGCTCCTCGCCGCCGGCGAGGACGTGTCCATTGCTGCGGTGGCCCAAGCTCGCAACTAAGCGCGTAGGCATTCTCAGGAGGGTCCCAGGTAGGCATAGGAGCCTTTAGTTGGCCCGTTCGAGCTCCGGCTCGATGAGCCCTTGCTCGCCCGAGCTCCGACAGTCGCCGCGCACAACGCCGGTGCCGACTCCGGGCATCCCAGCCCCTGGGAGGTGTTTGGTTTGACGCAGCGAGCACGCAGGGCCGATCGGTGCCCTTCGCCATCCATTTGGTCGTCGTCGGAGGGTTTCCGATCCCCTCCATCGTCCCTGACGTCGCCAGCGGCTCAACGCCGGCGAGTCAACCAGTTTGACCATGGCGGTTTGACCTCAGGGTCAACCAAGTGGGCCCGGGACTGTTAATTGAGTTTAATTTAAAAATCATTAATTAATAAAATTATTTAACCTATTGACCCACTGACCAGTGGGCCCCTGCTAATTAATTAGTTGTTAGTGATTTAATTAACTCTGTTAGTGACTAGGTCAATCACCAGTGGACCCCACTGGTTAGGTTTGACTTGTTAACGACAAGTTGACCAGCTGACGTGATGTTGATGTTATGCTGATGTATTGAAGGATTTTCTGGTTTAAATTAATTCCAGAAAATAGTTAAAACTTAGAAAATTCATAGAAAATAATCTATAACTTGGATTGAAATAATTTATATATGAAACTTTATCAGAAAAATCCAATGAATCCAATGGAGTTATTATCATGCATGTTAGATCAACCCATATAGGTGAACATTGACATTTAGCAATAGGACAATATATGGAATATGAAATGGAGAACGACTTTGAACCTATATTCAAATACACTCCATCCAACTTGAATAATAGTTGCATCAGTTCATCCATTCATGTTGCCATGTCATGATCATGCATCATATTGTTGCACCTGCCATGTATTGATTGTTACTTATCTGCATTGTGGTAGGCCCTACTTCCGAGGGTACCTCCAAGTATTCCAACGAAGGAGAATACCCTCCCGCTTCCCAGCAAGGAAATCAACCCCATTGATCATTTCAATAACATCCCATTGTCTTACTCCTGCTCTTGTTTATTGCATTAGGACAAATGTTAAATTACCTGTCATATGCGGTAGATGAACCCGTTCCTTTGCATGACCTATCATTGTCACGGTAAATAGCTTAACCTTGGAACCTAGCATACCTGGTAGATGCTTGAGACATGATGTGCTTTACCTACTTTGCCTGCTATGATTGCTATGCTTAGAGTTGTGTTAGGTATGATTCATCTGGGTGATGAACTAGAGTGAAACATTATTGTTCTAATGTGATAAGCTTAATGATGAACCCAATTTGGTAAAGGTAGTGATGAGAGGCTATGTAGGAGTACATAGCGGGTTGTCTCATTGGAACCGTTCTTAGGAACTGAGTTCCGTGTTTGTGATCCAAGGCTAGTTACTACCACACATTGGGTTCCGGTAACTCGACCCCTCTCGATTTATTAATCGCTTAGTCCTTGGTCCAAGAGTTGCAAGCAGTTTCTGGTGTTTATAGTATGTTGGAGGCCGTGCGTAGCGCTGACCCTAGGGGTGGGATACGACGCGGTAGGAAGTGGCATGGTGTACCGAGGGTCACCCGAATGGTGGGCTTGGGAACCCTGCGCACATCGTTTGGGGCCATAGTGAAAACTTCGGTCGGACTTCCTGCGGGTTCAGCCTCAAATAGGCAATAGCCTGGAGTAGAGGTCTTGTGTGATTGACTGTCTTGGCCGACTCCATTGCTGGGCTTCCTCTTGAAGGTTGCCGAGGTGCATGGGTTTGTGAGCACACGGCGATAAGTGGTGAGAGCGTGTATGAAGGAGTACACCCCTACAGGGTATGAATCTGTTCGAATAGCCGCGTCCTCGGATATGGACTACTTGGAGAACTAATGTTGTTCATAGATAACTTAATGGATACTCATAAAAATCTCAAGACAAGTGCGAGTACCGTGGATGGCACTCCCGTAGATGACAGAAGTGAATCCATGGTGGTGTATTGATGTGGAGTTAGTGGACTTGTGTGTGATATCTAAAATTTGATCAAAGAATTAATATGTATAGTATAGGTTAGTCATGAGTCAAAGCTAGCATTGTTGCATAACCTCCACCACTCCCCTTGTTGATACATGAGCCTAAACAGACTAGGTCTGCTTTAACGACTTGTTGAGTACGTTTGTACTCATGTTTGCTTAATAAATGTTGCAGATGAGACTCAGGACCAATCAGGTGGGTTCTACCTAGATGTCGACGATAACGAATAGCTGGTGTCCCAGCTACGACCTTATGTGCTATGGCAGGCTGTAGATAGTCAAGCCATGTGCCTTTTTACCCTTTCATTTGACTGTACCCAGACAGCTTTATGCTTCTGCTTGGTTTGTATGAACTTGCTTGTATGACTTAAGTGTCGGGTCATGTGACCCCTACATGTAAGAACATATTATGCAAGGCTCCTATGAGCCTCTTAGATAAAAGTTGTGTTGTTGTATTATTATGTTGTGATGCCATAGTTGTCTCTATGGATACTAAGCATGTCATGCGTACGTGTGACATTCAACGGTATGTATGGGATCCAACACCTAGCCATGTGACTGCCTCTTTGTGCGTCCACCGAGCCTTGGTAGCTTGCTACTGCTCCGGACACATTGATTGACTGACATGTATCCTTCTTTGTTGTTGTGTCTGTCCCTTCGGGGCAATGTATCGTAGTGTAATGGAGTCCCTGTAGCCTGCTATGACTCGTCTACATGCAGTGATGACATTTATATCCCACGATGTAATGGAGTCCTTGTAGCTTGCTATGACTTGTCTACACACGCTTGAGACCAACACCTACATTGCTGGGTTATGTATGACTAGTCATGTCGGCCCAGGTTCTCTGTCGTTTGAATGCTAGCGACATATTCACATACGTGAGCCAAAAGACACAAACGGTCCTGGCTAAGGTAAGGCTACAGCGGTGGAGTTACCGTGTGTGAGGCCGCAAAGTAATGTGATGTGTTACAGGCTGGATTCCTATGACCTAGGATTGGGATCCTGACACCATGTTTGAATGGATCGCATCATGGCGGCTCGCCCTCTTGAGCGGCTTGAGATCTTTTGCCGATAAGGTAAGGCACCCATGTTTGAACGGCTTGCAACATGGCGGCTCATACTCTTGAGTAACCTTAAATCTTTCATTAATAAAACGGTGCACCCATGTTTGAACGGCTCGCAACGTGGCGGCTCGTCCTCTTGAGTGACCTTGAACCTTTCGCCATCTTGCATGCCACCATCACGTGGGCCGCTATTTTCGTAAGCCTCCATCCTTTGCACAACCTGAAATACATAAACAGCAGAAAACTCCGAGTTACTTTATGATGATCAAATAAATCAGGATACCCATGTTTGAACGGTGCATCATGGCGACTCGTCCTCTTGCGCAACTTTTAATCTTCCGCCAATACTGTAGTAGCCCCTAGGATTGGGTTAACTTTGCAATGACCGGGGGTTCTTGTGGAAAACGACCAAATGTTACTCACCATGTATGTTGCTCCGGAGTCTTAAGTTGATTCGAAGAGGTGGCTTGAGACTCTCCACTGGAGGTCTGAGGTTGACCGCAGTGGGTTATAGATAATCCCGTATAAATTTCTTCAATAATCCGGTCGACGGTTCGTCCTAGTTGTTGAATTTAACCAAACTGCAGTGGGTGCGGCTTGTGCCCTATCCGTCGAGCGGCTCGTGCAAGAGAACACCATACCGATACATCAATGTAAATTGGACCGCAAGGCGGCGACAGCTCATAAGTGTCTTGTCAGAGCAGCTTGAACGAGCAAGCACAACACCATCATGTCGACGTAGATGTAGAAGTCAGCCGCGCATTTGAAGATGGCACGGTCGTGAGACTGTGCGACTGTAAGAGTCGGCCATGGCGCTGTAACATCTTTGGTTCAACTGAATCTGACTCTTGCTGGAATCTCAATACTTTGTGCAGGTGCAAGGTTGGTAGAGTAGTTCCGATCGCCCGTGTTGACATATCTTGCGGTGGATGCCTCTGCTTGGATTTTCATTAGCCGTCTGACAAAGCGTATGATTCTGATTTCAATCGCAAGACTAGAGGCAAGATATACCAGAACACCCCATCAGAATATATTGTCCATGCTATTTTATGGCTCAATGAACGCCAGAAGATATCCCCTTGCCAAAATAGCTCTGCAAAGACAAAATAATACCAAACAGTAGAAAAACTTATTGATGCAAAGGAAACACAAAATATGGAAAATAGCACTTGATATCCTTGATTGTAGATGTGGCAATTTAGATCCCCAAGTACGTCTATTGCTTGACGTCAAACCATCAGTCTCATAGTCAACGGCCACACCATAGCTTCACGTGACCATGAAATAGTACTGGCAGTGGATGTTTTATCCAATAACTGCTTCAGTGTGTATCATTGGTTGTCTACCTCTGGTTGAAATGAAGCCATGGCAGCATAAGCGAGCAAGGCGGACGGAGGAGGAGCGCGTCATGGTGCGGGGAGGCGGATCTAGCAGTGCCAAGGGTGTCGCGGGAGCGCGACCACACGGCTATAGGAAAAGGCAAGGTGGAGAAGCGCGGCGGCGCGTGTGGCGGCTCGAGATACGACGACGGCTCAAGGCCGGCTCGAAGCCATGGCAGCGGGAGCAGGAGCGTAGGGTGCGGTCACGGCAGGGGAGACGCGGTCCACAGCGGCCTGGCGGCTCGACGAGGCAAGGTAACGACAGCTGCGGTGGCTCTGAATGCAGCGGGGCGATGTGCAGTGAGCCGGCATAACGATGGTGGCAGGACGCAACGCAACCAAGGCGGCTAGAGCGGTGTGTGGTAGCAGAGCATAGTGGAGGCGCGGCTACTCGGCGGCTCAATGGCTGGCACGTGAAGCAGTCGGCTTACGCTGGCCGCGGAGAATTGGTCCCAGGGCTGAGGCGAGGCGAGCAAGCCACAGCGGCAAAGGCGCACGGCGAGAGGCGGCATAAGGTGCCTCAAAAGCTGCGGCCGGTGTTACACGCGGAAACCGGCACTGAGCGGGGCGAGTCAGGGGCGGCTCAAAGGTGCTGGGCCGCAGCAACGACTCAGTCACAGCCATGGAGGGGCAGAAGCAGAAGCACGGCAGCGGCGGCCAGCTGTGAAGGCGAGGTGAGCGCAGCCATGGAGCAGCAGGTCTGTGACTTGGTGGTGAAGCTAGGCGCGGCACAGCGGGGTTGTCGTGCCGGCGTATGCAAGCGATTCGCGGCAGGAGAGACGGACGGCGTGCGAGGAGCCCCAGCAGCGAGCCGGCGCGTGGCGTTGCTGGCCGAGGAACAAAGATGGCAACAACAGGACAGGGGTGCGGATGCAGGGACCCGTGGTGAGCCATGGCAGATGCAGACAGGCGGCAGCCATGGCGCGGTGGCGGCTGAGCCTGGTCCGGGCGCGCTGGAGCCGGCGAGGCGCGTAGGCAGGGTTGGAGTCGGGGCGGCTCGAATTTGCGAAGGGCCGAGGAAGGCGGCATGGGGCAGCTCGGACTCAGAGGTGTGGTGAAGGTTAGCGCCGGAGGAGCAAAACCGCGATAGCGGAAGGACCTGCTTCGAGGTGAGGCGGAGAGCCGGCGGCGCAGGTGGCAGGGCCGCGTCATGGGCGTAGGCGTGCGTGAGGGCAGAGGCAGCCGCATTGGCGAGCGGACGCAGGACGGCTATCAAGGTGGAGTTTGATTCTTTTTCCATATCTTCTTGTGGGTCGGGGTCATGACCTTTTCCACTCCCCCCATTTTTTTAGGAAATCCATATATACTGATTTGACCCAAGTCAAGCTTCCAAATGTTGTTCCCCTGTCATCGGGCAGTGTTTGGACCGGGTCGCTTTCGTACGGTTGGTCAGATTGTAGGCAGCTTCGGGTCTTGAACCTTGAGGATGCGTCTTTGCTTTTCATTGAGTAGTACTACCTGAAGCAGTACGGTGACTTGTGGATTGCATTGGTTTGAATCGATCTGGATCTGGATTAGATTTGACACGCCTATTTTGATTAGCAAAAAACAGCTTGATCTTCTGTCCGTCTGGGTATGTTGTTCCGACTGCCCGTCGATGACGTAGATCCTTTCCCACCGGCCTTTTTTTCTTTGACGCAAAATTATATTTTTGGTTGATTGCAAATTCTTGATCCCCGCGAAAGCTCCCTCCAAGAACACAAATCCACCGTGCGATTGCCCCATGGTGGGCGCCAACTGTCGTGGATTTGTGACGCCAGATGTCCGGGTGAACGGACTTAGGTTCGGGGCGATCGCAACTATGTGGCAGCTTGAGAGGGGTTGGTCGGAATCGAGAGACGCGAGTTTACCTAGGTTTGGCCCGTGTAGATGAGGTAAAAGCATACGTCCTGCTTGTCTGGTATTGACCATGAAGAAGATCTCTCGGTTACAAGGGTGTTGTCTAGCTACCTCTAATCTCAAGAGCCTCTAATCTGTCTATCTCTAATGACTTCCACTTCTCCCTCTAGGGGTGCTCTACCCCTCCTTATATAAGTGGAGAGGGTAGGTTTACAAATAAAGTCCTACTTGGAGTAGGATTAGGACTAGTCTCTCTTGAATCCAAATCCGGGTCTTGTTTCCTCTGTGAGGGAATCCTTCCTCTCCTTGGGCCTTCTCTTGTGAGCCGCGTGGCGACGGCTTACACATCGGGCTTGGGCCTTGTTGCTCGTCTGACCCACCCGCCGGGTTACCAATGAATCTTCGTGTCTTGACCGGGTCTCGAGTGAGTTGCCAAGTCCTGGCCGGGTCATACTTCCGGCCGGGTCATACCGCGGGGTATATCCCCGATAGAAGGCTTCCATGGCAGAATCCTGATGGAGCACACATCATCCTGACAGATGAACAAAATAGAAAGTGTCAAGAAAATTCCGGATTTCCATCCCTACTCCAACTTGCTAGAGCTAGTGCATCAAGCCACCAAGGCGGAACATCAAGTTCAAGAAGACTACAAGTACTCCAGGACCTCCTACAAGACCTACAGTGCTAGTACACAAGCTAATCCAACTATGAGTCCTTCTACAAGAACCTCCACGACACAAGATGACAAGTCAAGCTTCAAGGACAAGTCGTCTTCATCCTCACGCAACGCACCTACAAGCAAGACAAGACCGTCATCCTCTACACCAACATCGGATGATGCGAAAACAAGCTCCATCAAGTGTTTCACGTGCCAAGGTCGAGGCCACAAGATGCATGAGTGCCCCACAAGGCAAACCATGATACTCCAAGATGACGGCTCTGATGACTACATCAGTGAAGATGATATGGAAGCTTTGGAACAAGCGGCCATGCACCGACAAGTCAATGAAGATGAAGACTCTCAAGTCTTTTGTGACAATGATCCGAGACCCACTCTCGTTGTCTCAAAGGTTTTGACTCTTCAACAACAACAAGACAAGGACCAAAGATGCCACATCTTCCACACCAAGGTCGGTATCCAAGGGAGATCCATCAAGGTCATCATCAACGGAGGAAGTTGCCTTAATTTGGTAAGTGAAGAACGTTGCTCCAAGTTACACTTGACCTAGAAAAAGCATCCTCGCCCCTACAAGGTCCAATGTCTAAGAGACTCCGGCACAATCCAAGTCGACCACACCGTGCAAGTTTCCTTCAAGATTGGCACTTACGAAGACACCTAGGAGTGTGATGTGGTGCCCATGACTGCTTGCCACCTCCTCCTTGGGAGACCTTGGCAATTCGACCGTGGTGCCATACACAACGGGTGCACAAATCAATATAGCTTCAAGATGAAGGGCACCAAATATGTGCTTCGCCCTACGTCTCCTAGTCAAGTGATTGTCGGCAAGCAAGCTTCGCCCCATCATGGAGAGAAAAGTGAGAGAGTGATACACCTCAAAGAGAGTGAGCGCCACAAGATAAACTTGAGTGACTCCATGATGAGGGACATGAGTGACCTAGTTCTATTTGCCACCAAAAGAGATATGAGGGATGTGAGTGAGAGCCCATCGACCATCCTTCACTATGTGATAGTGTGCAAGGATGAGGTTACCCGGACTAATCCTTCATAAAATCTTCCTCTTGTGTTATCTCAATTGTTGCAGGAATTCCAAGATGTGTTCCCTGACGAGCTACCTCCAGGATTACCACCAAAACAATGGATCAAACACCGCATCGACCTCATACCCGGCGTGCCGCTTCCCAACAAGGCTCCCTACCGCGTCAACCGCGATGAAACATAGGAGATACAAAGTCAAGTCCAAAAACTCCTAGATAAAGGGCATGTTTGCGAGAGTTTGAGTCCTTGTGCGGTTCACGTGATCCTAGTGCCTAAATATTATGGTAGCATGCGCATGTGTTCCGATTGCCGCCCCATAAATGCTATCGCCATTCGCTATCGTCACCCTATCCCACTCTTAGATGACATGCTAGATTAACTTAGTGGTGCCACTATATTTTCCATGATAGACTTGAAAAGTGGTTACTGCCAAATTCGCATACAAGAGGGTGACGAGTGGAAAACCACTTTAAAAACTAAATTTGGTCTCTATGAATGGCTAGTGATTCCCATGGGCTTATCCGAAGCACCGGGTACATTCATGTGCATGATGCATCATGTGTTGCGCCCCTACATTGGGTATTGCATTGTGGTATACTTCGATGACATCCTTGTTTTTAGCAAATCTCTAGAACAACATGCCACACATGTTAGAAATGTTTTGCAAACTCTTAGGAAAGAAAAACTTTATGCTAACATGGACCAATGCATTTTTGGTGTGGACAAATTTGTTTTCCTAGGATTTGTCATTTCCTCAAAGGGTGTTCATGTTGATGAGTCTAAGATTGAGGCAATTAAAAATTGGCCTACACCCACCAATTTGCAACAAGTGCATAGCTTCTTAGGTCTCACCAATTTTTACCATCGCTTCGTGAAAGACTTTAGCACTATTTCTACCCCTCTTCACACCTTGAGCAAGAAAAATGCACCGTTTGTTTGGGGGCCATCCCAAGACACCGCTTTCCATGAACTTAAGAATTTGCTTACTCATGCACCTTTGCTTGCCTTGCCCAATTTTGACAAAACTTTTGAAGTG
This sequence comes from Hordeum marinum, assembly GCA_022496015.1. Classification (NCBI taxonomy): domain Eukaryota; kingdom Viridiplantae; phylum Streptophyta; class Magnoliopsida; order Poales; family Poaceae; genus Hordeum; species Hordeum marinum. Next base: position 122,793,647 of record CM039672.1, read on the forward strand.
CATTGTGACACTAGTGGAAATGGCATAGGAGGTGTGCTTATGCAAGAAAAGCGCCCAATTGTGTATTTTAGTAAGAAACTTTTTGGTGCTCAACTCAATTATCCTATCTAGGACAAGGAATTGTATGCTTTGGTGAGAGTCTTACAAGCTTGGGAACATTAATTGTGTCCGCATGAATTTGTCATTCATACCGATCATGAAACTCTAAAGTACCTCATGGGTCAAACTAAGTGGAACAAATGTCATGCTAAATGGAGTGAATTTATTGAGTCTTTTCCTTATGTTATCAAATACATTAAGGGTAAACAAAATGTTGTGGCGGATGCTCTTTCCCGCAAATGCATGCTCGTTACTTAACTTGAATTGAATGTTGTTGGCTTTGAGCACATAAAAGACTTGTATGATCATGATGATACTTTTGCTATTCCATATGCCAATTGCAAAGTCAAAACTTGTTGGGAAAACTACTACATGAAACATGGATATCTTATGCGTGCTAAAAAACTTTGCATTCCAAAGTCTTCTCTTGGTTTGTTGCTTTTGCAAGAGGCTCACGGTGGAGGACTAATGGGTCACTTTGGACGCGACAAGACATGTGCCACCCTCTTTGACAAGTTCTATTGGCCAAAGATGCTTCGTGATGTTGCATGCTTCACCAACCCATGCTCAACATACCACAAAGCTAACTCAAAAGCTCAATCCCATGGTATTTACATGCCTCTTCCTATTCCATTCCAACCTTGGGAGGATATTAGCAAGGATTTATTACTTGGATTGCCACGAACAAAAAATGGCCATGAATCCATCTTTGTAGTTGTGGATCGTTTTTCCAAAATGGCGCATTCATTCCTTGTCACAAGATCAATGATGCTTCACATATTGCAAATCTCTTTTGTAGGGAAATCTTATGCCTACATGGAGTACCAAAGACCATTGTCTCGGATCGTGACGTCAAGTTCTTGAGCTAATTTTGGAAGACCCTATGCGGCAAGCTTGGCATCAAGTTACTATTCTCATGGCCTACCATCAACAAAAAGATGGCCAAACGGAGGTGATGACTCAGACACTTGGAACTCTCCTCCACGTGTTGATCAAGAACAACATCAAGAACTGAGAATATTGCCTCCCCATCACCGAGTACGCCTACAACCGTGCAAGACACGTCACCACCATCAAGTCTCCCTTTGATGTGGTCTACAGATTCAACCCATTGTCGCCATTGGACATTCTTCCGCTTCCACTACAAGAACAAGTCAACATGGATGCAAGTGCAAGGGTGAACTACATCAAGAAAATGCATCAAGATACAAGGAACACCATTCAGAGCCAAGTGGAACGCACCAACGCCAAGCGCAACACCAACAAACATCCCATGGTCTTCGAACCTGGCGACCTCGTGTAGGTACATCTCCGAAAGGAACGCTTTCCCAATGAGCACAAGTCCAAGTTGCTACCTCGCGCCGACGGCCCATTCAAGGTGTTGGAGTGCTACAAAAACAATGCCTACAAGATCGACATTCCACACGACAAGTACAACATGAGCGACACCTTCAACGCCGCAGACCTGTCCCCTTTCCATGGTGATTAAGATCTTGATCCGAGGTCGGATCCCTCACAATGGGGGATATGATGCGGAGTATCCCATGAGCACCACCATGGACCCATCATCAACACCTCAATCTCCAAGTGGACCATTGACGAGAGCTCGTGCACATGCCATTACAAACGAGGTGACCTCACTCCTTTATGACTCTCCCTTTGATGCTCGTGGAACATGGATGCTACCTCAAGTGGAGAAACTTTGTGTGATTAGGTATTAATAAGGAGGAAGGGATCAAGAGGAACACCAAGATAAAGGAGAAGGACAAGGAGCTGCCTAGGAAATAGGGGTTCAACCGGTGCACCACCTGCCAGCAACCGCTGCACCGGTTGGGGCCAACCACCTCCAACAACTGCTACCACCAGGGAGAGGTTTCTGTTGTGGAGTGGTTCAAGTGCAGCACTACCCCGGTTGTACCGATTGATGCCTAAATACCGATACAACCGGCCCAGCCACCGGTACAACCAGCCTACCTGCACGTAGGGACGGGCCCGAGGACCATGTATCTCCCTCTCACTTACCCTTTCGATACTAGCACTATATATACTCCGCCCCCTCCTCGTTTTAGGGTTAGCTTTGGTTTTCTCTTAGATAGTAGAGCCTAGATCCTTGCACTACCTCTCCTGTAGAGACGCCTCTATAGGAGAAGATCCCTAGTGGATGTCAAGGCCACTTATGAGGGAAGATCCTACGGGATATCAAGGCCCCTCCTTCCAGAGTGGGAGATCGCGTGCCGCTACTTGTATCGTTGTTTGACTTGGGGATCTTGTTCCCCGTGTGCTATTGTGAATCTAGTGGATGTGTAATCATGTTTGCCCTTAGTGTTCTTCGTTTTCTTGAGATTTCCCCCTCCAATTCATGAAAGATCAACACCCACGGGCTTGCCTTGTATCAACATGGTGCTAGGGAGTGTTCATATCAGAAGAAAACTTAAGCAGAGATCATTAGATTTTGCTACTCCAATAAGGAATGTAACAAATATAGTAGTAAGAACTTTTACATTCATGAGGATATGGAGTTGGATTATGTAATGCAAGTCTCTGAGATTGTAATGAATTCATGAATCAATAAATTTTAATCTGTCGTGATTGCATATGTTGAATTGTATGAGTTGTTACTCTGACCATTTTTGAGGATATGAGAAAATATGGTCTATGCAAGCATGTGTACTTTTCACTTTAAGTGTGATAGTAATTGGTAAAACCACAAGATCCAACGAAAAATAATGTAATGTTCACGCAAAGGAATCTGAACACATGAATACAGTTGAAGGTAATGATGGACCATATCAAACTATGTGGATGACAACATTTGTAACAAAGCATTTTGAAGTTGGAATTTTAAGAATAGAATAATGATGAAATGAAGGAATGATTATGATGAACCAATACCTATGAGTAAATAGACTAATGGAAAGGAAAATGAATTCCACAGAGTGGAATCTAGACAAGAATAAGCATGTGATTTATTACCTCAAGGGTATGATGGAATGAATTGAAGGTAATGTTGGAATATGAAACGATAGTAACCCCAAGGGTGAGTTAAAGATGTACAAGTGTTTAAGTGAGCCCACAAAACTACAGACCTTGGGATTGATAAGGATCCAGTACTACCATTATGAAGGAAGAAGAAACTATGATTAATCAGCAAATGTTTTTTAGGAGCATACGTAACCTGAGAGTTGTGAAGAAACGATAGATGTTTGTTTCATCTTGCAGAATCAATGGATTTATCCAAACTTCTTTCATTGACAAGAGAAATTTCTGCAACGCTTGTGAGGAAGCCCAAGTGTTAAAATATGATATTCACTAAACCTTATACAAGGTAATGATTTTAGTGCGACGTGGCTTGGCCACCTTGATGACTTACTCTTATCATTTCTCTTGCTATTCGGAATGGTAAATATGACTGACTTACCAATAGTAAAGAGATGATTTTCTTTGAATCTTTTGTTTAAGACTTAGAATGGTAGGATGAAGACCCCATGTACTTGGTAGCTGTTGCCAAATGTAGGAATTTTTACGGTGAGGAATGAAGCCAACACCCATTTCACTACAGGATAACCACTAATGATAGCCCACCATGAGATCATCGATAAGTTATTTAGAATGATCACAAGACTTGTAAGTTAAGAAGACCTTGTAACGAAAGAACTTTGTTTTGACCAAGGAAACACTAGAATTTGAAGGAAACGTATGGCGAACTTCAACAAAGGAGTTACTGTGGAGAATGTGAGGAGGTAAATATTGCCAAGGATCCCCCAAAGGATTGTCATGATATTGAGGGACCAGTAACTCTCATTTTAAGTGTGGTAGCCCCACACCTTCAGGTCTATGGATTTGTTAGAAGACCCCCCAAACTCTAACCTTTTCTTTCTAGCCTCTTCGAATCTCGAGGACGAGATTCATTTTAAGTGTGGTAGGTTTGTAACATCCCAGATTTTGGAATGTTATATTAATTAATTGAATGATTGATTGTTTGATTGAGTGCTTGAATTTGAGAAATTTGAAAATTTTGAAACTTTTACATGAGAGGGAATAACATGACTTTCCCCTTTGCTTTTGAATTCGAATTCATCCCAACTCAAATCAGTGAGAGAAGATGACATGACTTCTTCAAAATAAAGGATTTGAAAAGTGGAGTTGAAAACTATTGAAACTTTTCTATTTTGGAATCTATTTAATATTTGCTTATATTTTTAAAAGTTTAAATGAATTCAAACTCCCCTGCCTAAATTTAAAATCTTGAGAGGAGCAATATGATCCTCCAAACTAGGGGCAAGTTTGAGTTATATTTGAAACACAAAATTATTGGAGAAGATTTGAATTTCAAATTCAAATGTCATTCTTGAAGTGGTTTTTAAAATTTATTTTCTCCAAAACTAAAATACATGGAAAATAGGGTAAAATGATTCCCTTTAATATGAAAATGGAGGAAAATGTATTTGAAATCATTTTGGTATTTTCAAAATATTTTCTTTACATTTTATTTGCATTAGCAACACTGTTTGAATTATTTGATTTTGTGTGATTTTTGTTTGACCCTGAAAATATGTACATCTTGTAGGAAATATTTTTTCGCAAATTTTGACATATAATATTCTATATAAAAATATTTAAAATTTTCTTTTCTTTTGGTTTTTGTCTCTATAAAAAACGTGAGCCCACCTGCTGGCAAGGCCAGGCCAGGCGGCCCAGCCTAGCCAGCGCTACCCCAGCGCCCCGCTCGGGAAGGAGGAGCCTAGCACTCGCTTCTCCCTAGTGCTGCCACCCACTCTCGTTCGCTCCCTATCTCTCCATTGCTCGTGATCTCTCTCACGGGGGCATGACATTTTTTTTCTTTCGTTCTTCTTCTTCCTCCTCCCCACGACAGGAGCATGCCCAGCTCGTGCACGAATGGCACCGAATCCCCTTTTCTTGGGATCGCATCCTCAACCTTTCCTATTAACCGAGATATTATCCTATAAGTACCCCGCAGACCCCTCATCAGATTCCCTCACAAATTCTCGCCCGAGATCACCCATAACAACATCACTAAGCTGACGAGATCGGTTCTTGAGGGTTCTTCTCGCCGGACGTTTCCGATACAGGTAAGCCACCCTGGCCTCCCAGAATCCACATACCTATTTGCTTTCTTGTGAAACATTGTTTTGACATGTTTTTGTTTTCGAACTCTCACCATAGTACTGAACCAGAACTCGCACATTCCTCCAGACCACCGGACTTTGCCGAGATCACTCCGCTGACCCTGAACGTTGCTCGCTCCGTCCAACTCCGAAAATGGAGCCCCCTCGACGAGCCGCACCCGTGGGACACCTCGCCTGACCCCGCCAACTACGGGAAACCGCCACCACCACACCCTGCTATTCCCTGACCGGCAACCCAACTTTCTTTGTAAGCATGATGTTTGCTCCTTTGTTTCTCCTCGTTACAAAATAGACGTTTTGACCGGTTTTGCGTAGATCGGTTTTAGATTGGCTTAGATGGTTAGATTGAACCGGCGGTTCGGTTTTATTTTTTTGGTTTATCATGTAGTCACCATCGAAAGGATGCAGAGTTTTTATTCCCGGGCTCATTTGAGCCCGGTCAACAGTAAAAATGGATTTGTGATCAAACATTGACAAAAGTACTAATTGCTTACAAAAATTCAGCCTGAAATATCATTCCTACAAGGCACAACAAAAAAACAAAACTGATACTGTGAAAATACAAAAACACGCATTTTCAGAGTATCAATTTTGTTTTCTTTGTCACATCTTGTAGGATGTTATTTCAGGCCAAATTTTTGTAAGTCATTAGTACTTTTGTCAATGTTTGATCACGAAAAAATTGAAAGTTTTGAACATTTTTCGAATATCTTCCATTTTTACTTATCAGCGGGCTCAAATGAGCCCGGGAGCACAAGGGCACTTTCCGCACCGAAACCTTTATGTGGTTGGCATATGTCCCTTAAGCACCACAGCGAACGGGTCGAGCCAACCGTAGCTTGTCACGTAGCCCATTAGCAGATCCGTAGGTTTTTTTTGTGTTTTTCAAGTTTCTATTTTTTAGACGGAAATAGTTTATGTTTTAGATTGCTAATATCTTTTATGTTCTTAATTATTTTTGACTGATTCTTTTTGCTTTGTGTCATAAATTTTGTTTTGTTCCTCTAGATATAAAGTTTAACCATGTTTGAAAATTTAAATTTGAAGTCAAACAGATTTGGTTCAGATCTTTTTTATGAATATCTTGAGTTTAAAAATAGGTTTTTAATTGACTCTTTTTGCTACTAGTCACTAGTGATTTTGTTTATCAGTAGGAACAATTTGGAAATTTTCAGAATATTTTAAATTAGGGTTTCAAGCAAAACAGAATCTGTTGTAGGTTTATTTTTATTTCTTTTTTTATTTTATTTTTCTTTTATATTAATTGACAAGTTTAATATTGTTTTCTGCTAGTTAATAGTAGTATTTCAACAAGGATTTTTTTTATTTTTTTATTATTATTGCTTGCATGAAATCAATTCTAGTTAAGTCATAACTTGCAAATTGATTTGATAGCTAAATTTTTCTATTTGAAAATATTTTCTATAAGTTGGCTTGTAGTTTATTATTGTGTTAACCATGGTCTAGACCAGAAGTAATTTGTATTATAATGGAAATTGTTTGTGGTTTAACTCTAGGTTAATTTTGGTTAGGTCATAAGAAGTGTTTAATGAAAACTTGTTAATTAGTTATTTTGTTAAATAATTTTTATGAGAAAATACTTTCCGTTATTTAGTTGTCTCATATTTTTGTTTTCTGTTATTTTAGTATTTTCTTGTTATTTTTCTTGTTGTTAAGTTATTAGGCAAACACTTATGTTGCTAGTGTGTTGTTTCATAGTTCTTAGTTGTTCTTGAAAAGTAATTCTTTTGCTAGTAAAATATTTGCTAAAAATACTTTTGTTAGATTTTAGTTTGTTGTTGCCTTGTTGCTATTGAAAATAGGATTATTTGTAGGGAAAACTACTTTTGATTGTTTTTGATGAAGTTCTATTATTTTAACTTTTGTCTTAAGTATTTCCTTCATAACAACCCTATTGTTTTTAATTTTTGTTTTTCTTCTTGTTTGTTAGTATGGTTTGCTAAAAGTGTTTGCTTATGAGTGCAATGTTTGGTTATATAGATTTCATCGGAGAGTGACGAATAGTTCTATCAAGTTATTTTCTGAGAGCGATACTATCTTCATCAACCTTACCACACAAGTTCACATTGATCATGTTACCTATGATTTTATTGCATTGCTTCAACCTTATCCACCATTGCATGCAAAGTAGGTACTTGAAATTTTAGTTCTTGAGTGGTATCATGTGGTAGACACCCATAAACCCTTGTTACATTGGCCCCGGGAACATTATTTTTATTTTGCTATGCTTTAAGTAGACGGGGTTGGGTTGAGTGTTTACAAATGAGAGTTGTTAGAAATAATTGATGATCAAGACCTCAAGACTTAAAGAATGGTTTTCAAGACCTCATGTTGCAATATACCTCTAGGTGGATGATGGTATGAACTACGCCCTGGAGAAACCAGTGGTTATCTAGGTGTTGCTGGAGAAGTGTCGGTATTCATGTGGAAAGGTCCACCCAGGCACAAAGAGATGGATGGATACTTCAAGACCCGAGGCTTACCTGCATAGCCACAAGCCATTATGGGCTCTGATTTGGTTAGGCATCGTGGTGACTCTGGACGAGCGGTGCAACGAGATGTAGAAGAATGGTAGGGTTGGATGGGCACCGACAGTGGCTCAGAGGAACCCTTTGGAAGACCATGTTTTGATCATCCGGTTCTCAAACACCCTAAAGTGCGAGGACTTCAATGGAGGTGATCAAATCTTGTGGGGAACGTGTGCAAAACTCTGCAGAGTACCAAACCTAATCCATTAGTTGTGTCCACGGTCATGGACAATTTGAGCCAAAGGAACTGAAACTATCAGGAAGTCTCAACACAAATAATTTTAATGATGAGGGTATTATTGTTAACTTGGGTATGAGAATTGGTTGGTGGAACCATCTCATTAAACAACCAAAATTTTAGTAATAAATTTTGCTTTGACCCCTCTATTGTTGTAGGAAAAAATTGCTTTACGCAAAACTTAAACTTACAGCCCCACCTACCATATATGCATATAGTATAGATGACCATTTTTCACCCTCTCTTTTGTGACTTGCCGGCATATTCAATATGCTGACCTAGATGGCTGCAACGTCTTTTGTTGCAGATACTTTTTCTACGACGAGTAAGAGTATGATTCAGGGTTACGGCCTGCACTCAACCTGTCGTTGGTGTTTATTGGGACTCCACTCCCGTTGACTATTTGCACTGATATTTTGAGATATATATCAGTTTTACTTTAATTACATGTCATTTCCCTTTGATATATACATTGATGTACTGTGTGTGCCAGCATACTGATCAAGAGATGGCACAGAACACACAAAGGCAGATTCCCTGAGTGGTGTCATGTGCATGTCTACTACATGGCACTTCACCATATTTGGGCCTAAGGGAATGCATTGTATAGTAGTTATTAGATGATGAGTTGCTAGAGTGATAGAAGCTTAAACCCTAGTTTATGCGCTATTTCGTACGGGTCTGATTTGGATCCAAATGTTTAATGCTATGGTTAGATTTTATCTTAATACTTTTCTCGTAGTTGCGGATGCTTGCGAGGGGTTTAATCATAAGTGGAAGGTTTGTTCAAGTAAGACAACACCCAAGCACCGGTCCACCCACATATCAAATTATCAAACTAGCGAACGCAAATCAAACCAACATGATAAAACTGACTAGATGAAATTCCTGTGTACCCTCAAGGATGCTTGCTTATTATAAGAGACCATGTACCTTCTGAACAAATAAAAGTAGAGCCCAACATTGTTGTGGTTAAAGATCTCTTGGTTGATAATACTGATGGGCATGTTATTTACTTATGTAGTGAGGCTGCTAGAATTACAAAAGTTGCTACAAATGAATAAGATGTTTTAGATAAGAATAAACCAGTCGTATGCATGCATGTTGTTTCTATTAAAATTGGAGATCATTGTTATCATGGCTTATGTGATATGGGAGCTAGTGTGTGTGCTATTCCTTTTACCTTATATCAAGAAATTATGAATGATATAGCACCTTCTGAGATGGAAGATATTGATGTTACTATTAAACTTGAAAATAGGGATACAATTTCACCACTTGGGATTGTTAGAGATGTTGAAGTATTGTGTGGAAAAATCAAGTATCCTACTCATTTCTTAGTACTTGGTTCACAACAAGATAATGTTGTCCCGTAATACTTGGTAGACCTTTCCTGAATACCGTTAATGCTACAATTAATTGTGCTAAGGTAAAGGTTGAAGTGAGTTTTGGTGATATATCTCATGAATTTAATTTCTCTAAGTTTGTTAGGAAACCACATGAGAGAGAGAGAGAGCTATCTAGTAAAGATGAAACTATTCGTGTTGCTTCTATTGTTGTGCCTCCTACTAATCCTTTAGATAAATACTTGCTAGACCATGAAAATGACATGCATATGAATGAAAGGAATGAAATATATGATATATTCTTTAGGAAAAGACCAATTCTTAAACACAATTTGCCTGTTTAGGATATCCTCCTCCACCTAAATGAGATCTCGTTTTTCAATTAAAGAAGTTACCTGATACATTGAAATATGTTTATCTTCATGAAAAGAAGATATATCATGTTATTATTAGTGCTAGCCTTTCAAAGCATGAAGAAAAGAGATTACTCAAAAATCTGAAGAAGCATCATGCTGCTATTGGATATGCTCGTGATGATCTTATGTCAGCATAAGATTAATATGGAACCAGATGCTAAACCTGTCGTTGATCAGCAATGTCGTCTGAACCCTAAAATGAACGAAGTGGTAAGAACTGAAATATTAAAGCTTCTGGAGGCAGGTATAATCTATCCCATAGCTGACACTAGATGGGTGAGTCATGTTCAGTGTGTCACTAAAGAGGGAGGTATAACTATTGTTCCTAATTGTCGGGGATATAGCTCCATGATATGACCCGCCCGGTGGGCCGGGTCAATATATCAGTGGCTTGATGATTATGCCTAAGATGGGTCGTGTTGTGAAGATAGAAGATAAGGTGATTTACCAAGCAGGCCGGCAGTGGCCCAACATGAGAAGATGGCGGCTTAGATCCTAAAAGGTGGGAGACGCCGAAGACCTTCCTTGCTTGAAAGGCACAACAAAGGTAGAGATATGTTAGGTTACAGGGTCATGTTATGACCCGGACTCTATTGTAAAACCTGGGGTCTTAACCTATATATAAAGGCAAGCCCCTAGAGGAAAAAGGACAAGTTAATCACCCTCAAAAAGCTAGGTTAGCGACTCCGCATCCTTGTAATCGAGATCTCCATTAATCTAGACACAAAGCAGGACGTAGGCTATTACCTCCATCGGAGGGGCCGAACCTGGGTAAACCTGCATCCCGTTCTTCTTCAATCTCTTTGAGTCGCCACCCGTCAGCGATGGACTCACACCAAAGTCCTTGCACGAGGGCATCTGCCGTGGCAAAACCACAACAGTTGGCACCCACCGTGGGGCCTTCGTCCATTGGGGTTGAGAATTAAAAGGGAACTAGTCCAGGGTTCGGGCAGTTCACGGTTGATCAAATGATCAAAATCTACCATGACAAGGTCGGCATCAACAATCCACTCTGGGGGATCCAAGGCGACTCGTCCCAATATGAGCGCCTGATTCCCCTTGATGTGTTTGGTACGCCCATTGTCGAGCCGGATCTCTACATCGAAACTAATGATTCGGCTCGGACCGTGCGATCCGGTCAGACGCGAGCCAGCCGGTGTCACATTTTCATCGGCGTCATACAGGGAGTTTCCCTTGCGGATGAACCGCCAAGCAGCGACGCCGTGCTCGGCGGCTCAGGCGATGATTCTTCTATGGGATAAACTAAATCAATCCTTCCACTCTACATTGGTAGGCTTAGAGGATTCCCGGAGATTGAGGCTCTTGAGGAAGTCCATGAGTCAGCTAGACAATTCGCCGGCTCAAAACCCACCCGCGCCTAGAGCGACTTCTGGGGCAGGCGGATCGGGCAAGATGCCGGCTCAAGCGAAGGCAAATTTGATGGTCGAGATGGCGAAACTTGTTGAGAGTCCCATGACAGCAGAAAATCAAGAGCGGCGAAACGTGGAGTTTATCAAGCTGAGAGACCAGATGGCTGAGCTACAGAAGGAAATAGATGCTGAGAATGCTAGGATGGCAGTACTACAGGCTCGCATACACGATGAGTTAGAGCGTCTTAAGGCTGAGACTTGGCAGCTTGAACGCCAAAAAGAGGCATCTGAGGCAGTTTATCAAAGGAGACATCGAAGATGGCTGCCACTAAATCTAGAGCCGATGAAACTGTTGAACACCCCTTAGTAGACGTTGGGGGTTGGGCAACCGCTTAGGAGCCAGCATCATGAGCCGCCCCAGCCCCCGCCAGTTCCTTCGCTGCCACAGCATGTCCAGACGCCGCAGGGTCACTTCTCCAACCCCATTGATAACATGCTAGCAGTGACCCGGCTCCTGAAAACATTACCCATACTAGGGAACACCCCTGAAGATATCGAGGCAAGGAACGCCATCTAGATGTTGAAAACAGCGGTGGTACAGCAAGCGCAGTACTCCTACAACCACGATCGGGTGCACTCCACCCCGTACGCCAGCCATGGTCAAAATCGTCGTTTGGAATCCCTGGTTTTCTCTAGCAGCGACCATGGGCACCAACCCCAAACTTTGCCGACCCAGCCTATGCTACCAGGAGTGCAAGAAGTTGTCGATGCGGCTAGAAGGATGCGGCAAGTAGAGGCAGAGGCAACATCACAGGTGAACCAGCAGCAACCCCCTCAATCGGAAACCGAAACCAATAGTAGCACAATCGGGATAACTTGTCTGTCATCGTCTCTCCACGCCGAATGTATGTCTAAAGACTTCAAGGGGCCTCACAAGGTGCCAAATCGCACGACGGATCTGGAGCTAGTAGCTTGGATTAAAAGTTACGCGTTGGCGATGGATATGCTCGATGTGAGTGACGATGTGTGCACCAAGTACCTAACCATGATGCTTGAAGGGCCGGCTCGAACATGGTTGAAGAATCTACCACCCAATTCCATCAATACTTGGTCAGAGTTTAAAGAGCGATTCATAAAGAATTTCCAAGGGACATGCAAAAGGCCAATGACAATTGTGGACCTTCAACATTGCATCCAACGAGTCGATGAGCCGGCCTATCATTAGACCCGCCAGATTGCAGAGATTATACACTCATCGGATAGCATCACGGTGGCTCAAGCCATCTTGATCTTGGAAAAGAATTGCCACTTCTATCCACTGGTCCTAAAGCTTGGGCAACACAAGCAAAAAGTGCAAGACATGGTCATCTTAATGGATGTCCTCACCAGGTATGCTGAGTCAGATGCCACGAAAGGCACCGGTTTAGATGAGGATAAAACTAGCAAAGGCAGGAAAGGAGAAGGCGGCAAGGGCTAGCATAACCATGGTGGTAACCAAGGGCTCTAGAATAACAGTGGTAAAAGGAGGCAACCGGACAGCGGGTCACACTTCGTCGCCAATACTAATCTTGATTTTGAAAACCAAAGTCGTAATGGCCGTCCTGCAGGGGCCTACAATGGGAATAAGCCTCAGAACTATGAAGAGGCGCTCAAGTCGTCATGTCCTAAACATAGTACATTGTATAAGCCGTCCGCCCATTCAAGGGAGAATTGCTACATCATGCAGGAATTTAGTAACCAGGCCTTCCAAGGTCATCCAGGAGGTAATGGTGGCGGGCATCCCGACCAGCATGGTCCCGATGGCTCGCAAGCCGGCTCAGGCGCTGGTTTCCAGAATCAAGAAAATAACGGCAATTGTCAGCATCCTCGCTAGAATAACCAACACAATAATTAAGGTGGTTTCCAAAGCAACCCCAAGCAGCTGAACAACGGTCAGTATCATTAGTACTTAAGTTCGGAAACATGTTACTTGGGAGGTTTGCAGAGAAGAACACATGCCACCAAGAAGGAGATAAACCGGCCTAGAGCACTTCTCGTTTACGACCATTTTATCTTTAGATTCGCCATCTCCTTTACTTTTGTATTTCTTCCTTTTCAAATTATGTACTCCTTTATGTTTCAATAAAGCCGTCTTACCCGAAATTCGGAGTTTTTGTCGTTGCACTCGCCAATTTGGTTTGAGTCTTTATTTATTAGGCACATGGGGCTTCCAACTCACAGAGTTTAGCTTTCTCACCTTTGTGACTTGGAAAAAATGCCACAACAATATTGGGCATTTGGGGGCTTCCAACTCATCGAGTTCAAGTTTCTCAACCTCTTGACCCGGCAAAAGAAAAATGCCATATGTGGTTAAACCTGCTTGTATGCTTGATGCGGCTCCGATCAGGTGACCCCATGTACTCTTAAGAATCAATCCTTTTTCACGGACCCTGAACTCCATAAGGTTAAAACATTGGCTTGAGTCACGAGAGCGTCGGCATACACAGAGCTAGGATAAACCATGGGTTATCATACCCGCTTCACTGAAGCCATACTCGAGCCTCCAAAGCCGGTCTTTATGTTGAGCCTCGAAGGCCGACAAAAAATTTACATGGTTATGTCGCAATAATATGGCAGTAAAATGTTTTTGTTTATATCTACTATGCAAGTTTGAAACCGGGTTGGAATAAAAAACGGTTTGTCTGACTAAGCCTTGAAGGTTAGTTCATTGATTGTTGAGCCTATTGAGCTGGCTTATATCTACTATGATTTTTTTGTAGGATCATCCAAAACTTGAAGCCTTGGGTACTAAAATCCCTTGACCGGCTCTAAATCCCCTAAAAGGTTGTCTAAGCATGACAGAAATATTCAAGCCAAAGCAAAATGAATGAAGCAATCTGCAGTCATTAGAAGAGGGAAGCAAGTTTCGATGCCTTCACCAAATCCAAACATGCATGAAGGCATGACAAAGTTTCAAGGACCGCGAGAAATTACTCCTATTACAGACTCCATTCAAGAGTCACAATATTTGTTCGGCCTAACACTTGGGGGCTACAAGCGACTTAAATTGTTTATGAATCATGCTTGAGGTGCATTCCCTTCGCCATCTGATCTAAACTCGGGTTATTCCCTCTCCTGAGCCGCCTCCGGGTCATCCTCTATCGCCTCTGTAGGCTCTACAATCAGAAGATTGTCCACATCCTAGTTGCAATGGGCTAGGACGTGGAATGCATCCTCTTCGTTTATAATAGGCGACTGGTCAACTTCAGAAGCAAAAGTATGCTTACGGTGCTGAGGAAACAGATTTGTCGATATAAATCTCGGCGGTTGAATCCCCGATTTCCTCGCATCATAAGCCGCCTGGTATTTCCTTAAGCCCATCCCAGTAATGAGCAGCGTGGCCAGCACCCGAACCATCTTGACACACTTCAGATAGTCAGGTTCGCCAAAATTCGTGCCATCATGTTTAAGCTCAGGAAAGCCTCTGGCGATTTCTTCAGGATCAAGCTCGTCGGCATAAGCGAAAACCTGGGCTCAAAGCCGCGGTCGCACTAGAGGAGGCACATCATTTTAGTTTGTCGAGTTTCTTGGGCAGAGGGAAAGCACTTTCATCATATCTTTGATAAGTACCATCGGCTATTTCTCTTCCATTACAGCTTTGGTGGCAAGCTGGCCTCCAGTATAGAGTTGCTTAGTTAGAGTGTACACGGTTTTTAGCATAATCAGGCTGTTATCTTGGAAATTGTAAGTCTTGGGTCTTGCGAAAATAAAAAAATAAGCATCAAGGCCATTAGGATTTATGCCTACCAAACGTCAAAATTTGTTTGCAAGGTTACAAAGGGCAACTTACCAAAGATAGCCTGAGTCATAGCGACAATATGTTGCTTTAACCCGGCTAATTCTTCAGAAACGGGCTTGAGCTGGTCCTCCGCATATTCTACGCGCTTTAGCAAGGTGGTTTTCTCAGCATCAAAGGTCTCCTTTTGTGTTTCAAAAGGCCCCTTGATTTTTTCCACTTCCTCTAAAGCGAGGCGCAATTTCTCTTTGGCGGCGGCTTGGATACTCTGTCCCGTTTCCATTTTTTCTTCAACACGGTCACACTTGACTCGTCTTCTCGTAAGGCCTTCTGCATAAAAAGAGCCAAAATATTCAATGATAATGAAAAGCGCAAGTATCAATTCCATGCAGTGAAGGATTATCACAAGTCTCAAGCAAACTACAAGTAATGTATATAATTTTATCAAGCTTAAAATATAAAGACCTGACTCATCTCATGAAGATGAGCCGGCCCTTGGGGGCTACAGGTTGAATTCTTTTAAATCTTATAAAAGACCTGACTCATCTCATGAAGATGAGCTGGCCCTTGGGGTCTATAGGTCGAATTCTTTTAAACCTTATAAAAGATGGGAGTCATCTCATGAAGATGAGCAGGCCCTTGGGGGCTAAAGGTCAAATTATTTTAAATCTTTTAATGACCCGACTCATCTCATGAAGATGAGCCAGCCCTTGGGGGCTAGAGGTCGAATTATTTTAAATCTTATAAAGACCCGACTCACCTCATGAAGATGAGTCGACCCTTGGGGGCTACAGGTTGCAAGTTATGATTATCAAAGACCCAACTCAAACCAAGAAACTGAGCCGACCCTTGGGGGCTAGATAGGGATACGCCAAGTACAAAAGAGAGCAATGTACCTCATATTTGTTTTTCATCATATTGACAAGGCCAACTTCCATTACCCGGTTAGTGGTAAGGCGATCCAGGTAACCAGCATGGAGTTCTTCAACACTCATGCTCTCTTAATTCGGGACCTCCAGCTTGTTTTGCCTCTGACTGGCAGTTTTGTTTGTTCCTTGGCAAAAATCTTGGACAACATGGTTGAGACCCCTGGGTTGGCATAACCTGACCTTGTAATGACAACTTCATCCTTGCCGCAAGGAGCTTCTTCAGCTGTCTTGGGAGGACTAGGCAGTTCAGGATTCATAGTCGGGTCAGTTTCAACACCCAGTACATGGGAACTTGGTGGATCAAGCTATGGTGTAACATCAACTCGAGTTTCCTAATGACCATCAGGATGACTCGCCTGAACTTCGGGAGCAACCAAGGGAGGACTTCCCGACATAGGGGCCTAAGGATTGTTGGACGACCCGCCAAATTTTTTATTCTTAGATTTGGCCTGACCCCTATGAAATAAGGAAACATTATCAGTGAAAATGCTAAAAGGTGTGTACAAGTATAAATTTACCAAGAAATTCACCCTGGGTTGATCACAAGAGGTGGCATCTTAGAAGCAGTTGAGTCTCCCGACGAATGAGGCAACTCTTGGTCATAGATTAAAGAGATCAATGACTTGAAGATAGCTATGGAGGAAAGAAGAATAAGATGGAAAGATACCTAAGACGGGCTCTTGCGGGAAGCTGGTTTGTTGGGTAAACCGTCTGCAAGATCACCACTACCACTTTGGGTCTTATGCTTCGACATATGTTGAGTTCGCTTCAAAATAAATTTGGAATCCAAGTGAGCATCCGGGTGAGAAAACGTACTTTATGAATAACTCGTCTTGTTCTCTTGGGTGGCAAGTTTTCTGAGCTGGAGGAGATGGAAATTACCTCAATATTCTCAGGAGGAATCATATCGACATCACACTAAGGAAAAGAGATATCAGTTGAGTTCAGAAAAGCATAGTTAAAGGAGTTTAATTTCTACCTGTAATTGATCCCTGGTTGTTTCTGACTCATCCATGGAATATGATTCCTCAATGACCGCCTTATGTTTCTTTGAAACTAGAGGAGCTTTGGTCTTCTTGGTGGCGACTTTTGCTCATTTCTTGCCCGAAAATGGCGATTTTGCCTATTGAGTTCAAATAACAGATAAGTGGTGAGAAATTAAAAGAGAAAGCACTGGTGAAAGTTAGATGAAATTGTGAAAGGTCCTTACGAGAGGAGCCGCGTTATGAATATAAATGGGCTTCGGTCTGTCTTGACTGCAATCAGACAGACTTTTGCCCAAGAGCGTCTTCACTAGTTGATTTACTTCGCCAACGTCTAAAGTGATGTCGCTAAACCTCTGAGGGTCACTCAACTCACCGGAATAGGTACGCATCAAGCTGCCTCGGCGGCTCAACGGTAGAATGCTCCAAGATACCCAACATCGAGTCAGGTCCACCTTGGTTAAAACATTTGCTATCAAGGCCCTTAGTTTGGGATATACACTGGCGTGTTGTGCACACTCTTCTGAAGAATCCCAGCCAGGCAGCTCGAAGGTCATGGGGAGACGGTCATGTCTATAACCCGGCAAGGCATTCTCATCATCCGGGGGCGTGTTTTGGCAGTAGAACTAGTTCTTATTCCAACCCTTTGGGTGACTCGGCAAGGTGGCAGCAGGAATGGTGACATCTCTCCTCCTCTGGATTGAGATCCCACCAAGTTCATGACTAGGACCATCAACGTATTCAATTTAGCAGTTTAGGTAGAAAAAATCCCTAAAGAGAGAGACGGAAGGCTCTATCTGAAGATACACCTCGCAGAGTACATGGAATTGGCAGAGGTTTAATACAGAGTTGGGGGCCAAATCCTGATTGTGAAGATTGAATAAGTGCAAAGCGTCCCGGAAGAATTTTGACCCAAGGGGAGAAAAACCTCTCACAAGGTGGTCTAAGAAAATCACCACCTCTCTTTCTGTGGGTTGAGGGATCTCTTCTCCAAAGGCAGGTTGCCAGCCAAATGATTCCTTAGATGGTAAATATCCTTGTTTGTGATAGTCTTCAAGGATGGCCTCAGAAACTTGGGAAACTACCAAGTATCAAGAAGAAGTTTTTGACCTAATGACCTACCTGACTAGATTGAAAAGGGGCGGCTTAAAATAACACTACTAACGAAGATGGTCTTAAAAACATTACGAGGGTAAGACTCGCCCTACAAGGATAGCATGGTTGATTCGGCAAGGTTGAATCAATACTATTTAAAATTATAAGCCGGCGTAGAATGTGTCCGGGTCATTCTAGTGCATGACGTGTCCTATTGTCATTAAGTATGAAAGGATACAAGTTTCCACCAAACCAGCTATAATTATGGATCTGCAAAAGGATCAGAAAAGGAAAATATTCTTCAACCCTAGTACGCAACTTGAGAAGCAGTAGTGACCTAATGTGCGTATTTTAAAAGAATATTTGGAGATTCTATACAAGAAATGAATCTATTGCTCCACCCGTTCCTTTTCTATAAAGTAAATCGTGAGGTTGAATATATTGAACAACGGTCGTAATCGGCTCGGGAAGAAATACTCGATGCATGAAGAACCCCGACGAACTACTGTGGATCTAGAAAGAAAACAAAGGTTAACTCACAAAAGGAATTGGGGATAGAGAAGATGAGTGATTGGACGAGCAGTGCGAACTCGACGGGAACACGACATCTTCGTCTTCGCAAGGATGGTCTACGGCTATGAATGGACAGTGGTTCGGTGGAGTACTCGAGCACGAGGAAGAAGAAGCGAAAGGAGGAAGGTGAAAGTGGGAAAATAAGCATGTGATAAGTATTTAATAGGATAGAATAGAAGGAGAAACAGCAAAAGCGAGAATCAAGGCGACACAGTAAATTTCGAAAGTAACGGCGCCTCGATTTTTGAGAAATTTAGATACACCCAGATTTGTCAAAAGTTACCACTGGTCTTTGACTCTCTGACGTATGACATTATTTGACGGATGTTGGAAAATTGATAAGTTCAGAAATATCATGAGTTGGCGATTGGAGACACTGGTAACACATAAGTATAAGCAGAAGATAAGCCGCCTGATGAAGTGAG
The DNA here is from genome assembly GCA_022496015.1 of Hordeum marinum. Classification (NCBI taxonomy): domain Eukaryota; kingdom Viridiplantae; phylum Streptophyta; class Magnoliopsida; order Poales; family Poaceae; genus Hordeum; species Hordeum marinum. Next base: position 122,812,592 of record CM039672.1, read on the forward strand.
AAAGATTGACATGAATGAATTCAAATCAGCCTGGGGCCTAATGTCGAGATATAGCTCCATGATATGACTCGCTTGGTGGGCCGGGCAATCTATTAGCGGCTTTATGATTGTGCCTAAGAAAGTCTTGTGTCATGAAGTCAAAAGATAAGGTGATTTACCAAGCAGGCCATTGGCGGCCCAACATGAGAAGATGGCGGCTTAGAGCCTAAAATGTGGCAGACACTGAAGACCTTCCTTGCTTGAAAGGCAAGACAAAGGTCGAGATATGTTAGGTTACGAGGTCATGTTATCACCCGGACTCTGTTGTAAAACCTAGGGTGTTGACCTATATATAAAGGCAAGCCCCCATAGGAAAAAGGACAAGTTAGTCACCCTCAAAAAGCTAGGTTAGCGATTCCGCATCCTTTTAATTGAGATCTCCATTAATATAGACACAAAGCAGTACTAGGCTATTACCTCCATCACAGGGACCGAACCTGGGTAAACCCGCCTCCCGTTCTCGTTCGATCTCTTTTTACCGCCACCCGTTGGCGATGGCCTCACACCTAAGTCCTTGCACGAGGACATCTGCCATGACAAAACCACGACACTACTGATAAAATGAACTTATCCCACAAAGAATTGTAACTGGGTATAGGATAGTAATAGATTTGAGGAAATTAAATAAAGCTACTAGAAAAGATCATTACTCCTTGCCTTTTATCGATCAAATGTTAGAAAGATCAAGAGAAAACTACTTTTACATGCCCTTTTGGAACTTATGCTTATAGGCGTATGCCTTTTGGTCTATGTAATGCACCTGCTACCTTTCAAAGATGTATAATTGCTATATTCTCTGACTTTTGTGAAAATATTGTTGAGGTTTTCATGGATGATTTTTCTGTTTACATGACTTCTTTTGATGAGTGCTTGAGCAACCTTGATCGAGTTTTGTAGAGATGTGAAGAAACTAATCTTTTCTTGAATTGGGAGAAGTGTCACTTTATGGTGAATGAAGGCATTGTGCTTGGGCAGAAGATATCTGAACAAGGTATTAAGGTAGATAAAGTTAAAATTGACGTAATTGAGAAAATGCCACGTCCTAGAGATGTGAAAGGTATAAGAAGTTTCCTTGGTCATGTTGGTTTCTATAGTACTTGTTAAGGATTTCTCAAATATATCTAGGAAACTAACTAATATTCTTCAAAAAGATATTCCTTTTTCATGATGATTGTGTAGAAGCCTTCGAAATACTGAAAAAAGCTTTAATCTCTGCAACTATTGTCCAACCACCTAATTGGAAGTTACCATTTGAAATTATGTGTGATGCAAGTGATTATGATGTTGGTGTTCTTCTAGGGAAAAGAGTTGTTAATAAATTGAATGGTGTTCATTATGCTAATAAGACCTTAGACGATGCTCAAAGAAATTATGTTACTACTGAGAAGGAATTTTTAGCACATGTGTTTGCATGTGATAAGTTTAGGCCTTACATTGTTCATTCCAAAGACACCATTCACACTGATCATGTTCTATTAAATACCTAATGGAAAAGAAAGATGCTAAACCTATATTAATTAGGTGGGTTCTTTTACTTCAAGAGTTTGATTTGCATATTGTTGATATAAAGGGACCTGAGAATCATGTAGCAGATAATCCGTCAAGGATGGAAAATGTTCTCGATCACCCACTGCCTATTGATGATAGTTTTCCTGGTGAGCAATTAACTATTACAAAGGTTTCCCATAGTACTCCTTGGTATGAAGATTATGCTAATTACATTGTCGCTAAATATATACCACCTAGTTTTACGTATCGACAAAAGAAATTTTTCTTCTTTGATTAAGACATTATTTATGGGATGACCCTATCGGTGCAGTGAGGCATGGGTACCCAGTGCCCCTGACTTATGCGCAGGCAGTAGTAGCCAAACCCATGCCAAGAAAGTGCACATTAAGGCCAACCAACGTCGGCAAGCTCGGTGCTACAAGATTATGCTAATTACATTGTCGCTAAATAAATATATACCACCTAGTTTTACGTATCGACAAAAGAATTTTTTCTTCTTTGATTAAGACATTATTTATGGGATGACCCTGTCGGTGCAATGAGGCATGGGTACCCAGTGCCCCTGACTTATGCACAGGCAGTAGTAGCCAAACCCATGCCAAGAAAGCGCACATTAAGGCCAACCAACGTCGGCAAGCTCGGTGCTACAAACCAAGACTAGCTCGGAGAGCGCCAAGCACGTCCCCAGTGCTTGCCGGGGACCGAGGCGCCCGCACCCTCAGAAGACCCGGGAAGCAAGTCCCCCGACAAGCATGGGCCGGTCGGCCACCGCTCCACCGCATCGCTACTCCAGTCACTTATCGATGCGGTGTCGAGCATATAGGTAGCGAAGTGGCTGTCACTAAGCACGTGGCGACACGCCGGAAGACGAATTATGCCCCCTTGATACCCGTCCGTGGGTGTGTCAAGATGTGGTGCAGTAGTTAGCTAGAGTGATGGTAGGAGCATGCCGGGAACGCACCCCCGAACGCCACCTAGACTAGCAATGATGGCATTTTGAACTTAGTGCAACAGTTAGGTATGATAAGCTCGGCTAGTTCTGTAATCATCAGACAATGTCAGTTTTGCCATTGTGGTTGCCCCTTGTGCTATAAAAGGAGGCCCAAGGCAACCTAGCTCAAGATTCGAACCTCTGGACACTTGGACCCGCATAGCAGCTCTTTCCCCGAAGGCAACCCTTGTCGGGCTAGAGCATTGCATGCATCTCGTGTTCCTCTGATCAATCCACCAAAACCAGGAGCAGGGTTTTACGCTTCATTGTGTTCTGAACCTAGGTAAAACACTCGTGTCACGATCATCACGCCGACTTGCCATCTCTGCTCTTTGTGCAAGTGACCTCGTCCCCCGCCGAACCACAAAGGAGCTTGCGGCCCCATAGGTGATCGAGTGTGAAAGACCCATACCTATATAAAGGAGTAGATGGTTTTATTAGACGTTGTGTACCTGAGCACGAACAGGAACAAATCCTACAGAAGTATCATTCTGAAGCATATGGAGGACACCATGCAAGAGACAGAACCGCACATAAGGTACTACAGTCTGGTTTTTATTGGCCAACTCTTTTCAAGGATGCACGTAAGTTTGTCCTTTCTTGTAATGAATCTCAAAGAATTGGTAATATTGGTATACGTTAGGGAATGCTTATGAATCATTCACTTGTTATTGAACCATGTGATGTATGGGGTTTTGACTATATGGGACATTTTCATTCCTCTAATGGGTATAATCATATTTTAGTTGTTGTTGATTGTGTTACTAAGTGGGTAGATGTTATTCCAACTTGTAGCGTTGACAATCACACTTATATTATGCTTAAATATGGTATCTTCCTAAGGTTTGGAGTACCTAGATACTTAATGATAGATAGTGGTTCACATTTTATTCATGGTGCTTTCCATAAACTTCTAGATAAATATGATATCAACCATATAATTGCATCACCTTATCATCCTCAGTCTAGTGGTCAAGTTAAATTGAGTAATAGAGAAATAAAATTGATTATGTAAAAGACTTTTAATAGATCTAGAAAGAATTGGTCTAAGAAACTTCGCGATGCACTGGGCATATAGAACTACTTAAAAAATCCCATGGGAATGTCTCCGTATAAAACGGTCTATGGAAAAGCATGGCATTTACCTCTCGAGCTAGAACATAAGGCTTATTGGGAAATTAAAGAACTTAACTATGATTTCAAACTTGCCGGTAAAAAGAGGTTATTTTACATTAGCTCCTTAGATGAATGGAGGACACATGCCTATGATAATGCCAATTTGATTAAAGAAAAAGTTAAAAGATGGTCTCAGGGGTTAACCCCATGATATGACTCGCCCGACTAGGTTGGGTCGATGTAATGGCAGCTGTAGAATTATATTAAAGATGGGTCATGTTGTGAAGATAAGACAAACGAGGAGGTTACTAAGTAAGCCACCGGGCAGACCAAGCACGGAGAGACGGCGATTCAAGGCCCACACGGAAGAAGATGCCAGAAGATTCCTTGCTTACGATGCAAGGCATGTTAGAGACATGATAGGTTACGAGTCATGGTACGACTCGGACTTATCTGTAAACCTAGGGTCTTGACCTATATAGAAAGGCAAGCCCACAAGGCCAAAAGACTCAAGTTACACACCCTCGAAAGCTAGGTTAGCCATTCCGCACCCTTGTAATCAAAATCACCATCAATATAGACACCAAGCAGGACGTAGGCTATTACCTCCATCGGAGGGGCCGAAGCTGGGTAAAATTGCCTCCCATTACCTTTCAATCCCTTTGAGTCGCCAACTAGCGGCGATGGCCTCACACCTAAGTCCTTGCACGAGGAAAACTGCCATGACAAAACCACGACAGTTGGCTCCCACTATGGGGCCCTCTCCTGGTGGTGTCGAGCTCTCGCAAGGAACGTGCCCATGCTTCAGGAAGTTCGCGGTTGATCAGATGATCAGGAGCCGCCGCGGCAAGATCTACATCAATCATCCAATCTAGGGTATCAAGGTTGGCTTAACCGAGAATGGCTACCATTGCCAAGTCGTACATCTACATCGACATCGATGAACCGGCTCGGCATGCGCGACTCGATCGGTATCATACCAGTCGACGTCATGTTTTTGTCGGATTCACTTAGGGAGTTTGCATCCCAGATGAGCCGGCGGGCAGCGACGACATTCTCGCCGACTCCGATGGTGACTCTTTCACGGGAGAAACTGAATAAATATGTCCTCTCTACGATGGCAGACTCAGAGGGTCATTGGACAATGAATCCCGTGATGAAGCCCATGAGTTGCCTAGATAAGTTGATGTCAACAGGCAGGTACCGCGACGACTCAAAACCCGTCGGCGTCTGGAGCGGCCTTTGGATCTAGCGGGCCGGCCAAGATGCCGGCTCAAGCCATGACAGTTTTGATGGCTGAGATGGCAAAGCTCGTGGAGAGTCCAGTCACAGGGGGAAACCAAGAAGAGCGTAACACGGAGTTGACCAAACCGAGAGATCAGATGACCGAGGTACAGAGGGAAATCGATGCTACAAATGCCAGGATGCCGGAGCTACAGGTCTGCATACATAATGAGTCGGAACGCCTTAAGGTCGAGGCTTGGCGGTTTGAACGTCAGAGAGAGGCATTTGAGGCGGTTTACAAAAGGAGACATCAAAGCCGGCTGCCACTGAACCTCGAGCCGCAACAACTCTTCAACACCCCTCAGCAGACGCCGGGGGCTGGGCAACCGCTCGGAAACCAACAAAGCAAGCCTCCCCAGCCACCGCTGATTTCTTCACCATTGTGGCGTTTGTAGACGCCATGGGGTCATTTTTCTAACCCTGTTGACAATATGTTGGCTGCAACCCGGCATTCGGAGTCGTTACCCATACTAGGGAATACCCCTGTTGATGTTGAGGCAAGGAACACCATAGAGATGTTTAAAACAGCACTGGTGTAGCAAGAAAAATATTCTTATAGCCGCGATCGGATGCACTCCATCCCATATGCCAGCCGTAGCAAGAGTCCCCACTTGGAGTCTCCGGCTATTGCTAGCATTGGGCGCAGGCAACAACTTCATACTTCCTCGACCCAGCCTATTCCACTGGGAGCGTAGGGAATTGTTGATGCGGCTAGGGGAGCTCGACAAGAAGAGGCACAGAACTACCATCACGGGCGATTCAGCAGCCACCTCATCAACCAGAAACTAGGACCAATAGTAGGACGATTGGGATACCTTCCTTATCCCCGGCTCTCCGTGCCAAGCATATGCCCAAAGATTTCAAGGGAACATGCAAGGTGCCAAACTACACGGCAGCCTGGATCGAAAGTTACGAGTTGGCAGTGGATATGTTGGATGTCAGTGACGTTGTGTGCACCAAATACTTAACTATGATGCTCCAAGGACCATCAAGAACATGGTTGAAAAATTTGCCGCCCAACTACATCAATACCTGGGCAGAGCTTAAAGACCGTTTCATCAAGAATTTCCAGGGGACGTGCAAGAAGCCAATAGTGATAGTGGACCTTCAACATTGCGGCTAGCGTGTCAATGAGTTGGCTCATCATTGGACTCATCGGGTTGCTGAAATCATACACTCGTCAGACAGCATTACAGTAGCTCAAGTCGTCCTGATCCTAGAAAAGAATTGCCACTTCTAACCGCTGATCCAAAAGCTCGGGAGGCTCAAGTGCAAGGTATAGAACATGGGAGACTTAATAGATGTCCTCACCAGGTAGGCCGAGTCAGACAGCACAAAGGATCCCGACTCAAATGAGGACAAGACCAGCAAAGGAAAGAAAGGTGAAGGTGGTAAAGGCCAGCATAATCATGGTGGTAACCAGGGAACCCGGAATAACAATGGCAAGCGGAAGCAGACAGATGGGGGGTCAGACTTCATGGCCAACACCAATGTTAACTTCAAAAACTAATGCCATAATAGCCGCCATGGAGGGACTTATAATGGGAATAAGCCCCGTGACTACGAGGAAGCACTCAAGGGACCGTGTCCCAAACATAGTACCCAGGACAAGCCAACTACCCACTCATGGAAAAAATGTTGCATCATGCAGGAATTTCGCAACCAAGCCTTCCAAAATCATCAAGGGGGCAATGGTGGTGGACAGCCAGGTCAACATGGTCCTGGCGGGTCGCGGGGCGGCCCGGGAGCTGGTTTTCAACATCAGGTGAATAATGGCAATGGATAGCATCCCAGCCCAGGAATCAACATAATAACCAAGGTGGTTTCTAGAGTAATCCCAAGCAGCTGAATAGCGGTCAGTACCACTAGCACCTGAAAAAACTCATATTTTACAGAGAGATCTACAAGAAGGATCATAGAAACTCTGAGGGTAAAATAACCCCGCCTTGAAGCACTGTTTACCTATGGCCATATTATGCTTAGAGCCACCGGCTCCTTTGCTTTTCGTAATTCCACCCCCCCCCCTAAAAATTTTGTACATACTTCTTTATGTTTCACATATAATAAAGCCAGCATACCCGAAGTTCGGAGTTTTTGTCATTTCGGCCCATAAACTGGGCATGAGTCTTTATTTTCTTAGACATTGGGTACTTGGGGGCTTCCAAATCATTGAGTTTATCTTTCTCACCCTTGTAACCCGGGAAAAACGCCACAAAATATTGAGCATTTGGGGGCTTCCAACTCATCGAGTTCAGCATTCTCACCCTCTTGAGCACCCAAAAAGAAAAATGCCGCATATGGTTAAACCTGCTTGTATGCTTGATGCGACTCCGCTCACGTGACCCCATGTACTCTTAAAAAGTCAATCCTCTTCGGGACCCTGAACTTCTCAAGGTTAAAACACAGGCTTGAGTCATGAGAGATCCGACATGCAGAGAGCTAGGATAAAACATAGGTTATCATACCCGCTTCACGGAAGCAATACTCAAGCCTCTAAAGCCGGTCTTTATGTCAAGACTCGAAAGTCGGCACCTTTCTATCACATGCCTCCATCATCCTAACATAGCATAATTGCATAAAGCATCATACATATCTATATTTGTTTATGTTGCGCAAATCTAGTCTTCAAAAGCAGGTTACACCATAAATTTCTTCAGAGAAATAAATCTTTGGGCTCAATCCTCGCTCCCGGTTGTTAAAACCACGATTAAATGATTAAGATTCCCAGACCGGCTTAGAAGAGCTGGTCCATTTGACTGAGCCTCAGAAGCTAGTCCCTTATTGCCAAGTCTCATTAAGCCGGCTTATAAAACAGTACTTGATATTGTTAGCTATTATTACTACATAAATTTTTCAGGTAAAACATTGTTTATTACCGTCTCATACATTAGCGTCCGGGTTACCCATCAGTCATCATATTATGACTGGTTCAATATCATTCAAACAAGGCTTGAGCTTCAAGTGCCAAGTTTTCTTGTCGGCTCATTCTTTGATCTGACTTGTATGTTTCCATCAAAAGGATCATCGAGCACAACAGATATATTCAAAGACAAGCAAAAAAGAGCAGTACGATCAACAATCATCAAAACAGATCAAAAGGATCAAAGTTTCTTGGAAAATTTCACACGACAAACATGCACGAAGGCATGATAGAATCTTTCAAGAAGTTTTTCAAACTACTCCTGTTACAGACTCATCTCAAGAGTCACAAAATATTTATGTTCTGCCTAACACTTGGGGGCTAGCACCACCTGGCGATTTTAAATTATTCTACATATCACTTCTGTGATTCGCCTTCCGTATCGCCCGGGTTAACCTCAGGCTGATCTCTCTCCTGAGCCGCCTCCGGGTTATCCGCCACTGCATCTTCTGGCTCAGTTGTCCATGTCCCAGTTGCAATAATTTAGGGCGTAGAATACAGCCTCTTCGTTCAGGATGGGGGACAGGTCAACTTCAGGAGCAAAAAAATGCTTACGGCATTAAGGAGTCAGATCCATCGGCACAAAGGAGGGTGGTCGAACTTGCAAGTTATTCGCATCATAAGCCGCCTAATAGCCATTTAGATCCATTCCAGCAACAAGTTGTGTAGCCAACACTCGAGATGCCTTGATACATTTACGATAGTTAGCATCACCAAGGCCCGGCTCAAGGAGGAAGTTGCACCGGCTCAAGGAGGAAGATGCACTGACTCGGGCCGCTAATCTTTTCAATTCCTCAACTTGTTGGGGGTCATTAAGATAAACCTCAGCACATCCTTGATGAGCTTCACTGGCTCTTTTTCTCCCATGATGACCTTAATTGCAAGATTGCTTCCAGCGTAGAGTTGCTCGGTCAATGTGTACACTGCTTTCAGCATGAGCAAGCTGTTATCTTGGAGGTTACATGTTCGGCGCCTGCAAACCAATTTAGGCATGTGAATCGCCAGACGTCTCATCTACGAACATAGGTTTTTTGCAAGTTACTACAAGATACTTACCAAAGATAGCCTGGGTCATGTGGGCAATGTGTCACTTTAACCCGAATAGCTCTTCTGCGATGGGTTTCAGCTGGCCTTCAACATTTTCTACGCACTCCAACAAGGTGTCTTTATCAGCTTAGGAGGATTGCTTTTGCTCTTCAAGATGTGCTTTGGTTTTCTCCAATTCCTCCAAAGGGAGACGAAGTTTCTCCTCCACGATAGCTCGGGCGCTTTGCCCTACTTCCAAATCTTTCTTCAAGGCCGTCACGCTTGACTCAGCTGCTTGTAGAGCTTTCTGCATAACAAGAGCCTTATATTCAATGGTCATAAGCGGGTTACAGGATGCAATATCATATGATGAATAAAGATTATAACAAGACTCAAATGGATTGCAAAACAATATATTTGACACTTGGGGACTAATGCATGTCAGTTTTTCAAAGGCAAGGGTATGGAGAAGACCCGAATCATCTCAAGAAGATGAGCCGGCCATTGGGGGCTACAAGTTGAATTCTTTAGTCATTAACAAAGACCCGACTCATCTCAATAAGATGAGCTGGACCTTGGGGGCTCTAGGTCAAATTCTTTATAATTATTAACAAAGTCCCGACTTGTCTCAAGAGGATGAGTCGGCCCTTGGGGGCTAGAAAAGGATATGTGAAGTACACAATAAAGAGGAACATATCTCATATTTGTTTTTCATCATGCTGACAAGGCCGACTTCCATCTCCCGGCTCGTAGCAAGATGGTCCAAGTAACCAGCATGTATTTCTTCAGCACTCATGCTCTCATAACTTGGAAGCTCCAACTTGGCTTTTCCTTTCTCAAGCAGTATTGTTTCATCTTTAGCAAAAAGTTTTGTTAATACTTTGGAGACCTCAAGAATGGTATAAATCGACCTAGTAATGATATCCTCCTCGTTTTTATCACAAGGGTCATCCTCAGTTGACTTTGGAGGACTGGGTGGTTCAAGATTCATCACTGCATCAACTTTAGTATCCACAACATCAGCACTTGTGTAACATCCCAAAATTTCATTTTGGAATGTTATGATATATAGCTATGCATCATCATCATATTGTTTGAATGAATAGAATGGTTGAAGTGCTTCTTTTGAATTTCTGAAATGTCACTTTCATCTTTCCCTTTCTCTTGTTTCACCTATTTGAAAACCTCTAGAAAAGTTCAAAGAAAAGAGGGGAGTAACATGACACTCCACACCAGGGGCATCTTTGTGAAATATTTGAACAATAAAACCAGAGGGCTATTTGAAAAATTATTGCAAAAGGATTTAAAATCAAATAAGCATTTTCTGAAGAAAAAAAATCAAAGTATTCAATATGACAGAGGAAAAATGTTCATTGAATAGCATTAATTCTCCTAATCATTTTGATATATGTATTTCCTATATTAGGAAAGGTTTTGAATGCTTTTAAAAGAGTTTTGCTGCTCTGGATATTAAAAAGGAAACGAATTAATTCGAAACGGGCCAGCCCACCTACGTTAATTCCCGAAACCGCTCCGAGCCGACCGACCGACGCGCTGACGCCGCCCTCTCTCTCTCTCTCTGACGCCCCGGCCCCACCGCTCGATCCCGAAGACGCCGCGGTCACCTTCCTCCTCGCGTCGACAGGACCTCACTGGAGATTCCTCCTCTCCGGATCTCCCTCCTCTTTCCTTCCTCGACCACCGCACCGGCCCTATAAATAGCCCCGACTCCCCGCACCCCATTCCACCCGTTTCCCCCTCGTCCGACCGCCTACCCTCACCGAAATCCCACGCCGGAGCTCCACCCCCCAGCCGAAGCTCCCGGAGCTCGTGCCCGTCGCCTCTGTCGTCCCCAGCCCCAACCGTCGCCACCAACGGACGCCGGAGACCCGCCGCCGTCGTTTGAAGCCCTCGGACGCCGTCCCCAACCACCGGAGCACCGCCCCCGTCGACTCACCGCCTCGGCCTCGCCGGAGAAGCTCCATCGCAGGCGACCCCTTCTCTGTGAGCCCCCTCTCCCTCTCTTAGCCGTTCGATCGTAGATCAACGCCTAGGATTAGCTAACTTTAAAACCGAACCGGTACGCGCTAAGCTTTGGTCACCCGCCCGCAAACGCTCGCACGCACGCCCTCTCGGCCAACCACAATCCGCCACGTAGCCCCTGTCCGATAAGTTTTATTTTCCTTTTTTCTGATTCTGTTTTAGAAAGCAGAATGTTTTCTCTTTTTGTTTTAGTTGTAACTTTTAAACTATTCAGTGTTTTTAGTTGATTCTTTTTGCATTAGTTCACATATTTGATGTAGTTTACGTCTGTATGCTTAGATTTCAAATTTGACCTTTAAATTTTGAATCTAATCAAATTTGTTCAAATTACTAAAATCTGTACAACTATAGTTTAAAAATATATTTTTGAGTGAATCTTTTTGCCACTGATTTGTATTAGTTAGAACTATCATCCTTCTTAGTTTGAGAATTTTTAGGATAAATTTGATTAGGGATTCTAACAAAAACAGAATATGTTTAGTTCTTAATGTAGTTTAATTATCTTAATTTAAATTTAATTTGAACCTCAATTAGTTTAACTTTTGTTAATAGTTTTCATAAGTTTCTGTTGTTTCAAATATTTAGGTAACATTACTTGCTAATATTCAGAATGATTGTTTAGTTTTATACCATATTGTTATAGGAATCTTTATATTTTTTTCATTAGGTATAGTTTTATAAAACAATACAGTTTTACTTTCACAAACTAGTTAGATGATTAAGTTAGATTTCTAATAAATAATTTTAGTAATTCTATTCTGTTAAGTAATATGATGATAATAATATTAGTGTTAATATTATTATTGTTTTGGTTTCCTATTCCAAAGTTATAGGAACATTCTAGTTATTTTAATTTTAGTAGTGTTTCTTTACACAAAAGTTTTAGTGAATTTGATTCTATTTACTAAAATTGATTTTTCTTTACTATGTCTTTTTCTACTAGCTATTGCTTGGTTGTTTGTCTTAAACTAGTAGTAGTAGTAGAAATTTTTGACACTAAAAATTTTTGTGAGTCAAAAATTTTATTTTGATTTCTTTCTCTTGATTGATACTATTGAATGGTTTTAGTATTGTTTGTTTAACCTTGCTGAATTGTGTGAATTGTTTTGTATTTATGTGTATGGTGTGCTCTTGTTTGATTCGTTAGATCATCCGGAGTGCGAAGCTCGTTATCTAGAGTCACTCGAGTACGAGGATCGTTAGCAAGGCAAGTCACTTTGACCATGTATACCTATGTTTTATTGCATTAGTTCTTCCATCATCCCAATTGCATGCAAAGTAGGTAAATTGGAAACTTGGTTACTTGTTGTAGTATCATGTGGTAGGTACCCCTCAACCCTTTGACACATTGGCCCCGGGAAACATTGTTTTACATTTTGCTATGCTATTAGTAGACGGGGTTGGTTGTGCTACGCTCAGTGAGATGCCCTTGGAGTCAGATGGACTCATCTACCTTTAGAGCTTCCGCAAGTTTATGGTTTAGTTTATCTCATGAGTTGGCCTTCAGCCACTTTATTGTAATAAAGGACTCTATATGAGATTTCGATTAATTAATGGTGTGTGATTTCCCTTTGATATATACATGATGTACCGTGTGTGTACCGGCATGATCTTGGGATGGTACAGAAACACCGGAGATTCGACCTTTCAGGTCGGGTCGCTACAGAAATGGTATCAGAGCACACGCTGACCGTAGGACGTAACCTCTAGGATTGGAAAAGCCTTAGGATTTACTTCTATTTTGTCTTAAAATTCTTATACTCTCATCTACTCATTTTTGACTTCCCTCCGATTATTTCAAAATTTATAGATGGCCACCTTCATCCCAATTTTGATCACGGAGTTTTGCCAGCCAGACGCAACGATGCCCTTTGGCAAGGAGCTGATGAGGATCGTCAGGGACGTGAGGATTGCTTTGCCGAGCATATACCAAGAGGTGCGCAAAGGCAAGCATATAACAAAGGAGAAAAATTACCCAAGGTTGATCACAAGGGGTGGCAGTTTGGAGGCGGTAGATTCGCCTCACGATGGTGGTAACTCCCGATAATGGAATCAGAATAATCAAACACTTTATATTTTGAATCAGCTTCGGAAAAAAGAAGAGTTGGATTAAAAGGTGCTTGAGTTGGGTGCTTACGGCAACCGGCTCGTCGGCTAAACCATCTGCAAGATCACCATTACCGCTTCAGGTCTTGCGCTTTGACTTATGATGAGTTTTCTTCAAAAAAAATTGGGATCCAAATAAGCATCTGGATGAGAGAAGGTTACTTTCCGAATGACCCGCCTTGTTGTTGTTGGAAGCAAGGATTCTGAGCCGGAGGAAATGGAAATTACCTCAATATCTTAATCCCGGTTTGTATCAAGATCACCCTAGAAAAAGGAGATGCCTGCTAGTTTCAATAAAATACGGTTAAAGAAAATTGATTCCTACATCCAATTGAACATCGACCGTTTCTGACTCGCCCATGAGTGACAGCTCTCCAATGACTGCCTTATCTTTCTTTGAACTTGAAAGGACTTTCGGTTTCTTGGTGGCGGTTTTGGTTCCTTTCTTGCCCCAAAATAAAGATTTCGCCTACAAAGTTGAGGATGAAAATAACAGGTAAGGATTGAGAATTTAAGAGAAGAAATCATTTATAAAGGTCAGACACAGAATCGTCAAAGATCCTTACTGGAGGAGCCGAGTTTAGACCATAAAAGGTCTTCAATCCATCCTTGCTGCAAGCGGCTAGACTTTCACCCAACAGCTTCTTCACAATCCGATTCACTTCATCGGCTTCCAAAGTTATATTATTGAACCTTCGGGGGTTGTTTAAGTCATTGGAATAGGCGCACATCAAGCCGTCCTGGCAGCTTAGCGGCAAAATACTCCAAGATACTCAACACCGGGTCAATCAACCCGAGTTAGTTAACTGGCTATCAAAGCCCTCGGTTTGGGATATATGAGGGCGTGTTGAGCACGTTCGTCTGGAGGAGCCCAACCAAGAAGTTCAAGGTCCATGGGGAGGCGATCTGGTCTATAACCTAGCAAGGGGTTCTCATCGACCGAGGCCATGTTTCGGCAGTAGAACCAAGTTTTATTACACCCTTTAGGATGGCTTGGTAGCATGACAGCATGAAAGGCCACGTCCCTCCGCCTCTGGATTGAAACCCCACCAAGTTCCAGGCTGGGGCCGTCGACACATTCAGTTGGTCATTAAAATAAAAGAATTCTCTAAAGAGGGAAACAAAAGGCTTTATTTGTATATACGCCTCACAAAGTACTTGGAATTGACAAAGATTGGAAATATCAGTGGGGGCCAGGTTTTGAGGGTGAAGATTGAAAAAGTGTAAGATATCTCGAAAGAATTTTGACCCGGGAGGGGAGAAGCCTCTGAGAAGATGGTCAAGGAATATTACCACTTCTCCCTTACCAGGTTTAGGGATTTCTTCTCTAAGAACAACCCACGAGCCAACTATTTCCTTGGATGGCAGAATACCCTGATTTTGATAATCTTGAAGTATAGTTTCGGAAAGTTGGGAAGGTGCCCAGTTACAGACTTTGGAATCTGACATAATGATTCACCTGGATACAAAAAGAGAAAGGTGGAAGCTTAGGCATATGTTCAAAACAAAGATGGTCTAGTCATTTACAATAGCTAAAGCTGCTTTATGAAAGAGCTGGTGTCTTGGTAAATCTGTTTAACATATGGCGACTTACAATTATGGAAGCCAACAAAAATAGGGGCGAGTCATACTAGGTCAAAAGACCTCTGATTTTTGCTAAGTATGGTACAAAGAGGTTTTACCAAACAGGTTGAAATCACAGATCTACAAATAATTCGGAAAGAGAAAAATATTTCGCTAACCCTAAACCATAAAGTATGGAAGCTGCGGTGGTATAATGCACAGATTCTAGAGGAAGATTCGCAGGTGCTATGCAAGAAACAAATCTACCAGACAAAACCCTATGTTTTTGTGGTAAAACTAATGGATTTCATATGAGAACGAGCAATGGTGATGAGTGTAAAAGGAACTACCGGAGTACTCAGGAACTATGACAAACTATATATATAGATCTGCCAAAAAACGATTTACCTGGGGGAAGCTAAGAATGGCGGAGACGAAAAGTCGGGCCCAACGAAGACACGGTATCGGTGTAGTTCTGAAGATAGCACCGGTGATGAGCTAAGCAGTGGCACTACTACGATAAGGCTTTCAGGCGCGAGGAGGACAAGGTAAAAGTGAAATAAGGGGCCCTCCAATGAGTATTTAACAAAGAAAAAACTGAAGGCGCAACCGGTAAGCGCAAAAATCAAGGCGACATTGTAAATTTTGAGAACAAAGACGCCTCGATTTTTGGGATATGTGGATATATTTAGGTTCGCTTTGAAGTCATCATTAGTTTCCCGGATTTCTGGCGAGTCACGTCATTAAGTGGACGGGGCGGGAAAAATGACAAGTCCAGAAGTATTGTGAGTCAGTGTTTTGGAGATTATGGAGAACAGATGCAGGCAGAAGGTGATCCGCGGAGAAAAGATAAGAGAAATTGACATGAATGAATTCAAATCAATCTGAGGCCTAATGTCGGGGATATAACCCCACGATATGACTCGCTCTACTAGGCCAGGTCGATGTAATGGCGGCTCTGGAATTATATTGAAGATGGGTCATGCTATTAAGATATACAAACGAGGTGGTTAATAAGTAAGTCGCCGGACGGCCCAAGCATGGAGAAATGGTGACTCAGGGACCATAGGGCATAAGATGCCAGAAGATTCCTTGCTTGAAAGCAAGGCATGATAGAGACATTATAGGTTACGAGTCATGGTACGACTAGGACTCTGCTATAAACCCTAGGGTCTTGACCTATATATAAAGGAAATCCCCCTATGCCAAAAGACTCAAGTTAGACACGGCCTCAAAAGCTAGGTTAGTGATTATGCACCCTTGTAATCGATATCACCAATAATATGAACACCAAGTAGGACATAGGCTATTACCTCCATCGGAGGGGACGAACCTAGGTAAACTCGCCTGCCGTTCCCATTCAATCCCTTTGAGTCGCCACCTAGAGGCGATGGCCTCACACCTAAGTCCTTCCACGAGGACATCTCCCATGAAAAAACCACGATAGATGGCATGACAAAAGAATCTAAAAACGAGAATTTAAAATTGGTGATCTAGTTCTTTTATACAATTCTCGTTTCAGTTTTTTGCAGGAAAGCTTCTCTCCAAATGGGAAGGACCATATATCGTTGAATAAGTCTATCGCTTCTGAGCCATTAAGATGAATACCGCAAAAAGCACAAATCCGAGAGTGGTTAATGGGAAAATAATTAGGCATTATACTTCAGGTACACCCATTAGTGTTGAAACTATGTTATTCAACTAATGACACCGAAGGATCACACAAAAGAGACCTTCTAGAACACCCCGGAACCCCGAAAAGGGGTAGGTATGTGATACGGTAAGTAAACCGACTCCAAAAATTTCCTAAAATATTTTTGTCAGTTTTGTAATATTATAAAAAATACAAAAACAAAAAGCAGCTCAGTAACCCACGAGAGAGTCCCAAGCCAAGAGGGCATACCCCCAGGGAGCGCCCTAATGTCTTGGGAGCACCTCGTGTGCCTCCCGGACTCCATTTTCTTCCTGGACACGTATTCTAACCTAGAAAAATTCATTATATATACTCTTGGATGTTTTGACTGCCGTATCACAAGTTTCCCCCATGTTCTTGTTTTGGGCTGTTTTTCTGACGGATTTAGAAGCAATATGTCATCGCAACATTAAAAGGGAGGGAGCTATGTTTCAGATCTCAATGCCAATCCCAAGGTTTATGGGGATACTGATCCTTATGGGTGGTCAAGAGAGGAAGATGTGGAGGTTGATCTAAAAAGTATGAAGTCCTCAAGTGAGGAAGTGGAGGAGGGACCTTTGCCTCAACCGGGAGATATGCATGCGCAGTTCAAAACTCGATCTTGCCAAACAAGGTTACCCCTTCTAGTTTAGGATTTACTCCTTACCACCGTACGCAGGTGGATGTTGCTTCTTCTTCCACAGGAAAATTACTCACTAGCGATCGTTTTTCAATTACAAACAAGCTTCGGAAGGACAACCTCGACCTTAGGAAGGAGGCCGATAAGCTTAAAGATGAAATTCATACCTTACGGGGTATTATCGCCGAGAATAACAAGCCAACCACACCATCACCATCATCACCCAAGAAGGACACTTGAGTACATGGTATGGGAACCACCCTTAGCTTGTTCTAAGCCTGGGGGAGGTGCCCTGGTATCCTATCGTCACCACTTTTGCCATTACCATTTATCTTAGTTCGATCACTAGCTATTTTGTGATTTAGCAGAATAAGAGTTTAGTGTTGCTTTTCTTATAGCTTTTTCCTTATGATCTATCTATCTTTGTAGCTGAGCGTGAGAGTTATATACTAAAGATTAGTTCGAGTTTGTTTGCTTTACTTTCATGCACCAATCATGGCAATGAAAACAAAGAAATAAAAAGATCATATGCTAATCCCATGGGGGGTAATGAATTCACATAAAAAAGGAGTATGCTTGATAGAAGTTGTTGGGAGTTAACAAACATAGTGTTAGTCATTGATACAATGCATGCAAAGTAATGAAAGGGAGAGGAGATTCACATAGAAATATACTATATTGGACATCCTTTATGATTGTGAGCACCCCATCAATTATTATATACATGATCGAATAGTTGATGTTGGACAAGGAAGAGGACTTAATGAGTTATGATTGTTTACATTCACATATAAGTTATATTGTCATGGATACTTTAATATATGGTGCTTGTCTAGGATCTTTTGCTAGCCAAAAATTCTCACTAAGTAGAGATACTACTTGTGCATCCATAAACCCTAAACCCAGTTTCTATCCACGAGAGTTCACCATATCTACCTATGGATTGAATAACATCCTTCAAGTAACTTGTCATCAATGCATAAAGCAATAAATATTGCCCCCAAATATGATGATATTTTATTCAAAGGGGAAATAAGGTTTGTACAAACTTGTGATGGTGAAGAAATAAAAGCGACAGACTGCATAATGAAGGTTGCTATCACAAGGGGTATTATAAAGTGACATTCATTTTCGCTAAGCGATTGGACATGCAAAAAATTTAAAGCGCATGATAACCTCTGCTTCCCTCTCCGAAGGGCCTATCTTTTACTATTCTGCTTTTAGTATTATGCAAGACTCAATAATGTTCATCCTTATTCCAACTATCAATTCTTTAGTTGGCAAGCATCACGTGTTGAGGAAAGATACATGCACATATATCCAGTTAGATGTAGGTGATCATGAGTCATTATTGTCGACATTATGCTCGAGGTAAAACGGTTGGGAGCCGAAAACAATAGAGCCCATATCTTCCTATGTGTCCGATGGAAACATTTACTCAAACAAATATCCATTGAGTGTCAGCAATCAGAAGACTAAATGATAGTTGAGTATGTGAAGTTTCTAAAATGAAAGCTCTTGCATAGACTCTTCTCTTAAATAAGATGAATTATGATTGTCTCAATGACTAAAAACATAGTTTTTTGGTTGTCAATACAGTTTGTGCTTCATACTTTGACGTTGTGGATGGATTGATACTTGTTTATGAGAAGCTATATGGTGAAAATTTTGTTATTATGTTAATGTTCATGATGCTATTATGTATGTATTTTGTTTTTATCTAAACCTCTCTCTCTCTCTCTCTAAAACATGTGGTCATTATTATCGAGTTCGGCTTTCGCTTGAGGACAAGCGAGGTCTAAGCTTGGGGGAGTTGATACGTCAATTTTGCATCATGAATTCCTATTGATATTTATATTGTTTTTAGTCATCATTCCACTTTATGATATGATTCTAATTCCTTTTCTCTGTCATATTGCATGATCAGCATAAAGAGGAAAATTGCCGAAACCTAGAATACGGGAGCGGGAACCATGGAAAAGGGGTGGAAAATCTCTGGACTCCAAATGACCTGAAACTTCAGGAGGATTTTTTGTGGAATATATCTGAATTTCTAAAGCAAAGAACCACCAGAGGGGGGGCACCAGTCGGTGCCAAACTAATAGGGCACATCCACCCTCCTAGACATGCCCTCATGGCTTGGCAGGCCCACGGGCGGCCTCCAGCCTCTCTCTTCTGCTATATGACGTGTTTTGACATAGAAAAATCAAGAAGAGACTTTCGGGACAAAGCGCCGTCATCTCGACGCGAAAATCTAAGCAAGAGCACTTTTTCTCTCCGGTAAAGAGATTCTGTCGGGGAAACTTCCCTCCGGGAGTGGGAAATTGAATCCATTGTCATAACCAACGATCCCTCTATCGTGGGAGGAACAATATTTATCAAAATCTTCACCAGCACCATCACATCTCAAACCCTAGATCACCTCTTGTGTTCAATCTTTGTCTTGAAACCATTGTTCAAAAAATCTTCCGATTCAGCAATTTATCGCCCGATTTATCACTACTCATGGGGTGACCAATAAGATTATGCCTTATCTTCACCATTTATCTTTTGGGATGATTCATCACTCTGACAAGCGATTTATCAGGAATCTAACGATAAATTAGGCCTATTCCTCGCACTATGTTTGTAGAAAACTATGCTTATTTAAGTTTATGTCGACTTTGTTATGCAATATGTACAATTGCCCTATCTTTTGTCATTATACGAGGATTCAAGGGCTAGAAATCAAGGTACCACTCCTATTCACTATTTTATTGGTGGTGAATATAGTATATTTCAGTGTTGGGAACCTAGGATTTGCCAAAAATGGCCGATTACAGTCGACCGGTAAAATCGATTAATTGGCCGATTTTCGATAATCTCTTATCCCCAGCAGACCGAGACACTACGATAAGCAATATCCTCAACATTGCTTGAAACCTTAGATTGGTATGTGGGGGTTTCTAGTAGTGTTGATTACATTCTGTAGTTGATGCTTGTTGGTTTACTTGGTGGAAGATTGTATATTCAGATCCATTATCATATTCATTACACCTCTGATCTTGAGCATGGTGATTATTTGTGAGTATTACTTTTGTTCTTGTGGACATGGGAGAATTCTTGTTATAAGTAATCATGTGAAGTTGGTATTCGTTCGATATTTTGATGATATGTATGTTGTTGTTTCCTTTAGCGATGTCATGTGAACGTCGACTACATGACACTTCACCATCTTTGGGACTAAGGGAAGGCATTCTAAAGTAATAAGAAGATGATCGGTTGCTAGAGTGACATAAGCTTAAACCCAAGTTTATGTGTTATTTCGTAAGGGCCTGATTTGAATCCATATGTTTCATGCTACGGTTAGATTTATCTTAATTCTTTTTTTGTAGTTGCGGATGCTTGCGAGAGGGGGTAATCATAAGTAGATTTTTTGTTCAAGTAACAAAAATACCTTAGCACCGGTCCACCCACATATCAAATTATCAAAGTAGCGAACGTGAATCAACTCGACATGATGAAAATAACTAGACAAAAATTCCCATGTGTCCTCGATAGCACTTTTCTTTATATAAGAGAACTTTCAGGCATGTCCTTTGCTATAATAAGGATTGGTCTACCTTGCTGCACACTTCCTACTTTTATTACTTGTTACATGTTACGAATTATGTTGCTACAAAACTATCTATCACTACTACTTACAGCACTTGCAGAGAATACCTTGCTAAAAACTGCTTATCATTTCCTTCTGCTCCTCGTTCGGTTCGACACTCTTACTTATCGAAAGGACTGCGATTGACCACCTATATTCCCTCTAAGACCAAACATGGTGAAGTGTCATGTACTCGACGTTCACATGACACCACTAAACAAAGAGTAAGATACATATCATCAAAATATTGAACGAATACCAACATCATATGATTACTTATAACAAGACTTCTCCCATGTCCTCGAGAACAAAAGAAACTACCCACAAATCATGTTCATGTTCAAGATCATATGTGTGTTGAATATCATTAAGGATCTAAACATATAATCTTCCACCAAATAAAACAACAAGCATCAACTACGAGATGTAATCAACACTATTAGTAACCCACAATTACCAATCTGAGGTTTTGAGACGAGGATTGAATACAAGAGATGAACTAGGGTTTGCGATGAGATGGTGCCGGTGAAGCTCTGGATTAAGATTGGTCCTCCCAAGATGGAGGATGGGGTGGTGATCATGATGGCTTGGATTTCCCCCGCCCGGAGAGAAGTTTCCCCGGTGGAATCGCTCTATCGGAGAGCAAAACTGCTCCTTTCCAGGTTCCGCATCAAGATGGCAGCACTTCGTCCCGAAAGTCTCCTCTTGATTTATTTTTTCTAGGTTAAAACCCATCATATAGCAGAAAAGGGGGTCGTAGACCGCCTGTGGGACCCACAAGGCATCAGGGCACGCCTAGGGGGGTGGGCGTGTCATGTCGCCTTGTGAGAGACAGGTGGCCCCCTCTAGTAGTTCTTGGCTCCATTATTTTTATATATTTCTAAAATATTCTCCATAAAATTTTAGGTTGTTTGGAGTCCAGCAGAATAGGTATCTCCGATGTGGCCTTTTCAAGTCTACAATTCCAGTTGTCGGTAATGTTCCTCTTCATGTAATCCTTGTAAATTCAGAGATAAAAGGCATTAAAATTGTGTCATAAAGTGTAATAATGACCAAAAACAATATAAATAATAGTAGGAAATCATGATGCAAAGTAGACATATCAGCAAGCATGATCCTTTCTTTCGACTCCTTTTGCCAGTTGTCAAACTAACAGTTGTTGGGGGCAATACTATTTGAAGATGGATATCTTAATCTTATGCATGGTAAGAGTACATGGTGGAGGACTCATGAGATAGTTTGGACGTGACAATACGTATGCCAAGCACATCAACAAATACTTTCATCCAATGATGTTTTGTGATGTGGGACGCTTCATCAACCGTTGCTCCACATGCCGTGAAGATAATTCCAAAGCACAATCTCATGGTCTTCACATGCCTTTACCATTATCATCAATACACGAATTATCTTGACTAGGATGATTATTAGCAAGTTCATTTTGACTAACATCACTAGTTTTATCAAAGAGCAAGTCATCATCTCCTAGTAAATCATCCTCATCACTATCGAAGTCAATGTATTCAGGGGTGTCATACCTTGGGGCCTTTAGCCATGAAGCAACTTCCACTTCCTTCGTTTACTGAATCAAATATGTCATAGGAGTTGGAGGTTACGAGCGCTAATCTGGCAACACCTTCATCTTGACTATAGTCGGAGTTGGAGTGGTAACTTCTCTCGGATTGGTTGTCGGAATCGGAGCTAGAAACCCATTCACCAACATGAGCTTGATGTCTTCTTCTTGTGAAGCTCTTGGTGTACTTGTCCTTGTTCTCCGAGTCTTTGCTTCTCCGGGCAGGTCTTCGTTCATAGCGATCTTTTCTACTCCTTCTCTCTCTACAAGGTGATTCATCTCTTGAGTTTCGTCTTCTAGGTGACTCTTCTCTTCTTTTGTGGGTGGCCATGCACTCATTGGAGTAGTGTCCGGGCCTTCCACACTTGTAACAATTCCAATCACCACTATAGGAATGCTTCTCTTCATATCTTGAGTTGGAGCTTCTCTCTTTGCCTCTACTCTTCTAAAACTTGTTAAATTTCTTGACCATGAGGATTATCTCCTCATTGGTAACAAGGTTGTCACTTGAAGTAGAGGGAGTGTCACTTGTAGCTTTGTATGCACTGCTTGACTTGGTGTGCAGTTCCTCTTTTTCCTTGAGTGGCATTTCATGACAACAATCCTTCCAATGACTTCCTAGGCTTCAGAACTTTGTAGTTTGGCATCATTTGGATCAATGTGCACACGGTGTCGTACTTTGCATACAAGGCTCTATGGATCTTCTTGATGATGAATTTGTCGGTCATCTCTTTACTTCCTAAGCCAGCAATCTCATTTGTGATGAGAGCAAGCCTAGAGTACATTTCCATGACTCCTTCACCATCCTTCATCTTGAGCTTGTCAAGTTGACTTTGTAGCACATCCAACTTAGATTCCCTCACAGATTCGGTTCCTTCGTGCACATCAACCAAAGTATCCCAAATTTCCTTTGCATTCTCAAGATTGCTTATCTTGTTGAACTCTTCGAGGTATAAGAAGTTGAATAGAATGTCGCATGCTTGAGCGTTGTATTAAAACATCTCCAATTCTTTCGCGTTCGCTTCACTATACAGTTCCTTTCCATCACACAGAATTCAACTTGCAATCAAACACGAACAACAGCCCATACGATGGGGTTATGATCAAGAATATGCATTTTCATTTTATGCTTCTAACTAGCAAAGTTTTTACCATCAAAATAGGGACCTCTATGATGATAAATTTCCTCACTAGGTGCCATACTCTCCTAAGTTGTGAAACCAATGCAATGGAAACCAAAGCTTTAATATCACTTGTAAGATCCGAAGAATGTCTAGAGGGGGGGTGATTGGACTACTTGACCAAATTAAAAATCTAGCCTATTTCCAATTCTAGTGTTGGCAAGTTTTAGAAATTGTAGCGAGTCAAGTACACCCTACACATGAAAGTCTACGAGAATAGCAACAGAAAGTAAAGGCATGCACATGAAAGTAAAGGTAGGGATAGGAAGATCAAACACAATTGATGACACGAAGATTTTTCCCGTGGTTCCAATAGGTGGTGATATCGTACGTCCACGCTGATGTAGACATCAACCCACCGAGGGTAGCAGTCGCGAGAGTCCACGGAGGGCTCCACCCGTAAGGGTCCACAAAGTAGCAACCTCGTCTATTCCAACACGGCTTCTGTTGATGAAGGAATAACCTCACTATGGGTAGATCTTCACGAAGTATTAGCCACGGGATTTCGTATTACGGTATGAGTAAAGAGACTTTCCGGTAACAAGATTGAACTAGGTATACAGATACCAACGATCGAATCTCGGGCAAGTAACATACCAAAGAACAAAGGGAACATCATACGGGATTAACCGAATCCTTGACATAGAGGTTCGACCGATAAAGATCTTTGTAGAATATGTAGGAACCAATATGGTCATCTAGGTCCCGCTATTGGTTACTGACGGTAGAGGTGTCTCGGTCATGTCTACATAGTTCTCGAACCCGCAGGGTCTGCACACTTAAGGTTCGATGACATTTAGGTAGTATAGAGTTATGTATGGTGGTGACCAAAGGTTGCTCGGAGTCCCAGATGAGATCTCGGACGTCACTAGGAGCTACAGAATGGTCTGGAGGTAAAGATTGATATATGGGATAATAGTGTTTGGTCTCCGGAAGGTTTCCATAATTCACCGGAAATAGTTTCGGATGTTTCCCGAAATGTTCGGGGTACAAGGACACTTTATTTGGGCCAAGGGGTAAAGCCCATGAGGCTTTAGGAAGGTGCAAAAGGTGTTTTGCGGAGGCCAGGGGCCAGACACCGGGGAACCTGGCGTCTAGGGCCAGACGCCGAGGACCTTGGTGTCTGGTCCTGGAGTCCGAGGAGGACTCTTGCCTTGCGGGCAAACCGACCTTGAGGAGGATTTTTCTCCAAGTTTCGACCCCATGGCTCAGTTATAAATAAAGGGGTGTGGCTAGCACTTGGAACACATCAAGAAACCCTAAGCCACGTGCTGCCTCTCCTCTAGCTCGTAGTTTCTCCTCTAGATCGGTTTTAGCGGTGCTTAGGCGAATCCCTGCTGGAATTGCTCCACCACCATCGCCGCAACGCCGTCGCACTATGGAGAACTCGTCTACCTCACCACTCCCTCTTGATGGATTAAGAAGGCGGAGATCGTCATCGAGCTGTACGTGTGCTGAACGTGGAGGTGATGTCCGTTCGGCGCTAGATCGTAAGGACCGTGATCAAGATCGCGAGACGGATCGTGATGAGAACGCAGGACGGATCGTGATGAGTTCGCAGGACTAATCATGATTAAATCGCCGGACGGATCGTGATGAGATCGCAGGACCATCGGCAATTTGGATCGCGAAGACATTCGACTACATCAACTATGTTTCTTAACGCTTCCCGCTTAGCGATCTACAAGGGTATGTAGATCCACTCTCCCTCTCATAGATGCTCATCACCATGGATAGATCTTGCGTTTGCGTTGGAAATTTTTTTCTTTCCCATGCAACGTTCCCCAACAGTGGTATCAGAGCTATTTGTATGTGTAGATGAGCTCTCAAGTAGAACACAAAGAGTTTGTGGGCGTTGATGCTTAGATTGCTTCCTCCCTTGGTCGTGTTTTGGTTAAGTGGTATTGTGGGATGAAGCGGCCCGGACCAATCTTACTCGTATGCTTATGAGAGACCGGTTCCATCGACTGACGTGTAACTTCGTTGCACAAAGATGGCTGGCGGGTGTCTGTTTCTCCTACTTTAGTTGGATCGAATTCGACAAAGGCGGTCCTTGAGAAGGTTGAAAAGCAACTTATGTATCACTGTTGTGGTTTTGCGTAGGTGAGAATTGTTCTTGCTAGATACCCGTAGCAGCCACGTAAAACTTGCAACAACAATTAGAGACGTCTAACTTGTTTTTGCAGGGTATGTTGTGATGTGATATGGCCCAATTACATGATGAGATATATGTGATGTATGAGATGATCATGTGATGTATAGAATATCACAACTTGCATGTCGATGAGTACGCCAACCGGTAGGAGCCATAGGGTTGTCTTTAATTATTGTGTGACCTACATGTCAATCATTAAGCACTATGTAATGCTTTACTTTATCGCTAAACGGTAGCAATAGTAGTATGAGCATGGTGGGCGTGAAAACCCCGATGGCGACACAATGATGGAGATCATGATGATGGAGCTCATGGTGTTATGCCGCAGACGATGGAGATCATGCCGGTGCTTTCAAGATGGAGATCAAAAGCGCAAGTTCATGGCCATATCATGTCACTTATGATTTGCATGTGATGTTAATCCTTTTATGCAACTTGTTTTCCTTAGGATGACAGTAGCATATAAGGTGATCCCTCACTTAATTTCAAGATAAATTCAGTTCTCCCCGAGTGTGCACCGTTCTGAAAGTTCGTCGTGTCGAGACACCACGTGATGATCGGGTGTGATAGACTCTACGTTCACATACAACGGGTGCAAGCCAGTGTTGCACATGCAGAACACTCGGGTTAAACTTGACGAGCCTAGCATGTACATACATGGCCTTGGAACACAAGAGACCGAAAGGTCAAACATGAGTCATATAGTAGATATGATCAACATGATGATGTTCACCATTGAAACCACCTCAACTCACGTGATGATCGGACTTGAGTTGGTGAATTTGGATCATGTATCACTCGAATTACCGGAGGGATGTCAATTTGAGTGGGAGTTCTTCAGTAATATGATTAATTGAACTCATTATCATGAACATAGTCAGTGGTGTCTTTGCAAATTATGTTGTAGATTACTTGCTCGCGCTGTAGCTCCCTTGTATTTTTATATGTTCCTAGAGAAATAGAGTTGAAAGATGATGGTAGCAATATTGCGGATTGGGTCTGTGATCTGAGGATTGTCCTCATTACTGCACAGAAGGCGTATGTCATTAATGCACCACTCGGTGTGCCAACCCCTCTAGCGTCGTCTGTGGATGTTGCGAACATCTAACAGGCACGTTCTGATGACTACTTGATAGTTTAGTGCGTCATGCATTACGGCTTAGAATTGAGGCTCTGAAATGTTTTGAACGTCGCGGAACATATGAGATGTTCTAAGAGCTGAAATTAGGATCTCAGGCTCATGCCCGTGTTGCGAGATATGAGATCTCCAACAAGATTCTTTACCTGAAAGATGAAAGAGAATAGCTCAATCATTGAGCATGTGCTCAGATTGTCTGGGTGCTACAATCGCTTGAATCGAATGGGTGTTGATCTTCCAGATAAGATAGTGATTGATATAGTTCTCCAATTCACTATCACTAAGCTCCTAGAACTTGGTGATGAACTATAAAATGCCAGGGATAGAAATAATGATCCCTAAGTTGTTCGCGATGTTTGACACCGCAAAGGTAGAAATCAAGAAGGAGTGTCAAGTGTTGATGGTTAGTAAAACCACTAGTTTCGAGAAGGGCAAGGGTAAGGAGGGAAACTTCATGGATGGCAAGTCAATTGCTGCTCCAGTGAAGCAACCCAAAGTTGAAACCCAAACTCGAGACTAGGTGCTTCGATTATGAGGAGAGCGGTCGCTGAAGCAGAACAACCCTAGATACTTGGTAGATAAGAAGGCTAGGAACGTCGATAGAAGTATATTTGATATATGTGTTATTAATGTGTACCTTGCTAGTACTCCTAGTAGCACCTGGGTATTGGATACCGGTTCGGTTGCTAAATGTTAGTAACTCAAAATAAAAGCTACGGAATAAACGGAGAACTAGCTAAGGGTGAGGTGATGATGTGTGTTGGAAATGTTTCCAAGGTTGATGTGATCAACATCGCACGCTCTCTCTACCTTCAGGATTAGTGACGAACCTAAATAAACGTTATTTGGTGTTTTGCATTAAGCATGAACGTGGTTAGATCGTGTTTATTGCAACACGGCTATTCATTTAAGTTAGAGAATAATGGTTATTCTGTTTACATGAATAATACCTTCAATGGTCATGCACCAAGTGAGAATGGTTTGTTGAATCTTGATCGTAGTAATACACATAACATTGATCCAAAAAGATACAAAGTTAATAATCATAATACCACATACTTGTGGCACTGCCGCTAAATGTCATATTGGTATAAATCGCATGAAGAAACTCCATGTTGATGGATCTTTGGACTCATTCGATTCCGAATCGGTTGAGACATGCGAACCATGCCTCTTGGGCAAGATGACTAAGGACCCCATTTTCCGGTTTGATGGAGTGGGCAATTGACTTATTGGACATGATACATGTTGATGTATTCAATCCAACGAGTGTTGTAGCATACGGTGGATATCGTTATTTTCTTACCTTCACTGATGATTTGAGTAGATATAGTGTATATTTACTTAATGAAACACAAGTCTGAAGCGTTTGAAAAGTTCAAGCAGAATCAGAGTGGAGTTTGAGATCATCGTGACGAGAAGATAAAATATCTATGATATGATCATGGAGGTGAATATCTGAGTTATGAGTTTGGTA
The DNA here is from genome assembly GCA_022496015.1 of Hordeum marinum. NCBI lineage: Eukaryota > Viridiplantae > Streptophyta > Magnoliopsida > Poales > Poaceae > Hordeum > Hordeum marinum. Next base: position 122,840,659 of record CM039672.1, read on the forward strand.
TACAACTTAAGACAATGTGAAAGTTGTTTCACAACTGATGCCACTTGGAACACCATAGTGTGATGGTGTGTACGTACGTCGCAGTCGTGCTCTATTGGATATGGTGCAAATTATGATGTCTCTTATCGTTTTGCCACATCATTTTGGGATTATGCATTAGAGACAACCACATTCACTTTAAATAGGGCACCATCTAAATCCGTCGAGATGACACCATATGGTTTGGCAGAAACCTAAGCTGTCATTTCTTAATGTTTGGGGCTGCGACACTTATGTGAAAAGGTTTTCACCTAATGAGCTCGAACCCAAAGCGGACAAATGCATCTTCATAGAATACCCTAAGAACAGTTGGGTATACCTTCTATCTCAGATCCAAGTGCAATGTGTTTGTTGCTAAAAACGGGTCCTTTCTTGAGAAAGAATTTTCTCTCGAAAGAATTGAGTGGGAGGAAGATAGAACTTGATGAGGTTGTTGAACCTTTGTTTCAACCAGAGAGTAGCGCGGCGTAGAAAATTGTTTCTGTGGAGCATACGTTAGTTTAAGAGGAAGTTAATGATAATGATCATGAAGCTTCGGATCAAGTTACTATCAAACCTCGTAGGTTGACAAGGACGCGTACTGCTCCTGAGTGGTACGACAACCCTGGCTTAGAGGTCATGTTGTTGGAAAACGATGAGCCTACGAGCCATGGAGAAGCGATGATGGGCCCGGATTCCGACAAATGGTTAGAGGCCATGAAATCCGAGAAAGGATCCATGTATGAAAACCAAGTATAGACTTTGGTAGACTTGCTCATTGGACGGCAGGTCGTCGAGTACGAATGGACCTTCAAGATGAAGACAGACGCTGATGGAAGATGTCACCATTTATAAAGCTCGACTTGTCGGAAAGAAGTTTCTGCCAAGTTCAAGGATTTGACTACAATGAGACTTTCTCACTCGTAGCGATGCTAAAGTCTGTTGGAATTATTTTAGCAGTTGTTGCGTTTTTCAATTATGAAAATCCGGCAGATGGACGTCAAAACATCGTTTCCTTCGCTGAGGAAAGGTTGTATGTGATACAACCAGAAGGTTTTGTCAGTCCTAAGGATGCTAAAAGGTGTGCAAGCTCCAACAATCCTTCTATGGGCTGGAGCAAGCATCTCAGAGTTGGAATATACGCTTTGATGAGGTGATCAAAGTTTTTGAGTCTATACAACGTTTATGAGAAACTTGTATTTACAATAAAGTGAGTGGGAGCACTATAGAGTTTTTGATAAGCATATCTGGATGACATATTGTTGATCGGAAATGATGTAGAATTTCTAGAAAGCATAAACAGTTGTTTGAAAAGAGTTTTTCAAAGGAAGACCTGGATAAAGCTGCCTAATTGTTGAGCATCAAGATATATAGAGAAAGATCAAGATGCTTGATGAGACTTTCAATGAGTACATACCTTGACAATATTTGCAAAGAGTTCAAAATGGATCGGTCATAGAAAGAGTTCTTGGCTGATTTGTAAGGTGTGAAGTTGAGTAAGACTCAAAGCTCGACCACGGCAGAAGAAGGAGAAAGGACGAGGGTCATCCCCTATGCTTTAGCCATAGGCTCTATATAGTATGCCATGCCGTGTACCGCACCTGTGTGTGCCTTGCCATGAGTCCGTCAAGGGGTACAAGAGTGATCCAGGAGTGGATCACTAGACAGCGGTCAAGATTATCCTTACTATCTAAAATACTAAGGAAATGTTTCTCGATTATAGAGGTGATAAAGAGTTTGTCGTAAAGAGTTACGTTGATGCAAGCTTTAACACCAATCCGGATGACTCTTAGTGGCAATTCAGATATGTATAGTGGAGCAGCCATTTGGAATAGCTCCAAGTGGAGTGTGGTAGTAGTGTTTACAGTATGACATAGAGATTTGCAAAGTACACACGGATCTGAATGTCGTAGACCCGTTGACTAAAAGACATCTCTCACATGCAAAGCGTTATCGAGCCCCAGAACTCATTGGGTGTTAGATTCATAACAATGTGAATCACATGGTGATGTGAACTAGATTATTGACTCTAGTGCAAGTGGGAGACTGTTGGAAATATGCGCTACAGGCAATAATAAATTAGTTATTATCATGTTTCCTTGTTCATGATAATCTTTTATTATCCATGCTAGAATTGTATTGATCAGAAACCCAGATACATGTGTGGATACATAGAAAACACCATGTCCCTAGTATGCCTCTAATAGACTAGCTCGTTGATCAAAGATGGTTAAGGTTTCCTAGCCATGGACATGAGATGTCATTTGATAACGGGATCACATCATTAGGAGAATTATTAGATGGACAAGACCCAAACTATAAACATAGCATATGATCGTGTCAGTTTGTTGCTATAGTTTTATGCATGTCAAGTATCTGTTCCTATGACCATGAGATCATGCAACTCACTTACACTGGAGGAGTACCTTGTGTGTATCAAATGTCGCAATGTAACTGGGTGACTATAAAGGTGCTCTACAGGTATCTCCGAGGGTGTCTGTTGGGTTGGCATGGATCAAGACAGGGATTTGTTACTCCGTGTGATGGAGAGGTATCTCAAGGCCCACTCGGTAATACAACATCACAATAAGCCTTGCAAGCAATGTGACTAAGTGTTAGCCACGGGATTTTGTATTACGGTACGAGTAAAGAGACTTTCCGGTAACGAGATTGAACAAGGTATATAGATACCGACGATCGAATCTCGGGCAAGTAACATACCGAAGAACAAAGGGAACATCATACAGGATTAACCGAATCCTTGACATAGAGGTTCGATCAATAAAGATCTTCATAGAATATGTAGGAACCAATATGGTCATCCAGGTCCCGCTATTGGTTATTGACTGTAGAGGTGTCTTGGTCATGTCTACATAGTTCTCGAACCCGCAAGGTCTGCACACTTAAGGTTCGGTGACGTTTCGGTAGTATAGAGTTATGTATGGTGGTGACCAAAGGTTGTTCGGAGCTCCAGAATGATCTGGAGGTAAAGAATTATATATGGGATAATAGTGTTTGGTCTCCGGAAGGGTTCCGGAATTCACCGAAAATAGTTTCAGATGTTTCCCGAAATGTTCGGGGTACAAGGACACTTTATTTGGGCCAAGGGGTAAAGCCCATGAGGCTTTAGGAAGGTGCAAAAGGTGTTTTGTGGAGGCCAGGGTCCAGACGCCAGGGACCCTGATATCTGGGGCCAGACGGCGAGGACCTTGGCGTTTGGTCCTGGAGTTCGAGGAGGACTCTTGCCTTGCGGGCAAACCGACCTTGAGGAGGATTTTTCTCCAAATTTCGACCCCATGGCTCAGCTTATAAATAAAGGGGTGTGTCCAGCACTTGGAACGCATCAAGAAACCCTAAGCCACGTGCTGCCTCTCCTCTAGTTCATAGTTTCTCCTCTAGATCGGTTTCAGCGGTGCTTAGGCGAAGCCCTGCTGGAATTGCTCCACCACCATCGCCCAACGTCATCGCGCTGCCGGATAACTCGTCTACCTCTCCGCTCCCTCTTGCTGGATCAAGAAGGCGGAGATTGTCATCGAGATGTACGTGTGCTGAATGCAGAGGTGTCGTCCGTTCGGCGCTATATCGGAAGGAGTGTGATCAAGATCGCGAGATGGATCGTGATGAGATCGCGGGACGGATCGTGATGAGTTCGCGGGACGGACCGTGATTGGATCACGGGACGGATCGTGATGAGATCGTGGGATGCTCGGCGATTTGGATCGCGAAGACATTCGACTACATCAACCGTGTTTCTTAACGCTTCTCGCTTAGCGATCTACAAGGGTATGTAGATCCACTCTCCCTCTCGTAGATGCTCATCACCATGGATAGATCTTGTGTGTGCGTAGGAAATTTTTTGTTTCCCATGCAACGTTCCACAACATCCTTAACATACACAATCACTCTCTCACAGATTTTGATTGCTTGAAGAGGTTGATTGGGTGGAAACCAACTTGGGGAGGCTAGAAATCAATATTCATATGGTTATAGTGGAAGATCATGATCTCAACACATGAGTAGGTGGCTCTCTCTCGGAAAAATGGATGGGGCAAGTGTAGGTATGTTCTGAGAGCTTCCTCTATGAGTGAGAGGAGGTGGAGGGGTATATATAGGCATCTCCAAAAATCCAAACGTTACAACATTATTGCCCAACTCGGTGAAACTGGAGTAAAAACTCGGTTGCACGAACTAGTGCAGAATGTGACAACTTTCGGCTTCTCGGTGAGATTGATATATAAGTCTCGGTGGTACCGATATGGGTGACCTAGAAAGATTCCTAATCTCTATGAGACGGAGTCTAAAAACTCAGAAATTCTGATTCTTGAAAATGGCTAACCTGAAAGTTTGTCATTGGTTTTAGTTGCACCGAGGTGGAATGTTGGTGACACCGAGACCTTAGGGTTTTGGCATGGGATCTGTCTAGGGATAAAACTCAGTGGGGTCGATTCTGAAAAGTTGGTGGCATTGATTTTAGTGGTACGGTGGGAGAAATTTCATGTGTATTTTTGGTGGCTAATCTCTAAGTACTTGAGCAACCACATCATAGACACCTCATCCCCTTTTAATAGTATTGGCTTGACTATGTACTCAAAAGTAATTTCTCACAAAATGTAAAATGTGGAGTCTTCAAGCTTATTGCCAATAGATGTTCCTTGCATCCACGGGATCTCCTCACAATCCTTTTCCCAATCCATTCATTGAACTTTCTTGAAATATACTTGGTGGAAACATTAGTTTAATGAAATATATGTTGTTATTAATTACCAAAACCACCTAGGGGGAGTTGTGCTTTCAATGTCCCCCTTTTTGGTAATTGATGACAACATATGGATCAAAGCTTCGATAGGGATAAAACAATGAGTAGCATTGTTGCTTTGATAAGTATGTGATAAGCAAGAGCTCCCCCTAAGTTTGTGCATTATTTTAAGATTTGTGTTTGAATGCAACTGCACAATCGATTAGGAGTGTTGGCAACTCTTCCATGGCACATACAACTTGGTGGTGCACATAAATGATATGAATGGATTACAATGCACATGACACCAAATATGAGTGAATGGTCATAATATTAACATCATATGGATAGGAAATAGTAGCATCATCAAGCAAAGCGTATGATCAAACACGATGGAGTATAAGAACAACCTAGCAATAAACCAAATGTTTTAAAACAAAAAGAGCAACCAAAATACAAAACACACACACACACACTCTCTCTCTCTCTCTTGAAGCCTTATGATCTATACACTTCTCCCCCTTTGGCAACAAGTTACCAAAAAGTTCAAAGGTACAGAGCTAAGTGTCCCTCTTGGGTCTATCTCCTCCAGTAGCCATTGAAGGAGTCGAAAGAAGGGCATCGGCGAATGCTTCAGCTGAAGTCCTCTGAGTTGGTGGAGTAGATTATGGGTGCAGAAGGAGCTAAAGGAGTTGATGGAGCAGATACTAGGGCTGATGAAGATGGTCTCAACTCTGGAGCTGGCACGACAGACGATCTAGCTTGTGTCCTGAACTGAGTGTGAGGCTGGAGAGGAGGACTATCATCATCATCACTGGAGTGGGGACTAGGCACTGCATCCACTTCCTGCTTCAATTCATTGACACTCTTTGTCAGCTCATCCACCTTGTTGTCTAGAGCATGCATCTTTGTTTCCACAATCCTCTCGAGACTTTTCTAATTCTTGTGGATCTCAGCCACATTCTTTTCAATCCCATTGATAGAGCTGATAAGATAGGACATTTGGTTGCTCTTTGTCCTTGAAATCTGAGCACTAGTGGCTCTGGCTGCCTCTGCCTCTACCTCTACCTATGCAGTAGCTGAAGTGGGATGAGAAGGATCCATCACCACAACATTGTCCTCGAAGTCTGGTAGGAGTGGCAGGTGTTAACGATCAAGTGCATATTGCCTCTTTTCAACTTTGGAATTAATGAGCATCTAAATATATGGAGAACATCCACATGATCTCTTCTGATCAGCAGTTGTCCTCCTTATTGTCTCAACAATCAAATCCATCACCCTAAATCTGGTGTGGGTGTCTACATGATGCAACATCTTTATGGAGTACCCTCTAATCATCTTGTCATCTCCAGACTTTGGCATCAAGATATGCCTCATGATGGTGTTGGTAGTGGGTAATCCAGCTTGTAGATAGTAAACAGAGCCAAGCTTGTGAGTCTTCACATAAGCAGCAGGGATAGGATTATACATGTTGGGCATGGAGTTGTGATTCATCTTGGCCTTAGTATAGACATCAATATCCCCCCTATTGAACTTCCAGGGCTCCTAATATGGTAGCCCACTCATCAACCGAAGACTGGTATCGGGTGCCCTTAGTCATCCATACTATCCTTCCATCTCGATAGAAATGAGTCATGGAGTAGAACTTCATAATAATTTCATCATTCCATGCAATTAACTCTCTACCAACAGATGCATCAATATCTATGGCCTTGAAGTTCTCTAACATGAGGGAAGTAGTCTTCATTTTCCTTAATGAACTTCCAATCAATATATCGCATGTCGCTAACTGCAGGACTCTTGTCTAGCAAAACAGTCTCATAGAAATCTTGCTGCTCCTTGGTGTGGAAGCGAGCATCTACATCAATCCTTCTCCTAATGGAATATGGATCATTTGCTCTCCATATATTTAGCCCTTGATCCTTTCTCTTCTTCATGTCCTTTGCCACAGGGTGATCATCATTATGCTCTGGCACATGGGGTCTCAGTTTCCTCAACACAACAACATCTTCCTCTTCATCATCCATGGTGTAAGATCTCTTATTCTTCTCAACAAGAGGAATATCTATGGTGGTTTTCTTGGGCTTGGGGGAAGATGGCTTCTTGGGAGCAGTTGGCTTGGCCTTGGATGTAGCCTGGCTAGACATGTCATCAACCAACAGCTTCTTCTTCTTGGAGGGACCAGGTTGTGCAACTGGTTCTTCCTCTTCCTCTAACTCTTCCTCCTGCAAAGCTGGTCCTCATACATGGAAGTAGGTCTACCTTGGACACAAACAATCCTCTTTCTGACCCTCTTCTTCTCAGTTGTCTTCTTTGGCAAAGACTTTGCCTGCCCTTAGGAGGTAGGATTATCAGAGATAGATAGTCCTCTCTTGGCAGTCTAGAAGAAGTGGCTGTCGGTGTCAAAATCAATAGATGTCGGGTAGGGCATCCCGAACTATGGATCTTCGATAGATGGGTTACAAGAAACAAGGGCGATGATGTTTACCCAGGTTTGGTCCCTCTTAATGGAGGTAAAACCCTACGTCCTGCTTTAATTGTGTTGAATATGGGGTATCGAGTACAGAGTTGATTTACCTCGAGATCAGATGAAGTGGTCTAAACCCTCAGAGTAATGAGCTTAACCTTGTCCTATGTACTAAAACCCTATGGTTTATATAGTCACCAGGGGTATCTAGGGTTACACAATGTTGTTACATTAGGAAAGGAATATGCCGAACCCAACGTCTTGTACTTGGAGTGCACATCACGACCAGATAGATTCTGTCTTGGTGATGGTGTCCGGACCTTCATTGATGATCACAGGGTGGCCCACTGTCCGGTATGCAGAGACATGTCATTAGCCCGAGGACCCCTTTATCCTAGACTCCCTCAGTAGCCCCCAAACTGGCATCCAATGCTGCAGCAGCATCTTATCACTTGCATGTCCAAAGTCTTCGGGTTGCAGGGTGAGTTCCCCCTTAAATTCAAATTCTACCGATGACAGTTCGGTCGTCGAATATTTCCTGATTCTCGAATATTTAACTTAGCCTCGAAGGCCGACTGCCCAAGCTAGAATAATGTATTTCACTGACAACTTTCTGCCGAAAGGCCATAGCTTGAACGTTACTATTGACCAGTCCCCAAAAATCTTGAATCACTGTTCGAGGCAGTTTTCATTTGTAATCGACACATCTCATTAATACAGAGGTCATGCTCCGCCTTTCCAGGGATGAAGTTTATGATTTGGGTCATCACATGAGTGCATAACTGCACGGTGTATCGGGAAGTGGCGAGGTGCGCGATGCATCTTGGGGACTCTTGGTATTTCAGCGGCCCATAAAAGGACACATCTGCCAAGACCCTTAGTACGCTCTTCCAAATCCCCATTGCCATCTTCCTCCTAAGCTTAGTGCGTCCAAGCCCCATTCCTCCCAAATCTCCTGAACCCTTACTCCATTCGGTCATGGCCAGAGCATGCTCCAAGGGCATGTGGGGGGTCTCCCAGGTAACCGAGAAGGCCATTACGGAGATGAAGCTCGCTGGCTACTTGTCGGCGAACGTCGTCCAATGAGTCCCGGAGAAGAACCAGGCCATACCCATGCCTAGAGAAGGCGAGAGGGTAGTTCTTATACCTCACTTTCTCCAGGGCTTAGGCTTCCCCCTACACCCCTTCATGAGGAGTCTTATGTTTTACGGGCTAGATTTTCATGATCTCCCTCCAAATGCTTTTATGCATATCTCCTCCTCCATTACTTTCTGTGAAGCTTTTCTTCGGGTTCAACCCAATTTTGTCCTATGGTTGAAGACATTCAACATCAAGCCGAAAGTTGTTAGTCGCGAGCAGGACGACTACGGGGAGTGATGATTAGAAAACTCCCCTTGGTTCAATGGTCGGCTGGTTCTTTTATAGACACCATCAAGGTCTGGCAACGCGAGTGGTTCTACATCACAAAACCACGCGAAGAGGGAGGGAGGCACATCCCAAATTTAGATCCGGACGTCCTACCAGAATAGGATCATGGATGAAGAAGGGACTTGATTGGGGGAGTGTGATGAAGGTGAAGACCTTGCAAAGGTGCATCACCATGTTGGTGGAGAAGAATAATATCAAACTACCGAACGTAGTTCAAGTCATGCTCCGCCATTGCATTATCCCCTATCAACACTGGGCCACCCCCATGTGGGAATATAGTTCGGACGACCCTTTCACCGTGCGGGAGTTCTTCCGCACCTCCCATGAGAAGATGTGGAAGGTGCTATTCAAGCCGTGAAAGAGCTGGCCAGTAGAGGAGGAGGACCTTGTCATGGAATCCTCGAACCCTCTTGGACCGGTAACATTTTTATTTCGCTTGTGTTCGGGTTTTCCCCTTTCTCAGGCTCTAATCCCCTCTTCTCCTTGCCTTGACAGATCTGGCTGGCAAAATCCCAATAGCTCAACTGCTCGGCTCCGCTACCCAAGGATCCCCGAACACCCCTGCTTGTGGCCGTACTGGTTGAAAAGCCGTACGCGGCCCCGAAGAGGAGGGAGGAGAAGAAAGAAGAGAAGTAGGAGGCCCGCGGGGGTCTCCGATCAAAGGGCCCTCCGGAAACGACATCCAAGGAGACACACTCTCCCTCTACTCTTGAAGGAGAGATGTGGCGGGATGGGGAGGAGAGCGATTCTTACCACCCTAAGAGGAGGGTGGTATCCAAAGACTCCAAGGGTGACTCGACACTCTCCCCAAAAAGACCATGCAGGCCCAAGGTGGCCTTGTTCGAGGATGTTCCAAACTCTGACGAGAAGTCCAACAATTTTGAGGTTGTTCCTCGAAGGACCCTTAGGGTTAAACCCCGGATGCAAAGGTACGAATTCACCTAATTCATCATTTTTCTCCCTTCTAAAGGTTTTCTTATAAGAGACCGCTTATGTACTTTTTCCTCATTGCAGTCTGATGTGCGAGCTCCCTGCCAATCAAAACTCGGAGGGAGAACTTCCGCCTGCCGCATTGGCAGAAAGTGGAACTCTGTCTCATAACTCCCTCCCCCTAGCCACTGAGGAGGTGAGGGGAGGGGGCGATGGTACTATGGATGGGGTTAATACCTCGTCCGCCAAAGAACAGGAGGACGAATCCATTCTCCCACACTAGGAGGGAGAGCTCGGTCAACCCGAGCTTTCCCCAAAATTAGCTCCAAAGCCATCCAGGTCTCAAGAGTCATCTTCTCGGGTTTCTCTAGTGGGAGAAACCATAATGTCATGCCCGGAGCTACATGTAAGAGAGCGGACTCGGTCCGGGTGGAAGGCCCTAATGGAGGAGTGTCGGGACCCCGATCCTAAGTCATATGAATCCAGACTGTAACATATCACATCACTTTGCGGCCTCACGCACGGTAAGCTCCATGGCTACAGCCTTACCTTAGCCGGGACCGTTTGCGTCCTTTGGCTCACGTATGTGGACATGTCATTGGCAATCAAACGATAGAGAACCCGGGCCGACATGACTAGTCATAGAACCCAAGTGGCACATCCATACGGAAACAGGCATACGTAACCCAGCAATGCAGTGTGGGACTCAAGCGCGTGTAGACGAGTCATAGCAAGCTACAAGGACTCCATTACGCCATGAGACATAAATGCCATCACTGCACATAGACGAGTCATAGCAGGCTATAGGGACTCCATTACACTACGAGACATTTCCCCGAAGGGACAGACACAACAACAAAGAAGGATACATGTCAGTCAATCAATGTGTCCGGAGCAGTAGCAAGCTACCATGGCTCGGTGGAAACACAAAGAGGCAGTTTCCCATAAAGAGTACTACTAAAGGCACACAATTAGGTGTCGGATCCCATACATACCGTTGCACGTCACACGTACGCAGGACATGCCCGGTATGCATAGATACAACCATGGCCTCACAACATAACCATACAACAACATGACTTTTCTTTAAGAGGCTCAGATGAGCCTTGCATAATATGTTCTTATAGATAGGGGTCACATGACCCGACACTCAAGTCATACAAACATGTTCATACAAACCAAGCGGAAGCATAAAGTTGTCTGAGTACAGAGAAAGGGGTAAAAGGCACATGGCTTGACTATCTACAGCCCGCCACAGGGCATAGGTCGTAGCTACGACACCAGCTATTCGGCATCATCAATGTCTAGAAAGAACCCACCTAATGGGTCCTGGGTCTCATCTGCAACATTTACTAAGCAAACGTGAGTACAAACGTACTCAGCAAGTCTTTAAAACAGACCTAGTCTATTCATGCTCATGTATCAACAAAGGGGGGAGGTGGAGTTATGCAGCAATGCCAACTTTGACTCATGGCTAACCTACACTACCCAATTTTAACTCTTTGATTACATTTTGGATATCGCACACGAGTCCACTAACTCCTTAGCAATAGACCACCATAGATTCACTTTCCCTCCTAGGAGAGTGCCATCCACAGTACTCACACTTGTCTTGATATTTTTATGAGTATCCATTTGATTATCTATCAATAACATAAGTTATCCAAGTAGTCCATATCTGAGGACGTGGCTATTCGAATAGTTTCATACCCCGTAGGGGTGTACTTCTTCACACACGCTCTCGCCACTTATCGCTATGTGCTCATAAACCATGCACCTCGGCAACCTTCAAGCGGATGCCCAGCGAGGGAGTCGGCCACGACCGTCAATCACATAAGACCTCTAGTCCAGGCTATCGCCTATTTGAGACTGAACCCGCACGGAAGTCCGGCCGAAGTTTCCGCTACGGCCCCAAACGATGTGCGCAGGGTTCCCAAGCCCACCATCCGGGTGACCCTTGGTACACCGTGCCACTGCCTACCGTGTCGCAACCCACCCCTAGGGTCAGCGCTACGCACGGCCTCCAGCATGCTATAAACACCAGAAACTACTTGCAACTCCTGGACTAAGGACTAAGCGAATGATAAGTCGAGAGGGTCAATTAAGTATCCCAATGTGTGGTAGTAACTAGTCTTGGATCACAAACACGGAACTCAGTTCCTAAGAACGGTCCCAATGAGACAACCCGCTATGTACTCCTACATAGCCTCTCATCGCTACCTTTACCAAATCGAGTTCATCATAACATCATCACATCAGGTAACATTGTTTCACTCAGTTCATCACCCAGATGAATCCGACCTGACACAACTCTAAGCATAGCAAGCATAGCAAGCAAAGTAAGCTAAGCACATCATGGCACAAGCATCTACCAGGTATGCTAGGTTGCAAGGTTTAGCTATTTACTGTGACAATGTCAAGTTATGCAACAGAATAGGATCATCTACCGTGTATGACTGACATGTGATCGGTTGTCCTAATGCAATAAACAAGAGCAGGAGCGAGAGAGTGGGATGTTATCGGAATGATCAAAGGGGTTGCTTTCCTTGCTGGGTAGCGGAAAGGTTCTCTCCTTCGTCGGGATACTCGGGGGTATCCTCAGAAGCAGGGCCTACAGCAATGCAGATAAGAAACAATCAACACACGCAAGTGCATCAATATGATGCATGATCATGGCATGATAGCAAGTATGGATGAGCTAACGCAATTAGTATCCAAGTTAATTTGAAATGAGTTTGAATATAGGTTCAAAATCATTCTTTATTTCAAATTCCATATTCTAACCTATTGGTAATTGTCAATGTTCACCTATTTAGATTTCTCTAACATGCATGACAATAGCACCATTGGATTCATTGGATTTTTCTGATAAATTTTCATATATAAATTATTTTCATCTGATTTACAGATTAATTTATATGAATTTTTGAAGTTTTGAATAATTTCTGGAATTATTTTTAAGCTAGAAAATGAAATAATGACATCAGCCTGACGTCACTATGACGTCAGCTGGTCAGCTGACCGGGCCAGAGTCAAACCTGACATGTGGGGGCCACATGTCAGTGACTCAGACACTTAACTAACTAATTAAAACTAAATCCTAATTAATTAACAGAAACTGGGCCCATTGTCGGTGACTAATTAGGTTAATTAAATTCTTAATTAACTTTGACTTGTCAGGGCCTGGCCCCACCTGCCAGTGACTCAGGGGGTCAAACCCGTGACGGTCAGACAGGTTGACTCGTCGGTGTTGAGCCGCCGGCGACGTCAGGGACGGCAGAGGGGGTCGGAATCCCTCCTCCGGCGACCAAATGGACGGCAGAGAGCACTGGGAGAGCCTACGCTCGACCGCGTGTCGATCTAGCCCCAAACCAGAGGCTGGGGTGGTCGGGATCGACGCCTGCGGTGAGCTGGGCGGCGGCCGGAGCTCGGGCCAGAAGGACGCGGCGTCTATGAGGCACGGGAGAGAAAGGGGAGAAGGGGAGGAGCACAAGCAGCTCATCGCGGTTCCAACAGAGGCGACGGCGAGGTCGGAGGAGGTCCGGACGGGGCAGAATGTCGGGGCGGAGCTCCGGTGACCGGCGGGGAGGAACGGCGATGGCGCGGCGTAGAGGGGCTCCCAGCGTCTTCTAGGACCACGGGGCGGATGAGGGGGAAGCGGCGGTTCTCGGGGGCTACCTAGCGAGGCGAGGGGGCAGCTAGCGCGACGGCGGCGAGCTCGAGCAGAGCTTGGCTATGGTGGAGCAGAGAGGGGAGAGGAAGAGAGGCGGGCGAGAGAGAGAGGGAGCGATGGGGACGGCTCTAGGGAGCTTATCCCCGTCGCGTTGGCGAGGAGGACACATGTAGGCAGCTGTCGGCGTGGAGGCACGGCAGCGCGTGCGCTCCGGCCATGCGCTCGTCCTCCTGGCCGCCAGTTGGACGATGACCTCCCTGGGCTAGGTGGGCTGGCCTGGCCTGGGCCTTTCTCCTTTTTTCCTTTTTTTTCTTCTGTGTTTTCCTTTACTGACATTTGTTTATTTTCTTTTCAGGTACAAATGACTTTATAAAATATCCCATATATTTTCTATAATGAAGTTTGAATATTTCAAACTTGTCTAAAAAGTTTCAGGATATTTTGAAAACTAAAATAATGATAGTGCTTTATTTAATGATTTCAGGAGCCTTATCAATTATTTTTGAATTACTTTGATTGTTCAAATAATTAGAATGGTCCTTGTTATAATCATGCCCAAATTTACCAGACATAGGAAACATTTTTAGTGGGCATTTTGGATTTGTTGAATTTTCACCAACTTTGAATTGTTTTGATTCAAAGTTAGCTTGGGGTTTCTTTTTGTTCCCCATTTCATGTTAATGCAAAAATTAAACATCATGCAAGCACAATACTATTCCTAGGACATCTAGCTAGGGTTGTGACAACTCACCCCCACTCAAAAGAATCTCGTCCCGAGATTTTGAAGTTGTCGGGAAGAGCGCGGGGTACTCTAGCGAAGACGATCTTCTCTTTCCCATGTGGCCTCCTTTTCAGAATGGTGTGACCACTGAACCTTAAGAAATTTGATGTTCCGATGCCGAGTGGTACGCTCAGCTTGATTAAGAATACAAACAGGGTATTCTCGATATGTAAGGTTATCTTGGAGATCAAGCGCTACGTGGTCTACCTCACGGACAGGGTCCGAGAAGCAACGCCTGAGTTGCGAGACATGGAAGACATCATGAACCTTGGAAAGATGCGGCGGAAGTTCCAATTGGTAGGCAACCTCTCCTCATTTTGCAAGAATGCGGAAAGGTCCAATGTAACGAGGAGCCAACTTGCCCTTGATACCGAATTGATGGGTACCCTTAAGAGGTGTAACCCGAAGGTAAGCCTTCTCGTCAATTTCATAGGTAAGCCTTATGATGGTGATCATATTGGCTCTTTTGACGAGACTAGGCTGTTTTCAACTTTTCACGAATAATGCGAACTTGCTCCTTTGCATCCTAGATCATATCCGGGCCAAAGAGTTGCCTCTCTCCGGTTTCTGACCAGTTAAGAGGTGTTCGACACCTTCGTCCATAGAGAACTTCAAAAGGGGCTTTGCCCAAGCTTGATTGATAACTATTGTTATAAGCAAATTCGGCAAATGGAAGACATTTCTCCCAGTTCATACCGAAAGATATAACACAAGCTCGGAGCATGTCTTCGAGAATTTGATTGACTCGCTCAACTTGACCACTTGTTTGCGGGTGGAAAGAAGTGTTAAAGGATAGATGAGTCCCCATAGCGGTTTGAAAACTTTCCCAAAATCGGGAAGTAAAGATACTTCCACGGTCTGAGTTAATCTCCAAAGGAACACCATGAAGAGAAACTATTCGAGAAACATACAACTCCGCTAGCTGGCTAGCAGTTATACTTTCCCGAACAGGAAGAAAATGAGTCACTTTGGAAAGACAGTCAATGACCACAAATATAGCATTATTCCCTCTCTTAGTCCTGGGAAATCCGGTAATGAAATCCATACCGACTTTATCCCATTTCCATTCAGGAATAGCTAAAGGCTGAAGGGTGCCAGCAGGCCTTTGATGTTCTGCTTTCACGCGACGGCAAACGTCGCAGTTAGCAACATACTAAGCAATTTCTCTCTTCATCATGGTCCACCAGAACCTCTGGTGTAGGTCCTGATACATTTTGGTACTACCCGGATGAATTGAGAGAGGAGAATCATGAGCCTCCTTAAGGATCAGCTGTCTTAAGTGTGTGCTCTTGGGAACCACCAACCGGTTCTGAAAGAACACAACACCTTCATCGTCCTTGGAGAAATCTTTAGCGTTTCCGCTAGCAATATTCCCCTTGATCCGAGATATACCCTTATCATATTTCTGGACAGCTGCTATTTGATCCTTAAGATTAGGTTTCGCCACCAGGTTGGATAGAAATCCTTGAGGAACAAGGTGAAGGTTTAACTTTCGAAATTCCTCATGGAGAAGTGATTGACCTTGTTGTAACATCAGGTTGTTACAATAAGACTTACGACTTAGTGCATCAGCCATGACATTGGCTTTCCTTGGGGTGTAAGTTATCCCTAAGTCATAATCTGTAATCAACTCTACCCACCGTCTTTGCCTGAGATTCAAATCCGGCTGGGTGAATATATATTTTAGACTTTGGTGATCAGTGTAAATTTCGTAACGATTACCCAGAAGGTAATGTCGCCAGGTTTTCAGTGCATGGACTACAGCTGCAAGCTCAAGATCATGTGTTGGATAATTATCCTCATGTGGACGCAACTGTCGAGATGCGTATGCAATCACATGACGATCCTACATGAGAATGCAACCTAATCCTTGTCGTGAGGCGTCGCAATAGATAACAAAGTCCTTAGAGAAATTAGGTGGCACCAGAATGGGAGCAGAGGTCAGTCGTCTCTTCAACTCTTGAAAACTGCGCTCGCATTGTGGCGTCCACTCGAACTTTTTATCTTTCTTGAGGAGTTCAATCAGAGGTTTTGCAACTTTGGAGAAATTCTCGACAAAGCGGCGACAATAGCTCGCTAAGCCAAGGAAACTCCGAACTTGCTTAACCGATTCAGGTTGAGTCCAATCAAGGACGGCCTGAACTCTCTTGGGATTGATAGCAATACCTTTACCAGATATCACGTGGCCCAGATAGGTCACTTCTGGCAACCAAAATTCACACTTGGAGAATTTGGCGTACAGGCGGTGCTCTCGAAATCCATACCAGCCTTAGATGCTCGGCATGTTCTTGTTCGTTCTTCGAGTAGATGAGTATATCATCGAGGTAGACCACGACGAATTTATCCAGAAACTCCATGAAGATTGAATTCACCAAGCAAGAGAAGGTGGCTGGAGCATTGGTTAAACCGAAGGACATGACGTTGTACTCGTATTGGCCATAACGAGTAACAAAAGCCGTTTTTGGAATGTCCCCGTTCCTAATTCTGATTTGATGGTATCCCAACCTCAAATCCATTTTTGAAAAGACAGAGGATCCAGCGAGTTGATCATACAAATCGTTGATCCTGGGGAGCGGATACTTGTTCTTTATGGTGACCAGATTCACTGGCCGATAATCCACAACCATCTGATCTGAACCATCCTTCTTTTTGACGAAGAGGATGGGACAAGCCCAAGGAGAAGAACTAGGACGGATGAAACCTTTCCTCAAAGCCACATCGAGTTGGATCTTAAGTTCGGCTAGTTCTAAGGGTGCCATCTTATAGGGTCTTCTAGCAATTGGGACAGTCCCTGGGATGAGCTCTATCACAAACTCAACATCTCTGACAGGAGGAATTCCTGGCAGTTCTTCTGGAAAGACATCCGGAAAGTCACGGACTACTGGAATATCTTCTAACTCTGGAAGAGGGCTAGCATTGAGGGAATTGAGTTGGCGCTTGGTTGTTCGAGTGGAGACATTAACTATCTCACCCGATGGATGTGTAAGTTGAACATTCCTAGAATGAGTATCAATCTTGGCATAGTGGGCTTTCATCCAATCCATACCTAGACTGATATTGATGTCCGAAGACTTGAGGGCTATCAAAGATGCTAGGAAGACTAATCTATCCACCAAAATCTCATTATCATGGCTCACTCTAGAAGTTTGCCATTTTGAACCAGGAGTCTGCACTACTAAAGGAGTAGGCATATCACAAAAAGACATGTTATGGAACTGTGCATAACTTTCTGAGATGAAGGAATGAGATGCACCAGTATCAAATAGAACAGATGCTAGATGACTATTGACAAGGAGCGTACCTAGGATAACATCAGGATCCTCAAGAGCTTCCTCGACAGACACATAGTTCACTCGTCCATGAGCAGGAGCTGGCTTCACGAAGAAGGCTTTTCTTGGATTTCCACGTCCAGTGGGCTTAGTATTATTCTGGGGACACTCACAGGAGTAGTGTCCTGGTTCTCCACACTTATAGAAAACCACGGTGGCACGGGGAGGAACATTTACAGGCGGTCCTCCAAATGGTCTGACTGGAGGGTTGGGCTGAACTGGGCGAGGCGCCTGGAAGGATGGCCTCGCATTGTATTTTGGTGGCAGTGCTGCGTTGGGCACCCAGATTCGGCGTTTATTGGAGCCCGAGCTAGATGCAGGGTTGAAGTCACGGTTGTGCTTTCTCGTGGCCTCATAATCAGTCTGTCCAGTCTCGGCATTGATAGCCTTGTTAACGAGAGCCTGGAAAGTGGTGCACTCATGCAGGCGCAGATCTCGGTGGAGCTCAGGGTTAAGTCCCTTGCAGAACCTAGCCTGCTTCTTGGCATCAGTAGAAACTTCCTCAGGAGCATAGCAAGCAAGGTTTCCAAACTCACGACTATAAGCATCCACTGACAGTCTGCCCTGGGTGAAGGCACGGAATTCCTCTCTCTTACGATCCATCAGCCCTTCCGGGCTGTGATGGGTACGAAATGCGGCACTAAACTCTGACCAAGCTAGTGCGGAGCCTTCGGGACGCATGGCTTCAAAATTCTCCCACAACAGATTGGCGGGACCTTCCAGAAAGTAAGTTGCAAAGGTCACCTTGTTGGCCTCAGTCACATTGGCAGCCCGGATCTTGCGATACATGCTAGTCAGCCAGTCATCCGCGTCGAGTGGGTCGGCCAAATGATGATTCTTGGGTGGGCACAGTCTGATGAAATCACCAAGTGATACGCCATTACTGAGGTCATTGCGGGGAGCACGTGTTGTGTTCTGCTCGATTCTTTCCAACATCCTGTTGGTTTCCCTCTTGTTCCTTTCGGCTTCAAGCATTACTTCCACCAGAGAAGGCGCATGTGGCAGATCCTCGTGCCTTGGCTGGCTTCCCTCGCCCTGCTCAGGGGCAGGCACGGGGTTATTCCTAGTTACCACCATCCTAGAGAAACAAACCCACAGCTTAATCATAGGGAACAACAACTCTAAGACATGAGATAAGGAATGTACTGGACAACATGGCATGCAGGGTAAACACCAATCAACATGGTAAAACAACTTCCATATGAATACCATGATTCATACACACCATGACATAGTTCAGTACAAGCCAAGCTGAAATACAACTACGGAGAGATGACACAACTCATCGGAGGCATTACAAGCTTCCTATACATTATCTATCTACACCTCCGGAACTCAACTCTCAACCTCATCATATCCCACAAGACACGCAGGACTGTGGCGATAGGATGACTACCAAACTAGAACTAACATCCACGTACTCAAGCATCGCCGTAGAATGCCTCATACAGGTTACCCCCATGACCCGAGAGCTGAACCTGAGGATCTGGAAACACTCTAGCCTGTGATCCCTCGGAGCCATAAGGACACGAGTGTGGCCTTGGTCCCCTTGTGGGCGGCAACAACGGTCCTCGAAGAGGGGTGATGCCTCCAACATTGGGCCAGTCTACGTGTGCTGGCAGATGAGTCCGTGATGGGGTCAGCATCTCCAAATCTCCATAGCCTGTCTGCACAACAGGCGCCAACTGCGTCAGGGCTCTCCAAAGACGTGCACGGGTGGCATAAAGCTCCATGCAAAGGGCACGTGCATCACGATCCCTGTTCTCCAACATCTGAGAGGTCACCTGAAGCCTAGGGTCCTCATGGGAATGATCATAGTAGGTTGTACTAAGATAACCATCCTCTCCTCCCATAGAAGCAGGAACATAACAAAACTCGGTGTTCTGAAGCAGACCATGGTGGAACCTCATGATAGTTAGCATGGTCTAAGCGGCCTCCTGAACTGCCATATCTATGGTGACACCTAATCCGTAAGTCCAGTGAAGCGGCTCTGCAGCTCCAGGGTATGAAGGATAAATCTTGACGGTACACAGATACTGGCTCTGGTTGAAATCTCGATATTGTTCCTCCACTAAGTATTCCAGGTACCAACGGTATCCAGCCTCCATCATGACTCTAACCAACATGGCCATGTGACCCGGTACACCGATGCACCTGGTCAGACGGCCCACCTGACGGGAAGGACGAGGGGGCATCTGAAACAGAGAATGATGCAAAGACATAAGAGACTCTAGCAGAAATTGGACAGCATAAGGCTATAATTGCTCAAAAAGGATTTTGAGACAACTGCAAAAGATTGGAAAAGCATAACCACTCGACTTTCTAGACTCAAATCTCTTCTCCATCTGTTTGTCACACCAACAATACTTGAATACCCACATTCACTTACAACAAGCTAGCTAGTGGTCCATGGTTAGTAACTCGGCATCCTAAGCAATGGATGAGTAGCCTAGTTCCTATCCCCGAAGAAAAGATGAGAATGACTTAGCATAGAATAACTTGGGAAGAGGAGTAAAAAGAGCCTTATGTTCCCTTCCACAATCAATTCCCCTACTTTTCTGTAGTGTTTCTAGACTCAACTTCGACCGGTTTGGCTTGGTAGTCCTACAGTCAGTCAGGCTCTGATACCAACGCTGTCGGAACCCCGATCCTGAGTCATATGAATCCAGACTGTAACATATCACATCACTTTGCAGCCTCACACACGGTAAGCTCCACGGATGCAGCCTTACCTTAGCCGGGACCGTTTGCGTCTTTTGGCTCACATATGTGAACATGTCGCTGGCAATCAAACGACAGAGAACCCAGACCGACATGACTAGTCATAGAACCCAAGTGGCACATCCGTATGGAAATAGGCATACGTAACCCAGCAATGCAAGTGTCGGCCTCAAGCGCGTGTAGACGAGTCATAGCAAGCTACAAGCACTCCATTACGCCGTGAGACATAAATGCCATCACTGCACGTAGACGAGTCGTAGCAGGCTACAGGGACTCCATTACACTGCGAGACATTTCCCCAAAGGGACAGACACAGCAACAAAGAAGGATACATGCCGGTCAATCAATGTGTCCGGAGCAGTAGCAAGCTACCATGGCTCGGTGGAAACACAAAGAAGCAGTTTCCCATAAAGAGTACTACTAAAGGCACACAACTAGGTGTCGGATCCCATACATACCGTTGCATGTCACACGTACGCACAACATGCCCGGTATGCATAGATACAACCATGGCCTCACAACATAACCATACAACAACATGACTTTTCTTTAAGAGGCTCAGATGAGCCTTGCATAATATGTTCTTACAGATAGGGGTCACATGACCCGACACTCAAGTCATACAAACATGTTCATACAAACCAAGCGGAAGCATAAAGTTGTCTGAGTACAGACAGATGAAAGGGGTAAAAGGCACATGGCCTGACTATCTACAGCCCGCCACAGGGCATAGGTCGTAGCTGGGACACCAGCTACTCGGCATCGTCAACATCTAGAAAGAACCCACCTAATGGGTCCTGGGTCTCATCTGCAACATTTACTAAGCAAACGTGAGTACAAACGTACTCAGCAAGTCTTTAAAACAGACCTAGTCTATTCATGCTCATGTATCAACAAAGGGGGGAGGTGGAGTTATGCAGCAATGCCAGCTTTTACTCATGGCTAACCTACACTACTCAATTTTAACTCTTTGATTACATTTTAGATATCGCACACGAGTCCACTAACTCCATAGCAATACACCACCATAGATTCACTTTCCCTCCTGGGAGAGTGCCATCCACGGTACTCACACTTGTCTTGATATTTTTATGAGTATGCATTTGATTATCTATGAACAGCATAAGTTCTCCAAGTAGTCCATATCCGAGGACGCGGCTATTCGAATAGTTTCATACCCCGTAGGGGTGTACTTCTTCACACACGCTCTCGCCACTTATCGTTGTGTGCTCATAAACCATGCACCTCGGCAACCTTCAAGCGGATGCCCAGCGAGGGAGTCAGCCACGACCGTCAATCACATAAGACCTCTAGTCCAGGCTATCGCCTATTTGAGACTGAACCCGCACGGAAGTCCGGCCGAAGTTTCCTCTACGGCCCCAAACGATGTGCGCAGGGTTCCCAAGCCTACCATCCGGGTGACCCTTGGTACACCGTGCCACTGCCTACCGAGTCGCAAGCCACCCCTAGGGTCAGCGCTACGCACGGCCTCCAGCATGCTATAAACACCAGAAACTACTTGCAACTCCTGGACTAAGGACTAAGCGAATGATAATCGAGAGGGTCAATTAAGTATCCCAACGTGTGGTAGTAACTAGTCTTGGATCACAAACACGGAACTCAGTTCCTAAGAATGGTCCCAATGAGACAACCCGCTATGTACTCCTACATAGCCTCTCATCACTACCTTTACCAAATCGAGTTCATCATAACATCATCACATCAGGTAACATTGTTTCACTCAGTTCATCACCCAGATGAATCCGACCTGACACAACTCTAAGCATAGCAAGCATAGCAGGCAAAGTAAGCTAAGCACATCATGGCACAAGCATCTACCAGGTATGCTAGGTTGCAAGGTTTAGCTATTTATTGTGACAATGTCAGGTTATGCAACAGAATAGGATCATCTACCATGTATGACTGACATGTGATCGGTTGTCCTAATGCAATAAACAAGAGCAGGAGCGAGAGAGTGGGATGTTATCGGAACGATCAAAGGGGTTGCTTGCCTTGCTGGGTAGCGGAAAGGTTCTCTCTTTCGTCGGGATACTCGGGGGTATCCTCAAAAGTAGGGCCTACCGCAATGCAGATAAGAAACAATCAACACACGCAAGTGCAACAATATGATGCATGATCATGGCATGATAGCAAGTATGGATGAGCTAATGCAATTAGTATTCCATTTAATTTGAAATGAGTTTGAATATAGGTTCAAAATCGTTCTTTATTTCAAATTCCATATTCTAACCTATTGGTAATTTTCAATGTTCACCTATTTAGATTGCTCTAACATGCATGATAATAGCACCATTGGATTCATTGGATTTTTCTGATAAAGTTTCATATATAAATTATTTTCATCTGATTTACAGATTAATTTATATGAATTTTTGAAGTTTTGAATAATTTCTGGAATTATTTTTAAACTAGAAAATGAAATAATTACATCAGCCTGACGTCACTGTGACGTCAGCTGGTCAGCTGACCGGGCCAGAGTCAAACCTGGCATGTGGGGGCCACATGTTAGTGACTCAGACACTTAACTAACTAATTAAAACTAAATCCTAATTAATTAACAAAAACTGGGCCCACTGTGAGTGACTAATTAGGTTAATTAAAATAATTAATTAAATTCCTAATTAACTTTGACTTGTCAGGGCCTGGCCCCACCTGCAAGTGACTCAGGGGTCAAACCCCTGACGGTCAGACAGGTTGACTCGCCGGCGTTGGGCCGCCGGTGACGTCAGGGACAGCGGAGGGGGTCGGAATCCCTCCTCCGGTGACCAAATGGACGGTGGAGAGCGCTGGGAGAGCCTACGCTCGACCGCGCGTCGATCTAGCCCCAAACCAGAGGCTGGGGTGGTCGGGGTCGACGCCGGGGTGAGTTGGGCGGCGGCCGGAGCTCGGGCCAGAAGGGCGCAGCGTCTACGGGGCACGGGAGAGAAAGGGGAGAAGGGGAGGAGCACCAGCGGCTCACCGCGGTTCCAGCAGAGGCAACGGCAAGGTCGGAGGAGGTCCGGACGGGGCAGAATGTCGGGGCAGAGCTCCCCTGACCGGTGGGGAGGAACGGCGATGGCGTGGCGTAGAGGGGCTCCCGGCGTCTTCTAGGACCACGGGGAGGACGAGGGGGAAGCGGCGGTTCTCAGGGGCTACCTAGCGAGGCGAGGGGGCGGCTAGCGCGACGGCGGCGAGCTCGAGCAGAGAGGGGAGAGGAAGAGAGGCGGGCGAGAGAGAGGGAGCGATGGGGACGGCTCTGGGGAGCTTATCCCCGTCGCGCTGGCGAGGAGGACATAGGCAGGCAGCTCCCGGCGTGGAGGCACGGCAGCGCGCGCGCTCCGGCCACGCGCTCGTCCTCCTGGCTGCCAGGAGGACGATGACCTCCCTGGGCCAGGTTGGCTGGCCTGGCCTAGGCCTTTCTCCTTTTTTATTTTTTTTCTTCTCTATTTTCCTTTACTGACATTTGTTTATTTTCTTTTCAGGTACAAATGACTTTATAAAATATCCCATATATTTTCTATAATGAAGTTTGAATATTTCAAACTTGTCTAAAAAGTTTCAGGATATTTTGAAAACAAAAATAATGATAGTGCTTTATTTAATGATTTGAAGAGCCTTATCAATTATTTTTGAATTACTTTGATTGTTCAAATAATTAGAATGGTCCCTGTTATAATCATGCCCAAATTTACCACACATAGGAAACATTTTTAGTGGGCATTTTGGATTTGTTGAATTTTCACCAAGTTTGAATTGTTTTGATTCAAAGTTAGCTTGGGGTTTATTTTTGTTCCCCATTTCATGTTAATGCAAAAATGAAACATGATGCAAGCACAATACTATTCCTAGGAAATCTAGCTAGGGTTGTGACAAGGAGGGTCTAAATGACTCCTCCATCGCTGAAGAGCATTGCGCCCTTCTGGGTGCGGCACTGCAAGGTATTCAATCCATTGACATCGGATTGAAAGAAGCCTTCGACAGCCTGCTAGCAGGCTTCAAGGTAATTTACATAGTATGACACCAATTTTAAAGTATCTTTTGGTCTATATGCAACTTCCATACTTAGTATCCACCGAGCCCTATGTGAGTTCGGAAGAACTCATGCGGGGGTCGAATGTGATAAGCGTACAATGTAAAACTCTTTTTTGGTTCGGATTTAGCCGCATCCCCCAAGACTCTATTGGAATGTGAAAACATCCGAACAGAGGATTTTAGAATCCAATAACTTGGGAATCTGACATGTGTAAATGGTC
Source organism: Hordeum marinum (assembly GCA_022496015.1). Lineage (NCBI taxonomy): Eukaryota > Viridiplantae > Streptophyta > Magnoliopsida > Poales > Poaceae > Hordeum > Hordeum marinum. The sequence goes on from CM039672.1 coordinate 122,864,994, forward strand.
TATACAGGCGATACCGCTGACCACAGCCCCAGTGTCGTGGAATTGGCAGAGATAAATTGGAAGCTGAAAAGTTCCGAAGACGAGCTCGATCGCCTTAACAAGCGGTTTGACGACGCACAAGGTAAGTCCGAACTGGACGGGTGTCATTATTTTCCTCATATAAGCGAGGAATTTGTAGATTTGTATCCTAAAAAATGGAATATGTTGACGCCCAATGCAGCCGTGCTGCGGAGATCGAGAATCTCAAGGCCGAGTTGTTAAAGGCAAGGCGGGAGACCGCAAACATAAGGCAGCTACCAAACAAAAGGTTGCCGATATGTTGTTGGCAAAATCTGGAAACAAAAAGCATGAAGCCAGGGTTGCGGAACTACAACAAGATCTCAAGGACGCCATCTCCAAGTGTGAGGTCCTTGAGCAAAAGAACAGGGAGCAAGCTACGAAGCTATCCTTGAGCTTGGCAACCCTCTAGGAGGCACGCGTGGAGGCGCAGCAGCATGAGAAGGAACTCCATCAAATAAAGCAGATTGCAAATGGTAAGCGATTCTTACTGCAATGTCCTGTTGGTGGAAAGAGGTTCTTGTTGCTCACTTGAGTGTGGTGTTCTCTAGGCGTGTTTGCGGACCTACCAAAAAGTACATCGGATGGGGCGCAACATTATGCTTCCCAGGAAGGGGATGCCGACCAATGACTGTTCTGGGAGTAGTTTCAGGCCCCAGAGCAACCACTCCTTGTCTCCGATCAGCTAAAGCAGCTGATGGAATTGCACCACATAGCCGAGTCGGCCATGAAGGATCTTTGTATACGGCTATGACCTACAGAGCCGCTGTCCGGCAGCTACTTCGGCTTGGTGCAAAGTTTGGTTGCTACCATGCCTCGGGTTGACACCCTGACTCGCTCTATCTGCACCGAGGGTGTCCGAATGGCATTTGCAAAGATGATGGTGCATTGGCCGAGGCTGAAGCCTACCAAAATGGCTACCGGTCCTCCGCTGCCCGGGAGGGAGCATAGGCGTCCCGAGCTGTATTTTTCCGCCGTTATGGACGATGCTCGGGCAATAGAGGCTTTATGCCTGAAGGATGTAGTTCTCAAGTGAAAGTACTACCTTCCGTGTGATGTCTGAAACTATATTGTATGTTAATGTTTGCAAATTTGCATGGTATATGTCATGTTCTGCTTTTGTTAATTTTGACTCCTGTGTGGCTGTTTAAATCCTGAAAGTTACCAGTCGTTGGCTTCAACCCCCCTATAGATACTAAAAGGGGTGTTTTCGATATCCGCACTATTACCCTTAGCGAACGTCTTGGAACACAGAGGCGGTAGTTCGGAAGAAAATGAGGCAATCAAACTATGCAACTTTAATTCTTTCACTTAACCATAGGAGGTTAAATGTGGGGAGTGAGCACTAGCCCCCCTTTACTTTGTGATTTTCGGTGTTTTAACAATGTGGAAAACCCGTATTACATGGCTTGTGTTACACCATACCCTCCATTTTAACACGGTGAACCTCCGAAGATTCTTAGTTTAACACTTGACATCGGATCGCAGATCAATTCACGCTTATTATGCCAGTCAATTTTTGGCTTTCTCCGCTGAGGTACTTAACCAACCGAACTAGAAGCACAATCGCAATGGTGCTCCCTTTCCCATTTTAGCCGAACAACCGGAACATAAAAGGGGAAGCACATGAGCCGGGCAACCCAACCTTTGACCAAAGACACAATTCAGAACTGATGCATATAGCGCAATATCCAAGACGCAAACACATGATATCAAGATAGTGTTAAGGTGATGTGCGTGGCGAGTTGATCAAGCCCCCGGTTTTATGGACCAATCGCATCGTAATAAATACATACCGAACTAACTTGCATTAAAGAGCAAAAAGGCATGCACAATATCAATAATTGCCCTAGGATCGTAATGTTTGGGAGTTATTATGATGGAAAATTGACATTCCGTACACTTTTATTTGCTCACGCAACTGGTACAAATATGCGAAAATAAATTTACAGGAAAAAAGGTTTACACTCGACCTTGACAAAATATGGCTTGACGTCCTTTACTGTGTCCTATTGCACGTCTACGCCTTTGCTCTCCTAGGGGTGCTCCTTTAGAGGAGTGGTAGTCGATGAGAGGGCTTTGTGAGAGAAAGTCTTGAGAGGTCGCCAAATTATGTGATCTTTAGGCTGCTGACAGGATCCTTTGAATGGAGCCTTGTCTTGTCTGAAGACATATATGATTGTGTTCGGTTAAGCCGAACGCCATGCCATTGGATGGAAGGTCCCCATAGTTACCCATGGAATTTTTAGTGTGAAACTTTGACTTCGCGGGACGTACCTTATAGGTATATAGGCTGGATTGTGGGGCACATATTCCTATTTGTGTGCTTCGTGAGAAGACCCCGAAAGTTGAAAACTTACCTTGCATGCTTTGACGGCAGGTTGAGTGTTTGGTGGGTGTTCGCCAAACAGAACATCGGCTACTAGGGACACGGTGTGTTCCTCTATTCAGAGCGAACGCTCTGTGTTGCCACACACGATGATGACCCCCTTGGGTGCGGGCATCTTAAGCTTCATATACGCGTAATGGGGGACAACGTTGAAGCGGGTGAATGTTGTTTGGCTTAGAAGTGTGTGGTAACCGCCTCGAAAGGGGGCGATGTTGAAGATCAAGTCCTCACCCCAGAAGTTATCGGGCGAACCAAACACCACTTCTAGAGTTATAGTGCCCGAGCAAATTGCCTCGACGTCAGGGTTGATACCTTTAAAGGTGGTGTTGCTGGGTTTGATCCTTGATGGATTATTGTCGATTTTTTTCACCATATCTATGTATATCACATTGAGGTTGCTGCCTCCGTCCATAAGGACCCTTGTTAAATGGTATCTATAGACAATGGGATCGAGTACCAGAGCAGCTGAGGCACCGTGTCGAATACTGGTCGGGTGGTGAGTGCGGTCGAAGGTGACCGGACAAGCCGACCACGGGTTGAATTTCGGGGCGACAGTCTGTATGGCGTATAAGTCCCGAAGTGCGCGCTTCCTCTCCTTCTTGGTATATGTGTGACGTAGATCATGTTCACACTTTTACCTTAGGGGGAATTGCTTTTGGCCTCCATTATTCGTCCTACGGGGCTCTTCGTCGTCCTCGCTGCGGGCACCGTTGTCATGGTCTTCGGCTGCAAGCTTTCTTGCCTGTTTAAACACCCAACAGTTATGGTTGGTTTGGGTGGCGGGCTTGTCTTGAGTGTTGTGAATCTGGCAGGCTATGTCCATTATTTTATCTAGCTGAGAGGGTCCATCCCTAATCCCTTTAAAGGGTTTATTCCGCTCTGACAATTTTGAGTTACTGCATCTGATGTTAACCATCGTATCTTCATTTTCTATGCCATTGTGCCGACTTTTATTCTTGTTACATCGAGGCTTCCGTTGTGGTCCCGTAATTGGAAAGTGTCTGGGTTTGCAGTAGGATTGTTCTGGCATGCTAGCCAGTTGTCTTCGCCCACGCAGAAGCGGGACATAAGTGAGGTGACAGCGGACATTGTCTGAGGCTACTCATGTCCGAGCTGAGGAGCTAACCATTCGTCTCGGATATTGTTTCCGAAGGAGGCCAGTGCCTTAGCGTGAGAGCAATCTATGATTTGGTTCTTCTTGGTCAGGAATCAGTTCCAGAATTGCTAGGATGACTCTCTGGCTTATTGAACGATGTGTCCCAGGTCCGCAGCATCCGCCGACCGAACATAGGTGCCTTGAAAGTTAAACGGAAGGCATCCTCGAGTACTTCCCAACTCCCAATGGAGTTTTCGAGGAGGTTGTTCAGCCAATGTCGTGCTAGTCCTTTGAGCTTTAATGGTAAGTACTTGATGGCGTGGAGGTCATCTCCATGAGCCGTGTGTATGTGGAGAAGAAAATCCTCAATCCAAACAGTCGGTCAGTAGTGTCGTCGTATTGTTTGATGTTTATGGGTTTAAATACCTCGGGGAACGGGTGTTGCATCACCTCGTCTATGAAACACATCGGGTGCGTGGTGCCCCTGACCCTGGCTACGTCACGCCGGAGGTCAGATTGAGTTCGGTCCCGGTGCTGTCCCCGAACTCTATCTTTCTGTACGAGCCAAGCTTGATACCCATCCCATCTAGCAGGGGTTCATCCTTTGGATCCGTAGATGGATCTTGTCTGTCCCGCGTGAGCGTTCAGAGTGTGTCATAGGTGAGACGGGTCTTCGGGTCGTGCTGGTTCTTTCAGTCCTTTGCGGGGGTACCCGGGTACTTCTCCCGCTTTGTTAGTCGGCATGTCCCGTCCTCAAGGGGTCAGTCCAGATGATCATCTTTGTTGTGTCTAGGGAGTGTGGGCTCAAGGGCCTCTCATCGAATTCTGGCAATAAACGGCGACGCGCTTAATCTTTATCTTGATCATGTCGTCCATAGTCGTGAACTTCCTTGATAGCTAGGACTCGCATCCATTTGTCATTGAGGTGTCTTGTTCATCTTTGATTTGCTTTTGTTTCAACTTGAGGCTTCGAGCGGTGGCAATCAGTTGACGCTTCAATCACACCTAATCAAGCAAGTCTTCGGGGATGATGAAGTCCTCATCGCCAAGACTGACATCATCTTTGTACATAGGTATATAGTTGTTGTCTTCGAAATCGGTGGGCCCTCAGGGTCTTGAGGGTATATCTTCCCATCGAGATCACCCAACTGTTGTTCGGGAGCGGCTGGGTCAACAGGATCTTAAGGGGTGTCCGATGTAAGGTTTTCGAAGGTAGTGTTATTTTTCCTGCCCTTGCACACCAAGGATTTTTTACGCCGACGACGGTGCTTGAGTGGGTCGTCACCGCTGTTTTAAGGTGGGAAGCCAATGCCACTCAAAGCGGGTGTGATGTCATCCTTATCGCCGGGAGTGTCCACCATGTAAACATCATATGTGGATGTGGCCGTCCACTGCCCATTTGTGGGAGGAGCAGTTGTGCTCACATACGCATATGTTTCCTCGCCTCCATCCAAAGAGAAGTTCGACACATCGTTTAAATCTTAGATGGTGGCTATTAAGTGAGTGGTGGGAGGGAAGCAAAATTCCCTGTGGCCGGCCTCCAAACCGTTTTGAGCATAGGTCGGGGCCGGGAATCTGTATTTTCCAAGGCTTGGATTTGGGCCAGAGTCTAGTTTGATGACGTGGGGTTGGCCGAACTATCCTTTGTCATTTCTGTTGAGCTGTATTCAGACATGTCAGTCCAACGAGTGTGTTCGGCCAGGGTTGACCCCTGACTTTGGCATGTCATGATCGGATCCAAACTCAAGACCAGATCTGAGGAAGTTGTCCCAAACACCATGTGAGATAAGAGAATAGAAGTCAAGGCTTCGGGGCTACCATGATCGTCGGTCAAGGCTGGGAGCTCGGAGAAAACCAGATTGCCTTGGGCTTTGGTGATGTAATCTAGATCGTTGAATTTGATTCCCTGACCCAGGGCGAACCCGATGATCTGGTCAGGGTGATCTACCACTCTGGTGAGAGGAGCAGTGTCGTCGAACATGAAGGGTTGACCGAGAATGAAGGTGTCCCCGATGCGGAGCCCGTCATTGGTGACAAAACAAGCCATCAATCCTTCTCCGATTCCGTAGTGGAACTCTCAATGAAAGCACCAATGTCGATGTCAAAACCGGGAGACCTCGGGTAGGGGGTCCCGGACTGTGGATCTTGGATTGATGGGTTATAGGAGACAAGGGAGATGATGTTTACCCAGGTTCGAGCCCTCTTAACGGAGGTAAAAAACCACGTCTTGCTTTGATTGTATTGAATATGGGATATCAAGTACAGAGTTGATCTACCTCGAGATCATATGAAGTGGTCTAAACCCTAAGAGTAATGAGCTTAACCTTGTCCTACGGACTAAAACCCTCTGGTTTATATAGTTATCAGAGGTATCTAGGGTTACACAATGTTGGCCCATCATCTTGTACTTGGAGTGCATGTCACGACCTGGTAGATTTTGTCTTGGTGATGGTGTTCGGACCTTCATTGATGATCACAGGGTGACCCACTGTCCGGTCCCTCAGTGACCTCTTTAGATTTTATTTTCTTTACGGCTTTCACCTTCTTTTCTACTTGATTTTGGGATTGTACCTCTTTAGGCACAAAGTATGAATCCTCCTCATCAGAGTTGAGTTTCCTTCTGGCCTTAGTGGATGCCTTGCGCAAGCCATGAGGGCTGGCGGTGCAAGGGTCCTCTGATGAAGAACTAGCCTCTGGGCTAGTGCCTACTTCGTCAACAGTTTGTACCCTAAAATCGTTGTCACTGTCCTCTGAACCAGACATGCTGTCCTTGTGAAAAGATATAGAATAGTGGAGGGGATAAGCATCACAAAACACATCTGTTTTTCGAAATTTGAACTCAAATATCAAAGTCATAGAATTCTGCAAAGTGGGATTTGGTTCAACCAAGATTTAATTTTCGGAGCTACCAAGACTGGCCTTCTCTTTGATAGAGACTTGGTCACCTTTTCGGTTTCACTGAAAAGGAAGACTCGGTCTCACCAAGAAAGTTCTCAGAGCCCTAAAACCCAAATCGGCTGTACCAATTTGTTTGCACTCGGTGACACTGAAACGCACTTGACGAAACCCTAAACCTAGATTTTCTGGTTCGACTAATCTAATAGATTTTTTTGGATAGAACTCTTTCGATTAGTGGCATGATGGGGGAAAGATCTAATGGGCGAGATTTAGACACTGGAGCACACAATGCCCGAGAAACTTTACCCTAACTCGGTGAAGTTTCACGACGGCGGCGACGACGGGGCAGATTACCGACGACGGCGAAGGACTCCAGCGGTGAGGGCACACTCGAGACGAGGAAGAATTCCGAAGACACGAGCGGCTACACCAGAGGGGTGCGGGAGGCCAAAGGATCAAAGAATTATTCAATTTCGGGTCCGCAAGGATATATATACCCTACTGCTGTCGGTGACACCAATCTAGGAATTTCAGCGCCACTGAGTTTCTTAACTGTCACAAATAGAGAAACTCGGTGAGGCCGAGATTATCAAATCTGTGGTACCGAGGTTCAAAAACCATATCAACCCTTGTACTTTGATGGAACCGTGATTTTGATGTTGGTTACACCAAGTGGCACATGGGAGGTTTTGGAAGTCAGCTCTTGTTGAAACGGAATTCCGAGTGCTCCTCACATGGAGGGTCCGATAAGTGCTTGCTCAAATTTTGTGATGAAGAATGAATATAATTTGAGACTAGAAAGCATAGACAACTAGAGGAGGGTAATGAGGCATTCTTGTGCATCCAATTAGCCAAAGAAAATGAAATCCAAATAACAACAATTGAATATCCTCTAATAAGCAAAAGTATGCATACCAACACGCTCACACGTTAAAATGTTAAATGAAATATGGAAAACATGCAAAACCACTCTAGTATCTACCAAGCAATTTGGCGATGACAGAGTCATCTATATATGAGTATATTGACTTAGGAGCCAAGTAAGAGTACATGATCACAGGTCATACTCATCGTTTAAGCACAAGTGAGGTTACCACTTTTACATAAAGAATTTAATGTGCTCACATCTTAAGAGATGCTTTTACTCAAGACTTAGAGTAAAGCTCCCCCTTGATGTGACATCCCCCCTAAGAGGGATAAAATAACCTTGGGATTTGTCGTAGAAGACTTCATGTTGGTGTAGTAGTGGTGGTGGTGGATTTTCTTAATTGATGAAGATCATCTTGAGTTGGGATCAATCCTTATTGTTTCGTACTCTTCTCACCTACATGGGTTAGTCCCACACAAGGAACTAATACAAGGATATTTATGTACATGGAGTGAAGCATATTTAGATTATGTCCATTGATTCTTTAATAACCTTGTCCCTTGCTTACCTTCAAGGGATTTGTGACTCCTTGAACTATTGCATAAGGTTGTAGTTGATTGCATTAGTTCTTACCAATGATAAGAAGAACTCTTCTTTTGAATATTGTCATTGATAGCTTTAAGAAACTCATGTTGTTACTCTAAATTTAGCTTCTCGAAGCGTATCTTCTCATGAGTTCGGAGAAGCTCTCTATGATCTTCCTGAGTAGACTCATAAGCTAACTTAAGAGTGTTTAGTTCTTTAGTTGGACGCTCAATCTCCTTATCATAATAACATGACTTATCTTGACTAGCATGATTATTAGCAAGTTCATTTTGACTAACATCACAAGTTTTATCAAAGAGCAAGTCATCATCTCCTAGTAAATCAACCTCATCACTATTGAAGTCAATGCATTCGGGGTGTGATACCTTGGCGCCTTTAGACATGAAGCAACTTCCACTTCCTTCATTTGGTGAATCAAATATGTCATAGGAGTTGGAGGTTACAAGTGCTAATCCTGCAACACCTTCATCTTGACTATAGTCAAAGTTGGAGTGGTAACTTCTCTTAGATTGGTTGTCGGAATCGGAGCCGAAAACCCATTCACCAACATGAGCTTGATGTCTTCTTCTTGTGTATCTCTTGGTGTACATGTACTTATTCTCTAAGTCCTTGCTTCTCCGGGAGGGTCTTCGTTCATAGCGATCTTCTCTACTCCTTCTCTCTCTACGAGGTGAGCCATCTCTTGAGTAGTGTTCGGGCCTTCCACAATTGTAACAATTCCGAACATGACTAGAGGAACACTTCTCTTCATATCTTGAGTTGGAGCTTCTCTCTTTGCCTCTACTCTTTTAGAACTTGTTGAATTTCTTGACCATGAGGCTTGGTAACAAGGATGTCACTTGAAGTAGTGGGAGTGTCACTTGTAGCTTTATATGCACCGCTTGACTTGGTGTGAAGTTCTTACTTGTCCTTGAGTGACATTTCATGAGAAACAATCCTTCCAATGACTTCTGTAGGCTTGAGATCTTTGTAGTTTGGAATCATTTGGATCAATATGCACACGGTTTCGTACTTTCCATCCAAGGCTGTAAGGATCTTCTTGATGATGATTTTGCCGGTCATCTCTTCACTTCCTAAGTAGTATTTGTGATGAGAGCAAGCCTAGAGTACATTTCCGCGACTCCTTCACCATCTTTCATCTTGAACTTGTCAAGTTGACTTTGTAGCACATCCAACTTAGATTCCCTAATAGATTTGGTAACTTCGTGCATATCAACCAAAGCATCCCAAATTTCCTTTGTATTATCAAGACGGCTTATCTTGTTGAACTCTTCGGGGCACAATCAGTTGAATAGAATGTCGCATGCTTGAGCGTTGTATTGCAACATCTTCAATTCTTCTATGGTCGCTTCATGATCCAGTTCCTTTCCATCACAAAAGAATTCACCTTGCAATCCAACACGAACAACAACCCATATGGCGGGGCTATGACCAAGAATATGCATTTTCATTTATGCTTCAAACTAGCAAAGTTTGTACCATCAAAATATTGACCTCTATGATGATAACTTCCCTCACTAGACACCGTACTCACCTAGATGTGAAACCAATGCAATGGAGACTAAAGCTCTGGTACCACTTGTAGGATCCAAAGTATGTCTAGAGGGGGGTGATTAGACTACTTGACCAAATTAAAAATCTAGCCTTCTTCCAATTTTACCGTTGTCAAGTTTTAGCAGTTGTAGCCAGTCAAGTACACCCTACACATGCAAGTCTAAGAGTATAGCAGTGGAAAGTAAAGACATGGACATAAAAGTAAAGGTAAGTATAGGAAGATCAAATGCAATTGATGACACGAAGATTTTTCTAGTGGTTCCTATAGGTGGTGCTATCATACGTCCACGCTGATAGAGACTTCAACCCACGGAGGGTAGCGGTCGAGTCCACGTAGGGCTCCACCCATAAGAGTCCACAAAGTAGCAACCTTGTCTATTCCATCATGACTTCCGTCCACAAAGGACTAACCTCACTATGGGTAGATCTTGGCGAAGTAGGCGATCTCCTTGCCTGTACAAACTTCCTAGTTCAACTCCACAACACGAAGAAGGAGTCTTCCACGCGACACCTAACCAATCTAGGAGACACCACTCTCCAAAAGGTAATAGATGTGGTAACAATGATGAATTCCTTGCTCTTGTGCTTCAAAAGATAGTCTCCTCAACACACAATCACTCTCTCATAGATTTGTCTTGGTATAAGAGGTTGATTGGGTGGAAAGCAACTTGGGGAGGCTTTTGATCTCAACACATGAGTAGGTGTCTCTCTCTCTCATTAAAATGGATGGGGCAAGTGTAGGTATGTTCTGAGTGCTTCCTCTACGAGTGAGAGGAGGTGTAGGGGTATATATAGGCATCTCCAAAAATCCAAGCGCTACAACACTATTACCCAACTCAATGAAACCGGAGTAAAAACTCGGTTGCACCGACTAGTGCAGAATGTGGTAACTTTCAGCTTCTCGGTGAGACCGATATGTAAATCTCGGTGGTACCGATATGGGTGACCTAGGCAGATTCCTACTCTTGGTGAGACCGATTCTCAAAACTCAGAAAATCTGATTCTTGAAAATGGCTAACCAGAAAGTTGGTCACTAGTTTCGATTGCACCGAAGTGGAATGTTGGTGGCACCGAGAGCTTAGGGTTTTGGCATGGTACCTGTCTAGGGATAAAACTCGATGGGGCTGATTCTGAAAGTTGGCGGCACCGATTTTAGTGGTAAGGTTTATACAGAGATATTGTGGGAGAATTTCATGGGTATTTTTGGTGGATAATCTCTAAGCACTTGAGCAACCAGATCATCATAGACACCTCGTCCGTGTTTAATAGTATTGGCTTTCCTATGGACTCAAAAGTGATCTCTCACAAAATGTAAAATGTAGTCTTGAATCTTGTTGCCATTAGATGTTCCTTTCATCTACGGGATCTCCTCACAATCCTTTTGCCAATCTATTCATTGAACTTTCCTGAAATATACTTGGTGGAAACATTAGTCCAATGAAATATATGATGTTATTAATTACCAAAACCACCTAGGGAGAAGTTGTGCTTTCAGATCCGAGACACCAAGGGGGGCGATGGCGCGGAGCACCTAACTTCCATCCCCATGGATACTACACCAACTCCCCAAGCACCAAGTGGACCTATGATAAGAGAATGTGCACGTGATAGTGAGGATATGGTTAACTCGCTCCTTCTTGAGCTACCATTCCCTACTTGTGAGACATAGCTACTACCTCAAATGGATATGTAATTGTACTTAGATACCAAGAGAACACCCATGATGAAGATCAAAGGAAAGGCAAAGACATCACATAAACAGAGCAAAAGAAGCACCGAGTGGAGCTGCAGCATAGTTACAACCACCCGACATCTCCTGGAACCACCAAACATACGATGTTGAGCAAGGAGGCCAGATAAAAGAGGTATCCGAAGGGAATACCTCCATACTGATCGAACATTTGGTGTGGTACCGGACATCCAGGGCAATAGACCCCGACCGGATATTTGGTACCCACCAGAAATCCAGTCCAGCCCTATCCAGAGAGCATGCAGATTCGATCGGATATCCCATACCCATCGTACATCTGGTGCAACCATCACCCACTCGACACCCGATGCGTATCAGACATCTAGTACCTGCATGTGCGCAGTGACTAGGTTTGGGCCCATGTACCCCCGCTCTCTTCCTTGGACTATATATATCGTACCTCTTGGGTGAATTAGTGAGCTTTGCTCCTTGTATCTCCTCTTAGAAAAACAAACCCTCCATCTTGGGAGAATGATCTCTCAAGATCACAAGACCTCCATCTTGGGAAAAGGATATTCAAGATCACAAGACCTCCATCGTGGGAGAAGGATCTCATCATATATCACAAGACCCCGTCTCATCTAGGATTTGGGATGAACTTTACCCTTGTTACTATTTTCCCTTCGATTGTTTTTGAACATTGTGAATTTATTATGCCTATGTGATGAGAGTGGGTGTGTAACTGGGTCTTTGTCTTGAGTGTTTTCCCCTTTGTTCTTGAGTTCCTCTTGATCCACCTCCAAGTGTGAAAGATTGGGTCACCAAGTCTCCCTACCCTACATCATAGAGGACCGACAACAGGAAGAATGTGTGTTCGAAGCTGCCATCACGGCAATGGTGAAGCCCAACCCAAAAACAATTGAAGTTTGACGGGCCATGTAGGAATCCCAACAAACCCGACGTGTCATCCCGACCATCTCTGCCAGCTACAATGACATCGGGATTTCCGAGCGACAAACGATCGATAGGCCACAGAAGACTGGCGTGTCAAAGTTTCGCGTAGAGGAGTCAGACGTCTTCTATGCATGTGTCCTACAATGGGCGCCAGGGTCATATGACAGTTGGTGATTACCTTGCGTTGTTCCAGACGACAATAGCAACAGTTGAGGGCGAGCAACGGTGTCGCTTCGGTGTTGCAGCTCCTCGGTTTGTTGAGACGGACGGTGTGGCGGTGTCACTTAATCTTATTAGGAGTTTTTGCTTTGTAATGAAATTCGACCTCCACTTTTATTTGGTGCCTCAATTGAATCGCCAACATCCCACTTGACATAGTTTCATATCTCGCTTTGCACATAGTTAAGTATAAATGTCCATAAGTGAAATCGGTCACAGGACTTTCAAAAAATGGTTTGAGCACTTTGACAAATATTCATGTGTGCTTTTGAAAGGGGTTCCTTATTTTCAATCAGGATTTATTAGGTTTAAGGAGTGATTCATACGATTCGCTTAACATCTCGTTAGTATCAGGGTAGAAAGTAGTTGTGAGTAGTAGGTAGACCTTACCATATATAACAACATGACATAGATAAAGCTCACGTTTTGTGGGTAATGCATAAAAACTTGTTGTTCGTATCAAAGGAAAATCACCTACGATAAAAACATTTTTTTCCTATAGTTTGCCTAAATTCTCTGTTGTTTTTAACATTTGTGCCAAGGTAATAACGGGTCATCGAGTGTGATTAATGTCTAACCTCCATGCAAACCAAACCAGCCTACTTCCGAGCGCATTGTTGGGGATCTGTGCGCGAATAGTCGTTGATTGATCAGCAATGCTACATCAACAGACACTTACAGGATTTTATAGTTGAGAGTTCAAACTGTCAATTTGTGATTGGACTAAGGGGAGTGAAGGGCCCCACCCACCTAAAAATCAGGGGGGCAATGTTTAGTTGGATATGAAGGAGCCTGTAAAACCCTGTAGGATTCCGTACGTGTAGCATTTTTGATGGTTGATTATAGGAAGACATGTAAGACAGAACAATGATAAGCGAGAGAAACAAGGAAATCGCTTTGGTTATTTTCATTAATTTGGTGCCAGCAAGCCAACAAAAAACTCCGGTCTTGAGGGAATAGCATAGAAACAGTCGATCATTATTATTTTTTCAAGAATGATCATTATTTATATCACTAATTACTCGGACGTTGTGGCCTCTGGTGACGTCAGATAATATATAAGACGTGTATAAGACTCTAGACCAAGAGTCGGCATCATCTTGTAGTCTTTGTACACAGGAAGACAGAACACAAACGGCAACATGATGTTATACTTAACGAGCGAGCTCGAACCTGGGTAAAAATCACGTGTGTACTTGCATCTGTCCTTCTAATATGCTCTACGACCACTTCATACACACCCCTATACTTACTATCGGAGAATACACATGACACTGTCATTTAATAGGATATGAAAAATAGTAGGAATAGAAAAGTCAGAAAAAATGTTATTTGGTTCATATAATAGAAAAAAATCGATAGGTCTAAGCTATTGCGTTTTTTTACTTTCAAATGGCAAGGATAGGAACCAGTCCTACAAAGAAACATGAATCTAATCCTATCAACCAAAAGGCTATATAGGAATTTTTTTTCTTTAAAAATCCTAGCCTAAAAATTCTACAAAATTCCTAAAAAAAAGAAGGCTTAAGATATGGATGGATGAACAGGACGGGAATTCCACGTCGTTAGCTCAAACCGTGACGTACAAGGGGTTTTGACAGAGGAACAGCAGCGTGATGTACCAGGGGTTTTGACAGAGAAAACCAGGGGTTTTGACAGAGGAACAGCAGCGTCAACGAGCCGGAGTACCAAAGACAAAGAGGCAAAGACCTTGTTTTGACAGAGAGAAAAACCTAGGGGTTTTGTGCAGAGAACAACCACCACGGCAGTGCCTCTCGGCTCTTTCATGTCGTTGGCTCTTTCATGGCAACCCTTGGGATTAATAACCCTGCCCGCCCCATCTAATTCCATTGATTAACGAGAGCTCTTCCATGGCAACCAACCCTGTCGGATTAATAACCACACCCGCCCCAGCTAATTCCATTCATTAACGAGGACATGACAGAGCCATGGAGCGGCACTGCTGTGGTGGTGTACACCCGTCGATCCCAGGCCGACTTAATTAGCCGCAGTTACTACCACCTGCTTCGCAACCCCCACCGCCATGAATGCGTGATCTACTAGGCGGCTAGGGCTAGGCCGCTGCTCACAGTCCCATCCATGCCTCTCGTCACCTCACCTCCCCAACCGTAAATTGAAAATAAAGTCAAGTGCCGTGGAGAAAACGAGGTCGAGCGATGGAGCGAACGCGGCAGCATAAATTCCAGCCGAGCAACCTCTCTGTTTCTCACTCACTCTCTCTCTCTCTCTCTCTCTCTCTCTCTCTCTCTCTCAGCATTAATGGTGAGGGGTTGCCTGGGTAGCTAAGCTAAGCTGCCTCGCTCGGCTGCGCTGGCCTCTCGTTCACGCTGGAGGAAGGGAGTCGCGGGCATATGCTTGCGTCCATCTCGGAGTTGAAGAGAGGGAAAACCGACTACTCCAGGTGGTAGTGGAGAGGAGATGGGGGAGGGGAACGGGACGGCGTGGGCGGGGGCGCTGTCGCCGGCGGCGCGGTACGCGGAGACGGGAGGGGCGAGCCTGACATGGGAGAACCTGACGGCCGTGCTGCCTGGCTCCGGCGGCCGGCCGACCAAGAAGCTCTTGCAAGGGCTGTACGGCTACGCCGTGCCCGGCAGGATCGTCGCTATCATGGGGCCCTCGGGCTCCGGCAAGTCCACCCTCCTCGACTCCCTCTCCGGTATGCATACACATCTACATACCTTCCACCGATTTTTTGTTCTTGTGTTAAGACTGACCATTTGGATCCAGTTCTAGCACGTTTGTTCCAGCGGGTTTACCCTCATTTCGGGATTATTTTTTTGTTCTAGTAGTAGCACTAGTAAAATCAATAATTTCTGCGTTCGTTGCAGGGAGGCTGGCGAGGAATGTGCTCCAGACCGGCAAGGTGCTGCTCAACGGCAAGAAGAGGCGGCTTGACTTTGGCGCGGTGGTGAGTGTGAAAATTATAGTAGAAGCCTAATTATACTTAACAGTGAGATATTTCCTGCAACAAAACTTACCATGCGCTTCATTCCCATTTTCCCAATCAACACGTCGTGTCAACAAAATCAAGCTTCAGTCCTATGCTTATGATGTCTTCAATTGCTTATTGTTTGTGGACGAATTTGTCAGTCACCATGTTGAGCTTGAGTACTCCTTATGCACAAAGTGACTATAAGCACATTTATTAGCCCAGCTGAAAGGTTGGATAATCAGGGGTCAAGTTCAAGTTCAGACTGATTTCAGACTGTATTGGCTAAGAGCAGGATGCATAACGGTACTTGTAGTTGCCGTTAAGCTCATACCGAGACAATCCGATTGCTGAGGTTGTTATCTGACTTCTATGTATCCGTTGCAGATGGGGTACTCTTTCCTTTCCGTAAAAACTAACACCGGCTAAAAACCCATGTGCCACGGAATGGTTCCTTTTGATCCCCTCTAATTTCGATGGACCATATGGATGGTACCAAAAGCAAGCCCTTAGTTGGTAGCTAGGACTTGGAACACATCAAGCCCTTCATGTGCCGGTTCATACTCCATAATTAGTCTTCTGCTGGTTTCCCCATCTGCAACTTGAGGCAGCATACTGCTTAGGAGAGTATCTTGGGCAGTTCGGAGTTTACATCTAATGATCTAAAATAGATCTTATCGTTATGCTATCACATTCTAATGTAGCAATAATAATTGGCATGCTTTTGAAAAGCCACTGAACAGTGCCAAAAATAGGCTGAGTCCATTTCAGCTCATTATCTCAAGGCACTTTGTCAGGCTGTTGCCACCGGAACATGTACTACGGGAATGACACTGCCATTAAAAGCCCAACCAATTCTTGCTTCATGTTAAATAGGAGGATGCTCTGATTGGATTACAAAATGCAGTTGTCAATCCCTTTTAGTATGACATTACAAAATGCAGTTGTCAGTCCCTTTCAGTATGACATGCATGCAATACACTAATAGTATTAGTCAATGAAAATAATTAATGTGGAATAGACACTCCACTCTTGTGTAAATTTTTGACTTGTGTAAGGTTGCAAATTGGAAATGGAATGCTTCTTTTCCAGGAAAAAGGAAATGTAAATTTCAGATTATAGTAAAATCCTTAACCATGCCAAACTCGTAAAATGATCTAGTCATATGTTCCTCAAAATATAAAAAGTACGTGTTAAACAACTAAACAACCCTAAGCTCATGTGCCCTATGCCGTACTCCAAAGATTTCAGGTCCCTCGGGTATTCAGCTCTCATAAAATGTTGCCAGGTTTCAGGTTCAGCTTCCAAACAAGAACACTATTTGCACATTAAGCTAATATTCAGTTTAGGCTAGTTTTTCATGCCAAACCTCAGACTCCACATTACGAGATGTTACCTCCTTTTTGCAGCACCCCCTTGCCAGAAAAATGCCTCCTAGTCGTATTAAAATTTTCAAGAGTTGTTTTGCGCATAAGGAACATGGCCATGTGGTAAATAGGACTAACTGCAGTTTAAGTGCTGATTGGTGTTTAAGACCAATCGCTGTCTGACATAGACCAAATGAAAAGAAAAACTATTCAATACTGAAATTCTGATGCTACATGGCAGGTGTGGTAGTGGGTACTAGATAGCAATTTCAAATGCGATTATGTGTGATGCGTGGTGTATAGTTGCGGGCAAATTTTAGCATGCTTCCTCTTATCCCCTCTTTTTACATGTGGGGTAAGAAGGTAAGAGTTAATCAGACCACTAATTAATGAGATCAACGGCTCAGATCTATTATACACTCTTACCTCTCATGTAAAAAGAGAGGGTGAGAGAGCTTGCTAAAACTGCTCGTTGTTGTGAAATTAGTTAGTTTAATTCAGTACAATTTAATTCCTTTTTTTGCGGGGCAGTACAGTTAATCTAACAACATAAAGGATCCATATGGAAGTAGTACGAATTATCACTGCATATGGGGAGAAGATTACACAATATTAACATACTAGTACCCCTGAATGTTGTACTACTGAAAATACGAGCTACCAATTTTTTCCTTAATAATTACGGTATGAGGAACCAAAGATAGTGAACGTTTTCCACTTAGTGTTTGACGTCGGTGGTGTGTACTTTGGTCTACAGGCATATGTGACACAGGAGAATGTTCTGCTGGGCACGCTGACCGTCCGGGAGACGGTCACCTACTCGGCGCAGCTGCGGCTGCCGTCGAGCATGTCAAAGGCTGAGGTGCGTCGAGTCGTGGACGATACTCTGGACGAGATGGGCCTTCGGGAGTGTGCTGACCGGCCCGTCGGCACATGGCACCTCCGGGGCATCAGTGGCGGCGAGAAGAAGCGGTTGTGCATCGCGCTGGAGATCCTCACGCGGCCACGCCTCCTCTTCCTCGACGAGCCCACCAGCGGTCTCGACAGTGCCTCCGCCTTCTCCGTGATCGAGACGCTCCGCACACTTGCCATCGATGGTGGACGCACCATCGTCTCGTCGGTGCACCAGCCGAGCAGCGAGGTGTTCGCGCTCTTCGACGATCTCTGCCTCCTCTCCAGTGGCGAGAGTGTCTACTTCGGTGACGCCAAGCTTGCACCGCAGGTAGTACCATACGTACCGTCACACAAACTGCTTGCATGTTTTTTATTCTAGAACTTGTGCTTAAAAACATTGTTGCTTTTGTTATTTTGTCAGTTCTTTGCAGAAACCGGATTCCCCTGCCCCAGCAGGAGGAACCCATCCGACCACTTTCTCCGGTGCGTCAATTCTGACTTTGACGATGTCGCCACGGCCATGAAAGGATCCATGAAGCTCCGAGCAGTATGAGCAAATTTAGGACCGGTTTTTTACACGCATGCATGATGACCTTTCGGTACATGTGTTTTCTGATCGGAGTTAATACATTTTTGTTTAATTTGAAGGAGGCAGATCTTGATCCCCTGCTGAAGTACTCAACTTCAGAGATCAGAGAGCGGCTCGTGGATAAGTACCGGATCTCAGACTACGCCATGATGGTTAGGAGCACAATACACGAAATAAGCAAAATAGTAAGCCAACTCTCAAATTCCAAAGCATCTTTCTGAATTTTCTTCGATCTGAGTTTTTTCTAAATTTTGACGTGTACGTTATTGCGTTGGATTTGCAGGAGGGTGTGCTGGAGGAGGCAGTGAAGGGCAGCCAAGCGACCTGGTGCAAGCAGCTGCGCACGTTAACCAGGCGCTCCTACATCAACATGTACCGGGACTTCGGCTACTACAGGCTGCGCATCATCATCTACGTCCTGATGGCCATCTGCCTCGGCACCATCTACTACGACGTTGGCAACGGCTACACTGCAATCCAGGCGCGTGCCTCCTGCGGCGGTTTCGTCTCTGGCTTCATGACATTCATGTCCATCGGCGGCTTCCCCTCCTTCATCGAAGAGATGAAGGTCTTCTCCCTGGAGCGGCAGAACGGCCACTACGGCGTCGCCGCCTACATCATATCCAACTTCCTCTCCTCCATGCCGTTCCTGTTGACCATGTCCTGGGCCAGCGCCTCCATTACATACTGGATGGTCAAGTTCCGACCAGGATTCAGCTACTTCGCCTTCTTCGCCCTCAACCTCTATGGCGGCGTCTCCGTCATCGAGAGCCTCATGATGATCATCTCCGCCCTTGTGCCCAACTTCCTCATGGGCCTCATCCTTGGCGCTGGAGTCATTGTAATTCTGCAACCAATATTTTTCCTCTATGTATTTCATCACTTCTCGCAGTGTTGGTGTCTGACAGGATCGATGCTTGCATTTTGCAGGGGATCATGATGTTGACGTCTGGATTCTTCCGGCTTCTCCCAGAACTTCCCAAGATATTCTGGAGATACCCAGTGTCCTACATTGTCTACGGCTCTTGGGGTTTGAAGGTACAGCTTTTGATGGATCGGCTAATTAATTTCGCACTGGATTATGTATGCAGGTAAAATCCTAGCTAGCAAATAGCATGCACCTGAAAGCACTGCTTTGGCATGCAGGGTGCATACAAGAACGACCTGCTCGGGCTGGAGTTCGAGCCGATGACGCCGGGAGGCGACAAGCTGACTGGCGAGTTCATCATCACCAACATGATGGGGCTGAGCGTCAGCTACTCCAAGTGGCTGGACCTAGCCATGATCTTCATCCTCCTACTCGCCTACCGCATCACCTTCTTCTTCGTCCTCAAGGTCAAGGAGGCCGCCGCGCCCTACATCCGTGTCGCCTACACGCGGTTCACCGTGAAGCGCCTTGAGCGACGGGCGTCCTTCAGGGAGTCCCTGGCCATGACGTCCTTGTCGAAGCGGCACAACGCGCCGCACCCCATGGCCATGCAGGAGGGGCTCAACTCCCCCATGCAGCAGTATTGACTGGTCAGTGTCAGTGAGTACCAGGAGCAACCGCCCAGGCAGTTGAGTTGATCATTACCACAGCAAGATGATAGCCGCGACATGCGTCTGTCACGATTACTTGTGTATGCGTTTCCACTTGTTAGTTTTGCTTGCAAGCTTGCAGCAGCTTCGCTGGAAGCTGCAAGGTTCATGAACATACGGATACATTCTTTAAAAGTTCGGTTTTACTGTAAGAAGTCGCTGCAACCAATACAGATACGAGATAATATTACGCCTCATTGTTTTGCTTGTTTCTCTTACGGCCAGTTACTTCATGCACATATATATATACATGGACTATGGGTAAAGAACATCACAACCCGGAAATTTACTTTGGCTCATAGGTGTGTCCAAGTACATATTTTGAAATGTTAAAAGAAAATCGAGAAAAGAATCCTGCGTGTAATGAAAAGGGACAACTTTTGTGGCTTGTAAAAAAAACAATTTTCGATGCTTTGATTATAGCTATTCATGATACATATTTTTATCTTTTTAATACATACCACAAAAAAATTCGTTTTCATCGAAAATTTGTGTGCAAACATAGGATGTTCGGATGTAACATGCGGTATTTTTCTTGAATTTCTTCAATATTTTGAAAGGTGTTTTTTATACGTATTTCATCATAGGTGTGTATATATGCACCTAGGAATCAAAATGCCACTCCATCACTACGTACTGGCTATACATGTGTAAATACTTCTTCCAAATTAACTTTAACTACTCCTTCCTTCCGAATTAATTGAAGTTATAGAGTTTATCGTAAGTAAAAAGAAGTTTGACCAAACATATAATACCATAATCTATTTCATCATGCGCCTCTCCCGAGAGAGACCGTGCGAAATACCTAGCTGCTTCCTCGGCCAAACTTGTGTTCCCTCCCCTTGCCGCCTTCATGGGGCGCGGCGGGGATCTTCCATCCCCTCTCCGCATGGGTTGTTGCGTAGGTGTGGCTGCAAAGCGCGATGGTGTCAGGCGGGGGGGGCGGCCGCTCGGGCCCCCCAAAATTCAGGGGGGCCTCCCTAGGTCTGTAGCTTAAAGTATGGGCCGTGTCTTAGGGAGTTCTTAGCGAGGCATGGAACACTACCAGAATCAGGCTCATTGCCGACGGCCTCATCTACGCCGACGGCCACCGTAGGCATATATCACCCTATGCCACATCATTAACAGAATAATAACACGTCTCACCGTCGGCGTACAGAACACCGTCGGCGTAGATCAATCTATGCCGACGACCACCGTCGGCGTAGGAAAGCCGTTGGCATAGGGTGATCTATGCCTACGGTGGCCATCGGCATAGCCTCCCCGTCGGCGTATCAGTGGGTCCAACCACTCGATGGGTAACGCCTGTTTGACGCCGTCAAAGATATGCCGATGGCCCTGACGGACACCGTCGGCATAGCTGTGATGGTCCACGTCATCGATCCGCGGCAGATGCCACGTCATCGATCAGAGGGAGGTGCCGATCCGGGGGCGTAACTACGCCGACGGTTATGCCGTCGGCACACCTATTTTGTCTACGTCGACGGTTAACCGTCGGCGTAGGTACATATTTTTTTATTTTTCCTGCGTCGGCGGTGTAACCGTCGGCATAGGTACGTATTTTTTTATTTTGCCTATGTCGATGATATATTTTTTAAATCTTTCCGCTATATTAAAATTTGATTTACTTACGAAGTCTATAGCCCATGTCCATGTTATATATAGTCTACACACAGTTTTTTCAATGCATCGTCTATTTAGCTGTGTGTTAGGTCGGCGCTAAAAAATCGTGTTATATATAGTCTACACGCAGTCTTGATGGACGGCGCTGTCGCTTGCACCTGAAGAGGGGAAACTGTGGCGTCGGGGGGGGGGGGATCTTGCGATGGGTTAGGCCCGGATCTTGTTCTAAGATGTTGCTATGGGCTGACCTATCACAGCCTGGTGAAAATGTCCCTCGATCAAACCCCGTACGGTGAAAGTCAAGGGGGTAGATCCGTTCGGTCAACAGTGCCAGGGTTAGACGGGACGGGGTACTTGGTGGGTGGCAATGCCACCAGGTCTTGCACTGGGCCCTCTTACACATGTCACAGAGTGGTAAAACAACGACGTCGGGCCGACACGAAGGGAATCTTGCCGGGACCATATTCGGGGCTGTAGCTATGGGCTGGCCTATGACAACCTGGTGAAAAGGTCCACCAATCAAACCCCATCCGGCGAAAGTCAAAGGGCTAGATCCGTCGGTCGACTATGTCAGGGTTAGACGGGACGGGATACATGGGGGGTAGCAATGCCGCCAGGTGTTGCGGTGGGCCCTCCTATGCTTGTGAAAGTGTGGTGGGACGCGCAAGCACCCGACACTTGGCTCCGGAGTGTGCCCCCCTCTTACACGGAGGGGGAAACGTCCACGTCGGGCCGACACAGAGGGAATCTTGGGGTGGGTTGGGCCGGGACCGTGTTCGATGGTGTAGCTATGGGCTGGGCTATGACAACCCACTAAAAAGGTCCACCAGTCAAACCCCGTCCAGCGGTTGACTGTGTCAGGGTTAGATGGGACGAGGTACATGGGGGGTAGCAATGCCACCAGATCTTGCGTTGGGCCCTCTTATACGTCTGGAAGTGTGGTGGCAATGTAAGCACCCAGCATGCGGCTCCGTGGCGTGACCCCCCTCATGGGCGTGAACCTTAATCGGAAGTGAACCTATGGGCTAACCTATCACAACCAGGTGAAAATGTCCCTCGGTCAAACACTGTCCTATGAAAGTCAAAGGGGTATATCCGTTTGGTCAACAGTGTCAAGGTTAGACGGGACAGGGGACCTGGAGGGGGCTATGCCGTGAGGTCTTGCACCAGGCCCTCTTACACATGCGGAAGAGTGGTGACAGGTGTAAGCACCCGACACACGGCTCCGTAGCATACCCCCCATCACAAACATCCATGCCGCCGTCACACGGAGGGTGGAAACGACCACGTCGGGTAGACACGAAGGGAATCTTGTGGTGGGTTGGGTCCGGACCTTGATCCGAAGTGTACCTATGGGCTGGCCTATCACAGCCAGGTGGAAATGTCCCTCGGGCAAACCCCGTCCGGTGAAAGTCAAAGGGGTAGATCCGTTCGGTCAATAGTGTTCGGGTTAGACGGGACGGGGGACCTAGGGGGTGGCAATGCCGCCAGGTCTTGCGCTAGGCCCTCTTATACGTCTCGAAGTGTGGTGGCAACTGTAAGCACCTGGCGCGCGGCTCCGTAGCGTGACCCCCCTCACGGTCGTCGCTGCCGCCGTTGCATGGAGGGTGGAAACAACCACGTCGAGTGGACACGGAGGGAATCTTGCGATGGGTTGGGCCCGGACCATGATCCGAAGTGTACCTATGGGCTGGCTTATCATAGTCAGGTGGAAATATACCTCGGTCAAACCCCGTCCGGTGAAAGTCAAAGGGGTAGACCACCCAGTCAACTCTCACAGGGTTTGACGAGACGGGTATAGTTTGGGGGGTAGCTATGCCGCCAGGTCTTTCTCTAGGCTCTCCTACATGTCCGGAAGTGCGATGGCGGGTGCAAGCACCCGACACGGAGCTCCGTGGTGTGACCCACTCACCAACGTCACCGTCGCTGTCGCACGGAGGGGGGAACGGCCACGTCAAGCAGTACCGAGGGAATCTTGGTGTGGGTTGTGCCCGGACCTTGATACGAAGTTTACCTAGGGGCTGGGCTATCACATCCAGGTTAAAATGTCCATCGGTCAAACCCCCTTTGGAGAAAGTCAAAGGCGTAGACCGCCCGGTCAACTCTCGCAGGGTTAGATGGGACTGTTGTAGTTTGGGGGGTAGCTATGCCGCCACGTCTTTCTCTGGGCCCTCCTACACGTCCGGAAGTGCGATGGCGGGTGCAAGCACACGGCACGTGGCTCCGTGGTGTGACCCCCCTTACCCAAGTCGCCGCCGCCGTCGCACGGAGGGGGGGGACGGCAAAATAGGCCCAAGAGACACGTGGTGTATCTATGTGTGTTTATGTCTAGATAAGGCACAATTTAGTTCACTAATTTTTTTAAATTTTAATTATTTTATATAAAAATCATAAAAAATTGAAAAAATTGAAAATAGATATGCAAATGGTTACACCGTCGGCATAGCACCCCCCTTATCCGCTCGGCCAGCCTCCCTCCATCCTCCACTCATCCCGACCCGACCCCGCCCTATCCCCCACTCCTCCTGACCCGACCCCGCCCTAGAGCCGCCGCCCCGACCCTGCCTTAGCGCCGTTGCTCCGCCCTAGCGCCGCTGCCCTGACCTTGCCCCAGCCCCACCCTAGCGCCGCCGCCCGGTCCCTCCCCGGCACCCCGCCCCGCCCCGACCCCTCCTCGACCACCGCCCCGCACCGGCCCCTCCCCCGGTCACCGCCCCGCCCTACCCCCCCCCCTCCCTGACCACCGCCGCCACCCTGACCTCTCCCCGACCCCTCCCCGGCTACCGCCCAATCCCAGCCCCTTCCCAGCTGCCGCCCCGCCCCGGTCCCTCCCCAACCCCGGTCGCCCCGCACCGGCCGCCCCACACCAAACCCTCCACAGCCGCCGCCCCGCGCCTGCCATGTCCCCCCCTACGTGAGATCCTCTTTGCCTCATCTCTTTCTTCTTTTTTTAACTAAATCTCTTAGTTTTTTGATGATGGATGAATGCGATGATAATTGATGATGTTAGATGGTGATTGATGATGATGATTTATTGATGATGATTGGTGATGTTGTTGGGGAACGTTGCATGGGAAACAAAAAATTTCCTACACACACGCAGATCTATCCATGGTGATGAGTATCTATGAGAGGGAGAGTGGATCTACATACCCTTGTAGATCGCTAAGCGGGAAGCGTTAAGAAACGCGGTTGGTGTAGTCGAACGTCTTCGCGATCCAAATTGCCGTGCGTCCCGCGATCCAATCACGATCTGTCCCGCGATCCAATTACGATCCGTCTCGAGATCCGATCATGATCCGTCCCACGAACTTGATCACGATCCGTCCCATGAACTTGATCACGATCCTTCCGATCTAGCACCGAACGGACGGCACCTCCGCGTTCAGCACACGTACAACTTGATGAAGATCTCCGCCGTCTTGATCCAGCAAGAAGGAGTGGAGAGGAAGAAGAGTTCTCCAGCAGCCTGACGGCGCTCCGGTGATGGTGGTGGAGAAATTCCGGCAGGGCTTTGCCTAAGCACTGCGGAAATCCGATCTAGAGGAGAAACTATGCACTAGAGGAACGGGTAGCACGTGGCTGAAAATATAGTGCAAAAACCCTAAAACCTCCAGTATATATAAGAGGATAGGAGGAGAGGCCTTGTCACAAGGTCCAAGGCCTCCTTGCTTCGGCCGAAGGAGAGAGGGAGAGGTGGAGTCCACCTCCAATCCTAGTAGGACTAGGATTCACCCTATTTTGCCTTTTTTCCACTTTTCTCTTAGGCCTTTTTTCCTCCAACCGCATGGGCCTCTTGTGGATGTTCCACAAGTCCACTAAGGGCTGGTTTGCACCCTCCTACAGCCCATGTAGCCTCTTGGGTCGACATACCCCTCCAGGTGGCCTCCCGGTACACTACCGGCACTCCCGGTACACTACCGATGAGCTCGAAACTTTTCCGGCGACCAAAACAGGACTTCCTATATATGAATCTTTATCTCCGGACCATTTCGGAGCTCCTCGTGACGTCCGGGATCTCATCCGGGACTCCGAACAAACTTCGGTCACCACCATACATAACTCTATACTACTGAAACGTCACCAAACCTTAAGTGTGCAGACCCTGCGGGTTCGAGAACTATGTAGACATGACCGAGACACCTCTACGGTCAATACCAATGGTGGTACCTGGATGTCCACATTGGTTCCTACATATTCTACGAAGATCTTTATCAGTCAAACCTCTATGTCAAGGATTCAGTTAATCCCGTATGATGTTCCCTTTGTTCTTCGGTATGTTACTTGCCCGAGATTCGATCGTCGGTATCTCCATACCTAGTTCAACCTTGTTACTGGCAAGTCTCTTTACTCGTTCGGTAATACAAGATCTTGCAACTAACACTTAGTCACATTGCTTGCAAGGCTTATTGTGATGTTGTTTTACCAAGTGGGCCCTGAGATACCTCTCCGTCACATGGAGTAACAAATCCCAGTCTTGATCCATGCCAACTCAACAGACACCCTCGGAGACACCTGTAGAGCACCTTTATAGTCACCCAGTTACATTGTGACATTTGATACACACAAGGTACTCCTCCGATATCTGTGAGTTGCATGATCTCATGGTCATAGGAACATATACTTGACATGCAGAAAACAGTAGCAATAAACTGACACGATCATAAGCTACGTTTGTAGTTTGGGTCTTGTCCATCACATCATTCTCCCAATGATGTGATCCCATTATCAAATGACATCTCATGTCCACGGCTAGGAAACCTTAACCATCTTTCGATCAATGAGCTAGTTCACTAGAGGCATACTAGGGACATTGTGTTTGTCTATGTATCCACACATGTATCCAGGTTTCCAATTAATACAATTATAGCATGAATAATAAACGATTATCATGAACAAGGAATACAATAATAAACACTTTATTTATTGCCTCTAGGGCATATTTCCAACAGTTGTTAGATGGATGAATGATGATGTTATGTAGATGAATGATGATGTTGTTGCTGTTAATGTTAACATGCCAAAAGTGTTAATGAATGATGAATGTTGATGCTGCTGCTGTTGCTAGATGGATGTAGATGGTCTTGATAAAAATAGATAATGAGAAATATTAATAATGTTAACTTGCTAAAAAACGCACGGGGGGACGAATATTAATAATGAAGATGTTGATGGTCTTGCTAAAAATAGATATTTGATGTGATGATCTAAATTGTTTTGTCGATAAAATTTGGAGGCTTTGTGGTGTTGCATCTCTTTGGAGTCATCATTGTCGAAGTTGATGGTCCGTGATCCCGCCGTTGTTCGACTACTTCCTCTACAGCCGAGGGTGAGCTACATATCCAACACCTCCTCCTACTCTCTTTTAATCATGTCACTAGATTTCATTATCACGTCAAGTCGTGTAACCTAGGCATCTCCTGTCTGAAAGGGTTGCATCGATAAATATGCATTCAATTGCATATTTATGACCGCAACTCTTTCGGATTGTCCAGCATTTTCCACGGACAGTCCGAGGATGTGTAGATTGGGTATGTTCTCCATGCCCTACCCCGTTCGGAGACAAGATTTCGGCGGTGCCTCCCCATTGTTCTCCGGAGCACATTCTCTCGGCTATTTTCTGAGACGTGTATCTGGAGAACATATGGGAGTTGCTGCCGAAATTTTGTCTCGAAACGGGGTAGAGCATGGAGAACATACTCAATCTACACATCCTCAGGTGGGATTAGGAACCTCTTTACCTATTAGAGATGTAGGTGGATTCAATGCCGTCAACACGGTAGAAAATAAATATTTGATGTGATTAATTCATATTAAATCTTAATTTTGTTGTGTGGCTCCCAATAAAGCGGAGGATGGCAGATAATCGGTGGATGCATAGCGGTTTTACTCGTGGGAAAACCCGTGGGAATCAAGTAACATCAGAGTGGATTTCCAAAACCAATGTGTTTTTGAGGGAGACATTCCGTGGTTTAATGAGAATGATCCCACATTGCCTGTGTGTGATATGTCTCAGACATCACTCTTAAGGCAAGGATGAAATGACCTAGCACATTCGCACGTACGGATATATGAAAAACTATGACATGCTGATAAACTTTGTCGAGCAGGACCATGGTAGAGAGGAGGTGATGCGTCAACGCATCGGTGGTTATGTGGATGACGGGGTCAGAGACATGCTAGATGATGCCATTGTTGCAGATGCGACACATGCGACACCTTCAAAGAATAAACTAGAGGAGCCAGAGGAGCCAGAGGCAACCGCAAAATCCTTCTTGGAGATCTTGGCTTTGTCAAAGAAGCCTCTTTATGCGGGTGCCAAACTCTCTCAACTGGATGCCATCTCGCAAATGATGGCAGTTAAGGCTGAGTACAGTTGTAGCCAAGCTTGCATCAAAGCATTTCTAGGAGTATGGGCTAACAGCCTTCCCGATGGTCATGAACTGCCAGAAAGCATGTACGCCACGAAGAAAATCATGAAGACACTCTCTATGGATTATGAGAAAATACATGTATGTCCGAAGAATTGCCTTTTATTTAGGCATGAGTATGCGGATGAAAAGTATTGTAGAAAGTGCGGTTCCTCTCAGTACCTTGAGGTGGTCGGTAAGGATGGTCAGAGGAGGCAGCTACGCATCCCTGCAAAGGTTCTTCGATATCTTCATTTCATAAAAAAACTGCAGTGCCTTTTCATCACGGAGGAGTCTGCCAAAATGATGAAGTGGCACAAGCAAGGGAAAAGGTACCATACAAATAAAATCGTACATCCATCGGGAGGTGAAGCATGGAAGTCATTCGATAAAGAATACCCCGAGGAAGCAGCCGAGGATGGGAATGCCAGAGTTGCAACAACAGGTGATGGGGTCAATCCATATGGTATGTCGTCCAATTCATACAGCTGCTGGCCCGTGTTTTTTATTCTGCTCAATCTCCCTCCTAGTGTCCTAATGCAACGCAACACCATGTTCTTGTCGTTGATCATTCCAGGGCCTGAATACCCGGGGAAGAATTTGGTAGTGTTTATGTAGCCGCTGGTGGATGATTTGCACAATTCTTGGTACTTCAAAGGTTGACATACGACCAACATCTACAGAAAAATTTCTTGATGAAAGTTTGGTTGATGTATTGCATGCATGACTTTCCTGGCTATGCCCTATTCCGTGGATGGTGTACAAGTGGTAAGATGCCATGTCCAGTGTATGCAGGATCTACGTTTTATTTGGCTGTAGAAGGGTCACAAGTATGTAGCCTTTGACGAGCACCGCTAGTTCCTCCCTCCAGACCATCCAGACAGGGAAGACAAGAAGAACTTCACGAAAGGTTGGGTTGTCCATGAAGTAAACGAGATTCCAACATTTTTGGGGGCAGATGTTCTTGCTCAGCTAAAAGCTCTCAAGACTGAAGTCACTGGGGAAGGCAAAGGCAAACGCTTTGAGGGATATGGTGAGATGCACAACTAGACTCACATTAGCCCCTTCATGAAGCTTCCCTATTTCAAGGACCTCAAACTTCCTTATAACATCGATGTGATGCACACCGAAAAGAATGTCGTAGAGTCCCTTTTTTTGCACGATCCTCAACATTCATGATAAGACAAAGGATAACATTCATGCTAGAGCCGATCAAGAAAAAAATTGTGATAGACCACATGTAAACATGCAACCTCCCACAGGCGGTCGAAAAAACTGGTTCAAGCCAGAGACTGACCTCGTCCTTAAACCGCCAGAAGAGGAGGTACTTATGTGGCTCAAACACATCGTGAAGTTAACTGATGGTTATGCATCGAATATAAGTAATGGAGTCAATATTTCAACAGGCAAATTCAATGGGCTCAAGTGTCGTGACTATCATGTATGGATTGAGCGGTTAATGTCGGTGATGGTTCGAGGCTATGTCCCCGAGCGTGTCTGGCGAGTGCTTGCGGAGCTAAGCCATTTCTTTCGCACGCTCTGTGCTAAAGAAGTATATCTCGAGGTGATTGGACAATTGCATAAGAAGGCACCGGAGTTGATATGCAAGCTATAGAATACCTTTCCACCAGGCTTCTTTACACCGATGACACATCTCATTTTGCACCTCGCAAAAGAGGTATTGTTGGGGGGCCCTATGCAGAATCATTGGCAGTACGACCCTGAGAAATGGAACCAGCATCTCCGAAAGAAATGTGGAAACAAAGCTAACATTGAAGCTTCCATAGCTAAGGCAGTTATCCTTGAGGAGGTGTCAGACCTCAGGACATCGTACTATCCAGACCATGTTCCCAGTATGCATAATAAGGTGCCTCGGTACAACACGAAAGAGCCCAAGTATAAACCCAAGCTCGATCTATTCGGCAGGCAAGGTGGCAGGACTGGGTGTTCAAAATCTTATAACATGCCAGAACAAGAGTGGGAGGACATCATGTTCTATGTCTTGCACAACATCAAGGAAGTTGAGTAGGAGTGGGTGAGGTAATACCACCACACCATTCCTTTATGTCTTGCACAACATCATGTTCTATGTTCTCTTAGTCTCATCCTAAACACTGGTTTTGTTCTTTCAGTCAATTCATTTATGAGGAGTGGAAGGGAATGATTCATCCTACTCAGGCGGAGGCACTTACTCTTCTTGGGCATGGAAACCCTGGAAGGCAAAATTTTGTTGCTTGGTTCATGGCTAAAGTAATTTTTCACATTCCCCTATTAAATACCTAGTTGATACTTTATTAGTTAACAAAACAATTTCAATTAAACTTGTAGGGAAAAGATCGAAACATATCTATGGATGACGAATTGAGATGGCTTTCCACGGGTTTTAACCCTTCGGTCATGACATATGAAAAGTATGATGTGAATGTGTATCGCTTCCATACAGAGGAGCACCAGAACAACCGGCCTGATCCCAAAACTATAAATACTAGAGTGTACACCCCAGGTCAAAATGGAGTTCAGTATTATGAAAGGGTAGGAAAAATATACAAGCTTTCATTCAATCGTGGCCACGGAATCCTAAGTCTCCCTGTGTTCAAGTGCCGATGGTTCGACCTAGTAAAGGGGCTGGGACATATGCCTTCCTATGGTTTGGTCGAAGTTAAACCATCACCTGACTATGCTGGAGCCAATCTCTTTATTGTGGCTACCCAAGCCACACAAGTTTATTATCTGCCTTACCCATGACAGAAAGTATACCTAAAGGGTTGGGAAGTTGTGTTCAAGGTGTCGCCACATAGTAAGCTACCGGACTCGAACAATGACGATTATTACAACATTAATCCCATGACGTACGAGGGAGTGTTCTTTCAAGAGCAACCTGATGATGATGATGATGATGATGATGTGGTTAGAAACGATTATGATGACTCCTTGGGTGATGATGATGTGGATCCAAACGATGACGATGCATAGAATGATGGTGAGATAATTGTTAATGAAAAAGACATACTTATGCTAGAAAAGTTGTTAAATGAAGACGATGACGACGAGGAAGAGCCTCCACCTCCGTCCGACAATGAAGATGATATGTGTGATAGTGATAGTGACAGCGATGATTTGTATGGGTCCTAGCAGATGTATGTTTCATGTCTAATTACTATGGTTTATTAATATGCTTATTTATCAATGTCTTTTTTCTATGGTTTTTTCTTCCTTATTATTATAGTAATTGTTTATTCTCTTTTCAATGCATCTTTGCTAAGCATGGGCAAGGGCAAGGCCGATGGCACGGGTTTACTAAGCAAACTCAAATCGATTACTAGTGGGAGTGGTTGAGCTCGTACTGTTCCTTATCGACTACTTGAGGATGACTCCTCAGAGGGAGGTCAAGGGAGAGGTGCCCCTAGAGGTGGAGGGGGTGCGGGGGAGAGTCCCTAGAGGTGGAGGGGTGCAGGGAGAACCCCTAGAGGTGGAGGGGGTGCGCCCTTGGGGCACGGTCGGGGCCAGAAACAACACTCCCTCACCGACTTAGGGGTGCCATTTACAAGGCCCTCCTATAGTGAGGTACCCTCCTCTAGTGAGGTACCCTCTAGTGTCAAGGAGGAGTTTTGTGAGGAGGTTGAGGAGGAGGAGCAGGAGGTTCGTGGGGAGTTTGAGGAGGAGGATGAGGAGGAGTAGGAGGAGTTTAGGGAGGGGGAGGAGGTTGGTGGTGGCGGGGAGGGGGTTGACAACAATAAGGGGTGGCTGCATGGTTGAGCAAGACTCCCCCCGAACCTGATACGGAGGATCAGAAGTGGATCATTACACCAGCGAGGAAAGAGTAAGTGCCTCTTAATCATATTTTAGTTCTTTTGCTTGTCAACATGCTCATATTTTCTATCTTTTGTAGGGGCTGGAAGGTTCCTTCAAAAGTCCGTGTTCCGAACGGTGTCCTCACTATCTTGCTGAAGGAATATTGGCCGGGGTTGTTCGTTCTGGACCCAGTCAAGCACCCGAAGCACCAGGTTTTGGCCATGACCTGGGACCACTACAAAGCGGCTACCCATGTGGACTATGAGACACATGCTAAGGCCGTGGAAACAAATTTTTGGGTAAGTTCTCTTAAGAAGCATGAGTCTTGAGTTTCGTCCATAGTTTTTCATCGAATGGTTTGACTCATGGCTTCTTCCATTCTGTTTTTATGAATAATTGTGGAAATACTATCGAGTTGTTGAGGAGAACAAGTCCATTGCCGACAAGCTATTTCAGAGAGTTGTAAAGAAGCAGGCCCGCCAGATCCAGTACGAGGTGCGCTGGGTGGCCATCTCAGAATATTATTACAACTATCGTAATATGAAGATGCCCAAGGATTTCTCACGGGAGGAGCATCTTACCTTGACTAAGGAGCAATACATGTTGGTAAGTATAACAGACTTGTCATTCCGATGTTTGTGGTAAATTTCATTGTTTCATGTCGACATGCCACTATGCTTTCATTATGTAGGCATGTCCTGGTTGGTGTTTTGTAAAAAAGGAATCATGGGAGGCATTGGTTGATATGTGGCTCGGTGATGATGAAAAGTGGGCCGCTAAAAGCATCCAAAACCGGGCTAATCGGGGGACTGATAGAACACATAGTCAGGGAAACCGGAACCACTGGAGCCACAAGAAAGTTTAGGTATATTTGCGTACATGAAACATTCTTGTTCTTCTATGTATGACTAACCTTTGTTTGGTGGTATTTGGTGGTGCAGGAGGAGAAATTGAAGCAGCCGCTCTTAGACATGGAGGCGTGGGAGCTATCCCATGTGCGGACTAAGCCCAAGGATGGCAAGGGCAAGTACTACTGCAAGTCCAGCGAGCACCTTGAGACCTACAATAAGGTGTATTTGGGGTACAATCCTGAAACACCTGACCCCATAAAAGAGGCTACGGACGGCAGGGCGGTGGTCGGCATAGGGCCGCAGAGTCATGGTCGACACGCAGTTCTGGATGCTGTGGTCACTCCTTCTATCTCCTACACACAACTCCTAGTTACCAACTCGGGCCTGAGCCCGCAACCGAGGACGACCAGTGCACACTCACTATCCCTCCTAGCCCATCAACACTCTGTAAGAATTTTCCATCTTATCTTCCTTTTTCTCATTTTATTTTCCACATCAAGATGTTTTTATGAGTTTTAGCATGTCATATTGAAGGCCTACATGAAGTTCCAACGTCACGAGACCATGGCGTGGAACTCGAGAGTTGCAGCAGTCTCGGACCACGCCAGTCGCATGATGAAGGTTAGCTTAGCCCCTTTCATTTGACTTTCACATTTTCATTTTCATTTATTCTAACCTTCGTGTGCGCTTGGTCAACTAACATGCACTACAACAAATATGTCAACTTGTGACCTTCTGTCAGTGACCCTGGAAGAATTGGTCATAAATTTATGACCATTTTAGACCAATTGGTCAAAAGTTGTTCGGGGGCCTCCAAACCCTGAACCATAACGACCATTTTGGTCAGAAAGGCCGTAATTTCATTAGAGGAAATGGTCGTAAAGCGGGCAGCACTGTCCATTGCCTCACGCCTAGCTGATAACGACCAATATAAAATGGTCACTACACTTGAGTTTGAATGCATTAGGATGATTAGGCAGCCACCTCAGCAACCTCGCTTATGTGTCACTGTCTAGGTGTCATTTTTTTCTTAAATGTTAATATTCAATGGACAGACCGGGCACACACTGACAGGCGGGACCCATTTGACAGGCGGGGCCGAGCGCTTAATTCATCCAAAAAAGATGCGCGGGCTGGGACTCGAACCCACGACCTTGGGCTGGCTTGGCTCGCTCGCTACCACTGGGCTAGAGAGGGACTATTGCTCATATATGGGAATTTATCTATACATTATATAAAACCACGGCTCTCTCGTATCAGTGACAAGTGGGACCTTCCGACCAGGTGGCATCGAACAGAGCAACACTTAGCGTTTTTCTAGGTCTTCCGACCAGGTGATGGCGGGCGGCGGGCGGAAGCAACCAGCAGGGGCCGGCGGACGAGGGCGGGGCCGGCGGGTGGCGGACGGCGGGCGGAGGCAACCCGCGGGGGCAGCGGATGAGGGCGGGGTCGGCGGCCAAAGTGACCAATAGGGGCCGCTCGCCTTTCCCATGACCTCGCCGCAGGTGACCTCGCCCATGGCCTCGGGGCGGAGGCAAGGTAGGGGCGTGGGCATGAAGGCGAAGCGACCAGCAGGGGTGGGAGCGGGGGCGGCACCTGCTGGTGGTGGCATAGGGGGACTCGACCAGGACAGGAACGACGACCTTGCCGCTAGCCTCGCCCACGACAGGAACAGCGACCTCGCCCACGCATGGGGGACTCGTCGCCGCCGAGCATGGAGGACTCGCCGCCGCCGCAAGCAGACCTGCCCACGTATGCACCCCTCTCCTCCCCCTCTCCTCTCTCCCTCTCCTCTCTGTTTATGTCATTGATTTGATGTAGATTTGTTAGGAGAATCTCCACACACACACTGATTTGATGTAGGTTTGTTGTAAGCTTGGAAATATCTCTTGGAAATGGCATTGATGAATTTGGTAGACATTGTGAAGATAATTTTTGTTGATGAAATTGTTAGGAGAATTGATGTTGATGAAATTGTTAAGAATTCTTTTGGAATTCAGTCAATTGTTAGCGGTGAATTATGTTTTCAGCAATCAATAGAACAGAGCTCTCTGTGCTATTTTGTCCATGAGTAAATTGTTGTTGGTCTTTCCCTAAAACAGGATCCTTCTAAATTCCTGATTTATTTTGTCCATGAGTAAATAATGAAT
Organism: Hordeum marinum; assembly: GCA_022496015.1. Classification (NCBI taxonomy): domain Eukaryota; kingdom Viridiplantae; phylum Streptophyta; class Magnoliopsida; order Poales; family Poaceae; genus Hordeum; species Hordeum marinum. The sequence goes on from CM039672.1 coordinate 122,899,529, forward strand.
GCTGAGTAAATAGGATCCTGATCCATTTGACTAATTCATGCCATGAGTAAATATTGAATTCTGATTTATTTTGTCCACCAAGTTGGTCTTTCGCTGAAACAGGATCCTGGGGTTGATGTAGATTTGATGTAAACTTGGAAAACATGAAGGGAGTTGTTTAACTTTGTGGAAGCATATGTTGTCATTGTTGGTGGTTTAACCACAGTAGTTCTTTGTAAACCACCTTTGTTTTTTTGTGAACCAGCACGTTTTTGTTAGCTTTTTTCTTCTCCCATGTGAAATCTGTAATTCCTGTGAACTGCTTTTTATTGCTCCCATGTGAAATCAGTAAACCATGTGAACTAGACTAAAGTAGTGAGAAGTTGAAATAGCTGATGTTGTGGTTAGACAGTTAGCATATAAAGTTGGGTGCCATTACTGCCATCCATTTTCATTAATTAATGTTGATGCACTTAGATTGATTTCCTAAGTTGCAACAATTTATTGTCTTTGGCAGATGGACAAAAGATGGATTAGAAAAGGAGTTAGAATGTTTTCGAAAGAACATATGAAAGGATTTGATGATTTCATGGCATTTGTTCGGGCAAATTTTGCCAACAATGCTCACATTCTTTTCCCATGCTGCGAATGCCTCAACCGTTCAAGAAAGGCTCAAGGAAGAGTGGAAGATCATCTGCTTCTTAATGGGATGTCCAGCACATATGATAGATGGATATATCATGGAGAACCTTTAGACGGACAACCTCAACATTTTGAAGCTGATACACAGGCCCCTCATATAATGGGTGGTGGTGATGCTAGCATTGATTTCATGGAAAAAGTTTTGCAAGATAATGCTGGTTTGGAGGAAGAGGATGGGCATGAAGATGATAGGATTCCTGACCTATTGAAGGATCTGTACGATGTTAAAGATCGTGCTGATGGACAGAAGTCGTTGTTTGCTGAGGTGTTAGAGGAGGCAAAGCATGCAACTCATGAAGGGGGTAAATTTTCAAGATTTACCTTCATCGTGAAGTTACTCCACATCAAGTCTTTCTACCCGATTAGCAATGCTGCATTCAACGCAATACTCCGCCTTTTGAGCTTGCAATTCCCTGATAGTTGTGTTCCCAGATCTTATGATGAAGCATTGAGCATAATCTGCAGGCTGGGGCTAGGTTATGTTTCAGTACATGTGTGCCCAAATAACCGTGTCTTGTTTCGGAAGGATTTAGCAAAGCATGACAACTGTCAAAAATGCAATGCCTCTAGGTGGAAAGATGCTGATGGGAAGAAGTCAATACCGGAGAAGGTACTGAGGCACTTTCCATTGATACCAAGGCTGCAGCGGATGTTTATCTCGAAGAAATCATCGCTGGAGGTACAATGGCATAGGCTGAAGCGGCAACCTGTGGACAATGAGCTGACCATCTAGTGGACGGAGAGGCATGGAAAGAGTTTGACAGTATACATGTAGATTTTGCTGCAGATCCAGGGAACATAAAACTTGGCATTGCCACAGATGGCTTTAATCCATTTGGGAACATGAGCACGTCTTATAGCATGTGGCCAGTTTTTGTGGTGTCGTACAACCTGCCACCATGGGCATGCATGGATCAGTCCAACTTCATGATGTCATTGCTTATCCCGGGTCTAGAGTCTCCAGGAAAGGATTTTGATGTATTTATGGAGCCCCTCGTAGAAGAACTGCTCCAGCTCTGGACTGGTGTACCTACATATGATGCCTTGAGTCCGGAAGAAAAGTTCAATCTACGTGTTGCAATCATATGGTCCATCCATGATTTCCCGGCTCTGCACACTCTATCTGGGAGGATCACAATGGGTCATCAGGCTTGTGTCCATTGTGACAAAGACCCTTGCTCAAAGAGAATAAGGAGCAAGATCTGCTATATTGGGCACCGCAACTTTCTTCCTCGAAACCATCGCTGGCAAAGAAGCAAAGATTTTAATGGTGAGAATGAAACCCGTGACAAGCCAGCTGAATTCACTAAAGAAGAGCTAGAGCAGCAACTTGAAAAGGTGAAAGATGTGAGACCAGGAAAGCTTGCGAAGAAAATAAAGTGTGAGGAAGGTCAATGTTGGGACCGAAGGTCTTCTTTGTGGGACCTGCCATACTGGGTTGATCTGAAATTAAGGCATAATCTCGATGTAATGCACATTGAGAAAAACATATGCGAGAATCTGCTAGGGACATTTCTGAACATTGAAGGGAAGACAAAGGACATGGTTAGTTCTAGTCTTGATTTGCAGGACATGGGCATAAGAGAATATTTGCATCTACAACTCAATGAAGATGAAGATTCATTTGAAATGCCACGAGCATGGTATATAATGAGTAAAGAACAAAAGCTTGCATTCTGTGAATTCCTAAGAGCGGTGAAATTTCCAGATGGTTATGCTGCTAACCTAGCGAAGTGTGTTACTTCGGATGGATTCTAGCTTTCAATACTGAAAACCCATGATTGTCACATCCTCCTCCAAAGGATTTTACCGGCGGGGCTCCGAGGAATCATGGACAAGGATATATATGAAGCGGTTGCTGAGCTGGGAAATTTCTTTAGAGAACTGTGCTGCAAAACATTGAAGTTAACTGTCCTGGAAAGACTTGAACAAGAAATCCCAATTATTCTTTGCAAGCTCGAGAAGATTTTCCCTCTAGCTTTCTTCACCATGATGGTCCATTTGGCGGTGCACTTACAAAAAGAGGCAATGCTTAGAGGCCTTGTGCAATACGGTTGGATGTACCCAATCGAAAGAAGGCTGCTTACTTGTAAGCGTTGTGTGCAAAACACGGCAAGACCTGAAGGTTCGATTGCTGAAGCATATGTCTTTGACGAGTGCTTGACTTTTTGTTCTAGATACTTTGGCGATCTGGAAACAAGATGGAACCGGTCGGGCAGAAATAGAGAGCGGTCTGATTCGCAAAGTGGTCATGTCTCTATTTTCAACCATGGTGTGAACTTTCTTGGAGCCTCACAATACTTGGAGGCTAGTGATGAGTATGACAAAATGGTTTGGTATGTGCTCAGCAATTGCACCGAGGTTCTACCATATACCGAGTATGTTATATCTTGTGCACTCATTATATTTTTTTTGCTTGGATTGGCACCAGCCTAATGTTTTAATTCACATGTTTTGTTCGCATTGCAGGAAATGCAAGGAAGAGTTAAATCAGGAAGAAAGCAAGATCCATGTTGATAAAAGGGTTTCCAAGGGGTTTGCTAAGCGGTTTAAGAATCATGTGAGATCTTTAGCCACATATTTATGTTTTCTGCGTTATTCACCAACTATTAAATACCATTGTTGCTAAATGGTTTATTTGTGCAGATTGGGAAGTTGCATGAGGAGAAGAAGGTCAGTGATGATCTATTTGCTTTGGCATGCTTACTAGATAAGCGAGTGAGAGTGTATTCAGCATGCATTGCTGACGGTGTCCGGTACCACACCATTGACCGCGAGGAAAAAAGGAAGACACACAATAGTGGAATCATCACTAAGGGGTCACATGATTGTGAGATCATTGACTTCTATGGTCAGTTGTGAAGCATCCTAGAGTTGAAGTACAACTCTAGTGGAGGCATCCATCGCTCGGTTGTCTTATTTCGATGTGACTGGTTTGAGCTTGGTAGCAAGAAGAAGAGAGACTCTTTTGACAAATATGATGGCCACTTCAAAAGCATCAACACTGCAAGGTGCTGGTATAAGAGTGATCCCTTTATTCTAACAACACAAGCAACAATGGTGTTTTATCTGCCGGACACTCTTTTGCACGGAAAATGGCGAGTTGTGCAAAACTTTGAGCACAGACACTTGTGGAGTGTGACTGAAACTGAAGTGGAAAAGGGCCCCGGTGGTGGTGGACTAACATACCAGGATGATGACTCTACGGAAGTCCCGTTGCAATCTGATGATGACTCTATGGAAGTTCCGGTGCAAAGCAGAGTGGGAAGGGACTGGGAACGTGTGCTCGTTGATGCTGCAATAGTTGAAGGCATCAAGAAAAGAAGAAAGATGGTAGCAGATGGAAACGAGAGCGAGGATGAGGAAAACAGGACTGATCATACTATGCTGCAATATTGTAGTGATGATGAGGAAAACAGGAGTGGGCATAGAGTTCCTTGTTTTCGTATCGACGATGATGAGTAGCGAAGGTAAATTTTGTCTCCTTGGTGAGCTAACGTTATTTTGCCTCTCCAGGTAGTTGCTGTTGATGTGATCCTCATGTCGTTTTTGTACTACAACTCTCTCCAGGTACCAAAATGCATGAGACTGTGTAGTGATGGAGAGGCAGATGATGGTTGAAGATACAATGCAAAATGATGTAGTTTTGGTGATCATGATGTTTTGGTGATGGAGAGGCAAAATGCCCATCATGCTCTAGTAGTGGTTATGTTGTTTTGGTGAACTGAAGATGTTGTTTTTAGAGCTGTTTTTCTTAGTTTTGGTGATCATGTAGTTTTGGTTGTGATGATCCTGATTAAAAATGTTGTCTTGTAATGCAAAAGATTGCAACATGATGTGATCCTTAAGTTTTTTTGAACTCAAGATGTTGTTTTCAGAGGTGTTTTGGGCAGAACTGATCATGATTTAACTGAATTTTGCACTAAACGGGCGCGCTCCATCAGTAAGCCCGTCTGATCCCATGCGCGACTCCATTTCAGTGTGAGCAAAAAATATGCGCGTGCGGCGACTCGAACCCATGACCGTGCGCTCATTTCACTGTGTTTCTACCATCAGGCTAGGAAGAGGCTACTGGTGTTCTACTCTATGCCACCTCTTTTCAAATCATCAAACCAGTCAAGTATCGAACACACACCTTGCTGACAAGTGGGCCACTCGACCCACTCGCTAACAAGTGGGCCATTTTGCTACTCTACCCACTCGACCCACTCACTAACAAGTGGTGATGTAGCTACCAAAAAATAGTGCGCGAGCAGGGACTCGAACCCACGATCGAGTGCTTATTTCACTTGGTTTCTACCACTGGGCTAGGAAGAGGTTGTTGGCTGAGTACAAGAACATTTTACTATATCAAATAGAACTAGCTGACAAGTGGGACCCACTCCCCCTCTCTATATCAAATAGAACCCTAATCTAAACTGCCTGTCAATTGCCCGACACTTCTCCTCCCTTGTCCTCCATCGACGACGACGATGATGGCATCCCCTTCTCCTCCATCAACGGCAACGGCCACTCGACGAGTCCACTCTTCCTCCCCGCCACCACCACCGTCGTCGCTTGCTCCTTCCTCTCCCGTAGAGGTATGAATCCGCTGCTGACTCCTTCCTATCCATTTGGTTTTCTACTGCTGTTTAGATTAGGGTTCAACTCCATTGAATTAGGGTTGAACTGATTGGATTAGGGTTTGATTAGGGTTGTTGGATTAGGTTTCGATTAGGGTTCTTGCCGCCGATGTTGTTGTGTTGAACTAAACTGATTTGGGTTGGATTAGGACTCGATTAGGCTTTTGCTCAAGTCAAGAGGATATGGTTCTCCACTGATGTTCTCCACTAATGTACTTCTCTCTAAAAAACAATCAGTAGTGTTCAATATTTAGAGTCGGTTCAGTCTAAACTCTATAGATATTCATTAGCACAATAAACAGATTAGGTTTCTGCTCAAGTCAAGAGTCTGTTTCTTGTGCCAATACTAAGTATCTGCATCACCCTTTACAAGCATTGGATTATATCATGGCTATTGCATCCCCCTCTACTTATCTCCAAAGAAGGTGTTAGTGTTCATTTATAGATATAGATATGTTCATTTATAGATATGGGCAGATATGCCTTTTATAGTAGACATGGGCAGATATGGTCCTTTTATAGTAGCAATTTTTTTGCCATTGAGATTGAGATTGAATATTTGTGCAGTGTGACTGAACATTGAGATTGTTTTCTGTTTCTTTCAATGATTTGTGTGGTTCAGTTTCTGAAGTAAACTGGAGGTGTTAGAAATTTGATGTTTGTTGTCCATATATCTCCACTGATGAGCATATCTGTCCAAATTTGATGGTTTCTGAAGTATATTGTACATATCTCCACTTATGTAGCAAGTGCCTTAATACATTTTCTGTCATTTGGTGTTCATGGATTGAAATGTTGGCTGTTATATATTGATTGTAGTATATTTGTGCCTTAATACCTTTTCTGTCATTTGTGCATGTTAATCAGTGTTTGTGTTGATTTGATGCCAATGTTCAGAAACAATATTTTGATGGATGGGTTTATGTGTTTTGCAAATTGAGGCCATTGCCATTTACAGTAGTATTTCAAATTGAGGCCCTGACAAACACATGTAGTATATATTCTACCTTTTTTGAAGTGCTTGTTTCCTATTTATGTCCAGTCCTATTTATGGTAACTTGTTGTTTAATTACAATGCTGCTTTTCAAAGAAGTGAGATGGTTGGCTTGGACGGTTTCGAGTTCTTTGAGATCGTAATTGAGAAATCTTGCAGTAGGCAGGTATATTCAAGACAATATCTCCCCTTCACCCATCTCTTTATCATCACTCTGCTGTCTAGTGCTTGATTGGCACAATTAACCACTGCTTGACCCTCGCTGCAAAGCCTGCCTGACAAGTTTGTGAAGATGCTCGCCGGTCGTGAGCCTCGCAAAGTGAAACTGCGGGAGGCCAACAGCGGGCGTCGTAGGCTGTGGGACGTGTTGGTGGTGTTCGACGGCAAAGGCCACATGTACCTAGGGCCCGACTGGGAGCATTTCGCCTGCGCCCATGACCTGCAGCTCGGGCACTTCCTTGTCTTCCGCTATGATGGCGACGCCATGTTCACCACGAAGATGTTCGACAACACCATGTGACACATGTACTAATAGCACGACGATGATGCCAGTAAGCTCTCTGCCTCTCTTCTTCCTATCCTTTTGGCTTCCTCTACCAGCACGACGACAACACCATGTTCACACTTTGTTGCATTTGGCCAGGCAATGGGAGTAGCAGCGGGGATGACGAGGAGCAGAGTGAGGAAGAAGAGGAGCAGAGCAGGGATGACGAGGAGTAGAACGGGGAAGAAGAGGAGCAGAGCGGGGAAGAAGAGGAGCAGAGCGGGGAGGTGCAGCCTATTCTAGCTGATGACGACCTTGCTATGGTGGTGGCTGAAGATGACCTTGCTATGGTGGTGGCTGACGACGACCCTGCTATGGTGGCTGACGACGACCTCACGATTGTGGTGCCTGACGCTGACCTCGCGATGGTGGTGCCTGACGATGACCTTGCGATGGTTGTGGCGCCGACGATCCCACAACTGGGCGGCAGGACCATGCCAATTGTGGTAGAGGAGTACATACGCATCGGCATTCGCCACTCTGAGCGCATCAGGATGATGAAGGAGAATAAGGAGAAGAACGAGTGAAGATGTTGAGAAATCAAGTGGCAATGTTAAGCATGTTAATCTGAACATGTCAATGTTTAGTATGTCAGGTTTAAGCTTGTTAGTGTAAACCTCTTAAGTATGACAGTGCCAGCCAAGCTTAGTTTGAAATTGATGAGAATTGAAATTTTGTGCATGCCCATGGATGCTCAAGTATGAATATTCAGTTTCTTAATTATGAATATTCAGTTTGGTAATTGATATTTTGTGGATGCTCATCGATGAAAGACAAAATTATGGGTTTTTGTGCATGCTCATGTATGAAACAATATAAGTTTCATTTTGTGACTGTTAAAAACATGGTTTTTTGTTAAGATTGTTCATTAGGAATCAACAACATTACGAAACAATATAAGTTTCATGCTCAATTATGACAGTGTCATCTAAACATGGTTTATCGTAAAGAATCAACAACAGATTTGCATGATTCAAACCCTAGCCACAGACGGCCGCCACGACGAAATTGCCCGGTTTTTGAAAACACCTAAATTTTTTAGAAAATTCAAACAAATGGGAGACCTCCGCGTCACATCAGCAAACTTGGCCTACCAACTAGCAAAAATACTAAACTTGCAATACCGATATTTTCTTGAAAAGGTGTTCTCAAAAATGACCTACCATGAACGAAGATTCGTGGCTTTCAAGTCAAACGAGCAATGATATGGCCGCATTCGTTGAATAGTCTGTGATAATATGCCCAAATTTGGCGCATGACTCCGTCTTGTGATGCCAAACAATGTTGCCAAAGCTAGGTTCCAACTTGTTTCACAAAAAAACCGTTTCTCATTTTTTGAATGCTAAAAACATGAGTTTTTCGTGAAGCGGCTACAAGGAGGGTCACCCCAAACAGCGTCATTCCATGTCTATCTCAAAGTAGACCCTATTTTACGGACGGTCGCCAAAAATCATGCATTTCCGACCCTCGTAGCTACTCCCGTCCATTCAGACAACATTCGGCCGATTTAGTTGGAACCGGCTGGAATTTGAATTGCGGGTCCTCCATAGCTTGCCCGTTATTTTTGCCGAAAATCATTTTTAGCTTCACACGTAGGCATTTCATCAAAGAATTGACAACAGATTTGCATGACTCAAACCCTAGCCACGGACGACCGCTGCGATGAAATCGGCCGGCTTTTGAAAACACCGTAAAAAATTCAAAAAAAATGGGAGACCTCCGCGTCACATCATCAAATGTGGCCTACCAACTAGCAAAAATACTAAACTTGCAATACCGATGTTTGCTTGAGCTATTCGGTATGATTTTAACCATGATTTCTACAAAGTTTACAAAAAAACTATTTTTCTGCCCCCAAACCTCTAAAAACTGGTGAAAATTTCCCTCTCACCCCACCAAAATTTCCCTCCTAACACCAAATTTTCCCTCCCACTCCACCAACATTTCCAACCACTCCTATCCCACTACCATGCGAGACCTACCACCCCTCTCCCACTAAACACGCGGGATCCTAGCTTCTCCCCTCCCCTCCCACTCCCCAAAATTTCCCCATTCCATTCCCCTCACCGATGAACCCTAACTTCTGCCCCCTCCCCTGCTCCGCACCGCCCCATCCCCACTCCCTCCCCTGCTCCGCCCTGCCCCACTCCCACTCCCTCCCCTACTCCGTGCTGCCCCGTCACGCCACTGCGCCACCCTGCCGCACCGCATTGCGCCACCCTCTCTGACAACGAATCCCCTCCCCTCAACGGCTACATCGCCCGCATCAACTATGACTACATCGACTACATCAACGACGACGGTGGCTACATCGCTGACGACGGCTACATCGACGACATCACCGCTGCATCATCAACATCATCCGCCCCTAGGTACTTCTCCATCTCCCCTCGATATTCTAGGGTTAGGGATAGGATTGGTCGTTCGGTGGATCCATCTACCCTCCTCTAGTGGATCCATCTCCCCTCTGGTGGTTCGGTGAATCATGGGTTAGGATCTTCTAGGGTTAGGATCTCCTAGTCCTTGTTCATGGGGTTAGGGGTCATGTTTATTGTTGCATGGGGAATTGGGGATGATCTCCATCTGGTTCATGGGGTTAGGGTTAGGGTTCATGGGGTCAAGGTTAGGTTTCATGGGGTTCGTGTGGATGATCTTCCTCTGGTTCATGGCTAGAACATGATGGGGTTAGGGTTCTTGTTGCACGCCATTGCAGTGGATGTTGTAGGGGTTTGCATGGTGATCGATATATCACTGCTGTACCAACAGCCCATCCTGATTGTTCAAGTAGAAGACTTCTTTTATGATGTGCCCATGGGGTTTGTAGCAGTGTTATTCTTTTATGATATGCGCATGGTGATTGATATATCACTGCTGTACCAACAACCCATCCTGATTGTTCAAGTTTGAAGCTTGTGTTCTTCTTTCTAGTGAACAAGAGAATGCTTAGTACTTATTTTGGTATTGAATTCCTGGTGTGTTAAGGCAGTATGACTAGTTTTAATATATACTATATTGGTGCTAGATAATTTTGGGTGCTGTAATATACAAGGTTGATTCTAATTGTCGAAATGTATGAATTTGTGTTCTTCTAGTCTGTAGCCATTTTTGGTGTGTAGAGGCAACATAATCAATAGCTGAGTATAGTTTTTTCATCTGCTTTTGTACTTCTGCAAGTATAGTTGTTTCATGCTTTACCAGTGGTAACATCTAGTTGTTTTGAAGGTCCTCATGATATACTCTTCTAAATTGCCTGCATAAGCATGATTTCAAGGCCTAGTATTATTGTTAACACTTCTTGCTTCTTTATTCATCAACTGTTGGGCAATCAGTTGCTCTGAATGCATAAGCTTGCCACCAATAGGGAAAACAATTGAGTAATTCATTTGATTATAGATGATTGCAGGTACATGGATAAAATTGCAAGTTAATACATAAAAGTAATTGTTGTAAATAGTTGTTTTTGCTTATCCACATTGCTGAAGTATAATTCGTGTGCACTATATTTGTATCCAACTATATATAATTGTAATACATGTGAGTTATGTTCTTGTCTTTGGTACCACAACCTTAATTCACATAGCTTGATGTAGTTTGGTTCACATATATTAGTGCTAATGCATTGCTTCACATATATAGTTTGCTTCAATTCAGTTGCTTGCTAGCATACATAGGGTTAGGGTTTGCATCAGCAGTACTACTAGCACTTTGCTTGCTTGTTGTGTACTTTATATGAGGCACTAGGAAGATTTCTTGATGTACATTACTACCTCCTGCCTGATGTAGTGAAGATATTAAGAGATGCTTCATATCTTTCGAGTGTACATGCATGCTTGTTTAGTGCACTTACATGTTTGCTTAATTAATAACACTAGATCACTGTATTGTTGATCCATCAAGTTTGTTTCACATGTATTACATGTATGTGCATGATGGTCCAAATGCTTTCCTTTCTTGATACAAGTGCATCATTTTAATTTATCCCTGTCGTATCTGATTGTTGTTTATTCTATTTTGCAAGCACCACCTCAATATCATCCATGGCAAAGAGGACAAGATCAAATATGAGGCCAACAGTTGGTATACAACTTGCTCCTTGTGGTTATACTGTCAGTTTATAAAATATGTGTCTTAATATGCTAAGTGAAATGTATTGCTACAATCTGAATAAGGTGGCTTAATTGTGCATGTGTTCTTTTAATCTTCCTTACTCGAATAACTAGGATTAAATGATAATAAAATATCATAAGATATGTTTGGCTGGTTGTCTATGCATTCCAAACATTCACCTAATAGTCATGTTTCCTTTATCATGCAAAGAAGATCCTCTCACCGAGTACGAGAAGGTTAGGGCCAGAAATATGATGAGGAACAATCGGATGTTCCAGTCCCTTGGCATTGGTGCAATAGCATCAATGATTAGGAAAATGAATGATGTACAAGAAGGTAGAAGTGATGAGGTTCAAGAAGGTAGTGGAGTTACCAATGATGACCCCGATTACAATCCTAAGGAGGATGAAGTTATTGATGGAGAGGAAGTGGATGATGTTGTAGTGCAGAAGACTATTAAGGTGCAAACTCTGTCTTTCTTGGAGGGTTGGGGTTCTTATATGCGTTGTGTTTCCTTGTGCTCACATATTTATCTTGTGATCTAATTCTTTTATCCATGCTATCTATACGAGGCACTGAAGGAATCTAGGAAGAAGAGGCCTGGTGTTAAGAAGACACTCAACAAGAAGACAGTTAGAAAGAAGAAGAAGAGCTCGGAAACATCTGCCGCAATGCCTCTAGGAAGGGTGATGGCCCCACCTCCAGGACAAACAAAGAGGATCCTGGAACCTGATGAACCTGCCCTTGATAGAGTCACAATCCAGAAAACAAAGATGGCGACTATGACGGACCATCAGGAAAGTCTGTTGCGCATGGACTCTGAGACCTCGGTGTAAATGGGTGATGAGTTGCCGCCCATGGATGAAGAAACCACTGTCCGCATGGATGAAAGTGGCACTGTCTGCCTAGATGAAGGAGGAACTATATGCATAGATGAAGCAGGTGCTGCCCACACAAACCTCAGCCCTGTTGCACCTTCTATTGACAGGAATGTTGTCATCAATAAAGAAGAACAACAGCTTGTGCTTCAATCATGCAAGTTGACCTTCGCAATGCTCTATTTTACTAGTGCATTTTCCAATGGAATGATCATGTATGCTTACCTGTTTAGCAGAACCATTCCTGCATTTGTCGATTTCTATTCTAATTTATGAGTTCAATTTCATTTTCAGATGCAATGACTACCAAGACTAGACTTAGAAAGGGCAAAGGGCTAGAGAGAATCACCAAGTCGCTTGGTAGCAAGGTGCCTATCCAAATTGCCGAAGGGATGAAGCGTCTAGAGAAGCCTTTGTAGGCAGCAATGCTTGCTTCTGAGTGTGGACTCATTGCAAGAAGCCATCTGCTGGTTCTTCCTCACTTCAAGCTATACAAAAAAGTGCTAGTCTATTGGAGAATTACATTGGGAAAGTTGTTGTAAGCTACTTATTTCGTAGTTAATGTGCTATCTATTTTCTATTACACCTATGCATGATCACTAATATTGTTCCTACCTTGTTTGCTATCTTGGTAGGCAAATTTTGAGATGAACACGGACTCGGAGACCATCAAGACCGCGTGCAAAGATATTTTGCAGAAAAATTCAAAGAACAGACGCCATTAGATCAAGAAGAAGTATTTTGATACCGTAGCCACAAACAAAGTCCGCATCAAGTCTCCGGTGCTAGATCTGACGAACGGTGAATGGCAAGCTCTGGTGGAGATGTGGTCTACCCCAAGACACAAGGTTTGTCTCTGCTTTGTTTGCTGCTTTATGTTCTGCACATGATATGCTAGTGCTAGATCATGCTGACAGTATGCTTTTTTGTAGGAAACCTGTGTGTCAAACAAGATGAATCGAGAAAAAGTCGTGTATAAACAGAGAACTGGTTCCAAGCACTACACAACACACATTTTTGCCACTGTGAGAACTTTTCTCTAGAGACCTTACCGTTTGATCCTCGTTGAATAACATTTCTGATTCTTGCTGAATAACATTTTGATTTTTGTTGAAAAACATTTTAGAAAGAAGAGCGTAAGGGTGAGGAGCTGTCTGGCGATTGACTTGTTTAAGGCCACCCACAACAGCACGAAGCACGGGTTTTTGGAGCCAGTCAAGAGTGCTATAGTAAGTCACTCCATGCTTTGTCCAGCCAGTTCAAACTTTTGTCTAGAAACCTCAGCCCTGTTTGATTCACAGCCAGCTTTGATGTTTTTTGATGCTTTGATGCTTTGATGCTGTTTGATTCGGAGCCAGTCAAGAACACACACTGTGTTCCATGCTTTGATGTTGTTTGATAGTTCAACAAAGATATCAGAACTTGATGGAGCTATTTGTTGCATTTTTTATGATATGATGAAATTTGATCTGAATGCTAGTTTGATGACAGGCTCACTCGGGAAGCCATCCTATATAGAACCACCATTATAGGCTTAATGAAGAGATCATATTGTTCCAATTGCATGTCTCCAGGTCACATAAGTTACTAGTCAAATAATGCTGTCAAGTTACTAGCCATCATCTTCTTCTGTTTGAGTTTGAGTAAAATATCTATGTATAGATTTTGTGTGCTGGTTTGGTTACTTCAAATAATCCATTTGTGTGCTAGTTTGGTTTCTCCTACTTGGTTTGGTTTGCAAAATGTGAAATAGATCTGCCACTAATGCCTATCATTTTCCTCCATATGCTAGCTTGAGATGGAAAAAATGAAGGACGTGCCGGTACCAGAAGGTGAAGAGACAAAGTCTGCTGCTGAAATTGTTGAAGAAGTGCTCAAGACCGAAGTCAAGAAAAGCACATTCCTCAGGAATGTTGGGCTCCAGTCATCTAGGAACAACTCCGGCAAAGCAACTGCTGATGTGGCTGCCCATGTTCGTGATCTTGAGCAGAAGCTGGAGAGGTCGGAGCTTCAAGCTGAAGTGATGCAAGAAGAATTGGCGGCAATCAAGATGAAGGCGGAAGAAGTTGAAGCTGCACACGACAAGGAACTTGAGCTGCTGTGCAAGAAATCTCAAGAGCAGGATGAGAAGTTAGCCCACTTGATGGCTCTCTTTGGAGCTAAGCTAGTTTGATGGCTGTGTAGTTTGTAACTGTGATCTTATGCAGTTTGTCATAGTTTGATGGCTCTCTTTAGATCTCTTTGGAGCTAAGGTAGTTTGATGGTCCTGTGAACCTGTGATCTTATGCAGTTTGTTGCATTTTGCACTTGTGAACCTGTGAGCACTTGTGTTTGAACCTGGGAGTACTTGTGTTTATTTTCTGTGAAGTTATGTGGATCTTGTTGTTTGAACCTGGGCTTGTGGATCACTTGTGAACCTGGGCCTTATTGTATATAGTTATGCATTTTCTGAAGTTATGCAAAATATGAACCTGGGCTCTAAAAAGGCCGAGGCCGAAACAAGAATTAGACTAAAAAGGCTTGGGCCTAAAAAAGAGTTGAATGTAAGAAGAAAGTTTGTAAAAGGCTGCATCCCAAAAAATAAAAAGGCCAAGGCCCAAATTAGAACTAGACTAAAAAGGCTATGGCCCAAAACAATAGTGGAAAATAAAAAAATTCATCAGAAAAAGGCTCCATCCCAGAAAATAAAAACCCAAATTATTGGGCCAGGCCCATGCAGATAAGCAAAATAAAGAGAAAAAAATATTAAATGGGCCGAATTAGTGGGCTTGGTCCATATAGACGGTCGAAATGGACAAGGCTGATTCTGTTTTATGACCTTTTCATTTGGTCATAATTCTGCCACGTCAGCTTGCCATGGTGGATCTGACGTGATGTGGGCGGATTGCTAGTGACCAATATAATTGGTCGTTAAATCTACGATCTTTTTTGGTCATAAACGTCTACGACCATTCCAGAAGAAAGGTCGTTAATTTTAGTTTACGACGGTCAGCTTTTGACCATCTGTTTTTGGTCACAAAAGGTCACAAATGGGAAAGAATGACCATTCAGTGACCAATAGTGATGGTCACAAGTTGACGTATTTCTTGTAGTGATGTAGCTCATTTTTGAGTCCATGGCGGCCCACACGGTTCCTGTAATGGAACCACCACCACCACCTGCTGGCGAACAACCAATGCTACTTACGTTTCAAGAATTTGTGGCACAACACTGCCCGACTCTGGTTAGTACATCCTCAACTACTTATCGTGTAGTCAACACAATCATATATCTCTTTAACATCTCTTTTCAAACATGCAGGGAACCGATCGATCCTCCGTTGGTGGTTGTGCCAATTATGGCATCACTCTCGAGTCACGGAGCCCAGTCACTCCGATCCACCAAGCAGGTGGCGGTGACGGTCTTGCCGGTAGCGGTGCTGGTAGTAGTGACGACCTTGGCTTTGGCGGTCTTGGTGGTAACGATCTTGGTGGTGGACCTCCTGGTGCTTAAGCCTCTGGGTGGTGCTAGTCGTGACTTGTATCGTTCATGCATTTATATTATGGATGGACTTATGTCGTGTTGTTCCGACTTATGTTGTGTTGTTTTGATGTATGTTTTGTTGATTTCACTATGTTGTGATGATAATACTTGTGTTGTGGTGATAATGATGTGGATTTGTGTTCTATATATGTTGTTTATTATTTGTGATATATTTGTGCTGTATATTATCGAGAAATAAAACAAAAATAAATAGTACCTATGGCGACAGTGTAACCATCGGCGTAGCCCTGCCTCCTGGAGCACCAGGAGTTGTCACGTGGCAAGGCTATGCCGAGGGTTACACCGTCGGTGTAGCTCCTAACCTATGCCGACGGTGTAACCGTCGGTGTAGCCCTGCCTCCAGGAGTACCAGGCGATGCCACGTGGCAAGGCTATGCCGACGGTTACACCGTCAGCGTAGCTCCTGACCTATGCCGATGGTGTAACCGTCGGCGTAGACCCGCCACTTGGATGCCTCCGGTTGGTTGACTTACTCTAACGGCACCGTCAACCACCGTCACGTGAAAAAGGATTCCGACGGCCCATCTACGCCGATGGTCGTACGACCGGAAGTCGGCATAGGGACCTATGCTGACGGTTTCCCTATGCCGACAAAACTACCTGGGTACGCCAAAGCACGCGATCCTGACGGTCCTACACTGACGGTGGCTGTCGGCATAGCCCTACGCCGACGGTGTTCTGGTCTACGCCGATGGCTACCGGCTGTCGGTGTAGGGGGCAATTCTGGTAGTGGAAGCCGGCAATGGTAGCGATTCTTCCTATTAGGGACGTATCAATCTCCAGATCCTATGCGGGCTTTTTCTCTCTTAATTTCTTTCCTGATTCTAATCGCCAATTCTCCACCTTGTCGATGTCTATCTCTATTACCTTTGACTCACGGTCGCAAGATGCAGCGGGTACTCAGTAGGCGGTGCTGTTTTCTCTCCCGACTTCAGGCAATGAACATGCACACAGGCATCACCGATTCGTCGGGGGCTAGAGCCAGATGCGAGTCCACATTCTCTACAGGCTCATCACTGAATGCCATACCACCAAAGACGTCCAATCCATCCAAGGTATATTATATTACTGCTAGTCCCTAATCATCCCTAATCCCTATGAGTTTAGTACTACTGATTAAGTAATTTATCATTTCCATACATGGTGCATATCTCACATCGAATTATTCTTTGATGCCATTTTTTTAATTTTTAGCACGTTGAAAAGAGATAATCTAGTGTTCAGATGAGTTGAATTGGTGATTGTTATGGAGGAAGAGGAACAAATTGATGGGAATTCTCAATATGAACAAGATGAACATGTTGACATCAATATCAGTTATAACAATGTAACATGTCCTGATAGTATAATTATTTCAACATGTGCATAAATAGAATCTGCTAGCGTTGATGATCATCCCACTTTGCGCTTTTTCATTAATAAAAAGATTATAAATTTTACTGTCATACAGTGTAATGTCTATGATTTTCAAACATGTCAAGTTGATGTTTATCATAATGCCTTTGTTACTTATCATCTTATTTGTAGTGCGTATAACTATTGCATCGGTCAGAAGAAGTTTTACAAAGCTACAATTATTGAACAACTATTTGAGATCAACAGTGACCCTATGACGTTTAAATGGTTTGAAAAAATTATGCATCAAGAAGAAAGTTTATTTGATGAGATTGACATCGACCCCATTATAAGTGACTTTGCAAGGAGGAAATTTGGAAATTTCTAAAGGTAAACTATATAATTATTTCATATGTATATATTGGTCTGATATATACCGTGTTTATCAGTAATATTTTGTGTGTACAGATACCCTTTATTATTACTATATTGTCCGTTCTAGGGCCCCCTAGTTTTGGATTCGCCCCGGGCCCCCAAAATTTCAGGACCGACCATGGATGGTGTGTCTGGGTCGCGGTGGCTGTGGGCGGTGGTTCCGACGTTTGTTTGCGTTGGTGGCAATGAAGCCTAGTTGGGCGGGGTAGGCAGGGATGGAGAAGGTTGTCCCAAATTTGGCCGACAGGAGTTCTCCTGAGGAGCAGGTGCGCGAGTGGCGTCCTTCGATAGTGCTCGGTTGGCTAGTGGGTGGCCTGGCCTTTTCTCCCTGCTGCTATCCCTGGGCTCCTCGCCAACTGCGTTTGATGTCACTTGTGTGGTCTATGCTCCTTTCCAAGTTGATTAACTTCATGGTGGGAGCTCGATAGTGCCTGATGGCAGCGACTGCTAGGCACCATGGTGGCGCCGGCACCCAGCCTAGTAGCGGCAGGCTGGATTGGGCGGTGTCGTGGGGAATGAGCACCTATGGGATCGGAGGGACCCCTTTCAGTTCGGAGGGGGAGACGGCTCGCACAAAGATCAGATCTGATGAACAGCACGCGGGGATTTTTACCCAGGGTTGGGCCGCAAGGATGCGTAAAACCCTACTCCTGCTTGGTTGTATTATGTGTGTTCTTAGGGTTCTCGCTACAGGAGCGCTATGAGCAGCTACCACCCGTGTGAGCTAATAGGTCTGAAGACTAAAAGTCCAAAAGTCAAAAGTCCTCTACTGTATCGCCCTAGGCCTCCTTTTATACTCTGAAGGGAATCCCAATAGTGGCGTAGAGTGTATACACGGGGTGTATAGAGCTACAGTGCTATCATACCTAACACTGACGGAGTAGGACAGTTGCATTTAATGCACTGTCAGGCATCTCTGTCCGTCTATGGGATTGGTCAGAAGCCCGTCCCATCGGCACCGCTTGGCCTCCTCCAGTGCTTACGCCATGACACGTGTCCAGGCGGAACGACACTTGGCCCATGCGCTTGCGGGGCCTTGCCGAGGCTTCGCCTGACGGTTTGATGGACATCCCAGCAAGGTCTTGCCAGGGGTCTTGATTCTCCTGTGCTTGTGCCTGGCAAGTTCCTGCTGGGCCTCACTGCCAGGGTGGCTACTACTACCCGTGCATGAGTAAGGCGCACTGGAGAGCCCAAAACTCTAGTGCACTGACAGGAGCCCCCGGGCCTGGGTCACACACGTCGTGAGGTGTTGTTGGGCTAGGCCCAAATAGTGCACGGGCAAGCGTGCCAGGGCCTTGCAGGCATGATCGTTGCGCTTACTGCGCCTCCCCATGACTCCCATTGAATGCGGGACGTGGGATACGTGCACAACGCGGCCGTCAAAAGTTTCAATTACTGCGTCAGGTCATTTTCGCCACGCGCACCGCATGCATAGTGGGGAGCTAGCAATGGGTGCCCGTGACTTAAATTACCTGGGAAAGGCAATAATTGCAACACCATGGATTGGAGCAACGGGGCGGTTAATGTTCGGCTCGTGATCGAGGGCGCCGCTATTAGAGGAGGTGGACGGCGGCCCTTGGAGCGGGGGAGAGCCAGCCCCCGTGCTTCCCCCTATAAATTGAGGGATAGCGAGGGCGGTGCTCATCCATCCTTCCTCCCTTCTCTTAGTGTGAACCTCCATAGCATGCCCTTCCACGTCTTCCCAACCTTCAAGTGGCGCTCGCCCTTAGCCATGAACAGGGGGCAAGGGCGGCCACCGTCCTCAGCTCCAAGGAGGAGCTCTCGTCGGGATCATGCCACCATTTCAGCCATAGAGGCGGAGGGTGGCCCGAGAACGCGTGGTGGCAGAGGCACGAGGGGCCGTGGTTGTCGTGGAGGCCGAGGTCGGGGGAGGCGAAGCGCTGCTCCACCTCCTCCTCTGACTCCGGGCCTCTCCCTTGAGGAGACCCACGTCGAAGGGACGGCGCTGGAGTTCATCCTCAAGCTGGCCGGTCCCGTCCGGAGCCATCTGTGCCTCCCTTGCCCTTTTGCCAGGGCGATGGAGGCCGACGAGCCGCCCGTCCTGTGGTTACGGGCGCATGGTTGTTGTAATGGTGCGACACGGGTGGACGTCGAGTACCCAACGAGTCGCATCATGTTCCTCGGGCGCGGCTAGAAGAACTTCGCCCGCGCCCACAACCTCCAGGAAGGGCATGCCCTTCGTTTTAAAATGACGGAGGCCAGTATGCTCTCCGTCAAGATTTATGGGCGCTCAGGCGTCCGTCTCAGCTATTGCGAAGAGAGCTCGAGCGGCACCGAAAGATCTTCCTCGAGAGGGACTGATGAGGAGGACAACAGCGAAGACGACGACGATGAGTCCGGTCTTCGGGCAGTCAAGTCGGAGCCCGACGACTCAAGCTCGGACTGACTATTGGCCACACCATCACCACCAGCCTCATGTCTCTCCTCCTCCCGACAGGACGACCTTGCCAGGGGCCTTTGTCCCGGGCACTGCCTCATCTCCCAGCTGGATCTTTCGGCAGGCCCGCGGACTTTGGCTTGTGGGGTCCATCCCCCTTTTCGCCCGCGCTGGCCCTCTCCTCCACGCAATGCCGGTCCAGGACGGGCCAGGTTCTTGCCTGCCCATCTGGGAGCCCTGCCCCTCCGTGCAATGCTGGTCCAAAGGGGTCAGGCTGGGCTTCTGTCGGGGGCTCTCGCCATCTTTTTCTTCTTGTAACCTGCCTCCCCTTTCCATCTTTTTATTCTTGTAATCTCCCCTATGGGAGAAAGTCAAATAAAGATGTACTTAGGAAAAAAGGCGACATCTTATACAAATTTCACCCTATTTTGAATAACTGTATGTTATCTTCCTTGTTAGACTAACTCTTTGAATGCAACTTTCCCTACGCCCTCTCGGAAGAATCTTGCCGGCGTGTGCAACCCTACCATGAGCGGCTTCACGAACGGGTCCTTAGCAGCCTTCTGGCGGTGCCACTACCGGCAAGATACCTTGGCGTCCTTGGTGCAACCGTTCAAGGTTTCAGTCATGCTCGAAACAGAATAAGGTTGCGAGCGCTGTTACTTCAGTCGTTGAGCAGACTCGAAACAAAACAAGGAGTGTGGGCGAGACCACTCGAGCCGTTGAGCGGTCCTGTCACACAGTGAGGGCGCAACTAATCGCGACAAGGTTCCCGTGTGTGCATGTTTTCCATACAGAGGTCAAAATCGCCTAAGGAAAATAACTCCACAGTAAAAATTCACTCGGGGTTTCGCAACTTATCTTTTCGTTGCCGTACTCCTTCCGGTAAAATGT
This sequence comes from Hordeum marinum, assembly GCA_022496015.1. Classification (NCBI taxonomy): domain Eukaryota; kingdom Viridiplantae; phylum Streptophyta; class Magnoliopsida; order Poales; family Poaceae; genus Hordeum; species Hordeum marinum. The sequence continues at coordinate 122,919,960 of CM039672.1, forward strand.
TTTTTTGGACATCGCTCATAGGTATCCATACCACCATTCCCCCCTGGCAAAGCTGCACACGAGGTGACATTCTGTCCTTTGAGAAAAAGAAAGAAAAGAAAATATGGATATGGAACCTTGGCGGTCCGTTAGCCCTTGTTGGGATTAAATGTAACGCAATATCTCAAAAAAACATGCACATAAGTAAACATGAGAATCAATCAAGATTTGCATTACACTTATCTTTATTTAACTACGCATAGGATCTGAGCCTGGCTTTGTACCAAGGATTACATGCTTCAGCGACAAGACTTGTACAAAAGGTGGATGCCGGGAGGCCCGGCAACCGCGCCTCATGGGTAGAACTTGGGAAGATGTTCGATATTCCAGGAGTTGCTCACTGGGATGCCATCTCCGGCCTCCAGTCGGACCGCGCCAGGCCTGGTGACTCGTACTACCCGATAAGGGCCTTCCCACTATGACGTCAACTTGTTGGAATTCTTGGCGGACTGAACTCGCCGAAGAACAAGGTTGCCTTCCTCAAGACTTCTGGCATTAACTTTGTGGCTATGGTAATGGCACAAAGCTTGCTGGTAGCGTGCAGCTCTCACAGCATCCTGAAGACGGTCCTCCTCAAGGAGTGTCGCGTCATCTTGCTGCAACTACTCTTACTCGAGCTCATCATAAGCAAGCACTCGAGGTGACCCATATATGAGTTCCATGGGGAGAACTACCTCCGCCCCATAGACAAGGGAGAAGGGTGTTTGGCCGTTAGCTCGATTTGGTGTCGTTCTGATTGACCAAAGAACCACTGGCAACTCATCAATCCAGTGCCTTTCGTACTTGTGCAGATTGTCGAAAGTTCTTGTCTTGAGGCCTCACAACACTTTAGCATTAGCCCTTTCCACTTGGTCATTGCTCCTTGGGTGGGCAACAGAAGAAAAATGGATTTTGCTGCCAAGGTCTTGGACATACTGCATAAAAGTGCGACTCGTGAAGTGTGTGCCATTCTTAGTGATGATCCTGTTGGGAACACCAAACCGGCAGACTAGTCCTTTGAAGAACTTGACGACTGACTATGTTGTCCCCTTTCTCACTGCTTCCACTTCTGGCCACTTTGTGAACTTGTCGATTGCAACGTACAAGTACTCAAAGCCCCCAGTAGCGCGGGGGAAGGGGCCCAAGATATCGAGCCCCCAGACCAAAAATAGCCAGGAGAGAGGGATTGTTTGAAGGGCTTGAGCCGGTTGATGTAATTTCTTTGAATGAAACTGACATGCTTCACACTTGGTTACCAATGCAGTTGCATCCTGGAGGGCAGTGGGCCAAAAGAAACCATGCCGGAATGCCTTTCCGGCCAGTGCTCTTGATCCTATGTGGGAGCCACATATGCCTCCATGTATCTCTGCCAACAGTCCCAGTCCATCTTCCCAAGAAATGCACTTGAGCTTCACACCATTTGGTCTCTTTTTGTACAGGACGTTGTCTACGAACTAGTACATATGAGACCGGCAGGCTACTTTCTCTGCTTCCTCTTGTTCCTCAGGGAGTTCTCTTGTTTGAAGGAAACGGACGATGTGCTGTTAAGGGATCACTAGAAGAGTGTCTAGAGCAGGGGGAGGGGGGTGAATAGACTACTAGCGGAAAATTAAAACCTAACCTTTTCCCAAGTTAATTGGTTGGCAGATTTTAACAATTTTAGCAAGTCTAACAAGTCTATATACCTACACATGCATGTCAACAAATATATCAGTGGAAAGTAAAGACATTGCATATGAAGTAGAGAGATGAGATATGGAGATCAAACGCAATAGGAGCCGCAAGGAATTTTCCCGTGGATCCGATAGGTGGTGCTATCGTACATCCACATTCATGGAGTCTTCAACCCACACAGGGTAACGGTCGCGAGAGTCCACGGAGGGCTCTACCCACGAAGGGTTTCATGAAGAAGCAACCTTGACTATACCATGACGGCCTACGTCCACAGAGGACTAGCCTTACTCGGGGTAGATCTTCACGAAGTAAGCGATCTCCTTGCCCTTAGAAACTTCTTGGTTCAAATCCACAACATGAAGTAGGATGATCCCAAGCGACACCTAACCAATCTAGGAGGCACCACCCTCCAAAAGGTAATAGGCTCGGTAATGTCGATGAACTCCTTGCTCTTGTGATTCAAGATGATAGACTCCTCAACCCACAATCACTCTCTCACAGATATGGCTTGGTAGAAGATATGGGATTGGTGGAAAGAAACTTGGGGAGGCTAGAAATCAAGATTCATATGGTTGGTGTGGAAGATCCTGACCTCAACACAACGATAGGCGGTTCTCTCTCAGAAAACTGATAGGATAGGTATGGAATGGTTCTGAGTGCTTCTCTTTCGAGTAGATGGTGGTGAAGGGGTATATATAGGCATCCCAAAAAAATCCAACCATTACACACAAAATTACTAACTCAGTGAAACCGATGTGTTAATCTTGGTGGTATCGAAGTGACCAAAAGGTGGAAACTTTTGAATCTCGGAGGGACCGATATACGAATCTCGGTTGCACCGACAAGGTGACCAACGGTCAGAATGCCTAATCTTGGTGACGCCGATTCAACATTCTTGGATGGACCAAAAATATGAATTGCATAATAGAAACTTGGCAGCCCAACTCGGTGGCACCGAACACAGTGTCGGCTGCACCGAAGGGTTAGGGTTTGGCTGAGTCTGTCTAGGGTTTAGAATCAGTGGCACTGGGATGGGAATGTTGGTTGCACCGATTTGAGTGTTTGGCTTAGAGCAAACTTTGGTGGGAGAGTTTGTGGTTGTCTTTCGTGAGTATCACTTGTGCACGTATGAGCTTTTTGTTCACCAACAACACTTCACCCCCTTTTAATAGTATTGGCCTTCCTACGGACTCAAGGTGATTTCTCACAAATATAAAATGTAGAGTCCTCTGGCTTGAAGCTTTGCCAATCCATTTCCTTGCATCTTGGGGTATTTCCACAATATCTTTGCCAACCCAACTCTCCATGGACTATTATTTGAAATGCACTAGATAAAAGTATTTGTCCAAGACACAATGTATGTTGTCATGAACAATCAAAACCACCAAGGGAGCATGTTGTGCTTTCAATCTCCCCCTTTTTGGTAATTGATGACAACATACAATCAAAGCTTCAAATAAAAATATGTGTGAATATAATGAAGACTTTGAGAGACACATGACTTAGATTAGCTCCCCCTAAATGTGTGCATTCCTTTAAAGGATATTTGCTTTGGAATGCATGGACACACATATGGATGAAGAGATATAAGAAGTTATGTTTATCTTGGCTATATGCATCAAAATATATGAATGAGATATATCCTCATTCAATACTTCACTCTTGCAAACAATATGTGCAAGAAGCAAGAGATCATCTTGATCAAGGATATGATGCATATACTTACCTTGAGTTCTTGAGCATTCTAGTAGTAGAAACACACTTGAGAAAACAATGTTAGGAAACACAAGAATATTCTACTAATCAAAGGCAATAGAACTCAAAAGGTACAAAGATATGGAGAACATATAAAATATGATAATCCTGAAGATTAATATGTCTCCTCCTTTATCATAAATCTATTAGAGCTTTTCTTCCCTTAGATATGAAAGTGGTAGTTCATCCTCTCCCCCTGAATCTCAGCATGTAGATATTGGGATTGGATAGGGTGAGAAAAGTCTAAGGTGATTAAGAATATTATTGAGTGATTGGAATTTTCTCCCCCTTACTTTGTTATTCTCCCCTTGTTTAGCATGAAGATTTGATCTTCTCCCCCTTGTGTAGGAATATCTAACTTATAATATTATCCTCTCCCCTACACATATCTCCCCCTTTGCATAAGCATGTAACTCTCGCTTTAGCATGAAGCTTTGTTTTTCTCCCTCTTTAGCATTAATTTCCAAAAAGGTCAAAGATAGAAGTAGGTACATGGATCATTGACAAGAAAGGTATCCTTGAGAACAAGGATCACTGAGAGTAGGGTTCATAGAAAAGAGCTGAGGGAATCAATGAATGTAACTTATCTTCCTGTGGCAAATATTAATCTTCTTTTCCTTGGAGCTAGGGATCCTTGAATGAAGAATTTCTCAATATTCCTGCTCTCCCCCTTAGTGTTGTGTGTTCTTCTACCCTTAATATATATATATATATATAGGGATCATCGAAGCAAAAAAAGGCAGATAAGATAAGAAAAACAAATCAGTGTCTCCAAGGCAGATAGATCGGTGGTACCAAGATTCTGAAGTGCAGCTTGTCTGCAATTTGGGTAGAACCGAGAAATCTGAGTCGGTGACTCCGGGGCTAAATCGGAAAGAAAAGAATAAGGGACCAAGCTACTGTTTTCAAAATGTCTAAAAGAAATATTTTCAAATGGAAAGAAAAGGGCATCATATAGAAATGATTTGAGTGGTTATGAGTGATCTTGCAAATAGAGAACAAACCACACAAGAATATTATCTAGATGATGGGCGGTGACGAGGTCACCTATATTAGAGTATATTGACTTAGGATCCAAGCAAGAATACTTGATCATAGGTCATACTCTATGTTAAGCTCAAAATGGGGTTACCATTTTTTGATTAAGCATTTTAATGTCTTCATATCTCTTGAGTTGCTTTAGCTCATGACTTGGAGTAAAGCCTTTTCAAGGATATGAGAGCATACCTTTGTGTGATGTTGATGACGTTGCTCGTAGGTGAACTTGTCGAGGATGCTCGAGGTTGATGAAGAACATCTAGTGTTGAGAGCAATCCTTCTCATTCTAGTACACTAGTTACCTACAAGGGTTAGTCATGCAAGGAAGAATAATGGGTATATCCATTTGACATGATACCAATTGAGATTTTGCAATAAGGATCAAGTATATGTCAAGGATATGTTTTTGTTATCTTCTTCCTTCCATCATCAAGAGGGGCTGTGGATACTTGGTGAAGACAAGATTGCTTATAATTGGAATTAGTTGCAATCTCGTGGAATGAAGTTCTTCCAAGTACCTACAAACGGTTAGATGCAATACAAGGGAGCATAGAATTCCTTGGCATAAGATAACATGTTAGGAATATCATGGAAGTATCAAGAAGGCTCATACCCTTGCAAGCATCCGAATGAGTCTAGCTCAAGTTTGAAGCAACAATGATGTTCAACTCACTCCTCAAGTGACAAAAAGTTTTCTCATCAAGTGGCTTAGTAAATATATCGTCCAATTGCTTGTTAGTGCAAACATGCTTAAGATTAATATCTCCTTTGGCAACATGATCACGAATGAAATGGTGTCGAACTTGTATGTGCTTAGTTCGACAATATTGCACAAGATTATGACCAATCTTAATAGCACTTTCATTGTCACAAAGTAATGGAACATTTTTAACATGGATTCCATAATCCTTAAGAGTTTGTGTCATCCATAGTAATTGCGTACAACAAGATCCAGCAGCAATATACTCAGCTTCAGCAGTAGATAAAGATACCGAGTTTTGTTTCTTGGAGGACCAAGACACAAGAGATCTACCCAAAAATTGACAAGTACCCGAGGTGGATTACCTATCAACCTTGTCACCGGCATAGTCCGAATCGGAATAGCCAACAAGGTTAAAAGAAGATCCCTTGGGATACCAAATGCCAAAGTTTGGTGTTTGTATCAAGTATCTGACAATACGTTTTATAGCCAAAAGATGACACTCCTTATGTGCAGCTTGATATCTAGCACACATGCAAACACTAACCATAATATCGGGACGATATGAACATAGATATAGCAATGAACCAATCATGTATCAATAAACTTTTTGATCAACCGGTTCATCTTCCTTGGTTAGATCAACATGTCCACAAGTTGGCATGGGAGTTTTCATACCTTTGCACTCTTGCATGTTGAATTTCTTGATCAAGTCCTTGGTATACTTAGTTTGAGAGATGAAAGTTCCTTATTTTGATTGCTTGATTTGCAATCCAAGAAAGAATTTCAGGTCACACATCATGGACATGTCATACTTCTCAGGCATCAACCTTCCAAATCTTTCACTAAATTGAGGGTTAGTTGAACCAAAGATAATATCATCCACATAGATTTGGCACACAAATAATTCATCATTAACTCTCTTAGTGAACAATGTTGCATCAATTTTACCAATTTCAAACCTATTTTCAATGAGAAACTTCGTTAAGCATTTGTACCAAGCATGAGGGGCTTGCTTAAGACCATAAACGGCTTTACGAAGCTTGTAAACATGATTAGGTTTCTTAGGATTCACAAAGCCAGATGGTTGCTTAACATAAACTTCTTCTTCAATTTCACCATTTAAAAACACACTTTTAATGTCCATTTAATAAAGTGTGATATCATGGTGATTAACACGGCAAGAAGAATTTGAATAGCTTCTAGTCCAGCTACGGGGGCATAAGTATCACCGTAGTCCATACCTTCGAATTGATTATATACTTGGGCCACGAGACGTGCCTTATTGTGTATGACTTGGCCGTCTTCGTCTTGCTTGTTCCGAAACACCCATTTGGTTCCGATGATGTTGTGCTCATCTTCGGGCTTCTCCACGAGTGTCCATACTTCGTTCCTCTCGAAGTTGTGAAGCTCTTCATGCACAACATTCACCCAATCCGCATCTTCAAGAGCTTGTTCTACCTTCAAAGCCTCAATGCTAGATATGAATGAATAATGCTCACAAAAGTTAGCTAGACGAGTTTTAGAGCAAGTGATTCTCCTGGTTTGGATATCTCCAAATATTTGGTTTAGGGGATGGTTCTTGGCCACTTGTGCTCGAACTCGGGTCAGATTCCGATTGTTGGATGGTGGAGCTTCTTCTTCATCAGCATTTCCTTCATCTTCATTGTTGTCAACGTGATCATCTCCTTGAGGTGGTGGTGAAGGAGGTTGTGGTGGATCTTCATGATGTACTTCCTCCTCCTCTTCATCTTGTCGTGTACCGCTTGTGGATGGCTCCAAGTCATGTTGTGGTTCACCTTGTCGTGAATTAGGGGCTTCCACTTGAGTTGATGAAGTACTTTCCTTCACCTCCATGGGATGAAGCTTGCTGATGGGTAAATCTAGGATAGCTTCCGAAGGGTCCTTATCACCAACATCATTTGGAAATTGTTCCACTTGCGATCCATTAGATTCATGAAACTTCACATCTACCGTCTCTTCAACTTTTCGAGTGAAGGCACAATAAGTGTGAGAGTTCGATCCATAAAAAAGTAGGAATCCTTCATTAGATTTAGGAGAAAATTTAGTATGATGATGCTTGTCAAGAATATAGCACTTGGAGCCGAATACCCGAAAGTATCAAACTTGGGGTTCGTTACCGGTGAGTAGCTCGTATGCCGGTTTACCGAGAAGCTTGTGCAAGTAAAGTCGGTTTGTGCCATGACATGCTTTTTCCACGGCTTCTCCCCAAAAGTGTCTTGGCGTCTTGTATTCGTCAAGCATCGTTCTGGTCATCTCAATAAGCGTCCGGTTCTTCCTCTCAACAACTCCATTTTTTAGGCGCGTAAGTAGCCAAGAACTCATGTGAGACAACTTCTTCATCAAGAAAGGTATCCACATGGGTGTTCTTGAACTCCGATCTGCCATCGCTTCAAACCTTCTTGATCTTAACTTCAAACTGATTTTGCGCTTTGCGAACGAAGTTCTTGAAGATCTTTTGAACGTGAAACTTATCATCAAGGAAAAATACCCACGTAAATCTGGAAAAATCATCAACTATATCTAGACCATAGGAATTTCCACCGAGACTCTTCTATGCATTGGGACCAAAAAGATCCATGTGAAGTAACTCGAGTGGTCTCCTAGTAGTCATGATATTCTTAACGGGATGGATTCCACCTACTCATTCTCCTGCTTGACAAGTGCTACAAAGTCTATATTTGTTAAAGACAACATATTTAACACCAAGTATATGATCACCTTTGATTAGCTTATCTAAATTGTGCATGCCTACATGTCCAAGTCTTCTATACCAAAGCCAACCTTTAGAGGATTTAGCTATTAAACAAGTGTGAGGCTTGGATCTTTTAGTGAAATCAACAATGTATAGATCATCTCTACGGAAACCGGTAAAGACCATTTTATGATTATCTTGACGAAACACTCGGCAATCTACTTTCGTGAATAACACATTGAAACCGAAATCGGCAAGTCTAGATACGGAAAGAAGATTGTAGCCAAGGGATTCAACAAGCATAACATTTTGAATAGAGAAATCATGGGATATGGCCACCTTACCAAGGCCAAGTACCTTACCCTTAGAGTTGTCTCCAAAGGTCACGTACCTTCGAGGACCTTGATTAGGCGTGATCTCTTGGAACATGTCTTTATCACCAGTCATATGATACGTACATCCACTATCAAGAATCCACTCTTTTCCTCCGGACATATAATCCTTGAAGTTTTCCATGAGACTTAGATTCTTCATGATCTTCTCATACTCGATGTCGAACAACTTATCTTCACCAAGATAGTCATGTTCCACATTGTCATCATCAAGTGGGAAATCCTCATCATAAAGAACAAGAGATTCGTTAGATTTGTGATCATGACATTGTTCAAGTTTATGAATGTGAACGGCTTCAAAGACAATATTGTTGATAGTGGTGACATATCCTTTAGCACACATGATATCACCGAGCTCAAATAGGAATTTATCAAAGTTTGGATCACTAGGCTTCATTTTGTGGAAAGCAACAGTTTTGTGAAGAATTTCATCAAGATTTTCTAAAGAAAGATTTGGAAATCGTTTCTCCAAATCAGTCCACAAAGTATAGGCACATGCAAAGTTCTTCAATTGAGAAAGCACGGATCTTGGTAAACCTCTAACAATGAGATTGACAGTCCTTAGGTTACAAAGCATGTTAATTTCCTCTTCGTGTGTGGGATGCAATTCATCAATGGGAGGCTCATAGGGGCGCATAACATAGTTGCTCAATTGAAATTGATTAAACAGTTCAAGCATTAAAGATTTCCATTGACCATAATATTCTCCATCAAGAATAGGCACTCTACAACTCAAGCTCCCTATACTAGACACATCCATCTTCCTTCTTGGTGATTAAACCGATGCAACGGAGACCAAAGCTCTGATACCAATTGAGGGATCACTATAAGAGTGTCTAGAGGGGGGTGAATAGACTACCAGCAGAAAATTAAAACCTAACCTTTTCCCAAGTTAATTGGTTGGCATATTTTAACAATTTTAGCAAGGATAACAAGTCTATATACCCTACACATGCATGTCAACAAATATATCAAAGTAAAGTAAAGACATTGCGTATGAAGTAGAAAGATGATATATGGAGATCAAACGCATAGGAGACACAAGGATATTTCCCGTGGTTCCGATAGGTGGTGCTATCTTACATCCAAGTTCATGGAGTCTTCAACCCACGGAGGGTAACGGTCGCGAGATTCCACCGAGGTTTATACGAAGAAGCAACCTTGACTATACCATGACGTCCTATGTCCACGAACGACTAGCCTTACTCGGGGTAGATCTTCACGAAGTAGGCGATCTCCTTGCCCTTACAAACTTCTTGGTTCAACTCCACAACACGAAGTAGGAGGCTCCCAAGCGACACATAACCAATCTAGGAGGCACCACCCTCCAAAAGGTAATAGGCTCGGTAATGTCGATGAACTCCTTGTTCTTGTGCTTCAAGATGATAGAATCCTCAACACACAATCACTCTCTCATAGATATGGCTTGGTAGAAGAGATGGGATTGGTGGAAAGCAACTTAGGGAGGCTAGAAATCAAGATCCATATGGTTGGAGTGGAAGATCTTGACCTCAACACAAGGATAGGTGGTTCTCTCTCAGAAAACTGATAGGATAGGTATGGAATGGTTTTGAGTGCTTCTCTTTCGAGTAGGTGGTGATGAAGGGGTATATATAGGCATCCCCAAAAATCCAACCGTTACACACAAAATGACCAATTCGGTGACACCGATGTGTTAATCGTGTTGGTACCAAAGTGACCAAAAGGTGGCAACTTTTGAATCTCGGAGGGACCGATATATGAATCTCGGTTGCACCGACAAGGTGACCAACCGTCAGAATGTCCAATCTCGGTGACGCTGATTCAACATTCTCAGACAGACTGAAAATGTGAACTTGCATAACACAAACTTTGCAACCCAATTCGATGGCACTGAACGCAGTGTCGGCTGCACCAAAGGGTTAGGGTTTGGCTGAGTTTGTCTAAGGTTTAGAATTAGTGGCACTGGGATGGGAATGTTGGTTGCACCGATTTGAGTGTTTGGCTTAGAGAAGACTTTGGTGGGAGAGTTTGTGGGTGTGTTTGGTGAGTATCACCTGTGCACGTATGAGCTTTTTGTTCACCAACAACACTTTACCCCCTTTTAATAGTATTGGCTTTCCTATGGACTCAAGGTGATTTCTCACAAATATAAAATGTAGAGTCCTCTTGCTTGAAGCTTTGCCAATCCATTTCCTTGCATCTTGGGGTATTTCCACAATCTCTTTGCCAACCCAACTCTCCATGGACTATTATCTGAAATGCACTAGATAAAAGTATTAGTCCAAGAGACAATGTATGTTGTCATGAATTATAAAGATCACCAAGGGAGCATGTTGTGCTTTCAGTTGTGCCCATGCTGGAGCCTGGGGCTCGACAACAAGGACTAAAGGCATATCCTCCGCCGGGGAAACATTTGTCTCAACGGCAAGGGCCTAGGGCCCTGCCAGAGCCTTTTGCCTCCTGGCAAGCCTAGCGGGAGCACGTGCTTCCACGGCAAGATCCCGAGGCTCCACCGGAGCACGGCGCTCACCGGCAAGCCTGACGTTGTCCCCGATAACTTCCTTGCTGGCATCTCCTGGGAGCTCTACCGGGAAATACTTGTCAGAGCTCAACTTCCTTCTTTTCTCTTGTCTAGTTGATGGTGTCACGCAGGTTTGAGTCAGTCGGAGCACGAAAGTTCCTGGTTCCATAGACAACTTAAGGGCAACACACTTTGACGGGCCATCGGCAATGCTGTTCTCCGCACGTGGAACATGCTCCATTTGCAGGCCGTCAAAACGTTCTTCCAACTTCCTCACTTCACCTACATAAGCTTCCATCAATGCACTCTGGTGATCCTTGTTCACTTGCCTAACGACAAGCTGAGAATCACCCCTAACGATAAGTTTCTTGATCCCAAGGTCTTCAGCAATCTTGAGACCGGCAAGCAACCCTTCGTACTCGGCAGTGTTGTTTGTTGATCTCTCCTGGGGAAAGTGCATATGAATCACGTACTTGAGGTGCTCTTCGATGGGTGAAACAAGCAGCACTCCGGCACCTACGCCTTGCAGCAAGAAAGCCCCATCAAAATACATGATCCACTCTTGATCGGTTTCCTTGTCGGGGAGAGTTGACTCCGGAACTTCCTCATCAGGCATTGGGGTCCAGTCTACAATGAACTCTGACAAGGCTCTGCTCTGAATGGTCGAAGTGCTTTCAAACTTGAGGCCAAAGATTGAAAGTTCCAAAGCCCACTCTACAATCCTGCCAGTAGCTTCTGGGTTCCGCAAGATTCGCTGCAGCGGGAAGCGAGAGACAACAGTGATCTCGTGTGCTTGGAAGTAATGGCGCAGCTTCCTCGAGGCCATAAGAAGGCCGAATATCAACTTTTGCATGCCAGAATATCTTGACCTAGCCCCCTGCAACAGGGAGCTGACAAAATAGACTGGGTGCTGCACTACCTTCTTCTTATGGATTGTCCCATTCAACTGTGTAGATCCTTCCTTGTCGGCACCAGACCCTGTTAGGGAATGCTCTGGCTCGTCACTTGGCTGCCCTGCCGTTGCCGCTGCTTCTTCATCAACTTCTCTTTCAGCCAATAGTGCAACACTTACCACTTGATTTGTTGCTGCCAAATATAGCAGCAACGACTCTTGTGGTTTTGGCGCAACTAGGACTGGCGAAGAGGAGAGGTACTTCTTCAAATACTACAGCGCTAGCTCTGCTTCTAGAGTCCATTTCATTGAACCTGCCCTCTTCAAGATTTTGAAAAAGGGCAAGGTGCGCTCAGCAGATTTTCAGATGAACCTACTCAGAGCAGCAACATAGCCAGCAAGACATCGCACATCTTTGACACGTCTTGTTGCTTCAGTTTTCTCAATTGCTTTGATCTTGTCGGGATTTGCTTCAATTCCTCACTGAGATACAAAGAATCCGAGAAGCTTTCCGAATGGGATGCCGAACACACACTTCTTAGGGTTGAGCTTCATGTTGATCTTGCGTAGGTTTGCAAATGTCTCTTCTAGGTCTGATATGAGTGTAGCCTTGTCCTTGGTCTTGACCACTATGGCATCCATATAAGCCTCCATATTTCTATGTAGCTGGGGCTCAAAACCAATCTGGACTGCTCTTGCAAATATAGAACCAGCACTTTTCAACCCGAAAGGCATATGCAAAAAGCAATACGTACCACATGGGGTGATAAATGCGGTCTTCTCTTCGCCTTCCTTGGCCATGAAAATTTGAAGATAGCCTGAATAGGCATCAAGGAAAGACAACAAGAAGCACCGGTGGTGGAGTCCACAATCTGGTTGATGCGTAGCAAGGGAAAAGGATCTTTGGGGCAGGCTTTGCTGATGTCTGTGAAGTCAATGCACAGCCTCCATTTCCCATTCGCCTTGCGCGCTATGACTGGATTGGCCAACCACGTTGGATGGAGTACTCATCTGATCAAGCCAGCCGCTTCTAATTTCTTGATCTCTTCGGCAAAAAACGATTGCCGCTCCAAAGCTTGCTTTCGGACCTTCTACTTGACGGGCCACGTGTGTGGGCAGACGGCAAGGTGGTGCTCAATGACCTTCCTGGGAACACCGGGGATATCAGATGGTTTCCATGCAAACACATTGACATTCGCCCGTAGGAAGGCGATGAGCGCTCTTTCCTATTTGTCATCAAGGGTGGAACTTATGGTGAAAGTTCCCCCCGTGCCATCCTCCTTGGCGGGCACCTTCTTGGTCTCTGGTGGACCTGCCTTGGACTTCTTGCTCTTGTCGGTGGCGCTCTCAGGCATACCGTCAATGGGAGCGCAACACCCCGAGGAGGTGCACTTGACGGAATGTGCGCCAGAGGCCTTGCCAGTCTTCTCCCCCCGGGAGCTTCAGCGGCAGGACCAAGTGCCTTTGCGGCAGGTGCTGCAACTGCCCTCCGGTAGAGTTGGTCGGCGTAGATAAGGGTGCTTTTCTTGTCGGAGTTGATCGTGATGACGCTCATTGGCCCGGGCACTTCAGCACATTGTAAGCAAAGTTGGTGGCTGCCATGAACTTGGCTAGTGTTGGGTGACCAAGGATGCCGTTGTACGGGAACGGGATCTTGGCGACGTCAAAAATGATCTTCTCTGTTCTGAAAATAATGTCACTGCCAAATGTCACTGACAATGTGATCTTGCCCTTTGGTTGAGTTCTCCCTGAATTGACCCCTTGGAAAGCGCATGTCAGCTCGAGATCTTCATCAGGAATTTGCAGCCTCTGGATGACATTAGGCAAGATCAGGTTCAAGATGGCCCCACTCTCGATTAGCATCTTCATCACGTTGAGGTTGTGAATTGTTGGCGAAACCAACAACGGCAGGCACCCAACCGCAGTTATGCGATCAGGGTGATCCTTGACATCGAAGATGATAGGAGTGTTGGACCATTTCAGAGGTCTCTAGGCACCGATAGAGGTCCCCACCGTGTTAACCTCGCGTGCCCACTGTTTAAGTTGGCAGTGAGAGTAATGCGACGAGGCACCTCCCTCGATGCACATCATCTATGTAGCCTTCTGGAACTCATGCTCACTGGACTAGTCATCCTCTTCGATGTCATCATCATCACCCTCTTGCTTGTTGCGGCCGTGCACGGGCCGATCTTTTTGTTGTTTGGGCTTGCCGTGGAGACCACCTCGGCCAACGTGCTTCTTGCCAGACCCCTCAGCACCATCCTGGCCTTCCTCTTTGTCTCGCTTCTCATACTCGACTTTTTGCTTCTTGGCAAGCTGTTCAACTTGCCAACAGTCTTGGAGATCGTGGCCTTTGGTGAGATGGATCTTGCAATACTGCTTGCCGGAGCCTTCTGGCCTGTCGACAGCCGCCATGGCATGGCAGGAGGCGCACCCGGCAACATCGTTGCCGGGGTCATCAACCTTGCCCTTCTTGGCGGTGCCGGGGTTGCCGGATCCCTCGATGGCAAGCACGGCCTTGCCCTTGCATTTCTTGTTTTGCCGCCAGCCCTTCTTTGTCGGGGTGGCGATGTCTTCATTTTCAGAGTCGACCCCTGCGCAAGCGTCTTTGCCGAGGAGTCTCCTACCTTCTCCAGCCCGAGCACATTTCTCTGCCAGAGCATAAAGCTCGGCAACATCCCTGACCCTGTTGATCGCCAGCTCTTCCTGCATCCTGCAGTTGCGCACGTTCTAATGGAACACAGTGATAACAGCGGTAGGGTGAATGTCTGGTATGTTGTGGTGCACACGACTGAATCTTCGGATGTACTTGTGCAAAGTTTCGCCCTCCTTCTAAGGCATGATATGCAAATCACTTTCCTGGCTAGGATCTTGATGACCCCCTGTGAAGGCGCCAACAAACACGTGGCATAGGTCTGCCTAGGAGGTGATGGATCCTTTTGGCAAGTGCATCAACCACGACTTGACATTGGGCTTGAGCACCAACGGGAAGTAGTTGGCAAGTATCTTGTCGTTGTGACCCCCGGCAGCTTGCATCGCAATGGTGTAGATGCTTAGGAACTCCGACGAGTGAGTCTTGCCATCATACTTCTCCAGGACCTCTGGCTTGAACGTGCAAGAGTTGGGCCACTGGACTTGCCACAGCTCACGGGTAAATTTTGGGCAACCCACCTCGTAAGGCAAGCTGACAGGATACCCTGGCGCAGACTTGTCTATAGTGGGCCCTACGCATCTATCAGATTGAAGGTGCGCTTCCCGCCGCTGCTTGATTGCAGTTCGAGCATCTTCCTTGCCCCATTCCTGAAGAACTTGACCCTGGTCACGGCGTGTCCATGGTTCAGACGACACCGTCGAGTAACCATCGTAAGCGTCGGTCCGTTGAGTCGGTGACCAGCATTGTTGCTGTGGGGGAGAGTGCACCTAAGTCGCACCGCCTTCGGCCTTCTCACCACTGGCGTGAGCCGGTTCGGTGGACTGAAACTTATCTACGAGGTTGAGGAGGCTCTGAATGGTGGCTCTCCATTCGTCGAGCTTCTTCGCAGCAGGAGGGAAGTTTAGGAGCAGTTGTGCTCGCGCCATTGCCTCTTCCGACGTGGTCTGCAGTGAACGCCGTGAGGAACGTTAGGTGCTCTGACTTCTAACTATGTTAGAAGAAGCACCACCACAATCCCGTGACGGCACGCCACTCCCGCTAGCATGCTGGTGAGCATGATGGTCCCGTGCACCTTGGGAGTGATGCGCAGGAGCTTTTCCGTGGGGACGTTGAGAACTGCGGGCGTCGTGGCTCGGTTCTTCGCGTGCGTCCTGGGAAGGTCACGACGTAGGCGCCGGTGTGGGCGCCCTGGAAGATACCCTTCCACCCCTGGAGTTTGCTGTACCACCCGCAGGCAGTACCGCTCCATCCTGAGACCCAACAACGTGAGGGTTCCCGGCGCCGCCATGCGCGTCTCCGTGGCGAGCGTCGCCGCTTGCTTGGCCTTGATCATCGGAGCGTCACAGAAGTTTCGAACCTCCACCTCCTCCTCCACCTGCGTCTATGCTGTCGCCTGTCTATGTAGATACAGACCGTGGACGCAGAAGGACCAACCGCCGTTAGGACTTTCTTCTTGGGGGCCATGGCGATGATGAGTATGAAGGAACTGGCGCACTAATCACCAGAATAGGTTCGCACGACCAACCCCCCTACCTGGCGTGCCAAAGATGTCATGGGGGACGAGCACCTATGGGATAGGAGGGACCCCTTTCTGTTCGGCGGGGGAGACGGCTCGCACAAAGAGTAGGTTTGATGAACAACATGCGAGGATTTTTACCCAAGTTCAGGCCACAAGGATGCGTAAAACCCTACTCATACTTGGTTGTATTATGGGTGTTCTTAGGGTTCTAGCTACAGGAGCACTACGAGCAGCTGCCACCCGTGTGAGCTAGAAGGTCTGAAGACTAAAAGTCCAAAAGTCAAAAGTCCTCTACCGTATCGCCCTGGGACTCCTTTTATACTCTGAAGGGGATCCCAACAGTGGCGTACAGTGCGTACACGGGGTGTACAGAGCTATATTGCTATCATACCTAATACTGACGGAGTAGGACACACACATTTAATGCACCGTCGGGCATCTCTGTCCGTCTGCGAGACGGGACAGGAGCCCATCCCATCGGCACCGCTTGTCCTCCTCTAGTGCGACACGTGTTGAGGCGGAATGACACCTGGCCCATGCGCTGGCGGGGTCTTGCCGGGGCTTTGCCTGAGGGTTTGATGGACATCCCGGCAATGTCTTGCCATGGGTCTTTATTCTCATGTGCTTGTGCCTGGCAAGTCCCTACTGGGCCTCGCCGCCAGGGTGGCTACTACTACCCGTGCACGAGTAAGGGGCACTGGAGAACCCAAAACTCTAGTGCACTGACAGGCGGCATGGGAGCCTACTGCCGTGGATTAAGGTGGTGGTCCTCATGCTCTTATCCCATCATGACTTCTGCCTACATGATTGATCCTGCTCGATCTGGACACCGACATGTTTTGGAACGGTCGCTGGAGATCTTGCTTGGGATATTGAATCGGTTAGATTCCGATCGTGCACGTCCATATCAGCATATGAGGTTCTGAGGGCGTGGCGCGAAACTTTGTTGGTTGATTACACCTTGGGACATGTCAGCTTCTCGATTTCCATGATGGAGACAACGATGGAGAAGGTCATGGTGGCCGAGATCCGAGGATTAGTTAGTTGAACGGAGCTTTGGGAGCGATGGAGTCAGCCACGTGTCTCATAACTCTAAGGAGCAATAGTGATAATTGGGGGCGACAACACTAGCGGATTTCATTTTTGGTGGTCCTCCTCGGGTGCCGAGTCGTGTCTTTCAAGGTGAAAACCTAAGTTTTGACTTTCATTGGTTGTTCCTAGCGATTGCCTTGTTGAAGGAATTATTTTGACAGCGCAGAATTTCTCCACGGTGAAAATCTAAGATCTTTGATCGGGAAACGATGACACTTGTGCATTGTTCCCTTCTTGGAGGCATTGCTTTTGGAGACCTTTTATATCTTCTAGGTGTTGTACTTTGTGGTGGTATGTGTGCTGCTATTGAGAGGAGTCGATCGCTATGGCAAGACCTTTCTTTTTTCCTTTCTTTTTTATTTTCTCCTTTGGTTGTCTGCATCATCGATGTCTTTGTGACATCTTGTAGGCTTAGAGGCTGCATGTAATTGGTATGTTCGCGATATTAATATATCCCCCTTTTCAAAAAAATGTAGAACACAATTCATTGTGGCCTCTCCATGAGCACAATAGACAAGACACGTTGAGGGGTCATTTGAGGACCTGAAACCCCAAATGTCTGAAAGGGGTTGATGTCCACTACACAACTTTATTCCTGTAGACTCGGTTGAGCCTCCAAGCACAAAGTTTTGTAGGACAGTAGCAATTTTCAATCAAGTGGATGACCTAAGGTTTATCAATTCGTGGGAGGTGTAGCATGAAGATGGTCTCTCACTCTCTCTCAAACAACTCTGCAATCAAATACAAACAATCTCTTGTGTCCCTGATAACCCACAAGTATAGGGTATCAATTGTAGCCTTTCTCAATAAGTAAGAGTGTCAAACCCAACGAGGAGCTAAAGGTAGAACAAATATTCCCTCAAGTTCTATCGACCATCGATACAACTCTACGCATGCTTAACATTCAGTTTACCTAGAACAAGTATGAAACTAGAAGTACTTTGTAGGTGTGATAGGATAGGTTTGCAAGGTAATAAAGTACACGGAAATAAAAACTAGGGGCTTCTAAGATAAAGAAACAACTAAGTTATTTTAACGAGTGTGGAAAACTGGTGGCAGGAGTTGCGGAATTGTCCCTAGGCAATTGATAACTAGACCGGTAATCATTATTGCAATTTTATATGAGGGAGAGGCATAGGCTAACATACTTTCTCTACTTGGATCATATGCACTTATGATTGGAACTCTAGAAAGCATCCGCAACTACTAAAGATCATTAAGGTAAAACCCAACCATAGCATTATAAGGTATCAAGTCCTCTTTATTCCCATATGCAAACAACCTACTTACTCGGGTCTGTGTTTCTATCACTCACGCCACTCACCATAAGCGAATCATAAGCATATTGCAAACCCTACAGCGGGGATCCCTCACGCTTGTGCGACATGGAAGGCACCATAGGATAGCACCAATAATAAAACATGCAACTCAAACCAATCATGATCATCAATTAACCAATAGGACAACAAAAATCTACTTAGACATCATAGGATGGAAACACATCGTTGGCTAATAATATGAAGCATAAAGCACCATGTTCAAGTAGAGGGTACAACAGGTTGCGGGAGAGTGGACTGCTGTAGATAGATGGGGGAAGGTGATGGAGGTGTTGGTGAAGATGGCAGAGTTGTTGGAGTAGATTGTCGTCACGATGATGGCCCCAGCGGCATTCCGGTGCCACCGGGAGAGAGGGGGAAAAGAGCCCCCTCCTTCTTCTTCTTCCTTGACCTCCCCCCTATATGGGAGAAGGGTTTACCCTTTGGTCCATGGACTCCATGGCGGCAGAGGGGCGAGAGCCCCTCCGAGATTGGATCTCTCTCTCTCTCTCTCTCTCTCTCTCTCTCTGTTTCCTTTTGTTTCTGCGCTCCCAGATTCTGGCCTTTCACCGTTTCTTAAATATCTGGAGATCCGTAACTCCGATCGGGCTGAAATTTTGAGGGGATTTTCCTTATAAATTTTATTTCCTGCGGCCGAAGGACAGCTCGAACTGACCTAAGGGGTAGCCATAAGCCCTTAGGGAGCGCCCTACCCTCCAGGGCGCTCCTGGCAGGCTTGTGGGCCCCTCGGGCACCGCCTTCAGTTGATTCCATTTCCCAAAATTCACATATATACCCAAAAAAATCACGTAAGTTTTTATCCCATTTGGACTTTGTTTGATAAGGATTTTTCGCAAAACAAAAAACATGCAACCTACAGGAACTGGCACTAGGCATTGGATCAATATGTTAGTCCCAAAAATAGTATAAAAAGTTTCCAAAAGTATATGAAAGTTGTAGAATATTGGCATGAAACAATCAAAAATTCTAGATACGACGGACACGTATCAGCATCCACAAGCTTAATTCCTGCTCGTCCTCGAGTAGGTAAATGATAAAAAGATAATTTTTGATGTGGTATGCTACCTAGCATAATCTTGATCATATAATCTAATCATGGCATGAATATTAAGATACGAGTGATTCAAAGCAATAGTCTATATCGACATAAAAACAGTGATACTTCGAGCGCACCAACAATGAAATCATGTCCTTTCAAAAGAACATGGCCTTAGAAAGTTATCCCTACAAAATCATATGGTCTGGCTATGCTCCATCTTCCCCACACAAAGTATCTAAATCATGCACAACCCCGATGACAAGTCAAGCAATTGTTTCACACTTTTTATGTTCTAAAACCTTTTCAACTCTCACGCAAAACATGAGCGTGAGCCATGGATATAGCAATATAGGTGGAATATAATATGGTGGAGGTGATGAGGAAAAAGGAGAAGATAGTCTCACATCAACTAGGCATATCAACATGCTATGGAGATGCCCATCAATAGATATCAATGTGAGTGAGTAGGGATTGCCATGCAACGGGTGCACTGGAGCTATAAGTGTATGAAAGCTCAAAAAGAAAACTAAGTGGTAGTGCAAATGAAGAAAAGTCCACTAGCTATAAGAAAGTGACAAAATAGGAGACTCTCTATCATTAAGATCATGGTGCTACTTTGAAGCACAAGTGTGGAAAAAAATAGTAGCATTGTCCCTTCTCTGTTTCTCTCATTTTTTTCTCTTTTTTCTCTTTCTTTTTTTATTTTATTTTTTAGTGGGCATCTTTGGCATTTCTTTTTTATTTGGGTTTCGCTGGCCTATTTTATATTTTTGTAAAGTCCGAAGACTCCTCCCAACTTGTGAGGGAATCATAGCTTCCATCATCCTTTTCTCGCACGGGACAATGCTCTAATAATGAAAATCATCACACTTTTATTTACTTACAACTCGATACCTAGAACAAAAATATGACTCTATATGAATGCTTCTGGTAGGATACCGGGTTGTGCAATGATCTATCCTAGAAAATGACATCAAAAAACGGACAAGCCATGAAAACATCATGCAAGCCGTCTTACGATCATGCAAAGTAATATGAAAATGATGGTGCGTGTCATACTAAACAGAACGGTGGAAGTTGCATGGCAATATATCTCGGAATGGCTATGGAAATGCCATAATAGGTAGGTATGGTGGCTGTTTTGAGGAAGGTGTATGGTGTCTGTTTTGAGGAGGATGGGTTTGATGCACCGGTGAAATTTGCCCGGCACTATAGAGGCTAGCAAAGGTGGAAGGGTGAGAGTGCGTATAATCCATGGACTCAACATTAGTCATAAAGAACTCACATACTTATTGAAAAAGTCTATTAGTTATCAAACAAAGCATTAGACGCATGATCTTAGGGGAGAGGTTGGTAGGAGTTAACCATCGCGCGCTCCCGACCCTCACACAAAGGTTGGCAATCATTAAACAAATCATGCTCCGACTTTGTTACATAACGGTTCACCATACGTGCATGCTACGGGAATCACAAACCTTAACACAAGTATGTCTCCAATTCACAATTACTTACTAGCATGACTCTCATATTACCATATTTATATCGCAAAACTATTGCAAGGAATCAAACATATCATATTCACTGATCTACAAGTTTTATGTAGGATTTTATGACTAACCATGTGAATGACCAACTCCTGTTAACTCTCTAATTAGATAGTGAAGCATGAGAGTTTAATTCTTTCTGCAAAAGATATGCCCACACTCTAAATAATATAAGTGAAGCAAAGGAGCATTCTACAAATGGCGGTTTTCTATGTGTAGAGAAACAGGCAATCCAAACTTCAAATGATATAAGTAAAGCACATGAAGCATTCTATAAAGCCATACTCAAAAGATATAAGTGAGTTGCAAAGAGCCTTCTATAAATCAACCAAGTACTTTATCATACCAGCATGGTGCATTATTAAAATAAAAATAAAAATCACACGACGCTCCAAGATTTACGCATATCATGTGACAAATAAAAATATAGCTCCAAGTAAAATTACCAATGGTTGTTAGAAGAAAGAGGGGATGCCTTCCGGGGCGTCCCCAAGCTTAGTTTCTTGGGAGTCCTTGAATATTACCTTGGGGTGCCTCGGGCATCCCCAAGCTTAGTCTCTTTCCACTCCTTATTCCTTCATCCATTGTGATCTCACCCAAAACTTGAAAACTTCAATCACACAAAACTTAACAAAACCCTCGTGAGATTCGTTAGTATAATAAAGCAAATCACAACTTTAGGTATTGTTGCCAACCAATTCATATTTATTTTTGCATTTTATCTACTGTATTATAATTTTTCCATGTCTTATACCACCGATACTATCGATATTTTCATCAAAACAAGCAAAACGATGCATCAAAAATAGAACATGTCTTAAACAAGACAGTCTGTAGTAATATGGACATTCACCATACTTATGTAACTCTACAAATTATGAAAATTTAACAATAAAAAATTTTCATAGAAGTAGTGTGTAAAAATTTCAGAAACTTTTGACATTCCAGTAAAAAATGTAAATTCACGCACTACAGCCAAAGTTTCTGTTTTTGCACTGCACACACCAAACAAGCAATCTAATCATCCTAAAGGCAAATCTTGGCACATTATTTTTATAATAGAATGGATTTATACAAGGGGATAATTATTTTTGTTGAAAAGTCTCTGTAATCAAGATTTTCAAAGTTTCCATGGGCATGAACAAAGTTCAAGGCTAGCTCCCACTTTCAAAATGCTCGTCTCTCTCACTTTCACTTCTATTTTTGAAAAAGTTTTAGGTTCCCCTCTTTATTTTTTTGTTTTTAAACTATATAAAAGCACACAACAGAATAAAATGACTCGCTAAAACTTCTGGGTTGTCTCCTTGGCAGTGCTTTCTTTAAAGTCATTAAGCTAGGCATAAAGTGCTCAAGTAATGGATCCACCGGGACCCAAGGTTATCGAAGCCAATTTTAACTAACAATGATTTGTAATTTAGTATTGAGCACAAAGTAACATATATCATGCAACAACGAAGTCTAACTCTCTTCCTATGCATCGACATGTCATAAAAGAACAATTCATGCACACAAAGTAAAGGCCAATACATAGCATAAGCAGTTTCTTGCAATTTTATCATATTGGAAACATAAAGAGGTGGAGATGTAGTTCCTCTCTCATAATAATTGCAAGTAGGAGCAGCAAGCACATGCATATTATATTTATCAAAATCATCATGTGTAATGGTAAAACACAACCCATCTATATAATCCTTAATAAGTGCAAACTTCTTCAATATAGTGTAGCTAGGAGAATTCAAAAGGATAATAGGACTATCATGTGTGGGTGCAATAGAAACAATTTCATGTTTAACATAAGGAACTATGGCAAGTTCATATCCATAAGCATCATTCATATTGGCATCATGGCCACAAGCATAGCAAGCATCAAGTTCATCAAAGAGGGATATCTAAAATGAATCCAAGGGATCATAGCAATTATCATAGCATTCATCCTTCGGTAAGAACGAAGGGAAATTAAACAATGTATGAGTTGAAGACTTACTCTCATTAGAAGGTGGGCACGAGTAGCTAATCCGCTCTTCCTCCTTTTGTTCTTTGCTCTCATCATCATCTTTTTCATGTAATGAGCTCACAGTGTGAGAAATTTCTTCTTCCATAGATTCCTGCAAAATATTAGTCTCTTTCAAAGCAGCGGTCATTCTTTCAATAAACTCTTTTACATAAGCATTAGAAGCATAGTTTTCATAGCAATATTTATGTATGGCAAAATTTTCAGATTCATAAAGAGTAGCATCATACTTTTCAATGAAAGAAGCAATTTCAAAGGCACCTTTAAAAGCAACAAATTCTTCAATTTGTTCAACATCATTATAGCAATAGGCCTCCTTGACATAAGAGGATAATATTTCATTATCATTAAACACACATTGGTAGGGAAGGTGTTTTTTAGCTTCTTTAGAACAACAAGTAAAATCATAAATTTCACATAGATTCCAAGCATAGCAACACAAAGTATTAATTTGATGCCACAAGAGTTTCCCTTTTTGAGATATGCGGTGTCGTGCATAATGAGCATGCTCATCTAATGATTTTTCCTCAACTAAGCTAGTTGGGTTTTCATCATGAGCACAAGTGGATCGAAGATGACCCAAGTAATATTCTTCGGTGGTACGAAACACTAGTGGTACCTCAACTTTTGGAGCAGCAAGTACAACTAATTTTTTTGGTATTTTGTGTTTCCTACCCATATCTAAAGATAGAAAACAAGTTAAAACAGAAAATAAAAATTACTTAGTGATAAAGAAAACAAGCACACGAGAATATTCACCCCACGCTATTGCTCCCCGACAACGGCGCCAGAAAAAGGTCTTGATAACCCACAAGTATAGGGGATCAATTGTAGACTTTCTCGATAAGTAAGAGTGTCGAATGCAATGAGGAGCTAAAGGTAGAACAAATATTCCCTCGAGTTCTATCGACCACCGATACAACTCAACGCATGCTTAATGTTCGCTTTACCTAGAACAAGTATGAAACTAGAAGTACTTTGTAGGTGTGATAGGATAGGTTTGCAAGGTAATAAAGAACACGGAAATAAAAACTAGGGGCTTCTAAGATAAACAAACAAGTAAGTTAGTTTAACGAGTGTGGAAAAGTGGTGGTAGGAGTTGCAGAATTGTCCCTAGGCAATTGATAACTAGACCGATAATCATTATTGCAATTTTATATGAGGGAGAGGCATAGGCTAACATACTTCCTCTACTTGGATCATATGCACTTATCATTGGAAATCAATCAAGCATCCGCAACTACTAAAGATCATTCAGGTAAAACCCAACCATAGCATTATAAGGTATCAAGTCCTCTTTATTCCCATACGCAAACAACCTACTTACTCGGGTCTGTGTTTCTATCACTCACGCCACCCACCATAAGCGAATCATAAGCATATTGCAAACCCTACAGCGGGGATCCCTCATGCTTGCGCGACACGGAGGGCACCATAGTACAACACCAATAATGAAACATGCAACTCAAACCAATCATGACATCAACCAACCAATAGGACAACAAAAATCTACTCAAACATCATAGGATGGCAACACATCCTTGGATAATAATATGAAGAATAAAGCACCATGTTCAAGTAGAGGGTATAGCGGGTTGCGGGAGAGTGGACCGCTGTAGATAGATGGGGGAAGGTGATGGAGGTGTTGGTGAAGATGGAGGAGTTGTTGGAGTAGATTGTCGTCATGATGATGGCCCCGGAGGCGTTCCGATGCCACCGGGAGAGAGGGGGAAAGAGTCCCCCTCCTTCTTCTTCTTCCTTGACCTTCCCCCTAGATGGCAGAAGGGTTTACGCTCTGGTCCATGGCCTCCATGGCGGCGGAGGGGCAAGATCCCCTCCGAGATTGGATCTCTCTCTCTCTCTGTTTCCTTATGTTTCTGCACTCCCAGATTCTGACCTTTCACCGTTTCTTAAATATCCGGAGATCCATAACTCCGATCGGGCTGAAATTTTGAGGGGATTTGCCTTATAAAATTTGATTTCCTGTGGCCAAAGGACAACTCTAACCTACCTAAGGGGTAGCCACAAGCCCTCGGGGCGCGCCCTACCCCCCAGGGTGCCCCTGGCAAGCTTGTGGGCCACTCGGGCACCGCCTTCTGTTGATTCCACTTCCTAAAATTCACATAAATTCCAGAAAAAATTCCATAAGTTTTTATCCTATTTGGACTTCGTTTGATATGGATTTTCTGTGAAACAAAAAACATGCAACAAACAGGAACTAGCACTAGGCACTGGATCAATATGTTAGTCCCAAAATAGTATAAAAAGTTGTCAAAAGTATATGAAAGTTGTAGAATATTTGCATGAAACAATCAAAAATTATAGATATGATGGAGACGTATAAGTTCCCAACACACCCAATACAATAGTAAATTGTATAGGTGCATGATACTTGTGATCTACATTGGTTCGAAGAGGAGCGGGTGATGTGGCACAATATAGATAAGTATTTCTCTCAGTAGGGAACCAAGTTTTATCGCAGTAGCATGCAACCTCGTGTTCAGCGACTACACACAAAGAAGCAAACACTTGCACCCGACATGAGCAAGAGGTTTGTCAACCCCCTTGTACTTGTTACTTGCAAACTAATAAATATTGAGGATGATAGTAGATAATTATGAATTTTAAAATAAAATAAAAAATAAATAAGAACAACAAGGTAAATGATATTTTTTGTAAATATATATATATGGATAGACCGGGGCCATAGTTTTCCCTAGTGACATCTCTCATGAAGCAAGCATACGATGGGTAAACAAATTACTGTTGAGCAATTGATAGAAAAGTGCATAGTTATGCAATATTTATCCATGGCGATGATCATATGTATACATGCATCACGTCCATAAGCAAATAGGTCGACTCTTGCCTGCACCTACTACTATTACTCCACGTCAAGAGTGTTTCTATGCTTTCCTCTCTAGGTATTAAGTTCATGACAAATAGAGTAATGCTTGGAGAATGATGGCATGATGTAGACAAAGAAAACTCAATCAATATGAATTATCCCCATCGTTTTATGATTGGTGGCAACAATACAAAGATGTGTCTTGTCCCTTTCTGTCACTAGGATATAGAGCACCATCATTGAACCCACTACGACGCACACCTCCCACCGAAGAAATATCAATCTAGTTGGCCAAACTATTTCAATAGATCAGAGAGATTTATGAATCTATAATAATCATGCAATAAGAATCATAATATATTTCATAGAAGACTCAAATCTTTTATCATGAATAATTTGAGCATAAACCCACAATTAATCAGATCCAACAAACGCACCACACAAGAAGATTACATCGAATAGATAACTGCGAAGATGTAGTGAACTTTGTATTAAAGATCAAGAGAGAGATAGTCATCTAGGTACTAATTACAGACACATAGTTCTATGGTATACTACTCACGCATCACCATCGGAGCAACAAGCTTGATGTGGAGGCCCTCTATTATTGATCCGCCCTCCGACGGGGCACCAAAATAGGGCTCCAGATGGGCACACGACAAAACAGAGACTTGCGGCGGCGGAAAAACTGTTTCGGGAGTCTCTCTAGGGTTTGGGGGATTTATTATAATTTATAGGCCAGAGAGTGGCATCGGGAGGCGCCCGAGGGGTCCAGCACACATCAGGGCGCGACCACCCCCCTTGGGCGCGCCCTGTTGTGTGCTCGCTCTCTCATGTGGCCTCTGCTCTTCTCTTGAAGCTTCCATGTCTTCTTTTGATCTAGAAAAATCATCAAAAAAATTCATGGCAATTGGAGTTCGTTTGGTACTATAAACCTGAAAAGCTAAAAACATGCATAAAACAACAATTGGCAATAGGCACTGGGTTAATAGGTTAGTCCTCAAAAATAATATGAATTGATATATAATTGCCCAAAAAGCATCCTAGAATGGTAGTATTATAGCATGGATCAATGAAAAAGTATACATACATTGGATACGTATCAGTGCACTAGTTCGGTGCAGAGATGGTGATACAAGTGTAGTATGGATAGTATAAATAGGTTTTCGTAATCTGAATAAATAAAAACAGCAAGGTAACAAGTGGCAAACAACGAGCAAAACGGTGTATCAATGCTTGGAGACAAGGCCTAGGGTTCATACTTTCACTAGTGGTATCTCTCAATAATGCTAACAGAATTGAATTATATAACCACCCCTCAACGTGTAACCAAGAATCACTCTAAAGTTCCTATCAACTAAGAACATAAGAAGAAATTGTAGTATGTAGTGAAACCACCTCAACGTTACCGTTCCGATCAATCTATTGTGTCATCCCTATAGATATCACAAACATCCCTAGAGATCGTACTAAATAAAAACAAACTATTTCAGATTCATAATGTTCAATCCACACAAAGTACTACAAAGAGTACCCCAAAATTTCTATCGAAGAAAGTAGGACGATAACGTGCATCAACCTATGTGCCTAGATCACCCCAATGTTACCACGGGGATTCACAAGTTGGTTGCCATAACATGCATCAAGTGACTCAATAGAACACTCCATTGTCACCACGGGTATCCAAATGCAAGACATACATCAAGTGTTCTCAAATCCAAATTATGCAATCTAACATAACGACATCTTAAAGGGAAAGACTCAATTCAACACATCAAGATAAAGAGGGAAGAACCTCATATGATCCAACTATATTAACAAAGCTCGTGGTAAATCAACATCGTGCCACATCAAGAACATGGGAGAGAGAGATTGCACACATAGCTAGTTGTACATACCCTCAGCCCCGAGGGTGAACTACACCCTCCTTGACATGGCGACCGTTGGGATGATGAAGATGGCCTTCGGTGATGATTTCCCCCTTCTGGCAAGGTGTCAGAAAAGGGTTCCAGATAAGATCGCTTTGAAACAGAGGCATGCGGCGGCAGAGTGGAAGTTCTTGGTTTATTTCTAGGGTTTTCTCGATTTATAGGATTTTTGGTGTTGCAATCACATGAAGGGGTGCCACAAGGAGGCCACAAGGTATCTAGGCGCGACCACCCCCTCGAGCACACCGTAATGCCTTGTGAGGATCTTATGGGTCTTCTGGTACTCCCCAGAAAACTCCTGGGTCCCTTTCCTTCCAGATAAAATGTCAAAAAGGTTTGATTTGTTCCAAGAACTTTTATTTTCTACATAAAAAACAATAACACAGTAATTCTGTTGAAAACAGCGCCAGTCTGTGTTAGTTCCATTTAAATCATATAAAAGTGCATCAAAACCATATAACATTGTTGTAAACATGACATGAATACTTCATAAATTATTGATACGTTGGAGACGTATCAGCATTTCGAAGCTTAATTCCTACTCATCCTCGAGTAGGTAAATGATAAAAGAAGTAATTTATGAAGTGTGGATGCTAGCATATTGTATAAGTTCGATCAATGATAATTTCAATCACTTTTCCCAGCATCATAAACAATAACTCTTTCTCACAAAACTCGTCATAATAAAGTAGCAATCAATTCACATGTTGTTAGGGATATAATCCCGTGGTATGACCCGCCTAAAGGTTTCCGGGTTATACCTGATGGCTCGTGAGCCGGCCCAAGAATGAGCCATGAGACGTACGGCCCAAGAAGATAGGCGGCTCATGGCGTGGGCCGCCAGGTAGCCCGGACAGAGAAGACCCGGATGCGTAAGGCGCCCGGAGGTAACTTGGTAGGGAAGATAGAGGAAGACTCGGATAGACAATGAGAGTCGGTTACAACTTGTATGACCCGGAGTCTTTACCTCCTATATAAAGGTAGACCCGGGGCGACTTAGAGATGAGGTTATCAAGAACTAGGTCAAGCTTTAGTTCCCTTGTAATCAATACAACAAGCAATACAAACACAAGCAGGACGTAGGCTATTACCTCGCCTTGAGGGGCCGAACATGGGTAAACTTGTGTCCTTCGTCTCAGCAAACCCCTTTGAGTCTATCACATTAGCGATGGCCTCGAATCCAAGTCCATTCACCCGGACATCTGCCATGATAAATCCACGACAGTTGGCGCCCATCGTGGGGCAAACGCTTGGTGGTGTTGAGTTCTCAAAGGGCTCTCTCCCGGGGCGCGAAGGATACATGTCGGAAGGATTAGCAAGAGTCGCCGTGGCCGGCTCTACATCAACGATGCCGGTTGGGGGCTTGATGTTGGGTCCGTGGAGTATGGATTCCAGGTTCCATTCGGCGAGATCCACGTCTTCATCGGAAAGGTTGATGGATCTATACCCGGGCCAGACGTCTGCACCGACATCATCGAGCCGGTTCGGCGTCTGCAACCTGCGCGTAACATGCATCCTGCCCGTGCTAATCCGGGTCAGAAGCATGTCTTCGTAGGCTTCACTCAAGGTACGGATCTGGAAGCTTCCGGATCACAGGAAACTTTCGTCTATTCAGAGGACAAATCTTCAAGTGGAGAAATGGAGTCAGTGTACCAGCTCCGCAACGGTGGCCTTGGGGGCTACATCGACGTCTGCCCTGAGTCATATCGCTCTGAGTCGGATGATCTTGGGCTTCTGGTTCATGCTGTCGTGTTCATGGCGGGATCAGCCCCAGGCACGAGTAGTACAGCCGCGGTAGCCGCCACCTCAGGTGATAACCCGCCGCCACCGGCTCAAGTTCTTGTGGAGCTGATGGACGAGCTCGCGGCTTTAATGGCCACTGAGGTCACAAGATAATCAAGCAGCTCGGAATTTAGAGATCGCTAGGATCAAGGGACAGATGACAGAGGAATGGCAAAGGATGGCTGAGCTAAAGATCCAGATGGAAGAAGAGGCATAACGTATCAAGGCAAATGCTTTCCGTCTAGGGCTGGAGCAAATATCAGCGGCAGCGGTACATCGGAGGAGGCATCAATCCCGTCTACCAGAGCGCTATGAAGCACGGAACCTCTTCAATAGTCCTGGCGCGGGGCGAGTAACAGACGCGCCCGAAAGCCGCCTGACGGAGCGGCCAGCGACTCATCCGGCCCGGCGTAACCAAGCTTCACCGGGGGGCTTTCCAACGCCGGCGAGTCATTATTCTAACCCGGCCGAGAATATGGTGGTAGCAGCATCCCGGCTTGAGACAATTCCTATCGCGGATGAAGCACCCTTTGCGGAGGATGTGCGGAACGCCATCGGATACCTGTAGACGGCCATGGCCCAGCAGGAGAAATGTACTCACAGCCGGGGCGGTATTCATTCAATGCCTCTCCCCAGCCATAGCTTTAGCCGACGCTACGAGTCACCAGCAGATTCCAGCAGCAACCGGCACAGAGAGATTCCGACGGGTCACCGGCCGGGTAGAGACACACTAGCATTTGTAAACCATGCGGGAAGCCCGCGAGAGGCGCCAGCTAGGCCGGCTTACTAGGAGCCTGTGCCTTCCGTTTCGGTAGGGGTAGGAGTAAACTCCACGAGGGTAGGGCTGCCGTGTTTGTCACCGGCTCTGTAGGGCGAACGGTTGCCGAAAGACTTCAAAGGGCCCCGCAAGGTCCCGAATTATACCGCTGATTTACCCCCGGAGGCCTGGGTGGAAAGTTATGAACTGGCCCTGGAGATGCTGGATGTTAGTGAGTCAGTCTGTGCCAAGTATTTCGTCATGATGCTTGGAGGCCCAGCTCGTATGTGGCTAAAGGGGTTACCACCTAATACCATCAATTCATGGGTGGAGCTCAGGGCCCGGTTCATTAAAAACTTTCAAGGGACATGCAAGAAGCCTATGACCATTGTGGATCTTGATCACTATGTCCAACAGGAGAACGAGTCGGCCCATCATTGGGTACGGCGGGTCTCGACAATCATACACTCATCAGAGCAGATCACGGTGGCCCAAGCGGTGCTGATCTTGGAGAAGAACTACCACTTTGTTCCTCTGAAGCAGAAACTTGACCGACTCAAACGTACGTGTCAGGACATGGGAGAGCTCATGACGACTCTCCCAAAATATGCTGACTCTGACAGCACGAAGGATCCGGGTTCTGATGATGAGAAGGCTGGCCAAGGTAAGAAGATCAATCAAGGCAAGGGTGCAGGAAACAATGGTAGCCAGAGCAAGCGTAAGAATACACAGGTCGGATTAGAGTTGGTGGCTAATACAAACACCCAGCAGAATTACCCCAAAGGCGATAGGAGGTTTAGATCGTCCTTTGGCAAGGATAACTCTTCCTCGAACATGGAGGAGTTACTTAAGAGACCTTGTCCAAATCACAGTTTGCCTGATAAGCCGACAAACCACACATGGGAGAATTGCAATTTCATGCAGAAGTACAAGCGGTATTTCACACAACCTAACAATCGAGATGGTGGCCCGCCAGGCGGCTCAGGACATGGCGGCTCAAGAGCTGGGTTTGATTCCGGTGGCTCAGGATCCAGTCATCCGGGCCAGGATAATCAGGGGGGACACCAACCGCATTCTAGTAACAATAATCAGCAACAACAGCAACAGCGTAATCAGTCTGGTTATCAGAGTAATCCGAAGCAGCTCAGCTTCGAGCAGTACCACGTTTTCATGACCAGTCTCAATAAACAGGACCAGAAGTTGCGTAAGTGGGCAGTTAATGTGGTTGCACCGGCTCTTTCGTGGTACTTAAAGTGGTCTGAATATGACATAACATGGAGCCGAGAAGATCACCCGCTGTGTGTCGATGACCCGAGGCTGCTGGCTTTGGTTGTGGCCCCCCAGGTGGGCGGATATATGGTGAACAAGGTGCTTATGGATGGCGCTAGCAGCATAAACATCCTTTATTATGACACTTTCCGGCGGATGAAGTTGCTTGACAAGGATTTAAAACCTTCATCCACCGTCTTTCATGGTGTGGTGCCAGGTAAGTCGGCGTATCCAGTGGGTAGGATTTCGTTGGAAGTGACTTTTGGCAATGAGTACAATTACAGGGTGGAATCCTTGTGGTTCGAGGTGGTTAAGATCAAGAGTCCTTATCATGCATTATTTGGACGGCCGTCTTATGCTAAGTTAATGGCTAGGCCCTGCTATGTTTACTTGCAGCTCAAGATGCCTGGCTTAAACGGTACCATTACCGTTCACGGTGACCGAAATACGGCTATTGAATGTGAAGAAGGAGATGCGGCTTACGCAAAGTCCAGTTGCGCCCAGGAGGAACTTAAGTTCTATAAGGAGAATGTTGATCCAGAGGATATGACCCCGCTGAAAAAGCCCACCATGGAGGTTGAGCCGCCCCTCAAGTTTTCAGTGGATGATACCAAGACAGTAGATTTCACTCCGGGCGACTCGTCTAAGCAGTTCATCATTAGAGCTCACATGGATCCCAAATAGGAAAGCGCGCTCATTGAATTCATCCGTGAGAATCGGGACATCTTCGCATGGAAACCTTCTGACATGTCGAGAGAGTTCGCTGGGCACAACCTTAATGTGGATCCAAAGTTTAAGCTGATTAAACAGTTTTTGCGGTGGTTCAATGAGGAGAGGCGCAAGGCTATTGGGGAATAAGTTGCCCGGCTTTTGGCAGCGGGTTTTATCGTTGAAGTTTTTCACCCGGAATGGTTGGCTAACCCGGTGCTGGTGCTCAAAAAGAATGGCACATGGCGTATGTGTGTGGACTACACGGACCTTAACAAAGCTTGTCCGGTTGATCCATTTGCCCTCCCTCGTATTAATCAGATCATTGATGCTACGACGAGGAGCGAAAGTTTGTGCTTCATGGATGCTTACTCAGGTTATCATCAGATCAAGATGGCAGTTAAAGACCAGGAGAAGACGGCTTTTATTACACCCTTTGGGGCGTTCTGTTATGTCTCTATGCCTTTCGGGCTCAAGAGTGCCCAGGCAACTTATCAGCGATGCGTGCGGAACTGCCTTCACAGTCAGATTGGCCGCAATGTTCATGCTTATGTAGATGACATCGTGGTCAAATCCAGAAAGAAGGAGACTCTCTTGGAGGATTTAAAGGGAACTTTTGATAATCTCCGGGTCTACAAGATGATGCTTAACCCGACCAAGTGTGTCTTTGATGTTCCGGCGGGCAAGCTTTTGGGTTACCTGGTCTCTGAGCGTGGTATCAAGGCTAACCGGATAAAATCAAGGCTATTACCTCTCTAGGAGAGCCGGCTTGCATTAATGGTGTTCAGTGCTTGGCAGGGCGGATTCCTACGTTGAGCCGGTTCATAAGCCGTCTTGGAGAGAAGGCTATTCCTTTATATCAAATGATGAAGAAGACAGACAAATTTGTTTGGAGCAAAGTGGCGGGTGAAGCACTTGAGGCGCTTAAAAAACAGCTCACTGAGCCACTAGTGCTGGCCGCTCCGGCTGAGAAAGAACCGTTGCTCCTTTATGTGGCGGCTAATAACCGGGCAGTGAGTGTTGCAATTGTGGTCGAGCGCAAGGAGGCCGGGAAGGAGTATCCAGTGCAAAGACCGGTTTATTATATCAGTGAGGTCCTGACAGAGTCTAAGCAAAGGTATCCGCATTGGCAGAAGCTGGTATATGGGGTCTTCATGGCCAACCGCAAGTTAAAACACTACTTCTTAGGGCACCAGATAATTGTGGTCAGTTCTGCTCCGCTAGGGGATATTATCCAGAACAGAGAAGCCACGGGAAGGATTGCTAAGTGGGCATTGGAGCTGGGACCTCTCAATTTAAAATATGTGCCTCACACGGCTATCAAGTCCCAAGCCCTTGTGGATTTCATAAATCATTGGACGGAGTGTCAAGCTCCCGAGGAAAAGTCGGATGACACATACTGGACTATACACTTTGATGGATCCAAGCAGTTAGAGGGATCACGGGCAGGAGTTGTTCTGACATCCCGCAAGGGTGATAAGTTTTGTTATGTGCTCTGGCTAATGTTCCCCTGCACTAACAATGCGGCTGAGTATGAAGCTTTGCTTCATGGTCTTAGGTTAGCCAAGGAGATGAATTTGAGCCAAGTCAAGTGTTTGGGCGACTCGGATCTAGTGGCTCAGCAAGTTTCTGGCACTTGGGATTCCAAAGACCCGCGGATGGCGGCTTATCGTCGGGCGGTTGATATTATTGTGCATCACTTCAAAGGATATCAGGTAGATCTCATTGATCTTCATAGGAATGAGGTGACCGATGCCTTATCATGGTTAGGTTCTCAACGAAAGCCGATGCCACCCAATGTCTTTCTAGATGTCTTACACCATCCGACTATCAAGATACCTTCAGAAGAAGATTTGGTTGTTCCTGACCCGGAGGCGGAATTGGTGGCGGCTCTGCATGCTATCCCAGATTATACTATTCCCTATTTGGCCTATTTGACCCAAGGCGAGTTACCTGAGGATGAAGACCTAGCCAGAAAGATCACCCGGCGTTCTAAGTCCATGACAATAGTTAATGGTGTGTTGCATAAATGCAGCGCGACAGGAGTTTTCCAACGTTGTGTTTCACCAGAGGAGGGTCGGCAGATCTTGAATGAAATCCATGCTGGCGATTGTGGACACCACGCCGGCTCGAAGTCTTTGGTGGCCAAGGCTTTCCGGCACGGGTTTTTCTGGTTGACGGCTCATAAAGATGCAGAGGACCTAGTCCGTAAGTGTGACGGCTGTCAGAAGTTTGGCCGGCATGCTCATATTCCGGCTCAGGAGTTAAGGATTATACCAATTACTTGGCCGTTTGCGGTCTGGGGGCTTGACATGGTGGGACCTTTCAAGAGATCCAAGGATAAGAAAACACACCTCCTGGTGGCGGTGGACAAGTTTACCAAGTGGGTAGAGGCAGAGTCGGTCAGCAAATGTGACGCGGCTATAGCGGTTTTATTTATTAAAAAGTTGATCTACCATTTTGGTTACCCACACAGCATCATCACTGATAATGGTACAAATCTATCCAAGGGGGCTATGAAAAAATTCTGTGATGAAGAGCATATCCGGCTTGATGTTTCAGGAGTGGCGCATCCACAATCCAACGGTCAGGCGGAGTGTGCCAAACAGGAAATTCTAAGAGGGATTAAACCGCGGCTCATGGTTCCTTTGCAGCGAAAGCCCGGGTGTTGGGTAGAAGAATTACCCTCTGTCTTATGGAGCATCAGGACCACCCCTAACAGATCCACGGGTTTCACGCCTTTCTTTATGGTGTACAGGGCCGAGGCAGTTTTGCCCAGTGACATCCGGCATGACTCGCCAAGGGTGGCGGCTTATGTTGAGGCAGACAATGAGACGGCACGTCAAGACGCATTGGATGCTCTGGAAGAGGCGCAAGAGCTAGCAGCGGCCCGGTCGACGATTTATCAACAAGACTTGCGTCGCTATCACAGCCGCAGGGTCAAGACCCGGACGTTCCAGGAAGGCGACTTAGTGCTCCGGCTGATTCAGGACCAGACAAATATGCATAAGCTCTCTCCTCCATGGGAAGGACCTTTTGTAGTCAGCAGAAATCTCAACAACAGGTCATATTACCCCATAGATATCCGAGATGACTCAGATACAGCGGGTCAGGAGACCCGCCGGCCGTGAAACATCGCGCATCTCCGGCCTTATTTCACTTAAGGGTGTATAGACCCTTCATTGTACACTATCATTGTACATATCATAGTTATATAAATAAACAAAGAAGTATCACTACAAAGGTGAAGTCCCTGCGGTTTACACATCCTCATATGAGAGAAGGTTAAATAATGTTCCGGTTGATGTATCAAGTGAGATTGGCGAACAGCGGCCACAAAAGCCCGGCTCGGGAAAATGAGTCGCGGTGCCAGGCGCTATGCCACAAAAGCCCGGCTCAGGAAAATGAGTCGCAGCGCCAGGCGTTATGCCACAAAAGCCCGGCTCAGGAAAACGAGTCGCGGCGCCAGGCGTTATGCCACAAAATCCCAGCTCAGGAAAATGAGTCGTGGCACCAGGCGTTATGCCACAAAAAACCATCTCAGGAAAATGAGTCATGGCGAGGGCGGCTTCTTACCTTTGGGTATAGCTTCTAACGCCTATCCGTCGGCGTTTTACGACATACTGCTGAAGGGGGCTTCTTACCGACGGGTATCGCTTCTCGCACCCTATCGGCCGGTTTTATGCCAAATTTCCGGCTAACACGTTTAGCCATGTTTGTGAGGTTTTTTTACCGATGGGTAGCTAACACCTAATAACCCGCGAACGGCGGCTTCTTACCATCGGGTATAGCTTATAATGCCTATTAGCCGGCTTCATGCCACGTAAAACCGGCTAAGAAAAATTAGCCGTGGCAAACGGCGGCTTCTTACCTTCGGGTATAGCTTATAATGCCTATTAGCCTGCCTTATGGTAGAAAAATCCGGTTAAGGAAAATTAGCCGCGGCGAAGGTGGCTTCTTACCTTCGGGTATAGCTTCTAACGCTTATCCGCCGGCATTTACGTTGTATTATTACCTTTGGGTATAGCTTATAATGCTTGTTAACTAGCTTTATGCTACAAAACTCCGGTTAAACATGATTAGCCATGGACGGAAATAATTAAGTCCTTTCGGCCGACTCTCGACCCAAGAAGAGGAGACAAACGATGACAAGTCAGGAATGCATACAAGGAAGATGGCACTTTCGAAGCCGGATTTTTCTCATTTAAAAAGATCAGTAGAGCAAATGTCACAAGAAGTATATTACAAACGCTCTATGTAGAGGCCAAAAGTGTTGATCAAGTCCTTCAAGTCCCCTACGACGAGTTAAGGAGAGCCGATTATTACAAAGTGGAGTTAATCAACTAGCCGGCGGCTCATCCTGCTCCGGTTCTTTGGGTGCCTGGATCTAAAGGTTGTCCAAGTTCCAGTTGTAGTTAGCTAGAGCTGAAAAAGTCCCTTCTTCAAAGAAGGGAAATGGGTCAAGATCAGAAGCGAAGAGGTACTTACTACGGGAGGGTGTTAAGTCCTTCCATCCGTAGAGTGGGCCACGAACTCTCTTTTGGTCAGCATCATAAGCCGCTTGGTAAGTGTCCAGGTTAGCTTCTTTTGCTAAGACGGAAGCCAGAAACCTAGAGTCCTTGACGCACCGGATGTAGTCGGCTTCTGTGAACTCAGAACCTTCATCCTTCTTGGAGGGGAAGCCCTCCATCATATCAGCCGTAGTAAGCTCCGGAGCAAAGTCTAGAGCCCGGCTTATGCATGCGATTGCCCTAGCGGGCGGCTGATTTCTTCAATTCAGCGATCTGCTTCGGCATGGTGGAGAAAAGTTCCAAGACCCCTTTGAGAGTTGAAGGGATTTTGTCCTTGTACTGAACAGACTTGATGGTGAACATCGCGCCGCAGTAGAGCTGCTCCGCCAGGGTGTAGATAGCCTTTAGAGGCAGTAAGTTGTCGGACGCCAGTTGACGGTTTCTAGGACCTGTATAAGCCGGAGGCTTTCATGATAAGTCGCCAGTTCAAGGATTGCAGCTCGTCAGAAACAGTTATCAGCTGCTGATCAGCGTCATCCGCCCGTTTGGTCAGCGTGGCCTTCTCAAACACGACAGACTCTCTGAAAGCGGCGAACTCCGCCTTGACTTTAACCAGCTCTTCGGTCAAGAGCCGACATTTCTCATCGGTGGCGCTCCGGGCAGCCTGTTGATCAGCCAGGTTGGTCTTTAAGCAGGCCAACTATGACCCGGCTTTAGTCAAGGATTCCTGCAAACATTTCAAAGCAGAGAGTAAAACGGACAAGTCTCAAACAGATTGCAAGCAATATGCATGACACTTGGGGGCTAATGTTTGTTTTTCAGAAATTCACTATGAAGAGTTCCGGTTCAACTTTGAACAAGTTTGAGCCGGCCCTTGGGGGCTACCATTAGCTCTTTTAAATTTACTCTAAGAAATCCCGACTCAACTTTGAACAAGTTTGAGCCGGCCCTTGGGGGCTACTATTAGCTCTTTTAAATTATCTTCTAAGAAGTCCTGACTCAACTTTGAACAAGTTTGAGCCGGACCTTGGGGGCTACTATCGGCTCTTCTGATTATGTTCTATAGAATAATTTTATCTAAAAGATAACTATGCAAAGTCCCGGCTCAATATGTCGAGAGATTAAGCCGGCACTTGGGGGCTACGTAGGGATATAAGGAGGAAAATAATACCTCATACTTCCTCTTCATGAGGTTAACCAGTTGGAGCTCCAGGTCCTGGCTAGTGGATAGGCGGGTCATGTAGCCAGCATGAAACTCCTCATATGCCATCTTCTCCAAGGCAGAAGGCTCAAATTCTAGCTTCCTAGAAGCTTCAACTGTTTCACCCCGCTTGGTCAGTACGTGAGCCGGGGGAGAATGCAAACCAGTGCCAGTGATTTCAACTTCTGGGCAAGTCGTGTCCTTTGTCGCTTGGGCAGGGCTCGGCGGCTTAGAAGGATTCTTTGGTGGACTATCTGGGGCAATGTCATCAGCGGTCGGCTCTGCAAAAGATCCTAGGATATCTTCAGCCGGTCGCGAGTCATCCTGCTTTGAGTGCTCTGGCTCTTGGGCAGCAGGGCCGGGGGAGGACTTGTTGGTTTTCCGATGCTTGGCTTGAGCACTGTAAAAATGTGAGGATCAGAATCCAAAGGATACTACTGCCACATAAAGAGCTGGATGTCATAGCGGGAAATATTTATAGCGGGTTGATCTTGGGAGGCGGCAGAGCGGTCACCGAAGAGTCGCCGGAAGAGGGTGATTTCTGAGAGACAATTCAAGAAAGATGAGACAGCGTCGAGGTCGCAAAGTAAAATTAATTAAACGGAGATACATACCTTTGCGGGGCATTTCTTCGGAGCTGGTGAGTTTGGCAAGCCAGGCATAAGATTAGTAGAACCAACGCTCCGGGTCTGGCGATGCTCGGCTTGTTGTTGCTTTTTCAAAAGAAAGTTGGTAGCCAGATAAGCGAGAGGATGAAAAAGAGGAACTTTTCCAATAACCCACCGCGGCTTCCGGGGGACAAAATATTCTGAGCTGGAAGAAGTATAGATTACCTCAGGGGCGTTCGCACGGCTTGTTTCAACATCATCCTGTGAATAAAACAAGTGTAAGTAAAATAAGATAATAAAATGGCAGAAAGCAGCCAAGGTTTACCTCTGAGTCGGACGATTGCGGTGGGTCAAACCATCCTTCTTGTGGGGCGGTCTTCTTGGACTTCTTAGCCGGAGCTTTCTTCTTGAGCTTCTTCAAGGGAGAAACATATTCTTTCTTCCAGAAATCAGAGTTGGCCTGGAAAGGTAAATGGGTTAAACGGTAATGAGTCAGAGAGGTATGAGTGGCAAGGAGAAAAAGGGGTGAAGAGTCGCCTTACATCTGGAGACGGATTTTTGGCGTTAAAAGGCGTCTGGCCAATGGCGCTGCATGATCCGGATGCTTCATGAACAAGGCTCCGGATGACGGTGGTGATGTCATCCTCTGTCGGTGTTGATTGGCTGAAGCATAATGAACTATCATACTTGGCTTCGTATTCACACATGAGCCGGCTTCTATGACTTAAGGGCATAATCCGCCAGGAAATCCAGCAGCGGATCAAATCCAGTCCGGTTAAACCATTGGCCATGAGGGCCTTGATTTTGGCATGAGACGGCTCGTACCTTGCACGTTTCGAAGCTGATAGCCGGCCAGGAAGCTCTGAAGTTGTCTTGAGCCAGGAGGGACGATAGCCCGGCAGTGGACGCTCATTCTCAGGAGAGGTATCCTTGCAGTAGAACCAAGTCTTGTTCCTATCCTTTGGATGACTCGGCATCTGCATGGACGGAAAAGTAATATCCCTATGCAGTTGGATGGAGATCCCGCCAAGCTCTAGACTCGGATCGGCTTTCATCTCAGTTTGCCAGTTGGCGTAGAAGAATTCTCGAAATAACCCCACAGACGGCTTGGCTTGCATATAGACTTCATAGAGCACTTGAAAATTGCATATATTTGAGACAGAGTTCGGGGCCAAGTCCTGGGGGTGAAGCTTGTAGAAGTGAAGGACGTCACCAAAAAACTTCGAGCCGGGAGGCACGAATCCTCGCTCGATATGGTCAGAGAAAACCACTACTTCGCCTTCTTGAGGAGTGGGCCGCGTTTCATCACCCGGGGCCTAGCAATTAAGGACCTCCTTGGAAGGAAGGGTACCCGCGTGAACAAAATCCTGTAAGAATTCCTTCGTGATGCAAGACCCGACCCAGTTGCATGAGTTGGAGGCGCGAGACATGCTGGCGGCTTAAAGACTATGCAAATCAAAAGTACGGTGAGTCAAGAGCAAACAAATATTTGCGACGGCTTACAATTTTAAGGGTTCTACAAATAATATTCCATGGTTCGGCTAATGAGAGCCGGAGAGGCCTGGCGGGTCAACAAAGAAAGGAGGAGGTGCGAAAATCGGCTAAGTCCCAGGGAACAGATTTCGTAAAGTTCAGCTAAAATGACGGATCTACAAAAACAGGGTAAATGCGTTTTATTTTCAGACCTAAGGACAAACAGGCGAAGCGTACGAAATCCAAAATGGCAACCGGAGCAAGGATCAATCTATGTGTTCTTGTTTACTGCCTCTTACATAGCGGCGCCGTGAAGACGAGCGATGGTCCAGAGTTCGAGCTCTAAAACAACGGCGGCGGCGAAGTTCTATAGAAACCCTACTGGAGACGGCTATGGATCTACAGGAAGAAGACTTACCGGCGACGGCGTGATGGGCGCAAGATGAACTCTGG
Organism: Hordeum marinum; assembly: GCA_022496015.1. Taxonomy (NCBI): domain Eukaryota; kingdom Viridiplantae; phylum Streptophyta; class Magnoliopsida; order Poales; family Poaceae; genus Hordeum; species Hordeum marinum. The sequence goes on from CM039672.1 coordinate 122,960,381, forward strand.
TCCGCAATAGGTTGATGCAGCGGCCGGTCGACGGTGAGACGAGGACGGCGCCGGAGCAGGAGCGGAAGCGTCGGAGAGAAAGAAGATGGAAGCACAAGCGGGGGAAAGGAAATGCTACCCACGGCGGTCCTATTTAAAAGGAAAACGGGCAGGCGTGAAAATCTAGGCGACAGAAATCATTCGACCGAGGCGGACGACTCGATTTTCGGGTTGACCATTTAATAAGAGATTTGTTGGTACGTCAGTGGATCTTTTTTTTTTCAGGGCCCACGTGAGGTCACGGCGGGTCATCACCGGGCGACTCGCCGAGGAGCAGAAGAAAAGGATGAAGTGAGCAAGCTCAAATCAGCCTAGGGCCTAATGTTGGGGATATAATCCCGCAGTATGACCCGCCTAAAGGGTTTCGGGTTATACCTGACGGCTTGTGAGCCGGCCCAAGAATGAGCCATGAGACGTACGGCCCAGGAAGATAGGTAGCTCATGGCGTGGGCCGCCAGGTGGCCCGGACAGAGAAGACCCGGATGCGTAAGCCGCCCGGAGGTAACTTGGCAGGGAAGATAGAGGAAGACTCGGATAGACAATGAGAGTCAGTTACAACTTGTATGACCCAGAGTCTTTACCTCCTATATAAAGGTAGACCCGGGGCGACTTAGAGATGAGGTTATCGAGAACTAGGTCAAGCTTTAGCTCCATTGTAATCGATACAACAAGCAATACAAACACAAGCAGGACGTAGGCTATTATCTCGCCTTGAGGGGCCGAACCTGGGTAAACTTGTGTCCTTCGCCTTAGCCAACCCCTTTGAGTCCATCACATTAGCGATGGCCTCGAATCCAAGTCCGTTCACCTGGACATCTGCCGTGATAAATCCACGACACATGTGATGGTTTAAACAATGCATTCTCTTGAAACTTAACAACCTATGTTCTAGTAACCAAACGATTAAAATTCGTATTGTTTTCTACAAAGTGTAAGTAAGAGCTCCACATACTCAATTAATCATATAGTCTTGTATGATTGCTGGTACTCAAAGCATATTTTTAGAACAAACAACATCCATCGAACACAGACAAAGATAGGGGCTTAATGTTTTCCCTCCCAACTTACTTATCATAAAGATAATTGTCAACAATTGTAACCCATGATGAAATATATTTGACTAGATATATGTGTTTGGATTTTCCCCCACCACGTGATGCTTGCCAACTAAAGATCGATGTTAACATAAGAAGTTGACTCACCCTGAAAAGTAAACATGAAATTAAATAGCATAAAATGAAATAGAATGTCCCTTTGCAGAGGGAGGCAGGGATTTATAGAGGTGCCAGAGCTCATTGCATAAAACAGAGATGAATATATTTTGGGTGGTTTGCCTTTCTTGTCAATGCCACGACAAGGGATTTCAGTATCTTAAATGCTAAATACATTAATGGTGGTTCCTAAACGGAATTGAAATTTTACTCCCCTCCGCCATTCAAACACATTCCATGGCTGGTCAAATTCACGGGTAGCCTCCAAACTATCAACTTTCTAGGGGGTTCTTGTTTATTTTCGTTTATTATGGAGGACTGGGCATCCTTTCTAATAACCTCTCTTGTGCAATGACAAGTGAATAAACACTCGTCGTGAGTTACACACTTGGCATGGAAGATACTGACCGCCCCGTCGCTCCATGAGCGGTACGGGCACACAAAATAGATGTTTTCTTTGAAGGTTTTAGATGTGGCACATGCAAGTTTACTTGGAATGGTAGTGAAATACCATATATTGGTAGGTATGGTGGACTCTCATGGAAGAAACGTGGCTCAAGGATTTTGTATGCACAAGTAGTATCTCTACTCAGTTCGAAGTTTTGGTTAGCACAAGGTTCTAAAGAAGCACCACATGTTGGAGGATACATAACAATATAACTTCCATGAAAATATACCCAAACATAACTCATTATGTTGTCTTCCTTGTCCAACTTCAACTAATTTGATCAAGGTTGAAAATAATTAATGGGTGTTCACAATCATAAATGATGTCCAAGATAATATATTTGCATGTGAAACTTCTCTTCCTTAAACTAATCATTCATAAATTGCTTGTATGACCAATACTATGATTATCAAACTTCAATATATTTTACTTTATAAACCAAATGTGAAACTACTACTAAGCATAAATCACGTGGGTGATTTCAGATTTATGATATTTCAGTCACTCACAATTTACTCTTAGGATGTAAGTGAGGCACAAGAGTAAACATCAAACTACTCTCAAAATATATAAGTGAAGATCAATGAGTAGTCGAACAATCCAGTAGATATGTGAGGACTCTCTCTTAATAAATATTTTAAGAACTGAGATTTATTCAAAACAGCAAACAAAAAATGGCACTCCAAGAATAGCACATATCATGTGAACGGATAAAACTTCGACTCAACATAGGCTAACCGATATTTGTTGACGAAGAGAGGTGGGATGCCTAACGTGGCATCTCCAAGCTTAGATGCTCGAGACTTATGGAAATATTGATTTGGGGATCTTTCGGCATCCCCAATCTTGAGATATCGTGTCTCTGTAATTCCTCTCATATCACGGTTTTCCCTAAATCTTAAAAGCTTCATCCACACAAAACTTGACAATAACTCGTGACATAGGTTAGTGCACATAAGAATAAAACTACACTTCATGTACTGCCAAGACAAGTTGCATAATAATTTTCAAACTTTAGCTACTGTATACTATAATTTCCATGACTTCTGTATACCAACATAAGCCATGAAAACTCTATGATAAGCAAATAACAAAACTATGACAGCAATCTGTCTAAACATGATAGTCTATAGCAATTAATTCTAAAATTGTACTTATATGACTCAATAAATTCTGAAAATTTTGGACATTATAAATAATTTATATGATAAAACCGTATACAAATTTCAGAAATTTTGCATGTTCTGGTAAAATATGTAAATTCAAATACTAAAGCAAAAGTTTCTGTTTTAACACAACACACATCAAACATGCAATTCAAGCAATCCTAAAGGAAATTCTTGGTATTTGTTATTGAAAACATGATTATAAAGAACATCATAAAATCCTAACAAACTAGAATGATACTCCAAGCAAAACACATATTATGTGATGAATAAAAATATAGCTCCAAGTAAGATATACCGATAGTATTGAAGACGAAAGAGGGGATGCCTTCCGGGGCATCCCCAAGCTTAGACACTTGAGTCTTCCTTGAATATTACCTTGGGATGACTTGGGAATCCCCGGTGTGAGGGTCTTTCTTCTGCTTATTATCCTCATATCAGTATCTCACCCAAAACTTGAAAGCTTAAATCACACAAAACTTAACAAAACTCATGAGATGGGTTATTGTAATAAAAATAGATCATTCACTTAGGTACTATCAAGAAAAGATTCATAATTGTTCTCGCATAATGCCTATTGTACCTATCATTCCCGTAATTTATATCATTAAATATAAGCTATGAAAACACTAAAACAAGCAAACTATGCATGAAAAACAGAATATGTCTAAAATAGAACAATCTGTAAAGATATGAACTAAAACCATATTTTCCCATCTCTGAAAATTCTGAAAAACTGGGACAACATAGAGAATTTTCCCGGAAGTATTGTGTAAAAATGGCAAAATATTTTTACGCACCAGTAAAATTAGAGAAATTATGTATTGGAGCCAAAAGTTTATGTTTTTGCACAGAATCAAATGAACAAGTATCCACACTATCCCAAAAGGCTTTACTTGGCACATTATTGAAATTAAAGGCACAAAACATGATTAGTACAGTATCTTAATCATTTTGACACACAAAGCCAGTAAGGATAAATATTGGGTTGTCTCCCAATAAGCCCTTTTCTTTAAAGCCTTTTAGCTAGGCGTGATGATTTCAATGATGCTCACATAAAAGTAAAGAATTGTAACGCAAAAGGAGCATCATGAAGAATATATTAAACACATTTAAGACTAACCTACTTCCTATTCATAGGGATTTTGTGAGAAAACAATTTATGGGAGCAAGAATCTACTAGCATAGGAAGGCAAGATTAGTATAACTTCGAAACTTTCAACACATAGAGAGGAAACTTTATATTATTGCAATAAACTTAAGCAAATCTTCCCCTCTCATGATAATTTCCAGTAGAATCATGAAGGAAATCCACAATATAACTATCACATAAAGCATTCCTTTCATGATCCACAAGCATTAAAAAATTATTACTCACCACATAAACATTTTTATTCTCATACATAATAGTGGGGGTATCATATGAGACTTGAATACTATAAATTGTTTCCACAATAAAATAGTAATTTTCAGTAAAAGGGTATTCGTAATTATGGCAAGTTCTATAAGAATAACCATCACTATTTTTTATAACATAAGTATCATCACAATGATCATCACAAGTAGGGGCCTTGTTCTCATCAAAATCAATTGAAACCTCTTCCAAGATAGTGGAATCATTAATAAATAAAGTCATGACCTCTCCAAATCCACTTTTATCATTATGCTAAGATTCGACAATCAACAAAATAGTGGGATAGTAATCATCTAAGGTTGACACTCTTCCAAACCCACTTTTAGAAATATTGCAGTCATCATAAATAGGAGGAATGCAATCATCATAATAACTTTGATCATTGAAAGTAGGGGAACTAAAAATATCATATTCATATAAAATTGCATCCCCAAGCTTGGGACAAATATTATTTGCAGCAAATAGATTCTCAAATGTGTCATGTTCATCAAACTTAACATCCCCAAGCTTATGGGTTTCCATATCATTAGCATAATCATCAATAGCATGGATATCATCAACAATGTAACAATCATTATCATCATAATTTTCCAAGTTGGTGCCAAAAATATTTTCAATATTATAAGGAGTACCATTATCTTCCTAATCATAATCATCACAACAAGTAATAGGTGTAACAAAATCATCATAAAGTGTATCATCATCCACACTACTTTTGGATTCATTTTCAACAATGATAGGCACAACATTATTTGGGAGAGATACCTTTTTACCTCTACTTTTCCTTCTTTTCTTATTCTTCACTACATTATGTGTGGGTTTAATTAATTTTTCTGAGCTTCTTATTGAAGATATTGGTTCAGGGGGAAGCTCCTCCTCGCTACATGATTCATCACAAGAAACAATAGGAGGGTATCGAGAGACCTTTACCATTTAATTAGTGTCATTTTCATATTCCATTAGTTCCCCCATCTTTATATAATTGGCAAGGTAAAAATTCTCATTACAATTTACCTCAAAATACATATGAATTTCCCTTAGATCAAATTCAAGAATTTTCAAGAGAAGTAATCCTTCAAACCAATTACTTATATGTGCCACTTCTACATATCCCAAGAACAAACTAAGTTCATTATAATTCTAAAGGGTGATCATATCATCACAATATATGTGCATAATTTCATAATAAAATTGTATACATTAAAATGAAATTGACAACCTTGATTGCAAAGTTGCCAAGTAACGTGAAGAAGAGAACATAGCTCCTTAGCATGATCATCTAGCATCTTAAGCAACCATTGGGTTATTTGATATTTATACTTATTACAAAATCTATCCTACCTTATTGACATGTGTTTACAAGATCTATGCTTACCACAATAATTGACATGCTTATAAGAAACTTCTTCATCATGACTTGTGCAATTATCATTAGTATCATGGATATTCAAGGAATTCATACTAACAATATTGCAATCATGCTTATCATTCATGGATTTAATGCCAAACATTTTATTGAATTCTACTTCTAACACTTTGGCTCAATTTTCCGATCCATCATGTTCACGAAGGCCATTATCAAGATGAAGCATATGAGGCAACCTAAATTCCATTTTTATAGTTTTCTTTTATAAAACCAAACTAGTGATAAAACAAGAAACTAAAAATATTCAATTGCAAGATCTAAAGATATACCTTCAAGCACTCACTTCCCACTCAACGGCGTCAGAAAAGATCTTGATGTCTACTACGCAACTTTATTCTTTTTGACTTTGTTGGTCCTCCAAGCATAGAGTTCTGTAGGACAGTAGCAAATTTCCCTCAAGTGGATGCCTAAGATTTATCAATCCATGGGAGGTGTAGGATGAAGATGGTCTCTCTCAAATAACCCTGCAATCGAATAAAAACAACCTCTTATGTCCCCAACACACCCAACACAATGGAAAATTCTATGGGTGCACTAGTTTGACGAAGAGATGGTGATACAAGTGTAGTATGGATAGTAGAAATAGATTTTTGTAATCTGAATAAATAAGAAACAGCAAGGTAACAAGTGGCAAACAACGAGCAAAATGGTGTATCAATGCTTGGAAACAAGGCCTAGGGTTTGTACTTTCACTAGTGGAATCTGTCATCAGTGCTAACATAATTGAATCATATAACCATCCCTCAATGTCCAATGAAGAATCACTTTGAAGTTCCTATTATTGGAGAACATAATAATAAATTGTAGTAGGTAGTGAAACCACCTCAAAGTTATCGTCCTGATCAATCTATTGAGTCATCCCTATAGGTGTCACAAACAACCCTAGAGTTCGTACTAAATAACAACAGATGATTTCAGATTCATAACGTTCAATCCACACAAAAACCTAAAAGACTACCACAATATTTCTATCGGAGAAAGTAGGACTATAACGTGCATCAACCTATGTGCCTAGATCACCCCAATGTCACCATAGGGATCTACAAGTTTATTGCCATAACATACATCAAGTGACTCAATAGAACACCCCATTGTCACCACAGGTATCCACATGCAAGACATACATCAAGAGTTATCAAATCCAAAGTATTCAATCCAACATAACGACATCTCAAAGGGAAAGACTCAATCCATCACATCAAGATAGAGAGGGAAGAACACCATATGATCCAACTATATTAACAAAGCATGTGGTACATCATGATCATGCCACATAAAGAACATGGGAGAGTGTCGGTACACTAGAGTTTTGGGCCTACTAGTGCCCCTCTAGTCATGCACGGGCAGTGGTAGCCGCCCTGGCGACAAGGCCCGGCAGGGACTTACCAAGTACCAGCACAAAAGAATTGAGACTCCCGGCAAGACCTTGCCGAGGTGACCATCAGAACCCCGGCAAAACCCGGCAAGGCAAAAAACCGGCAAGGCCCCGCTAGCGCACAGGCCAGGTGTCGATCCGCCTGGACGCGTGTCATGGCATCGACACTGGACGGGGCTAAGCGGTGCCGATGGGACGGGCTCATGTCCCGTCCCGCAGGCGGACAGAGATACCTGATGGTGCATTAAATGCGCTTGTCCTACTCCGTTAGTGTTAGGTATGATAGCACTGTAGCTCTATACACCTCGCGTACGCACTGTACGCTACTGTTCTTCAGTATAAAAGGAGGCCCAAGGCGATACGGTAGAGGGATTTCCGACCTTTGAATCTTGAGACTTTCTAGCTCACACGCATGGCAGCTGTTCCTAGTGCCCCTGTAGCAAGAACCCTAAGAACACTCTCAATACAACCAAGCAGGAGTAGGGTTTTACACATCCTTGTTGCCGGAACCTGGGTAAGATCCCCGTGTGCTTCTCATCAGACCGGCTCTCTGCTCAAGCCTTCTCCCCCGCCGAACCGAAAAAGGGTTCCCTCCGATCCCATAGGTGCTCGTTCCTCACGACAGAGAGAGAGAGAGAGAGAGATTGAACACATAGATGCTGGTACATACCCTCAGTCTCGAGGGTGAACTACTCCCTCCTCGACATGAAGACCGTCGGGATGATGAATATGGCCTTTGATGATGATTCCCCACTCCAGAAGGGTGTCGGAAAAGGGTTCTGTATGATATCACTACACAACAGAGGTTTGCGGCAGCGGAGCGGAAGTTCTGGGGTTTTCTCGATTTATAAGATTTTTGGGCATTGGGATCACACGAAGGGGTGCCATAGGGGGGCATAAGGTATCTGGGCGTGGTAAGCCCCTCGGCGTGCCCTAATGCCTTGTGGGGGCTCGTGGGTCTTTTGGTACTCCCTCGAAGCCTCCTAGGTCCCTTTCCTTCCAGAAAAAATGTCAAAAAGTTTCACTGCATTCCAAGAACTTCTATTTTCTGCAAAAAAACACCATAGTAATTATGCTAAAATCAATGTCAGTACGGGTTAGTTCCATTTAAATCATATAAAAGCGCATCAAACCCATATAAAATTGTTGTAAACATGGCATGAATACTTCATAAATTATTGATACATTGGAGACGTATAAGGGGCCCATTAGGAAGTACAACCACTATTGGCTTATGAAAGTGCATCTAATTCTCAAGATGAATTTTGGTAATTCACGTCAACATATCTCAAGGGACGAGAGAAAAACATTTCACCCACTCTAGGGATCGAAAGTAGGTTCTAGAGGGGGTGATTATACTACTTGACCAAATAAAAACCTAACATTTTTCCAAGTTAATTAGTTGGTACCTTTTAGCAATTCTAACAAATCAAGTTCACCCTACACATGCATGTCTACGAGTATTGCAGCAGAAAGTAAAGACAAGCGTATGTAAGAATATAGGGATAAGAAGATCAAATGAATTTGGAGACACAAAGATTTTTCCCATGATTCCGATAGGTGGTGCTATCGTACATCCATGTTTATGGAGACTTCAACCCACGGAGGATAACGATCGTGAGAGTCCACAGAGGGCTCCACCCACCAAGGGTCCACGAAGTAGCAACCTTTTCTATTCCATGATGGCCTACGTCCACAGAGGACTAGCCTTACTCGGGGTTGATCTTCATGAAGTAGGTGATCTCCTTGCCCTTACAAACTTCTTGGTTCAACTCCACAATCACAAACAAGAAGGCTCCCAAGCAACACCTAAGCAATCTAGGAGGCACCACCCTCAAGAAGGTAATAGATGTGGTAGTATGATGAAACCCTTGCTCTTGTGCTTCAAAATATAGTCTCCTCAACACTCAATCACTCTCTACAGATTTGGAATGGGTAGAAGAGATTGATTGGATGGAAAGCAACTTGGGGAGGCTAGAAATCAAGATCCATATAGTTGGAGTGGATGATCCTGACCTCAACACAAGGGTAGGTGGAAAATTGGATATGGCAAGTGAGTGTGTGTTTTGAGTGCTTCTCTTGCGAGTGGGATGTGGTGAAGGGGTATATATAGGCATCTCCAAAAATCCAATGTTTACAACATTATTTCCCAACTCGGTGAAACCAAAGTGAAATTCAGTTGCACGGACTAGTGCAAGATGTGGAAACTTTGGCCTTTTCGGTGAGACGGATATATAAATCTCAGTGGTACCGATATGGGTGACCTAGGTAGTTTCCAAATCTCGGTATCACCGATTCCTCAAACTCGGTGGGACCGACTTTAAGAAATTGGTTAATAGAAAGTTGGTCACTGATTCTCGATTGCACCGAATGGAAACTTGATAGTACCGAGATGCTAGGGTTTGGCGGGGTGTGTGTCTTGGTTAAAACTTGGTGGATCCGAATGGGTATTTTTGGTGTCACCGAATTTTTACTTTTGGCTTTGGACAGAGGGTTTTTGCGGGAAAGTGGTGAGTATTTTTGGTGGCTAATCTCTAAGCACTTGAGCAACCAGATCGTCATAAATACCTCATCCCCTTTTAATAGTATTGGTTTTCCTATGGACTCAAAAGTGATTTCTAACAAAATTTAAAATGTAGAGTCCTCAATCTTGAAGCATGGTCAATCCTATTCTTTCCTTTCCTTGGGTAGGTTCTCCACATAGACCTTTAGCCAACCAATTATTGAACTTTTTCCTGAGATACACTTAGTGGAAACATTAGTCCAATGAAATATATGTTGTTATTAATTACCAAAACCACCTAGGGAGAAGTTGTCCTTTCCATCTCCCCCTTTTTGGTAATTGATAAAAACATATAGATCAAAGCTTTGATAAAAAGATATAATCAATGAATAGCATCATCGCCATGTGAGGTAAATGATAAGCAAGAGCTCCCCCTAAATTTGTGCATTATTTTAAATTTGCGTTTGAATTCAAATGCACAATCGATTAGGATCATGGGCCACTCTTCCATGTCACATACAACTTGGTGGTGTGCAAAAATTAAGTGAATGATCATCATATAGGCATCACACAGAGATAACATTGTGGTAGCATCACACCTATGTATATGATCAAACATCGACAAAAGTTTGTAACCAAACGATAAACCAAATGTTTTTAAACACGGAGAGGGATGAAAATGCAGCACACTCTCTCTCGAAGCCATATGATCTATAATATATCCCCCTTTGGCAACAAGTTACCAAAAAGTTCAAAGTTATAGAGTTAATCATCTCTCTTGGCATGGTCTCCTCCAGGAGACAATGAACCTACTCCTGTCGCTGTCGAAGGAGTCGAGAGAAGAGCATCCGCGAAAGCTTCAGCTGAAGTCCTGTGAGGTGGTGGAGTAGACACTAGAGGTGCACACAGAACTGATGGAGCTGTTGGGCAACGTTGCATGAGAAACAAAAAAAATCCTACGCTTCACCAAGATCAATCTAGGAGATGAGAATCTACGAGAGGGGAGAGTGGATCTACATACCCTTGTAGATCGCTAAGCGGGAAGCGTTAAGAAATGCAGTTGATGTAATCGAATGTCTTCGTGATCCAAATCGCCGACCGTCCCGGGATCCAATCACGATCCGTCCCAATCAAGCGCCAAACGGACGGCACCTCCGTGTTCAGCACACGTACGGCTTGATGATGATCTCTTCCTTCTTGATATAGCAAGAGGGAGCGGAGAGGTAGATGAGTTCTCCGGTAGTGCAACGGCATTGCGGCGATGGTGGTGGAGTTATTCCAATAGGGTTTCGCCTAAGCACCACTGAAAACCGATCTAGAGGAGAAACTGCGATCTAGAGGAGAGGTAGCACGTGGCTGTTTTTGTGTGTCCAAAAACCCTCAAACCTCTAATATATATAGGAGGAGGGGAGGATGTGGCTTGGCCCCCAAGGGGCCAGCCCTTTGCTTCGGCCGAACTGGGAGGGAGGAGTCCTCCTCCACTCCTAGAAGGATTAGGACTCCTTCCTTTTTCCCACTTTGGCCTTCTTTCCACCTTGGATTTTCTTCCCTAGCCACATGGGCCTTCTGTGGGACTTCGGCCAGCCCACTAAGGACAAGTATTCCTTCTCCCTCAGCCCATGTAGCCTCTTGGGTCGAAATACCCCTCCCGATGGTCCCCCGGTGCCATCCCGGCACTCCCGGTACACTACCGATGAGCCCAAAACTTTTCCGGTGACCAAAACAGGAATTCCTATATGTATATATATCTTTACCTCTGGACCATTCTGGAGCTCCTCGTGATTTCCAGGATCTCATCCAGCACTCTGAACAACCTTCGGTCACCACCATTAATAACACTATACTACTAAAATGTCACCGAACGTTAAGTGTGCAGACCCTGTGGGTTCGAAAACTATGTAGACATGACCAAGACACCTCTACGGTCATTAACCAACAGTGGGACCTGGATGCCCATATTGATTCCTACATATTCTACGAACATCTTTATCAGTCGAACCAACATGTCAAGGATTTAGTTAATCTCGTATGATGTTCCCTTTGTTCTTCGGTATGTTACTTGCCCGAGATTCGATCGTTGATATCTCCATACCTAGTTCAATCTCATTGCTGGCAAGTCTCTTTACTCGTTTTGTAACACAAGATGTCGTGGTTAAGACTTATTCACATTGCTTGCAAGGCTTATTGTGATGTTGTATTACCGAGTGGGCCCTGAGATACCTCTCTGTCACACGAAGTAACAAATCCCAGTGTTGATCCATGCCAACCCAATAGACACCCTCAGAGATACCTATAGAGCACCTTTATAATCACCCAGTTATGTTGCAACGTTTGATACACACAAGGCACTCCTCCGGTGTCCGTGAGTTGCATGATCTCATGGTCATAGGAACATATACTTGACATGCAGAAAACTGTAGCAATAAACCGACACGATCATATGCTACGTTTATAGTTTGGGTCTTATCCATCCCATCATTCTCCTAATGATACGATCCCATTATCAAATGACATCTCATGTCCATGGATAGGAAACCTTGACCATCTTTGATCAACGAGCTAGTCTATTAGAGGCATACTAGGGACATGGTGTTGTCTATGTATCCACACATGTATCTGAGTTTCCGATCAATACAATTATAGCATGGATAATAAACGATTATCATGAACAAGGAAATATGATAATAACCAATTTATTATTGCCTCTAGGGCATATTTCTAACAATCTCCCACTTGCACTAGAGTCAGTAATCTAATTCACATCACCATGTGATTCACATTGTTATGAATCTAACACCCAATGAGTTTTGGGGCTCGATCATGCTTTACATGTGAGAGAGGTATTTTAGTCAATTCTGAGACATCCAGATCTGTGTGTACTTTGCAAATCTCTATGTCATACTGTAGATACTGCAACCACACTCCACTTGGAGCTATTCCAAATGGCTGCTCCACTATATGCATCCGGATTGCTACTAAGAGTCATCCAGATTGTTGTTAATGCTTGCATCGACGTAACTCTTTACGACGAACTCTTTATCACCTCCATAATCGAGAAACTTTTCCTTAGTCCTTTAGTTACTAAGGATAATCTTGACCGCTGTCTAGTGATCCACTCCTGGATCACTTTTGTACCCCTTGACGGACTCATGTAAAGCACACACATGTGCGGTACACAGCATGGCATACTATAGAGAGCCTATGGCTAAGGCATAGGGGACGACGTTTGTCCTTTCTCTTTCTTCTTCCGTGGTCGAGCTTTGAGTCTCACTCAACTTCACACCTTACAAATCAGGCAAGAGCTCCTTCTTTGACTGATCCATTTTGAACTCTTTCAAAATCTTGTCAAGGTATATACTCAATCAAAGTCTTATCAGACATCTTGATCTATCCCTATAGATATTGATGCCCAATAATTAAGTAGCTTTAACCAGGTCTTCCTTTGAAAAACTCTTTTCAAACAATCCTTTATGCTTTCCAGAAAATCTCCTTAATTTTCGATCAACAATATGTCATCCACATATGCTTATCAAAAACTCTATAGTGCTTCCACTCACTTTATTGTAAATACAAGTTTCTCATAAACTTTGTATAGACTCAAAAACTTTGATCACCTCATCAAAGTGTATATTCCAACTCCGAGATGCTTGCTTCAGTTCATAGAAGAATCACTAAAGCTTGCACACCTTTTAGCATCCTTAGGACTAACAAAACCTTCTAGTTGTATCACATACAACCTTTCCTCAAGTAAATCCTTAAGGAAACGATGTTTTGACATCCATCTGCCAGATTTCATAATTGAAAAATGCAGCAACTGCTAACATAATTCCAACAGACTTTAGCATCGCTACGAGTGAGAAAGTATCATCGCAGTCAACTCCTTGAACTTGTCATAAACTTCTTTGCAACAAGTCGAGCTTTACAAATGGTGACATTTACCATGAGCGTCTTTCTTCATTTTAAACATCCATTTGTACTCAACGACCTGCCGTCCAACGAGCAAGTCTACCAAAGTCTATACTTGGTTTTCATACATGGATCCTTTCTCGGATTTCATGGCCTCTAACCATTTGTCAAAATCCGGGCCCATCATCGCTTCTCCACAACTCGTAGGTTCATCGTTTTCCAACAACATGACTTCTAAGACAGGGTTGTCGTACCACTCAGGAGCAGTACATGTCCTTGTCGACCTACAAGGTTCGATAGTAACTTGATCCGAAGCTTCATGATCATCGTCATTAACTTCCTCTTCAACTAACGTAGGCTTGACAGAAGCATCTTCCTATGCTGCGCTACTCTCTTGTTGAAACAAAGGTTCAACAACCTCATCAAGTTCTATCTTCCTCCCACTCAATTCTTTCGAGAGAAACTTTTTCTCGAGAAAGGACCCAGTTTTAGCAACAAACACTTTGTACTCGGATCTAACATAGAAGGTATACCCAACTGTTCTTAGGGTATCTGATGAAGATGCATTTTTCCGCTTTGGGTTCGAGCTTATCAGACATAAGTGTCGCATTCCCAAACTCTAAGAAATGACACCTTAGGTTTCCGCCAAACCATATGGTGTCATCTCAATGGATTTAGATGGTGTCCTATTTAAAGTGAATGTGGTTGTCTCTAATGCATAACCCAAAATGATAGTGGCAAAATGATAAGAGACATCATAATTTGCACCATATCTAATAGAGCACGACCGCGACGTATGGACACACCATCACACTATGGTGTTCCAGGTGGCGTGAGTTGTGAAATAACTTTCACATTGTCTTAATTTGTATACCAAACTCGTAACTCGGATATTCACCTCCATGATCATATTGTAGACATTTTATCTTCTCGTCACGATGATCTCAAACTTCACTCTGATTCCGCTTGAATTTTTCAAACGCTTCAGACTTGTGTTTCAATAAGTAAATATACACTATATCTACTTAAATCATCAGTGAAAGTAAGAAAATAACGATATCCACCACACGCTACAACACTCATTCGACCATATACATCAATATGTATCATTTCCAATAAGTCACTTGCCCGTTCCATCAAGCTGGAAAACGGGGTTTTAGTCACCTTGGCCAAGAGGCATGGTCCGCATATCTCAACCGATTCAAAATCGAATGAGTCCAAAGATCCATCAGCATGGAGTTTCTTCATGCGCTTTATACCAATATGACATTTAGCGTCAGTGCCACAAGTATGTGGTATTATCATTATTAACTTTGTATCTTTTGGCATCTATGCTATGAACATGTGTACTACTACAATCAAGATTCAACAAACCATTCATTGGGTGCATGACCATTAAAGGTATTATTCATGTAAACAGAATAATCATTATTCTCCCACTTAAATGAATAAATGTATTGCAATAAACACGATCTAATCATGTTCATGCTTAAGGCAAACACCAAATAACATTTATTTAGGTTTGTCACTAATCCCGAAGTTAGAGAGAGCGTGCGATGTTGATCACATCATCCTTGGAAACATTTCCAACACACATCGTCACCTCACACTTAGCTGGTCTCCGTTTATTCCATAGCTTTTATTTTGAGTTACTAACATTTAGCAACCGAACTGGTATCCGATACCCAGGTGCTACTAGGAGTACTAGCAAGGTACATATCAATAACACGTATATCAAAATATAATTTTGTCGACGTTGCCAGCCTTCTTATCTACCAAGTATCTAGGGTTGTTCCGCTTCAGCGACCGCTCTCCTCATAATAGAAGCACTTAGTCTCGGGTTTGGGTTCAACTTTGGGTTGCTTCACTGGAGCAGCAACTGACTTGACATCCATGAAGTTTCCCTCCTTACCCTTTCCCTTCTCGAAACTAGTGGTTTTACTAACCATCAACACTTGATGCTCCTTCTTGATTTCTACCTTTGCGGTGCCAAACATCGCGAATATCTCAAGGATCATCATTTCTATCCCTGGCATTTCATAGTTCATCAAGAAGCTCTAGTAGCTTAGTGACAATGACTTGGAAAACTATATCAATCACTTTCTTATCTGGAAGATCAACTCCCACTTGATTCAAGATATTGTAGTACCCAGAAAATCTGAGCACATGCTCAACGATTGAGCTATTCTCCTTCATGTTGCAGGCAAAGAATCTTGTTGGAGATCTCATATCTCACACAGCACGAGCCTGAGATCCCAATTTCAGCTCTTTAGAACATCTCATATGTTCCCTGATGTTCAAAACATTTTTGGAGCCTCAATTCTAAGCCATAAAGCATGATGCACTAAACTATCAAGTGGTCATCGGAATGTGCCTGTCAGATGTTCACAACATCTACAAACGACGCTAGAGGGGGTGGCGCACCAAGCGGTGCATTAAGGACATAACCCTTCTGTGTAGCAATGAGGACAATCCTCACATCACGGACCCAGTCCGCAATATTGCTACCATCATCTTTCAACTCTATTTCTCTAGGAACATATAAAAATTCAAGGAAGCTATAGCGTGAGCTAGTAATCTAAAACATAATTTGCAAAGACACTACTAACTATGTTCATGATAATGAGTTCAATTAATCATATTACTTAAGAACTCCCACTCAAGTTGACATCCCTCCAGTCATTCGAGTGATACATGATCCAAATTCACCAACTCAAGTATGATCATCATGTGAGTTGAGGTGGTTTCAATGGTGAACATCATCATGTTGATAATATTTACTATATGACTCATGTTCGACCTTTCGGTCTCTTGGGTTCCGAGGTCATGTCTGTACATGCTAGGCTCGTCAAGTTTAAACCCAGTGTTCTGCACGTGCAACACTGGCTTGCACCCGTTGTATGTGAACGTAGAGTCTATCACACCCGATCATCTCGTGGTGTCTCGACACGATGAACTTTCGCAACAGTGCACACTCGGGGAGAACACAATTTTACCTTGAAATTTAAGTGAGGGATCACCTTATAATTCTACCGTCGTCCTAAGCAAAACAAGGTGCATAAAAGGATTAACATCACATGCAAATCATAAGTGACATGATATGGCCGTGAACTTGTGATTTTGATCTCCATCTTGAAAGCACCGGCATGATCTCCATCGTTGCCGGCACAACACCATGATCTCCATCATCATGATCTCCATCATTGTGTCGCCATCGGAGTTGTCGCACCCACCATGCTCATACTACTATAGCTACCGTTTAGCGATAAAGTAAAGCATTACATAGCGCTTAATGGTTGACACACAAGTCATACAATAATTAAAGACAACCCTATGGCTCCTGCCGGTTGCCGTACTGATCGACATGCAAGTCATGATATTCTATACAACACATGATATTCTCATACATCACATGTACCTCATCATGTAATTGTCCATGATCACATCACAACATACCCTATAAAAACAAGTTAGACGTCCTCTAATTGTTGTTGCAAGTTTTACATGGATGCTACGGGTATCTAGCAAGAACAATTCTCACCTATGCAAAACCACAACGGTGATACATAAATTGCTTTTCAACCTTCTCAAGGAACGCCTTTGTCGAGTCCCATCCAACTAAAATAGGAGAAATAGACACCGCTAGCCATCTTTGTGCAACGAAGTTACACGTCAGTCGATGGAACCGGTCTCTCGTAAGCGTATGAGTAAGGTTGGTCCGGGCCACTTCATCCCACAATACCGCTGAACCAAAACACGACCAAGGGAGGAAGCAATCTATGCATCAACGCCCACAAATTCCTTTGTGTTCTACTCAAGATGTCATCTACACATAGACCTAGCCCATGATGCCACTGTTGGGGAACGTTGCATGGGAAACAAAAAATTTCCTACACTTCACCAAGATCAATCTAGGAGATGAGCATCTACGAGAGGGGATAGTGGATCTACATACCCTTGTAGATCACTAAGAGGGAAATGTTAAGAAATGCGGTTGATGTAGTCGAACGTATTTGCGATGCAAATTGCCGACCGTCCCGCGATCCAATCACGATCCGTCCCACGATCCAATCACGATCTGTCCCAATCTAGCGCCGAAGAGACGGCACCTCTGCGTTCAACACACATACGAATTGATGACAATCTCCGCCTTCTTGATCCAGCAAGAGGGAGCGGAGAGGTAGACGAATTCTCCGGCAGCGCGATGGCATTGCGGTGATGGTGGTGGAGTTATTCCAGCAGGGCTTCGCCTAAGCACCGCTGAAAACCGATCTAGAGGAGAAACTGCGATCTAGAGGAGAGGTAGCATGTGGCTGTTTTTCTGTGTCCAAAAATCCCTCAAACCTCTAGTATATATAGGAGGAGGGGAGGAGGAGGCTTGGGCCCCAAGGGGCGAGCCCTCTGCTTCCGTCGAAGTGGGAGAGAGGAGTCCTCCTCCTCCACTCCTAGTAGGATTAGGACTCCTTCCTTTTTCCCACTTTGGCCTTCTTTCCACCTTGGGTTTTCTTCCCTAGCCGCATGGGCCTTGTGTGGGACTTCGGCCAGCCCACTAAGGACTGGTATTCCTTATACCACAGCCCATGTAGCCTCTCGGGTCGAAATACCCCTCCCGATGGTCCCCCGGTACCCTCCCAACACTCCCAGTACACTACCGATGAGCCCAAAACTTTTCCGGTGACCAAAACAGGACTTCCTATATATCAATCTTTACCTCCGGACCATTCCGGAGCTCCTTGTCATGTACGGGATCTCATCCGGGACTCCGAACAACCTTCGGTCACCACCATACATAACTCTATACTACCAAAACGTCACCGAACCTTTAGTGTGCACACCCTGCGGGTTCGAGAACTATGTAGACATGACCGAGACACCTCTATGGTCAATAACCAATAGCAGGACCTGGATGCACATATTGATTCCTACATATTCTACAAAGATCTTTATCGGTCGAACCTCTATGTCAAGGATTCAGTTAATCTCGTATGATGTTCCCTTTGTTCTTCGGTATGTTACTTGCCCGAGATTCTATCATCAGTATCTCCATACCTAGTTCAATCTCATTGCCGGAAAGTCTCTTTACTTGTTCCGTAACACAAGATCACGTTGCTAACACTTAGTCACATTGATTGGATGGCTTATTGTGATGTTGTATTACCGAGTGGGCCCTGAGATACCTCTCCGTCACACGGAGTAACAAATCCCAGTGTTGATCCATGCCAACCCAGTAGACACCCTTAGATATACGTGTAGAGCACCTTTATAGTCACCGAGTTACGTTGCGAAGTTTGATACACACAAGGAACTTCTCCGGTGCCCGTGAGTCGCATGATCTCATGCTCATAGGAACATATACTTGACTGCAGAAAACTGTAGCAATAAACTGACACGATCATATGTTACGTTTATAGTTTGGGTCTTGTCCATCCCATCATTCTCCTAATGATGTGATCCCGTTATCAAATGACATCTCATGTCCATGGCTAGGAAACCTTGACCATCTTTGATCAACGAGCTAGTCTATTTGAGGCATACTAGGGACATGGTGTTGTCTATGTATCCACACATGTATCTGAGTTTCCGATCAATACAATTATAGGATGGATAATAAACGATTATCATGAACAAGGAAATATGATAATAACCAATTTATTATTGCCTCTAGGGCATATGTCCAACAGGAGCTGCGGCAGGTGCTGATGAAGAAGGACTCATCTCTGGATCTAGCACTATAGGAGTTCTGGCTTGAGTCTTGAACTAGGTGCTGGTCGTGAGAGGTGGACTTTCATCATCATGAGAATCTGAAGTATGAGGAATGGGAACTGCATCCACTTCCTTCTTGATCTCATCCATGGTCTTTGTTAGCCCATCCACTTTGTTGTTCAATGTGGTAAACATGTCCTGCACAATCCACACAAGACTCCCCTGATTAAGCAGGATGGTTGTCGTGGTTTTGCCACAGCAGATGTCCGAAGACTTAGGTTCGAGGCTATTGCTAAGGCGGTGGACTCAAAGGGGTTGATCGGGATGAGAGATGCATGTTTACCCAGGTTCGGCCCCTCGAGAAGAGGTAAAAACCTATGTCATGCTTTGTGTTGTATTGATGGAGTATCGATTACAAGGGAGCGATTTCGGTTGACCTAGTTGTCGATTGGTTGGTTTCTGTCTGAGCCGCCCCAGGTACTCGCCTTTAAATAGGAGGTCGAGGCTCTGGGGTTACAAGAGTCCAAAACCGACTCATAGAAGGTATTCGACCCTATCTCTAAGCCGCCTTGCCTTCTTGGACAAGCCGTCTCTGCGAGGCTTACACGCTCGGGTCTTGCCCGAGCTTCTGTCCCTAGGCCTTCATCTTGGACCATCTAGTAAGCCACCATGCGGCCCGACCTTCAGTCTTCCGGCCCACCTGAAGGATCTTGATTACGAGCTGCCTGGTATGGCTCGGCCCCTCCTGGGTGAGTCTCGCCATGGGGTTATATCCCCAACATTAGGCCCTAGATTGATTTGAACATGTTGATGTCAATCTTCAAACTTACTTAGCGGCGAGTCTCAAATCTTCATCACCTGAAAGAGAAAAAACTCACAACCCGCCACGGATGATGTCATCTTGGATATACCCAAACGATTTGATGACCTCACGATGGATCTTCTCATTAAACGGTCAGCCCAAAAATCGAGGCGTCCCCTTTGGTCCATCATCATTGCGCCTCCTCGATTCTCGCACGCACTGTTATTGTCTCATCTCATAAATAGGGAAAAAAGGGGTCCCCTTCCTTTCTTCGCCGCCACTATCTTTCTTCTTCTTCCTTAAGATGCTCGCACAACCGAATCTCCGCCGCACCGACCAGACCTCGCCGTCGTCTCCAACACCGGCCACTGCATCAACCTAACTTGATCTAAAGCCTCACGAGTCTGTCTGCATCCACAAGGTGTCATTCTCAATCCTTGATAAGTTTGTATTCATCTTGTTTAGATTCCTCCTGAGTTCATAGGGTTTCTTTTAGTGTTCATCGATGTTCATATGATTGTTCTTCATAGCTTAGATGACGAGTAGCTCCTTAACTCTTATAATGCTGCCTATCTGTCACGGTCGTTCGCTCAATGTTCATATCCTGCTCATTGTAGATCTGCAAACCATTTTCATCTATGTAATGGACATCTGTTCTTCCACTACTTTTTTAGGTTTAGAATATATTTCATTTTATCTTCGCATGTAGATCTTGTAGTTGTAGCAGAAATAGGCGAAACCTGTTTGTGCACACTTGGCAATATTTTCAACATTGCCCTGTCCATTTAAGCCAGCATCACTGTTGGGGATATAACCCCACGGTGAGACCTGCCCTAAGGGCTCCAGGTCACACCAGGCAGCTCATACACCAGCCCAAGAGTGGGCTATGAAGACTTAAGCCCAAGACGCTTGGCGGCTTGACAAGATGGGCCGGAACGTGGCCCGAACGGAGAAGACCCGGGCGTGTAAGCTGCCCGGAGACAGCTTGACCAGGAAGGCAAGACAAGGTAGAGATAGACTCATACATGTATTCAGAGTCGGTTACGACTTGTATGACCCGTGTTCTTGACCTCCTATATAAAGGCGAGACCCGGGGCGACTTAGAGATCAGATTATTGAGAACTAGGTCAAGCAATAGCTCCCTTGTAATCGATACGCCAAGCAATACAAACACAAGCAGGACGTAGGCTATTACCTCGACTTGAGGGGCCGAACCTGGGTAAACTCGTGTCCTTCTTCCCAACCAACCCCTTTGAGTCCATCACCATAGCGATGGCCTTGAATCCAAGTCTATTCACCCGGACATCTGTCGTGACAAAACCACGATAGTTGGCGCCCATCGTGGGGCCTGCTCTCGGTGGTGTTGAGTTCTCAAAGGGCTCTCTCCCAGGGTTCGAGGGATACATGGTCAGAAGGATGAATAAGAGTTGCCACGGCCGGCTCTACATCGATGATGCCGGCTGGGGGCTTGATGTCGGCTCTGTGGAATGTGGATTCCAGGTTCCTTTTGGCGGGATCCACGTCTTCATCGGCAGGATCGACGGATCTATGCCCAGGCCGGACGTCTGCACCGACATCATTGAGCCGGCTCGGCGCGCACAACCCGCCCGTGATGTGCAGCCCGCCCGCGTTAACCCGGGCCGGAAGCACGTCTTTGTGGGCTTCACTCAAGGTATGGATCTGGAAGCTTCTGCGTCGCAGGAAACTCTCGTCTGTTCAGAAGACAGATCTTCGAGCGGAGAAACGGAATCGATCTACCAGCTTCACAATGGTGGGTTCGGGGGCTACGATGAGCTTTACCCTAAGTCAGATCGTTCTGAGCCAGATGATCTTGGGCTGCCGGTTCATGCAGCTATGTTTATGGCGAGGTCGGCCTCGGGTGCGAGCAGCACAGCCACTGGAGCAGCAACCTCGGGGGCTGATTCGCCACCGCCGGCTCATGTTCTTCTGGATCTAATGAACAAGCTCGCGGCCCTGATGGCCACTGAAGTTACACCAGATAACCAAGCCGCTCGGAACTTAGAGAATGTGAGGCTCAAGGACCGGATGTCGGAGGAGCAACAGAGGATAGCTGAGCTAAAGGTCCAGATGGAGGAAGAGGCAGAACGTATTAAGACGGATGCCTTCCGCCTTGGGCTGGAACAGCAATCGGCGGCTGCGGTGAATCGGATGAGATATCAATACCGCCTACCAGAACGTTACGAGGCTAGGAATCTCTTCAACACGCCAGGAACGGGACGGGCTGTGGATGCACCTAGAAGCCAGCAGGCGGCTCGACCACAGCTTAACCCGGCCCGACGAAACTAGGCCTCACCAATGGTCTTTCCAACACCGGTGGGTCATTATTCCGACCCGGCAGAGAACATGGTGGCCGCAGCCACCCGGCTTGAAACAATCCCTATTCTAGATGAAGCGCCTTTTGCAAAAGAGGTACGGAATGCCATTGGATACCTTCAGACAGCGATGGCCTAGCAAGAGAAGTATGCTCACAGCCAGAGCCGCGTTCATTCAACCCCTCTCCCCAGCCGTAGCTTTAGCCAGCGCTATGAGTCACCGGTGGTTTCTAGCAGCGATCGGCACAGAGGACCTCCGGGGGATGATCAGGCGGCTCTAGATGCACAAGCGCTCATAAACCGGGCAAGAAACCAGCAAGAGGCGGTAGCTTTGGCCACGACAACTCACCAAGAGCCCGCGCCCTCTGTATCAGTGGGAGCGGGAGTGACCACCAGGGCTGTGGGAGTGCCATGCTTATCACCGGCTCTGCGTAGTGAGCGGTTGCCGAAGGATTTCAAAGGACCTCGTAAGGTTCCGAATTACACTGCTAACTTACCTCCGGAGGCCTGGATCGAAAGTTATGAAGTGGCTATGGAGATGTTGGATGTCAGTGAGGCGATGTGTGCTAAGCACTTCATCATGATACTTGAAGGTCCGGCTCGCACGTGGTTGAAAGGTTTGCCAGCCAATACCATTAATTCATGGGCTGAATTGAGGGCAAGGTTCATCAAAAACTTTTAAGGGACTTGCAAACAGCCTATGACTATTGTAGATCTCGATCATTGCATTCAGGAGGAGAATGAGTCGGCTCATCATTGGGTCCGACGGGTGTCGACCATTATCCACTCATCTGAACAGATCACGGCGGCTCAAGCTATGCTGATCTTGGAAAAGAACTGCCACTTCACCCCTCTGAAGCGGAAGCTTGGCCGGCTCAAACGTACGTGTGAGGACATGGGAGAACTCATGACGGCTCTCACAAAATATGCTGACTCTGATAACACGAAGGATCCCGGATCTAATGAGGAGAAGGTCGGCCAGGGTAAGAGGAACAACCAGGGCAAGGGTGCGGCGAACAATGGTAACCAAAGTAAGCAGAAAACCCCATATGGCGGGACAGAACTGGTGGCCAATGCGAGCATCAGCCAGAATCATTCTAAAGGCAATGGGAAGTTCAGGCCGCCTTTTAACAAAAATAGGACTCCTTTCAATTTGGAGGAAATGCTCAAAAAAACCTATCCGGAGCACAGCCGGCCCGATAAGCCGTCAGCACACACATGGGGTGATTGCCATATCATCCAGAAGTTCAAGAATTATAACATGCAGCAGCACAACAACCATGGCGGTGGCCCACCCGGCGGCTTAGGACCAGGCGAGTCAGGAGCCGGATTTGGGTCCGGTGGCTGAGGGTCCGGTCATCATGGTTAGGGAAATCAAGGAGGACATCCTCAACACTCTGGTAACAACAATCAATAGCAGCATAACCAGTCTGGATATCAGAGTAATCCAAAGCAGCTCAGTTCAGGCCAGTATCATGTCTTCACGACCAGCCTTAACAAGCGGGATCAGAAGTTGCGCAAGCGGGCGGTTAATGCAGTTGCGCCGGCTCTGCCATAATACTTGAAGTGGTCTGAATATGACATAATGTGGAGCCGGGAGGATCACCCGCCGCATGTTGATGACCCGGGGCGGCTGGCCTTGGTAGTTGCCCCCCAAGTGGGAGGATATATGGTGAATAAGGTGCCTATGGATGGTGGTAGTAGCATCAACATCCTTTATTATGATACCTTCCGGCGGATGAAGTTGCTTGATAAAGACCTTAAGCCTTCATCAACCATTTTTCATGGTGTGGTGCCGGGCAAGTCGGCTTATCCAGTGGGCAGGATTTCTTTGGAAGTCGCCTTTGGTGACGAATACAACTATAGGGTGGAGTCCTTGTGGTTTGAAGTGGTCAAGATCAAAAGCCCTTATCATGCGTTGTTTGGGCAGCCGGCTTATTCTAAGTTCATGGCTAGGCCATGTTATGTCTACTTATAGCTCAAGATGCCCGGGTTAAAAGGTACGATTACCGTTCATGGTGATCGGAAGACGGCTATTGAGTGCGAGGAAGGAGACACGGCTTATGCGGAATCCAGTTGTGCCGAGGCGGAGCTTAAGTTTTATAAAGAGAATGTTGACCCGGAGGATATGACCCCGCTGAAAAAGCCCACGACCGAGGTTGAGCCGCCCCTCAAATTTTCAGCGGATGATACCAAGGCGGTTGATTTCACTCCGGGCGACTCATCCAAACAGTTCATCATTGGGGCTAACATGCATCCCAAATAGGACAGCGCGCTCATCGAATTCATCCGTGAGAATCGAGACATCTTTGCATGGAAACCTTCTGACATGCCGAGTGTACTGAGAGAGTTTGCTGAGCATAACCTTAATGTGGATCCTAAGTTTAAACCAGTCAAGTAGTTTCTACGATGGTTCAATGAGGAGAGATGCAAGGCCATTAGGGATGAAATCTCCCGACTCTTAGCGGCAGGTTTCATCGTCGAGGTATTTCCCCTGGAGTGGCTTGCTAACCCAATGCTTGTGCTCAAGAAGAACGACACGTGGAGTATGTGCATGGACTATATGGACCTTAACAAAGCTTGTCCGGCTGATCCTTTTGCTCTCCCTCGTATTGATCAGATCATTGAAGCTACGGCGGGTTGTGAAAGTCTATGCTTCCTGGATGCTTATTCAGGATATCATCAGATCAAGATGGCAGTTAAGGACCAAGATAAGACGGCTTTCATTACGCCTTTTGGAGCCTTCTGTTATGTGTCTATGCCTTTTGGGCTCAAGAGTGCCAAGGCGACTTATTAGCGTTGTGTGCAGAATTGCCTTCATAGTCAGATCGAATGCAACGTTCATGCTTACATGGATGATATTGTGATCAAATCAAGGAAGAAGGAGACCCTTCTGGATGACTTAACGGAAATCTTTGACAATCTCCGGATCTATAAGATAATGCTTAACCCGACAAAGTGTGTCTTTGGTGTTCCGGTTGGCAAGCTCTTGGGATTTCTGGTTTCTGAGCGTGGCATTGAGGCTAACCCGGATAAGATCAAAGCTATCACCTCCCTGGCAGAGCCGGCTTGTATTAATGATGTCCAACGCCTGGCAGGGCGGATCGCCGCATTGAGCCGGTTCATAAGCTGCCTTGGTGAGAAAGCTATCCCTCTATATCAGATGATGAAAAAGACAGACAATTTTGTCTAGAGTACGGCGGCGGGTGAAGCGTTTAAGGCGCTCAAGAAGTAGCTCACTGAGCCGCCGGTGTTAGCTGCTCCGGCTGAGAAAGAACCTTTGCTCCTGTACGTGGCGGCTAACAATCGGGTTGTCAGCGCAGCAATTGTGGTAGAGCGCAAGGAAGCAGTGAAGGAATATCCGGTTCAGCGGCCGGTTTATTATATCAGTGAGGTCTTGACAGAGTCTAAGCAGAGATATCCACATTGGCAGAAGCTAGTGTATGGGGTATTCATGGCCAACCGCAAGTTAAAGCATTACTTCTTAGGGCACCAGATCACTGTGGTCAGCTCTGCTCCGTTGGGGGATATAATTCAAAACAGAGAAGCCACTAGTAGGATTGCTAAGTGGGCACTAGAGCTGGGACCTCTCAATATAAAATACGTACCTCGAACGGCTGTCAAATCTCAAGGCCTTGTGGATTTCATAAATGACTGGACAGAGTGTCAGGCGTTGAAGGAAAAGCCAGACAACACATACTGGACTATACACTTTGATGGATCCAAGCAGCTGGAAGGACCAGGGGCAGGAGTTGTTTTAACATCTTCCAAAGGTGATAAGTTCTGTTATGTGCTCCGGCTGATGTTCCCTTGCACCAACAATGCAATTGAATATGAAGCCCTATTTCATGGTCTCAGAGTCGCTAAGGAGATGAATTTAAGCTGGGTAAGGTGTTTCGGCGACTCAGATCTTGTGTCTCAGCAAGTTTTAGGCACTTAGGATTCCAGGTACCCGCGAATGGCGGCTTATCATCAGGCGGTGGATGTCATTGCTGGTCACTTCAAGGGTTATCAGGTGGATCATATTGATCGTCGCAGGAATGAGGTGGCTGATGCCCTGTCAAGGTTAGGCTCTCAATGAAAGCCGGTGCCGCCCAATATCTTTCTGGACGTCTTACATCATCCGACTGTCAAGTTACCTTCAGAGGAAGATTTGGCTGTTCCTGACCAGGAGGGGCAATTGGTGGCGGCTTTGCATGCTATTCCAGATTGGACTTTGCCTTACTTAGCATATTTGACTCGGGGCGAGTTACCTAATGATGAAAATCTGGCCAGACAGATCACTCGGCGGTCCAAATCCATGACAATAGTTAATGGTGAGTTGCACAAGTGCAGCATTACCGGGGTGTTTCAATGTTGTGTCTCACCAGAAGAGGATAAGGAAATCTTGAATGAAATTCACGCTGGAGATTGCAGACATTACACCAACTCAAAATCTCTAGTGGCCAAGGCTTTTCGGCACGGTTTCTTCTGGTTGACGGCTCACAAGGATGCAGAGGATCTGGTCCGCAAGTGTGATGGCTGTCAAAAATTCGGCCGGCATGCTCATGTTCCGGCTCAAGAATTGCGCATGATACCAATTACTTGGCCATTTGCAATCTTGGGACTTGATATGGTCAGGCCTTTCAAGAGATACAAGGATAAGAAAACGCACCTCCTGGTGGCGGTTGATAAGTTCACCAAGTGGGTAGAGGCTGAGCCGGTCAACAAGTGTGACGTGGCTACGGCGGTTCAGTTTATTAAAAAGCTGATCTACCATTTTGGTTACCCTCATAGTATCATCATGGACAATGGCACAAACTTGTCCAAGGTGGCTATGAAAAAATTCTGCGATTTGGAGCACATCCGGCTTGATGTTTCGGCGGTTGCCCATCCATAGTCCAACAGTGAGGCGGAGCGTGCCAACCAAGAAATCTTGAGAGGTATCAAGCCACGGCTTATGGTTCCTCTGCAATGAACACCGGGTTGTTGGTTGGAAGAGTTGTCGTCCATCTTATGGAGCATCAGAACCACCCCCAACAGGTCCACAGGATATACACCTTTCTTCATGGTTTACGATGTATAGGCCGTGTTACCAAGTGGCATCCGGCATAACTCGCCACGAGTGACGGCGTACATTGAAACGGACAATGAGACGGCACTTCAAGACGCATTGGATGCTTTGGAGGAGGAACGCGACCTGGTGGCTACCTGTTCGGCGATCTATCAGCAAGACCTATGCCGCTATCATAGCCGCAGGGTCAAGACCCGGACGTTTCAAGAGGGAGACTTAGTGCTGCGGCTGATTCAAGACCAGAAAAATATGCATAAATTATCTCCTCCATGGGAAGGACCTTTCGTGGTCAGCAGAAATCTCAACAACGGGTCGTATTATCTCATTGACATCCAGGACGACTCAGATACCTCGGGTCAGGAGACCCGCCGGCCGTGGAACATAGCGCATCTATGGCCTTATTGTACTTGAGTTGTTGAGGATCAACATTGTACACTATCATTGTACATATCATATTTATATATGCATAAAGTAGCATCCCTGCAAGTCGGGGCCTCTGCCATTTCGCATATCTTCGTCCAGGCGAGAAAAATCCAAAACTTTGGTTGTCGAAGGGGGCTTCCCACCTCCGGGTGTAGCTTACCTAACCCTAACAACCGGCTTTCAAGCCAAAAAATATTTGATGTCGAAGGGGGCTTCCTACCTTCGGGTATAGCTTATCTAACCCTAACAACCGGCTCTTATGCCAAAAAAAGTTGACAAGTCAACTTTGGTTGTCGAAGGGGGCTTCCCACCTCCGGGTGTAGCTTATCTAACCCTAACAACCGGCTTTAAAGCCAAAAAAATTTGACAAGTCAACATTGGCTATCGAAGGGGGCTTCCTACCTTCGGGTATAGCTTATCTCACCCTCACAGCCGGCTCTTATGCCAAAAAAGTTGAGAAGTCAACTTTGGTTGTCTAAGGGGGCTTCCCACCTCCGTGTGTTGCCTATCTAACCCTAACAACCGGCTTTCAAGCCAAAAAATGTTGAGAAGTCAACATTGGTTGTCGAAGGGGGCTTCCCACCTTCGGGTTTAGCTTATCTAACCCTAACAGCCGGCTCTTATGCCAAACAAGTTGACAAGTCAACTTTGGTTGCCGAAGGGGGCTTCCCACCTCCGGGTGTAGCTTATCTAACCCTAACAGCCGGCCCTCACGCCAAAACATGTTGACAAGTCAACATTGCCGTCAAGGGGGCTTCCTGCCCTACGGGTGTAGCTTCTCAAACCCTATCGGCCGGCTCTTAAGCCAAGCAGATGACTCCATCAACACGTTAGGAAGATACAACATCTTCGAGTCATGCTTTTAAGCCACCCTCCTAACAGTATAAAGATACATCTATTCTTGCAGGAAAGTAAGCCACCAAGAGCCGGCAAGGCATGCCATGAGAAGCACAAGGAAGATGATATATATATATATATGGTAAGTCGGACTTTTCATATGTGCGCGATGGAACAATTCAAAGAAAGGCAAAAGTTACTACCAGTCTATTACATATGCTCTTGGTGGAGCCCAAAAAATATCTTAAAGTTTTTTACACCGCTCACGGCGGGTCACAAGAGTTGGCTATCAATGGAGTTTATGGCTCCTTTACACGGCCGGCGGGTTGCCCTACTCTGGGTCTTCAACCTCCTTGATCTAAAGATGGTCCAAGTCCCAGTTGCAGTTGGTTAAAGCCGCAAAGTTACCTTCCTCAAAGAAGGGTGATGGGTCAAGTTCAGAAGCAAAAATATGCTTACTGTAGGCGGGTGTCAGATCCTTGCTTTCAAAGAGAGGGCCACAGATCCTTTTCTGATCTACGTTGTAAGCCGCCTGGTAAGTCGCCAGATTAACTTCTTCTACTAAGACGAAGGCCAGTACTTTGGAATTCTTCACGCACCGGGCATAGTCAGCGTCCGTAAATTCGGAGCCATCATCCTTTTTTGAGGGGAACCCGTCCATCATGTCAGCCGGAGTTAACTCGGGGACAAAAGCCAGTGCCCGGCTTATAGCTGCGATCGCCCCCTGACGGGTGGCTGATCTCTTCAATTCTATGATATGCTTTGGCATCGTGGATAGAACCTCTAAGACCCCTTTGAGAGTTGAAGGGATGGCATCCTTGTACAGTACGACTTTAATTGTACACACAGCACCGCAGTAGAGTTGTTCTGTCAAAGTGTATATGGCCTTCAGGGACAGCAGGCTGTCAGAGGCAAGTTGGTGGCTCATAGGACTTGAATAAGACGGAGGTCTCGTTGTAAGCCACCAGCGCAAGTACAATGCACAAATTGAGTTAAGTCGTCAAAAACTTACCAAAGAGGGCGATTGTCATCTTCATGATGTGGCATTTCAAGGACTGCAGTTCATCGGATACAATCATAAGCCACTGATCAGCATCATCCACCCGTTTGGTCAAGGCGGCTTGTTCAGCTTTAGCGGACTCCTTGAAGGTTGTGAAGTCAGCCTTGATTTTTATTAGATCTTCAGAAACGAGCCAACATTTCTCATCAGCTTCACTCCGAGCGACTTGCTGTGTGGTTATATTGCTTTTTAAGCCGGCCACTTCGGACTCGGCTTCGTTTAAAGCTTCCTACAACATATCAAAGCATGGAATAAGCCGACGGAAAGAGAAATTTTAAAAAGTCAGCAAGTCTCAAACAGATTGCAAGCAATATGTATGACACTTGGGGGCTAATGTCTATTTTGATCTCCTAAGGTTACAGGCAGTTCCGGATCATCTTTATCAAGTTAACCCGGAACTTGGGGGCTACATATTGGTTCTTTGGGCTTTTCACAATGAAAGTCTCGGCTCAACTTCGACAAAATTGAGCCGGCCCTTGGGGTCTACAATTGCCTCTAGTATCTATTCTCACTAAAGTCTCGACTCAACTTCGACAAGATTGAGCCAGCCCTTGGGGGCTACAATTGGCTCTATTATCTATCTCATATAAAGCTCCGGTTCAATGTTATCAACCTTGAGCTGGCCCTTGGGGGCTAACAATGATGATTTGAGGTTACTTCTAAGTAAAGTGAGACCTACATGCTAAATATGTCTACTTCTACCATGATGGAAGAGCCGGATTATCATCGGCAGATGTTAACCCGAGTCTTGGGGCTGAGTAAGGGTATAAGGAGGAAAAAGATTACCTCATACTTCCTCTTCATTAAGTTGACAAGTTTGAGCTCCAGATCCCAGCTTGTAGACAGCTGGCTCATATAGCCAGCATGAAGTTCATCAGCTGTCATTTTTTCGAGGGCGGGGAGTTCAAACTCCAGCTTCCTGAAGGCTTCAGCCGTCTCACTATGCTTTGTCAACACGTGAGGAGGAGGAGAGCGAAATCCGGCACCGGTAATCTTGACGTCCGGAGCTGCAGTGTCATCAGCAGCCTCGGCAGGGCTCGACGGCTTGGAATGGTCCTTCTGCGGACTCTCTGGATTAACATCAGTTGTCGGCTCTACAAGGACTACTGAGGGATTTCCATCTGGCATAGGAGCGTCCGGCTTGTCAAGCTCTGGTTCTTGAGCGGTAGGGCCAGGGGCAGACTTGTTGGTCTTCCTTCGCTTCGCCTGAGCCCTGGTAAAACATAAAAGTCAGAGCCTAAGTTTTATAGCCGCCAAAGAGCCAGACGTAAGGTTTGGAAAAATATGTACAACGGATTAATCTTGGGAGGCAGCAGAGCAGTGGCCGTAGAGTCGCCAGATGAAGGCGATGATCCCTGAAAGGCAGTTTAGATAATGCAAGGCAATGTTGGAATTACAAAGGAAGAGATAATAAAATCAAGCAGAGAAGAAATGCATACCTTTGCGGGGCGCTTCTTCTGAGCCGGGGAGTTAGGTAACCCGGACATGAGATCGGTAGAGCCGGCGCTCCGGGTCTGACGTCAGTCGACTTGCTGTTGCTTTTTCAAAAGAAATTGGGGATCCAAATAAGCAAGAGGATGAGAAAGGGGAACTTTTCGAACGACCTGTCGTATCTTCTGGGGTACAAAATATTCTAAGTTGGACGAAACATAAGTTACCTCAGGGGCGTTGGCGCGGCTCGTCTCTGCCTCATCCTATGAATGGCTGTTGTCAGTAAGGTGAATAAATAAATGATAAAAAGTAGCCAAATTATACCTCTAAGCCGGATGATTCTGGCGGTTCAAACCATTCTTCTTGAGGAGTGGTCTTCTTCATCCTCTTGGCTGGGGCCTTCTTCTTGGTTTTCTTCAGAGGAGGAACATACTTCTTCTTCTAGAAGTCGGAGTCAACCTGAAAAGATAAGCCAGCCAGTAGGGATGAATTGCCAAGATATAACTAAACAAAGAGAAGAGACTATGAAGAGTCGCCTTACGTCTGGGGCCGGGTTAATGACACAGAAAGGTGCCAGCCCAATGGCGCTACAAGCTCCTGACGTCTCATGAACAAGACTCCGGATGACAGTTGTAATATCATCTTCGGTTAATGTCGTCCGGCTGAAGCAGAGGGAGTTATCGTACTGGCCCGGATATTCACACATAAGGCGATTTCTCCGGCTCAAAGGCATAATCCTCCAAGAGATCCAGCAGCAGATCAAATCCAATCTTGTCAGTCCATTGGCCATGAGGTCTTTAATCTTGGTGTGAGTTGGCTCATGCTTCGCCCTTTCACCAGGTGACAGCCGGCCGGGAAGTTCAGAGGTCGTCTTGAGCCAGGATGGGTGATAACCCGGCAATGAATGCTCACCCTCTGGGGAGGTGTCTTTAAAATAAAACCAAGTCTTATTCCAATCTTTTAGATGACTCGGCATATGAACAGCCGGAAAAGTTATGTCCCAGCGCCTCTGAATGGAAATCCCACCGAGTTCTAAGCTTGGGCCGGCCTTCACTTTCGTCTGTCGATTCACGTAAAAGAACTCTCTAAAGAGACCAATAGACGGCTCGGTTTGCAGATACACCTCGCTGAGCACTTGGAAGTTACATATGTTTGAGACATAATTGGGGGCAAGGTCTTGAGGGTGCAGCTTGTAAAAATGAAGGACGTCCCGGAAGAATTTTGAGCCGGGGGTAT
The DNA here is from genome assembly GCA_022496015.1 of Hordeum marinum. Classification (NCBI taxonomy): domain Eukaryota; kingdom Viridiplantae; phylum Streptophyta; class Magnoliopsida; order Poales; family Poaceae; genus Hordeum; species Hordeum marinum. The sequence continues at coordinate 122,992,747 of CM039672.1, forward strand.
GAACCCACGTTCAATGTGATCTGAAAAGACAACCACCTCGCCCTCCTGAGGAACGGGCTTCAGTTCATTGCCCGGAGCCCGCCAATGCATGACCTCTTTGGCGGGAAGGGTGCCCGCATGCACAAAGTCCATTAGGAACTCTTCCGTGATGCAAGAGCCGACCCAATTGCATGAGTTGGATGCACAAGACATGGTGGCGTCTTAAAATAACTGCGCAAGATAAGCAATGTACGGCAAGTCAGGGAACGGCGGACATCCACAGGCGGTTACAAGCTTAAGATCTAAAGATTAAGCCGCCAGGATCCGGTTGGTGAGAACCGGAATACATGGTGGGTCAAGATTATGAAAAGACAAGGCAAAATTTGGCTAAGTGGAAAACAAGTTTCGCAAGGTATCGCTAAGATTGCGGATCTACAAAACAAAGGAAATGTTCCTATTTCAGACCTAGAGACAAACTGATGAAAGCGGAGAAAGTTTAAAAACGGCAAGCGGAGCTGTTGCAAATCTGCGCAGTATTACTATCGGTCTCCTACATAACGCTGCATCAGGGACAAGATATCGTCAAGTGTTTATGGGCTAAGCATGGCCGGCATTGAAGGAGGCTCATGTTCTACGTGGCGGGAGGAGCTCCATGAAACCCTGCCGCAATGGCTATGGATCTAGGGGAAGAAGGACTCACCGGAGACGGCACGACGGACGCGGAGAGAACTCTGGAACGAAACAGGTTGATGCAGCAGCCTTGTCGACGACGATGAGGAGACGACGCCAGAGCGGGATGCGCTGGAGCGGAGGCGTCGGAAGGAAGGAGACGAAGAGCGAGCGGGAGGAAGGCAAATGCTGCCGCTCGCGGTCCTATTTAATAGAAAAAGGTGGAAACAGACGCGGTCCCATGAGCTGACCACACAACAGATGATGGATGGCTTCCCGTCCAATAAAGATGATGACTCAGAATTTACTCAAGTATATTATGCCCAATATATGAAGGCCTCCCGAGTGCTCGCATCGACACTTGTCAACGAGATTGATCTGACCTCATAGTAGGCGGCTTACGGCGAGGATAGCGAACGAGTGCGTTGCCCAACCTTTGAAGCCATGGACTTAATTCCTGCATGCCGTAAGCAACTCTTTGGTCCTGAAATTGACCCATCTCCCATCTTTAACGAGGCTCAGTTTGAAGCTTTAACAAACTGCAACTGGGATGTGGACAACCTTCAGATCGAGGAGGTCGAAGACCCGGCCCAGGATGACTCGCTGGCGAGTTGAACACGTTGTCCCTGATTGAAGGTAACCCGGCTAGCTGAACTGCCGAGTTTGGAAGTATGCAAAAACTTGAAGTCCGATTTTGGGCTCTCTAAAGAGCTTTGTAATAGCCTTAGAAAAAACTTGATTGCTTCTATCGTGCCATCGCGCACGTATGGAATTTGAACATCTGTATGCACTTATTTGTCTTGTATTCTGCTCATGGCCATCTTTCGTCACATTTAATGGCGGCTTATTTAGGAGAAAAGACCTGCAGAAAAACAAACAAGACAGAGTATGTTATGTATCTTTTTGAGGGTGGCTTGAAAAGCACAACCTAAAGATGTTAAATCTTTTATGACCTTGCCTTTTCTTTTTTGAAAACTCATAAGCCGGCTCTCCATGGCATTCGTTGTTTGAAATCTTAACAGTCCATGGTCTCTGGTGAGAGTGACCATCAAATACTTTGAGCGGCTCAAGGTCTCTAGTCGAGATTAACTGATAAGAGTACAACGAGCCATATAATGGAAAGGCACAGCAGGACATGAGTACCCCTCGAGACCATAAGCTTGTTCTCACGTGACATAAATCCATCGTTTGAACATCAAACAATATAGGGTCTTTAAAGGAGTAACAGTTTAAGAGTACGAATGGGCCACAAAGCGAAGAGTCTGTAGCAGATGGGTGAGTTTATCCTCGCTTTCCATAAGCCGACCCTCACGTGACAAGAGCCGCCGGTTTAACCTTGACTAGTACAGGGTCTCTAGTGAGAGGGACTGTCAAATACTTTGAACAGCTCACGGTCTCTAGTCGAGATTAACTGGTAAGAGTTCGGCGGGTCACCTAGCGGAGCAGCAGCAACATACAAGCAAGTTTAACTCGAACTTGCGGTGGATGAAGAGCCAGTCAAGAGGGTGTGTAAGCTAAACCCGGTGGATTGGAAGCCCCCAAATGACCTTGTTGATGGAATCAACTTTTGGGTATACAACCCGGCCTTATGGTGGCTGAAGAGCCGATCAAGAGGGTGTGTAAGCTAAACCCGCCGGGTTGGAAGCCCCCAAATGACCTTGCTGACGGAGTCAACTTTTGGGTATACAACCCGGCCTTATGGTGGCGGAAGAGCCGATCAAGAGGGTGTGTAAGCTAAACCCAACGGGTTGAAAGCCCCCAAATGACCCTGTTGACGGAGTAAACTTTTGGGTATACAACCCGGCCTTGTGGTGGCTAAAGAGCTGATCCAGAGGGTGTGTAAGCTAAACTCGGTGGGTTGGAAGCCCCCAAATGAGCTTGTTGACGAAGTCAACTTTTGGGGTATACAACCGGCCTTACGGTGGTTGAAGATCCGATCAAGAGGGTGTGTAAGCTAAACCCGCCAGGTTGGAAGCCCCCAAATGACCTTGTTGATGGAGTCAACTTTTGGGTATACAACTCAGCCTTGCGATGGCTGAAGAGCCAATCAAGAGGGTGTGTAAGCTAAACCCGACGGGTTGGAATCCCCCAAATGAACTTTTGTTGAAGTATCCATCTTTGCACAATCTTGTATGAAGAAATGGTAGTAGCCCCATCTTGTAGGGATGCCAACTTTATTATATGAAGAAGGTATATACAACGATGGATGTATGTACATTGATGAGAGTAAGGCCGAAGATGAGCAATATTCCATTGCCTATTGGTCTCCTGTCCAGAAGTACGTGACTCGTCTCGTATGTCAATGAGGTAATATGACCCGTTATTGAGATTTCTGCTGACCACGAAAGTTCCTTCCCAAGGGGGAGATAACTTGTCCACATCTGTCTGATCTTGAATCAGATGTAACACCAAGTCGCCTTCTTGAAATGTCCGGGTCTTAACTCTACGGCTATGATAGCGACGCAAGTCTTGTTGATAAATCACTGATCGTGCTGCTGCGAGATCATGCTCTTCATCCAAAGCATCTAACGCGTTCTGACGCGCTGTCTCATTATCTGTTTCAACGTAAGCCGCCGCCCTGGGTGAGTCATGAAGAATATCACTTGGTAAAATGGCTTCTGCGCCATAAACCATGAATAAAGGCGTATAGCCTGTTGACCTATTGGGGGTAGTTCTGATGCTCCAAAAAACTGATGGTAGCTCCTCGACCCAACAACCTAGCGTCCTCTGCAGGGGAACAATAAGCCAGGGCTTGATGCCGCTCAAGATCTCCTGGTTGGCACGTTCTGCCTGACCATTGGACACTTGATAGCGACAGCAGAGACGTCAAGCCGGATGTGCTCACTGTCACAGAATGCTTTCATAGACCCCTTGGACAGGTTTGTTCCATTGTCCGTAATGATACTGTGAGGGTAACCAAAGTGATAGATCAGCTTTTTGACAAATTGAACCGCCGTAGCCGCATCACACTTGCTAACCGGCTCTGCCTCAACCCACTTGGTAAACTTGTCAACTGCCACCAACAGGTGAGTCTTCTTATCTTTAGACCTCTTGAAAGGCCCAACCATACCAAGCCCCTAGACCGCAAACGTCCAGGTGATTGGAATCATCCGCAGTTCTTGAGCCGGCACGTGAGCATGTCGTCCAAATTTCTGACATCCATCACACTTGGTGACCAAGTCCTCAACGTCCTTATGAGCCGTTAACCAGAAGAAGCCATGTTGGAAAGCTTTCGATAGCAAAGACTTTGAGCCGGCATGATGTCCACAATTGTCGGCATGTATATCATTTAAGATCTCTTTGCCCTCTTCAGGAGAAACACAATGCTGAAAAACGCCGATTACGTTGCACTTATGTAACTCGTCATTGACCATAGCCATAGACTTAGACCGCCTCACGATTTGTCTCACCAGAGTCTCGTCCTCAGGCAACTCGCCACGAGTTAGATATGCCAAATAAGGCAACGTCCAATTAGAAATAGCATGTAGAGCCGCCACCAGCTGCCCCTCCGAGTCAGGTATAGTCAGATCCTCCTCAGAAGGTAACTTAACAGATGGGTGATATAACACGTCCAAGAAGACGTTAGGCAGCACCAGCTTACGCTGAGAGCCCAGCCTTGACAATGCATCAGCCGCCTCGTTCTTGTGTCGGACAATATGATCCACCTGATAACCTTTGAAGTGGTTAGAAATGATATCCACCGCCTGACAGTAAGCCGCCATCCGTGGGTCTTTAGAATCCCACGTGCCTGAGACTTGTTGAGCCACGAGGTCTGAGTCGCCAAGGCATCTAACCCAGCTCAGATTCATCTCCTTAGCCACCCAGAAGCCATGAAGTAAGGCTTCATACTCAGGTGCATTGTTAGTACAAGGAAACATTAACCTTAGCACATAACAAAACTTGTCACCTCTAGGGGAAGTCAAGACAACTCCATCCCTTGACCCTTCCAATTTCCTAGATCCATCGAAGTGAATTGTCCAATATGTGTTATCCGGCTTCTCCTCGGGTGACTGACACTCTATCCAGTCGTTTATGAAGTCCACCAAGGCCCGAGACTTGACAGCCGTGTGAGGCACATACTTCAGATTAAGAGGCCCAAGATCTAATGCCCACTTAGCAATCCTGTCGATGGCTTCCCTGTTTTGGATTATATCTCCCTATGCGGCAGAGCTAACTACGGTGATCTGGTGTCCAAGGAAGTAATGCTTCAACTTGCGGTTTGCCAAGAACACCCCATATATCAGTTTCTACCAATGTGTGTACCTTTGCTTGGATTCTATCAAGACTTCACTAACGTAGTAAACCGGCCTTTGGACCGGGTACTCTTTCCTTACCTCCTTACGCTCCACAACAATCGCGCTGCTGACTGCCCTGTTGTTAGCCGCCACGTAGGAGCAAAGATTCTTTCTCATTTGTAGCGGCCAAGATCAGCGGCTCAGCCAACTGTTTTTTGAGGGCCTCAAGCGCCTCATCCACAGCCTTACTCCAGACAAAGGCATTCGTCTTTTTCATCATCTGGTACAGAGGAATAGCTTTCTCGCCCAGGCGGCTGATGAAGCGGCTTAAAGCGGCAATACGACCCACCAAGCGTTGTACATCATTAACGCTCTCCGGCTTAGACAATGATGTGATGGCCTTTATCTTATCCGAGTTAGCCTTGATGCCTCGCTGTGAAACCAAGAAACCCAAGATCGTGCCTGCAGGAACCCCAAAGACACACTTCGCTGGGTTAAGTATAATTTTGTAGACCCGTAAGTTGTCAAATGTTTCCTTCAGGTCCTCTAGCAGATTCTCCTTCTTCCTTGATTTAACCACAATATCGTCCACGTACGCGTGAATATTGCACCCAATCTATCCGTGAAGGCAATTTTGCACACAACGCTGATAAGTCGCCTGCACGCTCTTGAGCCCGAAAGGCATAGACACATAGTAGAAATCCCCAAAAGGTGTTATAAATGACGTCTTCTCTTGGTCCTTAACTGCCATCTTGATCTGATGATAACCTGAATAAGCGTCCAGGAAGCATATACTCTCACAACCCACCGTTGCGTCAATAATTTGGTCGACATGGGGGAGAGCAAATGGGTCTACTGGATAGGTCTTGTTAAGATCCATGTAATCATACACATATGCCACATGTCGTTTTTTTTAAGCACAAGCATGGGGTTTGCTAACCACTCCGGGTGAAAAACATCCACGATGAACCCTACTGCTAAGAGCTAGGCTACCTCTTCTTCAATTTCTTTATGCCACTCTTCGTTGAAACGATGGAGGAACTGCTTAATCAGATTAAACTTAGGATCCATATTAAGGTGGTGCTCATAGAACTCTCTCGGTACACCCGGCATGTCAGACGACTTCCATGCAAAGATGTCCCAATTCTCACGGATGAATTCGATGAGCGCGCCTTCCTATGCGGGGTCCATGTTAGCTCCAATAGTGAACTGCTTTGATGAGTCGCCTGAAGTGAAATCCACCAATTTAGTGTCATCTACCGCAAACTTGAAGGGTGGCTCAGACTCTGTACTAGGCTTTTTCAATGGAGTCATGTCCTTCGGGTCGACATTATCTTTGTAAAACTTGAGCTCTGCCTGTGCGCATCTTGATTTCGCATAAGCAGCATCACCTTCCTCACACTCAAGGGCCACCTTCCGATCACCGTGATCTATGATCTTTCATTTGAGATCCGGCATCTTGAGATGTAAGTAAACATAACAGGGTCTGTCCATAAACTTTGCGAAAGCCGGCTGGCCAAACAAGGCATGATATGGGCTCTTAATTTTCACCACCTCAAACCACAAGGTCTCCACCCTGTAGTTGTGCTCATCTCCAAACGCCACCTCGAGGGCAATTTTGCCTACTGGGTAGGCCGACTTACCCGGCACAACGCCATGAAAAATTGTTGACGACGGCTTAAGAGCCTTGTCAATTAACTCCATCCGCTGGAAAGTGTCATAGTACAGGATGTTGATGCTGCTGCCACCATCCATCAGTACCTTTGTAAACTTATAGCCTCCAACCTCAGGTGCTACCACAAGCGTCAAGTGCCTTGGGTTCTCAACCCGCGGCGGGTGATCCTCCCTACTCCATGAGATAGTATACTATGACCACTTCAAATAATGCGGGAGAGTCGGTATTGTCGCGTTGAGCGCCCACTTGTGTAGCTTTTGATCTCGTTTGTCTAGGATTGTAGTGAAAACATGATACTAGTCTCCACTGAGTTGCTTCGAGTTACTCTGGTACCATGGTTGATTGTTTTGCTACTGACCACCATTGTCAGACTGTTCATGGTGACCACCTTGATTGCCTTGACCCTGATAACCGGACCTTGAGCCGCCTCCACCTAAACCGGTTCCCCGAGACGCCCAGATTTGAACCGCCTGATAGTCCATTACCATTATTACGATACTGGTGAAGGCTGTAATCCTGGAACTGCTGCATAATACTGCAATCCTTCCATGTGTGGCCCACCGGTTTATTGGGATAGCTGTGCTCTCGGCAAGGCTTGTTGAGCATTTCTTCCAAGTTGAAAGGAGCCTTACCCTTGTTAAAAGGTGGCTTGAAATTACCATTACCCTTGGCATGATTATTCCCACCACTGGTGTTTGCTACCAATTCTGACCCATCATCCGGGTTCTTTCGTTTGCCCAGGTTGCTATTTCCAGCTCCATTCTGCTATTGACTCTTGCCATTGTTATTCTTCTTACCTTGAGCTGATCTCTCATCGTCAGAGCTCGGGTCCTTCGTAGTACCTGAATCTACATACTTTGTGAGATCCGTCATGAGCTCACCCATGTCTTGACAAGAACGTGTCAGCCGCCCGAGCTTCTACTTAAGGGGTAAGAAGTGACAGTTTTTCTCTAAAATCAGGACCGCCTGAGACGCCGAGATGTTCTCGAATGAGTGGATAACCGTCGAAACCCACCGGACCCAATGATGAGCCGATTCTCCCTCATGTTGTATACAGTGGTCAAGATCCACAATCGTCATGGGTTGCTTGCATGTTCCTTTGAAATTTTTTATAAAGCGCGCCTTCAATTCGGCCCAATATATGATGGTATTAGGAGCTAAACCCTTCAACCAAGTGCGAGTCGGCCCTTCTACCATCATGATAAAATACTTTGCACAAACCGCCTCACTAATGTCCAACATCTCCATGGCGAGCTCATAACTTTCAATCCAAGCCTCAGGGGGTAAGTCGGCCATATAATTAGGCACCTTACGCGGCCCCTTGAAGTCCTTGGGCAAACGCTCATTCCGTAGAGCCGCCGTCAGGCAAGGCACACCAACCCCCCTGGATGAGGCGCCAACCCCTATTGAGGCGGAAAGGTTTATCGAAGCCGACTCAGGGTTCACCCGGTAGTCTGTCACTGCCGTTGACCCCCGCTCAGCCTGGCCCCAGTCCATGATCTCCTGAGCATCAGCCCGCTATAGGTCATCATCGGGCGGGTTGCGTCATTTTTCGCTACTGGAAACCGCTGGCGACTCTACGCGTCAGCTGTAGCTAAGGTTGGGGATGGGTGTGGAGTGTACACGACTCCGGCTGTACGTGAAATTTTCCTGTTGGGCCACTGCTGTCTATAGCAAATTAATGGAGTTTCGTGCCTCCTCAGCAAACGGCATCCCTTCGGGGAAGGGAGTGCATCGAGCCTGGCAGCCGCCGCTACTATGTTCTCTATCGGGTTAGAATAATGGCCAGGTAGTGTCACAAGGTGCCGCGGCAGGGTCCAATCTCTTTGGGCTGGGTCTTGCTGCCGCGGCACCTCAGCAGCTCGGGTTACAACCGGAGGCGTGCTCGGCCCCGCTCCAAGGGTGTTGAAGAGGTTTCGGGGCTGAATAGGGAGGCTGACTTGAGCCCTTCTCTAAAGAACCGCCTCCAAAGCACGTTGGTCTAAGCTGAAATGGAAAGCCTCCACCCTCAGACGTTCCGACTCAACGTTCATCTGAATTTGCAATGCATTGATATCCTCCTGTGCCCAAGCCATCAGCCCCTTAATCCGGGTAATTTTTGCATTGCGCTCTGCCTGATTTCCGGATGTTACTTCAGTGGCCATCAGGGTTGTTAACTCATCCATTAGCTCCAGTGAGACCTGCGCCGACAGCTTGGGAGGCCCAGCGTCTGGCATGGCGGCTCCCGCTGCTGCTTCGGATGGTGTGCTATTGAAAACTAGCGCCACGCCTGCCATGAATACGGCGGCTCGACTCGGCAGGTCATAGGGCTCTGGAATACTATCACCATCAGCATGGCCCCCGAGCCTGCCGTCATGAAGCTAGTAGATGGACTCCGCATCTCCGCTGGAGGACCCTTCGTCCGAAAAAGCCAAAGTTTCATCTCCTGACACAGAATATTCCCTACCTTGCGTGAAGTCGACGAAGACGCTCCTCCGCCCGGGTTGAACACGGGCGGGTCACGCACGCCGGGCTGGCTCGATGAGGTCAGTGCAGATGTCTGGCCCGGGCGTAGATCTGCCGATCTTACCGATGAACAAGTGAATCTTGTTGAAGGGAACCCGGTACCCGTACTCGATTGAGTCGGCCTCCGGTCCCCATCCTGCATCGTTGATGTAGAGCTTGCGGCGGTGACTCTTCGTCATCATGCCGACGGCGTATCCCTCGATCCCTGGGAGAGAGCCCTTTGAGAACTCCACACCACCGCGCGCTAGCCCCATGATGGGCGCCAACTGTCGTGGTTTTGTCATGGCAGATATCCTAAGACTTCGGTTTGAGGCCATCGCTAAGGCGGTGGACTCAAAGGGGTTGGTCGGGATGAGAGACACGAGTTTACCCTGGTTCGGCCCCTCAAGAAGAAGTAAAAGCCTACATTCTGCTTTGTGTTGTATTGATGGAGTATCGATTACAAGGGAGCGATTTCGCTTGACCGAGTTCTTGATTGGTTTGTTTCTGTATAAGCCGCCCCAAGGACTCGCCTTTAAATAGGAGGTCAAGTCCCTGGGGTTACAAGAGTCCAAAACCGACTCATACAAGGTATTCGACCCTATCTCTAATCCGCCTTGCCTTCCTGGACAAGCCGTCTCCGGGCAGCTTACATGCCCGGGTCTTGCGCCAGCTTCTGTCCCTAGGCCTTCATCTTGGCCCGTCTGGTAAGCCGCCATGCGGCCTGACCTTAAGTCTTCCGGCCCACCTCAAGGATCTTGATTATGAGTCGCCTGGTATGACCCGGCCCCTCCTAGGTGGGTCTCACCATGGGATTATATCCCCAACAATGGTCTTGATGTCCTTCTGCATGCTCTGAATGGTGCTAAAGATAAGATCCATTTGCTCACTCTTGGTCCTTGGCACCTGAACACTAGTGGATCTTGCTGCCTCATCCTCTGCATGTGCAGTAGATGAAGTGGGATGACTTGGATCCATCACCACAACATTGTCCTCAAAATCTGGCTGGAGTGGCATATGTGGATGATCTAGTGCATACACATTCTTCTCTAGCTTAGAGTTAATGAGAATCTAAATGTACAATGCATATCCACATGGTCTCTTCTGATCAATAGTTGTCCTATTCACTGTCTCAACAATCAAGTCCATGACCCTGAATCTGGTGTGGGTGTCTATATGGTGCAGCATGTTGATGGAATACCCCCTAATCATCTTGTCATCTCCAGACTTAGGCATCAATGTGTACCTCATGATAGTGTTGATGGTGCGTAGTCCTTCTTGCATATAATAGACAGAGCCAAAATTGTGTGAATGCACATGGCTGGCAGGGATGACTTTGTAAATGTTAGCCATAGAGTTGTGGCTCATCTTTGCTTCGGCATAAACATCCAGATCTCCTTACTCTACTTGTGGGGCTCGTAAGATGGTAGCCCACTCATGAATAGTGGATTGGTACCTTGTACCTTAGTCATCCAAACTATCCTGCCATCTAGATAGAAATGTGCAGTGGAGTAGAACTGCATGATCATCTCATCGTTCCAAGCAGTGAACTCTCTCCCAACAAAGTTCTCTATGTCAATGCATCTGAAATTTTCTTGCACACTGGGGAAATAGTCCTCATTTTCCTTGATATAGGCCCAGTCAACATATCTCATGTCACTGACTACTGGGCTCTTGTCCAAAAGGACAGTCTCATAAAAGTCTTGTTGTTCCTTGGTGTGAAATCTGCCATCCATGACAGTCCTTCTCCTCTAGGCATAAGGATCATTTGCTCTCCACAACCTCAGACCTGAATCCTACATCTTCTTCATATCCTTAGCAATAGGATGAGCATCATTATGCTCTGGCATATGTGGCCTCACTTTTCTCAAAATTGGCATGTTCTCTTCCTCAACATCTCTGGAAGTAGAAGTCTTGTTCTTTGCTGCAAGAGGTATGTCTCTGGTGGTCTTCTTGGATTTGGGAGCAACGGGATTCTTAGGTGCAGACTGCATGCTCTTTGATGGAGCTTTCCTGGGCATAGCATCTACAAGAAGCTTCTTCTTCTTGGAAGGAGGAGCTTGGGCAGCTGGCTCTTCCTCCACTTCCTCCTCCTTAGCATCAGCTAGGTCCTCATACATGGAAGTGGGCCTTCCAATAACTCTCACTATCATCATACTGGCTCTCTTCTTGTCACCTGCCTTCATAGACATAGAACTCATTGTAGGCTTAACTGAAATAGAAGTGTTGGCCTTGGCACTCTTAGTTGCCCTCATAGCTTTTGAGCTACCATACTCATTTTTGACACGCCTTTTGGCAAAAGAGGCCTCTGTAGCAGATTTCTTTGCAGCTCTCGATTTCTTATCTTGTTGCTTCTTGATAAATTCCTCATCTAGCACAAAATCTAAATCCTCCTCATCTGAGTTCAGCTTCCTGGTTGCAGCCTTGGGCATATCATGTGAGCTAAGGGTGCCTGGATCCTCTCAAGAAGCTGAACTGGCATCTGGGCTAGTGCTTGAGCTCATGTCCACATCTCTATCTGTGAATTCATGTTGGTTGTCCTCAGATCCTGACATGTTGACCCTGTGAATAGAGTATATAAAAGCAGAGGGGTTGAGCATCACAAAACACAGAATGTTTTCTCAAATATGAACTTAGAATCTTAAGTTTAAACTTCAGCAAAGGGGATTTCGGTTCCATCATGTCCAATTTTTTGGAGCCACTGAGACAGACAACTTACCTTAACAGAGACTTGGCAGTTCATCCAAAAGAACCACTCGGTCTCACCGAAGTTGTTCTCGGTAACCCTAAAACCAAAATGGGTAGGACCGATTTTTATGACTCGGTGACATCGAGATTCAATCTATGGAGGGTTAAACCTAAAAAAATTGTAGTTCTCTAATCTAATGGAGCTTCTTGAGGATGGAGGTTGTGCATAAGGTGGGAAGAAAATGGAACAAATTCTATTGCACATGAACCAGATGGGGAATGCAAAAAAATTCGAGGTCGTTACCCTAACTTGGCGACGGCCTCTCTACGGCGGCGACGACGGGGACGATTTCCTTCGACGGTGAAGACTTCCTGTGGTGCAGATGCATGGGAGCGAGGGGAGAAGTCCGTAGAAGCAAGCGGCGGCTAAGGTTTGTGGGGACCACGGCTTTGATGGAGTGAATTTCAAAAACCGGTTCCGCGGAGTATAAGTACCCGTACGTGTCGGTGACTGATACGTCTCCGACGTATCTATAATTTTTGATTGTTCCATGCTAATATATTATCATTCTAGGATATTTTTTGGGTATTTATTTACCAATTTATAATATTTTTTGAGCACTAACCTATTGACCTACTGCCAGTGCCAGTTCTTGTTTTTTGCGTGTTTTTTCCTTTAGAGAGTTCGGTACCAAACAAAGTCCAATTGCCATGAAACTTTTTGATGGTTTTTTCTAGACCAATACAAGACCTAGAAACACGGGCCCACCACATATCAGCCCACGCGACCAGATATGTGGTGGGCCCCTGGCACCTCTCCTGATGTCGTTCTCTGGCCTATAAATTCACATCTACCCTAAAAATACAAGAAGCACTCCCGAAATACTTTTTCCGCCGCCACAAATCTCTGTTCCGACGGGAGGCCATCTACACCTCCATTCCAGCACCCTGCCGATGGGGAGATCGATCCCGTAGGGATTCTTCATCAACGTTGCTACCCTCACCATGATGTGTGAGTACTTCACCACGAACCTATGAGTCTGTAGGTTGCAAGGTTGTCAGAATCACGATTCTGTTATGCGATTCTACAACTTTACGATTCAAATTAACCCCTATGATTCTACGATTTTACTCCATAGAATCTATATTTCTAAGATCCTGATAGTGAAGATTCTACGATTTGTGATCCTACCATCGGAGTTCCGATCAGATTCAGAATCACAATTCTGACAACCTTGGTAGGTAGTACCTAGATGCCAATCTATCTATCTCGATCTTTAATACAATGTTCATCCCATCTTTGCCTTGATCTATCCGATGTAATCCCTTTGTGTGGTGTGTTTATTGGGATCCGATGAATTGTGAGTTTATGTTTAAATTATTCATGAAAAGTAGTTGAGTCAAATCTGATTACTATGATTCTTATTTGCATTATCACCATAGCTTCTTGATTCTCTCTGATCTATTTAGATAGTTGGCCAACTAGATTGATATTTCTTCGAAGGGAGTGGTGCATTGTAGTCGGTTCAACCTGACGAGTTTCTATATCCCAGTGACAGAAGGGGACAACTTGCGTCTTTGTGTTGCTGTTACTAAGGATAAAATGATGTGGTTAGTTCATATTGATTGAGTTTACTTTGTCTACATCATGACAATGTTCTCCAAGCATTACTTTGTTTTACTTAATACTCTAGATGCATGCTGGATAGCGGTCGATGGGTGGAGTAATAGTAATAGGTGCAGGCATGAGTTGTCCTATTTTCTTATGGACGTGATTCCTATATACACATGATCATTGCCGTGAAAATCAGATGACTACTCGCTTTTTATTAATTGCCCAACCGTAAGTTGTTTACCCACCGTATGCTTTGCTTATAAGAGATGCCACTAGAGAACTCTACGGACCCTAGGTCTATTCACTTATATATTCACAAATGCTATCATTACCTTCCTGTTATTTTTACATTTTATTTTATTTTGCACTTTACTATTATCTACACAACTCACTTGCTTGCAAATAACGAGATCAAGGGGATTGACAACCCTCTAGCCGGTGTTGGGTGCAAGTTGTTTGTTCTTTAGTGTGAAGCCGCTGAAGATGGTTGAGGATTGATATTCCTATTGGTACGATAAACCTTGGTTTTGTAACTTAGGTGAATACTTACCCACTTTGTGCTGCGATTACCCATTCCTCTTCACGGAAAACCCAACGCAAATCACGAGTATTAGGAAGGATTTATGGCGCCGTTGCCGGGGAATACCATCACCAACTATCAATTATTTCCTTTTTCACTAAGAGATAAAGCTAAATCTTGGTTTTCATCTTTAGCTCGTAATAGTATTGGAACATGGGATAAGTGTAAAGATGATTTTATTGCCAAGTATTTTCCTCCTGCTAAGATCATCTCCCTTAGAAATCAAATAATGAATTTTAAATAGCAAGATCAAAAGCATGTTTCACAAGATTGTGAGATAATGAAATTGATCATATGGAATTGTCCAACTCATGGCTTAAACTTGTGGATGATTATCCAAAATCTCTATGCTGGACTAAACTTAGTGTCTAGAAATCTTCTAGATTCTGCTGCAGGTGGTACCTTTATAGATGTGACCTTAGGAGAGGCCACAAAATTTCTGGACAACATTACGACAAATTATTCTCAGTGGCACACCTAAAGAGCTCCAACTGGTAAGAAGGTAAATTATGTCGAAGAAATCGCTACTTTGAGTGAAAAAGTGGATGCTCTTATGAATATGGTTGCTAAAAAATGTTAATGTTGATCCCAATGATATGCCTTTTATACTTTGATTTACAAAAATAATGATGCTATTTATGTGAACTTCATCTCACGAAATAATTTCAACAACAATGCTTAGGGAGGAAATTTCAATGCTAGACCGTATCTCGGTAATTCCTCTAACAACTATGGAAATTCTTATGGTAATTCTTATGGAAATTCTTCTAAAAATACTAATATGATACCTTCTTATTTCGATAATAGAATTAAAGTATTTATTAATCTTCTATAGGTTTTCAACACTACGGTAGAAGAAAAGTTACATGTGATTGATACTTTGGCTAAAAACATGGATATAATTGCTCTTGATGTTGATACTCTTAAAAATATGTCTATGCCACCCAAGCATGATTTTTATGAGACTATTAAATGTATCCAATTATATATTAATGAAATTAAGGAGAGGACCGCTAAGTTAAGAGATAAGCGAGAATTCTTAGAAAAAGCTCTTCCACCCGGTATTTACCGGAATAACGATGAAGATCTTAAAATGATTGGTGTTTCTCCTATTGAATCTTTGTTTACTTCTCTGAATATGAATTATAAAGGTACTTGATATGAGTAAACTTTAGTTGAGGAGCGTCCCGTTTGCTTGGAGGGTGATGATTCTAATGCTAAAACTGGAAAAAGTGGGTTTGGAGAGGTCAAAACTTTAACTAGTGATGTGCCCACTATCTTGGATTACAATGACTTTAACTATGATAAATTATACTTAGTAGAATGTATTTCTTTGATGCAATCCACATTAGCCTATCCAATTCTTATGAACAAAATAAAGCTTTTACCGAACATATAGTAGAAGCTATGATAAAAGCTTATGATGAGAAACTTGAGCTTGAAATTTCTATTCCAAGAAAATCGCATGATGAGTAGGTGCCTACTATCAAAATAAAGATAAATAAATATGAATGCAATGTTTTGTATAACCTTGGTTCTATTGTTTCAACTATACCTAAAACTTTATGTGATGTGCTTGGTCTCACTAATACTGAACAATGTTCCCTAAACCTGCATCTTGCGGATTCTACCATCAAGAAAACTTTGGGTAGAACTAATGATGTGCTTATTATTGGAAACAAAAATATGTGGATGTAGATTTTATTGTGCTTGATATTGATTCCAATCCTTCTTGTCCCATAATACTTGGAAGGCCATTTTTACGAACTATACGTGCAATTATTGATATGAAAGAGGGAAACATAAGATTCGAATACCCATTAAAGAAAGGGACAAAACACTGCCCTGGGAAGAGAATTAAACCACCTTAACAAACAATCATGATGGCTACCTACGTGTTGAGTGTCAAAGATGACAACACTTGAAACTATGCATTATGCCTAGCTAGGGGCATAAAACGATAGCACTAGTTGGGAGGCAACCCAATATGTATCTTTAATTTTGTTTTTCCTTTATTTTTTTCTTTGATAACATTATTGTTTCCTTGCAATTGTTATGTTTTTATGTTTTAATTAGTTTTTTTGCCAAGTAAAGCCTTCGGGGTGACCCAAAAGATAAGTAGAAACGATGTTGAAACATAACAAAAACTTTGACTCTAGTGTAGGAATTTGAGTTCTTTACTAGAGCATGATAATGATCTGGAATTTTAATAGAGTTTTGCTATATGTATTCTTTACATTTTCCTAATTTTTAATAATTTTAAGAGTTACAGAGGTATCTGTTATTTACAGATTGCTACAGACTGTTCCGTTTTAAACAAATTCTATTTTGCTTGCATACTTTGCTTGTTTTGATTATGCCATGGACTATATCAGGGGGTGTAAGTCATGGAGAAGTTAGAATACAATACCTACTATGCAAAAATGAATTTGAATTAATTTATCACAGAACCTCAAGTATGTAATATGTTTCTTATAATAACGGATCTCACAAAGTTTTTTTGAGTTTTGCATGATTGAAGTTTTCAAATTTTGGGTGTGACATGATGGACTATGGAATAAGGAGTAACAAGAGCCTAATCTTGGGGATTACCAAGGAACCCCAAGTATAATTCTAAGTAGACTCAAGCGTCTATGCTTGGGGATGTCCCGGAAGGCATCCCCTCTTTCATCTCAATCCATCGGTATGTCACTTGGACCTATATTTTTATTCATCACATGATATGTGTTCTGCTTGTAGCGCCATTTGATTTTGTTTGATTTTACTTTCAGTTTGTAACAATCATCATGTGCTTGACACACCTAATTGAGAGGGACTCACCTTCATGATAATTTGATAGAATACTCTATGTGTTTCACTTATATCTTTTGAGCTTGGTAGTTGCTCTAGTACTTCACTTATATCTTCTTGAGCACGGTGGCGTGTAGATTTTATAGAAATAATATGCTCTCGTTCTTCACTTATATTTGTTTGAGAGCTGAATAAATAGTCATGGTAATTTGCATGGGTCATAAGACTAGTCAAAGAATATTTGGTATTCAATGAATGATAACCAAAACCATCGTGTAGCACATATAGAGAAGTTGTGGGTTAATGACATTGATGTAGTAATATGAAAAAGGTGTGAGTCCAAAAAAAATATTCGTAGAAGTGTAGATATTAAGAGGTGTTAACTTGTTATTCATCTAAAAATTAAAGAGGCATGGTGATGATGTGTGAGCATTTATATTCCTCGTTGAATTCCTAGTGTTGTTTCGAGTCGGGGGGCGCGATGGTTAACTCCTACCAACCTCCTCCCTCGGGGCATGCGAGGAGTACTTTTATTTTTAATAAAACTAATAAAAATTGCAATAAGTATGTGAGTTCTTTATTACTAATGTGACACCATGGACATACGCATCTTCACCTTCTCATATTTGCTAGCCTCTTTGGTATCGTACATAGCCCATTCTCACCTAGAGGATTGGTGCAAACATTTGCCGATGCATCCAAACCCCATGACATGATATGCTCTGTTGCACATAGGCCTCATTATATATTCCACAAAACGGCCACCATACCTACATATTATGGCATTTACATAGCCATTCCAAGATATATTGCCATGCAGTCACTTCACATGACTAGTCCGTTCATCATCATAATGCTTTGCATGATCATATAGAGCTGACATAGTAGTTGTGGCAAAGCCACCATTCATCATATATTTGATACATGTCACGCTAGATCATTGCACATCCTGGTACACTGCCAGAGGCATTCCTATAGAGTCATATCTTCCTATCAGTCATTCATGCTGAGTTGTAAGTAAATAAGAGTGTGATGATCATCATTAGTAGAGCATTGTCCTAGTGAGGAAAGTATGATGGAGACTATGATTCCCCCACAAGTCGGGATAAGACTCCTGACGAAAATGAAATAAAAAATGTGGGAGGCCAAATGAGCCCACCATATAGAAAAGGGGGAAATGGGGGAGGCCAAATGAGCCCACCATATAAAAAAGGGGAAAATGGGGGAGGCAAAAAAATCCCTTAAAACAAAAAATGAGGGAAAATATATAAGGGAAAAACAAAAAATGAGGGAAAATATATAAGGGACTTTGCAACCATCCTTTACCACACTTGTGTGCCTCAAAGTGGCACCATGGTCTTCATATAGAGAGTCTCCTATGTTGACACTTCCATATGCTAGTGGGAATTACCTTTTAATATAATAAACTTGTCTTGTATATTCCGATGATGGGCTTCCTCAAATGCCTGAAGACAGGTCTTCATGAGAAAGCAAGTTGGATGCACACCCTACTTAGCTTCAGCCTAGATTTCATACACTTATAGCTCTAGTGCATGATTTGCATGGCAAACCCTACTCCTTGCATTGACATCTATCGATGAGCATGTCCATAGCTCGTTGGTATGCCTAGTTGATGTGAGACTATATTGTCCACTATTTACCCCTTTGATATGTACCATCATATTCTATACCACATATATGCTATCTCCAATGGTTCACGCTCATGTATTGCATGAAGAATAAAAATTTGATGCATATTGAAAAAGTACGATCCAATTGTCTGACTTGGACACTGTGGTGCTTAACATTTGTATCTATGTGTTGAAGCGGAGTCATGCATTAACATTCTTTTAGGATCATATAATTTGAAAAATCAATGATTTTGTTTCCTATACTTATAAATATTACTATGTTGTTTGTTAATTATTCATTTCTCAACGAGCATACATACCAAAGATTATATAATGGGTAGCATGTCAAATCAAAACTTTTGTTTTTATCATTTACCTACTCGAGAACGAGCAGGAAATAAGCTTAGGGATGTTGATACGTCTCCAACGTATCTATAATTTTTTATTGTTCCATGCTAATATATTATCATTCGAATATACTTTTGGGTATTTATTTACCAATTTATAATATTTTTTGAGCACTAACCTATTGACCCAGTGCCCAGTGCCCGGTGCCAGATGTTGTTTTTTGCGTGTTTTTGCCTTTTCAGAGTTACAGTACCAAACGAAGTCCAATTGCCACAAAACTTTTTGACGATTTTTTCTGGACCAATACAAGACCTAGAAGCTTTGGAGGAAGGCCGAGAGTCGCACCAGGGCCCCACCACATATCAAGTTGCGCCACCAGGGCACGGCCAGACATGTGGTGGCCCCTGGCACCTCTCTCGACATCGTTCTCTGGCCTTTAAATTCACATCTACCCTAAAAACACCAGAAGTGCTCCTGAAACACTTTTTCCACCGCTGCAAGTCTCTCTTCTGATGGGAGGCCATCTACACCTCTGTTTCAGCACTCTGCCGAAGGGGAGATCGATCACGAAGGGCTTCTTCATCAACCTTGTTGGCCTCATCATGATGTGTGAGTAGTTCACCACAGACCTATGGGTCCATAGGTAGTACCTAGATGGCAATATATATATATATATATATCTCGATCTTCAATACAATGTTTATCACATCTTTTTCTTGATCTATCCGATGTAATCCCTTTGTATGGTATGTTTGTTGGGATCCGATTAATTGTGAGTTTATGTTCAGATTATTCATGAAAAGTATTTGAGTCAAATCTGATTACTATGATTCTTATTTGCATGATCATCATAGCTTCGTAATGCTCTCCAGTCTATTGAGATAGTTTGGCCAACTAGATTGATATTTCTTCGGTGGGAGTGGTGCGTGTAGTAGGTTCAACCTGATGAGTTTCTATATCCCAATGACATAGGGGGACAAGTTGCGTCTTTGTGCTAGTTCTCAAGCATGTGTTGGTTTCCGTGAAGAGGAATGGGAGATGCAGCAAAGTATATTAGTATTTTTGGTTTATAGATCTGAAAATAAATTATTGAAAGTAGACCCGGGGCCATAGGTTTCACTAGAGGCTTCTCTCATGATGGCAAGTATTACGGTGGGTGAACAAATTACTGTCGAGCAATTGATAGAAAGCGAATAATTATGAAGATATCCAAGGCAATGATTATATATAGGCATCACGTTCGTGTCAAGTAGACCGAAATGGTTCTGCATCTACTACTATTACTCCACACATCGACCGACTCCTGGCTGCATCTAGAGTATTAAGTTCATGAAGAATAGAGTAACGCATTAGGTAAGATGACGTGATGTAGAGGGAAAACTCAAGCAATATGATGAAAACCCCATATTTTTATCCTCTATATCAACAATACAATACGTGCGTCGCTACCCCTACTTTGTCACTGGGTAAGGACACCACAAGATTGAACCCAAAACTAAGCACTTCCCCTATTGCAATAATTACCAATCTAGTTGACAAAATCAAACCAATAACTCGAAGAGACTTGCAAAGATATGAAATCATGCATATAAGAATTCAGAAAATACTTAAATAATATTCATAGATGATCTGAACATAAACCCACAATTCATCGGATCTCAACAAACACACTGCAAAAGAGTATTACATCAGATAGATCTCCATGAAGATCATGAAGAACATGGTATTGAAGAGCAAAGAGAGAGAAGAAGCCATCTAGATACTAGCTATGGACTTGAAGGTTTGTGGTGAAATACTCATGCATCATAGGAGGGGTAATGGAGTTGATGTAGATGCCCTCCGTGATCGAATCCCCCTCCGGCAGATTACCGGAAAAGGCTCCAAGATTGGATCTCTCGGGAACGGAGGCTTCCGGCAGTTGAAAAGTGTTTTCGTGGCTCCCTCTGGTATACAGGGAATATTTGTGAATTTATAGGCCGAGAAATAGGGTTAGGGGAGATGTCGTGGGCCCACAAGCCTGGGGGCGCGCCCTACCCCCCTGGGCGCGCCACTGTGGCTGTGGCCACACGGCGGCTCTTCCGACTTCATCTTCAAGTCTCTTGGGTTGCTTCTGGAAGAAAAAGTATTCCAAAGATTTTATTCCGTTTGGACTCCATTTAAGATTCCTTATCTGCAACACTCAAAAACAAGGAAAAACAGAAACTGGCACTAGGCTCTAGATTAATAGGTTAGTCCCAAAAATAGTATAAAATAGCATATTAATGCATATAAAACATCCAAAACAGATAATATAAAAGCATGCAACAATCAAAAATTATAGATACATTGGAGACGTATCATTGTGTTTCTGCTAGTAAGGATAAAACGATGGGGTTAGTTCATATTGATTGGGTTTACCTTGTCTACACCATGTCAATGTTCTCCAAGCATTACTTTGTTTTACTTAATACTCTAGATGCATGGTAGATAGCGGCCAATGGGTGGAGTAATAGTAATAGGTGCTGGCAGGAGTCGGCCCATTTTCTTATGGATGTGATGCCTATATACACATGATCATTGCCATGCAAATCGCATAACTATTCACTTTTCTATCAATTGCCCAACAGTCATTTGTTTACCCACCGTATGCTTTGTTTATGAGAGATGCTACTAGAGAACTCTACGGCCCCCAGGATTATTCACTTATATATTCACAAACGCTATCATTAACTTTCTATTGTTTATTAGATTTTATTTTCTTTTGCACTTTATAATTATCTATGCAACTCACTTGCTTGCAAATAACGAGATCAAGGGGATTGACAACCCTCTTGCCGGCGTTGGGTGCAAGTTGTTTGTTCTTTTGTGTGCAACTACAGAAGACGGTTGAGGATTGGTATTCCTATTGGTTCGATAAACCTTGGTTTCATAACTGAGGGAAATACTTACCCACTTTGTGCTGTGATTACCCATTGCTCTTCATGAAGAACCAAATGCAGATCATGAGTATTAGTGACACCGGTTCTAAAATATCGGTGCCACCGAGTTCCTCTATTGTGAGTTGACAGGGTAACTCGGTGAAGCCGAGATTATGGAATCGGTGCTATCGAGATGAAAAATCTAGATCAACCCTAAGCTTCGATGGAACCGAGATTTTGAGGTTCGTTACACCGAGATGCACTCGGAGGTTTTGGAATTTAGCTCTTAACGAAACGAAACTCCGAGTGCTCCTCACGGAGAGTGTTCAAGAAGTGCTTGCTCAATTTTTGTGATGTAGAATGAATAGAATTTGGGACGAGAAAGCATAGATACCTAGATGGAAGTACTAGGCATTGTAGTGGGTGATGTAGTGGTGTATGCTCATAGTTGATGAAGATCATCTTGATTTGGGAGTAATTCTCGTTGTTTCTTACTCTTCTCACCTACATGGGTTAGTCCCACACAAGAGACAAATACAAGGATATCTATGGACATGGAGTGCAAATCACACATGATGATGTCCATGGATTCATTAATTACCTTGTCCTTGCTTACCTTTGAGGGAATGTGTGACTCCTTGAATTATTGTATAAAGTTGATGTTGATTGCAAATAGTCCTTGCCAAAAATGAATGTGAGTGAATTTTGTTGGCGGAGTCACCCCTCAAGAACTTCTCTAGTTCTTCTTCTTTGGGATCCACGTCAACTTGATGGGGATCCTTGGAGTTGAAGTTGCACTTGTAGAAGTTGAGCTTGTGGTAGCCTTTGGAACCCACTTGACCATGGCTTGGGATTCATCTCCATATGAGTCAATCTCCTCTTGAATCTTGCCCTTGAGCTTGTGGTCTTGTGGTGGAAGGTCATCTTGAGCTTTTGTTCCCTTGGTAAGAGTATGTTCATACTTCTCTTTTTGGGGAACAAACTTGGGCTTGGGGTATTGACCTTCTTCCCATTCAACTCCATTTGCGTTGAAGTAGCCAGTGCCATGGTTCTTCCGGTATCCTCCATGCTTGCGTACAATGTCCTGAAATGGCTTACATTCGACAAGACTTTTGTAGACACCTTTTTCTATAATCCCTTTAAATAGATCATTTTCTTGCTAAAGTGTAACTTGGCTAAGAGAATCATTAGTGGGATCAATAGAACTACTAGACGCGATATCATTGGATTTGTCATTTTTTGCTACTAGTTGAAGAACCTTTCTTGCCTTTGTTACTAGTTTGTTTAGCCTTCACTTTTGATGTAGACAAGAGTAGTCATTTGGCTAAATAAGAGGAGGTCTTCTTTCAAAGATCGTCATTGATAGCTTTAAGGAATTCATGCTATTTCTCCAAATTGAAGTTCTCGAAGCGGAGCTTCCCATGAATTCTTACAAGCTCTCTATGATCTTCTAGAGTATATTCATGGGCTAACTTTTGAGTGTTTAATTCTTTAGTTAGTCGCTCTATTTCCATCTTACCATCATCACACAACTTATCTTGACTAAAGTGATTACTTTCAAGTTCATTTTAACTAATATCACTAGATTTGTCAAATATCAAGTCATCATCTCCAAGTAAGTCATTCTCATCACTATTAAAGTCAATGTATTCGGGGTGTGATAACTTGGGGCCTTTAGCCATGAAGCAACTTCCACTCCCTTCATTTGGTGAATCAAATATGTCATAGGAGTTGGAGGAAACGAGTGCAAGTACGGAAACACCTTCATATTCGGTATAATTGGAGTCGGAGTGATAGCTTCTCTCGGAGTGGTTGTCAGATTTGGAGCCGAAAATTCATTCACCAACATGAGCTTGATGTCTTCTTCTTGTGTAGCTCTTTGTGCACTTTTCCTTCTTCTCTGAGTCTTTGCTTCTCCGGGAGGGTTTTCGTTCATAACGAACATATCTACTCCTTCTCCCTCTTAGAGGTGACTCATATCTTGAGATCTTTATTCTAGGTGACTCTTCCCTTCTTTTGTGGGGGGTGCACTCATCGGAGTAGTGTACGGGCCTTCCACAATTGTAACAATTCCGGACATGACTAGATGAACACTTCTCTTCACATCTTGAGTTGGAGTTTCTTTCTTTGCCTCTACTCTTGTAGAACTTGTTGAATTTCTTAACCATGAGGCATATCTATTCATTGGTTACAAGGTTGTCACTTGATGTAGAGGGAGTGTCACTTGAAGCTTTGTAAGCATCGTAGACTTGTTGTGAAGTTCTTCCTTCTCTTTGAGTGACATCTCATGACAAACAATCCTTCCGATGACTTCCATGGGCTTGAGATCTTTGTAACTTGGCATCATTTGGATCAATGTCCACACTGCGTCGTAATTCCCATCCAAGGCTCTAAATATCTTCTTGATGATGAATTTGTCGGTCATCTCCTCGCTTCCTAAGCCGGAAATCTCATTTGTGATGAGAGCAAGCCTAGAGTACATTTCGGCGACTCCTTCAACATTCTTCATCTTGAACTTGTCAAGTTGACTTTGAAGCAAATCCAACTTACATTCCCTAACGGAGTCGGTACCTTCGTGCATATCAACCAAAGTATCCCAAATTTCGTTTGCATTCTCAAGACGGCTGGTTTTGTTGAATTCTTCGTGGCATAGGCAGTTCAATAGAATGTCACATGCTTGAGCATTGTATTACAACATCTTCAATTCTTCCACGGTCGCTTCACGATCCAGATCCTTTCCATCACCAAAGAATTCACCTAGCAAACCAACACGAACAACAACCCATACAGCGGCGTTATGACCAAGAATATGCATTTTCATTTTATGCTTCCAACTAGCAAAGTTTGTACCATCATATGGACCTCTACGGTGCTAATTTCCCTCACTAGACGTCATACTCTCCTAGGTTGTGAGACCAATGCAATGGAGACCAAAGCTCTGATACCACTTGTAGGGATCGAAAGTAGGTCTAGAGGGGGTGATTAGACTACTTGACCAAATAAAAACCTAACCTTTTCCAAAGTTAATTGGTTGGCAGATTTTAGCAATTCTAGCAAATCAAGTTCACCCTACACATGCATGTCTACAAGTATTGCAACGGAAAGTAAAGAGAAGCATATGTAAGAAGATAGGGATAAGAAGATCAAACACAATTTGGAGACACAGAGATTTTTCCCATGGTTCCGATAGGTGGTGCTATTGTACATCAACATTTATGTATAATTCAACCCGCGGAGGATAACGGTCGCAAGAGTCCACGGAGGGCTCCACCCACAAAGGTTCCATGAAGTAGCAACCTTGTCTATTCCATGATGGCCTACGTCGACGAAGGACTAGCCTTACTCGGGGTAGATCTTCACGAAGTAGGCGATATCCCTGCCCTTACAAACTTCTTGGTTCAACTCCACAATCACGAAGAAGGAGGCTCCCAAGCAACACCTAACCAATCTAGGAGGCACCACCCTCCAAAAGGTAATAGATGTGGTAGTATGATGAACTCCTTGCTCTTGTGCTTCAAAATATAGTATCCTCAACACTCAATCACTCTCTCATAGATTTAGATGGGTAGAAGAGATTGATTGGATGGAAAGCAACTTTGGGAGGCTAGAAATCAAGATCCATATGGTTGGAGTGGATGATCTTGACCTCAACACAAGGGTAGGTGGTTCTCTCTCGGAAAATTGGATATGGCAAGTGGGTGTGTGTTCTGAGTGCTTCTATTGTGAGTGGGATGTGGTGAAGGGGTATATATAGGCATCTCCAAAAATCCAACCGTTACAACATAATTGACCAACTCGGTGAAACCGAAGTGAAACTCGGTTGCACCGACTAGTGCAAAACGTGGCAACTTTGGCCTTTTCGGTGAGACCGATATATAAATCTCGGTGGTAACGATATGGGTGACCTAGGCAGTTTCCAAATCTCGGTGTCACCGATTTCTCAAACTCGGTGGGAAGACATTGGTTAACAGAAATTTGGTTACTAATTATCGGTTGCACCGATTGGAAACTTGGTAGTACCGAGATGCTAGGGTTTGGTTGGGCTTCTGTCTAGGTTAAAACTCGGTGGATCCGAATGGGAATTGTTGGTCTCACCGAACTTTGACTTTTGTCTTTGGACACAGGGTTTTTGTGGGAAAGTGGGTGAGTATTTTTGGTGGCTAATATCTAAGCACTTGAGCAACCAGATCATCATAAATATCTAATCCCATTTTAATAGTATTGGCTTTCCTATGGACTCAAAAGTGATTTCTCACAAAATGTAAAATATAGAGTCCTCAATCTTGAAGCATGGACAATCCTATTCCCTCCTTTCCTTGGGGAGGTTCTTCACACAAACCTTTAGGCAACCTATCATTGAACTTTTTCCTCAGATACACTTAGTGGAAACATTAGTCCAATGAAATATATGTTGTTATTAATTACCAAAACCACCTAGGGAGAAGTTGTGCTTTCACCCCCGCGTCGCTCTTTTAGGGCGACATGGTGGCTACATAAACCCTAGCCACTAGGGTCCAGCGGTTGCGTGCACCTCTCCTCGCCACCGCCGGAGGAGGCCGTCGGGTAAAGCCGACACGGCAGACAACAACAGCGGGTCCCTTACTGGCTGTTTCACATGGCGGTGGTTGACGACAGGCACGTGGTGATGGCATCTACGAATGAGCGATCCTATGGGGAGAGGCAACATCTGGGTATCTCCTTGTAGTTTTTCTTGGCGGCTAGCAGAGATGTGTGGCCATAGCTGTTCCCTCACATGATGTGACTGCTGTTTTTGTTGGGGAACGTTGCATGGGAAACAAAAAAATCCTATGCACACGCAAGATCTATCCATGGAAATGCAAAGCTACGAGAGGGGGAGTGTGTCTACATACCATGTAGATCGCTAAGTAGAAGCGTATATAACGTGGTTTATATAGCCGTACTCTTCACGATCCAATCGCAATCCGATCTGATCTAGCACTGAACGGACGACACCTCTGCGTTCAGCACACATGCGGCTCGATGACGTCTCCGCTTCCTCGATCCATCGAGCGAGAGCGGAGTAGTATATGGGTTCTTTGGTAGCATGACGGTATTTTGGAGGTGGTGGTGGAGCTAGTCCAGCAGGGCTTCGTCAAGCACTACTAGAACGAGGAACGGAGGAGCTACGGAGTAACGGGAGAGAGAGGGGCGCCAAGGGCTTGTGTGTCCTCTTGCGGGCGCCCCCTCCTCTCTATATATAGGTCAAGGGGTATGGTGGCCATCCCTCCAATCCCTAGGGGCGCAACCAAGGGGGAGGAGTTGCACTCCTAGTTCAATTCCCTCCCTTCCATACGCATGTGGACTTTTCACTTCTCCCAAGCCACATGGGCGTTGAGGGACTTGTGCACCTGGCCTAATAAGTCTAGGGCACCTCTCCTCATACCATGCTATCCCTTGGGACATGGTGGAACCCTTGGTGGACTTCCGGACTCCTCCAGAAGTTTCTGGAACCTCTAGAAGCTTCCCAGTACAATACCGGGAAAAACCCGAAACTTTTCTGGTAGCCAAAATATGGCTTCCCATATATAAATATTTACCTCCGGACCATTCGGGAGCTCCTCACAACGTCCAAGATCTCATCTAGGACTCCAAACAAAATTCGGTCACCAACATACATAACCCAATAATATTATATCGTCATCGAACGTTAAGCGTGTGGACCCAACGGGTTCAAGAATCATGCAGACATGACCGAGACACCTCTATGGTCAATAACCAATAGCGGTACCTGGATGCCCATACTAGTTCCTACATATTCCACGAATATCTTTATCGGTCGAACCATGATGTCAAGGATTCAATAAATACTGTATGAAGTTCCCTTGTCCATCGGTATGTTACTTGCCCGAGATTCGATCGTTGGTATCTCCATACCTAGTTCAATCTTGTTATCGGCAAATCTCTTTAGTCGTTCTATAATACAAGATCACGTGGATAACTCCTTAGTCACATTGCTTGCAAGCTTCTTATGATGTTGTATTATCGAGAGGGCCCAAAGATACCTATCTGTCACACGGAGTGACAAATCCCAGTCTCGATCCATGCCAACCCAACAAACATCCTAGGAAATACATGTATACCAACTTTATGATCACCCACTTATGAACTGACATTTGATGCACATAAGGCATTCCTCCGGTGTGAGGGAGTTGGATGATCTCATGGTCTTGGGAACATATACTTGACATGAAGAAAGCAGTAGTGTAAGAGCACATTTCACCATATGTGGTTTTGGTAATTGATGACAATCCCTATAGACTAATGGTTTCCTTGAGTTATATTCGAAGGATCTATCCATAGGCACTTCTTGGAGTCCATCCGTGGGTGTCAGGAGTTTATATGGTGACCAAGGTGGTATGTAAGGTTTTATCCAAAGATTAGTCATTGAGAAGATAGTATACAAGTTTGATCAAGACTAAGTCAAAGAGTGAATCAAGTTGGTCAACACACAAAGCGTACAAGACGCACCAAGTGGGATCAAGTGATCCCATGGAATGGTAAGCATTGTCCATTACGCTTTGTGTACTAACTCGTAATCTACGTGAGAGTTATATGTGGGGTTAGGTATGTGTCCATGGGCTTGCTTCAATAGGAAGATCTCATAGAACCCATGGAGGGTGACATCAAGTGGTAATCGTCATCAAGTTTGCGGTGTGCAAGTTCAAGTGGAGCATCACGAAGAGATCATTCTTGAAGCTTGTCGTCCATTGTGGTGACAATGGACAGGTGAAGATGTGCCAAATAGTGGCTCACCCATAGTAGAGTATGGGGGAGCAATAACCTAGTACTCATCGAGCCAACGCAATCAAGAAAGGTGGTCCAACTTGAGGAAGCCAAGTTCATCATTATCTAGCTCAAGTGGACTATGTGCAAGGTATAGGTTTTCCCTTGATAGGTTTTTTATTTTACCGGTCTCATGGTGGTAGTTGGGAGATTGGGTTATATGATTGATAGCCTTACTATCTAGTGGGGCTCTCAAGTGAGTAGCTTGATCGTATCATTCGTTGAGAACTCAAACCATTTGCATCCTTGCATCATCTTTCTTGGTTTGTGCTTGGTGTTTATCTTTGTGAGACTTAGAGCTTATGGTCATCTTCATGACAAGCTCGAGTCCATCAAAAACAGAGTTCATATGAATCTTCTATGATGTTTTCGATGTTGGAGTTTTTGTCGGTTCTTCATTCATAGAGGTTTCACATCTCTATATCATTGGCATTTCTATACTGCCTCTTCTTATTATGGCGAGGCAAGTATGAAAACCAAGTTTTAGCTTTATCTCTTAGTGAAAAAGGAAATAATTTCAATTTAACCACATCATTGTCCATGTTCTTTTTCTTTTGCATATCACATAATTCAACAAAGGTGTTGAGATGAGAGGAGGGATCCTCATTGGGACTTCCTAAAAAATGTTCTTTCAACACGAGATTTGGCAATACAACATTAATATCATAAAACTCCGCACTAGTGGCGGGTGGTATAGGAGTACTAATAAAATCATTACTATTACTATTTGATAAGTCACACAAATTAGTAGTGTCTTGATACATGGTTACTAGGCAAGCAAAGAAACAAACAAAGCAAGTAAACTAGCAAGTGTAGCAAGCAAATAAGTAAACTAGCAAAGATAAAAAAATGTATTTTTGATTTTTATAGAAAGCAATATATAACAGAAAATAAAAAGTAGAAGAAGTGAATGATAATTTGTGAGAAGGTACTTGATAGGAATTTGGTGATACTCCGACAACGACGCCAGAAATCCTTCCTAATACTTGTAAACTGCGTTGGGGTTTTCTCCGAAGAGGAGGGGATGATGCAGCATTATAGAGGTAAGTATTCCTGCAGTGAGAACAAAGGTTACCAAACCAACAGGAGGACCACGCAATTTCCCGTCTTCAGTGCCTACACACAAAAGAGCACAGACTTGCACCCAACACGAGCAAGAGGGTTGTCAATCCCCTTGAACTCATTACGTGCAAGCAATAAGTAGTGATAGATAGTTAATTTAATAAATATATATTGAAAATAAAAATGAATTAAATAATGGCAGCAAGGTATTTAGATTTTTTGTAAATATATTTATGAGGAGACCCTGTGGCCATAGTTTTCGCTAGTGGCTTTTCTCTCGAAGAAAGCATGCGATGGGTAAACCAATTACTGTTGGGCAATTGATAGAAAAGCGCAT
This sequence comes from Hordeum marinum, assembly GCA_022496015.1. Taxonomy (NCBI): domain Eukaryota; kingdom Viridiplantae; phylum Streptophyta; class Magnoliopsida; order Poales; family Poaceae; genus Hordeum; species Hordeum marinum. The sequence continues at coordinate 123,022,541 of CM039672.1, forward strand.
AGTTATGCAATATTTGTTCACGACAATGATCATGTATATATGCATCACATCCATAAACAAGTAGACCGACTCTTGCCTGCATCTACTACTATTACTCCACCCATCGACCACTATCCAGCATGCATCTAGAGTATTAAGTAAAAAAAACAGTAACGTTTGGAAGATGATGACATGATGTAGACAAAGTAAATCCAATTAATATGAATAAAGCCCATCGTTTTGCCCTTAGTGGTAGCAACACAAGACGTGCCATGTCCCTTTCTATCACTGGGATTAAGCACCACAAGATTGAACCCACTACAATGCACCACTCCCACTTGAAGATAAATCAATCTAGTTGGCCAAACCAAACCGATAGATCGAAGAGAATTACGAATCTATAATAATCATGCATAAAAATAACCGGCAAGAATTCAGTATATTTTCATGAATAATCTAAACATAAACTCACAATTCATAGGACCCCAACAAACACACCGCGTAGATTGGTTACATAAGATAGATCACCGCGGGAATCACGGCGATCTTGGCAATGAAGAACGTAGAGAGAGATAGCCATCTAGGTACTAACTATGGACCCGTAGGTCTGTGGTGAACTACTCACAAATCACCATGGGAGCAGCAAGGTTGATGTAGAGGGCCTCCGTGATCGATCATGTTGGAGCATATTTCTCCATGTGTGGTTTTGGCAATTGTTGACAATCCCTATGGACTAATGGTTGCCTTGAGTTATATTCGTATGATCTATCCATAGGCCCTTCTTGAAGTCCATCTATTGGTTTCAAGGAGTTTATAAGGTGACCAAGGTGGTATTCAAGGTTTTATCCAAAGATTGGTCATGTGAGATTTGAGCTTATCGCAAGCATGTCTTGAAGAAGAACAATGTGTGAACATTCATGTTTACCTTCAAGACATCATCTCTATGTGGGGTTAGGTATGTTTCCATGGGCTTGCATCGAAAGGAAGATCTCATACAACCCATGGAGGATGATATCAAGTGGTGATCGTCATCAAGATTGTGGTGTGCAAGTTCAAGTGGAGCATCACAAAGAGATCATAATTGATGCTTCCTGTCCATTGTGGTGACAATGGACTTGTGAAGATGTGTCAAAGAGTGGCTCAACCATAGTGTAGTATGGTTGAGAAATCAACTAGTCTTCATCGTGCCAACGCAATCAAGAAATGTGGTCCATCTTGAGGAAGTCAAGATCGTCATCATCTAGCTCAAGTAGACTATGAGCAAGGTATAGGTTTGCCCTTGATAGGTCTTCTATGTTACCGGTCTCTTGGTGGTAGTTGGGAGACCAGGTTATAGGATCAATTGTCGTACTGTCAAGGGGGCTCCCAAGTGAGTATCTTGATTGTATCGTCCGTTGAGAGCTCAAACCATTTGCATCCTTGCATCATCTTCTTGGTTCTTGTTTGGTGTTTTTCTTTGTGAGTTTTAGAGCTTATGGTCATCTTCCAGACATGCTCGAGTTCATAAAAAATGGAGTCCATATGCATCTTCTATGATGTTTTCGATGTAAGAGTTTTTGTCGGTTCTTCATTGACAGATGTTTCACATCTCTATGTCATCTCGTTGTTGGATAGCTCTTGTCGTCCTTAATCCAACAAGCTTGAGTTTGCTCAATTCGGAGCTCATTTGTAGCAGTTATGATAGTTTTGGTGTTCGTGCGTTCATCTATTCCCTATTCTGGTTTTGGAAGGATGTTAGCGGTAGTTCTCCTCCAGCAAGCGTTAGTACCGCCCTGGCATGTTAGTACTATGATACGTCTCCAACGTATCTATAATTTTTGATTGTTCCATGTTGTTATATTATCAATCTTGGATGTTTTATAGTCATTTTATATCATTTTTTGGTACTAACCTATTGACATAGTGCCAAGTGCCAGTTGCTGTTTTTTCCATGTTGTTTACATCGCAGAAAATCAATAGTAGACGAAGTCCAAATGCCACAAAACTTCATGATGATTTTTATGGGCCAGAAGGAACACAACGGGCCATGGCTGCTCCTGGGGGTGCCCCAAGGGGGGCACAACCCACCAAGGCGTGCCAGGAGGCCCAGGCACGCCCTGGTGGGTTGTGCCCACCTCGGGTGCCCCCCGGACTGCCTCTTTGCTCTATAAATACCCAAATATTCCAGAAACCCTAGGGGGATAGACGAAATGTTCATCCAGCCGCCGTAAAGTCCAAAACCATCAGATCCAATCTAGACATCATCTCGGATGGGGTTCACCACCTCCATTGGTGCCTCTCCGATGATGCGTGAGTAGTTTTTTGTAGACCTTCGGGTCCGTAGTTAGTAGCTAGATGGATTTCTCTCTCTTGCTAAATTCTCAATACAAAGGTCTCTTGGAGATCCATATGATGTAACTTTTTTGCGGTGTGTTTGTTAGGATTGATGAACTTTGAGTTTATGATCAGATCTATCTTTTTATACCCATGAAAGTTATTTGAGTTTCTTTGATCTCTTATATGCATGATTGCTTATAGACTCATATTTCTTCTTCGATATTTGGGTTTTGTTTAGCCAACTTGATCTATTTATCTTGCAATGGGAAGAGGTGTTTTGTAGTGGGTTCGATCTTACGGTGCTTGATCCCAGTGACAGAAAGGGAAACGACACGTATGTATCGTAGCTACTAAGGATAAAATGATGGGTTCTATCTCTACATAGATAGATCTTGTCTACATCATGTCATCGTTCTTATTGCATTACTTCGTTTCTCCATGAACTTAATACACTAGATGCATGCTGGATAGCGGTCGATATGTGGAGTAATAGTAGTAGATGTAGGCAGGAGTCGGTCTACTAATCTTGGACGTGATGCCTATGTAATGATCATTGCCTGGATAACGACATGAGTATTTGAAGTTCTATCAATTGCCCAACAGTAATTTGTTCACCCACCGTTTGCTATTTTTCTCAAGAGAAGCCACTAGTGAAACCTACGGCCCATGGGTCTCTTTCTCATATTATTTGCCTTTGCGGTCTACTTTTCCTTTGCTTTTACTTTCAGATCTATTAAACCAAAAATACAAAAATACCTTGCTGCGTTTTATTTCTATTTATTTTATATGCGATCTATCTATCAAATTACTACAAATCTTTCTCCCGGCCACGTGCCTTTCTGACGCCGTTACCCGAAAGGGATTGACAACCCCTTTAACACGTCGGGTTGCGAGTATTTGTTATTTGTGTGCAGGGGTTGTTGACGTTGTGTTGCTTGGTTCTCCTACTGATTCGATAACCTTGGTTTCATATCTGAGGGAAATACCTACCGCCGTTGTGCTGCATCATCCCTTCCTCTTTGGGTAAATACCGACGTAGCTTCAAGCGACATCATGCTGCTAGGCACTACCAGCTAACCTTGTGTTGCTTCGTTTCACCAGAAGGTTTGCATGGTAGTAGCGTGGTAGTAGTCAGCGGTAGTACCGCCCTAGGGCGGTAGTACCGCCAGGTACTACCGGCTAACCTTTTGGACCCTAGAACCCTCTGCATGCTCTGGGCGGCAGTAGGATGGGCTACCACCGCCCACAAGCGGTAGTACCGCTCCGACAGTACTATCACTCTTCGTGCCACTACCCTGTGCAGCTGGCTCTGATGCCCAAGTGCTTGTACCGCTCCCATGAGCGGTAGCACCGCTTGTGTGCGGGTTGAGGGGGTAACGGTTGGATTTTTTTCCTTCCTATAAAAGGGGGTCTTCTCCCTAATGGATCTTGTCCTTTGAGCTCGAGTTTGCCCCCCATTATTGACCTTCTTTGATCTTCCTAACTCTCAATACCTCCAATGATTCTTGCTAGTTCTTGAGAAAAAAGAGAGAGGAGATCTAGATCCACATTTTCACCAATTACCTTCTCCTCTATGTGAGGGGAACCCCTTGGATCTAGATCTTGGAGTTCTTTGTGCTTCGTTCTTCCTCTCATTTTCTTCCAAAGCATTAGTTGTTGTGGTGGGATTTGGGATAGAAGGACTTGGCCACTCCATGTGCCCTTGCCATTGCATTTGGTACATAGGTTTGAGTTCTTCACGGTGATATGTGGAAGTGAAGTTTGAGAAGCTTATTACTCTTGGGTATTTGAGCACCCTAGAGCTTGTTCCTCTTGGGTGCCTTGGCTCCCTAGACGGTTGGTGGTGTCTCGGAGCTCAATCATTGTGGTGTAAAGCTTTGGGCAAGCGTAGGGGTCTCCAATTAGGTTGTGGAGATTACCCTGAGCAATTTGTACGGGTATCGGTGACCGCCCCAAGGGTTGCCAAAGTATATGGGTTCGGTGACCGCCCCCAATGTGCCATTTGTACGGTTCGATGAGCACCCTCAAGGGTCCCTTAATGGAATCACGGCATCTTGCATTGTGCGAGGGCGTGAAGAGATTTCGATGGCCCTAGTGGCTTCTTGGGGAGCATTGTGCCTTCACACTACTCCAACAAATATTGGCATCCGCAAGGATGTGAACTTCGGGATACATCGTTGTCTCCATGTGCCTTGGTTATCTCTTACAAGAGCCCTTTACTTATGCACTTTACTTTGTGATAGCCATATTGTTTCATGTTATATATCTTGATATCACTTGGTTATTTATCTTGCTTTGCATAAGTTGATGGTGCACATAGGTGAGTCTAGTTGTTTTAGGTTTGGTGCTTGACTAATTAAACGTTACTTTTATTCCGCATTTGTTCAAGCCTAAATCATAATTATTTTAAAGCGCCTATTCACCCCCCCTCTAGGCGACATTCTCGTCCTTTCTAGTAGCAACAAACTAGGTGATACGATCAAATGCTATGCTTACGGCTGGGTCTTGTCCATCACATCATTCTCCTAATGATGTGATCCCATTAACAAATGACAACTCATGTCTATGGGTAGGAAACCTTAAACATCTCTGATCAACGAGCTAGTCTAGTAGAGGCTCACTAGGGACACGGTGTTGTTTATATATCCACACATGTATTTAAGTTTTCAGTCAATACAATTCTAGCATGGATAATAAACGATTATCATGAACAAGGAAATATGATAATAACCACTTTATTATTGCCTCTAGGGCATATTTCCAACAGTCTCCCACTTGCACTAGAGTCAAGAATCTAGCTTTACATTGTAATGAATCTAAGACCCATGTAAGAATGTAGTTGGGCATTGAGTCTTACTGAACTTCACACCTTGTAAGACAAGCAAGAACTCTTTCTTAGACTGATCCATTTTAAAATTCTTCAAAACCTTATCAAGGTACATGCTTTGTGAAAGTCCTATTAAGTGTCTTGATCTATCTCTATAGATCTTGATGCCTAATATGCAAGCACCTTCTCTCAGGTATTTCATTGAAAAACTATTGTTCAAATATATCTTCATGCTTTCCAAAAGTTCTATATTGTTTCGAGTCATCAATATGTCATCCACATATAATACTAGAAATGCTATAGAGCTCTCACTCACTTTCTTGTAAATACAAGCTTCTCCGTAAACTTGTATGAACCCAAACGCTTTGATCACCTCATCAAAGTGAAGATTCGTACTCCGAGATGCTTGCACAAGTCCATAAATGGATCGCTGGAGCTTGCACACTTTGTCAGCATTTTTAGGATCGGTAAAACATTCTGGTTTCATCGTAGACAACCCTTCCTTAAGGAAACCATTAAGGAACATTGTCTTCACATCCATCTGCCAGATTTCATAATCAAAAAATGCAACTATTGCTAACATAATCCTGACGGACTTAACCATCACTACGGGTGAGAAAGTCTCATCATAGTCAACTCCTTGAACTTGTGAAAACCCTTTTGCAACAAGTCATGCTTTATAGACAGTGACATTACCGTCTATGTTCGTTCTTAAAGATCCATTTGTCCTGAATGGCCTTGCGATTATCAGGCAAGTCCTCCAAAATACATACTTTGTTTTCATACATGGATCCTATCTCAGATTCCATGGCCTCTAGCAATTTGTCAGAATTTGGGCGTTCCATCACTTTTGATCTCCATCTTCAAAGCACCGTCATGACACCATGATCTCCATCAATGTGTCGCCATGAAGTTTTCACGCCAACTGTTGCTTCTATGACTATTGCTAACTCACAGCGATAAAGTAAAGCAAAAACGATGAAAATAATTAAAGACAACCCTATGGCTCCTGCCGGTTGCCGAACTCATCGACATGCAAGTCATGATATTCTATATGAAACATGATCATCTCATACATAACATATATCTCATCATGTAATTGGCCATATCACATCACAACATACCCTGCAAAAACAAGTTAGACATCCTCTAATTATTGTTGCATGTTTTACGTGGCTGCTATGGGTATCTAGCAAGAACAATTCTCACCTATGCAAATACCACAATGGTGATACACAAATTGCTATTCAACCTTCTCAAGGACCGCCTTTGTCGAATCTGATCCAACAAGAGTAGGAGAGACAGACACCCGCTGGCCATCTTTATGCAACAAAGTCACATGTCAGTCGATGGAACCGGTCTCTCGTAAGCGTACGAGTAAGGTTGGTTCGGGCCACATCATCCCACAATATCGATGAATCAAGAAAAGACCAAGGGAGGAAGCAATCTGAGCATCAATTCCCACAAACTCCTTTGTGTTCTACTCGTGATCTGATCTACACATAGACCTAGCTCATGATGCCACTGTTGAGGAACGTTGCATGAGAAACAAAAAAATCCTACGCACACGCAAGATCTATCCATGGTGATGAGCACCTACAAGAGGGAGAGTGGATCTACATACCCTTGAAGATCACTAAGCGGGAAGCATTAAGAAACGCAGTTGATGTAGTTGAACGTCTTCGTGATCCAAATCGCCGAAAATCCCGCGATCCAATCACGATCTGTCCCGATCTAGCACCGAACGAACGGCACCTCTACGTTCAGCACACGTACGGCTTGATGACGATCTCCATCTTCTTGATCTAGCAAGAGGGAGCGGAGAGGTAGATGAGTTCTCCGGCAGCGTGACGGTGCGGTGCGGTGGTGGTGGAACTACTCCGGTAGGGCTTCGCCTAAGCACCGCCAAAAAGTAGAGGACACGATCTATCGGGAAGAGACGGTTGCACCGTGGCTTATGGTTTTCTGGTGTGGCTGCCCTCTTTCCCCTCTAGTATACATAGGAGAGAGGGGAGGGAGGTCGGCGCCCCTAGGGTTCCCACTAGGAGTCGTCCGAAGTGGTGGAGGTGGGAGAGTCCACCTCCAATCCTACTCCTAGTAGGATTCCACATGGGAACCTTCCCACGCTTGGGATTTTTTCCTCCTCCCACCACCTAGCTGCATGGGCCCTTAGGGGCTGGCTTTCCCAGCCCACTAAGGGCTGCTGAGCCACTCCTAAGGCCCATGTGGCCTCCCAGCGTGGGTGGCCCGTCCCGATGGCCCCCCAGAACCATCCCGACACTCCGAGTACACTACCATAGTACCCAAAACTTTCCCGGTGACCAAAATGGGACTTCCTATATATCAATCTTTACCTCCGGACCATTCTGAAGCTCCTCATGACGTCGGGGGACTCATCCGGGACTCCAAAAAACCTTCGGTCACCACCATACATAACTCTATACTACCAAAACGTCACCGAACGTTAAGTTTGCAGACCCTGCGGGTTTGAGAACTATGTAGACATGACCGAGACACCTCTACGGTCAATAAACAATAGCGGGACCTCGATGCCCATATTGATTCCTACATATTCTATGAAGACCTTTATCGGTTGAACCTCTATGTCAAGAATTTAGTTAATCCCGTATGTTGTTCCCTTTGTTCTACGGTATGTTACTTGCCCGAGATTCGATCGTTGGTATCTCTATACCTAGTTCAATATCGTTACCGGCAAGTCTCTTTACTCATTCTGTAATACAAGATCCAGTGTCAACACTTTAGTCACATTTCTTCCAAGGCTTGTTGTGATGTTGTATTACCGAGTGGGCCCTGAGATACCTCTCCATCACACGGAGTAACAGATCCCAGTCTTGATCCATGCCCACTCAACAGACACCTCGGAGATACATGTAGAGCATCTTTATAGTCACCCAGTTACGTTGTGACGTTTGATACACACAAGGTACTCCTTTAGTGTCAGTGAGTTGCATGATCTCATGGTCATAGGAATAGATACTTCACATACAGACAACTAAAGCAATAAACTAACACGATCATATGCTATGTTTATAGTTTGGGTCTTGTCCATCACATCATTCTCCCAATGATGTGATCCTATTATTAAATGACATCTTATGTCTATGGCTAGGAAACCTTGACCATCTTTGATCAACGAGCTAGTCTACTAGAGACATACTAGGGACACAGTGTTGTCTATGTATCCACACATTTAGTGTGTTTCCAATCAATACAATTATAGCATGGATAATAAACGATTATCATGAACAAGGAAATATAATAATAACCATTTTATTATTGCCTCAAGGGCATATTTCCAACAGTATTTAAGTTTTCGGTCAATACAATTCTAGCATGGATAATAAACGATTATCATGAACAAGGAAATATGATAATAACCACTTTATTGTTGCCTCTAGGGCATATTTCCAATAGTCTCCCACTTGCACTAGAGTCAAGAATCTAGCTTTACATTGTAATGAATCTAAGACCCGTGTAAGAATGTGGCTCGACATTGAGTCTAACTCAACTTCACACCTTGTAAGACAGGCAAGAACTCTTTCTTGGACTGATCCATTTTGAACTTCTTCAAAACCTTATCAAGGTACATGCTTTGTGAAAGTCCTATTAAGCGTCTTGATCTATATCTACAGATCTTGATGCCTAATATGCAAGCACCTTCTCCGAGGTATTTCATTGAAAAACTCTTGTTCAAATATATCTTCACGCTTTCCAAAAGTTCTATATTGTTTCCAATCATCAATATGTCATCCACATATAATACTAGAAACGCTATAGAGCTCCCACTCACTTTCTTGTAAATACAAGCTTCTTCGTAAACTTGTATAAACCCAAATGCTTTGATCACCTCATCAAAGCGAAGATTCCAACTCCGAGATGCTTGCACCAGTCCATAAATGGATCGCTGGAGCTTGCACACTTTGTCAGCAATTTTAGGATCGATAAAACCTTCTGGTTGCATCATATATAACTCTTCCTTAAGGAAACCATTAAGGAACGTTGTCTTGGCATCCATCTTCCAGATTTCATAATCAAAAAATGCAACTATTGCTAACATAATCCTGACGGACTTAAGCATCGATACGGGTGAGAAAGTCTCATTATAGTCAACTCCTTGAACTTGTGAAAATCCTTTTATAACAAGTCGTGCTTTATAGACGGTGACATTACCGTCTGTGTCCATTCTTAAAGATACATTTGTTCCGAATGGCCTTGCGATTATCAAGCAAGTCCTCCAAAGTCCATACTTTGTTTTCATACATGGATCCTATCTCGGATTTCATGGCCTCTAGCCATTTGTCAGAATCTGGGCCCACCATCGCTTCTCCATAGCTCATAGGTTCACCGTTGCCTAACAACATGAACTCCAAGATAGGATTGCCATACCACTAAGGGGCAGTACGTGTCATTGTTGACCTACGAGGTTCGGTAGTAACTTGATCCGAAGCTTCATGATCATCATCATTAGCTTCCTCTTCAATTGGTGTAGGTGCCACAGAAACATCTTTCTGTGCCGTGCTACTTTCTAATTGAAGTGACGATTTAATAACCTCATCAAGTTTTACCTTCCTCCCACTCAATTCTTTCGAGAGAAACTCCTTTTTTAGAAAGGATCGATTTTTGGCAAGAAAGACTTTGCCTTCGGATCTGAGATAGAAGGTGTACCCAGTTGTTTCCTTAGGGTATCCTATGAAGACACACTTCTCCGCTTTGGGTTTGAGCTTATCAGGTTGGATCCTTTTGACATAAGCGTCGCAACCCCAAACTTTAAGAAACGACAGCTTAGGTTTCGTGCCAAACCATAATTCATAAGGTGTCAACTCAACGGATTTAGATGGTGCCCTATTTAAAGTGAATGCAACTGTCTCTAATTCACACATATTGGCCACACCTAGTTTTCCTTTGACAGAACAAGTCAAACCCTAGCAAATCTCTACAACCAAGTTTCTCTTCGGTACAGCCAAAAAGCAGTGACCAACCTTCTTGTATCTATTTGTTAAATTTTGGAATTCCCAAGTTTTACATATCGGTGCCATCAAAGTGAGGAACTGCCCAGGAAAACCGAATTGGTCTCACCGAGATGTTTTGTATCGGTCTCACCGGGAACCCAAAAGTTAGGACATTTTGCACTAGCCGGTGCAACCGAGTTTTTACTTTGGTTCCACCGAGTTGGGCAATAATATTGTAACGGTTAGATTTTTGGAGACGGCTATATATACCCCCCACCTCCCTCCCATTCATAGAGAGAGCACTCAGAACAAGCAAACACTTCCACCGTTCATTTTCTGAGAAAAAACCACTTACTCATGTGTTGAGATCAAGATCTTACACTCCAACCATATGAATCTTGATTTCTAGCCTTCCCAAGTTGCTTTCTATCCAATCAATCTCTTCTACCAAGCCAAATTCTATGAGAGAGTGATTGAGTGTTGAGGAGACTATCTTTTGAAGCACTGGAGTAAGGATTTCATCATCCATACCACATATATTACCTTTTGGAGAGTGGTGTCCCCTAGATTGGTTAGGTGCGCTTGGGAGCCTTCAAATCGTGTGGAGTTGAACCAAATAGTTTGTAAGGGTAAGAAGATCGCTTGGTGTGAAAGCCGAGGACACCCTGCGAGCGAGCTGGTTTGGTCTGGTGCGGTCTGTTTAAGTTGTGGCAATTTTGCAAAAAAAACTCGAGTTCTTGTAGATTTCACCTAATCACGTGACGTGTCGAGTCAATGCCACGCTGTACCATTTGACCAACGTTAACTCAGCAAATACATACACAAAATCATAGTTTAGACCGTATGTGAATCCCCGTGACAAGTTGAGTGACTATTTTAGGGTGTATTGAAGTTAGGGTACCAAAGTGAGCACCGGCTCAAGTTTAAGAACCATGAGTGAATTTTTCTCATTAAAAAAAGTTCTACCACAAAAATAATACGTAATAATATAAGAAAACTAAAGAACCTAAATGTAATTCGTACTTGCCAAGGATCTATGACTTGAAACCGTTTTTCTCTGGATGCATAAGCGCAAAAGTAAGAATAGACAAACATTGGAGGGAGTCAAAAGCACAAATCAAACAAAAAGGTGAGACTATATCTCACCTAGATGTAAGATAATATCTCGGACATTACGCTCGCTCATGTTTCCAACTTCGTTGTCCCAACATATTTGTTTGTCAGGGGTTTATTTGTTTATTTGTTTGTTTTGATTGATATTAGTCCAGCCCAACACGACGCGTTTCCCGTCAGTGCACTGTAGGCTGGGTCCGTTTAACGCATATACAAGTGGACATAGTACTACTAGTCTACTAGTACATGACAACTTTTATCCTAAAAAAATACTACATGCCAGCTCACGTCCCTCCTCGTCTTACACACACGTGAAAAAATGCTAAGAAAACAAAAAAAAATGGCCCAAAGCACATGGACAAAAAACCACATGCAAAACGCCCATGCAAAATGGCCAGGGCACATGCATATCAAGAAAGTCACGTACGACCAGCCCCAAAAAGCTAAAAATACAAATCTTAAAGCCGTAACTAATTCCCTTTAAAAATTGTACAAGCGACTCAAAAATAAGTTTGTGACATTAAAAAAATGTTTACACGATGTAAAAAAGATTAGTCTTCGTTCTAGTTGCAAGTTGAGATGGACTTGCAACTAGGGCAATTGAGACAGAAAAAACCTCGAGCCCAGCAGCAGTACTATTTAAAATTTCTAGACATTTTTCAAAACAACGAATAAAATTTAAATTCCAGAACCTTTTTTGAATTTGTAAAAAAAACTGAAAATGAGAACGTCTGTTGAAATTCTGAAACAAAATTGAAGAAAACATTTTTTGAATTGGGGAACACAATTTATTTTAAAAGCAAATGTTTTTTAAATTCTCAAACATTTTTAAAATTGGTGAACAAACTAGCCTTATATACAAAAGGATATGACTCAAAAGGGTGTGTCTCATTTTACACATTCATGAAACTGACAAATGTTCATTAAATTTGTTAGACTAAAGTTACGAGGCGAGGGTGAAGTTGCAATTGGAACTAAAAAAGATCTGGCCCGAGTTGCGGGTAGAGGATGGACTTGCAATTGAGACAAAAAAAAAGGTTGCCCCCGGTTGTGAATCGTGGATGGACTTGCAACTAGGACAAAAATAGGTTGGGCCCCAGTTGCGAGTCGAAAGTAGACTTGCAATTGGGACAAAAAAAAGTCGAGCTCCAGTTGTGAGTCGAGAGAAGACTTGCAACTAGGACAAAAAATGTTGGGGCCCATTGCGAGTTCAGGGTGGGACCACGACTGGGACAAAAAAGACCAGGCCCTAGTTGTCAGTCGAGGGTGAACTTGTAACTGGGATAAAAAAGTCAGACCCCGATTGCGAGGCATGACAAAAAAAGGTTGGACCCTAGTTGCGAGTGGAGGTTAGACTTGCATCTGGGGCAAAAAAAAGGTTGGGTACCATATGCGAGTCGAGGATGGGATTGCAACTGGGGAAAAAAGGTCTGACTCTAGTTGCGAGTTGAGTGTGGACTTGTAACGAAGAAAAGGTCGAACCCGGTTGCGACTCAAGGGTGGACTTGCAACTAGGACAAAAAAGATCGGTCCCCAATTGTGAATCAAGGGAGGGCTTGCAGCTTAGACAAAAAAAGGTCGGGTTAGAGTTACGAGTCGAAGGTGGACTTTCAACTAGGACAAAAAAATATTGGACCCCAGTTGCAATTCGAGGGTGGACATGGAACAAACACCAAAAAATCAGGCCCTAGTTGCGGGTCAAGGTTGGACTTGGAACTTGAATAAAAAATGTTGGGCCCAGTTGCCAGTCGGCGATGGACTTGCAACTGGTACAAAAAATGTTGGCCCCAGTTGTGAGTCGAGGTTGGACTATCAACTAAGACTAAGAAGGTCGACCCCAGTTGCAAGTTGATACGTCTCCATTGTATCTATAATTTTTGATTGTTCCATGCCAATATTATACAACTTTCACATAATTTTGACAACATTTTATATGATTTATTGGACTACCATATTGAACCAGTGCCCAGTGTCAGTTCCTGTTTGTTGCATGTTTTTGTTTCGCAGAATATCCATATGAAATGAATCCAAACGTGATAAAGATTTACGGAGCATTATTTTGGAAAATTTGTGATTTTTGGGAGGTGGAATCAACGCAAAAGGAGGCCCACATCCACCACAAGACACGAGGGCCCACACGCATGGTGGTGGGTTGTGGTCACCTCTTAAGGCAGTTGGAGCTCTACTTCGGGTGCAAGAAAGCTTATATCCGTAAAAAAATCATGTTAAACTGTCAGCACAATCATAGCTACGGATCTCCGGGAATATAAGAAACAGTTTTCAGCCAAAAAATGGAATGCGAAACAGAAGAGAATAGAGAGGGAGATCCAATCTCGGTGGGGCTCCTGCCCCTCCGCCGCCATGGAGGCCATGGACCAGAGGGGCAACTCTCCTCCCATCTACGAGGGAGGCCAAGGAAGAATAAGAAGGAGAGGGGCTCTCTCCCCTCTCCTGGTGGCGCCGGAATATTGTCGGGGCAATCATCATGACGACGATCTACACCAACAACTTCGCTGCCATCAACACCAACTCTCTCCCCCTCTATGCAGCGGTGTAATACCTCTCTTCCCCGTTGTAAACTCAATTCCATATATTATTTCCCAATGATATTTTGCTATCATATGATGTTTGATTAGATCTGTTTTGTCCTATGGGCTAACTGATGATCATGGTTGGTATGAGTTGTATGTTTTATTTTGGTGTTGTCCTGTGGTGCCCTCCGTGTCGCAAAAACGGGAGGGATCCCCGTTGTAGGGTGTTGCAATATGTTCATGATTTGCTTATGGGGGTGGCGTGAGGGACAGAGGCACAGACCCGAGTAGGTGGGTTGTTACGTATGGGAGTAAAGAGGACTTGATACTTAATGCTATGGTTGGGTTTACCTTAATGATCTTTGGTAGCTATAGATGCTTGCTAGAGTTCCAATCATAAGTGCATACGATCCAACTATGGAAAGTATGTTATCTCATGCCTCTCCCTCATATGAAATTGCAATAATGATTACCGATCTAGTTATCAATTTCCCACGGACAAATAACCCTCTTGTTTGACAAAAGCTTTCTACTAAACAAGTAACTTTTATTATCTTGCAATTTACGTAGTTTTATTCCCGCAAAGTAATTCTAGTTTTATTCGTGCAAACTATCCTACCACCTAAAAATAGTTTCATACTTGTTCTAGGTAAAGCAAATGTTAAAGTGTGCACAGAATTGTATCGGTGGTCGATAGAACTTGAGGGAATATTTGTTCTACCAATAGATCCTCGTTGGGTTCGACACTCTTATTTATCGAAAAAGGCTACAAACGACCCCCTACACTTGTGGGTTATCAAGAACTTTTTCTGGCGCCATTGCCGGAGAGCAATAGCGTGGGATGAATATTCTCCTGTGTGTGTGTGTTTGCCTTATCACTAAGTAGTTTTTATTTTGTGCTCTTGTTTTCTATCTTTAGTTATGGGTAGGAAATGTAAAATACCAAAAATAATAGTTGTACTTGCTGCTCGAAAAAGTGAGGAACCACTAGTGTTTCGTACTACCAAAGAATATTATTTGGATCATCTTCGATCCATTTGTGCTCGTGCTGAAAACCCAACTAGCTTAGTTGAGGGAAAATCATTAAATGAGCATGCTTATTTTGTGCGACACCGCTTATCTCAAAAAGGGAAAGTTTTGTGGCATCATATTAATGGTTTGTATTTCTATGCTTTGAATTTATGCGAAATACATTAGTTTACTTGTTGCTCTGAAGACCCTAAGAAACACCTTTTCTTCCAATTTGAGTTTAAGGATAATGGAATCGTATCTTCTTATGCCAAGGGTGTCTATAATTACTATTATATTGAACAAAGTGAAGAATTTGTTGCTTTTAAGGGTGCCTATGAAATTGCTTCTTTGATTGAAAAGTATGATGCTACTCTTTACAAATCTGAATTCTTTTCCATACTTAAATACTGCTATGAAAACTATGCTTCCAATGTTTATGTTAAATAATATATTGAGGACTCCTCCACTGTCCAAGAAGAGATTAAAATTTTGTAGGAATCTATGGAAGAGGGAGTTGCTGAAATTGTGAGCTCATTATATGAAGAAAATGAGGAGGAGAGCGAAGAATAAAAGGAGGAAGAGCGTATTAGCTACTCATGCCCACCTTCTAATGAGAGTAAATCTTCAACTCATACATTATTTATTTTCCCTTTGAGCTTACCAAAGGATGAACGCTATGATCATGTGGGTTCTTTTGAAATATCCCTTTTTGATGAACTTGATGCTTGTTATGCCTGTGGCCAAGGTGCCAATATGAATTATGCTTATGGAGATAAACTTGCTATAGTTCCTTATTCAATAATGAAATTGTTGCTATTGCACCCACACATGATAGTCCTATTATCTTTTTGAATTCTCCCAACTACACTATATCAGAAAAGTTTGCTCTTATTAAGGATTATATTGATGGGTTGAGTTTTGCTACTACACATGATGATTTTGATGAATATAATATGCATGTGATTGCTGCTCCTACTTCTAATTATTATGAGAGAGGAACTACATCTCCTCCTCTTTATGTTTTCAATACGATAGAATTGCAAGAAACTGTTTATACTATGCATTGGCCTTTACTTGATGTGCATGCATTGTTCTTTTACGACATGTCGACGCATAGGAAGAGAGTTAAACTTCGTCATTGCATGATATATGTTGCTTTGTGCTCACTACTAAATTACAAATCATTGTTAATTACAACTGGCTTTGATATACCTTGGGATCCGGGTGGATCCATTACTTGAGCACTTTATGCCTAGCTTAATGGCTTTAAAGAAAGCGCTGATAGGGAGACAACCCGAAAGTTTTAGAGAGTCATTTTATTCTGTTGAGTGCTTTTATAAAGTTTAAAAACAAAAATATATATAGAGGGGAACCTAAAACTTCGCAAAAAGAAAACTGAACGGGAGAGAGACGAACATCGTGCAAGTGGGGGAATTCCTTGAATTTGTTCATGCCCATGAAAACTTAGTGAATCTTGAATCACAGAAACTTTTAAACAAAGATAATTATTCCCTTGTATAAAATCCATTGTATTATAAAAATCATGTGCCAAGATTTGCCTTTAGGATGATTAGATCGCTTGCTCGTATGTGCGGTGTAAAAACAAAAACTTTGGCTATAGTGCGTAAATTTACATTTTTTCACTGAGACGTCGAAACTTTCTGAAATTTTTACACCGTATTTATATACAAATTTTTTATTTCTTCCTAATTTTCTAGAATACTTGTATCTAAATAAGTATGGTCAAAGTTTAGATTACTACAGACTGTCATGTTTAAGACATATTCTATTTTGATGCATTGTTTTGTTTGTTTTGATGAAAATATCGATTTTATCGGTGATATAAGCCATGGAGAAGTTATAATACAGCAGGTATAATACAAATATAAAATATGAATTGTTTTTCAACAGTACTTAAAGTAGTAATTTGCTTTATTATACTAACGGATCTCACCAGTTTTCTGTTAAGTTTTGTGTGGATGAAGTGTTCAAAGATCGAGGAGGTCTCGATATGAGGAGAAGGAGGAGAGGCAAGAGTTCAAGCTTGTGGATTCCCAAGGCACCCCAAGTAAATATCCAAGGAGATTCAAGCGTCTAAGCTTGGGGATGCTCCGGAAGGCATCCCATCTTTCTTCAACAAGTATCTGTATGTTTTCGCTTTCGTTTTGTTCATGTGATATGTGTAAATATTGGAGTGTCTTTTGTGTTTAGTTTTCACTTTTATTTTATGCACCATGCTGGTATGAGATAGTCCATTTATTTATACAATGCTCATTGCACTTCACTTATATCTTTTGAGTATGGTTTTATAGAATGCTTCATGTGCTTCACTTATATCATTTGATGTTTGGATTGCATGTTTCTCTTCACATAGAAAACCGTTATTTCTAGAATGCTCTTTTGATTTAATTATATTTATTATATAATGGTATTTTGTAGAAAGAATTAAACTCTCTTGCTTCACTTATATCTATTTAGAGAGTCAACGTGAATTGGTCCTTTGCATGGTTAGTCATAAAGTCCTACATAAAACTTATGGATCACTGAATATGATATGTTTGATTCCTTGCAATAGTTTTGCGATGTAGATATGATAATATGTAGGAGGTACTAGTGGACGTTGTGATTAGAAAGAATATTAGTGTTAAGGTTTGTGATTCCTGAAGCATGCACGTATAGTCTCCCGTTATGTCAGGAAGTTGGAGCACAATTTATCCTTGATTGTCCATATTTGTGTGAAGGTCGGGGCGCGTGATGGTTAACTCCTACCAACCTCCACTACTGCAGGATGGTCCAGACACTACACATCAATTAGAGACCCTTCGACGAAACTGTGTGTGATCCATCATTCGCAAACGGTATAGTTCAAGCTTCGCCTCCAATGACGAAAATTGTGCGTGATGAAGGAACGAGCAAATACGGTTCAAAAAATTTGCGTGTGTGATGCGTTGCATACAGTTTGTTCTTATGAACTATTTGTGATTATGGAAGATAACAAAAACGGTTAAGAAACTATATACGTGTGCATAGTGCGACATATAGTTTACTCAGACAAATTGTTTGCGCTGATCCAGCTGAACACAAACGAGTTAGCCTAAGAAGGCGTGTGTGATACCCGACAAGCAGTTAATTCATAAGAATTGTGTGTGAAGACCAATAATAACCCAAATGATTCATCCTGACAACCGTTTGTCTTGTGGGTACCCGGCCAACGGGTCATTCATCTAGCATGTGTGGGAAGACCAATAATAACCCAACCGATTCATCCTGACAACCTGTGTGTGTTGTGGGCACACAATTTCTGCTAATAATTGTATGAGACGTGATTTGCTTAGTTTGCAAAACATCTATATGTCTGTCTATAGAACACCAACATTATTGTTGCATAACCAACTTGAACATAAAGGTCCATAAGTGACTACACAAGACATGTACATTCCTCAATATAAATTTACAATAAGTAGACAGTCGCCTAATCATATTGCTCTTCTCACGACGATTGCCGACACTACTCTGCTTGTGGCTAACCCTCGCCGTCTAAAAGAAGGAGGCACTTCCTATCGGCGTTCTTGGAACGGGGGTACCTAGACCTGCCTGTTTGTGGCCCAGGGCATGGCCCACCTTGTCAGCCAAGCATGGTCTGGCGATCCCACACTCAAGACAGGGCCCTCGCGAGGACCTGAACTCGCGAAGGAAGCAGCAACAAGACCCGCGAAGGATGGGCCTCCTCAGGCCCCCTCCTGAGAGGTGGAGATCTCTATGCAGCGCGCGGCCTCAGGAGGCCAAGGGTGATGCAAGGAAGGACAGACGGGCACCAGCACGCCAGGCGGCACAGTTTCCCCTTTGGTGCAAAGGGGGCAAGGACGTACGCGGGTTCCCAAAGCACGGTCAAAAGGTTTCCATTCCGGTGCAACAAGACCACGATCACGAGCCCAGCAGGACGGATGTCATCGCCGAGCCCACCACTGCATCATCAATAGCTACTTTGCAGGTGAAGACCACCTTTGGTCAAGATAGAGTTGTACTCTTGTCCCCCTTCAAATTTGGCCATTGTGGGATTCCTTCCCACCCAAACAACGCGGAGGACCTGGGGCACTATAAATAGAGGCTAGGTTGCACCGTAGAAGGGGACGAAACAGAGAAAACAGAGAAGAGAGGCAACACCACCAGACGCCCTCACGAGGCAAACCACCACTGTACTAGTTCATCCACAAACCTCCCCATGAGGCAATCCACCAAAGCAATAGTAGGGTAGTGCACTTCGCAGCAGCCCAAAACTGGGTAAATCACTGTGTGCATCTTCTTCCTCGTCATCGTGTGAGTTTGTCGTAGAAATCATCGAGTAGTGAGCTAGGCGTGGTGAGGCTGCCGGGGATCTTCGCACACGCCCCTGTGGTTAAACTTCTTGGGTTTTGCGGAGCCCGAAATCCGATATTTGGCGCGCCAGGTAGGGGGCATGTCAAAGTTTCCCCGCTCGCAATGACAGGCAAGCCCCGCATGGTGATCCCATGGTGGAAGAGATCCCCGAAGCCGACCAGCCCTTGGTGCGCGGTGGAGCCACGGCGCGCAGGGCCGGCCCCGTGGTCGCATGCATCCTCGATAGGTCGCGGGCACCTGCCTCCAACCGCCAGATCAAGTAGTTCTCCTAACGCACAGGCGCAATTCGAACGTAGCCCGAGACCACGCCGACCCGGGCGTGGCTAGAGACCGACATCACCTTCGGCCCAGGCGACCACCCCAAGACAACGGCGGCGGCCGTAACGCTCCCCATGCTGTGCACCCCAACCATAAAGGGCTTGGCCGTCTCTAGGACCCTGATAGACGGTAGCACCGGCCTCAATGTCATCTTTGTGGAAGCCTTCGACGTGCTGCAAGTGTCCCGTGATCAACTCACGCCCTCAAGGCCCTTCTCTAGGGTGGACGAGGGATCTGCCGTCCCCGTGGGGTGGGTGCGCCTCCCCGTCACCTTTGGCACCCGCTCCAACTTCCGCACCGAGCAGATCGACTTTGACGTCGCCCACACCCACCTCTCGTACAACACAATACTCAGCTACCCTGCCCTCGCTCAGTTCATGGCGGCAACGCACCCAGGCTACAACATTGTTAAGATGCTCGGGAGCGGCGGTATCCTCACAGTCGTCAGAAATACCAAGGACGCGTCCCACGTGCTCGGGCTCGCCTACAAAGCGGCGGCCATGGCACAACCCAGCGTGGGGGACACTGCGCGGACCATGGAGGGCCCCGGAGGTGCCCCTGGCATCGCACCCGTAAAGAAGAGGCAGTTGTTCTCCCAAGACCGGGGGGAGACAAAGCAAGTGCATGTGGATGAAGGAAACCCTAGTCCAACCTTCACCATCGGCACCAACCTGCCTTAGGAGCAGGAGGAGGCATTGGTAGCCTTCCTCTGTGCAAACAAGGATGCATTCGCATGGAGTGCCTTTGACCTGGTGGGGGTCCCGAGGGACGTGATCGAGCTTCACCTCATGGTGTGCCCGAATGCACGCCCAGTGAAGCAAAAGGCAAGGAGGCAGGCTCAGGAGAAACAAGTGTTCGTCACCCAGGAGGACGGCAAGCTAAAGGAGGCTGAAGTCATCCGGGAGGTGCGTTACCTAGAGTGGCTCGCCAACCCGGAGGTCATCCCGAAGAAGTGCGGGAAAAAGCGCATGTGCGTCGACTTCACGGGCCTCAACAAAGCCTGTCCCCAAGCTTTGTTCCCGCTGCCACACATCGATCACATCGTGGACTCCACCGCCGAGTGCTACCTCTAGTGCTTCTTGGATGCCTTTTCGGGCTACCATCAGATCAAAATGGCAGTGGAGGACATCGAGAAGACGGCCTTCCTCACCCCGTGCGGTGTGTTCTGCTACACATGCATGCCCTTCAGACTTCGGAACGCTAGGGCAACTTTCTAGTGGTTGATGCACATCGCCCTAGGGCCGCAGCTTGGGAGGAACGCAGAAGCCTACGTCGACCACATCATGGTCAAGTCACGGAAAGCCAAGACCCTGATCGAGGACTTGTAGGAGATGTTTGCCAGCCTAAGGGAGGTGAACCTGAATCTTAACCATGAGAAGTGCGTCTCCGGGGTCCCGTCGGGCAAGCTGCTTGGCTTCCTGGTGTCGCACCAGGGAATCGAGGCAAACCCAGAGAAGATCAAGGCTATAAACAAGATGAGCGTGCCCCAGACCCTCAAGGAAATGCAGAAGCTGGCAGGTTGTGTGACCTCATTGGGGCGCTTCATTTCCAGGCTCGGCAAACGGGCCCTCCCGTTCTTCAAGATTATGAAAAGGAAGGGTTCCTTTGAATGGACTCCGGAGGCAGACGCGGCGTTTGAGGAACTCAAGCGGTACCTCACAAGTCCGCCCATGATGGTGGCGCCCCATCCTCGGGAGCATGTGTTGTTATACCTGGCTACCACCCACCACTCTGCCAGCGCTGCGCTGGAGGCGGCCAGGGGAAGCATACCGACATGCACACTACATCGATAGGCGCGAGCGTGGCCCCCGACATGGGGCAAGGGGGCTTGCACGATGCCAAGGAGCCTGCTCCCCCCCCCCCCAAGATGGTGCTCCCGAGGCCCCGGCCGCTCCAATGACCCTTGAGGCCGCCAATCCTCGTGGGGCCCCGGCCACTCCAACCACCCCTGAGGCCGTCAATACTCATAAGGCCCCAGCCCCTCCGATGGCCCCTAAGGCACTCGATCCCCATGAGGTCACGGCCGCTCTAGCGGCCCTCAAAGCGCTCAGGCCTCGTGAGCCTGCCGAAGAACAGGGCAAAGCTGGGGGCTTCACCCTCGCCGAACACTAGGTGTACTACGTCAGTACAATGCTGTGGGATGTGCACTCATGCTACCCCATGTAGCAGAAGCTCCTGCTCGCACTCCTCGTCGCTTCGAGGAAGCCGTGCCACTACTTCCAGGGGCATCCCATCAAAGTCTTCTCGTAACCCTTGGAGAAGGTGTTGTGCAACCCCAACGCGGCAGGGAGAGTCGCGGAATGGAACATCGAGCTAAAGGCCTTCAATATTGAGTTCAGCACGACCATGGTCATCAAGGGGGCGGCCCTCACGGACTTTGTGGCGGAGTGGACAGACGCTCCCAACCGGGGGATAGATGGGAGCCAGTCTCTCACCCCTGGCGACGAGGCACCTGAGGGATGGACCATGCATTTTGACGGAGCCTTCGCACGGATGGGAGCAGGGGCAGGAGTCATGCTCCTCTCCCCAACGGGGGACAAGCTCCGCTACGATGTGCGGCTCTGCTTCCAACATGGCAAAAAGGTCTCCAACAACATCGCGGAGTACGAGGGACTCATCACTAGCCTCAAGGCCACGACAGCCTTGAGGATTTGACGCCTCGCCATCAAGGGCAACTCCCAACTCCTCATCAACTTGTTTAAAAAGAGTACACGCCCAAGGACGAGCACATGGAGCGTATTTGGAAGAGGTACGTAAGATTGAGAAACGATTTCAGGGCATGGAATTGTAGCACATCCCCCGCGGCGCAAACAAGGAAGGTGATGATATCGCGAAAAGGGCATCGCACCACGAGCCTCGCGAGTCGGGCGTTTTCAAGGAACGACTCCTCAAGCCCTCCGCGATGCCGCCAACCAAAGACCTGGTGCCCCAGAGCAAGGAGCTCCCCCCAGCACCACCTTCGGGGGCTCCAGACTGCGGTCCGGCCTCAGGAGCCCGGCTTCTCCTGGCGCTGGAGCCTTAGACCGACTGCTGGATGCAGGAACTTAGGGTGTACCTGCTTCATGGAGTGCTACCAGAAAAGGAGGAGGAGGCAGAATGCGTGGCGCGACAAGCGATGGCTTACTGTTTGCGCGACAGCGACCTGTATCGTAGGCGCCCGAATGACGTCATGTTGCGGTGCATTTCCAAGGAGCAGGGGTGCAAGTTGTTGGCCGACATTCACGGAGGAGACTGCGGACACCACTCCTTGTCGTGCAACCTTGCAAGAAAGACGTTCCGATCCGGCTTCTACTGGCCCACGGCGCTTGACGATGCCATCGAGCTGGTCCGGTCTTGCAAGACCTACCAATTCCACACCAAGCAGATTCACCAGCCCGCGCAGGGCCTCCAAACTATCCCGCTCTCCTGGCCCTTCATAGTCTGGGGGCTGGATATATTGAGACCTTTTCCGTGGGCAGCAGACGGTTACCGCTATCTCTACATCGCCATTGACAAGTTCACAAAGTGAGCGGAAGTGGAGCCTGTCTGCACCATCCCTGTCGGGTCGGCCGTCAAGTTCATCAAGGGCCTCGTGAGCCATTTCGGCATCCCCAACCGCATCATTACCGATAACGGTTCACAGTTCACAAGTAACCTCTTCAGGACCTATTGCGCTAACCTTGGAATGCAGATATGCTACGCTTTCGTAGCCCACCCACAGAGCAACGACCAAGCAGAACGCGCCAATGCAGAGGTCCTAAGGGGCCTCAAGACAAGGAACTTCAAGAAGAAGCTTGAAGCCTGTGGCAGGGGTTGGGTCGATGAGCTCCAGTCCGTGTTGTGGTCCATCCGCACCACCGCGACTAAGCCCACCGGCGAGACCCAGTTCTTCCTCGTCTACGGAGCTGAAGTCGTCCTCCCGCACGAGGCCAAACACTAGTACCCGTGGGTCTTGGCATTCGACGAGGAGCGCCAGGATGTCGTGCAAGGAATAGACCTCGTGCTCGGGGAGGAGGTCCATCGCCGAGCCTTGCTCTGAGCTGCAAGGTACCACCAGCAGGTGCTGCGGTGTTACCATTGCCGAAACATCCGCTCCAGGACCCTTGAAGTCGGAGACCTTGTCCTGAGGCGGGTCCTCTCCAGGGAGGGCTTGCACAAGCTCTCGCCCATGTGGGAGGGCCAGTTTAAGATCGCCCACGTCTCCAGGCCTGGTGCCGTGCGCCTGGAGACTCAGGACGGGGTCCCCATCCAGAATGCCTGGAACATCCAGCTACTCCACAAGTTCTACCCATGACACTCTCATGTAATAATGAGTGGGATGTATACGCCCGGAGCCCCCCGAGGACGCGGAGGGGTTCCCACCCACGCCCAAGTGGAAGCCCCATGCTCCGCGCTGGCGGACAACACTGTCCTCCAATGGCTATGCCCATGCAACGTGGATGCTCTACGCTCCATGATGGGGAAGACGAAGACGAAGACTATCTTAGGTGTCGGACGTGGCTGTTATTTGCTTTTATGGTGTTCGAATTTGCCAACTTTTTTGGAATCATGTTTTAAAGAAAAAGGGGCAGGGATTTCTTCGTATCGACGTTTGCTATATGGAATTTCCTTTCTTTGGGTCGAGCACTCGCCTGCTTTCCCCCCTCACACCCCGCGAGCGGGGGATAAGGGGCACGGTGCTCGTACCTTGCCAAGGCCTTGGCGCCCGGATCCTCGCGTGGCGCTTCTGGGTGAGTCATCAAGCGCATGTTGCTTTATACCCGCCCGGGGGCTCCGCCTACGGCTCAACGCGCCATCTCGGAGCCTCGCGAGGCTCACACCTCCTGGTGTAGGAAACAAAATCTTTTCTGGGAGTCTCTCGAGCATCAAGGGGGGCTCCTGAGCAACGCACCTCAGGAGCCTTACCGGTCACATAGCCACTCGCCCCTTGTGTCGTCCTTGGTTATCCAGTCATCCCAAGGGTGTCGAGGCCTCACCCTGTAGTCGTGTCCTTGGTGATTCAGACGCTCCTTACGGCGGTTGAGGAATGTGTGGCACTGGGACCTGCCAACGTAGAGCTGCTTGAATGTCAAGGGGGGCTCTTGAGCAACGCGCCTTAGGAGCCTTACCGGTCACATAGACACTCACCCCTTGTATTTTCCTTAATGATCCGGTGGTCCCAAGGGTGTCGAGGCCTCACCCCATAGTTGCATCCTTTGGTGGTCCGGACACCCCTTATGGCGGTCGAGGAATGTCCGGGACTGGGGCCCGCCAATGCAGAGTGCCGAAAGGACTCCCGACCCACTTTTCTCGCAAGGAGAAGCCGCCCCCAGGACATCCAGACTCCATGAGCATCGCCATCATACTTCCCCAACACAGAATCCTACTACAAGCGTGTTAAGCTAAGTACTCTAACCGCGACCAATAGGAAGTTTCAATTCGCAATGACACACGGACAGGGACACGTGATAGAATGCTAGCAAGGGTGCAAGCGTCGGAATTCATTACACTCCTGTAGGGCTCCCTTTGGTTCTTTGATTGTAGGAAGGGAGAAGAGGAGGAGAAAGAAAGTGAGGATACCCCCTAGGGGGTTGCCGCTCCGGGAGCCCCGGCCTCGGCATGCTGGCGCTCAGTCGGAGTCCTCCTCTTCCTTAACGGGTCCGTGAAGATGCGCCGGAATGGCCGCTCCTTGGGCCGGGGAGTGGCGCCATGGCGGCTGGCTACCCCCTCGAGGTCTGGGCGCGCCGGCACAGTGGTGCGTTGTATCTGTTGTCGCTGTTGTCGCTCGGGCTCTCCCCGGAGGGGGTGTCCTTGCTGCTGGAGATGCGACACCTATCACGAAGGGCAAGCTCACCTCCAAGATCGCCTCGACCGCTGTATTCCGGGCAGCACCCCAGGCGCCCACCTTCTCCACCGAAGATCTTGACGAAGAGCATCGCCGCCCCGACATACTTGAAGTGAAGGGTGCACCTCTCCTCCAAGCCACGGACGCGAGAGAATGTCTGCCACCCGAGGTTCAGGTACACATAGCCCCCGCGGGTGACCTCAACCTCCACCCATGAGGTCGAGCTGCAGCAACCGTCATCCTGCGGCCATAAGCCAACAGGTCCCCTCGGCCCCCAGCGCCTCCGTGAAGAAGCTCGGGAGTTGGAACCAAGCGGTCGCCGGCCTCTCCGCCCACACCACGAACTCCTGGGCCATGTCGGTCGAAGGAATCCATGGGTGGGGTGGTTGAGCGGCCATCGCTAGCCCCCCTCCGCGGGTGCCACCACCGCAACTACTACGACTGCCCGCGCTTGACGGAGCTTCCCTGTTATCGCCAAGGGTGATCCCGGTCGGTGATGAAGCATGCCTGCGCCCATGGGGAACCATTGTCGGTGTCATGGTATACTTCCGAGGGCAATCGCGGCCCCTCCTAGGTGGCGGTGAGGCAGGGCTCCCCTCGGGGGCCTTCCCCTTCTCGATGGTGGAGCACTTCCTCGTTGGAGCCATGGCTGAGGGGGCGGCAGCTTGAGGACTTTGAGAGAGAGCAGAGGAAGGTCTGCCTAGGGTTTCTCACCCTCACCCACTTATATACGGCAAAGGGCCAATTGGCGCCCCCTCACATCCCGGGCAGTGGTGGCGCCACTGCGCCCCCTAGCCCTTGTCAGACCGGGCATCATGAGGAGTGCATGTGCCACGCGCTCCTCGGGCGCCTTGGAGCAAGCCCGGGTGGCGTGCGGCCCTGCCCCACGTCAGTTCGCCCGTTCTCGAAGGGTCACATCCATGTGGCCCAAGAAGTAGAGACCCAAGGAAGTTGCGGCATTCAATCAAGGGTAATGATGGTCGGCACAGAGCGCGGGCATCCCATCAGTTTGACTTAGGGCGTTTCCTGGTGCCCTCGGGGAACGGAGGCATTGGCGCCCAGGCACGCAATGTGTGTCGAGCCTGGCCCGCAGGCTTGGTGGGCCCACGACACTTCGGGCCGTCCTCAACGGCTTCGCCCGGAAGCCAGCTTGTGCGCGCCTCGGGCCCGGGGGCTACTGTCGGCGTTCTCGGAATGGGGGTACCCAGACCTGTCTACCTACGGCCCAGGGCGTGGCCCACCTCATCAGCCAAGCACGGCCTGGAGAGCCCACACTCAAGACAAGGCCCTCGCAAGGACCTGAACTCGCGAAGGAAGCATCAACAAGCCCCGCGAAGGATTGGACTCCTTAGGCCTCCTCCAGAGCGGCAGAGATCTTTATGTAGCGCGCGGCCTCAGGAGGCTAAGGGTGACGCAAGGAAGGACAGGCGGGCGCCAGCGCACCAGGCGGCATAGTTTCCCCTTTGGTGCAAAGGGAGCAAGGACGTACGCGGGTTCCCAAAGCACCGCCCAAAGGTCTCCATTCCTATGCAACAAGACCACGACCAAGATCCCAGCAAGGTGGATGTCATCGCCGAGTCCACCACTGCATTATCAACAACTACTTTGCAGGCGAAGACCACCTTTGGTCAGGATAGAGTTTTACTCCTGTCCCCCTTCGAATTTGGCCATTGTGGGATCCCTTCCCGCCCAAACAATGCGGGAAGAGGACTCGGGGCACTATAAATAGAGGCTAGGCTCCCCAACAATGGCGCCAGAAATTCCTTTGATGTGGCTTGAGACTGCGTCGATATTTCCCCAAAGAGGAAGGGATGATGCAGCACAACGACGGTAAGTATTTTCCTCAGTTTATGAAACCAAGGTATCAATCCGTAGAGGAAGATCACGCACCCACGTAAGCAACACCTGCACACAAACAACAAATACTTGCAACCCGACGTGAAAGAGAGGTTGTCATGCTCTCTACGGTAATAAGATAGATTAGGTAATGATAGTTTTGGCAAATAGATCTCGCAAGAAAACAAAGTAAAATAAATAAACAAAAAGTGCAGCTGATAATCCCCAAGTGCAAGGAATCATTGTAGAAATTTTCCAAAGGTGGAAGTGATAAGTCTGGAGTGTCGAACCCACAAGGAGCTAAAGGTAAGATCAATATTATCTCAAGTCCTATCTGCCATCGATACGACTCTACGTACACCGAACGTTTGCTTCCATCTAGAAAGGAGAAATAAAACTACGTTGTGGGTATGAAGAGGATAGCTTTGCATGATATCGGAGAACTAAAATATAAAAATAGTTGTTGTTATCATAATATTACAATATATTACAAATAGCGAGTGTGGAATAATGATGAGTAAGTGTGTGGAATTATCCTAGGCAATTGTTAACAAGATCGGAAATCATTCTTGAAATTTTATATGAGGGAGAGGCATAAGCTAACATACTTCCTCTACTTGGATCATATGCACTTATGATTGGAACTCTAGCAAGCATCCGCAACTACTAAAGATCATTAAGGTAAAATCCAACCATAGCATTAAAGCATCAAGTCCCCTTTATCCCATACGCAACAACCCCCTTACTCGGGTTTATGCTTCTGTCACTCAAGCAACCCACTATAAGCAAATCATGAACATATTGCAACACCCTACAACGGGAATCCTTCACGTGTGTGTGGCACGGAAGGCACCATAGGATAGCACCAAAATAAACATACAACTCAAACTAATCTAGATCATCAATCAACCCAAAGGACAAAAGTAATCTACTCAAAACATCATAGGATGGCAACACATCACTGGATCATAATATGTAGCATAAAGCACCATGTTCAAGTAGGTGATTACAGCGGGGTGCAGGAGAGTGGAACGCTAAAAGGAGATGAGGATGGTGATGAACAAGGTGATGTTGATGAAGACGATCACCGCGGCGATGGTTGCCCCAGTGGCACTCCGGCACCGCCGGGAGAGAGGGAGAGAGGATCTCCCCCTTGTGCTTCCTCCGCCATGGCCTCCCCCCTCTGTGGGGATAGGTTCTCCCTCTAGTACTTGGCCTCCATGGTGTTCATGGCCCCTCCGGGATGACGAAGATGGCCTCTGGTGATGGTGACCCCCTCCGGCAGGGTGCCGGAGAGGGCCAAGATTGGTTTTTCGTGGCTCTGGAGGTGTGCGGCGGTGGAACTCCCGATCTAGGTTTATTTTCGAAGGTTTCTGTATTTATAGGAGTTTTTGGTGTCGGTCCCACGTCCAGAAGGTTCCCGAGGAAGTCACAAGCCAGGGGCGCGCCCCTGTGGCTTGTGGCCTCCTCGACCTTCCTCTCCGGTGACTCTTTGCTCCAGTATTTTTTATATTTTCCAAAAATATTCTCCGTAAATTTTCAGCTCATTCCGAGAACTTTTATTTCTGCACAAAAACAATACCATGGTAGTTCTGCTGAAAACAGCGTTAGTCCGGGTTAGTTCTGATAAAATCATACCAAAATCATATAGAGTGTAAACATGGCATGAATACTTCATAAATTATAGATACATTGGAGACGTATCAGCAGCAAGGTATTTTTGGTTTTTGGAATAATAGATCTAAAAAAAAAGTTGCAAATAGTTGATCGGAAAGCAATATGTTGGAAAAGTAGACCTCGGGGCCGTAGGTTTCACTAGTGGCTTCTCTCATGAGTATAGCGCACGGTGGGTGAACAAATTACTGTTGGGCAATTGATAGAAGATCAAATAATCAGGACGATATCCAAGCAATGATCATTATATAGGCATCACGTCCAAGATAAATAGACCGAAACGATTTTGCATCTACTTCTATTACTCCACACATTGACCGCTATCCACCATGCATCTAGTGTATTAAGTTCATGGAGAAACAAAGTAATGCAATAAAAACGGTGACATGATGTAGACCAGATATATTCATGTAGGAATATACCCTATCTTGTTATCCTTAATGGCAACGATACATGTGTGTCTTGATGCCCCTTCTATCACTGGGAAAGAACACCACAAGATTGAACCCATCAAAGAGCATCTCTTCCCATGGCAAGAAAAATCTATCTAGTTGGCCAAACTAAACCAAATATTCAAAGAAGAAATACGAGGCTATAAGTAATCATGCAAATAAGAGATCAAAGAAGGTTCAAATCATATTCATGGATACAAACTGATCATGAACTCAAAATTCATCGGATCCCAACAAACACACCGCAAAAGTCATTACATCAAATGGACCTCCAAGAGACCATTGCATTGAGAAAGATAGAGAGAGAGGAAGTCATCTAGCTATTGACTACGGACCCATAGGTCTATGGTGGACTACTCAAGTATCATCGGAGAGGCACCTATGAGGAAGATGAACCCCTTCGTGATGGTGTTAGATTGGATCTCGAGGTTCTGGAACTCGCGGCGGCTGGAACTGTGTTTCTTCGACTCCCCTAGGGTTTTTGGATTTACAGGGAATTTATAGGCACGATAGTCGGTTGGGGGTGCCCGAGGTGCCCACCCTCCACCAGTTCGCGGCAGTGTCCTCTGGCGTGCCCTGGTGGAGGGTGGCCACCCTGGGCCTCCTCTTCTGGTGTTGTTTGGCCCATCTTTCCTCTTTTGGTCCATAGAAAATCCACAAAAATCCCCGCAATGTTTGGGATCTGTTTGGTACTGATTTTCTACAAAGTAAAAAACAAGCAAGAACAACAACTGGCACTTTGGCACTATGTCAATAGGTTAGTCCCAAAAAATGATATAAAGTTGGTATAAAATGATTGTAAAACATCCAAGATTGATAATATAACAACATGGAACAATAAAAAAATATAGATACGTTGGAGACGTATCAATGGCTTAGGCTGGAAGCTTCAATCCACCGTCGGCGCATCAACCACACAGTCACACTTGTTCTCCAAGACCACTGTATTGTTCAAGCGTCACCGATGAAAGATGGGGACGTGGATCGCATCGTGAGGGCAATTTTGACGACCCACTTCGGGCCGAGCGTGGCTGCATCAGCCATGAATGCGCTCACAACATCGTTGAGCGCCGACGCACTCTCTGATAGGGCAGATGTGGCCGCCAAAAGGGCAGTTGTTGCATCTGAGATGGAGGCAGCAACATCCGCGACCGAGATAGCAAATGGCGAGAACGACACAGCAGCTGTCCGTTCCTCGCTGGCCGTCGTAGCCCTTATCGCGGCTGCCATGCCTATGTCGATGTCGCCCACGCCCAACTCGTGTTGGTCACCACACAAATAGTAGCGTCCTTCTCCGACAATGATCGGCAACCTACGTCCGAAGAGTTGGCAATCGCCGAGAGTGCTTGGGCAGCCGTTCGTTTGTCGGCAGCCTCCCTTGCCAAGATGGTGGTCATTAATGCCCGGACTGTGGCCGGCCATGCTACACTCGTGGCGGCCTTTTCCAAAGAGATGGCGGACGCGGACGGCGAGATGCTTTCAGAGTATGTGGCGATGGATTCCATGGAGCCCCTTCCCCTGGAGGTCGTCGAGCGTGAGCTGGTCATGGAGGATGCGACGGAGATCGGCGAGCGTCAGGTAGAACATTGGTCGTTGTTTAGAGCATTGGTCTTTTGTTACAGTAATGTTTAGGTCAACCAACTCTGTTTAATTGCTTGATTAAGTAAGTGTGGGTTGTGGTGTAGGCTCTTTTGTGTAGTACCCGAATTAGCAATTGATGTTAAATTACGCGATGACATGGATGATCACTGTAACCAGGGAAATTCGGACCAAAAGTTTGCCTCCATATCCCCATTCCATCTTCCAATTGAAAATTAAATTGAAGTTCATCACACACACTTTTTGGAATGAACCATGTGCAATGTAGTACCCAATCTTACGACCGAAGCTTGGAGTCAAACATTTGCACGTCCAAGTTCATCACACACGAGGTATATCACAGGCTTCTTTTGTGATGTGTTGATATCGAGAACTATTCTGAAAATTTTGCACGTTCAAGTTCATCACACACGGTGTATAAACCAGGCTTCATTTGTGATGTTTTGATATCGCACATGGTTCCAAATAAGGGACTGTGTCCGATGGTGCTCTCCGCGCTAGTTTTTCGCTGAACCGAATGAAAATTTTGGGCTACCACGGAAATATCTACCTCCCTCTCCCCCTAGTACCAATCAAAAACCACATTTTCCCTTTTTCCTCTACCTTTCCTAGTTCAAACCTTCATGCTTGCTTGCAGCATCGCCTCCTCGCCGATGACACTCCTTCCTACTGCTCGGCCTCGTCCATCTAGTCAGGTAATCCACACCTTCCCAATAGCCCCTCACCCCCTCCTCCTCCATCCCACATGGCCCGATCGTCGGCGCGACACCTTCCACCCAAATCACCGCCCCATCCTCCAAATAATCGCCACCGAAAGCCATGGTGCATGCATTATAGATAGGATCTCCAAGAGCATTTGGTTGCGGAGAAGCAAATCGCGGTTACAGGCGCAGATGAGGCAGCTATGGCTTCCATGCGTGCTGACCCCCAGATCTTGGAGGAGCACCTCATCGAGGCCACCATCGAAGCCTTGTGCGCTAACGCCGCCACGCGGTTGGCTCCTATAAACGACAGCTCGTGGTCTTTTCTTGAGGGCACCGCCGGTGCGTTCGATGAAGACTTCGTTGTGTTTTCTCAGCGTGCACGTGCTTACCTCAACTCCAGAGCCGACATGTTGGTCTCGGGCCAGGATCAGGCCACTCAACACTATGAGGAGTGCACCCACGGTGTGGAGGCCTAGCCCTCTTCCAAGTTGACGAAGCCCATCATCATCGATATCTCCAACGACGAGGAATAGCTTGTTTTTCTTAGCTTTATGACTTAGGACCTATGTTCACCTAGCTATGCCGGTTAAGCACGTTTCGTTTAGTTGTTGCCTGTGTTGCTACTGCCTTTCATTTAGAAATTCTAGTCAAATGTCCAATGTAATGCTACTTCAACCCGATCTTCTAGTATGTTCTATTGTGCAATGTGGTGCTTAGTTAACTGTTTTGTTCATTTGTTGTGATGATCATTTAACTATTTAATTCTATTCTGAAATGTGATGTATGATTGTTGTTGGTACAATTTTGTATTGTTATGCATGTGACGAATAAAACAAATTTAGATGTACTAAATACACATGCAACATATATAATTGCTAAATTTCCTAGTTCTTAGCACGCTTGGTTTAGATAACTAGATTTTCAATGTGGTTCGAACTAATCCATTGGATCCGCAATGTGTTTATTTTTCATTAACATATTTCAGTGATAGTATGCCAAATATCACTTGTAGCCTGACCAATATTTGTCTTAAATATGTTGCAGGGGGGAATAATGGGGGACACTGAAGTTCACCGTCGAGGTTTTCACATCCATGGTCGTTTGGCTAATAGCACATCATTGTGCAATTGCAGAAACCATTGTAATATGAATGTTTTATTAATAATTCGTTCTCGCACATGTAGGTCCTGTTGTAAGAGGTTTAGACCCACTGTTCGAACCTTTTGTATGTGGGGAAATGAGGAGTCCTCGAATATCCGTCAAATCAAGAAACTCAAAAAGATTGTTAAGATAAAGAAACTAGCTACGAAAAACAACAAGATGTTTGTCTGCACAATGAAAACAACATCAATCAACTATAGGATGGTACCATCTCTTTCACCTTGTCCTTTTCCCTTTGTGCCATTTCAAAGTTTAGAAAAGATATTTATACGTATGTTTGTTTCCAGTCCTTCTCAAGGCAGTTCATCAATGATTGCATCCCAAGACAACTGTATGATCAAGAGTCGATGAAGGTATTCATACAACACCCACAATATAATATTGAAGTCTTCTCTAAGAGGACGAAGGATGGGCGGGCAATAATCCACAGGCACTGGCCTAAAGTTGCCAGGACATTCAATATCATTGAAGGCTTAGTATTCACCTTCCGCTTTAACATTTTTCTAGATGAGATTCATCTGTCTATTTACCGTCTATGATGATACTTAATTTCCAAAGGTTTTAGATGTTGCATTTGAAACTTTGTCTTGTTGTGCAATTGGGTAGCTAGGCAGTATATGCCTATTTGAGGTTGTACCCTGATGTAATTCAACTATGAAATCCTGGTTGTCGTACTACAAATAAGAAATATATTATGTGGTTAATATGAAATATTAATTTTGATTACTAAATGGATTATAAATAATTGATCAATCAGGCTGATTACTGGGGTTCCCATTGAAGACGGTTTCTAAGACAAAACCGTGGGCGATGACATGAACAAACCCACATGGTTTCTAGAAAGTTTGCGTGTTGGATCATTGAGCAATCACACATGAATTCTGGTCGACAAATGTGTGCGTTGGGACACCCAATCACAAACATTTCCACATAGCTAGTGTGTGTGATGGGCAGGCCAATGCCAAACGATTTCTTCTACACACCGTGAGTGATGTTTTGAGTAACACAAACGACAGAATTATAACTATTGTGTGTATGAACACACCTATCACAAACGATGTTATGCAGAAAATTGTGTGTGATCTGCAATACGAATGGAAACGTACCCTTGGGATTCCCTATGTGGGATGCTAAGTCATCTCACACGTCTTCCCCAATATGTTTGTTTGTGATGGTCCTTCCAATCGCAAATGATATATTTTTGCCCATCGTGTGCGACCAGGTGCACGCATCGCCGACGGGTTTTGCCTGTCGTGTGGGATAGGCCCCCTATCGCCCACACATGCAAGACGATGGTTTAAGACTACGTCACGTGAAGGGGTTAAAACCATTTGTATAGCACACGGCTGCACTAGTGCTCCCCCTAGGAGCATGCCTAGTAATACTTTGCTTCAAGGGCAAATAAACTTTTGCAGTAAGTATGTGAGTTCTTTATGACTAATGTGAGTCCATGGATTATACACACTCTTACCTTTCCGCAATTTGCTATCCTCTACGGTACCTTGTATTGCCCTTTCTCACCTCGAGAGTCGGTGCAAACTTCGTTGGTGCATCCAAAACCCGTGATATGATATGCTTTATCACACATAAGCCTTATTATATCTTCCTAAAAACAGCCACCATACCTATCTATTATGGCATTTTCATAGCCATTCTGAGATATATTGCCATGCAACTTCCACCGCTTCCGTTTTCATGACTTGAGCCTTCATTGTCATATTATTTTACATGATCATAAGATAGCTAGCATAATGTTTCCATGGATTGTCCATTTTTAATATCTTTGCTACGCTAGATTATTGCACATCCTGGTACACTACCAGAGGCATTCATATAGAGCCATACTTTGTTCTACTATCGAGTTGTAATATTGAGTTGTAAGTAAATAGAAGTATGATGATCATCATTATTCATTATTAGAGCATGTCCCAGTGAGGAAAGGATGATGGAAACTATGATTCACCCACAAGTCGGGATGAGGCTCCGGACAAATATAAAAATAAAGAAAAAGAAAGAAAAAACGAGAAAGAAAGAGAAAGAAAAAATGAGAGACAAAGAGAGAAGGGGCATGCTAATTCCACAATTGTGCTTCAAAGTAGCACCATGTTTATCATATAGAGAATATCCTATGTTGTCACTTTCATATACTAGTGGGAATTTCTCATTATAGAGTTAGATGCACACCCACTTAGTTTTCATATTGAGCTTTCGTACACTTATAGCTCTTAGTGTTGGAATATGCCCTAGAGGCAATAAATAAAGTGTTTATTATTATATTTTCATGTTCATGATAATCGTTTATTATCCATGCTATAATTGTATTGACTGGAAACACATTGCATGTGTGGATATATAGACAACACTTTGTCCCTAGTGTGCCTCTAGTAAACTAGCTCGTTGATCAAATATGGTCAAGGTTTCCTAGCCATTAAAACAAGATGTCATTTGATAACGGGATCACATCATTAGGAGAAAGATGTGATGGACAAGACCCAAACTATAAACGTAGCATACGATCGTGTCAGTTTATTGCTATGGTTTTCTACATGTTAAGTATATGTTCCTATGACCATGAGATCATGCAAATCACTGACATCGGAGGAGTGCCTTGTGTGCATCAAACGTCTCAACGTAACTGGGTGACTATAAAGGTGCTCTACAGGTATCTCCGAGGGTGTCTGCTAGGTTGGCATGGATCAACATTGGGATTTGTTACTCCGTGTGACGGAGAGGTATCTCAGGGCCCACTCGGTAATACAACATCACAATAAGCCTTGCAAGCAATGTGACTAAGTGTTAGCCACGAGATCTTGTATTACGTAATGAGTAAAGAGACTTGTCGGTAACGAGGTTGAACTAGGTATAGAGATACCGACGATCGAATCTCGGGCAAGTAACATATCGAAGGACAAAGGGAAGATCATACGGGATTAACTGAATCCTTGACATAGAGGTTCGACCGATAAAGATCTTCGTAGAATATGTAGGAATCAATATGGGCATCCATGCCCCGCTATTGATTATTGACTGTAGAGGTGTCTCGGTCATGTCTACATAGTTCTCGAACCCGCAAGGCCTGCACACTTAAGGTTCGGTGACGTTTTGGTATAGATGAGTTATGTGTGTTGGTGATCGAAGGTTGTTTGGAGTCCCGGATGAGATCCCAAACGTAACAAGGAGCTTCGGAATGGTCCGGAGGTAAAGATTCATATATAGGATGTTCCGTGTTGGTTATCGGGAAAAGTTCGGGCGTCACCCGTAACGTACCGGGAGTGCCGGGAGGGTCCCGGGGGTCCACCAGAAGGGGCCACCAGCCCCAAAGGCTACATGGGCTATGAGAGAGGGCACACCAGCCCCTAGTGGGCTGGTCGCCCCTCCCACAAAGGCCCATGCGGTTGGGGGGTGGGAGGGCCAACCCTAGGGTTGGCGCCACCTTACTTGGGTGCCAAGCCACCCAAGGGCGCCTCCACCCTTGGCCACCGCCCCAAGAGGAAACCCTAGGGGTTGGGCGCACCACCCCTCCCCCTATATATATGTGTGAGGGATGAGGGCAGCCGCACCCTAAGCCACGGCGCAGCCCTTCCTCCCTCTCCGATAGCCTCTCCTCTAGATTGATTCGGCGACGCTTAGCGAAGCTCTGTCGGAACAACTCCATCACCACCGCCGCCACGCCGTCATGCTGCCGGCAAACCCATCTACCTCTCCGCTCCCTCTTGCTGGATCAAGAAGACGGAGATCTTCATCGAGCTGCACGTGTGCTGAACACGGAGGTGCCGTCCGTTCGGCACTTGATTGGGAGTTCGTGGGACGGCTTGCGATTTGGATCGCAGAGACGTACGACTACATCAACTGCATTCTTTAACGCTTCCGCTTAGCGATCTACAAGGGTATGTGGATCCAATCTCTCCTCTCCTAGATGCTCATTTCCTAGATTGATCTTGGTGAAGTGTAGGAATTTTTTTGTTTCCCATGCAACGTTTCCCAACACTTAGTGCATCCGTTGCATGACAATCCCTATTCCTCGCATTGATATCAATTGATGGGCATATCCATAGCCCATTGATTATCCGCTTTGATGTGAGACTATCTTCCTTTTTGGTCTTCTCAATATTGATGTCTACCACCGCATTCTATTCCACCCATAGTGCTATATCCATGGCTTGTGCTCATGTATTGCGTGAGAGTTGAAAATGCTGAAGCGCGTTAAAAAGTATGAACCAATTGTTTGGCTGGCACCGGGGTATTACATGATTTATACTTTGTGTTAAGAAGACAAAGCATGACAAGGCTATATGATTTTGTAGGGATAGCGTTCTTTAGCCTTGATATTTTGAAGGATATGATTGTTTGTTGGGATGCCTGAGTATTAATGTCTTTATGTCAAATGATAGACTATTGCTTTGAATCACTTGTATCTTAATATTCATGCCATGATTAGACATTTGTTCAAGATTATGTTAGGTCGCATTCTACATCAAAAAATATCTTTTTTATCATTTACCTACTCGGCATTCCACATCAAAAATTATGTTAGGTAGCATTCCACATCAAAAATTATTTTTTTATCGTTCCACATCAAAAAAATTGATGTTGAATGCTACCTAACATAATCTTGAACAAAATGTCTAATCATGGCATGAATATTAAGATACAAGTGATTTAAAGGAACGGTCTGACAAAAAGACTTCCATACTCAGGTTTACTAGGAACAATCAAGTCCTTTCAAAAAGCAATTCGAAAAAATGTTATCCCTACAAAATCATATTGCCTGTCATGCTTGGTCTTCCTAGCATAAAGTATGAATCATGAACACCCTGGTGTCAAACCAAGCAATTGGTTTGTACTTTTTAAATGCGCATCAAATTTTTATTCTTCGTGCAATACATGAGCGTGAACCATGGACATAGCATAAGGGTGGAATAGAATATGGTGGCAGATTTCAAAGGGGTAAAAGTGGGAAGAAAGTCTCGCATCAACTCGGCGTATCAACGGACTATGGAGATGCCCATCAATAGATATCAATGCGAGGAGTGGTGATTGCCATGTAACGAATGCACTAGAGCTATAAGTGTATGAAATCTCGACTGAAGCTAAGTGGGTGTGCATCCAACTTGCTTGCTCATGAAGACCTAGGGCATTTGAGGACGCCCGTCATCGGAATATACAATCCAAGTTTTATAATGAAAATTCCCACCAGCATATGGAAGTGACAAAACAAGAGACTCTCTATATGAAGAACATGGTGCCACTTTGAGGCACAAGTGTGGTAAAGGATAGTAGCAAAGTCCCTTCTCTTTTTTCTCTCATTTATTTTATTTTATTTTCATGGTGGGATTTTCTTTTTATTTCTTTTTTGCCTTCCCCATTCATCATTTTTTATATGGTGGGCTCATTTGGCCTCCCCCATTTTTATTTTATTTTTCATCCAGAGTCTCATCCCGACTTGCGGCGGAATCATAGTCTCCATCATCCTTTCCTCATCGGGACAATGCTCTAATAATGATGATCATCACACTTTCATCAACATAAGGAACTATAGCAAGTCCATCTTCGTAAGCATAATTCATATTGGCATCATGTCCACAAGCATAGCAAGCATCAAGTTCATCAAAAAGGGATATTTCAAATGAATCCAAGGGATCATAGCAATCATCATAGCATTCATCCTTCGGTAGGTGCGAAGGGAAATTAAACAATGTATGAGTTGAAGAGTTACTCTCATTACAAGGTGGGCACGGGTAGGTAATCCGCTCTTCCTCCTTTTGTTCTTCGCTCTCCTCCTCACCTTGTTCATCTAATGAGCTCAGAGTTTCGACAATTTCTTCTTCCATAGATTCCTGCAATATTTTAGTCTCTTCCAAGGCAGAGGACATTCTCGCAATAAATTCAATAATATCATAATTGTATTCATAATTATCATAAAAATATTTAAGTACGGATAAATTTTCAGATTTGTAAGGAACATCATCATACTTTTCAAGCAAAGAAGCAATTTCATAAGCAACTTTAAAAGCGACAAATTCATCTATTCGTTCCACATCATAGTAATCATATATATCATTAGCATAAAAATCCAAGGTTTTATTATCATTAAATTCACATTGAAAGGGAAGGTGAAGACCCTCAATCTTAGAGCAACAAGTATAATCACGTTTCAAACATGCATTCCAAGCAAACCAACGCAATATTGCAATTTGATCCCATAAATGTTTCCCTTTATTGAGATAAGCGATAATCTCTAAAGTACTCACAATAATCCAACATGTCTCCCATTATAAAGTTCAATGGGGATTTTTCGTGATTATCAAAGGAGTCATTAACGCGTTTCACATAACGAGCATCGAGGGTTTTAGGAGGTTCCTCATCTCGATGAGTAGCAAGTACAACTATTTTTTGGTGTTTCGTGTTCCATATCCATAACTAAAGATATAAAACAAATAATAACAAATAATAATAATAATAATAATAATAGTAATAATAACAAATAAAAATTAGTTAGTGATAAAGCAAACAAGCACACACGAGAATATCAACCACTATGCTATTGGTCCCCGGCAACGGCGCCAGAAAAAGGTCTTGATAACCCACAAGTGTAGGGGATCATTTGTAGACTTTTTTGATAAGTAAGAGTGTCGAACCCAATGGGAAGCTAAAGGTAGAATCAATACTCTCTCAAGTTCTAT
The DNA here is from genome assembly GCA_022496015.1 of Hordeum marinum. Taxonomy (NCBI): domain Eukaryota; kingdom Viridiplantae; phylum Streptophyta; class Magnoliopsida; order Poales; family Poaceae; genus Hordeum; species Hordeum marinum. Next base: position 123,061,895 of record CM039672.1, read on the forward strand.
TGACCACCGATACAACTCTACGCACGCTAATGCTTACTTTGCCTAGAACAAGTATGAAACTAGTTTGCGGGAATAAAACTAGATGTACTTTGTAGGTGTAAAGATAGTTTTGTAAGATAATAAAGAACATGAAAATAAAAGTTAGATGTTGTTTTAATAAAAGAATAATAAAAATAAATAGTTTAGTAGAAAGCTTTTTGTGTAATGCAACAGAAAGATTTGTCCCTAGGCAATCGATAACTAGATCGGTATCATTGTTGCAATTTTATATGAGGGAGAGGCATACGCTAACATACTTTTCGTACTTGGATCATATGCACTTATGTTGGGACTCTAGCAGGCATCCGCAACTACTATAAATTCATTAAGGTAAACCCAATCATAGCATTAAACATCAAGTCCCCTTTATCCCATACGTAAACAATCCCCTTACTCGGGTGTAAGTTTCTGTCACTCCCGCCACCCACTATAAGCGAATCATAAACATATTGCAACACCCTCCAGCATGAATCTTTCACGTGTGCACCTCACGGAAAGCACCTTAGGACAACACCAATATAGAACATTCAACTCAAACCAATCACGACCATCATTCAACCCATAGGACAAATAAATCTATTCAAACATCATAGGATAGCCACACATCATTGGGTAATAATATATAGCATTAAGCACCGTATGCATTTTCAAGTAGAGATTACAACGAGGAGAAGAGGTTTTACACCGCTGCATAGAGGGGGGGAGAGTTGGTGGTGACGGCGGCGAAGTTCTTGGTGTAGATTGCCGTCATGATGGATGCCCGTAACACCCCGTTACGCCTGGCGAGATCTAGACTGGCCCACAGACCAACACTAGTCTTTCTTGCGCACTTTGTCCTCACAGAAAGCACCTTAGGACAACACCAATATAGAACATTCAATTCAAACCAATCATGATCATCATTCAACCCATAGGACAAAGAAATCTATTCAAACATCATAGGATAGCCACACATCATTAGGTAATAATATATAACATTAAGCACCGTATGCATTTTCAAGTAGAGATTACAACGAGGAGAAGAGGTTTTACACCGCTGCATAGAGGGGGGGGAGAGTTGGTGGTGACGGCGGCGAAGTTCTTGGTGTAGATTGCCGTCATGATGGATGCCTGTAACACCCCGTTACGCCTGGCGAGATCTAGACTGGCTCCACAGACCAACACTAGTCTTTCTTGCGCACTTTGTCCTCACTCGTGCGCACTCGGGACCAACTTCCCGGTCGGTCACCCATCCTAGAATTGCTCCAAGCCAAGCACGCTTAACTTTGGAGTACTTTTCGAGCGGGCTCCCGGAAAAGAAGGAATTCCTTGTTGATATGAGTAGTGTATCATTCCCATTAAGCCAAGCTCTCACATACACCCCCACTCAAAGGAACCGACGTCCTCGTCGGTCCATCAGGAACATTCCCTTTTGGCATACGTATGCGCGTCCAGTCCGGCACATGTGCCATGCTGTGTGCCACGACGGGCCACAGAAGCCATGTGCCACATGCCCGTGCACCTGACCCGCGCATGCCCGTGTAACCGCAAGGGGCGGCTCTGATACTAATTGTAACACCCCGTTACGCCTCGCGGGATCTAGACTGGCCCCACAGACCAACACTAATCTTTCCTGCGCACTTTGTCCTCACTCGTGCGCACCCGGAACCAACTTTCCGGTCGGTCACCCATCCTAGAATTGCTCCAAGCCAAGCACGCTTAATTTTAGAGTTCTTTTCGAGTGGGCTCCCAAAAAATAAGGAATTCCTTGTTAATATGAGTAGTCTATCATTTCCATTAAGCCAGGCTCTCACAATGCCCCGGCGGCGCTCCGCGCGCCACCGGGAGAGAGGGGGAGAGAGCCCCCTCCTTCTGCTTCTTCCTTGGTCTCCTCCCTAGGTGGGATGAGGGTTTCCCCTCTGGTCCATGGCCTCCATGGCTCCCGAAGGGTAATAGCCCCTCCGAGATTAGATCTCTCTCTCTCGTTCTCTCCTGTTTTCAAATTCCTTCACCGTTTTTTAAATATCCGGAGATCCGTAACTCCGATCGGGTTGAAATTTTGAGGGGATTTTTACCGCAAAAATATACTTCTTGCGTCAGAAGGAGAGCCTCAACCGACATAAGGGCTGGCCACAAGCCAACTGGCCACGCCACGAGGGGGGCGCGTCCGATTGGCTTGTGGGAGCCTCGGGCATCGTCTTGCGTTGATTCCAATTCTCAAAAATCACATATAATTCAAAAAATCTCCGTAAATTTTTATCGTGCTTGGACTTCGTTTGATATGGAATTTTTGCGAAACAAAAGACACATAGAAAATAGGAACTGGCACTGGACACTGGGTAAGTAAGTAAGTTAGTCCCCAAAATATTATTAAATGTTGCCAAAAATATATGAAAGTTGTAGAATATTGACATGAATCAATCAAAACATATAGATACGACGGAGGCGTATCAAGTAGCCTAACACTAGATCAATCTAGCTGCTTTCTCCTTTATACTCGTGCTTCTCGTAGAAGGATGAAAAGTCAAATAAGAATAAAAAGATAGAGATGAAACCTAGTAGAAACATTTAAAGAAAAACAAACCCAAGTAGACACAGGGACAACAGCTCAAACAAAATAGCCTTGAACGATGGACACAATAAATATACGGTACTAGAAACAGAAAAAAAACAATGGGCACGACAATTACATGGGTCCGAAGGAAACGAAACATCGATGACACGCACATAGCAAGCGACACAAATCAAATCTCACATGAAAAAAGATCAGCAACAAATCGAACGGTCTCGGACTTAAGATGTGAGATAACTATCTTACATTTAAATATGAAATAGAAATACCGACGATATAGCACATATATATCATAACATCGCAAGGGGGAGAAAAAGGAAATGAAAAAGACAAAAACCCTCACAAACTGCAACGGTAAAGCGATGCAGTTAAACAATAGACAAAAAAGAAAAACAGAAGGACAAAGCCAGCCCACGCTGGCATACGCATGTCCAGCCCACGCTCGCACGCCGCGGGACGTCCGGGGCTGCGCGAGCGCACACTCTGAACGCGGACAAAATCACAAGATCGCACGCTCGAACGTCGGACAAATCGCTAGATCACCTGTGCGTGAATTGTAAAGACAAAACAAATCCAACGGTGAGATGCTTAGATGTGAGGTAAGTCTGAAAACAAAATACAATAACCTTTTCAATCACCAAAAAAGTAAAACGAAATCTTCTAGTACTACTCAGCTTCGTTTCCACGCGCAGGAAACCCTAGAAATCGCCCCCACCCGATTCCTCTCGCCAGGACCCCCAACGCTTCCTCGCCACCGGAGGCCTTAGCCGTAGTTCCCGGCCCCCAATCGCCCAATTTCGCCGCCTGATCCCCGGAGTCCCGCGCCCTTCTTCTATCCGTTTGGGCGGGCTGCCGGAAAGTGACTCAGGATGGTGTTCTACTTCAAGGCGCGGCCCGACGCCGGGGACTACACCATCTTCATGGGGCTCGACAAGCATGAGAACGAGGACCTCATCAAGTACGGCTTCCCCGAGGACATCTGGTAACCGCCCTTTCATTCTACCCAGACCTTTCCTTTTCCTGTCATTATGTATTTCTTTGTGCGTCTTGAATCGATGCCATAGTGACGGAAGAATGACGAATTCAGGGGAGTATGGGACAAGGGCGTTTCTCTGGTTTGTAGAGTAGGTTTTCTAGATGGGAGTTGTGTCAGGATCCAGTTAAGATCGAATGTAAAATCAAGGAATTGGTGTACGAATTTGTAGTAGTTCTCTCCTGAGATCCCCCTTTTGTATTGATAGCTATATGAACTATAAGAGTATAATAGAAGCCATCAGGCAAATATTCTGGAATGGAATAATATGCTCGACAGCCACACCCCGGCTGCTTTATAGGGACAGTTGTTTTACCGGCGAGACAGTGAAAGTAACAGTAACTGATGGAATCAGTACAGTAAATGATCTAAGACGAAGCTCTAGTGAGGAGCGATCCTGGTCGTTGGCTCTGACGAAGCGTTATCTGAACTTAGACAATTAACTGAAGAACGACCTGCATCTCTATGCCTGACATTGCCCCCTTCTTGAGTAGCGACGAGTCCTCACGTCGTTTCACCCACTTCGCGCCATGCTTGAGTGGTTGTTTTGAAGAAATCTGGGAATGAGTACTTGATGAAATCTGCATCCTCCCATGTAGCCTCTTCAAATGGTAGGTTTTGCCATTGAATTAACCACTGTACCACCGGAAGATTGTTGCGTGGGATTTGTCTGACTTGAAGTACTTGTGCCGGTCCCATCTTGATTGTTCCATCACTGTTGACCATTGGTAGGATTGGGCTGGGAATTGCCTTGCTGCCAATGTGCTTTTTTAACTGACTGACATGAAAAACAGGGTGGATCTGCACCTGTTGAGGAAATTGTAGTTTGTAAGCGGAGTTCCCCACTTTCTGGATGATAAGAAATGGACCATAGTATTTGTGCTGAAGTTTAAGAGCACCTCTGAATCCAAAAGCTGCCAGTCTATATGGGGTCATCTTCAAATAAACCATATCCCCATCTTGGAAACTTCTTTCTACTCTTTTGAGACCTGCATACCTTTTCATTCTGTTTTGAGCTTTGCTCAAATTTTCCTTCAAGTGGTCCAACATTTGCTGTTTAGAGGATAGAAAATCTTGTGTCTCCCCATCTTGAGGGCCAGGAATTGCCAGCTCTGAAATTAGTGGTGGTGGGAAACCATATAGTGCTTGGAATGGGGACATTTTCAGAGCTGTATGATAAGTGGAATTATCCCAGTATTCAGCTAGAGAGAGCCAAGATAACCATTTCTGGGGTTGATCAGTAGTCATGCATCTCAAGTATGTTTCCGGGCATTGATTTTTTTTTCTCGAATACGCTTGAGAGCGTATCTTTGCATTGATAGAAGGATAGAAAGTACAGGGTGGGGCCACAACTACGTACACCAAGAGGCGTAGCCGTGACGCCAAAGCGAGCAGAAGACAGGGGATGCTCAGCCCAAGGGGATGCTCAGCCCCAAATGCTACAGATCAGGTTACATGGATAAAAGCACTAAGTCCCTTAGCTCCGGCACTGGCCCAGGAGCGAGCTTCTTCTTGAATGGCGACGATCAGGGAGGATGATGATGGCACGATCTTGTCAAAGATGGCAGCGTTGCGGTGGCGCCACAGAGACCAGGCGGTGAGCGCAGCAATGGTGGACAGCGCATGTCGCCTATCTGGCGTCATAGGGTGTAAACTTATAGAGAGCCAGTCGAAGAATCCTAGGGTACCATCCGGAGCGGTAGCCTTGGGGCAAACACCAAGAGAGGATGCCATGCCAAGTAACGCGAGCGAAGGCACATCCGACGAGAAGGTGGTGCAGGTCCTCGGCGTGCTGAGAGCAGAGCACGCATGTTGGCTCATGGGGTAAGCCACGCCGGGCTAAGCGGTCCGCCGTCCAACAACGATTGATGGAGGCAAGGTAGGTGAAGAATTTCACAGATAGGGGGGCCCCAGATTTCCACACGAGCCGCCAATGCTCGGACGTCGTGGATCCCAGGAAGAGGGCGTTGTAGCAAGAAGAGGCGGAGTACACTCCATTCTCGGTCCATTTCCATCGAATGGTGTCGGGGTCAGAGGTGAGGCTGACAGTCTGAAGGCGGCGCCAGAGGTCCACGTACTCCAGCATAGCTGCCGGCCCAGGAGAGCCCTGAATGTCACGGATCCAGGTGCGATCGTGGAGTGCCGCGGCCATGGTGCGGGTGCGGCGCCGCCGGGTGGGAACTAAAGCTGTCAGGTTAGGGGCAGCGTTATGAATTGAGTGCCCATCAAGCCATCGATCAGTCCAGAACCGGCAGGAAGTACCACTGCCAACAGTCCAAGTCGTGGACACCCGGAAAAACTGCAGAGTCTCGGGGTCCGAAGGGGGCTGGAGGTGAGCCCAGGGCTGCGAGTCATCAGCAGCCTGCAGCCATAACCATCTGACTCGGAGCGAGATACCAGCACGGTGAAGATCACGGATCCCAAGGCCGCCCAACTCCAAGGCATTGATTAACTCGCTCTGTTTGGCCATCCGTTTGGGGGTGGTAGGCTGTACTGTACCTCAACTCCACTTTCAATGCAGCAAAAATGTCTTTCCAGAGTTTGCTCGTGAAAATCCTATCTCTGTCCGATATGATCAATTTGGGAGGGCCATGCAATTTAATGATATTGTCCACAAATGCCTGTGCCACTGAAAGAACTGAGTATGGGTGGGACAAAGGGACAAAACGACTGTATTTTGTAAATCTGTCAACTACCACCATGATCACATCCTTGCCACTGGACTTGGGGAGCCCTTCCACAAAATCCGTAGAAATGTGTTGCCATGCCATGTCTGCCACAGGCAAGGGATCTAGCAGCCCAGGTTGCAAGCAAGTTTCATGTTTTGCTCTCTGACAAATAGGACACGCTGCAATAAAGTTCTCCACATCTGTTTTCAATCCTTGCCAATAAAAGATGCTCTTCACCCTGTGGTATGTGGCTCTCCTTCCTGAATGCCCTCCTACAGGTGAATTGTGCAGTGCTGATATTAAATTGTTCCTGAGCTCTGTGAAATTTCTCACTAACAACTTCCCTTTGTATCTGATGATACCAGCATGAAGTGTGTAATTTGATGTAGTATCATGTTTCTGCACCAATAATTGCTCTAACAATTGTTGAGAGTGTTGATCTTGTTGATAGCTTGCTATTAAATCCTCAGCCCTTGTAGGAGTCACAACAGATATGGTGAAACATTTTGGAATAATTCTTGAGGGCATCAGCCACTTTGTTTTCAACTCCTTTCTTGTATTGGATTGTAAAGTTGAATTCCAACAGTTTCATCATTAGCTTGTGTTGCACTCCTTCTGTTATTTTTTGATCCGTGATAAACTTTAATGATTGTTGGTCAGTCTTAATCACCACTTCATTGCCCAACAGATAGTGTCTCCATCTCTTGAGTGCTTCCAAAATAGCTAGGGCTTCTTTCTCATAAGTAGAGAGAGCTGCATTCCTTGGACAGAGAGCTGAGCTATAATATGAGAGGGGCCTGCCACTTTGCATTAAAACTGCTCCAATGCCTTTCCCAGATGCATCAGTTTCCAATATAAAAGGTTGACTAAAATTAGGTAAGGCCAGCACAGGAGCTGTAGTTAAGGTATTCTGGAGTTGAGAAAAAGCCTGATCATGAACTTGTGTCCACTGGAATTGCCCCTTTTTTAGTAAGTCATGCAATGGTCTGCATATGAGGCCATAGCCCTTGATGAACCTTCTATAGTAGCCAGCTAACCCTAGAAAACTTCTCAACTTAGTGACTGTATCAGGTGTTGGCCAGTCAGCAATAGCAGCAATTTTTTGTGGGTCAGTTGCAACTCCTTCCTCAGAAATAACATGCCCAAGATATTCCACTTGTTGCACTGCAAAAACACATTTGGACAGCTTGGCAAAGAGCTTATTGTCCCTTAACACTTCCATGACAATTTTGATATGTTCCAAATGCTCCTTGAGATTTCTGCTGTATATCAGAATGTCATCAAAGAAAACTAGCACAAATTTCCGCAAATAAGGTGCAAATATAGTGTTCATCAATTCTTGAAATGTGCCTGGAGCATTAGAGAGCCCAAAAGGCATTACTAAATACTCAAAATGGCCCAAGAAGGTTCTGAAAGCTGTTTTATGGATGTCATCTGGATGCATCCTGATCTGATGATAACCAGATCTCAAATCCAACTTGGAGAAGTATTTTGCTCCATGCAATTCATCTAGCAAATCTTCTATTACTGGGATGGGAAATTTGTTCTTTATTGTTAGTGAGTTTAACTTCCTGAAATCAGTGCATAGCCTCATGGAACTGTCCTTCTTTTTAACTAGTAACACAAGGGCAACATAGGGACTTTGGCTATGTCTGATAAGGTGGGCAGCCAGCAATTTTTTTATCTGCTCTTCCATTTCCTTTTTTTGGTGCTGGGGCACTCTGTAAGGTCTCAAATGAGGAGGATTGGCTCCAGGCACAAGTGGAATTTTGTGATCTAAAGCTCTATGAGGTGGAAGAGAAGTGGACTCCTCAAACAGATCAGCGTATTCCAACAATAACTTCTGTATCTGAGGAGGTGTTTTAGTTCCTTCAGGAGCTTCCATTAAAATATTGTGCACTTGCAGTAAGAAAACTTCTGCTCCTTTTTCCATCTGCTTGTGCATTCCCTCTGCTGGTATTTCCTTAATGGTTTCAGGATTTGTACAAATCGCAGTAGTCATAGTTTTCTTCCCTTGATGTGTGAAACTGAAAGTCTGTTTAGGAATGTCAAAAGCAACGGGGCTGACAGCAGTAAACCAGTCGTATCCCAAGATAACATCATGGCTGGGCAACTCCAGTGTTCTGAAACTGTGAGATAACTTGAGTTTTGCTATCTGAAATCCACAATTGGGAATTATAGCAGTGGACAACAACTTTCCTCCCCCAGCTACTGCGATGGCCCTGGGTTGAACTGGTAGCATGTGGCAATTGGCTTTAGCTGCAAACTGTGCATTAATAAAGGAAGTTGTACTGCCTGAATCCAGTAGAGCAATTGCTCAAACATTACCTGCTCCTCTTGTTCAACACCATCTACTCGTTCTTGTTGAGCTCTATCCTCCATCTCTTCTGCCTGTTGTTCTTCATTCTCTTGTTGCAACAAATGAACATTAGGTATTAACTTGCATTTATGACCATGCATCCACTTGTCTCCACATCTCCAACATTCTCCCACTTTTCTGATTTTCTGTGTGTTGTTGACAGGCACTTCAGCTTGCCTCATTGGCAGTTGTTGCTGATGAATAGGGGCGTTCTGTTTTGCTTGAGCAGTCCAGGTTGATTTCTGATAGAAATTGTTATAAGTTGTTCCCTTTTTCTTGGGTACTGCAGCTACATAAGGATGACAAGGTTCTATATCTTTGGCCAAACAATAAGCATCTGTCAGTGTTTGTGGACGAAGGGGTCGAGTTGGTACTTGATACCCTCTCTCAATCCATTAACATAACATCGGACAAACCACATTTCCTCTAAATCCGGATTTTCTTCTTGTACATCTGCCATCAGATCTTCAAACACTTTGGTATACCCGGACACTGTATTGTGCATCTGTTTAACTGAATTAAATTTTTCAGTTAGGTCATAAGAGCCTTTATCAGAAAATCTTTTGACCACTTCAGCTCCAAACTCCTTCCAGGTCAACTGTTTTTTTAATAATCCAGATCTTCTGAGCGAAACATCAGCTTCATCGATGACATACATTTGAGCTAAGGAGACCTTATACTCTTCTGGAGCTGCAGACATCTGAAAGTACTTATTGCATTGCCTCAACCAGCCCACTGGATCATCTCCCAAAAATCTAGGAAAATCCAGTTTAGGACCTTTTGTCAAAGATTTCATGAACTGTGCTTGCATGTCTTGCTCATATGTCTTGTAATATCCTTGCCAAAGTTGTCGATCTCTATTTTGCTGATAATATTGATTGAAGGCTTGAGTATGAACATTATCTCTTGCAGTCAAGGGAGTACTAATGTTCTGTATTGTGTCTGTTCTAATGGGATTTGCATACCCTGGAGGTACTTGAACTCTGCCTGTCCTGACGGGTGGTAAATTCTGCAATTGTTCCTCAATTTGCTTTGATTTTTCTCTCTCTATTTCCAACTGTTTCCTCAATTGCTCTGTTCTGCCCAACTGTTCCTGTATATTCTCATGCTGTAGTGTTGGAGATTTTGGAGCCTGATTGGAACTTGATGGTATTTCACTTTGTGGAGTAGTGGTTGTAGTTTTCACCGAAGACTGTAGTATTGAACTCATTGCAGATAGTTGTTTGCTAAGGTCCAGAACAACCTGTTCCACACTACCAACTTGTTTTGAAATTTCTCCTTGCTTACCACTCATGGACAGCATTTCCTCTTGTAACTTGGACCTCTCAGAGCGCATCTGTACATTATCTTGCTGCAGAGCCCCAAAATCATCACGTAGGGCGAGAACCTCTTGCAAATCTGCCTCATCTATTGCTTTTGCACGACCCATCGCCTTGACCAGAGACTTAGGTCAGGAATTTTACCACTGGTTTTCTCCCAGCAACCCTGCCCGTACCTATGATCCTGCCGCCAACTCGATCCATGCCACCGTAGCACACGGATCTACGCACGGACTTGGAATTTTACCGATCGAGCAGTGTGCTCGAACAACCGATTCGGCTCGACAGATTTGTGCCCGAACGATCACCGCCACCAGCGCCTCCACACCATCGCTGCCCGCAGGACACCGCCGCCTATCAAGAAGAAGGGTGGGAAAAAGGGTGGGAGTCACCGATCTAAGAGAAAAAAATTCCCTCGAAACATGCCTCTGCCATGGATCGATGGCTCATGATACCAATTTGTCAGGATCCAGTTAAGATTGAATGTAAAATCAAGGAATTGGTGTACGAATTTGTAGTAGTTCTCTCTTGAGATCCCCCTTTTGTATTGATAGCTATATGAACTATAAGAGTATAATAGAAGCCATCAGGCAAATATTCTGGAATGGAATAATATGCCCGACAGCCACACCCCGGCTGCTTTATAGGCACAGTTGTTTTACCGGCAAGACAGTGAAAGTAACAGTAACTGATGGAATCAGTACAGTAAATGATCTAAGACGAAGCTCTAGTGAGGAGCGATCCTGGTCGTTGGCTCTGACGAAGCGTTATCTGAACTTAGACAGTTAACTGAAGAACAACCTGCATCTCTATGCTTGACAAGTTGGATATTGGTTCAGGAAAGTTTGCTTATGGTTAGCAGCTGTTTCCTCATTGATGATACTAGATCAGAATATTGTTGTCTGTTTTAATGCTGTTTTTAGATGCATAGCTTGAGTGAGCAGTAGTCGACTTTTTCAAAGGAGACATGCTTGATTTCTGTCTGAAATTATTGTTAGTTAACTGTGAAATGCTGTCCCAGTGAGTTTCGTATAATGGATTAATGGGTGTTCTTCATTGATGTCACCATGAACTATATTCACGGCGAGGATAATTTGTTGGAACTTAGAATCATAGCTACCTGATTATCTTTTCACTCAGAATTGGGTTCACAGTTCGTCACTTAAAAGGGTAGTTTGTTAGTTCGTTTCGCAATCCGATTAAATTTGGTCCAAGGCATAGCAAAAAATCCATGCTATTTTGTTCCTAACCTTGAGCATAAGCCCTTATGAGTCGACCACCTCTTACTCTATCCTCCCATCGCCTCACCCACAAATTAAAGACGCCGCCACCAAATTTCTCATCCGCAATCTGTTGGTCCTGCTTTAAGCCCCGGCTTGTGCAACTGGACCTCGCTCCTCCTCAACAATTATAGCTGTGGGACATGTCAAGACACAGACTGTGCTTTAGCGTTGTTTGGTTGCCCATGTATTGCCTGAGCAGGCTTGCAGGATGCAGTGAGACACCCTGTTTGGAATTGTGATGCTTGCTTATGTCCTTGGGTCTGTCCAGCGTGATGTAAATGGTCCTGGCTCTAGGGAAACAGATTTCATTGTGTTTCCCCTGGCTTGGTGCACGAGGGTGTCTGTGTTAGAGGTTAGCCTCCACTGGTTCCGGCCAATCTTACGCAGACACATACTCCCTATGTCATCAACAAAAGGAGCTTCCTGCCTCAGCATGTCTCATACGCACAGGCACCTCCATGGACTCTTAATTCTCAGTCTGTCCTGAGAAATCTAGGTTGAGCACATCCTATATACTTAAGTAGTTGATCCCCACAACTTCTGTTTGTCACAAAATGCACACATGCCACCTCATCAACCCTACTACTTTTATATCTCTTAACATGCATGTGAAATGCTACTTTTACTATTTCTCTCAACATGCACACATCCCATTTCATCAATCCCATTGATTTTATTTCTCTCAACATGCATGATAAATACCACTCATATTATATAAATATTTTACAACTATATAATCAACAAATGCAGTAAATCATATGCATTTTTAACTTCATTCTCATATTAAAATTCTAGACAACCAAATCTCACCAAAATAATATATTGCAACCAATCCGGCAGCAACACATGGGGTATCTCTTATTGTTAACGTTATGAGTAACTAGTAGCTGCTTTGTCGGGTGTCGAGTAGTGATTAACCGGTGGATCGGTCGATTAACTGAAGTCGACCATTAATCTGGGGGGGGGGGGGGGGGGTTAACCAATGCCAAACTAACACTTAGCACCCTACTTTCATACAACACGCTGGATAGAGGAAAGGAGGAAACACGATCAACTCTGTGAGGCACTCAATGTGAGGTTGGTGAGCAGGAAGAGACAACAACGATCGAGGGGAGTGGATGCAAAGCATGGCAGCTTGGTGAGGTGGCGAAAGCAATGGAGGTGTCAGAGGCCCTTGGTTGGAGGCAAGGCACGCCGGCTTGGGGAGCGCCTGGGGCAGCAGTTGGCGACGATTCCGATCGATGAGAGGTGAGTTTGAGCTGCTGGAGGTGCGTGCCCTGGTTGAGTGGGGGGGGGGGCTATTGTCGCCATCAACATGGAACTTAATTCCATGTTACTTGGTATGATACCTAGTTAAGCAGCTTGTTAGACCAATTAATTGTCTCGGCCAGTTGATACGTTGAATGGACCTATTTGTATCGGGCACTCTCCGAGTAGGGATTAATTGGCTGATTAATGTATATACAACAACAACAAAGCCTTTAGTCCCAAACAAGTTGGGATAGGCTAGAGGTGAAACCCATAAGATCTCGCATCTTCGCCACACCTAACTGTTGCACATGTCGCCTTTTAGTCGGCCAACACTCAGAGCCATACAACATTGCAGGTCAAACCGCAGTCCTATAGAATTTACCTTTTAGCTTTTGTGGCACTCTCTTATCACAGAGAATGCCAGAAGCTTGGCGCCACTTCATCCATTCGACTTTAATTCGATGGTTCGCATCTTCATCGATATCCCCATCCTTCTACAACATTGATCCCGAATATCGAAAGGTGTCCTTATGAGGCATCACCTGCCCATCAAGGCTAACATCCTCCTCCTCCTCCTCATGCCTAGTAGTACTGAAAGCGCACCTCATGTACTCGGTTTTAGTTCTAATAAGACTAAAACCTTTCGATTCCAAGGTTTGTCTCCATAACTCCAACTTCATGTTGACCATAGTCTGATATTTTGAACTGTACTTGAGCGGCAATGCATGAATAACTCATTGGAGAGGAATGGTTTCCTGCCTTGACCATGGATCCCACAGACAATGCGGGTCGAGTGTGACTTGGCCACTCTTCCTTGGCATCCGGTACATCTTGTCCTTTCGTTTGTCCTAGGTTACATCGATACTATGTCATGGTGTCATACTCATATTGCAATATGACGTTGTGGTAACAGTACAATTTGACAAGTATCTGTGGGTTTTACTAAATTTACTAAAAGTTCCTAATACTCTGTTGATAGGTACTGAATTGAAACCACTCGAATCGAAGCAGAATAACATCTCAATGTGAACCCGTTAAACTCTAAAATCAATTCACTGCAATGGTTCTTCTCTGCTCTACTCCTCCCGTTCCACAATCGCTGGCCACTCCTACTCTATGCCTGACATGCTCGTGTCCCATCTGATGCCATCCCCTCTAACTCAATAGATACCTGATTTATCAATAGATATACTTGTGTCTCCATATTCAGTATTAATAGGCTACTCTAATGAATCTAGTGAGTAGCAAAGGTTCATACATAATTTACTCTCTGTGTTCTCAACTCTGATGCTTCCCCCGTACACATCACGAGAGGAAAAATTGTAACTATCAACACAAAGCATACTTAAAGTGCTTGCGGAATTTTGTTTGATAATTCTTTTGTATGCATTTTTTGAGATTCTGCTCCACTTTGGTTGCTCCACTCTTAAGTGCACAACCTTTCATTTAGGTAGCATGCTAAGTAAGATTAGCAATTTCTCGCATATATAATAGTGATGTTTTGAAGGGGTGCATGGGGGCTTTGGCTATGTCAGTAGGAATCAAGAAGGAGAGGATGTCTTAAGCTTCTCTCTAGCCTACGACATGATTGTAGCCAACACCCCCTTTCAAAAGAGAGAAGCCCATCTAGTGACTTTTAGTAGTGGTCAACACTCTAGCCTGATTGATTTCATCCTCTTGAGAAGAGAAGACAGTTGTGCTTGCCTAGATTGTAAGGTGGTACCTGGAGAGAGTGTTGTCCCTCAACATAAGCTTGTGGTGGCTGACTGTTGCTTTTGAATTCGTGTCTAGCGGGATAAGCTCGCCAAAGTCTCTAAAACGAAGTGGTGGAAGCTCAACTGCTCTAGGGGGAAGCAATTCAGGCTTTCAGGGAGAGGGTTAGGGCCCTTGGGAGGAAGGAGGTGATGCAAACGATATGTGGATGAAGATGGCGACTTGCCTTCATAAGTGGCTTCAGAGGAGTTTGTGGTAACCAGGGGAAATAGAAGCGAAGCTAAAGATACCTGGTGGTGAAACGATGATGTCCAAAAGGCTATTAAGGAGAAGAAAGACTGTTTTAGATGCCTTAAGGTGGATAGGAGTGCAGACAACATAGAGAAGTACAAGGTGGCGAAGGAGACAGCAAAGCGTGCTGTTAGTGAATCAAGGGGTCAGGCCTATGAGGACCTCTACCACATTTAAACAGGAAGGAAGGTGAAAGGGACATCTACGTGATAGAGTTGGGGCTGCACTGATTGAAGAAACTTGTCCAACATCGTCCAAGGTGGTTTGGGCATATACAACGCAGGCCTCCAGAAGCGCCAGTGAATAGCGGACGGTTATTGGTAATGTAAGAGAGGTCGGGTAAGACTTGTCCAACATCGTCCAAGGTGGTTTGGGCATATACAACGCAGGCCTCCAGAAGCGCTAGTGAATAGCGGACGGTTATTGGTAATGTAAGAGAGGTCGGGTAAGACCAAACTTTTGACATGGGAGCAGTCTGTTAAGAGAAATCTGAAGGACTGGAATATCACCAAAGAATTAGCCATGGACAGGGGTGCGTGGAAGTTAGCTATCCATGTGCCAGAATCATGAGTTGGTATCAAAATCCTATGGGTTTCAGCTCTAGCTTACCCCAACTTGTTTGGGACTAAAAGACTTTGAAGTCTTAAATGATATTTCGGAGTTCTGGATATTAAATGCTCAATTGTGTAGTATGAATTGGTAATCTTCAGTTTGTACTGTGCTATTTGAAATACTGACCGCCTGATTGCAAACATAGTTACTTTTTTGTTGTTCTTTTGGAAATGGAATGTGATCAGTGGCATCTATGTTTTTGTTCAGGGCATGTCAAGTGCCAAGCAACACAACTGATATAATATTCATGTTGGCTTGTTTCATCTATTAATATAATCTCTATGCACCCCTCCCCGCCCCCGCCCCCCCCCCATTTGTTGGTTAAAGTTGAATTTACTTAGATGCGATTTTTTTCATGGGATACTCTTGTAAATTTTTTTCAAGTCATGTAGAATCATTTTATCATGCTTTGAGCCTCGAACAACTTTTGTTGAACACAGGTTCCATGTAGATAAGATGTCCTCTGCTCATGTATATGTGAGACTGAATAAAGGTCAAACAATGGATGACATAAGCGAAGGTTTGCTCGAAGATTGTGCCCAACTTGTCAAAGCGAATTCCATTCAAGGTTGGATAAATTAACTGAGACATTGTTATGTGACATGAATTTTTGCTTTACCTAAGCTTGTTTTCCTTTACTCACACATATCTAATTGTCATGTTTATTGGTTATAGGTAATAAGGTGAATAACGTTGATGTGGTTTATACACCATGGTACAATCTGAAGAAGACACCATCTATGGATGTGGGTCAAGTTGGTTTTCACAACTCTAAATTGGTGAGAAGTCATAATTTTCCATAGGTCCTTGATCACTATTTTATGCCACACTCTTTGTATCTATCCATTCTTTTGACACATGATGATTTGAATAAGTTTAGTGACTGACACTAGTAGAAAACAGGGCTTTTGTCACAGCTCGATCTGCACATTAGTCCTGGTTGCCTTACGAATCGGCACTAATGTGAGCATTAGTGCCGGTTCGAGCAGCTAGGGCGCCGGTCGGGCATTAGTCCCGGTTCGAGCGGGACCTTTCGTTCCGGTTGGAGACACCAACCGGGACTAAAGGGGCCGATATCCTTTAGTCCCGGTTCGTGTCTCCAACCGAGACTAAAGGCTAGACCTTTAGTCCTGGTTAGATACCAACCGGTACTAAAAGGTTTTGAAAGTTTTTTTTGTTTTTTCTATTTGTTTTCTGTTTTTAGTTTCTGTTTTAAATTGCTTATATCTTTTAGGATATTTGATGTTTTTGAGTGATTTTTTTGCATTAGATTCAAAATTTTGTCTAGTTTGTGTTTGTGCAATTAGTTTTCAAATTTGAATGGTTTAAATTTGAATTTGTTCAAATTTGCTTCAAACCCTAGATTGTGAATAACTTGAGTTTAAAAATAGTTTTTAATTTAATTCTTTTTGCTCCTGGCACATGTTAGATGGTGCATGTTGAACGCACAAAAAGTATGGAGTTGAAAGAAGTTTAAAAAAATGAAATGCCTTTGTAACAAATGATTTTTTTGTCCAAAACCCTGATACTTCTAAAGGGATTGTCCAGTTTGTACACGAAGTGCATCTAGTTTTTACCGTAATCCTCTCAACTTTTTAGCACATGTTATGTGGGTGAAATAATGATACCATGCCAAGTTTCAACCTTTTCAGAGTTCATTTGTAATGCTTTTCAATTTCAGGGTCATCTAGTTTAATTTTTTTTAATAAATGCATGAAAAATAGCGGATGAAGTGGGAAATGGCTGAAACTTGATGATGTGGCTTTGAATGGTGCATGTTGAACGCACAAAAACTCTGGAGTTTAAATAAGTTTTAAAAAACGAAATGCCTTTGTAACAGATAAGGTTTCGTCCAAAACCCTGATATTTCGAAAGGGATTGTCCAGTTTGTACACGAAGTGCATCTAGTTTTTACCGTAAGCCTCTCAATTTTTTAGCACATGCCATGTGGGTGAAATAATGATACCATGCCAAGTTTCAACCTTTTTAGAGTTCATTTGTAGTGCTTTTCAATTTCAGGGTCAGTTAGCTCAAAAAATTTAATAAATGCATGAAAAATAGTGAATGAAGTGGGAAATTGTTGAAAATTGATGATGTGGCTTTCAATGGTGCATGTTAAACGCACAAAAACTCTGGAGTTTAAATAAGTTAAAAAAAACGAAATGCCTTTGTAATAGATGAGTTTTCGTCCAAAATCCTGATACTTCGAAAGGGATTGTCCAGTTTGTACACGAAGTGCATCTAGTTTTTACCGTAAGCCTCTCAACTTTTTAGCACATGCTATGTGGGTGAAATGATGATACTATGTCAAGTTTCAACCTTTTCAGAATGCATTTGTGGTGTTTTTCAATTTCAGGGTCATTTAGCTCAAAAAATTAATAAATGTATGAAAAATAGTGAATGAAGTGGGAAAGATTTGAAAATTGATAATGTGGCTTTGGATGGTGCATGTTGAACGCACAAAAAGTCTGGAGTTGAAACAAGATTAAAAAAGTGTTATGAAAAAGTAAAACGACTATAACTTTTGCATATGATGTAAAAAAAAATGTTATAAAAAATAATTTTTTTAAAATAAATGATGTCATATTTGGATTCTTCACATTTTTTTGATAATAATGGATATATTATTTGTTGAATTTCAATTTACAGATTTAAAGATATTAATTATGCCATATTAAATGAATAAATTGCAAAAATGAATAAAATAATATTATTACTTATTTTATTTTCATTAAAATTCAATATTATTATTAATTATTTTTTTAATAATTGTTTGGAATTCAAAAAACTAAATCATGTTACATCAAGACCCAAGGGTTAATAGGATTGATAGCTTACTATTGTCAAGAAAATAACAATTGCAGACTTGGAAACTAGGGGTGATAGAACTCGAAAGTTAAGCGTGCTCGGGTTGGAGCAGTGAGAGGATGGGTGACTGGCCGGAAAGTTAGATGATTTGGAATGAGGGGTGATTAGAGATTAAATTGTCAAATAAATCCAGAGCAGTGAGGAGGGGTGATTAGAGATTAAATTGTCAACAATTCAAAGATTTGAAAATCAGAAAAAAAAATGAAAAAAATTATTTAAAAAAATACCTTTAGTACCGGTTGGTAACACCAATCGGGACTAAAAGTCCCTCTCTAGAAAGCTGCCACGCAGAGCCCCTTTAGTCCGGTTCGTAGTCCAACCGGGACTAAAAGTGGAGGCCTTTAGTCCCGACCCTTTAGTTCCGGTTCTAGAATCGGGACAAAAGGCCCGTTTTCTACTAGTGTGAGAACATAATTTACTTTCCCTATTAGATTTGGAAGTTCGTGCCTTGTATAAATTTATTTTAAAAAATACCTTTAGTACCGGTTGGTAACACCAACCGGTACTAAAGGTCCCGCTATAGAAAGCTGCCACACGGAGCCCCTTTAGTCCCGGTTCGTAGTCCAACCGGGACTAAAAGTGGAGGCGACCCTTTAGTTCCGGTTCTAGAACCGGGACAAATGTCCCGTTTCTACTAGTGTGAGAACATAATTTACTTTCCCTATTAGAATTTGGAAGTTCGTGCCTTGTATAAATACATGAAATTTGACTAGTATATAAGATTGCTAAGGCTACATTTTGCACCTCAGTTTTTTTTTTGGAGAATATTGTGATTTAAAAAAAAACCAGGGTTTCAAATACTCTGATGTGTTTGGCATCAACATGTATATTACCGTTTTTTTGCAGAACTTTTATAAAGAGGCCTCGGCCTATTTTTTCTAAACTGAGTGAGAAAAAACTATGTTTTTCAGAAACTGAAGTATTCATTGCCTAGGCATTGGAATACTTAGGTTTTAGATTTCTATGGTTTTGGAAAACTGTGCTGCCAAACAGGCGTAAGTATACGCCGGACAGGGTTCCCTGTTGAAAAGCTATGTTTTCTTGATCTGGGTGACAACAACCTTTGCATAATCCATTTTGTTGCCAGTTCCGAGTTGCTAGTGAGTTTCCAGTGCTTTAGGGCGGAACTGGCCTTAAGTAAATTCATTCCAGGGAATAGTTTATTTTCATAAATATTGATCCTTCTCATTGTATCTGAGATCTCACTGTGCATTAATGAGATTTTTCTGTATTGTTGGCAATTGTTAGAATAAATTTAGTTATTTAAGTGTGACTTCTTTCTGCAAGTCCTCAGTCCAAGCTCTTGAAGTTTGTATCGTATGTGATCATTCCATCATTCTCTGTTAAGCTTCATGCACTAGCCAACTGATGGAAAGGGCTAGGCAATCCACATATACACTTCAACACCCCCTCTCATGTGTGACGCCGGGAGTCAACACGTGAATAGACTCAGAGGTATGGCTCAAGAGGCCTATACGTGGGCATAGAGGGGGGCAGCAGCAGTTTTTAGATAAATTGCGAAAGCAAGGACTTGGACTCAAGACCTTAGGCCTTGATACCATGTTAAGCTTCATGGACTAGCCAAAGCAACCAAAAGTCCGAACTGATGGAAAGGGCTAGGCAATCCCCATATACACTTCAACACTCTGAACCACATTACGCTCTTAACAGTGTGTTGATTTGTTGCCATTTCTTATTGCAGCCTGCATAGGTTGTGTGAATTGGGTCCTATATACCTCTCCCATGGAACTTGATTTGAAATATACCATTTCAGTGCATTAGTTCTTGTTCAATTTTGTAATACTGAATCAGTACCGCTCATATTACCTTTAAAAGCTCACTAGTAATTTTCTTTCTACTGGTGGATATTCTCTTGTTAATCCACTTGCTTCTGTTGTTTACTCATGCTATTTCTTTAGTTTGAAATATTTAAACCAAAGCGAATGAGTCGTAGTAACTATGTCCCTAATTTGCGGACATGTTTGCAGGTTCGGACTGTTCAAGTAGAAAAGCGAATCAATGAGGTTGTAAATCGGTTGAACAAGACAAAGGTGGAGAGGACGCCTGACTTAAAGGGTACATGACTACTCTCTGGAATATATTTTGCATGCTCATTTTATTTACATTTTTTAACATACCTTTTGTTTTTGACTTAACGTATAATGTTTGTTTTGCATCTATAATTTTCGAGGATGCTTCAAGGGGAATGACGAACTGGTGTGCAATTTAGGCTAGACCAAGTCTTTTGCAAGTGCAGGCTAGACTGTTGTGAATTCTAAAGGTGGAACTTGCAACTAGATGGGTAGAAAAGAACGAAATTTTTAGATATTAGAACTTGAAAATGGGTTGAAGCACCGCACAAACATTTGCCAGTTTGCTTTGGGTTATTTGTTAGTACTTAAAACAGAAGGCATGATCAACCATATATCCCGTCATGTGTGTTTTTGCTAGTTGTGATCATTTGTTGTATTTAAGTATTTACAGCCTGATGTCTTCTGCTGCAGCTGAAAGAGAAGCTGTGAGTGCTGCCGAAAAGGCTGAAAGAAAGTTGCAGCTTAGAGACAAAGTAAGCTATTCATCATCCCATTTGTTGGCAGAGCGCATCTCATTTTGTTCTCAAGTACTTGAATGTCAGGCTATTACAAGTTACAGTACATGCCTTTAGTTTTTGTTTGTAAGCACGTGTACAGAAAACCAGTTGTCATGAATCTGTTGCCCGTGCTGTGTTGTTAATTGGGCCCTCACCGAACAATGATGCAATGGCTTTTTATTTGGTTTCAGAAACGTAAGGAAGAGATGGAGAGGCTCGAGAAGGAGAAGCAGGCTGAAATAAGGAGTTACAAGGGCCTGATGGTCCAAGACAAGATGACTTCGAACAAGCAGGTTGCGTCTGGTAGCAAGACCCTGCAGGAACTAGAGGAGGACTTCATGTGAGATGACTATGTGACGAATTCGATTATACTGCAAAAGCTCTCTAAGAACTGATTCTGTTGAAGACAGGACAGGCATCGCCCAGCTTTCAAGACACTTGACCTGATGATTCCAGGCGGAACCTTGACCTGTTACTGCTATGCTTCGTACTTTAATGGCATCTGCATACCTGTTTGATGTGTTGAGACAACAGCTATGTGTGATCTAGCCATGGGTCCGATACATGGATCGATTAATCGTGGACCTGACATGGTAATAAAACTTATTTTCAATGATTTCAATGCAATAAGAACAGGACCTCATTGCCTTGAATATTCCCATTCCTTACCGGGAGCACACTTTGGAAAGCCTTAACTGAGCTGTCACGGGAGTGAGGGCGAAGGTCTCTGTTTTTAGACATTAACGTAAGACCCACCTGTTTGTATTTGGTTATTCCAACATCTGGCGGCAGAACCGAAAGTGCTGTTCTAAGCCTGAGATCACGTGAGCTTGGGTGAACAGTGAGACAATTGAGAGAAAATCTGATTTTTTTTCTGTGAAACGTTGACAAATGTTTTCATAGCTTGTAAAATTGCATCATGAAATGACATTCATTGAAAATTTGGCAAAAAGAATCGATGTTTCAAATGCCTTTGAAAGTAACATTTTGGAGCATTGATTTTTTTTTTGCCACGATTTCCACAAATGTCATACGGTGATGAAATTTTGCAAGCAAACAACTTTTTTTTGCCAATGTTTGGATTTTGAAACACCATTATATGTTACAAACTGAGTGGATGATGAAGACCTATTCACAAACAGAATGGAAATTGCTCCTCTTCATTGTTGCACATATTATGAGGAAGCATCCGACTTAATTACTTTTATGAGGAAGCACCCTTCTCTGTTGCTCTAGTAGCACTACTCTTGTAATTCTAAAAACATGTGAATTGACATGCAATCATCAAAAGTCACCTCAACATGCAAGTGTGTATAAGAATTTTCATCCTATTATGATATTTTTATATTATATGATAATAAAACACCGTAAGTCATGTTTTGTCGAGATCGATTCCTAGCCCACGTACATGAGCCGTTAGTGGATATCCTCTCGGATAGCCTGGAATATTCGATCCCATTGCCCCACTCCCCACTCATATCTTGAATTAATCAACCTATAGAGCATCAACACATGACAGTGTGGTAAACTCAAAGCTCCCGGTACATGTGTCGCTTCACATTGTGATAGACCACCTGCTAGCAATTGCATAACAGTTTCAAGACCCTACACACAACATGCACTCTATAAACATGCATGATTCATGCATGTCGTGTGATGCATGTCGTGTGTCCGGAAACAACGGGTATCACAAACACAAACTCTACGACTAGAATCATATATATATTATTCAAAGGCTCTAAGAGCAAACATAACAGAGCTATTACATGCAGGGATGGCATGACCAAACACACACTACAAGCAACAACGACAACATATTATGTCTTATTAAAGATCAAGTTTAACAAATTACCTAAGAGGCTTGTAAAACAATGACCCTCTGAAGGCACCAGATTGTCATCTGGGACCTCCAAACTACTGGTCGATCTCGACCTCCATGTAGAAACCACCATTGGATTGGCGGCCTCCTCTACAACAAGTTGACTAAAGTAAGGATGAGTACGAATGTACACCACAAGACTTACATCAAAACTATGTACTCATGCTCAAATATTGAAGGAAAATATGCGTGGACTAGTTTGCCGAATTGCCGGATTTGACTTTGGCTACTCTAAATTACAACTTGCATCAAAGGTAGGAGAACATACATAAGCCCATCATCTAGCTAGTCAACACATCAACACACTATTGGGGTCCGTGATACACTACATTAGCGCAAGACAAAAAATTACATCATGCAAACGATGAACATGATGTGGAGATATATTATAGGATAGGGTTTTACAAGTAGATTTGGCAATCCACATTCCCATCTCGTCCTCGATGATCCCTCGAATAGTGCTATTGAGCGTCGAAGGTACGCCCCCTCCATGGTATCCACACATTGTAGGCTGGAACACAAGGCGGAGGATTTCCAGGACTGATCGCACGACGTGGGCGTGGAAGTGGCGATAGCTAGGTCACCCGACTGGTCTAGCCCTTTCTAGGGTATCAGTCCTCCACTTATATAGAAGTTTGAGTTGGGCTCAACACTCGAGGCCCATTAGGACTCTACCCAATTCCACTCATATCTAATCCAAGTTGGTTCCTACACCTTAAGAGTGTGACCCTATAGGTTCATGTATACATGGATACGACTCGGACCACTTCCAACTCGATTAGGTGGCAACGACTCCTAGCAGAACATGCCAACTCCCAAGTGTGCGTGAATTCATATTGAAGAACCATGATAATGCGTTATGCAACATTCCTTTTGCCCCATGATATAAGAGCTCAAGGAGAGTACTTATCACCATTGTTGGTTGATCCGCCTCTCTTTTGGAAACTATGATAAATATTTTTGAATCAGGTTAACACGTAACCCAAGTCACATGGCCATGCTTTCCGAATCTGGTCACTCGAGAGGGCCCATAGAACATCTCCCCAAGTCAGAGGAGCAAATTACATCTTGGCCAACCATGTATCGCGAGATTTTTAGGACTCACCCGAAAGGTACCTTTATAACTACCCAGTTACGAAAGTAGCATTTGAAAACCAAATAAGTGGGGTCCTCATCCCGAGAACATGCGAGTACCTCAAGTCTAGCACATGTCATATTCATTGTACCTGAGACTTAACAAATGGCAATATTTCGTTGCTTCTCAAAGTGGGTCTATCCGACTCGGGGATCCCCATTGCCAAGTCCATACTATTGGGCTAACACCTCAATGCCCCTAACTTGTGAAACATAGTCATCAACCGGATCATGTACTAGTAAAAGGTTATGTATCCGCATAACCTTATCAACTAGGGCCCACTAGAACAATCATCATACAATACTTAGTCTCACAAAAAATCACATACTTATTGATACATATTAGTGATGATGTTTAAGGACAATAGAATAACTTATGAATACATAGGGAAATACATCATCACATGGTTGCATCTAGGCATATTTTGTCTCCCAGTTGTACTAGAGTCAACCATCTAGACATTGTATTTCCATGGCCCTTTTGTGCGCCTCATGCTTCGGCCGCGGAAGAGGCTTCGCCAGCGGATCAATGATATTTAGATCCATGTGTACTTTGCATATATTTACATCAACTCTTTCAACAATATGTCACATGAGATGATATCTCCTGAGTATGTGTTTGGATTGAGTATGTGTTTGGATTTGATGATGCATCTGTTCCTTGGCTTTTGTGATAGCACCACTATTACCACAATAGAGTTCCAATGGGTTGACGCCCCGTGAACCACAACAAGCTTGGAAATTAAATTCCTTATCCAAACATCTTTTTTTAAAGCTCCATGTCGTCGTTTTCCCACAACAGATGCCAGAGGGTGGCTAATCGAGGTGAAAGAAAGGCTGTCGTGGAAGGTCCGGAACGGGATAGGGAAATAGCACGCGGTGGTTTACCTAGGTTCGAGACTCTCCGGAGAGATAATACCCCTATTCCTGCATGTCTAATGATATATGCAGTGTATATGGTCGCGGTACACAGTTGCTCCAGGAGCTGTCTTAGGAGAGGAAGAAGGAGCTATGAGATCTCTTCCTTCATGCCTCACGTGTGAGAGTGGGAGGAAAAAAAATGAGAGAATGAGAGAGTGAGAGGGGCTTGTTCGTGGGTGAGCTCCCCTGGTTCCTCTTATAAAGGGAGGCCCAGGGGACAAGGGGTGGCCCACATGGCCAACTATTTACTATTGGAGATGACATGTGAGATGACGCATGATGCAGGCAATAGTGCATCACTATTGGAGATGACATGCGAGGTGACGCGATGACGCAGGCTCTAGTGCACCGCTATTGGGATGCAGCGAAGTGACACCTGATGGAGGCTATAGTGTCTTCATGTCGTGTCCGATGGGACATGGTGGTTGACCTCGTGTAGAAGGCTGGCTGGAGCAGCCAAATAAAGGTCGGTCAATGCAGCCGGTTGGGCAGGGAGCCGTCCGGACTCAGTAGCCGGCCAGAGCAGCCAAACAGAGGGGCGTTGGCCGCCCCGTTGTTTTAAAATGTTGAGTCGCCTCCTTGAGCCTACCCGGGGGTAATCCCCCCGACACCCCAGAAGCCGCAATGTACTCGACCTCCTTTGTAGAACCAACAATTATTTCTTGCTTGCAACTCTTCTAGCTCATGTGTAACAATGTATGACCAACACTTCCCTTAGATATTGATGATGTGTCGTGTTTGTTCCAAAAGCATTGCATTAACATCATATTTCATTCAGTTTAATTTGAAATGAGTATTTAATTAAGCCTTAACATTTTTCAAGGGCTAAAACCCTAAAATTTCCAAATTTCCAAAATACCCTTCTGAAATAGTAGATGATTTGGCCAAAGCCTCATAATTATTACGTGAGCCCTCACAATTTTTTAGGGATTAAGAGGACTAATTTCGATTAAACGCCAATATTAATTTTATGAATTGAGTTCCATACAAAATATAAGTAGGCACCCAAAAATGTTGAATACTTTTGCACGACTTTGTTTTGGGCCAACAAGGCTACACCTAGTGAAAAGCCCATTTTGGATCATTATTTCCTACTGTAGTCTATCTTATTCCAATGATATATTTCATATTATGGTGCAATTCGTTCCCCTTTCTCTCTTAAAATGCAAGTTATACAAAGCGAGGGAGATTGTGGACAACTGGAATTCTGGATCTAAAATAAAAACATCAGAGAAAGCAATTCTTCGGATCCCAAAATAAAGCATGGATTGTTGGAGAATTATTTTGGAATATGTGAGGAATATTGGAGTAAAAAAAGTGCCAAAGGGGTCCACCAGCCAGCCTCAAGCCCAGGTGGTGTGGCCTAACTCTTGGTCGCACCCTCCCTTGTGGGGCTCTGTTGGCTTGCCTCTCGATGTACTTTTTCCATAAAATCACATTTACCCTAGAAAAAATAAAAAAGTTTCAGAACTTTTCGTCGCCTTGTGTGAGGCGGAGCACTTTTGCTCTTCGATAGAGCGATTCTGCCGGGGGTATTTCCCTCTTGGAGGGGGGAATCGAAGCCTTCATCATTACCAACACTCCATTCATCATGGGCATCATCATCTCCATCAACATCTTTGTCAGCACCATCTCATCTCCAAACTATAGTGCATCCTTTGTACTAAACCTCAGATTGATACCTCGGGTGCTAGTAGTGTTGATTACATCTTATAGTTGATGCTTCTTGGTTTAATTGGTGAAGGATTATTATGTTCAGATTGTAAGTCATATATTTATACCCAATGATCATGATCAATATGAGGAGTTTTGAGTATTTCTAGTTGTTCTTGAGGACATGGGAGGAGTCTTGTTGCTAGTAATCATGTGAAGTTGATCATCGTTCAATGTTTTGATATTATGTTGTGTTGTTCTTCCTCTAGTGGTGTTATGTGAAACAACTACATGAAACTTCACCATGTTTGGACCTAGGGCAAGAAATTATTGGAATTATTTTATATATGAGGGGTTGCGGGAGTGATAGGAACCTAAACCTAGTTTATGAATTATTCTATAAGAGGATGTTTTGGATCTAATTGTTTAATGCGATGGATAATTTATCTTGATTACATCTCTTGTAGTTGAGGATGCTTGCATGGGGAGTATAATAATAATTAGGTATTTATTCAAGTAAGTACAATACCTTAGCTCCGGTCCACCCACGTAACATTTCTCAAGGCAATGAACGTAAGTCGATGAATCACGGTGAATGTAATTTGACGATATTCCCATGAGTACTCAATAGCATTCTAATCACTACAAACGTACTTCCAGCTTCTCCATAGAACAATTAAGGATCGGGCCACTTTATGCACCTTGCTATCTTGTTACTTGTTACCTTGTTACAAATTATCTTGCTACCAAATTATCTATCAAAACTATCTTACAATACTTGTTTCACCTTGCTAACTGATGACCCAAAAGTATAGGGGGTCAATCGTAGACCTTTCGATAAGTAAGAGTGTCGAACCCAATGAGGAGTAGAAGGAAATGATAAGCAATTTTTAGCAAGGTATTCTCCGCAAGTGCTGTGAGTAACAGTAGTAGATAGTTTTGTAGCAAGATAATTCGTAACAAGTAACAAGTGACAATAGTAATAAAGGTGCAGGAAGGTAGCCCAATCCTTTTTGTGGCAAAGGTCATGCCTGAAAGTACTCTTATATTAAGCAAGTGCTCCCGAGGACACATGGGAATTTCTGTCTAGTCATGTTCATCATGTTGGGTTGATTCACGTTCGCTACTTTGATAATTTGATATGTGGGTGGACCGGTGCTAAGGTGTTGTTCTTACTTGAACTAACAACCTACTTATTATTAACCCCTCTCGCAAGCATCCGCAACTATGAAAGACGAATTAAGATAAATCTAACCATAGCATGAAACATGTGGATCCAAATCAGCCACTTATGAAGTAACGCATAAACTAGGGTTTATGCTTCTATCACTCTCGCGACCCATCATCTACTTGTTACTCCACAATGACTTCCCTTAGGCCCATAGCATGGTGAAGTGGCATGTAGTCGACGTTCACATGACACCACTAAGAGAAGTACAACATACATATCATCAAAATATCGAACGCATATCAACTTCACAAGATTACTTATAACAAGACTTCTCCCATGTCCCCAGGAACAAAAGTAACTACTCACACATCATCAAGATGTTCAAGATCAGACGTATAATAATGATAATTAAGGATCTAAACATAATATCTTCCACCAAGTAATCCAACAAGCATCAACTATAAGATGTAATCAACACAATTAGTAACCCACAAGTACCAATCTGAGGTTTTGGGACAAAGATTGAATACAAGATATGAACTAGGGTTGGAGATGAGATGGTGCTGGTGAATATTTTGATGAATATTGGTCCTCCCACGATGGAGGAAGCGTTGCTGATGACGATGGCTTCGATCTCCCCTCCAGGAGAGGAATTTCCCCGACAGAATCTGACTGCTGGAGTGCAAAAGGGTCTCTGTGCAGGTTTCCTCCATGAGAAGGTGGTGCTTCGTCCCGAAAGGTTCCCTGTTGGCTTGTGCCCTACTGGCAGCCCCCCTCTGGCATAGTTTTGTTGGAAATATGCCCTAGAGGCAATAATAAATTAGTTATTAACATATTTCCTTGTTCATGATAATCGTTTATTATCCATGCTATAATTGTATTGATCGGAGACTTAGATGCATGTGTGGATACACAGACAAAAACATGTCCCTAGTATGCCTATAATAGACTAGCTCGTTGATCAAAAGATGGTTAAGGTTTCCTAGCCATGGACATGACATGTCATTTGATAACGGGGTCACATCATTAGGAGAATGATGTGATGGACAAGACCCAAACTGCAAACGTAGCATATGATCGTGTCAGTTTATTGCTACTGTTTTCCGCATGTCAAGTATGTGTTCCTATGACCATGAGATCATGCAACTCACAGATATCAGAGGAGTGCCTTGTGTGTATCAAACGTCGCAACGTAACTGGGTGACTATAAAGGTGCTCTACAGGTATCTCCGATGGTGTCTGTTGAGTTGGCATGGATCGAGACTGGGATTTGTTACTCCGTGTGACGGAGAGGTATCTCGGGGCCCACTCGGTAATGCAACATCACAATAAGCCTTGCAAGCAATGTGACTAATTGTTAGTTGCGGGATCTTGTATTACGGAATGAGTAAAGCGACTTGCTGGTAACGAGGTTGAACTAGGTATGGAGATACCGACGATCGAATCTCGGGCAAGTAACATACCGAAGAACAAAGGGAACGTTATACGGGATTAACTGAATCCTTGACATAGAGGTTCAACCGATAAAGATCTTCGTAGAATATGTAGGAACCAATGTGGACGTCCAGGTCCCGCCATTGGTTATTGACCGTAGAGGTGTCTCGGTCATGTCTACATAGTTCTCGAACCCGCAGGGTCTGCACACTTAAGGTTCGGTGACGTTTCGGTAGTGTAGAGTTATGTATGGTGGTGACCGAACTTTGTTCGGAGTCCCGGATGAGATCCCGAACGTCACGAGGAGCTCCAGAATGGTCCATAGGTAAAGATTCATATATAGGAAGTCCCAGTTTGGTTTTCGGAAAAGTTTCGGGCTCATCGGTAGTGTACCGGGAGTGCCGGTAGTGTACCGGGAGTGCCGGTAGTGTACCGGGAGGCCTCCGGGAGGGGTATTTCGTCCCCAAGAGGTCCATGGGCTGTGGGAGAATAATAACCAGCCCTTAGTGGGCTGGGAAAACATCCACAAAGGCCCATGGCGCAGGAGAGAAAGTCCTAAAGCAAAAAGTGGAAAATCAGCCAATAGGAGGCAATCCTACTCCAACTAGGATTGGAGGTGAAGTAGGATTGCTTCCCACCTCCTATTTCGGCCGACTCAAAGGCCTTGGCTGCCTCTCCTCTCCTCTCCTCCTATATATACTAGTGGATTGGGTGGTTTTTGGATAGAATTTCCGGCCACGTGCTACCCGTTACACCGGTGCATAGTTTCTCCTCTAGATCGGTTTTCTACAACGCTTAGGCGAAGCCCTGCCGGAATTGCTCCACCACCATCACTGGAGCGCCGTCACGCTGCCGGTGAACTCTCTCTCCTCTCCACCTCCTCTCGCTGGATCGAGATGGTGGAGATCGTCATCAAGCTGCACGTGTGCTGAACGCGGAGGTGCCGTCCGTTCGGCGCTAGATCGGAAGGACCGTGATCGAGATCGCGAGACGGTTCGTGATGTGATCACGGAACGGACCGTGATGAGTTTGCGGGATAGATCATGATCTAGATCGTGAGACGGATCGTGATGAGTTCACGGGACGGATCATGATGTGTTCGCGGGACGGTTCGTGATTGGATCGCGGGACGCTCGGCGATTTGGATCGCGAAGAAGTTCGACTACACCAACCGCGTTTCTTAACGCTTCCCGCTTAGCGATCTACAAGGGTACGTAGATCCACTCTCCCTCTCGTAGATGCTCATCACCATGGATAGGTTTGCGTGTGCGTAGGAAATTTTTTGTTTCCCATGCGACGTTCCCCAACAGTGGCATCATGAGCTAGGTTGATGGTTCGATGAGATCTCGAGTAGAACACAAAAGGTTTGTGGGCGTTGATGCTTAGATTGCTTCCTCCCTTGGTCGGATCTTGGTTCAGCAGGATTGTGAGATGAAGCGGACCGGACCAACATTACTCGTACGCTTACGAGAGACCGGTTCCCTCGACGCAACTTGTTGCTTAGATGGCTTGCGGGTGACAGTTTCTCTCACTTTAGTTGGATCGGATCCGACAAAGGCGGTCCTTGAGAAGGTTGAAAAGCAATCTATGTATCACCGTTGTGGTTTATGCGTAGGTGAGAATCGTTCTTGCTAGATACCCGTAGTAGCCACGTAAAACATGCAACAACAATTAGAGGACGTCTAACTTGTTTTTGCAGGGTATGTTGTGATGTGATATGGCCAATTACATGATGAGATATATGTGATGTATGAGATGATCATGTGATGTATAGAATTTCACGACTTGCATGTCGTTGAGTACGGCAACCGGCAGGAGCCATAGGGTTGTCTTTAATTATTGTATGACCTGCGTGTCAATCATTAAGCGCTATGTAATGCTTTACTTTATCGCTAAGCGGTAGCAATAGAAGTAGAAGCAGGGCTGGCGCCACAACCCCAATGGCAACACATTGATGGAGATCAAGATGATGGAGATCATGGTGTTGTGCCGGTGACGATGGAGATCATGCCGGTGTTTCGAAGATGGAGATCTTAAACACAAGTTCATGGCCATATCATGTCACTGATGAATTGCATGAGATGTTAATCCTTTTATGCACCTTGTTTTGCTTAGTACGGCGGTAGCATTATAAGGTGATCCCTCACTTGAATTTCAAGATGAACTATGTTCTCCCCGAGTGTGCACCGTTGGGAAAGTTCGTCGTGTTGAGACACCACGTGATGATCGGGTGTGATAGACTCTACGTTCACATACAATGGGTGCAAGCCAGATTTGCACGCGCAGAACACTCGGGTTAAACTTGATGAGCCTAGCATGTACAGACATGGCCTCGGAACACGAGAGACCGAAAGGTCGAACATGAGTCATATAGTAGATATGATCAACATAATGATGTTCACCATTGCAGCCACCTCAACTCACGTGATGATCGGACTTGATTTGGTGAATTTGGATCATGTATCACTCGAATGATCAGAGGGATGTTAATTTGAGTGGGAGTTCTTAAGTAATATGATTAATTGAACTCATTATCATGAACATAGTCAAAGTGTCTTTGCAAATTATGTTGTAGATTACTAGCTCGCGCTGTAGCTCCCTTAAATTTTTATATGTTCCTAGAGAAATAGAGTTGAAAGATGTTGGTAGCAATATTGCGGACTGGGTCCGTGATCTGAGGATTGTCCTCATTGCTGCACAGAAGGCTTATGTCCTTAATGCACCGCTCGGTGCGCCACCCCCTCTAGCGTCGTCTATAGATGTTGTGAACATCTAACAGGCACGTTTCGATGACTACTTGATAGTTTAGTGCGTCATGCATTACGGCTTAGAATTGAGGCTCCGAAACGTTTTGAACGTCACGGAACATATGAGATGTTCTAGGAGCAGAGATTGTGATCTCAGGCTCGTGCCTGTGTTGCGAGATATGAGATCTCCAACAAAGATTCTTTGCCTGTAAGATGAAGGAGAATAGCTCAATTGTTGAGCATGTACTCAGATTGTCTGGGTACTACAATCGCTTGAATCAAGTGGGAGTTGATCTTCCAGATAAGATAGTGATTGATATAGTTCTCCAAGTCACTGTCACTAAAGCTACTAGAACTTAGTGATGAACTATAATACACCAGGGATAGAAGTATTGATCCCTGAGCTGTTCGCGATGTTTGACACCGCGAAGGTAGAAATCAAGAAGGAGCGTCAAGTGTTGATGGTTAATCAAACCACTAGTTTCGAAAAGGGCAAGAGCAAGGAGGGAAACTTCATGGATAGCAAGTCAGTTGCTGCTCCAGTGAAGCAACCCAAAGTTGAACTCAAACCCGAGACTAAGTGCTTCTATTATGAGGTGAGAGGTCGCTGAAGCGGAACAACCCTAGATACTTGGTAGATAAGAAGGCCGGCAACATCGACATAAGTATATTTGATATACGAGTTATTGATGTGTACCTTGCTAGTACTCCTAGTAGCACCTGGGTATTGGATACCGGTTCGGTTGCTAAATGTTAGTAACTCAAAATAAAAGCTACAGAATAAACGGAGAACTAGCTAAGGGTGAGGTGACGATGTGTGTTGGAAATGTTTCCAAGGTTGATGTGATCAACATCGCACGCTCTCTCTACCTTCAGGATTAGTGACGAACCTAAATAAATGTTATTTGGTGTTTTGCGTTGAGCATGAACATGATTAGATCATGTTTGTTGCAATACGATTATTCATTTAAGTCAGAGAATAATAGTTATTCTGATTACATGAATAAAACCTTCAATGGTCATGTACCCAGTGAGAATGGTTTGTTGAAATCTTGATCGTAGTAATACACATGTTCATAACATTGATGTCAAAAGATACAAAGTTAAATAATGATAGTACCACATACTTGTGGCACTGCCACAAAATGTCATATTGGTATAAAGCGCATGAAGAAACTCCATGGTGATGGATATTTGGACTCATTCAATTTCGAATCAGTTGAGGCATGCGAACCATGCCTCTTGGGCAAGATGACTAAAGGACCTCGTTGGATGGAGCGGGCAAGTGATTCATTGGAAATGATACATGTTGATGTATGCAATCTAGTGAGTCTTGTAGCGTGCAGTGGATATCGTTATTTTCTTACCTTCACTGATGATTTGAGTAGATATAGTGTATATTTACTTAATGAAACACAAGTCTGAATCGTTTGAAAGGTTCAAGAAAATTCAGAGTGAAGTTTAAAGATCATCGTGACAAGAAGATAAAAATGACTGCGATATGATCGTGGAGGTGAATATCTGAGTCACGAGTTTGGCATACAACTTAAGACAATGTGAAAGTTGTTTCACAACTAAACGCCACCTGGAACACCATAGTGTGATGGTGTGTCCGAACATCATAGTTATGCTCTATTGGACATGGTGCGTGCTATGATGTCTCTTGTCGTTTTACTACTATAATTTTGGGGTTATGCATTAGAGACAACTACATTCACTTTAAAAAGGGCACCATCTAAATCCGTTGAGATGACACCGCGTGAATTATGGTTTGATAGAAACCTAAGCTGTCATTTCTTAATGTTTGGGGCTACGACGCTTGTGTGGAAAATGTTTTCACCTAATGAGGTCGAACCCAAGGCGGACAAATGCATCTTCATAGAATACCCTAAGATCAATTGGGTGAACCTTCTATCTCAGATCCAAGTGCAAAGTGTTTGTTGCTTAAACGGATCCTTTCTCGAGGAAATGTTTCTCTCGAAAGAATTGAGTGGGAGGAAGATAGAACTTGATGAGGTTGTTAAACCTTTGTTCAACCAGAGAGTAGCGCAACGCAGAAAGATGTTTCTGTGAAGCCTACGTTAGTTGAAGAGGAAGTTAATGACGATGATCATGAAGCTTCAGGATCAAGTTACTATCGAACTTCGTAGGTCGACAAGGATGTGTACTGCTCCTGAGCAGTACGACAACCCTGTCTTGGAGGTCATGTTGTTGGACAACGATGAACCTACGAGCTATGGATAAGCGATGATGGGCCCGGATTCCGACAAATGGTTGGAGGCCATGAAATCCGAGATAGGATCCATGTATGAAAACCAAGTATAGACTTTGGTAGACTTGCTCGTTGGACAGCAGGTCGTTGAGTACATATGGATCTTTAAAATGAAGACAGACACTGATGGTAAATGTCACCATTTGTAAAGCTCGACTTGTTGCAAAGATGTTTGTGACAAGTTCAAGGAGTTGATTGCGATGAGGCTTTCTCACTCGTAGCGATGCTAAAAGTCTGTTGGAATTATGTTAGCAGTTGCTGCATTTTCAATTATGAAATCTGGCAGATGGATGTCAAAACATCGTTTCCTTAACGGTTTACTTGAGGAAAGGTTGTATGTGATACAACCAAAAGGTTTTGTCAGTCCTAAGGATGCTAAAAGGTGAGCAAGCTTCAGTGATCCTTCTATGGACTGAAGCAAGCATCTCGGAGTTGGAATATACGCTTTGATGAGTTGATCAAAGTTTTTGAGTTTATACAAAGTTTACGAGAAACTTGTATTTACAATAAAGTGAGTGGGAGCACTATAGAATTTCTGATAAGTATATGTGGATGACATATTGTTGATCGGAAATAATGTAGAATTTCTGGAAAGCATAAACAGTTGTTTGGAAAGTGATTTTCAAAGTAAAACCTGGATAAAACTACCTAATTGTTGAGCATCAAGATCTATAGAGATAGATCAAGGATGACTTGATGAGACTTTCAATGAGTGCATATTGACAAGATTTTGAAAGAGTTCAAAATGGATCAGTCAGAGAAAGAGTTCTCGCCTGATTTGTAAGGTGTGAAAGTTGAGTGAGACTCAAAGCTCGACAACAGCATAAGAAAGAGAAAGGACGAACGTCGTCCCCTATGCCTTTGCCATAGGCTCTATATTATGCCATGCTGTGTACCGCACCTGTGTGTGCCTTGCCATGAGTCCGTCAGGGGGTACAAGAGTGAACCAGGAGTGGATCACTGGACAGCGGTCAAGATTATCCTCAGTAACTAAGAGACTGAGGAGATGTTTCTCGATTATGGAGGTGATAAAGAGTTCGTCGTAAGGAGTTACGTCGATACAAGCTTTAACACTAATCCGGATGACTCGTAGTAGCAATCTGGATACGTATAGTGGAGCAGCCATTTGGAATAGTACCGAGCGGAGTGTGGTAGCAGTGTTTACGGTTTGACATAGAGATTTGCAAAGTACACACAGATCTGAATATCGCAGACCCGTTGACTATAAGACCTCTCTCACATGCAAAGCATGATCGAGCCCCAGAACTCATTGGGTGTTAGATTCATAACAATGCGAATCACATGGTGATGTGAACTAGATTATTGACTCTAGTGCAAGTGGGAGACTGTTGGAAATATGACCTAGAGGCAATAATAAATTAGTTATTATCATATTTCCTTGTTCATGATAATCGTTTATTATCCATGCTATAATTGTATTGATCGGAGACTTAGATGCATGTGTGGATACATAGACAAAACCATGTCCCTAGTATGCCTCTAATAAACTAGCTCGTTGATCAAAAGATGGTTAAGGTTTCCTAGCCATGGACATGAGATGTCATTTGATAACGGGGTCACATCATTAGGAGAATGATGTGATGGACAAGACCCAAACTGCAAACGTAGCATACGATCGTGTCAGTTTATTGCTACTGTTTTCCGCATGTCAAGTATGTGTTCCTATGACCATGAGATCATGCAACTCACAGATATCGGAGGAGTGCCTTGTGTGTATCAAACGTCGCAACGTAACTGGGTGACTATAAAGGTGCTCTATAGGTATCTCCGATGGTGTCTGTTGAGTTCGCATGGATCGAGACTGGGATTTGTTACTCCGTGTGACGGAGAGGTATCTCGGGGCCCACTCGGTAATGCAACATCACAATAAGCCTTGCAAGCAATGTGACTAATTGTTAGTTGCGGGATCTTGTATTACATAACGATTAAAGAGACTTGCCGGTAATGAGGTTGAACTAGGTATGGAGATACCGACGATCGAATCTCGGGCAAGTAACATACCGAAGAACAAAGGGAACGTTATACGGGATTAACTGAATCCTTGACATAGAGGTTCGACCGATAAAGATCTTCGTAGAATATGTAGGAACCAATGTGGACGTCCAGGTCCCGCCATTGGTTATTGACCGTAGAGGTGTCTCGGTCATGTCTACATAGTTCTCGAACCCGCAGGGTCTGCACACTTAAGGTTCGGTGACGTTTCGGTAGTGTAGAGTTATGTATGGTGGTGACCGAACTTTGTTCGGAGTCCCGGATGAGATCCCGGACGTCACGAGGAGCTCCGGAATGGTCCGTAGGTAAAGATTCATATATAGGAAGTCCCATTTTGGTTTCTGGAAAAGTTTCGGGCTCATCGGTAGTGTACCGGAAGTGCCGGTAGTGTACCGGGAGTGCCGGTAGTGTACCGGGAGGCCTCCGGGAGGGGTATTTCGACCCCAAGAGGTCCATGGGCTGTGGGAGAATAATAACCAGCCCTTAGTGGGCTGGGAAAACAGCCACAAAGGCCCATGGCGCAGGAGAGAAAGTCCTAAAGCAAAAAGTGGAAAATCAGCCAATAGGAGGCAATCCTACTCCAACTAGGATTGGAGGTGAAGTAGGATTGCTTCCCACCTCCTATTTCGGCCGACCCAAAGGCCTTGTCTGCCTCTCCTCTCCTCTCCTCCTATATATACTAGTGGATTGGGTGGTTTTTGGATAGAATTTCCGGCCACGTGCTACCCGTTACACCGGTGCATAGTTTCTCCTCTAGATCGGTTTTCTGCAGCGCTTAGGCAAAGACCTGCCGGAATTGCTCCACCACCATCACTGGAGCACCGTCACGCTGCCGGTGAACTCTCTCTCCTCTCCACCTCCTCTCGTTGGATCGAGACGGTGGAGATCATCATCAAGCTGCACGTGTGCTGAACGCGGAGGTGCCGTCCGTTCGGCGCTAGATCGGAAGGACCGTGATCGAGATCGCGAGACGGTTCGTGATGTGATCACGGAACGGATCGTGATGAGTTCGCGGGACAGATCGTGATCAAGATCGTGAGACGGATCATGATGAGTTCACGGGACAGATCATGATGTGTTCACGGGACGGTTCGTGATTGGATCGCGGGACGCTCGGCGATTTGGATCGCGAAGAAGTTCGACTACACCAACCGCGTTCCTTAACGCTTCCCGCTTAGCGATCTACAAGGGTACATAGATCCACTCTCCCTCTCGTAGATGCTCATCACCATGGATAGGTTTGCGTGTGCGTAGGAATTTTTTTGTTTCCCATGCGACATTCCCCAACAAGTTTTGCTCCAAAAATTCTTAAATATTCCAAAAATATTCTTCGTGAATTTTCACGTCATTTGGAGTCTTGTGATTTTTCTGCCTTTTTCTCGGTTTTCCGGTCCAGAATTTCAGTTTCCAGATATTTCCCTCCTTGTGGTGTATCTTGCATATTCAAAGAGAAAAGACATAAGAATTGTGTAATAATGTGGAATAATGGGAAAGAATAAAGAAAATAGTAGTAAGAATTCATGATGCAAAATGGACGTATCAACTCCCCCAAGCTAGACCTTGCTTGTCCTCAAGCGAAAGCCAAACTCTAAATAATGACCACATAATTGAGAGAGAGTTGTCGAAAAAAACAGAATACAAACATGAGAGCATCATGAATATCATCATAGCAGAAAGTTTTTCATCATATAACTTCTCGTAAACAAGTAACAATCTATTCACAACTGAAGAAATATAAAGAATAATCTTTATTGAGAACCAAGAAAGCAACGCAATTAGTCCTTGAGATAATCATAGCTTTTGTAATCGAGAGAAGAGTCTACGTAAGAGCTTTGTATTTCTAGCAAGTTGACATACTCAACTATAATGTAGCCTTCTATGATTGTTAACACACATTGCATATATTTGGAACAAGTGATTTCGGGGAACACATAAGAAGATGGGGGCTTTATTGTTCTTTCCACCCAACTTATTTACCTCAAGGATAATATCAACAATAATGGACCATGATCATCTACATTCAACTAGATATATTTGTTTGAATCTTTCCTCAACACATAATGTTTTCCACTAAAGAGTTGAAGAATATGAACAAGGGAAGCAATATTGAATCTTGCGTGAAGAATAAAATTTGTAAGAATATAAAAGATATGCCCTTCGCAGAGGGAAGCAGAGGTTGTCATGAGCTTTTATTTGTTTGATATGTTCAATCTCTTAATGCAAAGGAACATCACTTCATATTGCTCGCAAACTTTATTATGCACCCAGTCGCTTTTATTGCTTCACCATCATGAGATCGTACAAAGCTTACTTTCCCTTACAATAAAAGATCTTACATGATTAGCGGCAATTTTTATTGCCTTGTGCAGTAATGAAAACTTACTTGAAGGATCTTATTCAACCCATAGGTGGATTCTCATGGCAAGAAACTGGGTTTAAAGGTTATGGATGCACA
This sequence comes from Hordeum marinum, assembly GCA_022496015.1. Lineage (NCBI taxonomy): Eukaryota > Viridiplantae > Streptophyta > Magnoliopsida > Poales > Poaceae > Hordeum > Hordeum marinum. The sequence continues at coordinate 123,100,152 of CM039672.1, forward strand.
AGTAGTATCTCTACTTAGTGCGAATCTTTGGGATAGCAAAAGATCTTAAGAAAGCATCACATGTTAAAGGATTCAATACCATATAAGTTCTATGCAAATGTAAACCACCGTGATCATTATGTTATCTTCCATGTTCCACTTCAACACTTGGTCATTATATAATATTTTGATGGAAGCTCACAATCATAGAAGTTGTTCAAGATAGTATATTTATATGTAAATCTCCTCTTCTCTATCATACTTTTGCATAGATCATACCAATTACTAACATTATGTTTATTAGTTTTCAACACTTTTTTTATTGCTTATACCTATTTTCTTTGTGAAGTCATTACTTCTCATAAGATAAGCATATGACATTTTTCTATTCTTTTTATTGCCATGCTAATATGATGGGTGCAAGTGAGGGTGAGGCACACGATCTCAACTTTATTATATAACTCTCACACTCGATTACAAGGATAGGTAGAACTCAAAGAAAAAACTCTAAACAAAGCAAATCTGAAATTTTAACTCTCTAAATCACGAAAAACTAAATATCGAACTAAGATAGATAATGGTGATAAAAATTAATGGTGATATGATACTAGGGCACCTCCCCCAAGCTTGGAACAAGCCAAGGGTGGTGCCATACCCATGTACTCAAGTGTTCTTCTGTGATGGCGGTGGTGTGCGGTGATCCTCCATCTTCCAAGGCATAGGTTCCCCATCAAAGAAAGAAGCTCTTGTCTTCGGAATCGTGAAATTGGCAACGAGGCTCATCCTTTTAAACCTAGATTCTGTTGGGGAACGTTGCATGGGAAACAAAATTTTTCCTACGCACACGCAAGATCTATCCATGGTGATGAGCATCTACAAGAGGGAGAGTGGATCCACATACCCTTGTAGATCGCTAAGCGGGAAGCGTTAAGAAACCCGGTTGGTGTAGTCGAACGTCTTCGCGATCCAAATCGCCGAGCATCCCGCGATCTCATCACGATCCGTCCCGCGATCCAATCACAATCCGTCCCGCGAAGTCATCACGATCCATCCCGCGATCTCATCATGATCCGTCTCACAATCTTGATCACGGTCCTTCCGATCTAGCACCAAACAGACGGCACCTCCGCGTTTAGCACACATACAACTCGATGACGATCTCCGAGTTCTTGATCCAGCAAGAGGGAGCGAAGAAAGGTAGATGAGTTCTCCGGCAGTGTGATGGCGCCACGGCGATGGTGGTGGAGCAATTCCGGCAGGGCTTCGCCTAAGCACTGCAGAAAACCGATCTAGAGGAGAAACTATGCACTAGAGGAACAGGTAGCACGTGGCTGAAAATCTAGTGCCAAAAACCCTAAAACCTCTAGTATATATAGGAGGAAGAGAGGAGGAGGCTTGGCTCCCAAGGATCCAGCCCTTGGGTCGGCCGAACCAAGGAGGATTGGAGGATTCCTCCTCCAATCCTAGTAGGACTAGGACTCCTCCTTATTTTTGCCTTTTTTTGCCTTTTTCCACCTTTTTCTCTTTGGGCTTTTCTTCCCAGCCGCATGGGCCTTGTGTGGGACTTTCACCAGACCACTAAGGGCTGGTATTTACTCTCCCACATCCCATGTAGCCTCTTGGGTCGAAATACCCCTTCCGATGGTCTCCCGGTACACTACCAGCACTCCCGGTACACTACCGATGAGCCCGAAACCTTTCCGACGACCAAAACAGGACTTCCTATATATCAATCTTTACCTCTGGACCATTCCGGAGATCCTCGTGACGTCTGGTATCTCATCCGAGACTCCTTACAACCTCCGGTCACCACCATACATAACTCTATACTACTGAAACGTCCGAACCTTAAGTGTGCAGACCCTACGGGTTCGAGAACTATGTAGACATGACCGAGACACCTCTGCGGTCAATAACCAATAGCGGGACCTAGATGCCCATATTGGTTCCTACATATTCTACGAAGATCTTTATCGGTCGAACCTCTATGTCAAGGATTCGGTTAATCCCGTATGATGTTCCCTTTGTTCTTCGGTATGTTACTTGCCCGAGATTCGATCGTCAGTATCTCCATACCTAGTTCAACCTCATTACCGGCAAGTATCTTTACTCGTTGCGTAATACAAGATCCCGTGACTAACACTTAGTCACATTGCTTGCAAGCCTTATTGTGATGTTGTATTACCGAGTGGGCCCTAAGATACCTCTCCGTCACACGGAGTAACAAATCCCAGTCTTGATCCATGCCAACTCAATAGACACCCTCGGAGATACCTGTAGAGCACCTCTATAGTCACCTAGTTACGTTGCGACGTTTGATACACACAAGGCACTCCTCCGGTGTCAGTGAGTTGCTTGATCTCATGGTCATAAGAATAGATACTTGACATGCAGAAAACAGTATCAATAAACTGACACGATCATATGCTACATTTGTAGTTTGGGTCTTGCCCATCACATCATTCTCATAATGATGTGATCCCGTTACCAAATGACATCTCACGTCCATGACTAGGAAACCATAGACATCTTTGATCAACGAGCTAGTCTATTTAGAGGCATACTAGGGACATGGTGTTGTCTATGTATCCACGCATGTATCTAAGTCTCCGATCAATACAATTATAGCATGGATAATAAACGATTATCATGAACAAGGAAATATGATAATAACTAATTTATTATTGCCTCTAGGGCATATTTTCAACAGTCTCCCACTTGCACTAGAGTCAATAATCTAGTTCACATCACCATGTGATTCGCATTGTTATGAATCTGGGCTCGATCATGCTTTGCATGTGAGAGAGGTCTTATAGTCAACGGGTCTACGACATTCAGATCCATGTGTACTTTGCAAATCTCTATGTCAAACTATAAACACTGCTACCACACTCCACTTGGTACTATTCCAAATGGCTGCTCCACTATACGTATCCAGATTGCTACTACGAGTCATCCGGATTGGTGTTAAAGCTTGCATCGACGTAACTCTTTACAACAAACTCTTTATCACCTCCATAATCGAGAAACATCCCCTTAGACTTTTAGTTACTAAGGATAATCTTGACCGCTATCCAGTGATCCACTCCTGGATCACTCTTGTACCCCTTGACAAACTCATGGCAAGAAGTTGTCCTTGGTTGGCTTAGGGGAAGTCATGGAGATCTAGATCTATCAGAAAAATAGCCTGAAACAAGAAGAGAGGAGAAACTCATGATGCAGTGGTCAAAACATCCGGGAGTATATATAATGATTTTTCTAGGTCAGAATACGTGTTCTGGAAGAAATCGGAGTCCGGAGGGCACACGAGGGCCCCACAAGCCATCAGGGTGGGGGCGCCCTATTGGCTTGTGCCTCACTCGTGGGTCCTCGTGACTGTTTTATTTTTGTATTTTTTTCTAAAATACCAAAATCAACAGATTTTTTTTTGAATTTTTGGAGTCGGTTTAGTTACCGTACCACATACCTACCCCTTTTTCAGGTTTCTGGAGTGTTACGAAAGGCCTCCTTGATGTGTTCCTCCGGTGTAATAACTTGGACGACATTTGTTTCTTCATTAATGGGTGCACCTGAAATATAATGCTTGATTCTTTGCCCATTCACCACTCTTGGGTTCTTGCCTTCGAAGTTATTGATTTTTATAGCACCAGAGCGATAAACCTCCTCAACAACATATGGGCCTTAACATTTGGAGAGAAGTATTCCTGCAAAAAAATTGAAACGAGAGTTATACAAAAGTACTAAGTCTCCTACATTTTATTCTCATTTTTGAATCCTCTTGTCATGCCATCTTTTAACCTTTTCTTTAAACAACTTAGCATTTTCATAAGCTTGCATTCTCCATTCATCAAGTGAGCTAATGTCAAATAACCTCTTCTCACCGGCAAGTTTAAAATCATAGTTAAGTTCTTTAATTTCCCAATAATCTTTATGTTCTAGCTCGAGAGATAAATGACAAGCCTTTACATAGACCACTTTGTACAGGGACATACCCATAGGATTTTTATAAGCAGTTCTATAAGCCCATAGTGCATCATCTAGTCTCTTAGACCAATTCTTCCTAGATCTATTAACAATATTTTGCAAGGTTAATTTTATTTCTCGATTACTCAATTCAACTTGACCACTAGACTGAGGATGATAAGGAGATGCAATCCTATGGTTAACATCATATTTAGCTAGAAGTTTACGGAAAGCACCATGAATAAAATGTGAACCTTCATTAGTCATTAAGTACCTAGGAATCCCAAACCTCTAGAAAACGATGTCTTTAAGCATTTTAATAGAGGTGTTATGATCAAAACTACTAGTTGGAATAGCCTCTAACCACTTAGTAACATAATCAACAAGAACTAGAATATAGGTATACCCATTCGAGGAAGGAAATGGTCCCATAAAGTCAAAAACCCACACATCAAATGGTTAATGGCAAGTGAATAATTCATAGGCATTTCCTGACGCTTACCGATGTTACCAACTCTCTGACATTGATTGCATGAAAGGACAAACTTACGAGCATCTTTGAAAAGAGTTGGCCAACTGAAACCAGATTGTAATACCTTGTGTGCAGTTCTGTCACTAACATGGTGTCCTGCATAAGCTTCAGAATGGCACTTCCAAAGAATTTGTTCCTGTTCATGCTCATGTATACATCGTCTAATAATACCCTCTACTCCTTCTTTGTAACGATGTGGGTCATCCCAAAAGTAATGTCGTAAATCATAGAAGAATATTTTATTTTGTTTATAGGTGAAGCTAGGTGGAGTGTACTTAGCAACAATATAATTAGCATAATCAGCATACCAAGGAGCACTACGTGAAGTATTTATAGTATCAAGTTGCTCATCAGGAAAACTATCATTAATAGGAAGTGAGCCATCAAGAACATTTTCTATCCCAGACTAGTTATCCGCTACGGGGTTTTCAGCTCCTTTTCTATCAATGATACGCAAATAAGACTCTTGAAGTAAAAGTACCCACCTAATAAGCCTAGGTTTAGCATCTTTCTTTTCCATAAGGTATTTAATAGCAACATAATCGGTGTGAATAGTTACTTTGGAATCGACTATGTAAGGTCTAAACTTATCAAAAGCAAAAACAACTGCTAAAAATTCCTTTTCAGTGGTAGCATAATTCCTTTGAGCAGAGCCTAGAGTTTTACTGTCATAATGAATAACATTTAATTTTTTGTCTACTCTTTGCCCCAGGACAACGCCAATAGGATAATCACTAGCATCACACACAATTTCAAATGGTAGGTTCCAATCAGGTGATTGAACAATAGGTGCAGAAATTAAAGCCTTCTTAAGTATTTCAAAAGCTTCTACACAATCATCATAAAAAACAAAAGGAACATATTTTTGAAGAAGATTAGTTAACGACCTAGAAATCTGTGAGAAATCTTTAATGAAACGCCTATAAAACCATCATGACCAAGGAAAATTCTTATACCTTTGATATCTCTCGGGCGTGACATTTTCTCTATTGCATGAACTTTAGCCTTGTCCACCTCAATGCCTCGTTCAAATTTTTTGTGCCCAAGCACTATACCTTCGTTTACCATAAAGTGGCACTTCTCCCAGTTCAAGACAAGACTAGTTTCTTCACATATCTACAAAACTCGATCAAGGTTGCTCAAGAAATCATCAAAAGAAGTCCCATAAATGAAAAAATCATCCATGAAAACCTCAACAATCTTTTCACAAAAATCAGAGAATATAGCAGCCATGCATCTTTGAAATGTAGCAGGTGCATTGCGTAAACCAAAAGGCATACGCCTATAAGCATAAGTTCCAAAAGGACATGTAAAGGTAGTTTTATCTTGATCTTATTTTGACACAGGTATTTGAGAAAATCTAGAATATCTATGAAGAAAGCAAAAGTGTGTGTGCTTACATAGTCTTTCTAACATTTGGTCAATAAAAGGAAAGGGGTAATGATCTTTCTTAGTAGCTTTATTTAATTTCTTGAAATCAATTACCATCCTATAACCAGTTACGATTCTTTGTGGAATAAGCTCATTTTTATCATTAGGGACAACAGTAATACCACCTTTTTTAGGAACACAATGAACATGACTTACCCATCTACTATCAGCAACATGATAGATTATACCTGCCTCTAGAAGCTTTAGTATTTCAGTTCTTACCACTTCTTTGATTTTGGGATTTGAACGACGTCGGTGACCAACAACAGGTTTAGCACCTGGTTCCATATTAATCTTGTGCTGATATGGAGTGGGGCTTATGCACTTTAAATTGTCGAGAGTATATCCAATAGCAGCCCTGTGCTTCCTCAGAGTTTTAAGTAATCTACTTTCTTCATGCTTTGAAAGGTTAGCACTGATAATAACATGATATATCTTCTTTTCATCAAGATAAGCATATTTCAGAGTATCAGGTAAAGTCTTTAGCTCAAACACGGGATCTCCTTTGGGTGGAGGAGGATCCCCTAAAATACCAACTGGTAAGTTGTGTTTAAGAATAGGTGTTTGTTTAAGGAGCATATCATCTATTTCATTCCTTTCATTGATAAGCATATCATTCGCATGGTCTAGCAAATATTGTCCTAGAGGATCTATAGGAGGTACAACAATAGAAGCAAGACCAATCATATCATCCTTACTAGGTAACTCCTTCTCACGTGATTGATTAGTAAACTTGGAGAAATTAAATTCATGATACACATCACCAAAACTTACTCTAACCTTATCAGTAACACAATTTCAGCATTAATGGTGCTTAAGAAAGGTCTACCGAATATAATAGGGCAAAATTTATCTTGTTTTGAACCAAGTACTAAGAAATCAGCGGGGTGCTTGACCTTCCCACACAGAACCTCAACATCTCTAACGATCCCAAGTGGCGAAATAGTGTCTCTGTTTGCAAGTTTAATAGTAGCATCAGTATCTTCCATAGTCGAGGGTGCTATGTCGTTTATAATTTCTTGATATAAGGTAAAAGGTATAGCATTGACACTAGCATCAAGGTCACACAATCCATGATAACAATGATCTCTAATTTTAACTGAAACAACATGCATGCCAACCACTGGTTATTTTTTTCTAACTTATCCTATTTGTTCCTAGTAGGTTTCGCAATCCTAGCAGCTTCCCCACAAAAATAAAGAACCCGACCCTCAACATAATTATCTAGAAGATCTTTGACCATGGAAATATTAGGTTAAAAATTTATTTGTTCAGAAGGTATTGGTGTCCTAACATGAATTTTATTAACCACAATCATAGTCTTAGCATGTTCCCTAATTCTAACATGAAAAGGAGGTTTCTCAATGTAAGTAGTGGGAACAATTAGATCAGCATGACTAACAATTATTTCTTCCTTATTACTTTTAATAGGTTCCTCTAATGGCGGTTCGATGGGAGGGTGATATTTAAACCACTTCTCTTTTGGAAGATCAACATGAGTAGCAAATGATTCACAGAAAGGTGCTACTATTTCAGAGTCAAGACCATATTTGTTGCTAAACTCATGGAAGGTATTAGTTTCCATAAAAGATTTAACACAATGAAAATTAAGTTTTATACCTAACTCTTTACCTTCTCGAGTTCCCAATCTTCAGATTTGCATTTAATTCTTTCCAGAAGATCCCATCTGAATTCAATAGTTTCATTCATATCTGAGCCAGAAGAAGTAGAATCCAATAATAATCGATCATCATGAGAAAGCCGAGCATAATTTTTTTGTATAATCATTTCTCTTGAGAACTTATGGTTGGGGCAGGCGTGTATCATAGATTTGAGCCTCTGCCAAGCTTGAGAGATGCTTTCTCCTTCACGAGGCCAGAGATTATATATATATATATTTCCGATCACGGTGAACTAGATGCATTGGATAAAACTGCTAATGAAATTCTAGCTTCAAGCGATTCTAGTTCCATGATTCAATATTATCCAATAGCGTATACCACATTAATGCTTTTTACCTCCAAAGATAAAGGGAAAGCTTTCTTCTTAACTTTGTCCCTAGACAAACGTACAAGCTGAAATAATCCACAAATCTCATCGACGAATATCAATTGGTAATTAGGATGAGTCGTACCATCATAAGGATTAGATACTAGTTTTTCAAGCATACGCGAAGGAATCTCATAATAAATATTTTCAGTAGGTTCAGTAGGCTAAGGAACAATTTCCTCATCTTCCGTTCGGGGCGAAGATGCCCCGAACAAGCCACACAAAGGGTAACCGTTCATAGCGACAAGCAATAGTAAATTTCAGCACACATATAAAATGTTTCCTTACCAATTTCCACTTACCAAAGGAGATTTACTCCTTGGCAATGGCACCATAAAAGAGTCTTGGTGACCCATAAGTATAGGGGGTCAATCGTAGTCCTTTCAATAAGTAAGAGTGTCGAACCCAACAAGGAGCAAAAGTAAATGATAAGCAGTTTTCAGCAAGGTATTCTATGCAAGTGCTGTGAGTAACAGTAGTAGATATTTTTGTAGCAAGATAATTCGTAACAAGTAACAAGTGACAATAGTAACAAAGGTGCAACAAGGCAGTTGACGTGGATTGAGACAACGTCGATATTTCCCCAAAGAGGAAGGGATGATGCAGCACAACGACGATAAGTATTTCCCTCAGTTATGAAACCAAGGTATCAATCCATAGAGGAAGATCAAGCACCTACGTAAACAACACCCTCACACAAATAACAAATACTTGCAACCCGACACGTAAGAGAGGTTGTCAAGCTCTCCACGATAAAAAAGATAGATTAGGTTGTGATAGTTTTGGCAAATAGATCTCGCAAGAACACAAAATAAAGCAGGTAAGTAAAAAGTGCAGGAAGGTATTTTTTGGATTAGTAGATCTAAAAACAAAATGGCAAAATAGTAGATCATAAAGCAATATGTTGGGAAAGTAGACCCGGGGGCCGTAGGTTTCACTAGTGGCTTCTCTCATGAGTATAACGCACGGTGGGTGAACAAATTACTGTTGGGCAATTGATAGAAGATCAAATAATCATGACAATATCCAGGCAATGATCCTTATATAGGCATCACGTCCAAGATAAGTAGACCGAAATGATTCTGCATCTACTTATATTACTCCACACATCGAACGCTATCCAACATGCATCTAGTGTATTAAGTTCATGGAAAAACGGAGTAATGCAATAAGAACGGTGACATGATGTGGATAAGACCTATTCATGTAGGAATAGACCCCATCTTGTTATCCTTAATGGCAACGATACATGCATGCCTTGCTGCCCCTTCTGTCACTGGGACAGAACACCGCAAGATCGAACCCATCACAAAGCACCTCTTCCCATGGCAAGAAAAATCGATCTAGTTGGCCTAACTAAACCAAAGATTCGAAGAAGAAATATGAGGCTATAAATAATCATTCAAATAAGAGATCAAAGAAGACTCAAATCATATTCATGGATAGAAACTGATCATGAACTCAAAATTCATTGGATCCCAACAAACACACCGCAAACGTCATTACATCAAATAGATCTCCAAGAGACCATTGTATTGAGAACCGAGAGAGAGAGAGAGAGAGGAAGCCATCTAGCTACTACCTACGAACCCGTAGGTCTATGGTGGACTACTCATGCATCATCAGAGAGGCACCCATGATGAAGATGAACCCCTCCGTGATGGTATTATATTGGATCTCGAGGTTTTGGAACTTGCGGTCGATGGAATTGTGTTTCATCGACTCCTCAAGGGTTTTCCAAATATTTGAGAATTTATATAGGCGATAATCAGTGGAGGGGGGTCCCGAGGTGAGCACCACCCACCAGGCCGCGCCAGGGGCCTTTGGCATGCCTTGGTGGGTGTTTCCCACCTCGGCCTTCCTCTCCGGCATGTCTCTGGCCCATTTGGTGTCTTTTAGCCCAAAAAAATTTCTCCAAATTTTTTCACGGTGTTTGGTCTTCGTTTGGTACTGATTTTCTGCGAAGTAAAAAACAAGCAAAAACAACAACTGGCACTTTGGCACTATTTCAATAGGTTAGTCCCAAAAAATGATATAAAGTTGTTATAAATAGTTGTAAAACATCCAAGATTGATAATATAACAACATGGAACAAGCAAAAATTATAGATACGTTGGAGACGTATCAGTAGCCCATCCTTTTTGTAGCAAAGGACATGCGTGAAAGTACTCTTATATTAAGAAAGTGCTCTCGAGGACACATGGGAATTTCTGTCTAGTCATGTTCATCATGTTGGGTTGATTTGCGTTCACTGCTTCGATAATTTGATATGTGGGTGGACCAGTGCTAAGGTGTTGTTCTTACTTGAACTAACAACCTACTTATGATTAACCCCTCTCGCAAGCATCCGCAACTACGAAAGAAGAATTAAGATAAATATAACTATAACATGAAACATGTGGATCCAAATCAGCCCCTTATGAAGCAACACACAAATTGGGGTTTAAGCTTCTGTGACTCTTGCAACCCATCATCTACCTCTTATTCCACAATGACTTCCATTAGGCCCATAGCATGGTGAAGTGTCACATAGTCGACGTTCACATGACACCACTAAGAGAAGTAACAACATACATATCATCAAAATATCGAATGCATATCAACTTCACAAGATTACTTATCCTTAGGCACAATAGTAACTACTCACACATCATCAACATGTTCAAGATTAGAGGTATAATAACGATAATGAAGGATCTGAACATAATCTCTTCCACCAAGTAATCCAACAAGCATCAACTAAAAGATGTAATCAACACAACTAGTAACCCAAACGTATTAATTTGAGGTTTTGGGATAAAGATTGAATACAAGAGATGGACTAGGGTTGGAGATGAGATGGTGCTGGTGAAGATGTTGATAAAAACTTTTCCTCCCATGAAGTAGGAAGCGTTGGTGATGACGATGGCTTCAATCTCCCCCTCCCGGAGAGGAATTTCCTCGATAGAATCTGACTGTCGGAGTGCAAAAGGGACTCTGCCCAGGTTTTTGCCTCGAGACGGTGGCGCTTCTTCCAGAAGAGGGGCGTCAGGGAGCCAACAGGGGACCCACGATCCATCAAGGCGCGCCCCTAGGGGGCGCCCTGTTGGCTTGTGCCCTGCTGGCAACCCCCTCTGGTATATTTTTGCTCTAAAAATTCTTAAATATTCCAAAAATATTCTCCATGAAGTTTCAGGTCATTTGGAGTATGGTGATTTTTGTGCCTTTTTCCCGGTTTTCCGGTTCAAAATTCTCGTTTCCATATATTTCCCTCCTTGTGGTGTACCTTGCATATTCAGAGAAAAAAGACATAAGAATTGTGTAATAATGTGGAATAATGGGCAAGAATAAAGAGAATAGTAGTAAGAACTCATGATGCAAAATGGACATATCACTAACTTTGAGGCTTGTTTGGGGGGTGTCTATGCCCCATGCAAAAGTGGTAAGAGATGAGCCCATGCCTTCTGAAAATATATATTATGAAATTCCTCTTGAATTGTTGAAACATTGCATACTAACATTTATGTGGGAGATAGAACGATACATCCCGATATGCATTTGCTTCTACTAGATGAACTTTGTTGATTATTTAAGCTTGTAGGTTTATTGAGAGATGGAGTTAAGATAAAATTATTCCCTTTATATTTTGAGTGAAAACATTTGCGTGGTATAGGCTATTCTATGATTCTTGCTCATGGGACTGAAACCATCTGAAGCTGGAGTTTCATAATAAATTTTATCCTATGCATCTGTTTCACCATGATCGAAATTACATCTACAATTTTTGGCCTCGTAAAGGATAAAGTATCGCTCAAGATTATGGAGTCTTAAGGACTTAATGCTGAAATGCCCTAATCATGAGCTCTCGGGAGATATTATTGTTCATAATTTTTATGCTAGGCTTTGTCTTCGTGATAATGCTTGATTCTTCTTCCATGGGTTCTTTCTCAAGTAGAAAAATTGAATTCAAATGGGATCTTATTGAAAGAACGTAATGCTGAAGATTTAGAGGTATACAAAGGTAAAGAGTCAGCTATGAATCCTGAATATGATTGTGTTAAGTCTTTAGTTGAAACTGATGTTTTTCATGAGCTTAGTGCAAAGTATGGACTTGATTCTGAGATACTTGTTAAATTTTGTAAATATTTTGCTTCTCAAGTTGATCTCCCTTAGGCCCATTAAATATATTTGTGAAGAACCCATAACGGCTAATATTGAAGTGCAATCTTTTGTTGTTAATCCTCTTGTAACTACTTCTTATATTGAAAAGCCTCCTTTTTATGTTAGAATTAAGGAGCACTCTAATGCTACAACTGTTATTCATATAAGTAATAATAAGGCACATAAACATTCTAAACAAATTAAAGTAAAACCTTCAATTCCAATGGTTAAAGATCTCGTAGTTGAAAATACTGATGGGCATGTTATCTATTTATGTGAAGATGTGATACGTCTCCAATGTATCTATAATTTTTTATTGTTCCATGCTATTATATTATCTGTTTTGGATGTTTTGTATGCATTTATATGCTATTTAATATTATTTTTGGGACCAACCTATTAATCTAGAGCCAAGTGTCAGTTTTTGTTTTTTCCTTGTTTTTGAGTTTCGTAGATAAGGAATATTAAACGGAGTCCAAACAGAATAAAACCTCCAGAATGATTTTTTCTGGAAAATATGGAAGCCACGAGACTTTAGAACCAAGGCAGAGGAGCTGCCACGGGGCCACAAGCCCGCTTGCCACGGCCAGGGGGGCACCCGCGTCGTGAAGGTTTGTGGGCCCCTAGCAACTCCCCTAACCCTAATATTCGGCCTATAAATACCCAAATATTCCATCATTATCAGAACGAGCCATGAAAACTCTTTTCCACCGCCAGAAGCCTCCGTTCTCGAGAGATCCAATCATGGAGCCCTTTTCGGTAATCTGCCGGAGGGGGATTCGATCACGGAGGGCATCTACATCAACTCCATTGCCCCTCTGATGATGCATGAGTAGTTCACCACAGACCTATGGGTCCATGGCTAGTAGCTAGATGGATTCTTCTCTCTCTTTGCTTCTCAATACCATGTTCTTCATGATCTTCATGCAGATCTATCCGATGCAATACTCTTTTGTGGTGTGTTTGTCGAGATCCGATAAATTGTGGGTTTATGTTCAGATTATCCATGAATATTATTTGAGTCTTTCCTGAATTCTTATATGCATGATTTCATATCTTTGCAAGTCTCTTCGAGTTATTGGTTTGGTTTGGCCAACTAGATTGGTAATTCTTGCAATAGGAGGAGTGCTTAGTTTTGGGTTCAATCTTCGGTGTCCTCACCCAGTGACATAGTAGGGGTAGAGAGGCACGTATTGTATTGTTGCCATAAAGGGTAAAAAGATGGGGTTTTCATCATATTGCTTGAGTTTATCCCTCTACATAATGTCATCTTGCTTAATGCGTTACTCTGTTCTTCATGAACTTGATACTCTAGATGCAGGCAGGAGTCGGTCGATGTGTAGTAGATGTAGAATCGTTTCGGTGTACTTGTCACGGACGTGATGCCTATATGCATAATCATTGCCTTGAATATCTTCATAATTATTCTCTTTTCTATCAATAGCTCGACAATAATTTATTCACCCACCGTAATACTTGCCATCATGAGAGAAGCCATCTAGTGAAACCTATGGCCCCGGGTCTATTTTCCATATTATATTTTCAGATTTAAAACCAAAAAACACCAAAAAAACTTTCTGCATTCTTTTTTACTTTTAGTTCTACTTTCCGTTCAAGCATTCTATTATATCTATCTCTACTAGATCTCATCCTTGCAAATAGCCGTGAAGGGATTGACGACCCCTTTATAGTGTTGGGCGCAAAAGTTTGATTCCTTGTGCAGGTATATCTATTGGTTGCTCGCTTGTATCTCCTACTGGATTGATACCTTGGTTCTCAAAAACTGAGGGAAATACTTATCTACTTTGCTGCATCAAACCGTTCCTCTTCACGGGAAACCAATGCATGCTCGAGAAGTAGCAAGAAGGATTTCTGGCGCCGTTGCCGGGGAGATACATAGCAAGTCAAGAATACCAAGTACCCATCACAAACTCATCTCTTGCATTTACATTATTTGCCATTTGCCTCTCGTTTTCCTCTCCCTCACTTCTAAAACAATTTTCAAAAAGATGTTCCTTTCGCCCTTTTTCGTTCGTCTCCTCGTTTGCTTCTTGATTGTGTGCTTGATTGCTCACTTTGCCATCATGTATGAAACAAGGGAGGTTAGCACTGAAAATCTGGGGGGTATCACTAGTAATAATCTTTAAGGGAATCTTGATGCCCTTGAAAATGACAACCTTCAAAAAGAACCCACTATCATTCATACAAAAAGGTTCCGTATAGGTAGTGGTAATATCATTGGAAAAGGTGTTATTCAAGATTTTTTCACTTGTGCGGGAACGCTTCCTACTTTAGGAGGTTCCATTCTCAATAAAACTAATAGTCTTGCGGACGCTATAACTTTGTTAATAAGTGAACTTGAGAGACAATTCTTGCACATGCACCCTTGCATACAAGTGATTTTCCTTGAGTTTTCTAATATCCAACATTCTTCTGTTAAGCATGCCGCCGCTATATTCCTAGCTCATGAGTTTAGATTTATCATGAAAGAGGCTAGTGAAATCTTTGCTCATTATAGAATTAATGGTGGATGTCCCCCTATCGAGGAGATCCTTTTTAATCAAGAAGAGATAATGAGACTACGATCTCAAGATCAAGTTGCTTATAATGAAAATTTGAGAAAGAAAGTCCCTACCGAGGTTTTGGTTGATAAGATTTCTGAACTCAATGATAATTTTGCTATACAAAATAACGGATTAGAGTTCATTCTTAAGAAAAGGCTCACGGCCTTTAACCAAAGGAAAGCTTATAACGATGAATTGATTATACACTATAAGGGACATAAGGAGGAACCTATCCCTCCCGCACTTGATCTTGATGGTCCCAATCCTCTTAAATTCAGCCCGTTTGATTACTTTTGCTTCCCACAATGGAAATTAGCTGCTGAAATAAGGGAGTATGAGATGAGCATGAATGATCTCCCTTATTTTTATTATGACAATACCTAGATCTATTGTGTTTTGCCTAGCTAGGGGCGTTAAACAATAGCGCTTGTTGGGAGGCAACCCAATTTTATTTTGCTTTCAGTTTTTTTCTTATGTTTTGGAGTGTTTGTCACATCATTACTACTATAGTAATTTTGTTTTCGTGTTTAAATTAGTGTTTGAGCCAAGTAAAACCTTTGGGGTGATCTATGGTAGTTGTTGATTTGATCTTGCTGGAAAACAGAAACTTTTGCACTCAGTCCAGGAATTTTCTGAATTTTTCAGAGCATCAAATTGATCTGAAAGTTTTACACAGGATTTATATACAAATTTCCATGGTTTTAATAATTTTTTAGAATTTTTAGAGTTCCATAAGTATTCGAAGTTTACAGATTGCTACAGACTGTTCTATTTTTGACAGATTCTGTTTTCTTTGTGTTGTTTGCTTATTTTGATGTATCGAGGGGTATGAGTCATGGAAAATTTGGAATACAGTAGTTATTACACAAATATAAATAAAGAATGAGTTCGCAACAGTACCTAAAGTGGTGATTTTTTTTATACTAACGGATCTCATGAGATTTCTGTTGAGTTTTGTGTTGTGAAGTTTTCAAGTTTTGGGTGAAGATTTGATGGACTATGGAATAAAGAGCGGCAGGAGCCTAAGATTGGGGATTCCCATGGCACCCCAAGTCATATTCAAGTATACCAAAGATCCTAAGCTTGGGTATGCCCCGGAAGGCATCCCCTCTTTCGTCTTCAATCCATCGGTAAATTTACTTGAGGCTATATTTTTATTCACCACATGATATGTGTTTTGCTTGGAGCGTATTGTATGATATGAGTATTTGCTTTTTAGTTTTCCACAATCATCCTTGCTTCACACAACTTTAGAGAAAGGCACGCTGAATCGTGAATTTGATAGAATACTCTATATGTTTCACTTATATCTTTTGATCTAGGCAATGTTGCTCTAGTACTTCACTTATATATTTTTAGAGCATGGTGTTGTTATATTTTATAGAAATTATTGAACTCTAGTTACTCACTTATATTATTTTGAGAGTTTCTTAAAACAGCATGGTAATTTGTTTAGGTTAGTAGTCCTAATATAATGGCATCCAAGAGGGATATAATAAAAACTTTCATATTAAGTGCATTAACAACTATGAGAAGTTGGATTCCTTGCATATAGTTTTGAGATAATAGAGATGGTAATATGAGAGTCATGCTAGTGAGTAGTTGTTAAATGAAGAGATATGTGTGTTAAAGCTTCTGATTCCCGTAACATGCACGTATGGTGAACCGCTATGTAACGAAGTCATAGCATGACTTGTCTAATGATTGTCGACCTTTGTGTGAGGGTCGGGAGCGCGTGATGGTTAACTCCTACCAACCTATCCCCTAGAAGCATGCTTATAATGCTTTGTTTGATGACTAATAGACTTTTGCAATAAGTATGTGAGTTGCTTATGACTAATGTGAGTCCATGGATTATACGCACTCTCACCGTTCCATCTTCGCTAGCCTCTCTAGTACCGCGCAACTCTCGCTGGTACATCAAACCCTCCTTCCTCAAAACAACCACCATATATTCCTGAAAACAGCCACCATACCTACCTATTATGGCATTTCCATAGCCATTCTGAGATATATTGCCATGCAACTTCTACCATGTAGTTTTTCTATGTCTTGCACCATCACTTCATATTGCATAGAGTTTTATCTTGTCATAGGAATCGAGTTGTAATTTCTTTTTCTTCGAGTTATAAGTAAATAAAAGTGTGATGATTTTTCATTAATAGAGCATTGTCCCATGAGAGAAAAGGATGATGGAGGCTATGACTCCCTCACAAGTTGGGACAAGAATCCGAACTTTACAAAAAATAAAAGAGGCCAGCGAAGCCCAAACAAAAAATAAAAGAGGCCAAAGAAGCCCACCAAAATAAAAAAACGAGAGAAAGAGAGAAGGTACAGTTTCTACTATCTTTTTCCACACTTGTGCTTCAAAGTAGCACCATGATCTTCATGATAAAGAGTCTCCTATTTTGTCACTTTCATATAACTAGTGGATATTGATTTTGCATGACCACTTAGTTTTCTTTTTGAGCTTTCATACACTTATAGCTCTAAGTGCATTTGTTGCATGACAATCCCTACTCACTCACATTGATATCTATTGATGGGCATATCCATAGCCCGTTGATACGCCTAGTTGATGTGAGACTATCTTCTCCTTTTCCCTTTCACCCCCACCATATTCTATTCCACCTATAATGCTATATCCATGGCTCACGCTCATGTATTGCGTGAGAGTTGAAAAGGTTTGAGAACACCAAAAGTGTGAAACAATTTCTTGACTTGTTCATCAGGGTTGTGCATGATTTAGATACTTTATGTGGGGAAGATGGAGCATAGCTAGACCATATGATTTTGTAGGGATAACTTTCTAAGGCCATGTTATTTCGAAAGGACACGACTACCTTGTTGGTGTGCTCGAAGTATTACTGTTTTTATGTCAATATTAGACTATTGTTTTGAATCTAACGGATCTGAATATCCATGCCACAATAAAGAATATTACATAGATAAATATGTTGGGTAGCACTCCACATCAAAAATTCTATTTTTATCATGTACCTACTCGAGGACGAGTAGGAATTAAGCTTGGGGATGCTGATACGTCTCCAACGTATCTATAATTTTTGATTGTTCCATGCTATTATATTATCTGTTTTGGATGTTTTATATGCATTAATATGCTATTTTATATTATTTTTGGGACTAACCTATTAATCTAGAGCCTAGTGCCAGTTTTTGTTTTTTCCTTGTTTTTGAGTTTCGTAGATAAGGAATATTAAACGGAGTCCAAACAAAATAAAACCTCCAGAATGATTTTTTCTAGAAAATATGGAAGCCACGAGACTTGAGAACCAAGGTAGAGGAGCTGCCACGGGGCCACAAGCCCGCTTGCTGCGGCCAGGGGGCACCCACGCCGGGCAGGCTTGTGGGCCCCTGGCAACTCGTCTAACCCTAATCTTTGGCCTATAAATACCCAAATATTCCATCATTATCATACCGAGCCACGAAAACACTTTTCCGCCACCAGAAGCCTCTGTTCCTGAGAGATCCAATCTTGGAGCCTTTTCCGGTAATCTGCCGAAGGGGGATTCGATCACGGAGGGCACCTACATCAACTCCATTGCCCCTCCGATGATGCGTGAGTAGTTCACCACAGACCTACGGGTCCATGGCTAGTAGCTAGATGGCTTTCTCTCTCTCTTTGCTTCTCAATACCATGTTCTTCGTGATCTTCATGGAGATCTATCCGATGTAATACTCTTTTGCGGTGTGTTTGTCGAGATCCGATGAATTGTGGTTTTATGTTCAGGTTATCCATGAATATTATTTGAGTCTTTCCTGAATTCTTATATGCATGATTTCATATCTTTGCAAGTCTCTTCGAGTTATTGGTTTGGTTTGGCCAACTAGATTGTTAATTCTTGCAATAGGAGAAGTGCTTAGTTTTGGGTTTAATCTTGCAGTGTCCTCACCCAGTGACATAGTAGGTATGCAAGGCACGTAGTGTATTGTTTCCATCAAGGGTAAAAAGATGGGGTTTTCATCAAATTGCTTGAGTTTATCCCTCTACATCATGTCATCTTGCTTAATGTGTTACTCTGTTCTTCATGAACTTAATACTCTAGATGCAGGCATGAGTCGGTCGATGTGTGGAGTAATAGTAGTAGATGTAGAATCATTTCGGTCTACTTGTCATGGATGTGATGCCTATATGCATAATCATTGCCTTGGATATCTTCATAATTATTTGCTTTTCTATCAATTTCTCGACAATAATTTATTCACCCATCGTAATACTTGCCATCATGAGAGAAGCCATCTAGTGAAACCTATGGCCCCCGGGTCTATTTTCCATATTATATTTTCAGATCTAAAACCAAAAAACACCAAACATACTTGCTGCATTGTTTTTTACTTTTAGTTCTACTTTCCATTCAAGCATCCTATTATATTTATCTCTACTAGATCTCATCCTTGCAAACAACTGTGAAGGGATTGACAACCCCTTTATAGCGTTGGGTGCAAGAGTTTGATTCCTTGTGCAGGTATATCTATTGGTGGCTCATTTGTATCTCCTACTAGATTGATACCTTGGTTCTCAAAAACTGAGGGAAATAATTATCTACTTTGCTGCATCAAACCGTTCCTCTTCACGGGAAACCAACACATGCTCGGGAAGTAGCAAGAAGGATTTCTAGTGCCGTTGCCGGGGAGATACATAGCAAGTCAACAATACCAAGTACCCATCACAAACTCATCTCTTGCGTTTACATTATTTTCCATTTGCCTCTCGTTTTCCTCTCCCCCACTTCTAAAACGATTTTCAATAAGATTTGCCTTTCACCCTTTTTCGTTCGTCTCCTCGTTTGCTTCTTGCTTGTGTGCTTGATTGCTCGCTTTGCCATCATTTCTGAAACAAGGGAGGTTATCACAGAAAATCTGGGGGGTATCGCTAGTAATAATCTTGAAGGGAATCTTGATGTGCTTGAAAATGACAACCTTCAAAAAGAACCCACTATCATTCATACAAAAAGGTTCCGTATAGGTAGTGGTAATATCATTGCTTAGTACTTGGTCCTGCAGAAGATAATTTTTCTCCCATCAAATACCTACTGATTTCTTAGTACTTGGGATTGTGAGAGGAGCATGGTGGCGGTGACGATGGAGAGGGCACCGGCCATCCGGCTGACGCCGGATGTAGGGGCATCCTCTCCTCCTTGTCTTGGCCCTCTCTCTATGGTAAGTTCTGCAATGGAGGTGTGGCAACGACTAAACTTGTGGAGGATGGAGATGATGATTCCCGACTGCTGGCATTGAAGGTCTTCTTATAGGAGGCCTCCTTGTGTCTCCTCTGTTGATGTAGCCTCCTTCCCTTCATCCAGGGGCTCTAGGGGAGCCAAATGCACTTCCAATACATGCCTTGGTCGTCAAGGATCCTATAGGGAAAATGAGCAAGAAATCAACGCAGAATCTGAAAGGTTCTGGCCAATTT
The DNA here is from genome assembly GCA_022496015.1 of Hordeum marinum. Lineage (NCBI taxonomy): Eukaryota > Viridiplantae > Streptophyta > Magnoliopsida > Poales > Poaceae > Hordeum > Hordeum marinum. The sequence continues at coordinate 123,120,244 of CM039672.1, forward strand.
TCATGGCTGTTGGGATCTCATACGAGCAACTATACTCGCATGGAAGACTGTCGTTCACTCAATACTTTAGGAGATATTTCATATTTTGGTCATCATTTCTTCAATACAAACTTTGATTTTGACATTCTTGGGCTCGTTCGATTGCTAGTGAAAATATCGATGTGTTAGAGCCCTTGGATATTGATTTTCGACACTTTGCAAATATCAAATCATCAAACGCTCTAAAGGAGGTTGACCTGGTGCCAAAAACTTCTCCGGTTTGACCCCCAAATTGGTTCTTTTGATTTCCCAAGTTCATGAACATGTAATCACACCTATAAAGACCACAAAAGGAAACTAATAAAAACTATATAAAAATAAAAAATGTGCAATGAACTTGATAAAATAAGTAAATATCGAAAACTATGCATTGGGGATATGAATAAGTACTATAGGGATATGATATGAGGTATTTTTGGACTAAAATATACTCTAAAACAATATTCATAAAATTCACTCGTCAATTATCTTTTTCCCAACCACCCACCCTCTTTGTTTAACAAGCTCAGGACCGCAAGACATCATTATTTGCTCTCGCTTTCTTTTCTGACAAACTCAACTAAAGTTTTTGGTTGTGGTTGTTGGAAATATGCCCTAGAGGAAATAAATAAAGTGTTTATTATTATATTGCCTTGTTCATGATAATCGTTTATTATCCATGCTATAATTGTATTGATTGGAAACACATTACATGTGTGGGTAAATAGACAACACTTTGTCCTTAGTATGCCTCTAGTGAACTAGCTCGTTGGTCAAAGATGGTCAAGGTTTCCTAGCCATTGACATGTGATGTCGTTTGATATTGGGATCACATCATTAGAAGAATGATGTGATGGAAAAGACCCAAACTACAAACGTAGCATATGATCGTGTCAGTTTATTGCTACTGTTTTCTGCATGTCAAGTATATGTTTCTATGACCATGAGATCATGCAACTCACGGACACCGGAAGAGTTCCTTGTGTGTATCAAACATCGCAATGTAACTGGGTGACTATAAAGGTGCTCTACAGGTATCTCTGAGGGTGTCTGTTGGGTTGTCATGGATCAAGACTGGGATTTGTTACTCCATGTGACGGAGAGGTATCTCAGGGCCCACTCGGTAATACAACATCACAATAAGCCTTGCAAGCAATGTGACTAAGTGTTAGTCACGGGATCTTGTATTACGGAATGAGTAAAGAGACTTGCCGGTAACGAGGTTGAACTAGGTATGGATATACCGACGATCGAATCTTGGGCAAGTAACATACCGAAGAACAAAGGGAACATCATACGGGATGAACCGATAAAGATCTTCTTAGAATATGTAGATACCAATATGGACATCCAGGTCCTGCTATTGGTTATTGACCGTAGAGGTGTCTCGGTCATGTCTACATAGTTCTCGAACCCGTAGGGTCTGCACACTTAAGGTTTGGTGACGTTTCGGTAGTATGGAGTTATGTATGGTGGTGACCGAAGGTTGTTCGAAGTCCCAGATGATATCCTGAATGTCACGAGGAGCTCCAGAATGGTCCTAAGGTAAAGATTGATATATAGGAAGTCCCATTTTGGTCGCCGAAAAGGTTTCGGGCTCATCGGTAGTGTACCGGGAGACCATCGGGAGGTGTATTTTGACCCAAGAGGCTACATGGGCTGTGGGAGGATGAATACCAGCCCTTAGTGGGCTGGTGGAAGTCCCACACAAGGCCCATGCGGCTGGGAAGAAAAGCCCAAAAGGAAAAAGGTGGAAAAAGGCAAAAAGGCTAAGATAAGGAAGGAGTCCAAATCCTATTAGGAGTGGAGGAGGAGGACTCCTCCCTCTTGGTTCGGCCGAAGCCTAGGGCTGGCTCCTTGAGGGCCAAGCCTCCTCCTCCTCTCCTCCTATATATACTAGAGGTTTTTAGGGTTTTGGCACAAGATTTTCAGCCACGTGCTACCCGTTCCTCCAGTGCATAGTTTCTCCTCTAGATCAGATTTCTGCAATGCTTAGGCGAAGCCCTGCCGGAATAGCTCCACCACCATCGCCAGAGCACCGTCACGCTGCCGGAGAACTCTTCTACCTCTCCGCTCCCTCTTGCTGGATCAAGAATGCGGAGATCGTCATCAAGTTGTACGTGTGCTGAACGCGGAGGTGCCGTCCGTTCGGTGCTTGATCGGGACGGATCGTGATTGGATCGCGGGACGCTCGGCAATTTGGATCGCGAAGACGTTCGTCTACACCAACCGCGTTTCTTAACGCTTCCCGCTTAGCGATCTACAAGGGTACGTAGATCCACTCTCCCTCTCGTAGATGCTCATCACCATGGATAGGTCTTGTGTGAACGTAGATTTTTTTTTGTTTCCCATGCGACGTTCCCCAATAGTGGTGCCAACCAAACTCTTCAAGCAAAGCCACCTTTCTTTTTATTTATAAGGCATACAATTTCAAGTATCTCTTTAGATAATGAATCAAAAAGGAAACGTTGACTCTCAATTTCATGATTCTTCTTGGGTTCACGCTCTTTATGTTCCATGTTCGTTTTCCGGTGTCATTGATTCATGAACTTCAAAATTAGGAAAACACCTTCAAGTAGGATTAGGAAGTTGTCACCTCATTAAGCCTTTAAGAGAAAACACACAAGGATGAACTGCACAAGATGAGAGTATAGTTTATCTTTCCAATCATCCTTTCTAATGAACATTTTGAGTGGGCCTATAACCCACACGTCATCCTAGGATCTTACCTTGATTTTTAAACATTTTCTAGAATATTCTTGACTTAGATCTTTGCTCAATGTATCTTATCGTTGAAATCTAGAAGATTTTGAATATCGGGTTGTCGTATCCTCGAAGCCTTTTGTTCAAAGTTTTTCTCAAGTCTTTTCCAATTTTCACATAAGAATGGGTTCCATCGATAAGTTTTCATGTAGAATTCTTCTCCGGGTTTCTTGCAAATTCTTTTTCATCTTTTCCCACCTTTATTTTTTCATTATTCCGGATTGTCTCAGATTCATGGTGGTATTCCTCATCGTTATTCTCGGCATTCATAAAGCGAAGAAGAGTATGCTTTGAAGTTTGTCAGTTCTCTAGAAGATTCGTCGATTCAGCTTTGTGTTTATGTTCCAATTGTGATTCTAGTTGTAAGAAGTATTTATTGTATCCATGTCTGATCAGAGGCCTTTTTCAAAAGTTGTTCTCATTTCCAATTCTCTAAAGAGACATCATTTGAGAAGATTACTTCGTTCTCAACAACCGTTTTCCAGTTCTTCTAGGTTGTTGTTTTCTTCATTTGTCTTCCAATTTTTACTCTAGACTCATTCAAGATTTCTCCTAGGTGGATTGGTGTCTCTTTGTTCGTTTATTTTTTCCAACTCTTATGGTGATTTTTGGAAGATGTATCGAAGTTTGTGGTATCTGTCTTCAATCTTTTGAAGAAGGACAAGTAGAATGTCCAACCCATTGTTTTTCATCTATATTTTTAGTTGACGAAGGACAAACCGTCCATAATTCCTATCCTCGTTCATCTAGGCGATTCCAATTCTTACAAGATCTTGTGTTGCCAGTCTTCGTCTTCCCTTATCCACCTTTCAAACAGAAGATGTCGAAAATGAATTCTTCATCTAATCTTTTTTTCAAGAAGTTTTGAAATCTTCATCAACTAGAAATTATCACTTATCTCATCAGGAAGCTCATCTCTTTCGTTGGAAAATACGTTGGAAGAAAATCGACGCAGATTTAAATCTTGTTCTCTTTCAATCTTTAGTTTCTTCCATTCATCCATTCTTTCTAACAATTTTCAGGAAGCTCAACATTATGATTGTTCATCAAGGATTCTTTTCATTCTAGAAGTGGTTGTTTTTAGGGCAATAAGTGAGTGTTGTTAAAATCTTATGGAAATTCAAAACAACACTAAGTATTTATGAAAATATTCATGTGCCAAAGTATGGACCATTCCAAGCTCACATAATAATTTTTAGAAAGTTTGGTTTATATTATCGTTTTCTAGAAATAGAACTCAATTGAAATACAATATGGATTAAATCAAAAGCCGAAGAATAGTTCATTTTGAAATCCCAAAATTTAGGGTGGACACACATATATACATATGAGAACATGCCTAAACCGTAGGGTTTGAGAAGAGCATTTTGGATATACATTGAGCAAAGTTTGGGGGTTCTTTCCCTTTAACATCATGGCTTTGAATTATCTCAATTTGAAATTTTATTAGAATTAAACTACTTGGCTGTTGGGCTAATACATTATCATTAACTAAAGTCGTGACATGTTTATTTTCAATTTTAGTTCTCATATTATTAATTTAAATATTCATATTTTATTTTCAATTAAATATAGTGCGTAACATTTTCACCGTGGATATTGATAGATGCGAAGTTGTCCCTGTCTTTCGATGAGATGTGACTATCCTTTATGGTGGAGTAGACTTTGATGATTCGACCACGAAAGTGTGAAGACATCGTGCCTTAGCAATCGCTAAACCAACTCCGAGAGGTTATTGACCACACCGGAGCACGATCAACCTGACCACGTGGGTTTGTTTCCTGCACGCAAACGAAGAACAATTAAGAAACTAAAATTGCAATATGGATATTGCGAATATAAGAGGAAAGTTTTATTGATGAAAGCGAGGTTCTGTGACGTCTTGGTCTGGTCGCATAACACAAACGAAGGACGCAAAGTTGCAGCTATGTCAGAATTTGTAATCTAAACAAAATCCAAGTATAAACTGTGCCCTAAGGGCTGTATATAGGGGAATAGAGGGGAATTTCATGACCCCTTGTAGGAGGGGTGAAAAACCAATCATAATTCAGTTTCCTCACACATACAGACTCTAAGAACAACCTATAATGCGGTATTTCGAAATTACATGGGACTTACCCAATAATAAGATAACATAACACCTATAATAGCCCATGGACGAAATTTATGAAGTGACATCTTGTAGATTTCGTCCAAGCCTTCATACTTTTCTCATGGTGGCTTCAAATGCACAAATCACAACTGGAAACTCCATTGTTCCTTCCCGCATGCGTACCTTCTTCTCCATGCTTGATCCTGCTCCAATGGCCATCCTTCTTGTCCATGCTAGGTCCTTCATTTATAAATAAAACAAAAATATCTAATTTAGGCAGGATCATATGTTCATGAACATTAGAAGGATTTTTAAGAAACGAAAGTACGTGACAATTCAATTGGCAGAGCTCTAGTAACTGGTCTAGTATGTATAACAGTAGGGATTGTGGGTGTAACAATGATAGTGGTGTCCTCATCATCTACTCCCTCAATCACAAATATAAGATGTTCTGACTTTTTTTCTAAATCGGATGTATATAGACACGTTTTACTATGCTTGTTCACTCATTTTAGCTCGTATGTAGTTCATATTGAAATACACAAAATATCTTATATTCTATAATGAAGGGACTAGTTAGCTAAAGAAAGCAATATGTGTAAAAAAATTCACCAATTACGATAGGATAGTTATGAAATGTTTTCCTTCTTATTCCTCTCACGAGCGACTCATGCACTAGGGTTTCCTCGCCTCCTGTTGGCCGCGCCACCAATCTACCACATTTCCTGTGGCCTTAGGCTATGGAGGCGCAATGGATCCCGGTCCTTGTCAATAGGAAGGCTCCTTCTTAGTTTTTAGGTGTTTCTGAAATTTGTGTAGTGCTTGTGTCCTGCTTAAGAAGACGAGTCGGTGACAACTTTCTTGAGATGGAATGAGGTTCTTTTGCCTAGGCTATGTTCCTACGGTGCGTCTAGATTCGTAAGAGAGCATGTGGAGGTGTGTTTTTGGCGGATCTCATATGATTCAGTCGGTATTTGTCTTTGATGAATCTGCTTGAATTCGGTCTTTGCCTGTGCGTCCTTTTGATATACGCTTTTCTTCATCAATAACGTTTGTTGTTCTGGTGTGCCGGTCCTTTGGGTACTTAGCACGAAGATTTCTCGAGTGTCCACTATAATAAAGTTTATCCGATTTTCATAAGGGAAGGATGATGGTAGTGGCATGCCTTAGGCTTGATCAAGTACTTATAATCGTCACCATCGTCGCTAGGTGATATATGAACATGAGTATACTTTTTATTGTAATGATATTTGATGAACGTATCGAAAGTTTGTTAAAGAAGACTTCGATAAGGAAAGGATGATGACAGTGACATGCCTTAGGCTTGCTTTAGTACTTGTAATCATTCGTTAGTTGATCTATGAACATGCATATAATTTTTACTATCGTGATGTTTGAGGAACAGATCGTTAGTTTGTCAAAGAAAAGAAAAGGAGAATTTTCCATGAGGGAAAAGTGGTGTGTTCCTACATTCCTGACCTCCATCGCACGGATGGAACAGAACAGCTTTGCCCTTTGCGGAATAGTATAATCTTCGCTGGCACCGGAGCCCCCTTGCTAATGTCCCTCGTCTCGAAAAAACCCACACAGCAGGCTAAGAAAAAGGGGGAAAACAGAGTCGAGGAAGAAACGAGCCATGGCGCAGCAGCTGCTCCTCCTCCTACCCGCGCCTTCCGGGACGTTCTCGAAGCCACTACCTTCCCCTACCCCCTCCCTACCCCGGCGCCATGTCCCCTCAATCTCCCTCACACGCCGATTAGTGGCGGGAGTCGCCGCCGCCCGCCGCGACCTGCTCCGCTGCGGAATGCGGCGCTCAGGCAAGCCCTCCTCCTCTTCTTGCTCTCTTCTTCCTTGCTCCTAAGGCGTAAGAAGGTTGCAGCATTGTGAATTGTTCTCTGAGATTTTTTGTCTTTGGACATGTGATCAGATTTGGTGTCCGAGTTGGAGCTCGCCAAGGACAAGAAGCAGCAAGGTGGTCGTGCCAACGCCGTATTCTGGATCTTGCTGCTTAATTTTGGACTCTACGTTGCAGACCACTTGTTACAGGTACCATTGCAATTTCTTGGTTATATCAATGTGCACAAATCCATGTAGGCCCTCGAGAACTGGCGTTCTGTGCTAGTAGAAAATCTGCATAAACCAGAGTGATGGGAGATGTACTGTACGAGATGTTGAATTATGTTGATATATCCATCCTATTTCAATCGAATTGGCCTTTGCTTGTTGATATTTGTACCTTTGCTTTGCATTTCAGATCCGGCAGATAAAGGCACTCTACCTGTACCATGCATTCCCGTCTTGGTATCAGTTTGTGACATCAACGTTTTGCCATGCTAACTGGTCAGTTTAACTTGTTGTTGCGGATTGCATCTTTATATATATTTATACGTGTGTTTATTTCCATTTGAGTTCCCTCTGCAAATGGAAACAAATAGTAACTAACAAACTATTGTACTGACATATCAGTAACTGTAACTGTTTAACATTCTTTCGGGGCAATGTATAATTTTCACTTATTAAGTTATCTGTAACCCATTACAGGAATCATCTTTCAAGCAATCTGTTCTTTGTGTACATTTTTGGTGAGTTTGCTACCTGAAGCAATGCTTTGATTGATGCTTGTAGTTTTGTTAAAGGATGCCTAGTTATTATCTAAATATACAGGAAAGCTTGTGGAAGAGGAGGAAGGTAACTTCGCACTGTGGATGTCTTATATTTTGACCGGTGCTGGAGCAAACTTGATTTCATGGTTAGTTCTTCCAACGTCGTCTGTGTCGCTTGGAGCATCTGGGGCTGTTTTTGGCCTTTTCACAATTAGTGTACTAGTAAAGGTGATTATGCCTAATCTTTGTGTTTTTGGCCTGTTCCAGAGTATTTCCCTGAATGAGCAGTAATCTTATTTCCAATCTTTGTGTTGCTCCTTTATTGCAACAGATGTCCTGGGACTGGAGAAAGATTCTTGAGGTCCTTATCCTTGGTCAATTTGTTGTTGACAAGGTAAATTACTGCACTATCTTGTGGGGTATCTACCATATGTTGTTGCCCGACTCGCCATTTGTTTGTTCAACATATCTTATTTACAACACCGAAATAAATACATCTGCAGGTGGGGTTGTTCGCTGCCGCCTATTCATTGTATTACTCCCTAACTATTCATGGTTCCATTTTACTGAAAAGGTAGTGTTATCTAATTTTCAATTATCACAAAATTACAAACCTTAAAATTCATCACACATTCACAATGTCACAATCACTAGTTTACAGGACAAACCATCCAGGATTGATGTTCTCTTAAAAAAGGGATTGCCATATTTTCCTGCCCATCATGACTAAAAATACTTGGATATATTTCTAGATAATTAAATGCTAGGATATTTGACAGTAGGGACTACAGGTATGATCAATTATAAGTTCATATGCAGATGAACTGATTCCTGCAAACTTCCTCCATTCTAAACAAGTGTTTGTTGTTTACCAAAGTATTTATTTACTACAATATTTTGCTAGTTTTGTATACCAAAGGGGAGTCTTGGCGCAGCGGTAAAACTGTTGCCTTGTAACCACGGTTTTGAGTCCTGGAAAAGTAGTTGGACCCTGCATAAGCGGGAGCTATGTGCACTGGGCTGCCTTTTTATTTTTATACCAAGCAGACATTCTTGATTAACCCCTGTTTTGCTCTTACAGGTCATGGAAGCTGCACGTGCAACCAGTGTAACAGGCGCCGCACTTCAAGTAAACAACATTGCCCATGTCTCGGGTGCTTTGATTGGTGCTGCGTTAGTATTTGTGATCAACAGAATCCCCTTATCATCTAATGATGATAACCCAAAGGCTTCAAAGGATAGCAAGGACAAAAGAAGTTAATTTAAGATAGGGACGCCATGCTAACACACTATATCGTTCATTACAATTTTTCTTCTTCAAATGGACTACTCATTGTGTCCACATTCATACATAGTTCTGATTTCTGTTGGAAATGAAAGGATGAAGGACAGCATCCCATAGAGGCTCTCCTGGAAATCATCACACTTGTAGTGTAAGGTTCATTTCTCTACCTTTGTAACAATGTCATGTAAACGCTAAATTTGATCTGGAGTCAGACTTGGTACAAGCAATTCATGATTTATAGCTCACATTCAGTTGATTGTTATGATGATTGTCTCTACTATGAGAAGAAGGTGCCATGTATACATGCTATCTTCTCTCGCTGCTGGCGAGAGGTGAGCTCAACAAAAGAGCTCTCTGCCTCATTGTAAACTAGATGATGCCCCGCGCCTTGCTGCGGGTGACATACATAAATAGGTGCTAATAAACTAAAACTATTGCAGAAACAAATTAGGATTGCTCTCGTCAATATTTTAAAAACAATAACTCATATGAAGCATTTGACAAGATGTATAAAAATAGAAATTATTGGATTGAAGTAAACAATGTATAAAATAGAAACTATAGGATAGAAGTAAATAGGGTGCCATTAAAAAAATGTGTAACATGATCTATATATATTTGCTCTAAACGTTTAAACGTTCAATGTACGTACTGTTTATGCCCACACAAAAATTAATGAAACAATGGGTAGATTAGTGCATACTCCCTCCGTTCCTAATATAAGACCTTTTAGAGATTTCACTATAAACTAAATACGGATATATATATATATATATATATATATATATATATATATATATATATATACAGATTTTAGAGTATAGGTTCACTCATTTTGTTCCGTATGTAGTCCATAGTAGAATCCCTAAAATGTTTTATATTTAGAAACGGAGGGAGTACATTATAACTTATGACAACATGCATAATTTAATTATATGACATGGTTACATGAAGAGAAAAAATAAATACTTATAACCACATGCAAGACTTGATGACGTGGCATGGTTATGGTTGTATGAGGTGGGGTGAAATGTTCAGTTCACCCGGGGGAGCTCCTATCCGCTCTTTGCGGCAAAATGTCGGACGCATGCACAGGCGGTACTCTAAGTGGGCCGGTCCATGAAAGCTAGCGAACTGGTACAGTAGCGCGAGCCTGTAACGCTAAAAAAACGCACGCTTGGGGTCATTCGAACCCAGGATCTCCTGCTACAGATGAGGAGATTTTACCAGTTGAGCTCGCAAGAAAACTAAGTAAGTACCAGCATCAAAGAATAAGAATCAACACCAGATTCGAATATTTCAAAAATTTCGAACGCAATATTTATTTGAAAAAGTGAGTGTTTTCCGAAATTCGATCGCATTGAAAATTTGTGAACAAATTTCTAAAAACTAAACAATTTCCCAAAACAGGGACCTTTTTTGAAACTTACTTTTTTAAAAGTGAACATTTTCCCCCAAAATATGAACATTTCAGACAAAGTACCAAACTAAATTTGAAACATTAACTTTTGGAACTTTTTTGAAACTTCTGAAAAAAATCAAAACATGAACATTTTTGAAAATTTGCAAACAATTTTGAAAGAGGAACATTTTACAAACTCCTGTTTTTTTTATTGAAAAAACGAACATTTTTAGAATATTTGAAAACAGTATCAGTTTTTGAAAAAGAAGGAACAATAGTTTTGAAATGGAATATTTTCTGAAAATGATGATCATTTTTTGAAATTCCAAAAAAAAGTTGGAAAGGTGAAAATGAAACTCCCAAACAAAATCAAAAACACGAATATTTTCGCAATTTGTTAACAATTTTTGCAAATGAAACATTATTTGTTCACATTTGTTTCGCATATGTGAACAAAAAATTGAAACTGTAGAAAATGTTTTTGAAGAACGTGAACCATTTTTTAAAGTCATGAACAAATTATGAAATATGGAACATATTTTTAAACCGCGAATAGTTTTTGAATTTCTGAACGAATATTTGAAAAATGAAACATTTCATGAAATTACGAAAAAATGAAACCGCGGACATTTTTTGATTTCGTGAAACAAATTTGTGAAACTGGAACTTCATGAAATATCTAACAAAAATTTGAAACCCCGCATATTTTTTGAATTTCCTGAACACTTTTTCAAACACGAGCATTTTTTTGGAAATTGCAAACATTTTTTGAAAACATGAATACATTCTGAAATTCCCAATTTTTTTGAAAACATGAACTATTTTTGGTAACGTGGACATTTTCAGACATTTGTGAATATTTTTTGAAAACATGAACATATAAATAAACAATTGAAAAAGGATTAAAAAGAAAATGACAATTAAAAGAAAAAGAAAAAAAGAGAAAAAATGAGGGAAAAGCAACAAAAATAAACAAGAAAAATAAAACAATGAAAGAAACAGAAGCAAAAAAAAAACGATTCAGGAATCTCCAAGAAGGTTCCAAAATCGGAAAAAGCTGTATGAAAACCTTCTTCCCAAAACCGGGACCGCAACAACCATTAACGGGAACGCGTCCCTCGCTCCTGAAGCTTGTGCGAGGCCTCGATAGCTTGAGGCAACGTGTGTCACATAGGGTTTCGCCCCACCCAGGACCTCCTATTCGGCGCTTCACGCATCGAAAAGGATCACTAGCGCTCGCTAGGTTCCTTCATGGGCTACGGCCCAACTGTCCCATCTCCCGTACCTAGCATTCACAAGGTCTCCTCATTTTTGATTCTTTTTTCTTATGCTATTACCAACTGAGATGACCACCAGTTTTAGGAATTAAAAGATCCGAAGCACTTTTCAAAAAGTAAAAAAATATCATGAATTCAAAAATATTCATCGATTTTACCAAAAAAATCACAACCTTAAAAAAAGTTCGTTGATTTTGAAAAAAGGCCATCAGTTTTTTTAAAGTTCTCCAAATTTGAAGAAAAGTTCACAAATTAAAAAAAAGCTCATTAAATTTTAAAATTATTTCATGGATTGGAAAAAGAATTCAAAAAGTTCACGATCTTGAATAAAACTTCATCGATTTTAAAAGTCCATCAATTATGAAAAAAAACATTAAACTTGAAAAGAAGTTGACAAATTCATAACAAAATCATCGATTTTAATGAATAATTCATCGATTTTGAAAAAAGTTTCAGAAATTCAAAAAAGTGAACAATTTAAAAAAAAGCATCAATTTTAAAAAAAGACATCAATGCCAAAATAATTCCAAACTAGAAAACAACTTTGTCAATTTTGAAAAAAATACGAATTTGAGAAACGTTCATTGATTTTGAAAAGGAAGTTAACAAATTGAAAAAATATTTTGCATATTTTGAAAAAAAGATTAACATTTTTATTAAATATCACACATTTATTACAATAAAAAGATAAAAGAAAGAACATACAAAAAAAGAACAAGAAAAAAACGAATAAAAAGAACCGAGGAAAGTATAACATTTAAAAAGGAAGGACAAGTGCACATGTGTTGTGATGTTGAAGTGGTAAGTGCACTTCTCTATAGGTAGAGGCCCTTAGTTTGATCCCCATCCCCGTGCTCCTTTTTTGAAGTTTAATATAGAAACGGAAAAAAGGTAATTGGGTTGGCCCAACTTTGGGAAGGGGGCACCCGTTGAAAAAAGAGCCCTTAATTAGAGCCTTCAACGCGAAATAGGGGTCGTCATCCCACGCCACTAGTGAAGAATGTGTGAGACCAATTTATAAAAGCAACTACCGCATACGCGAAAACCTTGCCAACCCTTATGATTTCGGCCTTTTTACCCTTTTTGCCCTGTTTCGAGCCGAACAGATCTGCTAAAAATGGCCTGGTCCGTAAATGGTTCACAAGCAACCCGCATATTCCCACCTCCACGCTATATCTATGGGACAAATTGTGTTTTAGGGTTCGCTTCTATGGTCCCCTCCGCCGCAAGCCTCCCCTTTCTGCTGTCTTATTTTCTCTTTTCCCAGCAAGAGATTCCTCCCCGCCCCGTCCATTTCTCGAAGACCCATGGCTCGACGCGGTGGCAGGCATGATGGCCGAGGCGGATCGCCATCGCACAAGCGCGTCCGGTGCGACGTTGAAGCTGATAACTCCAACAGTCGATCCGTGGCGCTCGAAGCAGAAGCGCGAACACGACAGGATCTCCCGCGACGATGGTCGGGGCGGATTGGCTTGCTTCTTCAAGCTCGGCAACACACTTTGGACAACCATCAAGAGGTGCCACGTGGTGGAGGTTGAGCTCATCACCGCGCAGGACACGCCGGCGGCCAGTGAAGATGGCACCGGAAGGAAGAGTGTGAGTTCCGCAATGTTCTCCGGAGGTCGTCGGAGGAGTAAAACGTCAACACAAAGCCATGAGCCGTTGCCCCTGATCTATGCTTATCTATGTTATAGTTTTATGTGTGATGAACTCCGGTGTGTTCTTGTACCAGGAACTATGTTTATCTAAGTTTTAAAATATGCATAGCGCTTTTTCAAGATCTATTCAGCAGTGGTGAATAACTTCCCAGAAAATTGTTTTAGGCTGAACCTAAACGATTTTGTAGGTTGGGGATTTCGCACATATGCTAGAGTTGCCCTAAGGGGAGTTGCTCCACATATCACTAAGAGTTTGAGAAGAGATGTAACAGCCCAAGTGCTCCAGGGGCCTTCATGCAATATTGAGATGTGTAATCTTTCATGTGTGACCCTTATTGTTGTGATATTCATGATTTGGTCCTTGTCATTCTGTGTTGCATCATGAGCATCATGTCATCATGGCATTTTACATGTTGAGTGCATTGTTGTGATGTGATGTGGTGTTTGATGATAGCATGATGTGAGTGTGCAAGAGTGTGCTTACCTCCCCCTCTTTCTTCTTTGCAAAACTCTCTCATTTGAACTTTGAAATCACTCCCTATTCAATTCATTTGTAACTTGTGATATTTCTTGTGTTTAAAAATTCGGTAAAGATGTTCCAACTCTTCTAAATAATCTGGTGAGTATGTTTTGCCTTTTCCTCAAGTTTGTTCTGTCGATTATATTCTCTTTTAAAAATATAAACATAGGCACCAATTTTCAATATTAAAATATGTGTAAAATTAACTTGTTCTAAAAATGCCAAGGTCATTTTATACACAAGAGTACAATTGGCCGGTTCATAAAATATTTTCTTTTCTATCTAAATCCTTGCCAATTCATGCATGTTTTTTTATCTTGTTGCAGTTTAATTTTAATAGTAACCCCCCCTTTGTTTTTCCCTGTGAAGAGTAGCAGACCTTGGGCCTTTTCCCCCCTCGCAGCCCAGCTAGCTCAGCCGAGCCAGCCCAGCCCGCGCGCTAGCGGCTACCTCCTTCGTTCCCCTTTCTGTTAGTGCAGTGAGAGCCGCAGCGAGAGCAAGTCGCCATCGCCGTGAGAGGAGCTCACGGACGTCGAGGCCAGCCCCTTTCAAAGGGCGCGAATCCCTAGGGTTCCCCTGTTCCTCCTCCTCCGCCGACATCTCTCTTTCCCCTCCTACTTCTTCCTCCCCGCGGTAGAAGTTTCAGGTAGAGCTTCAGGTTGAGAGGGAGCAGAGTGTGCAGTGCCGGCATCCCCGCTTTCTCCGTCGTCGCCGGTGAGTCTCCGCGGTCACCAGGATGGCGAGGAGTTCCCTGGTGCCGCCCGCGTTCGGTTCCCGGCGCTAGGAGGCCCGGAGAGCCTACGCACCGTCGGCATCGTCGCCACGTAGCTGTCCTTGGCTTCGTCAGGATGCGCCGTCCCGCTCTGCCCCGCTCCGCCCCTTCTTCCCCGTCGTGCACGAGCCCGTCTTCGACCTCCCTCGGTGAGCAGGACCACCGCAACCTCTCTGGTTCTAAGCGTAGGTAGCGCGACGCCGTAGTTGCTCGCAGTTGCCGCCGTCAGGACAAGGCATGGCCTTGAGGTCGTTGCCTCCGTCCCCCTCGTTGCAAGACGAACAGGGGAACAGGTCCTCCTAGCTTCCCGCTTCCCCCCAGCCAATCCGCATCGCCGGAGCCCCCCTGCTGTTGCCGGAGTCGCGTCGCTGCCGTTCTGTCGCAGCTGTCGTTGTTTCTTTAGTTTCATCAGATAACGCGAAGCAATTAGTAGTAGAGGGGCAAGCCCTCCCCCTTGGTCACTAGCACGTTGCATAGCGCAGTGGTCATTCGACCCGCGGACGACCGGCAGGTCACGGGTTCGACCCCCCCTGCGCCCTTTTGTTTTATTTTCGATGGGTTTTGTGTGTGTGGTGTGCTAGGATCTGGTGTGGCTACACCGGATCTCGTGTGGGCGTGCAACTTGTGTGTGTGTGTGTCTCAGCGTGTGTGAGTGAGTGATAGGATCTGCTGTGGCTGGGCAGATCCCATGTGTGTGCCTGTGTGCTTGTGTGTGTGTGTATTGTGTGAGTGTGTATGACAGTGGGCCCATGGCCCACTTGTCATCCACATAGAGGGGCCCTGGTGTCATGCCAGGTGGGACCCTCCTATCTTTAGTTTTTTTATTTGTTTTATTGTTTTATTGTGTTTAAATAGATTATTCCATTTATGGTAATTTACTATATCTGTACATGAGCATTTTTGGATATGAGCAAATATGGCAAGTTTTGACTTATGAGCGTATGATGATGTGAAGTGATTTGGAACTAGAGGTTGTGGGCTTTTTACCCAATGAAAAATATGAGTATGATATATGAAATTGGGGTAGAAAAATCTCAAGAATTCATTGGTGTGATTTGTTTTGTCATTTGAGCAAGTTTTTACAAAATTTCATTTTGTCCCAATATGCCATTTTGTCATTTTAGTTAGAATTAATCCGTGCTTGCTTTGATATTGGTGTCAACATGGAAGTGGTAGTGTTTTATGAGTATTATGCCATGGTATTTTCTTTTGACATGATAATCTTGCATATGAGTGGGAACCTTGCTCCAAAGTGGCTATTAAAATGTTGCTGTTTTCAACATGCTAAATATTTCTAAGTCTGAGAATCTGTTAATATTTTTATGCCATGATAAGTGGATGCTACCAAGTGATATGTTGTGTTTTAGCTCAAGCTCAGTGCTAGTGTTTTGTAGTAGATATTGTCCTATACCACCCTGTTAATTTTCATGCCATGAGATGATCTATAGCACCATTATTTATTGCTGTCAACTTGCTATCAGCTTAACTCAGATTCCAGAAAACTGTGATTTTCACTAAGTCCCTAGAATCTGTTTCATCATGCCATCTTGTGAGCTTTATGCTTCGTGATATGTGCTTCCTTTCCAGTTTGTGTAGTTGGATGATTTGATAAGCATGTCATGTAGTTTCTGTACATGTTTTGTTTGAGGTTGGAAACATCCTGTAGCTATAGATATTTGTTGTGAAAGTTGCTATGTTGCTGTTTGAGACAGATTGTGTGTGTTAGTGTTTTGTGACTTGTGGGAGCCATGCTCCATTGTTTTGGTTGATCTTTGGCTCTATTGTGGTTGGTTTTTCATTTCCTAACTAGTGGCTACCTTGGAATACCAAGGAATAGCCCACGGCCTTCCATGTTTTGTATTTTGCCTTCGTAACTTACTGTGAGCATAACGTGAGATCCGCTACTCCGTTTTCTATGTTCTACATATGCATTGGCATCGATTTTGCATGAAGAATCCATATTTTCCATGATCATGCATGTTCAAACAATTTAACATGAGGTTCTGTCTAGAATTTTAAATAACTTAACTATTGTATGAGAGACGTGACTACCTTAGGATTGCCATGCTAAATACTTCAAATGACTCATGCATCATCTCGTTTGTGCATTGCACCTTGGTTGGTTGTTTATTGTTGCTGTTTCTCTTGGGTAGACACGACTGTTGAACCCGAGCACGAGGATCCAGGAGAGTACCACTACGAGGACCCCGCTCTTTGTCCCTTTGAAGAACCAACAGGCAAGATGATCGTACCCGGATCCCGACACTATTGTTGCTTGCTAGATGTATCGCTCTTATCGTTACATATGTGTTACCTACCACTTGAATGTCAAGCCTCCTACATTGCCATGATAGCCTCTAACCCCTCCACATCCTAGCAAACCTTGTTTGGCTAAGTTACCGCTGCTCAGCCCCTCTTATAGCGTTCTTAGTTGCAGGTGCAGGTTGTTTCCATGTGATAACATGGATGTCTGGAGATATCACAATATTTACTGTTATTTAATTTAATGCACATATATATCGTGGTATGGTGGAAGGCTTGGCCTTTTGCTCGGTGTTTTGTTCCACTTTTACCGCCATAGTTACTTGTTACCGGCGTTACGTTTCTATATTTTGCGCTCCTAACATGCTCGGGGTTGTTATGGGGACCCCCTTGATTATTCGGTTGAGATTAAAACTTGTCTGGAAAGACCCAACATTGGTACCATTTGCTTAACAACTTAATAATAAAATTGCATAGGGCTTTGCAACCCCGTGGATAATTAATCAACAACCCGGGCCAGTGCTCCTCATGAGTGTTGGTACAAACTAGAGCACTTTACGGGGCCAACCCGGGGCAACTCGGGAGATTTCTATCAGGCCACCATACACTAGCTTATCCGTTCATGTCCTGAGAACGAGATACGCGGCTCTTATCGGGTTCGTCGACACGTCGGGCAGTCTTGCTGGACTTGTTTTACCTTTCTCGAGTGGCTTGCGTGAGGAACTCTGATCTTCTTAGGGATTTCTTGAGGTGTCAGTTTTCCTTTGTAATTGCCTAGGATGATCACGAGATCCGTGGTCGAGGTTATTCCCGCGGAGTGTGGTTAATTTATGATGAATTAGTTGGAGCACGCCTACAGGGTTAAATCTTTCGGAAAGCCGTGCTCGCGGGTATGTGGCAACTTGGATATTTTGTTTAACACCCGGTTATAGTTAACTTGAAGTAAACTCTAATAAAATACACCAACTGTGTGAGTAACCGTGATCGTATCTGCTCATGAACATGATCCGAGAGAGAACACGGTGGGGTTATGTTTGATGTAAGTAGGTGTTCAGGATCACTTAGTGATCATGGTAGAACTCGATCGTCTTACGTAGTCCACCATATTTACATTCATGTTCTCGTAAGTTAGCCACCATACAATGCTTAGTGCTGCTACAAACTCAACATTTACCCCATCCAACCCAATAAGCTTGAATAGTCTCGGTACCCGGTTGCATGATTGTTGAGTTCCCATGGCTCACAGATTACTACAACAAATACAGGTGCAGGTGTAGATGAGACCGTGCTAGATGATGTGACGCAGCTCCAGTGCGAGTATGATGAGGAACATGGCAGGATGTACATCACATATCCAGACGAGTAGAGAGGCCTTGGTCGTGATCTTTGGGGCTAGCTAGACAGTTTCATTGCATCTTTTCTCGTTTGTTTTCATCCGTAGATGGACTCTGTCTTTTGAAGATGTTTGAATAAACTGTGTGGATTTGTATTTTAGCATTTGGCGAGTGTAAGCCAACTCATATACTCCCCTCTTCATGCATGTATGTGATGATACTGAACTTGCAAAATGACTAGATGCGCCTCTATCCCTGTCGAGGCCCCCGTGCCCAAATATGGTTAGGCGCGCATCTTGGTTGTTACAAGTTGGTATTTATAGCCATATGACCATAGGAGCCCTTTGCTTGTTCGAACTTGGCCGAGTCGAGTCTAGTAAAAACTATTTTGGGTCTAGTTATATGGGAGAGTAGGTTTCTTTTTACTCCTCTTCTATACTCTGGTGAGGTATTCAACTTAGGAATTTTGATTCCACTCCTATTCTCGCTCAATTTTTTTAGGATCACGCGGGTATTTTGGAAACTATATGATACCGATGTGACGGAGTTCTGTCTTGTTGCCTCATGTCTGACTTGATTTCTTCCGGGGAGTTGAGC
Organism: Hordeum marinum; assembly: GCA_022496015.1. NCBI lineage: Eukaryota > Viridiplantae > Streptophyta > Magnoliopsida > Poales > Poaceae > Hordeum > Hordeum marinum. Next base: position 123,138,827 of record CM039672.1, read on the forward strand.
TCCAGGGAATTCTTGGCACATCGTTATCATTCAGCTTCCTTAGTATCTCAGGACAGAGGGTGTTCAGAATTGCTTCAATACTTGTCGTGTTGAGATAAGGTCGGAGTCACCCAGTACCGGGGAGGCGTCCGGGGTACCACCATGGTTAGTATTGTTGTGCTTTCGAGGATCCGAGGTAGATGGATTTCTGAAGCCTCTGGTTATGTGTTGAAGGATGGGTACAATTGGGGTGTAGGTTTGTTAGTTGTGTGAGATATTTCCTCCTTGTATCCCCAACACCGGATTGCATAACCAAAAAGTTTTTGGAAGTTCTTAGGTGGGAACTCATGTAGTTATCTAGGAGCATCTTCTTTAGATGTATGAGGGCATATATGTTTGTTTCGAGCAACATTAGCTCAATACTTTTGTGTTATTCCAAGTGGCTTCTAATATCTGATGATGTTATCGCAAACCTGAAGAAGGCATTCTTACTAATTTTTCAGTAGGAAGGCTGTTTATGTTCTTCATTCAATTTCGTTCAAGTCATTTGATTCAGCTGATTGCTATCATCTTTGTCAATGAGGTGCTGATGTTCTTGTCCATCTCTAGGATGGCTCCAACAACTCGTTGGAGTTCGGGTCGTGATGGGGAGCAGTCTGATCCTCCACCACCCCCACCACCTCCTCCTCCTCTAGAAGCTTGGCAAGCTGTGATGGCCGCAACCAATGCGAATACTCAGATGTTGCTCAGGTTGTTGCAAGAAAGAGATCAGGGTTAGCAAGGTTTTCAAGGGAATTTTCATAATCAGCCTCAGTTCATCACGCTCAACCAGTTCCTTGCCAACCAACCCAAGTCTTTCACCTATTGTGAGCAGCCTTTTGATGCAGATGATTGGCTCTGTGATATGAGTAAGCATTTTGAGTGCAACCATGTCAGACTAGAGGATTATGTTAGGTTCGCGCGTTCTAGCTCAAGGGTTAGGCAGCAGATTGGTGGCAGCAATACAAGGACTCCAGGGGCGATCGTGTTGTCACCTGGGACAATTTCTGTCGTGACTTCAGGGCCCATTACATTCTGACAACTTTGTCGAGGAGATGCATGAGAAGTTCAGGCACCTGAAGCAGGGAAGCAAGTCTGTCTATCAGTACAACATCGAGTTCTAGAATCTGGCCCGCTATGCTAAGCAAGATGTTCCAGATGACAAGTCCATGATTTATCAGTTCAGAGGTGGTCTCAAGGATGAGCTTCTGCCGGGTCTGGTCCTTCAAGAGCCTCGTGAGTTTGATCAGTTCTACAACATGGCTTTGAAGGTCGAGACAACACAACTCAAGTTGGAGAACTCAAGGAAGCGTTCCAGGGATTCCTATTCTTCTTCTTCCAGCTCTCAGATGGTTCCTAAGCAGCAGAAGTATTGGGTGCCTCCTCCTCCTCCATTTCGTCCTCCTCAGCAGTAGAGACAGTTCGGTGGTCGTGGTTCTTCCCACCCATCCAACCTAGGATATCAGCAGAGGCCCCAGGCACCCAAGTCAGCTTTTGTTCCTCCTCTAGGCAACTTCCGTCCACTCTCTGAGGTTACTTGTCACAAGTGTGGTCAGAAGGGTCACTACTCAAACAAGTGCAACCAGCGGCGTCTTTTGCCTCCTCCTCCAGTCAAACCTCCAGGCAATGCTATGGTGAAGCATAATCCCAAGTCAGCAAGGGTGAACATGGTGAATGCAGCAGAGGCAGAGGATTCTTCTCAAGTGATCATGGGTAATCTCTTGGTTAATTCTACTCCTGCAAAAGTGTTGTTTGATACTGGTGCATCGCATTCATTCATGTCTAGACCTTTTGCTATCAAGAATGATTTCTATTCCGAGATGTTGAGTAGACCTTTGGGCGTCGTTTCTCCGGGTGTGGCCATGAAAACCACCTCTGTTGTTCTGGATGTTTCTATCAAGATGGGCAACTATTCTTTCTTGGCTTCTCCTTATGTTCTCGACAATTCCGATATTGATCTCATTCTGGGCATGGACTTTATGGCTATGAACAAGGAGCATGTGGATTGTCAAGCCAAAGAAGTCAAATTGACTCATCCTTCAGAAGATGTGATCATTTTCATAGCTTGTGATAACACGACCCGTCTCTTTGCTCTTAATGAGAAGGGTGAAATCTCGGCTATTTCTCAAATTCCGGTGGTTAGTGAGTATGAAGATGTCTTTCCCAAAGAATTGCCAGGAATGCCTCTGCACCGGCCAGTTGAGTTTGTGATTGACCTCAAGCCCGGAACTGAACCAGTTTGCAAGCGTCCTTATAAACTTGGCCTCGAAGAGCTGAAAGAGTTGAAGAAGCAGCTAGATGAACAAGAACGTCTGGGTTTGATCAGACCAAGTTCTTCTCCATGGGGTTGTGGTGTTTTTTTGTCAAGAAGAAGGATGGCACAGACCGACTTTGTGTCGATTACCGTCCATTGAATAAAAAGACAATCAGAAACAAGTACCCACTTCCCAACATCAATGAGTTGTTTGAACAACTGAAAGGTGCCAAGGTTTTCTCGAAGCTTGATCTTCGCATGGGCTATCATCAGATTCGCATTCGCGAAGAAGATATTCCTAAAACTGCTTTTAGGACGAGTTTTGGCTCTTATGAGTACACCGTCATGTTTTTTGGTCTCGCCAATGCTCCTCCAACCTTCTCAAGAATGATGAACTTCATATTCTCTCCTTTAAAGAATGAGTTCGTCTTGGTCTATCTGGATGATATCCTTGTGTTCTCGGAGACTGAAGAAGAGCATGCAGAACATCTTCGGCTTGTGCTTGACAAGTTAAGAGAGCATTGATTCTATGCTAAGTTTTCCAAGTGTGAGTTTTGGCTCAATGAAGTGGTGTACCTTGGGCATGTGATCTCTGCTGAGGGCATTAAAGTGCACCCTGAGAAAGTTGAGGCAATCTTAAAGTGGGATCCTCCTCAGACTGTCAAGCAGCTTCGTAGCTTCCTCGGTCTTGCTAGTTATTGCAGAAGATTTGTGGAGAACTTCTCTCAAATTGCTAAGCCTCTGTCTAATCTCCTCTAGAAGAATGTCAAGTATGTTTGGTCTCCTGAGTGTGATGTGGCGTTCAATACGCTCAAGCCAAGACTGACTTCAGCTCCAGTTCTTGTTCCTCCCGAGCAATCAAAGCCTTTCCAAGTTTTCTGTGATGCTTCTCTCCAAGGTCTTGGTGGTGTTCTCATGCAAGATAAGAAGATAGTTTCTTATACCTCACGCCAGTTGAAGCCTGCCGAGAAGAACTACCCCACTCATGACCTTGAGTTGACGACAGTTGTGCATGCTCTGATGACTTGGAGGCATTTGTTGTTGGGTAGACAAGTTGAGGTGTACACCGATCACAAGAGCTTGAAGTACATTTTCACTCAACCCAATCTCAATCTTCGGCAGTATTGTTGGGTGGAAATGCTTGAGGACTTCAACCCAAGCATTGAGTATACCCCTGGAAGAGCAAATGTCATTGCAGACGTGCTCAGCCGAAAGGCGTACTGCAACAATCTTATCCTGAAGCCTCTTCAACCCGAGCTTTGTGAAGCCTTTCGAAAGCTCAATCTTCAGATGATTCCGTAAGGATTTCTTGCCAATCTTCAAGTCTCTCCGACTCTGGAAGATCAGGTTCACCAAGCTCATCTTCTTGATGCGATGGTGAATAAAGTGAAGAAAGGTGTGGCCAAGGGCATTCCGAAGTATAAGTGCTTTCGCGTTGATGACAAAGATACCTTGTTCTTTGAAGACCGTCTGGTGTTCCAAAAGGTGATCTCAGGAAGGTTATCATGGACGAAGCACACAATTCTCTCCTATCCATTCATCCAGGCAATTCCAAGATGTATCAGGACCTCAAGCAAACCTTCTGGTGGACTTGCATGAAACATGAAATTGCTCAGTTCGTGAACGAGTGTGATGTTTTTCGCAGAGTGAAGGAGGAACATCAACGTCCAGCAGGTCTCCTTCAGCCTTTGCCTATTCCAGAGTGGAAATTCGATCACGTGGAGATGGATTTTGTCATGGGTTTTCCTAAGTCCAAGAGGGGCAACGATGCCATCTTTGTGGTTATCGACAAGCTGAACAAAGTTGCCCATTTCCTTCCGGTCAAAGAATCTATCTCGGCAGCTCAGCTAGCAGAGTTGTATACGTCAAGGATAGTTTATTTGCACGGTATTCCTCAGCTCATCTCATCTGACCGTGGAAGCCTCTTCAATTCCAAGTTTTGGGAGTCCTTCCAGACTGCTATGGGTACCAAGATCCGTTTCGGCACTGCATTCCATTCAGAGACAAGTGGTCAAGTTGACAGAGTTAATCAAATCCTTGAAGACATACTCAGAGCCTGTGTGATTTCGTTTAGCATGAAATGGTAAGACTGCCTTCCATACGCTGAATTTTCATATAACAACAACTTTCAGGCTAGCCCAGGCAAGGCCTCGTTCGAGATTCTCTACGGCAGGAAGTGTCGTACCCCGCTCAATTGGTGTGAAACCGGTGAGCGTCAAATTTTGGGCAATGAAATGATCACCGACGCAGAAGAGATGTGCCATGTCATTCGTGAGAACCTCAAAGAAGCTCAGTCCCGACATAAGAGTTATTAAGATAAAAAACATTGGGATGTCTCCTTTCAAGTGGATGATCTAGTCTATCTCAGAGTCTCTCCCATGAAGGGCACTCAGCGGTTTGGAATTAAAGGGAAGCTAGCTCCTCGTTTTGTGGGTCCTTTTAGAGTTGTTGGCAAGAGAGGTGAACTTTCCTATCAACTAGAGCTTCCTCTGTATTTTGCAAATGTGCATGATGTCTTCCATGTCTCTCAGCTCCGGAGGTGCTTCAAGACTCCCGAGCGTACCATTGACATCCAAGACATTGATATCCAAGAAGACCTATCTTATAGTGAGCATCCAATTGCTATTCTCGAAGAAACTGAGCGTACGACTCGCAAAAAATCAATCAAGTTCCTCAAGGTGAAGTGGTCTCATCATTCCGATAAAGAAGCTACTTGGGAACGTCAGGATCTTCTCCGTTCCGAATATCCAGAGTTCTTTCGTTCTTAGATCTCGGGTCGAGATCCTCTTGTAGTGTGGGAGAGTTGTAACATCCCAAGTGATCTAGGGGCCTCCATGCAATATTGGGATGTGTAATCTTTCATGTGTGACCCTTATTGTTGTGATATTCATGATTTGGTCCTTGTCATTCTGTGTTGCATCATGAACATCATGTCATCATGGCATTTTACATGTTGAGTGCATTGCTGTGATGTGATGTGGTGTTTGATGATAGCATGATGTGAGTGTGCAAGAGTGTGCTTACCTCCCCCTCTTTCTTCTTTGCAAAACTATCTCATTTGAACTTTGAAATCACTCCCTATTCAATTCATTTGTATCTTGTGATATTTCTTGTGTTTACAAATTCTGTAAAAATGTTCCAACTCTTCTAAATAATCTGGTGAGTATGTTTTGCCTTTTCCTCAAGTTTGTTCTCTGGGTTTGTATTTTCTTTTAAAAATATAAACTTAGGCAACAAATTTCAGTATTAAAATATGTGTAAAATTAAATTGTTCTAAAAATGCCAAGGTCATTTTTATAAACAAGAGTACAATTGGCTGGTTCATAAAATATTTTCTTTTCTCTCTAAACCTTGCCAATTCATGCATGTTTTTTATCTTGTTGCAGTTTAATTTTCATAGTAAACCCCCCCTTTGTTTTTCCCTATGAAGAGTAGCAGACCCTGGGCCTTTTCCCCCTCGTAGCCCAGCTAACTCAGCCAAGCCAGCCTAGCCCGCGCGCTAGTGGCTACCTGCTCCGTTCCCCTTTCTGTCAGTCCAGTGAGAGCCGTAGCGAGAGCAAGTCACCGTCACCGTGAGAGGAGCTCATGGACGTCGAGGCCAACCCCTTTAAAAGGGCACGGATCCCTAGGGTTCCCCTGTTCCTCCTCCGCTGCTGACATCTCTCTTTCCCCTCCTCCTTCTTCCTCCCCGCGGTAGAAGTTTCATGTAGAGCTTCAAGTTCAGAGAGGGAGCAGAGTGCGCAATGCCGACATCCCCGCCTTCTCCGTCGTTGCCGGTGAGTCTCCACGGTGACTAGGATGGCGAGGAGTTCCCTGGTGCCGCCTGTGTTCGGTTCCTGGCGCTAGGAGGGCAGGAGAGCCTCCGCACTGTCGGCATCGTCGCCGCGTCTCTGTCCTTCGCTTCGTCAGGCTGCGACGCCCCGCTCCGCCCCGCTCCTCCCCTTCTTCCCTGTCGTCCGCGAGCCCGTCTTCGACCTGCCTTAGTGAGCAGGACCACCGCAACCTTTCTAGTTCGTAGCGTAGGTAGCACGACGCCGTAGTTGCTAACAGTCGCCGCCGACAGGACAAGGCATGGCCTTGAGGCCGTTGCCTCCGCCCCCCTCGTTGCAAGACGAGCAGGGGAACGGGTCCTCCTAGCTTCCCGCTCCTACCTCAGCTAGTCCGCATCGTCGGAGCCCCCCCACTGTTGCCAGAGTCGCGTCGCCGCCGTGCTGTCGCCATGGTTGTTTTTTCTTCAGTTTTGTCAGATAACGCAAAGCAGTTATTAGTAGAGGGGCAAGCCCCCCCTTGGTCAGTAGCGCGCTGCGTAGCGCAGTGGTCATTCGACCCGCGGACAATCGGCAGGTCGCGGGTTCGACCCCCCCGGTGCCCCTTTTGTTTTCTTTTCGGTGGGTTTTGTTGGAAATATGCCCTAGAGGCAATAATAAATTGGTTATTATCATATTTCCTTGTTCATGATATCGTTTATTATCCATGCTATAATTGTATTGATCGGAAACTCAGATACATGTGTGGATACATAGACAACACCATATCCCTAGTATGCCTCTAATAGACTAGCTCGTTGATCAAAGATGGCTATGGTTTCCTAGTCATGGACATGAAATGTCATTTGATAATGGGATCACATCATTAAGAGAATGATGTGATGGACAAGACCCAAACTACAAACGTACCATATGATCGTGTTAGTTTATTGCTACTGTTTTTGCATGTCAAGTATTTGTCCCTATGACCATGAGATCATGCAACTCACTGACACCGGAGGAGTACCTTGTGTGTATCAAACGTCGCAACGTAACTGGGTGACTATAAAGGTGCTCTAAAGGTATCTCCAAGGGTGTCTGTTGGGTTGACACGGATCAAGACTAGGATTTGTTACTCCGTGTGACGGAGAGGTATCTCAGGGCCCACTCGGTAATACAACATCACAATAAGCCTTGCAAGCAATGTGACTAAGTGTTAGTCACGGGATCTTGTATTACGGAACGAGTAAAGAGACTTGCCGGTAACGAGGTTGAACTAGGTATGGAGATACCGACGATCAAATCTCGGGCAAGTAACATACCGAAGAACAAAGGGAACATCATATGGGATTAACTGAATCCTTGACATAGAGGTTCGACCGATAAAGATATTCGTAGAATATGTAGGAACCAATATGGGCATCCAGGTCCCGCTATTAGTTATTGACCATAGAGGTGTCTCATTCATGCCTACATAGTTCTCGAACCCGCAGGGTCTGCACACTTAAGGTTTGGTGACGTTTCGGTAGTATAGAGTTATGAATGGTGGTGACCGAAGGTTGTTTGGAGTCCCGGATGAGATCCCGGAGGTCTTGAGGAGCTCCAGAATGGTCCGTAGGTAAAGATTGATATATAGGAAGTCCTGGTTTGGTCACCAGAAAAGATTCGAGCTCATCGGTAGTGTATCGGGAGTGCTGGTAGTGTACCGGGGGACCATCGGGAGAGGTATTTCGACCCAAGAGGCTACATGGGCTGTGGGAGGAGGTAAACCAGCCCTTGGTGGTCTGGTCGAAGCCTCCTCTAAGGGCCCATGCGGCTGGAGTGGTTTGAGAAGGAAAAAATCTAAAGGTGGAGAGGTGGAAAGAGTTTCCAAGTGGAAAGGAGGAATCCTATTCCTAATAGGATTGGAGTAGGACTCCTCCACCTCCAATTTCGACAAAACCTTGAGGGTTTGAGGCTACCTCCTCCCCTCCCTCCCTCCTATATATACTAGAGGATTTAGAGGAAAAAGCTAACCCTAATAACCACGTGCTACCTCTCCTCTAGATCGCAGTTTCTCCTCTAGATCGGTTTTCAGCGGTGCTTAGGCGAACCCCTGCTGGAATAGCTCCACCACCATCGCCGCAGCGCCGTCGCGCTGCCAGAGAACTCATATACCTCTCCGCTCCCTCTTGCTAGATCAAGAAGGCGGAGATCGTCATTGAGCTGTACGTGTGCTGAACGCGGAGGTGCCGTCCGTTCGGCACTAGATCGGAAGGACCGTGATCAAGATCGCGAGACGGATCGTGATGAGATAGCGGGACGTACATGATGAGTTCGCGGGCTAGATCATGATTGTATCGCGGGATAGATCGTGATGAGATCGCGGGATGCTCGGCGATTTGGGTCGCAAAGACGTTCGACTACACCAACCGCGTTTCTTAGTGTTTCCCACTTAGCGATCTACAAGGGTATGTAGATCCACTCTCCATATCGTAGATGCTCATCACCATGGATAGATCTTGTGTGTGTGTAGGAATTTTTTTGTTTCCCATGCAACGTTCCCCAACAGGTTTTGTGTGTGTGGTGTGCCAGGATCCGGTGGGGCTACACCGGATCTCGTGTGGGCATGCAACTTGTGTGTGTGTGTCCCAACGTGTGTGAGTGAGTGGTAGGATCTGTTGTGGCTGGGCAGATCCCATGTGTGTTCCTATGTGCTTGTATGTGTGTATTGTGTGAGTTTCTATGACAGTGGGCCCATGGCGCACTTGTCATCCATGTAGAGGGGACCTGGTGTCATGCCAGGTGGGACCCTCCTATCTTTAGTTTATTTATTTATTATTTTATTGTTTTATTGTGTTTAAATAGATTATTCTATTTCTGGTAATTTACTATATCTGTACATGAGCATTTTTGGATATGAGCAAAAATGGCTAGTTTTGACTTATGAGCATATGAATATGATGATGTGAAGTGATTTGGAACTAGAGGTTGTGGGCTTTTTACCCAATGAAAAATATGAGTATGATATATGAAATTGGGGTAGAAAAATATCAAGAATTCATTAGTGTGATTTGTTTTGTCATTTGAGCAAGTTTTACAAAATGTCATTTTGTCCCAATATGCCATATTGTCATTTTAGTTAGAATTAATCCATGCATGCTTTGATATTGATGTCAACATGGAAGTGGTAGTGTTTTATGAGTATTATGCCATGGTATTTTATTTTGACATGATAATCTTGCATATGAGTGGGAACCTTGCTCCGAAGTGTCTATTAAAATGTTGTTGTTTTCAACATGCTAAATATTTCTAAGTGTGAGAATCTGTTAATATTTTTATGCCATGATAAGTGGATGCTACCAAGTGATATGTTGTGTTTTAGCTCATGGTCAGTGCTAGTGTTTTGTTAGATATTGTCCTCTACCACCCTGTTAATTTTCATGCCATGAGGTGGTATCGAGCACCATTATTTATTGCTATCAACTTGCTATCAGCTTAACTCAGATTACAGAAAACTGTGATTTTCACTAAGTCCCTAGAATCTGTTTCATCATGCCATCTTGTGAGCTTCATGCTTAGTGATATGTGCTTCCTTTCCAGTTTTTGTAGTTGGATGATTTGATAAGAATGTCATGTATTTTCTGTACATGTTTTGTTTGAGGTTGGAAACATCCTGTAGCTCTAGATATTTGTTGTGAAAGTTGCTATGTTGCTGTTTGAGACAGATTGTGTGTGTTAGTGTTTTGTGACTTGTGGGAGCCATGCTCCATTTTTTTGGTTGATCTTTGGCTCTATTGTGGTTGGTTTTTAATTTCATAAATAATGGCTACCTTGGAATACCAAGGAATAGCCCACGGCCTTCCATGTCTTGTATTTTGCCTTCGTAACTTACCGTGAGCGTAGCGTGAGATCCGTTACTCCGTTTCCTACGTTCTACATATGCGTTGGCATCGATTTTGCATGAAGCATACATATTCGCCATGATCATGCATGTTCAAACAACTTAACATGAGGTTCTGTACAGAATTTTAAATAACTTAACTATTGCATGAGAAACATGACTAGCTTAGGATTTCCATGCGAAATACTTCAAATGAATCATGCATCATCTTGTTTGTGCATTGCACCTTGGTGTCATCCGGATTGGTGTCAAAGCTTGCATCGACATAACTCTTTACGACGAACTCTTTCTTACCTCCATAATTGAGAAACATTTCCTTAGTCTTTTAGTTACTAAGGATAATCTTAACTGCTGTCCAGTGATCCACTCCTGGATCACTCTTGTACCCCTTGACGGACTCATGGCAAGGCACACACAGGTGTGGTACACAGCATGGCATACTATACAGAGCCTATGGCTAAGGCATAGGGGACGACATTCATCCTTTCTCTTTCTTCTACCGTGGTTGAGCTTTGAGTCTCACTCAACTTCACACCTTACAAAGCAGGCGAGAACACTTCTCTCTGACTAATCCATTTTGAACTCTTTCAAAATCTTGTCAAGGTATGTACTCATTCAAAGTCTCATCAAGCATCTTGATCTATCTCTATAGATCTTGATGATCAACAATTAGGTAGCTTTATCCAGGTCTTCCTTTGAAAAACTCTTTTCAAACAACCGTTTATGCTTTCTAGAAATTCTACATCATTTGCGATCAACAATATGTCAACCACATATGCTTACCAGAAACTCTATAGTGCTCCCACTCACTTTATTGTAAATACAAGTTTCTCATACACTTTGTGTAGAATCAAAAACTTTGATCACCTCATCAAAGTGTATATTCCAACTCCGAGATGCTTGCTTCAGTTCATAGAAGGATCACTGAAGCTTGCACACCTTTTAGCATCCTTAGGACTGACAAAATCTTTTCGTTGTATTCATACAACCTTTCCTTAAGGAAGGAAATGATGTTTTGACATCCATCTGCCAGATTTCATAATTGAAAAATGCAGCAACTGCTAACATAATTCCAACAGACTTTAGCATCTCTACGAGTGAGAAAGTCTCATCGCAGTTAACTCCTTGAACTTGTCAGAAACTTCTTTGCGACAAGTCGAGCTCTATAAATGGTGACATTTACCATCAGCGTCTGTCATCATCTCAAAGGTCCATTTGTACTCGACGACCTGCCGTCCAACGAGCAAGTCTACCAAAGTCTATACTTGGTTTTCATACATGGATCCTTCCTCGGATTCCATGGCCTCTAACCATTTGTCGGAATTTGGGCCCATCATCGCTTCTCCACAACTCGTAGGTTCATCGTTGTCCAACAACATGACCTCCAAGACAGGATTGTCGTACCACTCAGGAGAAGTACACGTCCTTGTCGACCTACGAGGTTCGATAGTAACTTGATCCGAAGCTTCATGATCATCATCATTAACTTCCTCTTCAACTAACGTAGGCTTCATAGAAACATCTTCGTGCGCTGCGCTACTCTCTCGTTGAAACAAAGGTTCAATCACCTCATCAAGTTCTATCTTCCTCCCACTCAATTCTTTCGAGAGAAACTTTTTCTCAGGAAAGGACCCATTTTAGCAACAAACACTTTATGCTTGGATCTGAGATAGAAGGTTCACCCAACTGTTCTTAGGGTAATCTATGAATATGCATTTGTCCGCTTTGGGTTCGATCTCATTAGGTGAAAACATTTTTCCACACAAGCGTCGCAGCCCCAAACATTAAGAAATGACAGCTTAGGTTTCTATCAAACCATAATTCACACGGTGTCATCTCAACGGATTTAGATGGTGCCCTATTCAAAGTGAATGTAGTTGTCTCTAATGCATAACCCCAAAACTATAGTAGCAAAACGATAAGATACATCATAGCCCGCACCATATCCAATAGAGCACGACTATGACGTTCGGACGCACCATCACACTATGGTGTTCCAAGTGGCGTGAGTTGTGAAACAACTTTCAGATTGTCTAAAGTTGTATGCCAAACTCGTAACTCAGATATTCACCTCCACGATCATATTGAAGAAATTTTTATCTTCTTGTCATGATGATCTTAAACTTCACTCTGAATTTGCTTGAACCTTTCAAACGATTCAGACTTGTGTTTCATTAAGTAAATATACACTATATCTACTCAAATCATCAGTGAAGGTAAGAAAATAATGATATCCACCGCACGCTACAAGACTCATTGGATTGCATACATCAACATGTATCATTTCCAATAAATCACTTGCCCGCTCCATCAATCCGGAAAACGGGGTCCTTAGTCATCTTGCCCAAGAGGCATGGTTCGCATGTCTCAACTGATTTGAAATCGAATGAGTCCAAAGATCCATCAGCATGGAGTTTCTTCATGCGCTTTATACCAATATGACATTTAGCGGCAGTGCCACAAGTATGTGGTACTATCATTATTAACTTTGTATCTTTTGACATCAATGTTATGAACATGTGTATTACTACGATCAAGATACAACAAACCATTCTCACTGGGTGCATGACCATTGAAGGTATTATTCATGTAAACAGAATAACCATTATTCTCTAACTTAAATGAATAACCGTGTTGCAATAAACACGATCTAATCACATTCATGCTCAACGCAAAACACCAAATAACATTTATTTAGGTTTGTCACTAATCCCAAAGGTAGAGAGAGCGTGCGATGTTGATCACATCAACCTTGGAAACATTTCCAACACACATTGTCACCTCACCCTTAGCTAGTTCTCTGTTTATTCCGTAGCTTTTATTTCGAGTTACTAACATTTAGCAACCAAACCGGTATCCAATACCCAGGTGCTACTAGGAGTACTAGCAAGGTACACATCAATAACACGTATACCAAAAATACTTCTGTCGACATTGCCAACCTTCTTATCTACAAAGTATCTAGGGTTGTTCCGCTTCAGCGACCACTCTCCTCATAATCGAAGCACTTAGTCTCGGGTTTGGGTTCAACTTTGGGTTGCTTCACTGGAGCAGCAACCGACTTGCCATCCATGAAGTTTCCCTCCTCGCCCTTGCCCTTCTCAAAACTAGTGGTTTTACTAACCATCAACACTTGATGCTCCTTCTTGATTTCTACCTTCGCGGTATCAAACATCGCGAACAGCTCAGGGATCATTATTTCTATCCCTGGCATTTTATAGTTCATCACCAAGTTCTAGTAGCTTAGTGACATTGACTTGGAAAACTATACCAATCACTTTCTTATCTAGAAGATCAACTCCCACTCGATTTAAGCGATTGTAGCACCCAGACAATCTGAGTACATGCTCAACGATTGAGCTATTCTCCTTTATCTTGTGGGCAAAGAATCTTGTTGGAGATCTCATATCTCGCAACACGGGCATGAGCCTGAGATCCTAATTTAAGCTCTTAGAACATCTCATATGTTCCATGACGTTCAAAACGTTTCGGAGCCTCAATTCTAAGCCGTAATGCATGATTCACTAAACTATCAAGTAGTGATCAAAACGTGCCTGTCAGATGTTCACAACATCTACAGACGACACTAGAGGGGTTGGCGCACCAAGCAGTGCATTAAAGACATAAGCCTTCTGTGCAGCAATGAGGACAATCCTCAGATCACGGACCCAGTCTGCAATATTGCTACCATCATCTTTCAACTCTATTTCTCTAGGAACATATAAAAATTCAAGGGAGCTACAACGCGAGAAAGTAATCTACAACATAATTTGCAAACACACAACTGACTATGTTCATGATAATGAGTTCAATTAATCATATTACTGAAGAACTCCCACTCAAATTGAAATCCCTCCGGTCATTCGAGTGATACATGATCCAAATTCACCAACTCAAGTCCGATCATCACGTGAGTTGAGGTGGTTTCAATGGTGAACATCATCATGTTGATCATATCTACTATATGACTCATGTTCGACCTTTCGGTCTCTTGTGTTTCGAGGCCATGTCTGTACATGCTAGGCTCGTCAAGTTTAACCCGAGTGTTCTTCATGTGCAACACTGGCTTGCACCCGTTGTATGTGAACGTAGAGTCTATCACACCCGATCATCACGTGGTGTCTCGACACGACGAACTTTCGCAACGGTGCGCACTCGGGGAGAACACAATTTATCTTGAAATTAAGTGAGGGATCACCTTATAATGCTACCGTCATCCTAAGAAAAACAAGGTGCATAAAAGGATTAACATCACATGCAAATCATAAGTGACATGATATGGCGATGAACTTGTGCTTTTGATCTCCATCTTGAAAGCACCGGCATGATCTCCATCGTCACCGGCATGACACCATGATCTCCATCATCTTGATCTCCATCAACGTGTCGCCATCGGGGTTGTTGCGCCCACCATGCTTCTACTACTATTGCTACTGTTTGGCGATAAAGTAAAGCATTACATAGCGCTTAATGATTGACACACAGGTCATACAATAATTAAAGACAACCCTATGGCTCCTGCCGATTGTCGTACTCATCGTCAATCAAGTCGTGATACCCTGCAATTGGTCATACAATAAATGATCATCTCATACATGACATATATCTCATCATGTAATTGGCCATATCACATCACAACATACCCTGCAAAAACAAGTTAGACGTCCTCTAATTGTTGTTGCATGTTTTACGTGACTGCTATGGTACTAGCAAGAACAATTCTCACCTACGCAAAACCACAACGGTGATACATAAATTGCTTTTCAACCTTCTCAAGGACCGCCTTTGTCGAACCCGGTCCAACTAAAGTAGGAGAAACAAACACCCGCCAGCCCTCTTTGTGCAACGAAGTTACACGTCAGTCGATGGAACCGGTCTCTCGTAAGCGTACGAGTAAGGTTGGTCCGGGCCACTTCATCCCACAATACCGCTGAACCAAAACACGACCAAGGGAGGAAGCAATCTAAGCATCAACGCCCACAAAATCTTTGTGTTCTACTCGAGATCTCATCTACACATAGACCTAGCTCATGATGCCACTGTTGGGGAACGTTGCATGGGAAACAAAAAATTTCTATGCACACGCAAGATCTATCCATGGTGATGAGCATCTACGAGAGGGAGAGTGTATCTACATACCCTTGTAGATCGCTAAGCGGGAAGCGTTAAGAAACGCGGTTGGTGTAGTCAAAAATCTTCGTGATCCAAATCGACGAGCATCCTGCGATCTCATCATGATCCGTCCCGTGAACTCATCACGATCTGTCCAGCAATCTCATCACGATCCGTCTCGCGATCTTGATCACGATCCTTCCGATCTAGTGCCGAACGGACGACACCTCCACATTCAGCACACGTATGGCTCGATGACGATCTCCGCCTTCTTGATCCAGCAAGAGAGAGCAGAGAGGTAGAAG
This sequence comes from Hordeum marinum, assembly GCA_022496015.1. Lineage (NCBI taxonomy): Eukaryota > Viridiplantae > Streptophyta > Magnoliopsida > Poales > Poaceae > Hordeum > Hordeum marinum. Next base: position 123,154,145 of record CM039672.1, read on the forward strand.
AGTTATCTGGCAGCACGACGGCGTTGTGGCAATGGTGGTGGAGCTATTCTGGCAGGGCTTCGCCTAAGCACTACAGAAAACCGATCTAGAGGAGAAACTATGCACTAGAGGAGAGGTAGCACGTGTCTATTAGGGTTAGCTTTTCCCTCTAAATCCTCTAGTCTATATAGGAGGGAGGGAGGGGAGGAGGAAGCCTCAAACCCTCAAGGTTTGGTCGAAATTGGAGGTGGAGGAGTCCTACTCCAATCCTATTAGGAGTAGGATTCCTCCTTTCCACTTGGAAACTCTGTCCACCTCTCCAGCTTTGGATTTTTTCCTTCTCAAACCACTCCAGCCGCATGGGCCCTTAGAGGAGGCTTCGTCCAGCCCACCAGGGGCTGGTTTACCTCATCCCACAGCCCATGTAGCCTCTTGAGTCAAAATACCTCTCCCGATGGTCCCCCGGTACACTACCGGCACTCCCGATACACTATCGATGAGCTCGAAACTTTTCTGGTGACCAAAACAGGACTTCCTATATATCAATTTTTACCTCCGGACCATTACGGAGCTCCTCATGACCTCCGGGATCTCATCCGGGACTCCGAGCAACCTTCGGTCACCACCATACATAACTCTATACTACCAAAACATCACCGAACCTTAAGTGTGCAGACCCTGCGGGTTCGAGAACTATGTAGACATGACTGAGACACCTCTACGGTCAATAACTAATAGCGGGACCTGGATGCCCATATTGGTTCCTACATATTGTACGAATATCTTTATCGGTCGAACCTCTATGTCAAGGATTCAGTTAATCCCGTATGATGTTCTCTTTGTTCTTCGGTATCTTACTTGCCCGAGATTCGATCGTCGGTATCTCCATACCTAGTTCAACCTTGTTACCGACAAGTCTCTTTACTCGTTCTGTAATACAAGATCCCGTGGCTAACACTTAGTCACATTGCTTGCAAGGCTTATTGTGATGTTGTATTACCGAGTGGGCCCTGAGATACCTCTCCGTCACACGGAGTAACAAATCCCAGTCTTGATCCATGCCAACCCGACAGCACCCTCGGAGATACCTGTAGAGCACCTTTATAGTCACCCAATTATGTTGCGACGTTTGATACACACAAGGTACTCCTCCGGTGTCAGTGAGTTGCATGATCTCATGGTCATAGGAACATATACTTGACATGTGGAAAACGGTAGCAATAAACTGACACGATCATATGCTACGTTTGTAGTTTGGGTCTTGTCGATCACATCATTCTCCTAATGATGTGATCCCGTTAGCAAATGATATCTCATGTCCATGACTAGGAAACCATAGCCATCTTTGATCAATGAGCTAGTCTATTAGATACATACTAGGGACATGGTGTTGTCTATGTATCCACACATGTATCTGAGTTTCCGATCAACACAAGTATAGCTTGGATAATAAACGATTATCATGAAATTGCTTCTTTGGTTGAAACGTATGATGATGTTCCTTACAAATCTGAAACTTTTGCCATACTTCAATATTGATATGAGAATTATGAATACAATGATGATATTATTGAATTTATTAAGAGTTTTTTACATCTGTGCCCCTTGTTCCTTAGCTCTACTCATTCATCCCCACGCTCTTAACTTTTGCTCAGTTTTCCCTACTCCCTTGCCTGAAACCCTCACAACAGGTCAGAACGGACGTTGCCGTTAGGTCAATGGCTTGACAGTTAACTCTGACGAGTGGGGCCATGCTGGACAGTGTCGCCCGTTGGACCTGACAAGTGGGGCCGTGTGGGGCGGTGTTGCTGTTCGACCATTGGGCCGTGGTTTCATTGGGTCGTCCCTTGCATTAAACGCGTGCGTGCGCCGCCATGACAGAAGCCTGCTATGCTTGCACCCAGCAAGCCTGCCTGCATGGGTCGATGCGTGCCACCATGATGCGCCGACCGAGCCTGCATGCACCGATGCGTGCCGCCACGATGCATTGATCGAGCCGCTTTCGTGCACGCCAGCCGCCACAAATGCAGCGACGGTCGCTACCGCTAGTTCCTCTCTTCTTGCAAGCTTGTCTCCTCGATTTATAGCATCGTTTTTTATGATCAGTTTCAGCCTTTTCGATCCACTCGCATCAGCACCCATTTTGCTACCACAAATAAATTGAACAATACATTATTATATTTTGTGGCTGCATGCACTAGCTAGGTGGCTACATATTTGTGGCTTGTGTAAAAAAGAGAAGGGTTCGTTGTGGCTGCATGCACTAGGTGGTTACTAATAAAGCGAGTTCTCTAAGAAAACAATCAACAAATATGTAGATAGGGCCAACAAGCCCATATCACGATCACATAGTTCAAACTAGCAAGAACTTAATAATAGAATAGATAGAAAACTTAATAATAGAACTTAATAAAAGGCCCAACAAGCCCATAACATCTCCAACATAGTTCAATTACAACTTAATTAACATAACATAGATTCAAAAAAAGAAAAATAGATAGATGGTTAGAACCCTAGTCACCGCTTTGTCCACCTAGCTCCTCCTTATAGTGCCCTTCACTCCTCCTCCGGGGCATTGTCGATGGGGTACGGAAGAGCGTGCATGCGCACCACGGTGGGGAAGATGTTGGTGTACTCCGTATACCTGTTGTGGGTGGTGAAAGTGATGAACTCGCAGCTACACCAAAACACCCGGTCGAGGAGGTAGAAGGCATCGAATATGTTGGTGAAGTGGGAAAGGAGAGCAACCACCACCCCATTTTGGATGACCTCCTCGACGCAGAACATCGTTGGAGATCCCCCCGGGAGGTGGCGGTAGCCTGCATCAAGGAAGAACTCGGTGAAGTTCCTTGCGGTGCTCCACCTTGATATCGCCCACACACTTTGTGTGCGCACAACATACACACCGGTTGGGTGGAGCCTCTCTGGCACGGTGGGTGGGAAGCGGTAGGTTGGTCCGGTGTACTGCATGGCTGAGGGATGTGCAGAAGAAGGAGAAGGGGTCAAAGAGCAAGAAGGACAGATGGCAGAGGATGGGAGATGGATGAGGGATGGCAGAGGCAGAGGGTGGCTTAAATAGCCATAGTGCTACGTGTTATTTCACCGTGGCAATAACAGGGTCAAATGTGAATTGGCCCGTTTTCACATCCACCACGGCGTCGGGAGTGTACACGCATGGGAAACTATGGTTTGAAAAGAAGAAGAAAAACAAGCTAATTACACGCATGGGAATCCGTGGTCATATATATTATATGAACAAAAAGAGACAATTTTTGAATAGTTTGTGGCCATTTTACATGCTAAAAATAATTTTGGCCCTTATAAATTTGGCCATTTTGCATTTGTATTGAACAAAAAGAACTAAAATTTCTAGGCAATGTCAATTGTTGTGTAATTTAAACGATGCAAAAAACCCGGAGCCAACACATTCACTAAAAACAGAGAAAACGATGCAAAAAACGACACAATTCGATAGCCCAACCAGAGCTTGGTTTCCTTTTGGGCCCAATAACTATTTTTTTGTGGAGTCAATAGTGGGCGAGCAGCCAAGCACAACCAATTGGATCGCCTCTCGCGGATCGCCCCACGATCCAACGATGCGAAGTCGTCCATATAATCTGACAGCTGACATTCGGAGCTAGGGTTAGGAGGGGTTTTGAGCTGGTCAACGGGGTTTCCAAGGATTTGACTAAGCATAACTAATTTTAAAAAATCGAAAAATATGAAACCTTCGCCGTTCGTGGTTTTATAAGACACACTAACTAGGCAAAATACTAAACTTGGTATACGGTCATTTTCAAAAAAACCTAGATGGCACGATCAAGGTCAAATGAGCACCATTAATTTAAAAAATATATAAAACTTGAGCACAATGTTGTCTTATGTGACATGTTGCCAACCAAAAATCATAGACTTGGTCTATGGTCATTTTCATGAAAAAACCTTCACATATGAGCTATCACGTACACCATTTCATAGAGTTTAAGGAGAGGAGGTAGGGTTACTTTCTGTTTTTGAAATTTTTAGAAAAATCAAAAAAATCACCAGAGCTTTATTTCAAAGTGAATAAGAAGGATCTGAACTTAGTTTTCCATTTTCACATTTTAAATGCGGTTTTAATATTTTTTATATTAAAGCATATTTTTTCAAAAGAAATGTAAATATATGAAGATTAATTCAAAAAATAGTGAGACTTCGAATCTACACTATATAGATTGAATAGGTGTTAATAAAAACATTTGACTCATTTAGAGTAGGTCCAAAAAAACCTTGATTACAAATGGGGTCATTTACCCTAGCGTGGGAGCTCATTTGGAGCACATTTCTCAAATTCAAATTTCTTTGACCTCCTCTAAATCACCTCAATTTTTTTGAATTTCTATTGTCCTATCGAATGTTGTTTTTTGCTGTGTTTATACTATCATGTCGAATCACCTCAATTTATACTGTCCTGTCGAATGTTTTTTGCTGTGTTATTGGAATATTTGATAAAATGATGGACTACATAGATAGCCATACCATCATAGCATGTGTGATCATTGCAGCACCTAAACTCAGAAAATAAACACTAAAACAAATCATAGCAGACAAATTTAAAAGGGTACACACAAATACCCAATATAGATAGCCATACCATCATAGTACCATACCGTGCATCCATAGATAGTTCACACACAAAGTTCACCAAAAGTAAGTAAAACACATCATCACATCATCACATCACTTGGGAAGGGGAGTCAGGGCTTTCGCGAGGGCACCATGCTACCCCCTGATCTTGTAGTCCTCGCCGTGAATGGCTACATCTTCTGCATGACCTAGAAGGTGAGCGAAGCGTCCGAACTTTGGCTTTGGCTTGGTGGTGTAGTAGGGGCAGCGCCAAGTGTTGGTCTTGCTTTTGTAGTAGTAACCATCTCCCTTGGCTCTGATCTTCTCATCTTCCTTCGCTTTGAAGGACGCGAAGTTGTCGTCGTCCACATCCACATCTTCTCTAGAGACATACTGCACACACGAATGAATTACATTAATACATTATAGATTCATATACACCATGTCAAAGGAACTAAATGAACAAACTAAATATCAAGTAGGCTTACCTCATACTCTTCGTCGTCACCATACCCTGGATCATACGGGTCCTTGAATCCGGTAAGGTCCAGCTTCCTCTTTTTCCCCCAACCATCATCCTCCCAAATATACAATTACATCCATCACTAGTAAATACAGAAGCCAATTGAACTTTTAGATATGCGCACATGACACATTGATCATAGGGCTAATATACTATGATCCTATTTGCATTTTCCATTTTCATGCACACACAGTGAACAACATAGCTAATATAACTACATATTGTGGACAAATTTATATACTAATGTATCAAATAACTTCTTAATCAATGGATTCCATGTGGGCATATGACATGCAAAACCCCAATCTGCATAACATTCAAAAAAAATCTAATATGGACCCAATCTAATAAGCATACATGTCTGTAGCATTAAAAACCCCACACCGTGTAGCATTAAAAACGAAATCTAATAAGCATACATATGTGTAGCATCGAAGCACAGAGATCCCTATCTCTCATGTGGATATATCTAGCATTTTTTGCAAAGAATGCAATCCAAAAAACCCTAATACAAAACCCAAATCCCCCCATACAGAAAAACCCGGTCCATCCATCAAACTAACTACTCTAACCATACGTACTACCGTACGAATCACAATCTAACCAATGCAACTAACTCTACAAGCTAAATATTGGAACTAACAAGCAAGTGCAAATTCCTCCTACTCCTCGCCAAGCTGCGCATCGGGATGGAGTGCGCTGCTCGACGCCGTCACCTTCAGCTCCGGCAGCGCTGAGGCGGAGCTAGCCACCTCCTTATCCACATCCACAACGGTTGCGAGTTTCCCCGCGCCGCCATGGACGCCACCAACGTCCTTCACTTTATCCTCTACTAGATCTCCGGCTACTGCTCTGCCGTCGCCACGAGCGTCCACCATCAGACAGATGAAGGCGATGAAGGTAAGGAAGAGGTTGTGATGGGGGAGAGCGAGATGGTGCGGTGGACGCAGTGGAGGAAAGTGAGACGATGCGGTGGGAGAGAGGAAGACGATGCGACAAGGAGGGGATTTGGGGGAAATGGTAGTGGCGATGCGCTAGGAGGTGGTTCCTCCTCTTTATACGATGGGACGTTTCGGGCAAGTCCCATGGACACATGCTACCCCATGACTATAGTCCGTTGCATGCGCGGGAGCATCCCCACTTGTCAGACTTAATAGTCAAAAGCACTGACTCGACGGCAACATCCGTTGTAACCTGTTCTGATGGTTTCGGGCAAGGGAGTGGGGAAAAGTAAGTAAAAGTTAAGAGCGTGTGGATGAATGAGTACAACTAAGGAACTAGGAGCACAGAAATAAAAATCCCTTTATTAAGAGAATGTCTGCTGCCTTGGAAGAGATTAATATTTTGCAAGAATCTATGGAAGAAGAAATTGCTGAAACTGTGAGCTCATTAGATGAAGAAGATGAGGAGGAGAGCGAAGAACAAAAGGAGGAAGAGTGGATTGGCTACTCGTGCCCACATTATAATGAGAGTAACTCTTAAACTCATACATTGTTTAATTTCCCTTCGCACATACCAAAGGATGAATGCTATGATGATTTTTATGATCCCTTGGATTCATTTGAATATCCCTTTTTGATGAATTGGATGCTTGCTATGCTTGTGGCCATGATGCCAATATGAATTATGCTTAGGGAGATGAACTTGATATAGTTCCTTATGTTAATCATGAAATTGTTGCTATTGCACCCACACATGATAGCCCTATTATCTTTTTGAATTCTCCCAACTACACTATATCGGAGAAGTTTGCACTTATTAAGGATTATATTGATGGGTTGCATATTACTGTCACACATGATGATTTTGATGAATATAATATTCATGTGTTTTCTTCTTTTACTTGTAATTATTATGAGAGAGGAACCAAATCTTCACCTCTCTATGTTTCCAAACGATAAAATTGCAGGAAACCACTTATGCTATGTATTGGCCTTTATATTGTGTGAATGAATTGTTCTTTGATGACATGCCAATGCATAGGAAGAGAATTAGACTTTGTTGTTACATGATATATGTTAATTTGTGATGACTACTTAATTATAAATCATTGTTATTTCAAATTGGCTTTGATACACCTTAGGATCCGCGTGGATCAATTACTTGAGGACTATATGCCTAGCTTAATGACTTTAAAGAAAGCGTTGCCAGGGAGACAACCCGGAAGTTTAAGAGAGACATTTATTTATGTTGTGTGCTTTTAAAATAATTTAAAACAAAAAAATAAAGTGGGGAACTTAAAAACATTTTCAAAATGAGAAGTGAAAGTGAGAAAGACGAGCATTGTTGAAGTGGGGGCTAGCCTTGAACTTTGTTCATGCCCATGGAAACTTTGTGAACCTTGATTACAGAAACTTTTCAACAAAAATAATTACCCCCTTGGTTAAATCCATTGTATTATAAAAATAACGAGCCAAGAATTACCTTTAGGATGTTTAAATTGCTTGTTTGACATGTGTTGTGCAAAAATATAAACTTTGGCTATAGTGTTTGATTTTTAATATTTTACTGGAATGTCAAAAGTTTCTGAATTTTTTACACAGTACTTTTGTACAAATTTTATACCACTTAATATTTTTTTAGAATGTTTTGAGTTACACAAATATGGTGTCCATATGCATCTTTATAGACTGTCCTATTTTTCACAGATTGTTGTTATAGTTGCTTTGCATGCTTATGTTTGAATTCTTGTTGAGAACCAATGACATGGGAGACATAGAGTTGTGATATCATACAATGGGTAATGTTAGATTATAATTATGCAGTAATGTTATGGTAGGACATGATGAGATTTGATGATTATGTACTAACGTTTCTAATAAAAGTTTTGTGTGGATGAAGTGTTCTAAGATTGAGGAGGTATTGATATGCGAAGAATAAGAAGAGGCAAGAGCTCAAGCTTGGGGATGCCCAAGGAACCCCAAGTAAATATTCAAGGAGACTCAAGCGTCTAAGCTTGGGGATGCCCCGAAAGGCATCCCATGTTTCTTCTTCAACAACTATCGGTATGTTTTGGTTTTTGTTTTGTTCACATGATATGCGTAAATTCTTGGAGCGTCGTCTGCCTTTTATTTTGCTTTTGTCAATGCACCATGCTGGTTTGGTAAAGTCCATAGTTGATTTATAGAATGCTCTTTGCACTTCACTTGTATCTTTTGAGTATGAGTTTATAGAATGCTTCATGTGCTTCACTTATATCATTTGAAGTTGGTTGCCTGTTTCTCTACATATATAAAACCATTATTTGTAGAATTCTCTTTTGCTTAACTTATAGTTATTAGAGCATGGCCAGGTATTTTGTATAAAAAATAAACTCTCATGCTTCACTTATACCTATTTAGAGAGCCAAGGGGAATTAGTCATTTACATGGTTAGTCATAAAATCCTACATAAAACTTGTAGATCACTTGATATGATATGTTTGGTTCCCTGCAATAGTTTTGCGACATTAAGATAGTAATATGTGGGTGCACTAGTAGATGATTGTGCATTAGTAAGAATATTGATGCTAAGGTTTGTGATTCCCAAAGCATGCGCATATAGTCTCTTGTTATGCGATGAAGATTGGAGCATAATTTATCCTTGATTGAAATCCTTTGTGCTGTTGAATCGGGCGCGGGCAATGGTTAACTCCTACAACCTCCTCCCTAGGAGCATGCGAGTAGGACTTTGATTTGTGATAAAACTAATAAAACTTTGCAATAATTATATGAGTTCTTTATGACTAATTGAACCCATGGACATACGCAATCTCACCTATTCATATTTTGCTAGCCTCTTCGATACCATGCATGGCCCATTCTCACCTCGAGGATCAGTGCAACTTTCGCCGGTGCATCCAAACCCCATGACATGATACACTCTGGTGCACATAAGCCTCATTATATCTTCCTCAAAACATCCACCATACCTACCTATCATGGCATTTCTGTAGCCATTCCGAGATATATTGCCATGCAACTTCCCCCGTCACTTCGTATGACTTGCATTTCCATTCTCATATTGCTTTGCATGATCGTAAGATAGCTAGCATGATATTTACATGACTTGTCCATTTTTGATATCTTTTGCTATGCTAGATCATTGCACATCCCGATACACTACCATAGGCATTCATATAGAGTCATATCATCCTATCATTTTTTCATATCGAGTTGTAAGTAAATAAAAGTGTGATGATCATCATTAGAGCATTGTCCTAGTGAGGAAAGGATGATGGAGACTATGATTCCCCCACAAGTCGGGATGAGACTCCGGACAAAAAATGAAAAATGGGAGAGGCCAAATGATCCCACCCCCAAAAAAAGACAAATGAGGGAGGCAAAAAAGGGGGGGGGGGAAATCCCACCAAGAAAAAAATAAACAAATAAATGAGAGAAAAAGAGAGAAGGGACTTTGCTACTATCCTTTACCACACTTGTGCCTTAAAGTGGCACCATGATCTTCATATAGAGAGTATCTTTTTTTGTCACTTCCATATGCTAGTGGGAATTTTCTAGTATAGAGCTTGGCTTGTATATTCCGATGACGGGCCTCCTCAAATGCCCGAGGTCTTCATGAGCAAGCAAGTTGGATGCACACCCACTTAGCTTGAGACGAGCTTTCATACACTAATAGCTCTAGTGCACCCGTTGCATGTCTATCTCTACTCCTCGCACTGATATCTATTGATGGGCATCTCCATAGCCCGTTGATACGCCGAGTTGATGCGAGACTTTCTTCTTCCCTTTCAACCCTTTTCATATCTACCACCATATTCTATTCCACCCTTATGCTGTGTCCATGGTTCACGCTCATGTATTGCGTGAAGAATAAAAAGTTGATGCGCATTGAAAAAGTACGATCAATTGGTTGGTTTGACACCAGGGTGCTCATGATTTATACTTTATGCTAGGAAGACCAAGCAAGATAGGCTATATGATTTTTTAGGGACAACATTCTTTGGCATTGTTATTTTTAAAAGACATGATTGTTTGCTAGTAAACCTAAGTATGGAAGTCTTTTTGTCAGACTATTGCCTTGAATCAATCGTATCTTAATATTCATGCCATGATTAGACCTTTGTTCAGGATTATGTTAGGTAGCATTCCACATCAAAAATTATCTTTTTTATCATTTACCTACTCAAGGACGAGCATGAATTAAGCTTGGGGATGCTGATACGTATCCATCATATCTATAATTTTTGATTGCTTCATGCCAATATTCTACAACTTTCATATACTTTTGGCAACATTTTATATTATTTTCATGACTAACTTACTTATCCAGTGCCCAATGCTAGTTCCTGTTTTTTGTTTTATTTTTGTTTCACAGAAATTCCATATCAAATGAAGTCCAAACACGATAAAAATTTATCGAGTTTTTTGGAGTATATGTGAATTTTTGGAGATGGAATCAACGCAAGACGACGTCTGAGGGCCCCACCACCTAACATGGTGCGGCCAAGGAGGCACCCTAAAGGCCGGTGGCCAGCCCTTAGGTCGATTGGGGATCTTTTTCCACCGCAAGAAATATATTTCAGCGATAAAAATCCCTTCAAAATTTCAGCCCGATTGGAGTTACGGATCTTCGGATATTTAAGAAATGGTGAAGGGGCAAGAAAATAGTCGCAAAAACAAGAGAGAAATAGAGAGAGAGATCCAATCTTGGAGGGGATGCTACCCTTTGGGAGCCATGGTGGCCATGGACTAGAGGGTAAACTCTCCTCCCACCTAGGGAGGAGGCCAAGGAAGAAGAATAAGACGGGGGGCTCTCCATCTCTCTCCCGGTGGCACCGGAGCGCTGTCGGGGCAACCATTGTGATGACAATCAACACCAGTAAATTTGCCGCCGTCACCACCAACTGTCCCCCCTCTAAGCAGTGGTGTAAAACCTCTTCTCCCCGTTGTAATATCTACTTAAACATGGTGCTTAATGCTATATATTATTATCCAATGATGTTTGGCTATCCTATGCTGTTTGAGTAGACCCCTTTTGTTCTATGGGTTGATTGATGATCGTGATTGGTTTGAGTTGTAAGTTCTATTTTGATGTTGTCCTAAGGTGCCTTCTATGAGGCGGACACGTGAAGGAATCCCGCTGGAGGGTTTGCAATATGTTTATGATTCACTTATAGTGGGTGGCGAGAGTGACAGAAGCTTACACCCGACTAAGGGGATTGTTTACGTATGGGATATAGGGCACTTGATGTGTTAATGTTATGGTTGGTTTTACCTTAATGAATTTCTAGTAGTTACAGACGCTTGCTAGAATTCCAATCATAAGTGCATATGATCCATGTTCGGAAAGTATGTTAGTGTATGTCTCTCCCCCATATAAAACTGCAAGAATGATACCGGTCTAGTTATCAATTGCCTAGGGACAAATCTTTCTCTTGCGGTAAACAAAAAACTTTCTACTATATAATTTATTTTATTGTTCTTTATCAAAGCAGCCCCTGACTTTTATTTACTTTCTCTTTAGTATCTTGCAAAACTATCGATTACAACTACTAAGTACTTCTAGTTTCTTTCGCGCAAAGTAGTTTCATACTTGTTCTAGTTATAGTAAGCGTTAGCGTGTGTAGAGCTGTATTGGTGGTCGATAGAACTTAAGAGAATGTTAATTCTACCTTTAGATCCTTTTTGGGTTCGACACTCTTACTTATCTAAAAAGGCTACAAACGTTCCCCTACACTTGTGGGTTATTAAGGTCCACCTGCCCTAGGGGGGCACATGGGCTGCAGAGTGGTGTTCACCAGCCCCTGGTGGGCCGGGAACCTCTCCCCCTTGTCCCATGCGGCTAGGGATAGTGGGAAAACCCTAAAGGGGCGCCCCATGGGCTTGCAGGGAAAGCCACCACTAGGGCGCTGCCCTCTCCCTTGGAGGAGGGGCTAGGGCTGGTCGCTCCCCCAATATAAAGGGTGGAGGCGTAGGGGAATGAACAAGTTTTTCTACGGTGCACCCCCTCTCCCGTTCTCCTTTTGTTTGTCACCCCGGAAGTGCTCAGCGAAGCCCTAACGATGCTACACCACCATCATCGCCGCCACGTCGTCGCGTTGGCCAAGATCCCATCTACTTATCCCCCCTTCTTGGCCAAGATCAAGGAGGAGGAGACGTCACGGAGCCGCACGTGTGCTGAACTCTGAGGTGTCATCCGTTCGGTGCTAGATCGGACTGGATCGCGAAGAGTACGACTACATCAACTGCCTTATATACTATTCTTCTTTTGATTTATAAATGGATGTAGACTCACTCTCCCTTCTCGTAGCTATGCATCTCTATAGATAGATCTTGGGTGTTCATAGGAATTTTTTGTTTTCCATGCTTCGTCCCCAACAGTGGCATCATGAGCTAGGTCTATGCGTATATCATATGCACGAGTAGAACACAAAGTACTTGTGGGCTTCGATGTTTAGATTTCTTACCTCTATTTGTCTTATTTCTATTCGACGACATTGTGGGATGAAGAGGCTCGGACCAACCTTACTTGTCCTCGCACAAGAGACTAGTTCCACTGAGAGACATGCAACTTGTATTGCATAAAAGTGGTTGTTGGGTGTTTGTCTCTTCCACTTTAGTTGAATTCAATTTGCTAATAGTGGTCCTTGTAGAAGGTTAAAAGGCAACTTGAATGTCACTGTTGTGGCTTTGTGTAGGTAAGAATGGTTCTTTCCAGTTGCACAACAAGTAACGTAAAATTTGCAACTACAAAGTAGAGGACGTCTAACTTATTGTTGCAGGGCATGTTGTGTTGTGATATGACCAAACATGATGTGTAGGGGGATAACCCCTAGGTAGGCTCAACTACACATGTTGATTTCTCAAATCATAGGGGCGGCTAGCGCCCCTCCTTACGGCTCGCCCCTAGTCCAACTTCCGCACCGTGGGCCAGCTCGGTGTGACACCACGCCACGAGCCGGTAACTGACACGGTCAGCACCCGTCTCGTCTATCCATACAACAAGACTTCTCCCACACCGGTAAAGTGTGGCGACAGTGCCCACATGGGCATTGACCAAGCGGGCCATGGCAACAATGCCCCGATCGTACTACTGATCTAAGCGGACGACGACCAGGCGACGCGACACAATGGCTACACAACGCCACCTACTCCATGATGTCGTTGACACGTGGCTCCGATGGCGGGGATCTGCACCCCCAGCGATGGGACGTGGAAGCTAACAAGCCCCATCGCTGGCCAAAGAGGCTGGCAGTCGGGCCCGCCCCCATATTCCATGCATATTGTAAGTTGGGGGTGGCCTATAAACCCCTAGCAGCTCTCCTAGTAGAGGGTCGAATCATTACACACACACACACATGCACTCAGACAGGAGAGGCCATCGGGAGAGCTAGCTCCTTCTTCCTCATCCATCGAACAACTCCAGGAGCACCATTGTAACCTTTGTGATTCGCATAGTCGATCCGATAGGACTAGGGGTGTTACCTTCCACGGAGGGCCCTGAACCTAGGTACATTGCGTGTCTCGCACCGCTTGTCCCCAACATTGCTTCCGAAACCCACCAGCTTCCTTTGGCCCCAACCACACTCGATTAGCCATTTAGAGTTGGCGCCCACTGTGGGGTCATCCATGACGTCGGCCAGAGTCATGTTTCAGACGAGACTCTACACTCCCTCCGTCGAGTGCATCGCGCATGGTATGGTATGCATCCCTACTATGTTCGGCTACTCCAGAGGCAGTGCATCACTTGGAACGAATGCCTCTTGGCCCGCAGGTGGCAACCTCGTCCCCTTCGGCGAGCTGCACGTCTGCATCGCCCTCATCCCCGATGAGTACCCTAGCGAGGTTCTCACCTTCTATAACTCGTTGCCATCTGCCGACAGCGGCGTCTTTGACGACGTCGATGACCTCTACATCCGTGTCGAGGTGCTGAACACCGGCTCCAATGCTGGATGACCATGAAGGTCGAGACAACCACGATGGTGGCCCAAGCCGGCCAGTCCACTCCCCTGTACTCTGTGATGCAGAGCCTGCATATCCTCATCAGCCTGCCATTGACCCGGCTGTTGTCGTGGTCGAGCTCGAGGAGACCCACAAGTGCTTGCTTGGAGAGGCAACCGAGCTCGCCGCCATGCCGCGCCATATGGAGTCCGCGCATCGTGAGTATAACACTGCCTATGAACTCACGCCGACTAGCAACGAGCCCAGCCAGTGTGGAGAAGTACGGGAGTGCAGTCGCACGGTCGCCGAGATTTTTAGTGCAGGCCAGCCTACTTATAACACCTTCGCCCAAAACATGAGGACAACCTAGGAGGCCATGGCTGACCTAGAGCACGTGGAGGGTGAAGAGCACCAGCTGCAACAGAAGTGCATGTGCGACATCATCACCGCTACCAATACATTGCAGGTGTAGTTCGAGCCGGTCATGTTCGGCTCGAACACCCCTCCTCCCTAGGGGGGTGACTAGGTGTCGGACGGCACGCGCCGGAAGACATTACAGGCATCCTCTACGAGTGCCCCCAACCACGGGAGCCGGCACCAAGGTGGACGTGGCTAGCGCAACCGCGACCAGCTCGATGTGACCAGACGACAAGACGATCCAAAGGACGATAACCGTCAGTAGTCGACACGACAACCTTGTCTCGCATGGTGGGACCAGTTTGCCTTAGCAGGGATGGCTCTGCGCCCGACTATCATGGTCCGGCTGGGGCCTCACGAGCCTCAAGATGAGCGTGATGCTCGATGCCACATTGAGCGGCTGGCGCTGTCCCTCGTGTTGGAGGAGGAGGTCTTCGTTGGTCCGAATTGCTTTGCATCCATGGCGAGCCTTTCCCCAAGGGATTCACGCTGCCCTTGACACCCCAAGTATAACAACATCGACATGCTGGAGGACTGGATGGTTGACTACACAACCGCCATGGGCATCTTCAGCGACCACAAGAGCATGGTGGTGTGCTACGTCCCCTCATGCTGGTCGGCTCGTCCCGGACATGGATAAACAACCTACCAGCCAACAACATCAATGCCTGGGTGGACTTCGATGAGGCGTTCTATGCAACTTCACTGACACAAACAAGCATTTGGGCTGGCCTCGCGAGCTCTCCTTGTGCATCCAGGGACCGGACAAATCCTTCCGCGACTACCTCACTCGCTGGACCAAGTTGCACAACTCCCACGAGGGGGTTCATGTGGTGTAGGCGATCTAGTACTTCACCAAGGGGTGCCGAGCCGGCTTCCATGGCGGAGCTCATGGACAGGGAGGGCAAGTATGCAACAGCCGACTCCACAATGCATGTTTTGGTCCGACTTGAACTAGCCAGCAATACGGTCGAGGCCTAGCTGGCAAACCCTCGGTCAGCTGGCAACCACAAGCAGCAGTAGCATCAGAACCACAACAACAAGTGGAAGGGAAAGCAGCCGGATACCCTCTATGGCAGCTGACAAGTCGCGGTTGTCGAGGAAGATCAATCAACAGAGCACGACGGCCGCGGCATCAACAAACTAGCGAGGCCGCCTGGCATCCTAAGCTCACCTTTGAGAAGATGCTCGACATGCTATGCAAGCATTACAGCGGCACGAAGCCATCTTTGCACGCGACCTGACAGTGTATCTGGACCCAACAGTTGGCCCAGGGAGACGGCCTACCTCCGTCTCTACCTCGGTGTCTGGCCCCAACACCGGCTCCCGCTGCCGATCAACTTCATGACGTCTTCCCCCGTTTGGACGTGGCATACATAGTCTTCAGCAGCGAGGCTAAAAAAGCATAGCTAGCGCAAGCCCCGAGATGAGGTGCATGCCACTATTCCCCTGGTCCCTTAATTCATGAATTGGTTTGAGTGGCCGATCATGTGAAGCCACGAGGACCACCCGACCATGATGCCCATGCTGGGTGGTTACACCCTCGTCTTCGACCTGACCTTTCCTCTGAGAGGCTCACCTGCCGCTTCTCGCGGGTGTTGATCGACGATGGCAGTAGTATCAACATCCTCTACCGCGATACCATTCTCAAGATGGGCATCAAGGAGAACCAGCTATAGCTCCTCTGAATGGTGTTCCATGGCATCATGCCGGGGCACTCCCACTCCCCCATCGGCAAGGTCCGGTTGGACATCTTGTTCAGCACCAAGGACCATTTTCGCCACAAGGCGATCTAGTTCGAGGTGGTCGACTCGAGAAGCCCCTACCACACGCTCTTGAGACGGCCCGTGCTGGACAAGTTCACGGCGGTGCCTCACTACACCTACTTCAAGCTGAAGATGTCGGGTCCCAAGGGCATCATCACCATCGCTGGCGACTACAGGAAATCCATCGAGTGCGTGGCAGTCGGCAGTCGGCTGGCCGAGTCCCTTGTAATTGATGAGGAGAAGCGCCTGATCGACCAACTCGTGGTTCTCGCAAACAAGCAGTCGGCCATCCTAGCTCTACCTCCCCATGCGGTGAATGAGGCGGCATTCGCACCGTCCAAGGACACCAAGCAGATCCCGCTCGACTGGTCCAACCCCAAGCAGTGCATCACCATCGGCACCCACTTTGATTGCATATAGGAAGGCGAGCTCGTCAACTTCCTCCGTGAGAATCTAGATGTCTTTTCATGGTCCCCCAAGGACATGCCGGGAGTTTTGAGGAAGTTCACCAAGCAGTAACTTCATGTGTGGTCGGATGCCAAGCCAGTCAAGCAACCGCTTCGCCGTTTCTTTGAGGAGAGGCGAAGTACCATTGGTAAAGAGATTGTCTGGCTCCTTGTAGCCAGCTTCATCATGAAATTTTTCCACCCCGAGTGGCTGGCCAACTCAGTCCTCATCCTGAATAAGAATGGAACTTGGATCATCTGTATCGAATACACTAGAATAAACAAGGCATTCCCCAAGGATCCCTTTACTCGGTCCTGAATTGATCAAGTGATCGACTCCATAGCTGGTTGCGAGTTACTATCCTTCCTGGACGCTTACTCTGGCTACCACCAGATGAAACTGGACCCGACCGACTAGTTCAAGGCGTCCTTCATCAACCCCCTTAGCGACCTAGCGCTACATCACCATGTCCTTCGACCCGAAGAATGCCGAAGTCACCTTCCAGCATTGCGTGCAAAAGTGCCTCCTACCACGGATCGACAAGAATGTGCATGTGTATGTGGACGATGTTGTGGTGAAGACCAAGCGGCACCTCACCCTCCTAGACTCCCTTCGAGAGACGTTCGCCAACCTGCGCGAGTATGAGATCAAGATCAACCTACAGAAGTACATGTTTGACATCCTAGATGGCCAGCTCCTTGGCTTCCTCATCTTTGAGTGTGGGATCGAGGCCAACCCTAAGAAGATCAAGGCCATCAAGTGCATGTGCAAGGTGGCTCGGTTGCATGACGTTTAGAAGTTCACCGACTGCCTGGCGTCTCCCAGCCGGTTCGTTAGACGGTCGGGGGAGAGGGCCCTACCCCTGTACCAGCTGATGAACAAGACGACCCCTTCGAGTGGACGGACTAGGTGAACTAGGCTTTCTGTGACCTGAAGTGCATGCTCTCCACCGCACCCATTCTGGCCGCACCGGCTGAAAAGGAACCCATATTGGCATACATTGCGGCCACCTCCTGCGTGTTCATCATGGTGCTGATGGTGGAGCGGCCGGAGGCGGGCAGGGCCCAGCTAGTCCAGCGCCCTATCTACTACCTAAGCGAAGTGCTCTCCGCCTCCAAGAAGAACAGCCCCCACAACTAGAAGATGTGCTACGACATGTATTTCATCGCCAAGAAGCTGAATCCATACTTCCAGGAGCATCCCATCACCATGGTGAGCACAGCGCCCCTCTCGGAGATCATTGGGAGCCAGGACTCCTCCGGCTGGGTCGCCAAGTGAGCCATCGAGCTAGCCGGCCACATGATCCTCTACAAGCTCCGCACGTCCATCAAGTCCTAGGTATTGGCTGACTTCCTCATCGACTGGACAAAGACCTAGTACATGCCACCACCTCCTTACTCGACGCACTAGCCCATGCACTTTGATGGCTCGAAAATGTGCACTGGCTTGGTGTGATAGCCTGGCTTATTAGGGATGATAGACTACTCATATCAATAAGGAATTCTTTCTTTTCCGGGAGCCCATTCGAACAGAACTCTCAAGTTAAGCGTGCTTGGCTTGGAGTATTTCTAGGATGGGTGACCGACCGGGAAGTTGGTCCCGGGTGCGCATGAGTGAGGACAGAGTGCATAGAAAAGACTAGTATTGATCTGTGAGGCCAGTCTAGATCCCGCCAAGAGTAACGACTACCGGCGGGTGTGTCCGGAGCGTTACAAGTTGGTATCAAAGCCGACCCTCGCGGTTACACGGATGTTTGCTGACAGGTGCGTGGTCATGTTGTTCACGAAGTTGTTGACCCGTCGCGGCACACGGAATGACACATATATCGGACTGGAAGCACAGACGTTTTTGCCAAGAGGGAACGTTCCTGTGACCCGACGAGGATGTCGGTTCCTCTAAGTGGTGGTGTATGTGATAGCCTGGCTTATTAGGGATGATAGACTACTCATATCAATAAGGAATTCTTTCTTTTCCGGGAGCCCATTCGAACAGAACTCTCAGGTTAAGCGTGCTTGGCTTGGATTAGTTCTAGGATGGGTGACCCACCGGAAAGTTGGTCCCGGGTGCGCATGAGTGAGGACAAAGTGCACAGAAAAGACTAGTATTGATCTGTGAGGCCAGTCTAGATCCCGCCAGGGGTAACGACTACCGGCGGGTGTGTCTAGGGCATTACACTTGGGAGTCGACATTGTCTTGTACCCCTCAAGGGCAACTTGGTAAAGTACGCACTGCAGATCCACTTCGCCACCTCCAACAACGTCACGGAGTACGATGGCTTGTCCAGGGCCTTTGGCTAGACAAGGAGATTGGCATATGGAAAATCCTTTGCTTCAGCGACTCAGACCTCGTGGTGTAGCAAGCATTTGGAGTGTGGGACGCCAGGGAAGCCAAAATGGCTAGCTACTGCTTCCTAGTCTAGCAGATCAGTGGCAGCTTGTCGGGACCCCGATCCTAAGTCATATGAATCCAGACTGTAACATATCACATCACTTTGCGGCCTCACGCACGGTAAGCTCCACGGCTGTAGCTTTACCTTAGCCGGGACCGTTTGCGTCTTTTGGCTCACGTATGTGAACATGTCGCTGGCAATCAAATGACAGAGAACCCGGGCCGACATGACTAGTCATAGGACCCAAGTGGCACATCTGTACGGAAACAGGCATACGTAACCCAACAATGCAGGTGTTGGCCACAAGAGTGTGTAGACGAGTCATAACAAGCTACAAGGACTCCATTACGTTGTGAGACATAAATGCCATCACCGCACGTAGACAAGTCGTAGCAGGCTATAGGGACTCCATTACACTACGAGACATTTCCCCGAAGGGACAAACACAACAACAAAGGATACATGCTGGTCAATCAATGTGTCCGGAGCAGTAGCAAGCTACCAAGGCTCGATGGAAGCATAAAGAGGCAGTTTCCCGTAAAGAGTACTACTAAGGGCACACGACTAGGTGTCAGATCCCATACATACCGTTGCACGTCACACGTACGCACGACATGCCCGATATGCATAGATACAACTATGGCATCACAACATAACCATACAACAACACAACTTTTATTTAAGAGGCTCAGACGAGCCTTCATTATATGTTCTTACAGATAGGGGTCACATGACCTGACACTCAAGTTATACAAAGAAGTTCATACAAACCACGCAGAAGCATAAGCCGTCGGAGTTCAGACATATGAAAGGGTAAAAAGGCACATGGCCTGACTATCTACAGCCCGCCACAGGGCATAAGGTCGTAGCTAGGACACGAGCTATTCGGCATCGTCGACATCTAGAAAGAACCCACCTGATGGGTCCTGGGTCTCATCTGCCTCATTTATTAAGCAAACATGAGTACAAACGTACTCAACAAGTCTTTAAAACAGACCTAGTCTTTTCATGCTCATGAATCAACAAGGGGAGTGGTGGAGTTTATGCAGCAATGCCAGCTTTGACTCATGGCTAACCTACACTACACAATTTTAACTCTTTGTTTAAATTTTAGATATCGCACACGAGTCCACTAACTCCATGACAATACACCACCATGGATTCACTTCCCTCTCCTGGGAGAGTGCCATCCACGGTACTCACACTTGCCTTGATATTTTTATGAGTATCCATTTGATTATCTATGAACATCATAAGTTTTCCAAGTAGTCCATATCCGAGGACGCGGCTATTCGAATAGTTTCATAACCTACAGGGGTGTACTTCTTCACACACGCTCTCGCCACTTATTGCCGTGTGCTCTTAAAACCATGCACCTCGGCAACCTTCAAGTGGAAGCCTAGCGATGGATTCGGCCACGACTGTCAATCGCATAAGACCTCTAGTCCAGGCTATCGCCTGAGACTAAACCCGCACGGAAGTCCGGCCGAAGTTTCTGCTATGGCCCCAAACGATGTGCACAGGGTTCCCAAGCCCACCATTTGGGTGACCCTTGGTACACCATGCCACTGCCTACTGCGTCGTAACCCACCCCTAGGGTCAGCGCTACGCACGGCCTCCAGTATGCTATAAACACCAGAAACTACTTGTAACTCCTGGACTAAGGACTAAGCGACTGATAAGTCGAGAGGGTCAATTAAGTATCCCAACGTGTGGTAGTAACTAGCCTTGGATAACAAACACGGAACTCAGTTCCTAAGAACGGTCCCAATGAGACAACCCGCTATGTACTCCTACATAGCCCCTCATTGCTACCTTTACCAAATCGAGTTCATCATAAGCTTATCACATCAGAACAACATGGTTTCACTCCAGTTCATCACCCAGATGAATCAGACCTGACACAACTCTAAGCATAGCAAACATAGCATGCTAAGTAAGCTAAGCACATCATGGCACAAGCATCTACCAGGTATGCTAGGTTGCAAGGTTTAGCTATTTACTGTGACAATGACAGGTCATGCAAAAGAATAGGTTCATCTACCGTGTATGACATACAAGTGAATGTTTATCCTAATGCAATAAACAAGAGCAGGAGCGAGAGAGTGGGATGTTATCGGAATGATCAAAGGGAGTTGCTTGCCTTGCTGGGTAGCGGAAAGGTTCTCTCCTTCGTTGGAATACTCGGGGCTATCCTCAAAAGCAGGGCCTACCACAATGCAGATAAATAACATTCAATACACGTAAGTGCAACAATATGATGCATGATCATGACATGGTAGCATATAAGGATGGGCTAGTGCAACTATTGTCCAAGTTAGTTTGAATATAGGTTCAAAATCAATCTCTTTCATATTCTATATATTAACCTATTAGTAAATGTCAATGTTCATCTACATAGGTTGCTCTAACATGCATGATAATAGTACCATTAGATTCATTGGATTTTTTTGATAAATTTTCATATATAAATTATTTTCATGTGAGTTACAGATTAATTTATATGAATTTTTGAAGTTTTAAACATTTTTTGGAATTATTTTAAAACTAGAAATTCCTTTATTACATCAGCGTGACGTCATCATGGCGTCAGCAGGTCAGTTGACCAGGCCAGATCAAACCTGACCAGTGGGACCCACTGGTTAGTGACCGAGTCACTAACAGGGTTAAATATTTAGCTAATTACTAATTAGACTAGGTTAGGGCCCACTGGTCAGTGGGCCATTAACTTAATTAAGTTAGTTTAATTAATTATTTAACCTAATTCTAATTAGAAAGGGGGCGGGCCCCACTTGCCAGTTGACCTGGAGTCAAACCCCGTGGTCAGCGCCGGTTGACTCGCCGGCGTTGAGCCGCTGGCGGCGTCAGGGACGGCGGAGGGGGTCGGATCTCCTCCTGCGGCAACCAAAAGGACGGCGGAGGGCACTAGGAGGGCCTGCGCTCAAGCGCGTCGATCTAGCCCCAAGCCAGAGGCTAGGGTGGTCGGGATCGACGCCGGCGACGAGCTCAGTGGCGGCGGCGGCTTGGGCAGGACCGGCTACGGCACTAAAGGGCACGGCAGGAGGAGCTAGAGGCGGCTACGGGCCCTTGGACGCACCACGAGCACGAGCCCGCGGTCAGGTGCGAGCTGTGGCCGTTGTGGCCACGGCTACGCCATGACCGGTGGCGAGCTCCTCTCGACTCTGGCGACAGGCGGGGGCTAGCGGAGGGGAATGGCATCGGGGCTAGGGGGAAACGATCCGGGGCCTCACCGGAGGGTCTTCTGGCGCCTTGGCATGGTCGGGGACGCACAGGAGATGGCGAATCGGCGACGTCTTCAGTCCGCCGAGGGAAGAACAGAGGAGAGGAGGGGGAGGAGAGGGAGCGCGAGAGAGCGCACGCAAGGGATAGAGGGGAGGAGAAGAGGCCACAACGAGGAGGCCTCGCGCTGGCGCTCTCCGAGCCCTCGAGGCAAGCAGCCACGCAAGGAGGAGGTGGCCGGCGTGTGCCCGCGCGCGGCGAGTGCACGCCCCTGTCCTCCTGGCGAGAGGACAGGGATGACTGACACAGGCCAGATGGGCCGGTTCCCCCTGGGCTTCTTCCTCTTTCTTTTCTTTTCTTTCTGTTTTTCTATTTCTGACATTTGTTTTATTTCTTTTTCAGGTACAAATGCTTTGATAAAATATCCCAAATATTTTATATTATCAAGTTTGAATATTTCAAACTCCAATAAAAAGTTTCGATATTTTGAAATATAAAGTATTGATAATGCTTTATTTGGCATTTTCAGAGTTTTTGTTATTTATTTTTAAATTGCTATAATTGTTCAAATATTTAAAATGGCCCCTGATATATTCATGTCCATATTTATCAGACATAGGGAACATTTTGTATTGGCATATTGAGTTTGTTGAGTTTTCACAAACTTTTAATTAATTTGATTCCAATGTGAGCTTGGGGTTTCTTTTAATCCCCATTTCATTTTGATGCAAAATTGAAACATGATGCACACACATGCTGTCCTATGACATCTAGCTAGGGATGTGAGATAGCTCAAGGGGTATGGGTTCCACCACGTCCCCTGAGCCGACAATGGAGCGACCAACACGCTGGCCAAGATCGGCTCAACCTAGCAAGCCATACCAGCATGCGTCTGCCTCGAGTACTTGCGCCAGCCCTCCATCAAGTCCTCCCCTGACTCAGAGTCCATCTTCGTTCCGGGTTACCAAACACTTGTCGCCTCTGGCTCGGGGCTGTCATATCTGCCTCATGGATGGCCAACTTCGCCTTGGGGACTGTCACATCCGCCTTGGAGATTGCATGGATTCTACTAGCCGATTGCTTTGGACAACGCAACCTGGCTGGTTCACACATGCAACGACTGCGAGCGCTCCAGTGCCTGGATCCACCAGCCGGCTACAACCCTAAACACTATCCCTATCATGTGGACCTTCGCCGTATGGAGCCTCGACATGGTGGGACAATTCAAGACCGCTCGAGACGGCATGATGTACATGTTGGTGTTCGTCCTCAAATTCACCAAGTGGATCAAGGCCAAGTCGGTCAAGAAGGATGATAGCCCAACAACCGTCACATTCACCAAGGACATCACCCTCCTCTACGGCGTCCCCTCACCACATCATCACTGACAACGGCACCAACTTTGCCAAGGGTGAGCTGACCCGTTTCTGCTCCGTTCAGGTGATCCGTCTCGACCTCGCGTCAGTTGCCCACTGATACTTGTAAACTGCGTTGGGATTTTCCCCGAAGAGGAGGGGATGATGAAATAAAACAAGGTAAGTGTTTCCCTCAGTGAGAACCAAGGTTATCGAACCAATTGGAGAACCACGCAAACTCTCGTCTTCAATGCCTACGCACAAAAGAGCAAACACTTGCACCCAACATGGGCAAGAGGGTTGTCAATCCCCTTGAACTCATTACTTACAAGCGGTAAGTAGTGATAGATAGATAATTTGATAAATATAATTGTAAATAAAAAGAAATTAATAATGGCAGAAAGTTGTGTATAGTTTTTGTAAATATATTCGTGAGGAGACCCGGGGCCCATGATGTTCGCTAGAGGCTTCTCTCTTGAAGAAAGCATATGGTGGGTAAACAAATTACTGTTGGGAAATTGATAGAAAAGCGCATAGTTATGCAATATTTATTCACGACAATGATCATGTATATAGGCATCACGTTCATAAACAAGTAGACAGACTCCTGCGTGCATCTACTCCTATTACTCCACCCATCGACTGCTATCCAACATGTATCTAGAGTATTAAGTAAAAATAGAGCAATGTTTGGAGGATGATGACATGATGAAACAATGGGAGGATGATGAGATGATGAAACAATGCGGTGAACTACTAACACATCACCATGGGAGCAACAAGGTTGATATACAGGCCCTCTGTGATCCATCTCCCCTCTGGGAGGGCACCGGAACAGGGCTCCAGATGGGCACACGATAGAATAGAGACTTGTGACAATGGAAAAATTATTTCAGGAGGCTCTTTAGGGTTTTTAGAATATTTGATAATTTATAGGCCAGAGACCAAGGCCACGAGAGCGGGGAGGTGGCCCCACACCACCAAGGCACGACCACCCCCTGGGCACTCCCTATTGTCTTGGGGGCACCTCGTGTGCTCTTCGGTCTTCCTCTGAATCTTCAAGGTCTTATTTTTTCCCAAAAAAATCATCAAAAAGTTTTGGGGTATTTGGCTTCATTTGGTACAGTATTCCTGAAAAGCCAAAAACATGTAGAAGACAACAACTGGCACATGACACTCGGTTAATAGGTTAGTGCTCAAAAAAATATAAAACATCAAGTAAATGCTTAAAAAGTTTCCTAGAATGATAATACAATAGCATGGAACAATAAAAATTATAGATAGTTTGGAGACGTATCAACATTGCCAAGCGTAATTCCCGCTTGTCCTCGAGTAGGTAAATGATAAAAACATAATTTTGGATGTGACCTGCTACCCAACATGTAATTTTTGCAGGTATGATCATTGGGAAATGATGAATTATTAAACATTAACATTGTAATATCCATAAACATTAGTAACATAATCATGAACTTTCAAAATATATGATCCTTAAAGAATGTTTACCCCCCATTCATTAGATCAAATTAGCATGGTATGGTTTCATCTTCACCACATAAATGCAAATGTTAAGCACCATAGTGTTAAGCCAAGTGATTGGATCACACTTTTTCATGCACTTCTACATTTTATACCTCACTGAATACATGAGTGTGAACCATAGACATAGCATATAGGTGGAATAGAATATGGTGGTAGGTTTCAAAGGGGTAAAAGTGGTGAAGAAAGTCTCACATCAACTAGGCGGATCACAGGCTATGGAGGTGCCTATCAATCGATATCAATGCAAGGAGTAGATATTTCCATGCAACTAATTCACTAGATATATAAGTGTATCAATGCTCAAAATAAGCTAAGTGGGTATGCATCCAACTTGCTTGCTCACGAAGAGCTCGGGCATTTGAGGAAACCCGTCATCGGAATATACAAGCCAAGTTCTATAATGAAAAATCCCCCCTAGCATATAAAAATGATAAAACATGACTCTCTATATGAAAAACATGGTGCTTCCTATAAGCACAAGTGTGGAAAAGGTGGTAGTAGCACTGCCCCTTCTCCCCTTTATTTAAAGTTAAGCACCTCATTTTCGGGGGTGCACGAAACTAATGAAGAACTAGACATGGTAACAAGCAAACAAGTAAAGTACCAAAGATAATTTTTTTTGTTTTTTTGTTTTTTATAGCAAGCAAAATATAACAAAAAAAGATAACAAGTGAATGATAATTTGTGAGAAGGTACTTGATAAGAATTTGGTGATGCTCCCCGACAACGACGCGAGAAATCCTTCCTAATACTTGTAAACCGCGTTGGGATTTTCCCTGAAGAGGAGGGAATGATGTAGCAAAGCTAAGGTAAGTATTCCCCTCAGTGAGAACCAATATTATCGAACCAATCTTAGAACCATGCAAACTCCTGTCTTGAGTGCCTATGCGCAAAAGAGCAACCACTTGCACCCAACGCGGGCAAGAGGGTTGTCAATCCCCTTGAACTCGTTACTTGCAAGTGATAAGTAGTGATAGATAGATAAAAAAATATAAGTTGTAAATAAAAAGAAAGTAAATAATGGCATCAAGGTATTTAGTGTTTTTGTAAATATATTTGTGAGGAGACCCGGGGGCCATAGTGTTCGCCAGAGGCGTCGCTCTTGAAGAAAGCATGAAGTGGGTAAAAAAATACTATTGGACAATTGATAGGAAGGAGCATTGTTATGCAATATTTATTTACGACAATGATCATGTATATAGGCATCAAATCCATAAACAAGTAGACTGACTCCTGCCTACATCTACTACTAGTACTCCACCTATCGACCGCTATCCAACATGCATCAAGATTATTAAGTAAAAACAGAGTAATGCTTGGAGGATGATGACATGATGTAGAAAAAGTAAATCCAATTAATATGAATGAACCCCATCGTTTTACCCTTAGTGGAAGCAATACAATACATGTCAATTCCCTTTCTGTCACTGGGATTGAGCACTGCAAGATTAAACCCACTACAATGCAATGCTCCCACTTGAAGATAAATCAATCTAGTTGGCCAAACCAAACCGATAGATCGGAGAGCATTACAAAGTTGTAACAATCATGCAAATAAAATACCAGCAAGTATTCAATATCTTTAAACCATCGGATCCAAAAAAATACACCGCAAAGATTAATCAAATAAGATAGACCACCGTGGGAATCGCGGTGATTTTGGAAATGAAGAACATAGAGAAAATGATATCCATCTACGTACTAATTACGAACCCGTAAGTTTGCGGTGAACTACTCACACATCACCATGGGAGTAGCAAGGTTGATGTAGAGGCCCTCCATGATTGATACCCCTCCGGCAAGGCACCGAAACATGGCTCCAGATGGTAACACAGGGGAACAGAGACTTGCGGCGGTGGAAAAAGTGTTTTGGGAGACTCTCTATGGTTTTCAGAGTATTTTAGAACTTATAGGCCATATATCAGAGCCATGAGAGCAGGGAGTTGGCCCCAAGCCATTAGGACAAGACCACCCCCCTAGGCATGCCCTGTTGGCTTGGGGTACTTTGTGTGCCCTCTCATCTTCCTCTGAAGCTTCCAGGTCTTATTTTTGCCAAGAAATAATCATCAAAAGTTTTAGGGTATTGGGACTTCGTTTAGTACAGTATTCCCAAAAAGCCAAAAACATGCAGAAAACATCAACTGACACTAGGCACTCGGTTAACAGGTTAGTGCTCAAGAATAAAATATTACATCAAGTAAATGCTTAAAAAGTATCCTAGAATTATAATATAATAGCATGGAACAATAAAAAATTATAGATACGTTGGAGACGTATCACCCACCCGTAGTCGAAAGGTCAGGCAAAGAGGGCGAACGGCTAGATCCTAGCCGATGTCAAGCCCCGGCTTGTCAAGCCGTTGGCACCGTGAGCCGACTGCTGAATCAATGAGCTGTCGGTTGTACTCTAGAGCTTCGGGACCATGCCCAACTTATCGACCAACTTGACCACTTTCTTCCTCGTGTAGGGCGCCGAGGCGGTCATCCCAGTAGACATTGAGTTTGACTCGCCTCGCATTACCATACACACGGAGGTAGAAGCAAAGGAAGCGCATGAAGATGGTGTCGATATGCTCGAAGAAGCACGTGAGCTGGGCCCTGGACCTGCAAGCCATCTACCCATAGAGCATGCACCACTACCACATCAAGAAGATCCAGCCCTCACTTTCCATGAGGGCGACCTAGTGCTCCGGTTGGTCTAGTGGACAGCCGGCCAACACAAGCTGTCCTCCCCTTGTGAGGGCCCCTTCATCATCAAGAAGGCGTTGCATAACAATGCATACTGCATCATCGACAAACAAAATTCCCAGAAGCACAAGAGAAATGTCTCTAGTGAGAAGACGGGGTGGCCCTAGAACACAGAGCTCCTCCGTCCATTTTCATGTTGAGCATGTTTATGTATGTATCACCACTTCTGGTTTAATGAAAGCAGTAGGTACCCCGAGCGATACTCGGGCGCTACATTTTTGTCTCTATCGAGCATTTTCCCCCTTCGTCGGGTCCAGCTTTTCCAACCCGAGCCCTCATTTTTCGGAGCCGACCTAGTAGCGTCGGCGGCGCTAAAGACTTCCTTGTCTCCAACCATAGCCCGGCTCCCGGATGTCCGACTGACAGTAATTAAAGGCGGAAAGCCTCCTCACAAGAAAAAAAATAAGGAAAAGTGCCAGGCTTGGGCATGTCACCCGCACCAGGCGTCTAGCTACGCACACTCCGGCTGCGGCCTAGCTGCCCATGCCATCTGCGGGCCAGTCAGCACTCCGCTCGCTCGGTTGCACCTAAGTCTCTAAGTCCTAATTATTGTACTCCCTCCTTTCAAGCTCATTCCTTATCCCATCCATAGACCATCTCTCGACTGTTTCGTTGGCGGGCCAGAAGCGAAGAGAATGGGGAGAACAAGAAAAATGAATAAGAGGCAAAGGAAAAAAATCGAGCATACATCTGGCACACACACATGTGCTACAAAGCATGCATATTTATACAAGAGCAAAAGGCCCATGGCCGAGTAGTTCATTACACAAACTTACACCCCTAGTGGGCAGACTTGCAAGCTAATCATAGCTCGGGTGCTACACAAAAGAGAACAAGAGCAAGATAAAAAGTCCTAGATGACGGGCCCTTCGGTTCCGGACTGTGTCGTCTCCCGCGTGGCTCCGGCATCCGCTTTCGCCTTGGCGTCTGCATCCGCTCCATTGCTAGAGCCAGTCCCCACCTCCTTGTATTTCTTGTCCATGCCGCTCTCTGGTTCATCGAGGGACAGTTGATAGGTGTCGGTTGGGAGCTCCGCACCGTCGGTCACGAGCTCCTAGACGAACTCATCCCAAGGGGTGAAGGAGGCAATGTCGTTTTCACACGTGGCTAGCGGAACGATGATATGCACCAGGTCCGCCTTCGAGCCGGCCCACTGGGCGACAGCTAGTCCAACTCAATGCCTGTGTACCAGGAGATCGCAAAGCTTAGCACGATCTCGATGCTGGCCTACGCTACAGAGGCTTGTTAGACGTCGATCCATGTCGAACCTGCCTCCAACCACCTCGCCAGCCAGTTGATGATTTGGGGCTACATCGAGTCTGGCCAAAGGACACGCACCACCGCCAAGTCGGTGTCGCATAGCCGGTTCATGACATGGTTGGCCATATTCAGTTCGGCATCAGTGGCAATGCCCATCTCTACCACCGTCCAAGCGGCGAGCAATCCGATATGGACTTCTGCCACCCTTTGCTCCTCTCGATGAGCCTCTATGACATCCTTGGCAAGTGTCGGTATCAAAATCGGCGGATCTCGGGTAGAGGGTCTTGGGCTATGAATCTAGGATCGATGGTAATAGGGGACGAAGGAGATGACATTTACCCAGGTTCAGGCCCTCCTATTGAGGTAAAACCCTACGTCCTGCTCGATTATGTTGATGCGTATGAAGGTTACAGAGTTGATCAACCTCGAGATCAAATAGCTAAAACCCTAGATGAGTTTCTCCATCCTGCAATCTAACCCCCCGGTTTATATAGACACCGGGGGGTACCTAGGGTTTACACATGATAGGTCTCTGCTGGGGATGGAGATGCCGATTTCCTCATCTTGACTTGGAGTGCACGACACGCCTTGGAGGCTTCCTTCTAGAACACGGGGTCGCGGTGTCTCCGGCCCTTCCTGCGTGGGTCAAAGAGCGGCCCACCAAGCTGGCCTATAGGGAGATAGGCCAGTTGCCGAGGACCCCTTAGTCCAGGACTCCCTCAGTAGCCCCTGAACTATCCCCCAACGCCAAGGGTCATAGCACTGGCAGCTCCACATGATCAGAGTCTTCGGCTTGCGGGGTGAGTTCTTCTTCCCATTAATGATCGGCTGAGACTAGTCCGGCTTCCGATGACGCGTAATATTTCCAATCATACAATCATCCGGACGCCATGAGTTGTTTAGCCCCAAAGGCCAAACGACAAAGTGTAAACAGTGTTTTCTGATAGCCCTTTTGACGAAGGGTCGTGGCCTATCACGACCGCTGAACCAGTTATGAAAACTTTATTCGCGGTTTGAGGCCGTTTTTATATTGCCATGACTCATCAATGTATAGATCGTGCTCCGTTTCACACGACATATAATGCCTTAGGTTTTCTCATGCGTGCGTAACGGCATGGATATTTCGGGAAGTGGCGAAGCCTGTAGCGCAGTAAAAGGGAGGCTAATCGACGGTCACGCCTCATAAGAGGGAGAAAACCTCGAGGCCTTTTCATGCTTCACATTCGCATACCTTGCTTCCTCAATCTTCCCAAGCTCCAAGAGCCCAGATGTAATTCTTCGTCAACTTCTCCTCCGATCTTAGCCATGGCGGGTTCAGGCTCTATGGGCAAGTGGGAGGCCTCCACGGTCATCGACAAGGACATCCGGGAGTTAAAGCTCGCCGGCTACTTCCCCGCCAACGTCTTCCACCGTGCTCGAGAGGCAAACCAGGTGGTCCCCACCCCTAAGCCAGGCGAGAGGGTGGTGTTCCTCCCTCATTTCATCTGGGGACTGGGTTTTCCGCTTGACCCCTTTGTCAGGGGCCTTATGTTCTTCTACGGGCTGGATTTCCACGATCTTCCCCCAAACTCCTTCATGCATATTTCGGCATTCATTCTTGTCTACGAAACCTTCCTGTGGGTCGAGCCGCACTTTGGCCTATGGCTCAAGGTATTCAACGTCAAGACGAAGACAGTCGCGGATGAGCATGAAGACTATGGAGGGGCGATAATCAGTAAGCTCCCCTGCGTCTTGTGGCCGGCCGATACCTTCATCGATACAATCAAGATCTGGCAGAAAGAATGGTTCTATATCACCGAACCAAGGGACGAGGGCTGGGCGTCACATGCCGAGTTCAGATCTGGACCTCCTGCGAGATTAACCTTGTGGCTTAGGAAGGGCCTCAACCGGGGGTCGGACGCAGAGGTGAAATCGCTTCAGAAGTGCATTTCCTCGATGGTCGCGTCCAAGATCGAGCTGGTTAATGTGGTCCAGGTCATGCTCCACCGCCGTCTTCTTCCTTGCCAGCGCCAGGCCTCCCCAATGTGGGCCTATCAGCTCGAGGATGAGTCTATGATGCAAGGATTCTGCCGCACTACCCACCAAAAGTTGTGGAAGGCACTATCAAAGCCCCAGAAGAGCTGGCCAGCCGAGGAGGAGGACTCGAGCCTAAGCGCCGATAACCCTCCTACCCAGGTACGATATAATTTTAATACTTCGACCTTGTTGTCTGACAAAGAGCTGAACAACCTCCCTCTTATCTTTACAGAAATGGTTGAGCAAGGCCACGGAAATTAACTGCCTGGCCCCACAGCCCGAAGACCCCAGGTCAAATTTGTTGACGGCGATGCTCATCGTGGCGCCGTACACGGCGCGAGAGAAGAAGGAGGAGAAGATGAAGGACATAGAAGGCCTCCGCATAAGGGACCTACCGGACACTATCTCCGAGGAAACCAATGCCTCCTCTACTCATGAGGAAGAGCATGCAGACGGCGGGGAGGAGGCAATTCCCCCTCACAAGAAAGAGGGCGGCATCGCCGGACGCCGAGGAGGATCTACCTCCTCCTGCCCCGAAGAGGGCATGTTGGCCGAGGTTAATCCTAGCCGACGACAGCTCGAACTCCAACGCTGAGTCCGAGGACTTTGAGAAGGTTCCCCAAAGAAACCTAAGGGTCAAGCCCCCAGTCCAAAGGTATGAATCCGAAGACCCCCTGGGTCATTTATGTGAAGCTTTTAATGTTTTAAACGGATGAATGCATTTTAATCTGCAGCTCACCGCACGTTCTCCCCACCGACCAAATATCGGATGGGGAGTCTCCACCCGTCGAGCTGGCAGAGAGTGGGACTGCGTCACACCCCACACCTCCAGGGGCTTCGAAAGAGGCCGCGGAGGTGTCGTCGCGCCAGGCTCCTTCAGAGCCGAACACAGGCGGCAGGGGCGATTATGTCATGGTTGAGGTTAATGCCTCGACCTCCAAAGACCTATGGGGAGGAAAATCTCTTGGCCGCTGAGGAGGGAGGAAGGAGGAATGTCCAGTCTCCTCCGAGGACATCTTCGGAGCGCACTGTGCCTCCAGAGCTACCGGCTCAATCCCCTGTGAGAGATCGGATTGGCGAGTCACCACCGGTGCCACCCAGGACAGGGTGGCCGGTCATGATGGAGGAGGCTCTATCAAGCGCCTCCATCTCGGACGATCACCGCACTCTTATGGGTGCGGTTTTGCAAGGCATTTAGTCCATTGATAGCAGAGTGAAAGAGGCCTTCAATGGTCTCTTGATGAGCTTCAAGGTGAGCCACGTAATACCCTTTCCCCGAAAATTTTAATTTTATTAAGTTTGTACTATCTTCATATATATAGTAGCCACCAATCCCTGGGTGGGTTTGAAAAAACTCACCCATGGGTCAAATACCCAGGAGTGACCAATAATGCACAAGGCACCATTTGTCCCGTACTGTTCTAAAAGCCCTTAGGAGGACCGAGCACAGGGTTGTATTCTTGACAGTTCGGGGGTTTGAATGCACAAAACCTGATATTTATTTATTTTTTGTAGGCCTCGTCATCGGCGGTGGCCTTTAATGCCACGGAGCTTGCCGAGCTAAATCAGAAGCTCAAGATCTCCGAAGAGCAGCTTCATAGCCTGAACAAGAGGTTCGACGAGGCGCAAGGTAAGCCGAATTGTAATATCCGGGCTGTCTATCATTAGTGATCCACACTTGTAACCTAGTGTAATTATTTATCTATTTCTTCCACAACTTCGGCTGCGGAGGTCGTGGACCTCAAGGCCGAGCTAAGAAAGATGAAGCAGGAGGCCACGGATGAGAAGGCGACAATTGAACAAGCAGCAGCCGCACTATCCGCATTAAAAACTACGAGCGATAAGCATGAGGCCCGGGTGGAGGAGGTGCAACGGGATCTCAAGGATGCCAACACGAAGTCCGAGCTATCTATGCTGAAATCCAAGCTAAAAAAGAGCTGGTGGACAAGCAGTTCTTTGAAGAAGTCCGCCAAGTCAAGGCAGTCATGGATGGTAAGCCGTATTTACTATAGTGTTCCTTTGGTGGTAGTAGGTTTGCATTGCTCACCCAGGTGTGGCGTTCCTCGGGTGCTTGTTCCGATCTCCAAAGGAGTGGAGCGGATGCGAATAAATTTTATGCATCGCGGGAGGAGGATGATGAGGCTTGGCTATTTTGGGCATAGTTTGTCCCCCGAGCGCTCTCCTCTTCTGATCGAGCAGATGAAGCAACTGATGGAGCTGCACAGGATGGCAGAGCCGGCCATGAAGGATCTCTACATCTGGCTGTGGCCTGAAGAGCCGTTGCCGAGCAGCTACTTCGGCTTGGTGCCAAAAATATGCGATGTTGCGGCTCGGATTGGCGCGCTAAAGCGTTCTACATGCATCAAGGGAGCTCGGATGGCCTTTGCAAGGACCATGGTGCACTAGCCGAAGCTCAAGCCAACGGAGATGGCCACCGCAGCTGCGCCCCCTGGAAAGGAGCATAGGCGCCCCGATAAATACTTCTCCATAGTGATGGAGGGTGCTCGGGCGATAGAGGCCCAATGCTCCAAGGATGTTTTTTATGAATGAGTGCGTTGTAATATCTTCGAAGACTGTTAACGCTTTATAATAAGGCTACGTGGTTTATCATGTCTTTTGAGTTTTGTATTTATTCTGACTCCCATGTGGCCGTTTTATCTGAAAGTTGCGAGTCGTTGGCTTCAGCCCCCACGTTTATACTACGCGAGGTCTTTCTACCTACACACTATGACTGTTAGCTGAGGTATTGGTGCTCGAAGGCGGTAGTATGAGGGGAACAAGGCAAGCGGACTATGATACTTTATCGCTTTCACTTAGCCATAGGAGCTTAAAAAATGTGGGGCTGATGACTAGCCCCAGTGTTTAGTCATGTTCGGATGTCTTGTGGCTAAAGCTAGCATCACATGGTTTGTACAAGTACGAAACCCATCGTATGACATGGAATAACCTCTATCGATTTTTTTAGTATGACACTTATGCTCGGATTTGCAGACCGGTTCTTGCTTACTATGATTGTCAGTTTTTGGCTTTCTCCCCTGAGATACTTAACCAGGCGAGCTAGAAGCACAATCACAGTGGTTCTCCCTTTGCCCTTTTAGCCGAACGAGCAGAATGTAAGAGGGCAAACACAGGAGCCAGGCAACCCAACTATTGACCCAGGACATAGTTCGGATCCGATGCATATAAAAAATCTAAGACGCCGAACACACGATCAATTGTGTCGGGGTGATGCTTAGGGTGATATCCTAAATTCAATCCCCTGGTATGTTAGCCAGTTGCATCGTAATGTATACCGAACAGTTTCGCAAGAAGCATTGATGAGGGAAGAAGATTGGTGTCGGCGAGCGGATCTTGAGAAGTCCCCGAAGTATGGTTGAGCTTTACGCTATACCAGGTCCTTGATGGTACCTGTGGTTTGTCTGAGGACATGTACTGACAGTAGTTCGGTCCAACCGAACACTTTCCCTTTGATAGTTGTTTCCCACTGCTGCCCATGGAATCTTTAGTGCAAAGTTGTGCCTTCTCGGCACATGTTTGACGGGCACTAGGGCTGTGCAATGGGGGGCGTATCCCTATTTTGACTGGGGAGAAGAAGATTCCGGGAGTCTAGACTGAGACCGAGATCGTTTGTGAACCTTTCATGCCTTTATGGAGATTTCGGTGTTGGCCGATCATCGCCGTAATGGAATTCAGCTGCGAGGGCCAATGCATGTTCCTCAGTCTGGAGAGAACGCTCTGTATTGCCATTGACAGTAATGACCCCCCTTGGGCCCGGGCATATTGAGCTTGAGGTATGTGTAGTGTGTGACAGCGTTAAAGCGAGCGAATGTTGTGCGGCCCAGCAGGGTGTGATAACTGTTGCGGAAAGGGACAATGTCGAAGGTCAAGTCCTTGCTGCGGAAGTTGTTGGGCGAACCAAATGATACTTCCAGGCTCACAGAGCACGTGCACCTGGCTTCGACGCCTAGGATCACTCCTTTAAAGGTAGTGTTGCTAGGTTTGATCCTTGATGGATCTATAGCCATCTTTTTCACTGTGTCTGAGTAAATAAAATTGAGGCTACTTCCTCCGTCCATTAGGACTTTAGTGAGGTGATACCATCGATGATGGGGTCTAGGACGAGGGTTGCTAAACCCCCATGACGGATACTGGTCGGATGATCTCGTCGATTAAAGGTGATCGGGTACACCAACCATGGGTTATACTTCGGGGCTACATGCTCTACGGCGTTGAAAGCACAATATGCTCCCTTGGTGGTTTTGATAATTCATGACAACATACATGGTATCTTGGACTAATACTTTCATCTAGTGTATTTCAGATAAAGTCCATAGACAGATGGGTTGGCAAAAAGGAGTGTGGAGAGTATCCCCATGAAGAAGAAGGAGAAGGGATAGCATTGGAAAAGCTTCAAGCAAGAGGACTCTACAATTTAATTTATGAGAAATCACTTTGAGTCCATAGGAAAGCCAATACTATTAAAAGGGGGTAAGGTACTGTTGGTGAACAAAATGCTCATACGTGCACAAGTGATAGTACCACATACACCCACAAGCTCTTCCACAAAAGTCTTTCCAAAGCCAAACACTGAAAATCGGTGCAACCAACACTTTCCACTTGGTGCCACCGATTATCAGCCTCAGACAGACTCAGCCAAAGCCTAGCCATTTTGGTGCAACCGATTCTGCTTTGGTGCCACTAAGTTTGGGTTGCCAACTTTATATTACACAAATTCAAAAAATTGGTCCCACCGAAAGAGCCACCTACTCATGTGTTGAGATCATGCCATTCCATTCCAACCATATGAATCTTGATCTCTAGCCTCCCCAAGTTGCTTTCCACAAAATCAATCTCTTGCACCAAAGCCAAATATGTGAGAGAGTGATTGTGTGTTGAGGAGTCTATCATCTTGAAGCACGAGAGCAAGGAGTTCATTGACATTATCGACCCTATTACCTTTTGGAGGGTGGTTCCTCCTAGATTGGTTAGGTGTCGATTGGGAGCCTCCTACTTTATGTTGTGGAGTGAACCAAGAAGTTTGTAAGGGCAAGGAGATCACCTACTTCGTGAAGATATACCCATAGTGAGGCTAGTCCTTCGTGGATGGAAGACATTATGGAATAGTCAAGGTTGCTACTTCATGGACCCTTATGGGTGGAGCCCTCCGTGGACTGTCGCGACATTACCCTCCGTGGGTTGAAGACTCCATAAACGTGGACATAAGATAGGACCACCTATCGGAACCATGGGAAAAATCTTCGTGTCCTTCATGCGTTTGATCTTCCTATATCTACTCCTTACTTCCATGTGCAATGTATTTACTTTCCGCTGCTATACTTGATGATTTGCATGTGTAGGGTGTGGTAGACTTGCTATGTATGCTAAAATCTACCAACACATAACTTTGCACCTTGTGTAGATTTTAAATTCCTGCTAGTAGTCTATTCACCCCCGCTAGACATACTCTTCTAGTGATCCCGTAATTGGTATCAGAGCATTGGTGTCCATTGCTTCGGTTTCATCACCATGGAGGAAGATGGATGTGTTTTGTGTGGAGAGTTTGTATTGTAGAGTGCCCATTCTTGATGGAGAGTACTATAGTCGACGAAAGAATGCCATGATTGATCTATTTTACAAATTCCGTTTAAGAAAACATATTGAAAATCCTTATGGCCTCCCCATTGATGAATTGCATCCCACACACGAAGAGGAAATTAACATGATTGGTAACCTTAGAACTATCAATCTTATTGTTAGAGGCTTACCAAGATTCGTGCTTTCTCAGTTGAAGAACTTTGCATGTGCTTATCCTTTGTGGACTTATTTGGAGAAACGATATCCAAATCTTACATTAAGTAATCTAGATGAAATTCTTCATAAAACTGTTACTTTTCACAAAATGAAGCCTAGTGATCAAAACTTTGATTAATGCCTATTTGAGCTTCATGATCTTATGCGATCTAAAGGAGATGTCACCACTATCAACAACATTATTATTCAAGACATTCACATTCATAAACATGAACATTGTCATGGTTACGATTCTAACGAGTCTCTTGGTTTTTATGACGAGGAGATTCCACCAAATGATGACATGAAGAACGTGGCTACTATGATGAAGATGAGTTGTTCGACATCGAGCATGAAAAGGTCATGTAGAATCTAAGTCTAATGGCAAACTTCAAGGATTACATGTCCGGTGGAAAAGAGTGGATTCTCGACAGTGGATGCGTGGATCACATGACTGATGATAAAGACATGTTCCAAGAGATCATACCAAATCAAGGTCCTCAGAGGTACGTGACCTTTGGAGACAACTCTAAGGGTAAGGTACTTGGCCTTGGTAAGGTGGCCATATCTCATGATAGCTCTATTCAAAATGTAATGCTTGTTGAATCCCTTGGCTACAATCTTCTTTCCGTATCTAGACTAGCAGACTTTGGTTTCAGTGTGTTATTTACCAAAGTAGATTGCCAAGTGTTTCAATTTGATAATCATAAAATTATCTTTACTGGTATTCATAGAGGTGATCTATACATTGTTAATTGCACTAAAAAGGCCCAACCTCGTACTTGTCTCAGTGTGAAATCATTCAAAGGTTGGCTATGGCATAGAAGTTTAGGACATGTAGGCATGCGCAATCTAGATAAGCTTATCTAGGGCAATCACATTCTTGGTGTTAAACATGTTATCTTTAACGAAGATAGGCTTTGTAGCGCTTGTCAAGCAGGAAAGCAAGTAGGTGGAAGTCATCCGGTCAAGAACATCATGACCACTAGGAGACCACTCGAGTTACTTCATATGGATCTTTTTGGTCCCAATGCTTACAAGAGTCTCGGTGGAAACTCTTATGGTCTAGTTGTAGTTGATGATTTTTCCAGATTTACATGGGTATTCTTTCTTGATGATAAGTCGTAGGTACAAAAGATCATCAAGAAATTTGCAAGCAAACCGCAAAATCAATTTGAAGTGAAGATAAAAAAGGTTTGAAGCAATAACAAATCGGAGTTCAAGAACACCCATGTGGATACCTTTCTTGACGAAGAGGGTATATCACATGAGTTCTAGGCTACGTACATGGACCAACTAAATGGAGTATTGAGAGAAAGAACCGGACCCTCATCAAGATGGCAAGAACGATGCTTGACGAATACAAGACTCCAAGACACTTTTGGACAGAAGCCGTGGAAACAACATGTCATGCCACAAACTGACTCTACTTGCACAAGCTTCTCGGTAAAATGGCATACGAGATTCTCACTGGTAACAAACCCCATGTTTGATACTTTCGGGTATTCGGCTCTAAGTGTTACATTCTTGATAAGCATCGCCGTGCTAAATTTGCTCCCAAGTCTCATGAAGGTTTCCTACTTGGTTATGGATCGAACTCTCACACCTACCGTGTCCACACCAACTTCACTCGAAAATTTGAAGAGACGGTAGATGTGAAGTTTGATGAGTCCAATGGTTCACAAGTCGAACAATTGCCAAATGATGTAGGTGATAAAGATCCTTCGGAATCTATCCAAGATTTGCCCATTGGCAAGATTCGTCCCATGGAGGTGAAGGAAAGAACTTCATCAACCCAAGTGGAAGCTCCTACTTCGTATCAAGGCTACCGACAAAATGACATTGAAACATCCACAAGTGGTACACGGCAAGATGAACAGGAGGAGGAAGTACATCATTAAGATCCACCACAAGCTCCTTCACCACCACCTTAAGGAGATGACCACTTCAACGACAACAGAGATGAAGGAGATGGTGAAGAAGAAGAATCTCCTCCAACTAACAAGCCAAAGCTACCCTGAGTTCGAGCACAAGTGACCAAGAATCATCCGCTAAACCAAATCTGTGGTGACATACAAACAGGGAGGATCACTCGCTCTAAAACTCGCTTGGCTAACTTTTGTGAGCATTATTATTTCATCTCTAGCATTGAACCCTTGAAGGTTTAACAAGCTCTTGAAGACGCGGATTGGGTGAACGCTATGCATGAAGAGCTTCACAACTTCAAAAGGAATGAAGTGTGGACACTCATGGAGAAGCCAAGGACAAGCAAAACATCATCGGCACGAAATGGGTATTTCAGAACAAGCAAGATGAAGACGGTCAAGTCGTACGCAACAAGGCTTGCCTCGTAGCCCAAGGATATACGCAAGTCGAAGGTATGGACACAGTGAGACCTACGCCCCTGTTGCTAGACTAGAAGCCATTTGAATCCTTCTTGCTTATGCTAATCAGCATGATATCACGCTTAAACAAATGGATATTGAAAGTGCATATTTAAATGGTGAGATTGAAGAAGAGGTCTATGTTAAGCAACCACCTGGTTTTGTGAATCCTAAGAAACCTGGCCATGTTTACAAACTTCGCAAATCTTTATATGGTCTTAAGCAAGCTCCTCGTGCTTGGTATAAATGCCTAACGAAGTTTCTTATTGAA
Organism: Hordeum marinum; assembly: GCA_022496015.1. Taxonomy (NCBI): domain Eukaryota; kingdom Viridiplantae; phylum Streptophyta; class Magnoliopsida; order Poales; family Poaceae; genus Hordeum; species Hordeum marinum. Next base: position 123,193,758 of record CM039672.1, read on the forward strand.
AAGGATTTGAAATTGGTAAAACCGACGCAACCTTATTCACAAAGAGAGTTAATGGTGAATTATTTTTGTGCCAAATTTATGTGGATGATATTATCTTTGGATCTACTAACCCACAATTTAGTGAGAAATTTGGAAGGCTGATGTTAGAGAAGTATGAGATGTCCATGATGTGTGAGCTGAAATTGTTCTTGGTCTACAAATCAAGCAAACGAGAGAAAGGTACATTCATCTCTCAAACAAAGTACACCAAGGACTTGTTCAAGAAGTCCAACATGCAACAGTGCAAATCTATGAAAACTTCCATGACCACTAGCAGACACGATGACCTTACTAAGGAGGGAGAACCTGTTGATCAAAAGTTTTATCGATCAATGATTGGTTCATTGCTATATCTATGTGCCTCCTGTCCCAATATTATGCTTAATGTGTGCATGTGTGCCCGATATCAAGCTGCACCTAAAGAATGTCATCTGAAGGTTGTGAAACGCATTGTGGGATACTTGATACATACACCAAACTTTGGTATTTGATATCCCAAGGGATCTTCTTTTAATCTTGTTGGCTACTCCGACTCGGACTATGCCGGTGACAAGGTTGATAGAAAATCCACCTCGGGTACATGTCAATTTATTGGTAGATCTCTCGTGTCTTGGTGCTCCAAGAAACAAAACTCGGTATCTCTATCTACTGCCGAAGCAGAATACATTGCTGTTGGATCATGCTATGCGCAATTGTTATAGATGACACAAATGCTTAAATATTATGGAATCTATGTTAAAAATGTGCCATTACTTTATGACAATGAAAGTGATATTAAGATTGGTCATAATCATGTGCAACACTCTCGAATCAAGCATATTCAAGTTCGACATCATTTTATCCATGATCATGTTGCCAAAGGAGATATTAATCTTAAGCATGTTCGTACCAACAAGCAATGGACCGATATCTTTACCAAGCCACTTGATGAAAAAGTGTTTTGTCATTTGAGGAGTGAGTTAAACATCATTGATGCTTCAAACTTGATCTAATCTCACTCAGATGCTTGCAAGGGCTTTATTGTCTATTCCATGCAAATATTACCTTGCATATCATATATCTTGGAATTCTATGCTCCCTTGTCTTGCATCTAACCCTTTTATAGGTACTTAGGAGAACAACACTCCACAAGATTGCCATCGACTCATATCTTAAGCAATCTTGTCATGACCAAGTATCCACAACCTCGCTTTGATGATGAAAGGAAAAAGACAACAAAACATATCCTTGACAGATGTTTCTCAATTGATATCAACTCACAATTGATATCTAGTCATTTGGATATATCATGATCTTCCTTGCATGACTAACCCATGTCGGTGAAAAGTGAACGAAAACAACAAGGATTGCTCCCAACTCAAGATGAACTTCATCAACTTCGAGCATCCTCATCAAGTTCACCTATAAGCTACGTCATCAACATCACTCAAAGGTATGTACTCATATCCTTGATATAGCTTTACTACAAGACATAAGATAAAGAAACTCAAGTGATATGAAGACAATTAAATGCTTAATCGAAAAATGGTAACCCCTTTTGAGCTTAAACGATGAGTATGACCTATGATCAAGTATTGTTGCTTGGCTCATAAGTAAATATACTCTAATATAGGTGACCTAGTCACCGCCCATTATCTAGTTAAGAATCTTGTTTGGTTCATTCTCTATCGCACAATTTCTTGGAACCATTCAAATCTTCTCTAGTTTATATCTCTTTGTACAAATTATTTGCATTTCATTTACAAATCGTTTTTGACTCCTTGTTACAATTTTTTCACATGTTTGCCAAGTTTCTGTTTTATGCCTTGGAGCCTCCGACACAAAGGACTCAGTTCTACCGATTTAGTAGAAGAGCTGCATAACATCATATCGGTACCAGCTACAAATTCGTCTCGGAGGCACTGACTTTCTATCATATTTTAGTGTGTGTTTGTATCTGTAAATCTTTATAATACTTCTGTGATATTATCATTTCTTTGATGATCCCTTTTATATATAAAAAAGGGGGAGAAATACATTCAAGGATGCCTAACTCAGAGGAGGAGAAGTTAAACAAATTTTCTATTTGGCCAAACGGAGAGAAATTATTTTCAATGATTCCCTTATTTTTCTCATGATTTTCATATTCTATGAATACTACATTCTATGACCTTTGTTCTCAAGAATCCCTTCTTAATCAATGATCCATGTATCTGACCCTATGTCTGACCTTTTTGGAAATTAATGCCAAATGGGGGTAAATACCAAAGCTCCAAAGCTAAAGGGGGAGATACATGCTTATTCAAAGGGGGAGATATAATTTAGGGGGAGATGAGAATATCAAAAGTTTATACTTATATAGACAAGGGGAGAATACCAAAGTAGGGCAGAAAAACATGTTTTGGAGGAGGATGTGTTTATTGTGTGGTTATTATATTTGATTTCTCATGTTATAATTTTCTCACCCTATCCAATCCCAATATCTACAAGCTAAGATTTAGGGGGAGAGGATGTCCTACTATTTCATATCTAGGGGAGTAACTTCTAAATGATCTTGGAGACATATCAATCCTAAGGAATACTATCTTCTATATGTTCTCCATATCTTGGTACTTTTGAGTTCTATTGCTTTTGATTGGTAGAATACTCTTGTGTTTCCAAACATTGTTTTCTCAATTGTATCTTTACTACTAGAATGCTCAAGAACTCAAGGTAAGTATATGCATCATATCTTTGATCAAGATGATCTCTTGCTTCTTGCACATATTGTTTGCAAGAGTGAAGTCTTGATCAAGGATACACCTCATTCATATATATTTGATGCATATGATCAAGATACACCTGACTTACTATATCCCTTCTACTATATGTGTGTCCATGCATTCCAAAGCAACTATCCTTTAAGGGGATTGCACACATTTAGGGGGAGCAAGTCTAAGTCATGTGTCTCTCAAAGTCTAAGTCATGTGACTTACTATATCCCTTCTACTATATGTGTGTCCATACATGCATATCTTTATTTGAAGCTTTGATTGTATTTCTCATGAATTACCAAAAATGGGGAGATTGAAAGCACAGTATGCTCCCTTGGTGGTTTTGATAATTCATGACAACATACATTGTCTCTTGGACTAATACTTTCATCTAGTGTTGTGACGCCCTGGATTTGCAACTACAGTAAAATCTCTAATGAAGCTACAGTAATGTGAGGATTATGCTAATCCGTTTTGCTAATCCAGTTATGATCACTGTTGGAATCAACCCTGATTCAAATTCCTTTGTAGTTCGAAATCTTTTGAAAAGTGGAATTAGAAGTTTTGCAAAACCTAAATTTAAAATTCTTGCTTGGGTTGCAAATACTCCCTAAGCTATTCTAGAATTGTAAAGAACATTTTATCAATTGGTTTAGTGCCTCCAAGACATTGATAACAGTGGCAAAACAATTATTAAATGTCCATTTGGATTTATGTAAGTTTCAATTATTTTCAAAGGGCCCCTAAACCTTTTATGCAGCTACCTAATATTGCCCTTGTAATATTGGGCATGCCCTCAACTTTTTATAAATTACAATTAAAAACAGAAACTAACAAAAAGATAGAAAAAGAAAAAGAAAACTAAAAGAAAAAGGAAAACAGCCCCCTCCCCCTGAGTCGACCCGACTAGACCAACCGGCCTGGCCGCCCCTCCTACCTAACCCCCCATGACAGCACCCACCCTCATGACCCCCACTTCTCCTCCCCCTCTCCTCTCGATCCAGATCGGATCGGGGCATAGGCCGCTCCCGCACCTCCCTGCCCGCGCCGATGGCGCCGTCCCACGCCGTCCCCGGCGGCCCTCCCCAACGTCGCCGCTGATCCGCCGCCAGGCCGCATCCCGCTTCCTCATCTCCTCCTCGCCGGCGCCTCCCCACCTCATCCCTGAGCTCTCTGCCCCCTACTACGCGATGTGAGCACCCCCTCGTCTTGCCTCTGCCTCCCGTGCCCCTAGCCGCCACGGGCCGCCGCAAGCCCGCCTCCAGTCGCCCGCTGCACCCTGGCCGCAGCCCACGTGCCACCCCCGCTGTAGCTGCCCGCACGCTGGCCACCACGCCACGGCCGCACCCCGCTCGCCTCTCGCCTACCTGCGGTCGTGCCCACCCGCGACCCCCGCTCATTCTCCCGCCCGCGGTCGTCACGCCCTGTCCCCTTGCTGGCCACGCCTCGCCGCATTGGCTTCTGTGCCTCCCGCCGTCGCCCTTGCGTGCCGGTCCGCAGCCTGGCTGGGCCCCATGCCCCCGCTATGCCCGCTCACCGTGCCGGCCCCGTTTCACCCCCCTAGTCAGCCAGTGCCACCACCGTGACCGAGGGGCTCACCCCCTCCCCCACTAACACGATCTGGTTAGTGGGGATTGATCACCCACTACCCCCCCCCACACACAGAATGACAACGGGGGCCCACCCCCATAAACATTTTTTAATAATAAAAATATGTGTATAAATAAATAGTTAATTAAATAATTAGTTGATTAATTGTTAATTAACTTAATTGAACTAATTAGGTTAATTAATAAGTTAGTTAATTAATTTAAGCTAAATAGTCAATGACAAGTGGGTCCCACCCCCTAATTAATTCGGGTTAATAATAATTAAACCTAAATTAAACTTTGTCACTAACATATGGGACCCACTAGTCAGTTTGACCAGTCGACTATGACTATTGACTGCTGATGTCAGCATGACATCATGGTGATGTCATAAATTGAATTATTGAATTAAAATAATCTATTTTAAATTTCTGAATATTAATAGAACTTTAAAATTAAGATAAAATAAATCGTAAGTCAGGTGAAAATATTTTATACATGAAAGTTGTTAAGAAAAATCCCATGAATCCGAACACGTGGTCCGTTCGTTTATCACGTGCTGCTATCATAACGAACATGGAAAGTTTCCATCGTTTTCCTCATACCGGTAGTAGCTCGAGACCCGCAAAATATCGTGAGATGTTCTTTTGACCCGTCTACAACGTGTGATACTGCGTTAGACCCCAAAATTAATCAACTAAGTAAGAGTGTCGAACCCAACAAGGAGCAGAAGGAAATGACAAGAGGTTTCCAGTAAGGTATTCTCTGCAAGCAGTGAAATTATCGGTAACAGATAGTTTTGTGATAAGATAATTTGTAACGAGTAACAAGTAACAAGTGTTGAAAAGGTACAACAAGGTAGCCCAATCCTTTTTGTAGCAAAGGATAGGCTTGGACAAACTTGTATACAAAGCTAAGCACTCCCGATGACACATGGGGATTTTTGTCAAGCTAGTTTTCATCATGCTCATTTGATTCAAGTTCATTACTTTTATAATTTGATATGTGGGTGGACCGGTGCTTGGGTGCTGGCCTTACTTGGACAAACCTCCCACTTATGATTAACCCCTGTCGCAAGCATCCGCAACTATGAAAGAACAATTAAGGTAAACCTAACCATAGCATGAAACATACGGATCCAAATCAGCCCCTTGCGAAGCAACGCATAAACTAGGGTTTAAGCTTCTATCACTCTAGCAAACCATCATCTAGTTATTACTTCCCAATGCCTCCCCCTAGGCCCAAATAATGGTGAAGTGTTATGTAGTCGACGTTCACATAACACCACTAGAGGAGAGATAACATACATCTCATCAAAATATCGAACGAATACCAAATTCACATGATTACTTATAACAAGACTTATCCCATGTCCTCAGGAACAAACGTAACTATTGATAAAACATGTTCATGTTCATAATCAGAGGAGTATTAATTATCATAAAGGATCTGAAAATATGATCTTCCACCAAGTAAACCAACTAGCATCAACTACAAGGAGTAATCAACACTACTAGCAACCCATAGGTACCAATCTAAGGTTTGAGACTAAGATCGGATACAAGAGATGAACTACGGTTTAGAGAAGAGATGGTGCTGGTGAAGATGTTGATGGAGATTGACCTCCTCTCTATGAGAGGATCATTGGTGATAACAATGGCTTCGATTTCCCCCTCCGTGAGGGAAGTTTCCCCAGCAGAACAGCCCTGCCGGAGCTCTAGATTGGTTCTACCCAAGTTCCCCCTTGAGACGGCAGCGCTTCGTCCCAAAAGCTCTCCCTTGATTTTTTCGAGGTCAAAACCCAACATATAGGAGAAGATGGGCGTCAGGGGGCAGTCAGGTGGGCCACAAGCTTGCTAGGTGCGACTAGGGGGGTGGCCACGCCTGGTAGGTTTGTCACCTCCTGGTGGGCCCCCTGTAATATATGTTTCGCCCAATATCTTTTATATATACCAAAATAATTCTCCGTAAATTTTCAGGACTTTTGGAGTTGTGCAGAATAGGTATCTCAGATTTGCTCCTTTCCTAGTCCAGAATTCCAGCTGCCGCTATTCTCCCTCTTCATGTAAACCTTGTAAAATAAGAAAGAAAAGGCACAAGGATTGTACCATAACGTGTAATAACAGCCCATAAAGCAATAAATATCAATATAAAAGCATGATGCAAAATGGACGTATCAGTTGATGATCAGGCCTTTGCAGCAGAGTTGCAAGGAAAGCAACCCCCCTTGAGCATTCCGATATCGCCCATTTCTTTCCCTATCATTCTTCCATTAGATTATGCTACTACATTAGCTAGCTCCTAATTCTGATGCATAGCCTGTTTTTGATAAACTTCTACTGTACCTGCAATCATATCAACTGCTTAGTATAGGTTGATTAATGAATCCCCTGTGACCCCCATTAGTCCCATTTTCCCCTGCTTCTTCATCAACGACTCAAAGACTCGATCAACCGACCGAAAAGCCAGGCCCCTCACATCACCGCACACCCCTTAGTTGTATGACTCTCGAGAGCTACTATCGAGTACCGATGATGACACCTCGTGAATTACTCATTATGCTAGCTCTGTAGTGTAGCTAGTCGGTCGTGGTTATCAAGGGTGATTCCTCCTTCACCACTCCCGATGATGACTCTGTCACGCAACCCCTCAAGTGTGGGACCCACGAGGGCTATTCCTCTAAGTCCACCTTGACGGTTTCATCAAGCGGGACCTAGTGAGGGTGATTCCTCAGGTTCCGTCTTGATGTTTTATACATACGTTTACTATGACCTGGTTACAGAAACATGTTGGTGATGGGCCGGCCCTGAGGGGTACCCACGGTTTGATGTTGTTGAGGCGTGGACAGGCAGGAGAGGCCCTTGCCACACATCCTGGAGACGGGGCGACAGGGCCGCACTTCATGGGTCGCGCTTGTCCCGCATTAATAAAATACTAATGGGTTGGCTATTTGATGTGAGTTGGTCGATTGACCTTTTACGCACCAAACCTTCACATGAGAGTAGTTATGGGTACTCAGTGTCGTTGTATCAGCCGAAGCTCTTCAGACGTCAGCAATGGAGCGGCGCGCGCCTGAGTGGTCTGTAACGACACTACGCTTGTTATAAGGGGTGCTAGGACTGACCTCGGCCGCATTCACATCGTGCAGGAGTGCAAAGGGCGAGTGGACCCATGACCCCTACGTGAATACGATTTAGACTGGCGGGCTGGCCTCTCTGTTGAGTCTAGGTGGGGCGATGACATGTTGAAATCCCGAGGCCAGGCATTACCCAGGAAAGTGTGTCCGGCTGGAGGTGATCAAGCGTGTTGGAAATGCGGTGCACCCTTGCAGGGATGAATTCATCTATTCAAATAGCCGTGTCCATGGTAACAGGACGACTTGTTGTTGTACTTTGACCTTCTACAACTATAATTGTGACTTTAAATTGAAATGAAGGTTGGCTCCGAGATTGCTTCCTCGCAGGGAGTTGAGGAAGAATCTTTGGGCGTGGTTACTTAATAAAGTTGCTACAATAATATGACTATATATGAGATACCAATCTACACTTCTAATGCTGCAAGATGCTGAAGATGCTAGTCTTCGATAGGACTAGGCCTTCCCCCTATTCGTGCTTTCTGCAATCAGCCAAGATATAACCCCATTCTCTGATACTGATGCATACTTAGAATATTTCTGATGTCAGTCTTGCGAGTACTTTGGATGAGTACTCATCGCTGCTTTGCTTTCTCTTTCCCCATTGATTTGATTGCTACGTTACGGAGCCCCGGAGATGGAGTACACCGGAGACGACTACTACAACATCGTAGGAGCCTACTACTACGTGGAGGCAGACCCCGACCAGCAGTAGGACAGGAGGTTCCCAGACAGGAGGCCTCGCCTTGTTCCATCTGTTGTTATGTTTGTGCTAGCCTTCTTAAGGAAAAACTTGTTTAACTTATGTCTGTACTTAGATATTATTTGTTTCCGCTGACTCGTGCTTGTCGAGATTTGTATTCGAGCCCTCGAGGCCCCTGGCTTGTAATATGAAGTTGTATGAATTTAATTTGTGTCTAGAGTTGTGTTGCGATATTGATTAGTGAGTCCCTAATATTGGTCATCGCATTGCGTGTATGTTTAGCGTACGATCGAAATTGGGGGCATCACAAGTTGGTATCAGAGCCGACTACCTATAGGTAGCCCCCTTTCCAACTCCTTGGCCAAAGTTGAGTCTAGTACTTGAATTTTGTTTACTAACACAGTTGTGTGGCTTACGGGCCCACATCTCAATCGGGTGGTATTATGATCTTTTATTCCTCGTCTATACTCTAGGTTCTGATCTCTCTTCTCTTTCGGCTAAAGATTTTGCTAACTCTAACTCTAGGTTCTCGTAACTACTTCCCCGGAGAGCCCCTCATTCTAGACGATGACTTGATTCGTTAGAAGACTCTGAAGATACTCCCTGATGTTCTCCCGAGAACTTGTGCTCATCGCTTTGTTATTACCTCCACCGTCAACCCCTACAATAATTCCTCTCCCTTACCGGGGATTCGTTCGTCCTGAGTTGTCATGACTTTCACAAAATCATTCGAATTACTATTCAATCTTCCGAACTCCTCAATAGCCTTTTGCTCTTGATATTCCCTCACCTGCTTGCGTTATGGTTAATTCCATATGTATAGCATTATCCATTAAAATCCTCTGTGATTATTGTTCGACCTTATTGATTTAACTTGTGTGTGAATGCATACAATCCTCACTTGATACTCTTAAATTATCTATCTCGAGACGTCTTTCCAATTAGGAGATGGTTCTCGTTAAATCAACCTTGGTTGATTGTGCATCTAAGTCCCTTCAACTTATCTGTATTGATCGAAGCATCTGATTCTGATACACCAAATTGGGAATCTTAATTCCTTTGATTATTGAAGCATCAAATTATTGGATGTTCTATAATCTGATGCGTTGCATTCTTTCTCCCTCTAATTGAGTACTGGTAGTCACATCAGGTCGTTTGTGGACCGCCAGACCCATTGTTGGGTTATTATATGATAGTATCCTTCACATTCAAAATTATTGTGATGTTCTTCCCCTGGTACATGATGCCATTGGTAAACTGTGCCTTCTCCCTCTAATAAGTTGTATCCTATGCTTTTGTCAGCCATGCTCCGTTGTCAAGCATGTGTTAATTACTCTTGAAGCTTGTGGTATATGTTCCTAAGATGCCCCGATGGGTTGGACCTATGCCTTCCTTAATTCGTGTCAACCCGACAGTTTCACGAGTCATACTTTTCTGGTGTTTTCTAGATAGTCTTTCAAAACTCTAATTTCACCAAAGGCAAGGTGTAAATGTAAGGTGATGCATTGATCAAGTGGGAGTCGACCTTGAACCTTGTGTTCATGCCCATGGAAACGATGTTGATCTTATCATACAAGCTTCTCCTTTCATATAATCATTCATTGTATGATTTGATCTTGTATCTTTGATCTTGTACTTTGCAATCGCGGTTCCGACCAGGTTGTTCTACTTTGATTTCATTCTCAGTCATGTTAAAGTTCTTTTCTTCCACAGATCAATACACTAATCTAACCTCTGTTCTGATCTACCTCTGGGTATTATCCCTGGTATCTTGATAAATATCACGGAGCTTTATAACTTCTTATGAGCTCCTCATCAACTATGATATTTCATTAACTCCAGTTTCCTCGTGTTCTGAGTTGTTGGACAATCAAGGACACTGATATATGAATCGAGTTCGCATTGCGTTTCAACAACTCTTGGTAATCTTCTTTGATTATGAATTGTACTCAATCATGTCATTCCAAGTTGTTAGGTGCTGAAGCGTGGCTAAATGCCCTGAATGCATTAAACAAGTCACCTCTTGAGGGGATGGAAAACATCCCAGTGGTCCGTGATTTTCAAGATGTTTGTTCGGAACAACTTCTAGGGATCCCCCCTGTAGGAGATATCGAGTTTGTCATCGACTTAGTGCCAGGCACCACCCCAATTGCTAAGCGGCCATATAAGATGCCTCCACATGAACTCCTTGAACTGAAACAAGAAATCGATGATTCTCTTCGTCAAGGGTTCATTCATCCAAGTTCCTTTGCTTGGGGAGCACCTTCCCTCTTTGTCAAGAAGAAAGATGGTACAAAACGATTGGTCCAAGATTACCGTCCCATCAACCAAGCAACGATTCAAAACAAATATCTGCTTCCTCGAATCAACGGTCTATATGATCAACTTGCTGGTTCATCAATGTTTCTGAAACTTGACAAGTTACCATCAGATCCGGGTTCGTGAAGAGGATATTCCCAAGACCGCATTTGTTACTTGCTATGGTTCATACGAGTACATCGTCATGTCCTTCGACTTAACCAATGCTCCAGCAACCTTCTCTAGCGTGATGAACTATATATTCATGGATTACCTCGATAAATTCATCGTGGTTTATCTGGATGATGTCCTGGTTTACTCCAAGACTAAAGAAGAGTATGTTGAACATCTTCGTCTTATACTAGAGAGGCTTCGAGAGCATCAACTTTATGCAAAGTATTCAAAGTGTGAGTTCTGGATGGACGAAGTAACCTACCTTGGTCATGTGATCTACAAGGATGGTATTGCGGTCAACCCTGAACGAGTTCATGCTATTCTTGACTGGACTACCCCGAAGAAGGTTAAGCAAGTTAGAAGTTTTCTCGGACTCGCCAGCTATTCCCGTCGATTCATCAAGGACTTCTCCAAGATTGCCAAGCTCTTCACCAATTTGCTTCATAAAGGTGTTAAATATGAGTGGACAAAAAAATGTCAAGAGAGCTTTCAAGCACTTAAGGACAAGATCACATCTGCTCTAGTGCTTGCTCCTCCGGATACTCGTAAGGACTTTGTCATTTATTGTGATGCTTCGCGTTAGGGAATAGGCTGTGTCCTAATGCAAGAAAGCAAAGTGATTACTTATGCCTCTCGTCAGTTGCATCCTCATGAACAGAACTACCCAGTTCATGAACTTGAACTTGCTGCAGTAATACATGCACTGAAGGAGTGGCGGCAATAACTTGTTGGTAATCGATGCAAGATCTACACCCATCACCATAGTCTGAAGTATCTGTTTACTCAATCGGATTTGAACCTCTGTCAACAGAGGTGGATGGAGTGCATAGCAGATTACAACTATGGAATTTCTTATACACCTGGCAAGGCTAATGTAATGGCTGATGCTTTGAGCTGCAAGTCATAAGGCAACTACCTCCAGGTTCATAAGGTCCATCCCATGCTTCAAGAAGAATTCCGCAAGCTGAACCTCCATGTTGTTCCTCAGGGTTATCTTGTTCCCCCTTCACCGGAGGCCTGTAAAATGCACCTCCGTGTTGTTAACCAGGGATCTCTAAGCAACTTGGTTGTTGTACCAGATCTCATGGGCAACATCAAAACTATGCAACACTATTGCAATGACGTTGAAAGGATTAGACACTATCTTTCGAAAGGTAAACCCTCATGCTTCCCCGTTGATGATGATGGCGCCGTGTACTTCAAGGGTCACTTATTTGTTCCAACTAAGAGGGGAAAACCTGAATAGGACTACCAGAATACGAAAAGAAGCTCATGATACTCCACTGTCTATTCATCAGGATAGTACCAAATTGTATCAAGACATCCGTCAAAGATTCTCGTGGTCAAATATGAATCAAGACATTGCACGCTATGTTTCAGAATGTGACATTTGCCATCGGATCAAGGCAGAACATCAAAAGCATGTTGGAACTCTGCAACCTATTTATATTCCTGAATGGAAATGGGATCATGTTGAAATGGACCTCGGAACTGGTTTTCCTAGATTGCAGAAAGGTAATGATGCTATTCTTGTCGTCATTGACCAACTATCCAAAGTTGCACATTTTCTGGATGTCAAGGAAATTACTACTGCTAGTCAGCTGGCAGATCTATATATGTCCAGAGTTGTTTCACTCCACGGTATTACATTGGTGATTAGTTCAGACCGCGGCAGCTTATTCACTTCAAGATTCTAGGCAAGAAATGGGAGGAATCTATCCCGTATGCTGAGTTGTCCTACAACAATAGCTATCAAGCTAGTCCGAAGATGGCTCTCTTTGAAGTGTTATATGGACGTAAGTGTCTAACTCCTCTAAATTGGTCAGAAACTGGGAAACGTACACTTATTGGTCCGGATATTATCCAACATGCCGAATATCAAGTCTGCATTATCCATGCAAATTTGAAGGCTGCTCAGTCTCGTCAGAAGAGTTAGTATGACCGTCATCACAAAGATATGATCTATCAACCTAGCAAAAAGGCTTATCTTCGAGTCACGCCAATGAGAGGTGCACACAGTTTTGGGATCAAGGGAAAGCTGGCTCCTCGATATATTGGTCCTTTAACTGTTCCTGAAAGGCGTGGTAAAGTGGCATATCAACTGGAACTATCGTCAAACTTTTCTCAGGTTCACAATGTGTTCCATGTGTCACAGTTTCGTCGCTGCTTCAAGAATCCAATCCGAGCAGTGGATCATGATATGCTTGAACTGCAACAAGACCTTTCTTACAAAGAGCAACCAGTCCGCAGTCTCGATGAAACTGAACGATAGACTCATCAGAAGGTTACCAAGTTCTTCAAAGTGCAGTGGGCAAATCATTCTGAAGATGAAGCCACATGGGAACGCGAAGATCATCTTCGTGAGGAATACCCCGGGCTCTTTCCTTCTACTTCTTAATTCTCTGGACGGGAATTGTTTTAGTAGGGGAGAGTTGTGACGCCCTGGATTTGCAACTACAGTAAACTCTGTAATGAAGGTAAAATAATCTGAGCATTATGCTAATCCGTTTTGCTAATCCAGTTGGAATCAACCTTGATTCAAATTCCTTTGCAATTCAAAATCTTTTGGAAAGTGGAATTAAAAGTTTTGCAAAACCTCAATTTAATTTTTTTGCTTGGGTTGCAAATATTCCCTAATCTATTCTAAAATTGTAAACAACATTTTATCAATTGGTTCAGTGCCTCCAGGACATTGATAACAGTGGCAAAACAATTATTAAATGCCCATTTGGATTTATGTAAGTTTCAATTATTTTCAAAGGGCCCCTAAACCTTTTATGCTGCTGCCTAATATTGCGCTTGTAATATTGGGCATGTCCTCTACTTTTTATAAATTACAATTAAAAACAGAAACTAACAAAAATAAAAAGAAAAAGAAAAAGAAAAAGAAAAGAAAAAGAAAAACAAAAAAAAGCCCCCTCGTCCGTGAGCTCGCTGCCCCCCTACTACGTGACGTGAGCACCACCCCATCTCCCCTCTGCCTCCCATGCTCCTAGCCACCGCCGGCCGCCGCGAGCCCGCCTCCGACTGCCCGCTACACCCTCGTCGTGGCCCACACGCGACCCTTGCTGCGGCTGCCCGCGCGCTGGCTACCACGCCATGGCCGCGTCTGCTCGCCTCTCGCCGCCCTGCGCTCGCGCCCACCTGCGCCCCCCGCTCGTTTGCCCGCCCGCGGTCGCCGCGCCCTATCCCCGTGCTGGCCACATCCTGACGCGTTGGCCTCTGTGCCTCCCGCCATCGCCCTTGCCTGCTGGTCCGCGGCCCGGCTGCGCCCCGCACCCTCGCTATGCCCGCTCGCCGCGTGGCCCCACGACGGCCCCGTTCCACCCCCTAGTTGTCCGGTGCCACCGCCGTGACCAAGGGGCTCGCCCCCCTCCCCCACTAACACGATCTGATTAGTGGGGATTGATCACCCAATAACCCCCCCCCCCCACACACAAAGAGAATGACAACGGGGCCCACCCCCATAAACGTTTTTTAATAATAAAAAATATAAAAAATAAATAGTTAATTAACTTAATTAAACTAATTAGGTTAATTAATAAGTCAGTTAATTAATTAAGCTCAATAGTCAATGACAGGTGGGTCCCACCCCCTAATTAATTCGGGTTAATAATAATTAAACTGTGTCACTTACATCTCGGACCCACTGGTCAGTTTGACCAGTCAACTGTGACTGTTGACTGCTGTCATAAATTAAATTATTGAATTAAAATAATCCATTTTAAATTTCTGAATTTTAATAAAACTTTAAAAATTAATACAAAATAAACCGTAAGTCAGATAAAAATATTTTATACATGAAAGTTGTTCAGAAAAATCGCACAAATCCGAATACGCAGTCCGTTCGTTTGTCACGTGCTCCTATCATAATGAACATGGAACATTTCCATCATTTTTGTCAGACCGGTAGTAGCTCGAGACCCCGAAAATATCATCAGATATTCTTCCGACCCTGACCCGTCTACGATGTATGGTACTACGTTAGTGCATGCCTAGCTCTGGATATTGCCATGACATGCATCATGTTTTCATTTGTGCTTTATTTATTGTTTCTCCCCCCTCTCTTACCGATAGACACCACGACTGACGCTGCTGCCGGGTACAACTACGCGCTGATGATTGGGATTTTGCAGCAGAGCACCAAGGCAAGCAACCCCCCTTGAGCATTCCGATATCGCCCATTTCTTTACCTCTCATTCTTGCATTAGATTTTGCTACTGTATTAGCTAGCTCCTAATTCTGATACCTAGCTTGTTTTTGATAAACTGCTACTATACCTGCAATCATATCAACTGCTTAGTATAGGTTGATCAATGAATCCCCTCTGACCCCATGAGTCCCAGTTGTCCCTGCTTCTTCATCGATGACTCAAAGACTCGAAGGCTCGGTCAACCGACCGACAAGCCAGGCCCCTCACATCAGTGCACACCCCTTAGTTGTACGACTCTGCAGAGCTACTATCGAGTACCGAGGAGTGACACCTCATGAAGTACTCATGATGCTAGCTCTGTAGTGCAGCTAGTCGGTCGTGGTTATCGAGGGTGATTCCTCCTTCACCACTCCGGACGACGACTCTGTTGTGCAACCCCTCAAGTGTGGGACCCTCGAGGGTGATTGCTCTAAGTCCACCTTGACGGTTTCATCGAGCGGGATCCTTTGAGGGTGATTCCTCAGGTTCTGTCTTGATCTTTTCTACACACGGTTACTATGACCTGGTTACAGAAATATGTTGGTGATGGGTCGGCCCTAAGGGGTACCCACGGTTTGATGTTGTTGAGGCATCGACGGGCAGGAGAGGCCCTTGCCACACATCCTTGAGACGGGGCGACGGGACCGCACTTCATGGGTCGGGCTTGTCCCGCATTAATAAAATGTTAATGGGTTGGTATTTGATCTGAGTTGGTCAATTGACCTTTTACGCACCAAACCTTCACGTGGGAGAAGTTATGTGTACTCAGCGTCGTTGTATCAGCTGAAGCTCTTTGGGCGTCAGCAATGGAGCGGCGCGTGCCCGATTCGTTCGCAACGGCACTGCGCTTGTTATAAGGGGTGCTAGGACTGACCTCGGCCGCGTTCGCATCGTGTAGGGGTGCAAAGTGTGAATGGGCCCATGACCCCTACGTGCATAGGATTTAGACCGGCGGACTGGCCTCTCTGTTGAGTCTAGGTGGGGCGACGACATGTTGAAATCCTGAGGCCGGGCATTACCCAAGAAAGTGTGTCCGGCCGGAGGTGATCGAGCATGTTGGAAATGCGGTGCACCCCTTCAAGGATGAATTCATCTATTCGAATAGCCATGTCCGCGGTAACAAGACGACTTGGATTTGTACTTTGACCTTCTACAACTATAATTGTGACTTTAAATTGAAATGAAGGTTGGCTCTAAGATTGCTTCCTCGCAGGGAGTTGAGGAAGAATCTCTGGGCATGGTTACTTAATAAAATTGCTACAATAATATGACTATATATGAGATACCAATCTACTCTCTTCTAATGCTGCAAGATGCCAATGCTAGTCTTCAATAGGACTAGGCCTTCCCCCTATTCTTGCTTTATGCAGTCAGCCTAGATATAACCCCATTTCTTGATACTTATGCATACTGAGCATAGTACTGATGTAAGCCTTGCGAGTACTTTGGATGAGTACTCATCACTGCTTTGCTTTCTCTTTCCCCCTCGATTCAATTGTTGCATTTATACGAAGGAGCCCGAGAGATGGAGTATGCCGGAGATGACTACTACACCACCGCAGGAGCCTACTAGTACGTGGAGGCGACCCCCAACCAACAGTAGGGTACGAGGTTCTTAGGTAGGAGGCCCCGCCTCATTCGATCTGTTTTTATGTTTGTGCAAGCCTTCTTAAGGAAAAACTTGTTTAACTTATGTCTATACTCAGATATTATTTGCTTCCGCTGACTCGTGCTTGTCGAGCTTTGTATTCGAGCCCTCGAGGCCCCTGGCTTGTAATATGAAGCTGTATGACTTTAATTTGTGTCTAGAGTTGTGTTGTGATATTGATTAGTGAGTCCCTAATCTTGCTCGTACGCATTGCGTGTATGTTTAGCGTACGGTCGAAATTGGGGGCATCACAAGTGTATTTCAGATAAAGTCCATAGAGAGATGGGTTGGCAAAAAGGAGTGTGGAGAATATCCCCATGAAGAAGAAGGAGAAGGAATAGCATCGGCAAAGCTTCAAGCAAGATGACACTATATTTTACTTTGTGAGAAATCACTTTGAGTCCATAGGAAAGCCAATACTGTTAAAAGAGGGTAAGGTAGTGTTGGTGAACAAAATGCTCATACGTGCACAAGTGATAGTCACCACATACACCCACAAGCTCTTCAACAAAAGTCTGTCCAAAGTCAAACACTGAAAATCAGTGCAACAAACACTTTCCACTCGGTGCCACCGATTCTTAGCCTCACATAGACTCAGCCAAACCCTAGCCCTTCGGTGCAACTGATTCTGCTTCGGTGCCACCGAGTTTGGGTTTCCAACTTTCTGTTACGCAAATTCACAAAATCGGTCCCACTAAGTTTGTTGAATCGGCGTAACCGAGTTTAGCAATCTAACCGTTGGTCACCTTATCGGTGCAATCGAGTTTTATATATCGGTCTCACTGAGATTCAAAAGTTGCTACCTTTGAGGCAACTCAGTACCACCGAGATTAACACATCAGTGTCACCGAGTATGACTTATTAGGTGTAACGGTTGGATTTTTGGAGATGCCTATATATACCCCCTCCACCACCACCTACTCGAAAAAAGCACTCAGAACTATTACATACTTGCCCTATCCTATTTTCTGAGAGAGAGCCACCTACTCATGTGTTGAGATCATGCCATTCCATTCCAATCATATGAATCTTGATCTCTAGCCTCCCCAAGTTGCTTTCCACAAAATCAATCTCTTGCACCAAAGCCAAATCTTTGAGAGAGTGATTGTGTGTTGAGGAGTCTATCATCTTGAAGCACAAGAGCAAGGAGTTCATCGAAATTATTGAGCCTATTACCTTTTATGGGGTGGTGCCTCCTAGATTGGTTAGGTGTCGCTTGGGAGCCTCCTACTTTGTGTTGTGGAGTGAACCAAGAAGTTTGTAAGGGCGAGGAGATCACCTACTTCATGAAGATCTACCCATAGTGAGGCTAGTCCTTCGTGGATGGAAGACGTTATGGAATAGTCAAGGTTGCTACTTCGTGGACCCTTATGGGTGGATCCCTCCGTAGACTCTTGCGACCGTTACCCTCCGTGGGTTGAAGACTCCATAAACGTGGACGGATGATAGAACCACCTATTGGAACTACGGGAAAAATCTTCGTGTCCTTCATGCGTTTATCTTCCTATCTCTACTCCTTACTTCCATGTGCAATGTCTTTACTTTTCGCTGCTATACTTGATGACTTGCATGTGTAGGGTGTTCTAGACTTGCTATATATGCTAAAAGCTGCTAACACATAACTTTGCACCTTGTGTAGATTTTGAATTCCTGCTAGTAGTCTATTCACCCCCTCTAGACATACTCTTCTAGTGATCCCGCAGACGTCGAGCTCTCGAAGGGCGTGCTTGCTCTCCTTTTTGGGTATGTGAGTGGCATATATCATGTTCACAGTCTTTACCTCTGGAGGGAACTGCTTCCGTCCTCCATTGTTCGGACCGCGGGGCTCGTCATCGTCCTTGCTGCATGGGCCCTCGCCTTGCTCTTCGGCTGCGAGTTTGCTAGCTTGTTTTAACACCCAATAGTTACGGTTGGTGTGGGTGGTGGGCTTGTCTTGGGTGCCATGGATATGAGAAGGCCTCTCCATGATTTTGTCCAGCGGGGTGGGCCCGTCACGATTGCCTTTTAGAAGACTCCTTCCGCTGCCCGGATCGGGGGTTGCGTAAACCGGCGTTAGTGGCCATGTCATCGGCATCACCATTGTGGTACCGGCATTTACTTTTGTTGCTTCGTGGTTTCCCATTTCCATACAGGACTTCGGAGGTGTGAGGGTCTTCCGGGTTATGGCTTCGTCTAGCCAACCTGTTATCCTCGCCCCTGCAAAAGCGGGTCATGAGTAATGTATGGGCGGACATGGTCCTATGCTTGTCCTGACCGAGCTGGTGAGCCAGCCATTCGTCCTGAATATTGTGCCTGAAAGAGGCTATTGCATCAGCATCTGGTCTATCCATGATCTAGTTTTTCTTCGTCAAGAACTGATTCCAGAACTATTGAGCTAACTCTCCTACCTTCTGGAAGACGTTGCTTAGGTCGGAGGAGTCCGGGAGGCCGTACATAGGTGCCCTGGAAGTTAGATTGGAATGCATCCTCGAGATCCTCCCAACTCCTGATAGAATTTTCGGGGAGGCTGTTTAACCTGTGCCGAGCTGGCCCCTTAAGTTTTAGGGGCAAATACTTGATGGCGTGGAGATCATCTCCTCGTGCCATATGAATGTGGAGGAGAAAATCCTCGATCCACACTGCTGGGTCAGTTGTCCCGTCGTATTGCTCTATGTTAACGGGTTTGAACCCTTCCTAGAACTGATGCTGCATCCCCTCGCCGGTGAAGCAGAGTGGGTGGGCAACACCTCTGACCCTGGCTATGTCACGCTGGTAGTCGGCGCTTGATCTGGCCCGATTTTGTTCCCGACCTCTATTGTTGCAGTCGAGCCAAAGCTGGTACTCGTCGTGTCTATCGGGGGAGTATCCTCTAGATCCGTAGATGGATCTCGTGTGTCCTGTTCTATAATCTAGGTCGTGTGCGGGTTGTACCTATCCTCGGGCTCTAATGGCTCTTTTTCCCTTCCGCAGGGTATCGCCGGCCTATAACCGGCATGGCCAGCCGTCCTATCTCGTCCTCGGGGAGGGCAGTCCAACTGGCTGTATGGAGTGTGCTTGGGAGACAGTGTATTAGGGACCTCATCGTTGAACTGCGGTAGCAGCCATCGGCATGGATAGCTCTTGGCTTGGTCCAATAGACTGGTACCGTACCCTTCCTAGGCTGATAGGACTCTCGTCCATCTATCATTGAGGGTATCCTGTTAGGCCGTAAGCTATCGTTCTTTTGCCTTCAGGCTTCAGGCAGTGGCTATAAACTGTTTCCTAAACTGTTCCTGATCCTCAAGGTTTTCGGGGACGGTGAAGTTTTCGGCTTCCAGGCCGTCCTCCTCCTCGATAGGGGGTAGTTGCCATTCTCGGAATCGTTTAGATCGTAGAGGTCACGCTGATCTTCCGGCCTCTCCTGGTCCTCTAGAGGCTGCTCGGGGATATCAGGATCGCCGAGGTCTTCTAGGGTGTCGTTTTCCCTAGTGTTAGCAATGGCTTCCCTTCCCTTTTTTGCCTTTGATCATTTGCACAGTTTCTGGCGCCTTGACAGTGCTTCACCCGATTTATCGTCATTGTTTTCGGGTGTGTGATCTCCCTTATCGGCTGGAGTATCCACCATGTAGACGTCGTAGGTGGAGGTGGCAATCCATTGCCAGGTGTTGACAAGGGCGGGAGCGCAATCCTCGTCATCCATGTATTCTGCCTCCTCAGAGGCGTAGTCCAACATGTCTGTTAAGTCTTCGACTATGCTACTAAGTGGGTGGTGGGTGGGATGAAGAAATCCTCTTGACCCGCCTTTAGACCGATCTGAGTGTGGATCGGGGTTGGGTCGTCATTGATTTTCATCGATAGGATCCGATCTAGAGCCTCGTTGAGTGTCCAGAGCTCGATCGGGTCAATCTGCCCAGAGCTTTTAGACTTAACCTCCGATGCGTCCACACAAGGAGTGTATTCGGCATGAGCTAACCCCCAACCATCCGGTACTATGACCGGATCTGGACTAAAAGTTAGATCATCGTCGGGGTTGGTCCCGTGGGCGGGGTTGAGAGCAAAATGTGAAGTAAAGGCCTCGGAGTCCTCGGGCGCGTCAGATGAGGTTGTGAGCCCCGTGAGCAAAAGATCGCCCCAATAGTCTATGGAGAACTCTAGGTTCCCGAATCTGATATCTTGATCAGGGGAGAAACTCTCGACCCGACCAAGATGGCCGGTCAGGTCAGCGTGCAGCATAATGCTGCTGAAGGCGAAGATCTGTCCATCGACAAAGGAGTCCATGTTACGGACTTCTTCACTTATGACTATGTAAGCCATTGATTCCTTTGGTGATCACAGTGGAACTCTCAATGAAAGCACCAATGTTGGTGTCAAAACTAGCATATCTCAAGTAGGGGGTCTCGAGCTGTGAGTCTTGGATCGATGGTAATAGGGGACGAAGGAGACAATGTTTACCCAGGTTCGGGACCTCATATGGAGGTAAAACCCTACCACCTGCTCGATTATATTGATGTGTATGAAGGTTACAGAGTTGATCTACGTCGAGATCGAATAGCTAAAACCCTAGATGAGTTTCTCCATCCTACAATCTAACCCCCCCAGTTTATATAGACACCGGGGGGTACCCAGGGTTTACACATGATAGGTCTGCTGCCGGGGATGGAGATGTCGATTTCCTCATGTTGACTCGGTGTGCACGACGCGCCTTCAAGGCTTTCTTCTAGAACATCGGGTCATGGCGTATTCGGCCCTTCCTGCGAGGGTCAAAGAGCGGCCCACCAAGCCGACCTATAGGGAGATATGTGAGCTACCCGAGGACCCCTAAGTCCAGGACTCCCTCGTCTGGCTTCTGTGCTTCAGGGAAGGCCTGTGGGAGAAGAAAATGAGAAATAAGAGGAGAACCAAGACCTCATCTAGCTACAAGTGCAGGCCGGGTTCACAAGACAGGGAAACAACAAAGAAACTTATCGAAGAGGAGCAGGTCGGGTTCACTAGAGGCTTCTCTCTTGAAAGTAGCATACGATTGGTAGACAAATTATAGTTGGGAATTGATAGAAGAGCGCATAGTTATTATTATGTATTCATGGCAATGATCATGCATATAGGAATTAGTGTGTGTGATAAGTAGGACGAAAATATGATGCATCTATTACTATTACTCCACAATTGGACCGCTATCCAGCATGCATCTATGGTATTAAGTCCATGACAAACAGAGTAATGCTTGAAGGAAGATGACATGATGTAGACAAAGTAAGCATAAGCAATTTGTTCAAAGCCCGTCGTTTTACCCTTAGTAGAAACAATACAATACGTGTCTTATCCCCTTCTATCACTGGAATATATAGCACCACAAGATTGAACCCACTACAATGCACTCCTCTCGCTGAAGATAAATCAATCTAGTTGGCCAAACCAAACCGATAGATGGGAGAGACTTACAAAGCTATAACAATCACTCATAATATAATTCAGAGAAGACTTAATTACTTTTCATGAATAATCTAATCATAAACCCACAATTCATTGGATCCCAGCAAACACACCGCAAAATAAGATTACATCGAATAGAGCAATGTGATAATCCCAAAGAACTTAGTGTTAAAGATCAAAGAGAGAGAAGAAACCATCTAGCTACTAGATATGGACCCACAGGTATGTGGTGAAATACTCACACATCACCATGGAGGCAGCAAGGTTGATGAAGACAACCCCCGTGATGGACTGCCCATTCGACAAAGTATCGAAAAAGGCCTCCCGAGGAGATCACGAAAGAGGAGAGACTCGTGGCGGCAGAAAATTGTTTCAGGTGGCTCTCTGATGTTGTGGGGTAATTGAATATATATATATATAAGTGAAATTAGGTCAGGAGGTGCCACAAGGGTCCGTCAAGCCATGATAGCGCGGACCTCATGGGTTTCTGGCCTCCTCCCAAAGCTTCCTTGGTGTCTTCTGGTAAAAAAATAACTCCCATAAATTTTTATACAATTTGTACTTTGTTTGTTATTGATTTTGTGAAAAGTCCAAAAACAGGTAAAAAATAGAAACTAGCATTATGCATTGAGTTAATAGTTAGTCCCAAAAATGATATCAAATAGCATATAATTGCATATAATGTATCCAAGATTAATAATATAATAGCATGAAACAATCAAAAATTATAGATACGTCAGATACGTATCAACACTCCAAAGCTTAATTCCTGCTTGTCCTCGAGTAGGTAAAATATAAAAAAGATTTTTTTATGTGGCATGCTACCCAACATGTAATCCCTTTTAGGCATAGATATTGAGAAACGATGATTCAATTGACATTAAAATAATAATATCCATGAACATAAGAAGCATAATCATTACTATTTAAAAATATACGGTCATTAGAGAATGTTATCCCCTACTCATTTGATCATATTAAGCATGGCATGACTCCGTCTTCACCGCATAAGTATAAATCATGAGCACCCCGATGTTGAACCAGGCAATTGGATCGTACTTCTAGCGCGCTTCAACATTTTCAACTTCACGCAATACATGAGCATGAGCCATGGATATAGCATATGGGTGGAATAGAATATGGTGGGAGATATCAAAGGATTCAAAAGGTGGCAAAGTCCCACATCAACTTGGCAAATCAATGGGCTATGGAGATGTCCATCAGTAGATATCAATGCGAGGAGTAGCTATTGCCATGCAACGGATGCACTAGATCTATAAGATTATGAAAGATCAAATGAAACTAAGTGGGCGTGATCCAACTTGCTTGCTCATGAAAACCTCGGGCATTTGAGGAAGCCTGTCATTGGGATATACAAGCCAATTTCTATAATGAAAAATTCCCACTAGTATATGAAAGTGACAAAACTGGAGACTCTCTACATGAATAACATGTTGCCACTTTGAGGCACACGTGTGTTAAAGGATAGTACCAAAGTCCCTTCTCTATTTTTCAGTCATTTTTTCATTTTTTCATTTTTATGGTCGTCTCATTTGGCCTCCCCCATTTTTTTATTTTCCGTCTTGAGTCTCATTCCGACTTGTGGGGGAATCATAGTCTCAATCATCCTTTCCTCACTAGGAAACTGATCTAACAATGATGATCAACACACTTTTATGTACTTACAATTTGAAATTACAACCCAATAAAGAACAATATTACTCTATAGGAGTGCCTCTGGCAATGTACCAGGATATGCAATGATCTAGCGTAACATGTAGTCAATGATGAACGGTGGCTTTGCCACAAATACTATGTTAGCTCTATATGATCATTCAAAGCAATATGATGACGAACACACATGTCATGTGATGGAATGGTGGAAGTTGCATGGAAATAATCTCGGAATGGCTATGGAAATACCATGATAGGTAGGTATTGTGTCTGTTTTGACGAAGATATAAGGTGGCTTATGTGCGATAGAGCGAATCATATCACAGGGTTTGGATGCACTGGTGTAATTTGCACCAACTCTCGAGGTGAGAAAGGGCAATGCATGATACCGATGAGGCTAGCAAATTACAAAAAGGTGAGAGTGCATATATCCATGGACTCACATTGGTCATCAAGAACTCACATACTTATTGTAAAGCCTTATTAGCTCTCTCGAAGCAAAGCACTACCACATTCCCCTAGGGAGGAGGTTGTGAGGAGTTAACCATCGCGCCCCCGACTCGGACAATAAGATAGGATTTCATTTCAGACATAAAAAGGCTCACACCTCATCACCATTCCATGATCAACAATTAGATGAAAGTTGAATAAGAAACTTTACTAACGATATTTCTACTAAACAATAATCATCAACCTATATCCTTTCATATTACCACCTCAATATAAGCAACACATGTTTCATCTTCAGTGAGCTACATGAAAGTTTTTATTATATCCCCCTTGAATACATATCTTTTTGGATTAGTCTTGTAACACGTGAAAATTACCATTCGTATTGCCTTGTGATGTCGCTTGAAGCTACATCGGTATTTCCCCAAAGAGGAAGTGATGATGCAGCATAGCGGCGGTAGGTATTTCCCTCAGATATGAAACCAAGGTTGTCGAACCAGTAGGATAACCAAGCAACACAATGTAAACAGACGGTGCACATACATAACAAATCCTCGCAACCCGACGTGTTAAAGGGGTTGTCAATCCCTTCCAGGGTACGACGCCTGAAATTGGCACGGAGACGGGAGAAAGATTTGTAGTAATTTGATAGAGAGATCGGAAATAAAATAAATAGAAAGAAAACACAGCAAGGTATTTTTTTGGTTTAATAGATATGAAAATAAATGCAAGAGAAAAGTAGATCGCAAAGGCAAATATATGAGAAGAAAGACCCGAGGGCCGTAGGTTTCACTAGTGGCTTCTCTCGAGAAAAAATAGCAAATAGTGGGTGAACAAATTACTATTGGGCAATTGATAGAACTTCAAATACTCATGACGATATCCAAGCAATGATCATTACATAGGCATCACGTACAAGATTAGTAGACCGACTCCTGCCTGCCTCTACTACTATTACTCCACACATTGATCGCTATCCAGCATGCACCTAGTGTGTTAAGTTCATGGAGAAATGGAGTAATGCAATAAGAACGATGACATGATGTAGACAAGATCTATCTATTTAGAGATATACCCCATCATTATATCCTTAGTAGCAACGATACATACGTGTCGTTTCCCTTTCTGTCACTGGGATCAAGCACCGTAAGATCGAACCCACTACAAAGCACCTCTTCCCATTGCAAGATAAATAGATCAAGGTAGCCAAACAAAACCCAAATATCAGAGAATAAATACGAGGCGATAAGCAATCATGCATATAAGAGATCAAAGAAACTCAAATATCTTTCATGGATATAAAAAGATAGATCCGATCATAAACTCAAAGTTCATCGATCCCAACAAACACACCGCAATAGAGTTACATCATATGGATCTTCAAGAGACCATTGTATTGATAATTCAGCGAGAGAGAGAATGCCATCTAGCTACTAAATACGGACCCGAAGGTCTACAAAGAACTACTCACGCATCATCGGAGAGGCACCAATGGAGGTGGTGAACCCCATCGGAGACGCATAGTGCTCACGCATACAGATGATTGAAGACACCTATAGCTAGCAAGTTTCACGACACGAAGACCGGAACAGAGGAAATGAAGGGGGCAAGAGGAGATGTCATTTGTGCTCACCCACGAAAGCAGGGGTGGAGCTCGTCGAACGCACGGGGAGGTCGTCGAACACTAGACCCTCGCAGTGACGAAACAACTACACATTTAAATCCACCTGATCAACATAAATATGATGTTCTGTATAACAAAATCGAAAAAAAATATGACCTAACCCATAATTCACAAATATATGACCCGTGTCATGTCGGGGTCGGGGTGTCGGGGGTGTCGTGTCGGGGTCGGGGTGTCGGGGGTGTCGTGTCGGGGTAGGGGTGCTGTGTCGTGGTCGGGGGTGCCGTGTCAAGGTGTCGGGGTGTCGTGTCGGGGTCGGGGTGTCGTGTCGGGGTCGGGGTGTCGGGAGGGGTGTCATGTCGGGGTTAGGGTGTCGGGGTGTAGCGACCCGACTCAAAACGAGTCAAGCCTCTGTGTTTGCTGTGCCATCCCTGGATCAGTATGCTGGCACACACAGTACATCAATGTATATATCAAAGTGCAATCACATGTAATTAACGTAAAACTGATATATACCTTAAAATAGCAGCGGATACAGTCAACGGGAGTGGAGTCCCAATAACACCAACGGCAGGTTGAGTGTAGACCGTAACCCTGAATCGTACTCTTACCCGTCGTAGAAGAGTATCTGCAACATAAGACGTTGCAGCCGTGTAGGTCAGTACATTGAATGTACTGGCAAGATCACCATAGTAGAACAGAAAAAAATAAAGACTATTCTATATGCAAAGGCTTTGTGGCTCTGTGTCTGAGTTTTTTTTTGCGTAAAAGCTGATTTTATTTTCCTACAACAAAGGAATATCAGGAATTTCACTATGGAGTTACCTATCATGACATGGTTCTGCCAACCAACGTCTCAATGCCCATAAGTATCATAAGTTGCCCACAATTAGTTATCAGTCCAGTGTTGAGAGTTCAGAGATAGATCCAAGTCTAGAAGCTCAAATTGTCCGTAACCGGGGACACGGCTAATCGATTAGGTTTAACTCTGTAGAGTGTTGTGTACTTTACCCACAAGATTCTTTCCCTCCTGGTAAGTCCTCGCACTGCCTGGTGTTTGAGAACAGGATGAAAGAAACATGGTCTTTCAGAGTGCTTCCCTGACTGTCCGACAGTGCCCATCCCAATCCTAACGTCGACTACATCTCGTAGCACTGCCCAGCAAAGTCACAACAAAGATCAACCAAGCCAGAGCCCATAATGACTTGTGGCTACACAGGTAAGCTTCCGGGCATGAAGTATTCATCCTTCTCTTTGAGTCTGGGTGAAGCTTTCCGCAAGATGTCATGGCGCTTCTCCATGCATCCCGGCCATCCACTGGTTTCTCCAGGG
Source organism: Hordeum marinum (assembly GCA_022496015.1). Lineage (NCBI taxonomy): Eukaryota > Viridiplantae > Streptophyta > Magnoliopsida > Poales > Poaceae > Hordeum > Hordeum marinum. The sequence continues at coordinate 123,220,734 of CM039672.1, forward strand.
ATGTCCAATCAACCATCCTTCACCCAGTAGTGTGTATTGAAAACTTGTCTTCTCGAGTCTTGAAGTCTTGAGGACTTGAAGATGCAGGACTTGAAAATGTCTTCATGAAGTTGTCGTCTTGACGTAGAGTCCTTCTTCACACCACTCACGAACGCTCATACCAAACCCCGTCTACTTTATCATAGCATAAAAGTAACTAACGTTCCCGGGGCTTTAGTAACCAGTGGTGGGTTCCTACCTCATGCATTCTACTCAACTACAAGAATTTCAATAACACTACGGGAGGGATGTGCTGAATGATGTCACTACATGCAATAAAAACATAGGTATGAAATAGATGGTCAAGGTGAACTTGCCTGTACTGTTGATGAAGATAAGATATCGCTCTCAGAAATAACTGGATAGAACTATTCGTCACTCTCCGATGAAAAATCTATCGTAAGAAAAAACATTCGATAAACATTCATGCCAAAACAAAGAACCGAAAGAACGCAAGAACAAAACAAGTCTTGGAGTGAATATAACAACATACTAAGGTTAAAATAAGAAAAGATAGGTTCTTATGGGGTTGTAAGGTGAAAGGTGAAGGAATCAACTCAAAAGAGTTAATGGATGATGAACTATTACTATATAAGCTTAGGTTGGAGAGACTACGAAAGACGATCCAAAGTATGGGAGAACAACAAGAACGTTGTTTGACAAATAGTATAAGACATAAGAATTTATTTGTAGAAAGAGTTTAATTGAAATGGAGCACTACAACACAAGTTATAGCGAATTGAATTATGAAATAAATTGTAAATTCAAGTATGAATTGAATCTGAATTCACAAAGGTCAAAAGAAGGTGAACCGAAGTACGATGGTTATGAATAGAAATACATGACACGAGTATTTAGGGGCAAAAAGAATCAATTGAAAAGGTGTTACAGTTTGCAAGATATGATCAAATGAAGGTTCGGATTCAAATTGAATCGCTCCAATTTGAAAGGTTCAAAGATTGAAACTAATGATGTTACTATATATGGGAAGTCAATATGAACGTGTAGAAAAAGAATTACTAGGTTCAAAATGACGGATCAAAAGTTATAAGCAATTCAATATGGCATTGAGTTAGCTTAGTACAGTGTGTGAACACATTTTGGGGACTAATAGAGAAGTATGAGCAAGATCAAAATTATATGTTGAAACGATAACACTAATGATGTGAACGGAAAGATTACTTTGATACGGATCCGACGCAATTGGATTCATCGGAAACGGAGCTACGGATAAAAAGATATGATCAAAAGAAGTTTGAATATAAATCTGAATAAATTTCGAAATTTGAAATTTCGAAAAAGTTGACGTGATAGGTTGATTGGATAGGTGAGGTCAAGACGAAAATCTAGACGTTGGTTTCATCTAATTCTGATAAACGAGTAAAAAGTTATGGCTATTTGAAAAATCTGGGCCAAGCTGTTTTACGGAGGAAAAATGCTATGTCTAAAATAATTCTAAGACTAATGAGTAAATACGGAGACTAATTAATAATCTAATTACTCTACCGTATACTACTATAGAAATACTGGTCTAGGGATATTAAACTACAGGAGTATAAAAGAAAATACGAAGAGAATACCTTTAGAATGCAGAGAAGATATAAATTCAAAGAGGAGACGACTTCCAGAAATCCCGCCGGAGAGAAGAAAATATTTCTTTTCATAAAGCTAGTCAAACCAAAACGATTCGATTCAACCCGAAGTGGATGACTTTTGAGTGCACCTATGGGTCTATATTTATAGGTGAAAAGAAGGTGCAAACGTTCAAAGCTAAGCGAGGTGGGACTAAAATAGAGAAAGAGAGGAGAAGAGGGCCACATGGGCTGATTCAGCCGGCCGGGGCGCAGCCCATTTTTTTTTTATTTCACGGATGAACAGTGTTCCGGCATGAACAGTGTTCTCTGGTTTTTTTTTTTAAAAAAAAACAGCAAAGAAATACAAATAAACAAAAATAGAAAAACCATTTATATAGGCATATTATATATCAAAATTTTCAAAAAAATATTTCCTAAAACATGAACATTTGTTTAAGGCCGAATAAAATACTTTGAAAAATAGTTTTTTTTTGCAATAACTCCAAAATGAAAAGAAACTAGAATTTCAAATAAATGGCAAATAGTTTTTATTTTAAAATTTGAGTCAAAACATTGTATCTGATTTTTGAGTGTCATTTACCTCCTCTCATTTGATTTTATAAGAGGGTTTTGAAAATATTTGAACTCAAAATTGAATAGGGATTCGAAATAGAAAATTTTGGGAAAGTCATTTTATTCCCTCTCATTAAAATTTCAAAAGTTTCAAAATTCCACTCAATTTCACACAATCAATCACACAACATTCAAGCAAACAATCCTACTTATTTATTTAATATAACATCCAAAATTTAGAATTTTGGGATGTTACAAACTACCACACTTAAAATGAATCTCGTCCTCGAGATTCGAAGAGGCTAGAAAGAATAGGTTAGGGTTGGGGTATTCTAGCAAATCCACAGACCAAGAAGGTGTGGGGTCTTCCAACAAGACTCCATTGACCTGGAAATGTGGGTCTACCACACTTAAAATGAGAGTTACTGGTCTCTCAAAATCTTGGCAGTCCTCTGGGTGCATCTGTCTTTTCACCTTCTTCACGATAGCTTCTTCGGTGATGCTCTTCCGTTATATCAAAATCTTGAGTCCTCATAACAACATGTATTTCCTCCGATACTGAGTCTTCTTAGCTGGTAAGTCTCGTGATCAATTCTAAATAACTTATCGAAGATCTCATGGTGGTCTACCATTTGTGGTTGTCCTGCAGTGAAATGGGTCTTGGCTTCATTCCTCACCGTAAAATTCCTACGTGTGACAGCAACTGTCATGTACAAGGGTTTTCATCCTACCATTCTAAGGCTTAAACAAAAAGCTTCAAAGAACGTCGTCTCTTTACTATGGGTAAGTCACTCAGATTTACCAATCCGAATAGCAAGAGAATGATAAGAGTAAGTCGTCATGGTGGCCAAACCATGTCACACTGAAATCATTACCTTGTATAAGGTTTAGTGAATCTCGTATTCTAACACTTGGTCTTCCTCACAAGCATTGCAGAAATTTCTCTTGTCAACGAACAAAGTTCGGATAAATCCATTGATTCTGCAAGCTAAGCAAAAACATCTATCGTTTCTTCACAACTCTCAGGTTTTCGTAAACTCCCAAGAAAACGATTGCTGATCAGTCGTAGCTCCTTCCAAATTTCTTCCTTCACAAAGGTGGGGCTTGATCCTTCTCAATCCTGAGGTCAGTGAGCTGTGGGTCCACTTGAATCCTTGAACAGCTTTAACTCACTCCTGGGGTTACTATCGTTCCATATACCAGCATTACCTTCAATTCACTACACCATACCCTTGAGGTAACAAATCTCAGACTTATTCTTGTCTAGATTCCACTCTGCAGAATCCATTTTCCTTTCCATTGGTCTGTTTAACCTTGGGTATGGTTTCATCACAATCATTCTCTATTCCAACTTCAAAAGTACCTTGTCACAAAGGTTATCATCCACACAGTTTGAGATGGTTCCACATTCTCTTCACCTGTATTCACTTATCCAAACTCCTAAATCTGGAAAAGGTACCTGTGGTTACTACCACACTTAAAATGAAATGCACTCATGTATGCATAGACCATATTTTCTCATATCCTCGAAAATGGTAGGAGACCTTGGGTCATAGAGTAACAACTCATGAAATGCAACATAAGGTAAATCATGACACCATAAATTCCATTGACTCATGAATTTATTACAAACTCTGAGACTTCCGTTACAAGATAAGCTCATGAAATCAAAAGTGCTTCATGATACAGGTATTTCCATCTTCGAAATTATCCCATTCTTCTCATATTCAATCCTTGGTTACATTCTCAATCACTTCTTAAAACTCCTAGAAGATACTTTATTACAAATGCTACCATCCACATAGTTTGGTATGGTCTAGCATCCACTCTCAACTTTATTCATTCATCTCCCCTTGGATATATTTTAGTACCACTGAAAATTTCCGATGTGCTCCTTGAAATCCTCCATCTTTTCCTTGATTAGGGTGGACATGAGCTTCATCTCCATCATCTCCGTATGCACCTCTTGCAGGTATTCCTGAGTATGACGGAGTCTTGCTTCAAGTATTTCTCCAATATGGCGTATGGCTTCCATGGCAGCTTCACGAACAGCGTCAAAGAAAATAGCTTGTGGTACACGAGATATGTAAAAGTATCGTCCAGTAGTCTTTGGGCAAACTCCCTTTGCATGGTGAAGGTGTACCTCCACATACCAAAGTTTCACTCCATTATCCATGAATGGGTAGCCTTTGTAGACTGCATCTCCTTCAAGATGGATGTGCTTCATCATATCCTTCAGGATCCTTGGGTAGTCATGATCACTGGTCAGGGTCATGATTGTTTCCGGGCCTTTGAGGAAAGACTCATAAAGGGTGGTCATCTGCGTGTGTCAGAAAAGGTACTCAGAATTGACATATGTCTCGACTTGGGTAAACATCCATGTTATTCAAAATCAAACTTCAATTTCACTTTCCAACATCTTTAGAGAGTATTGTCATCCTTAAAACAAATGGATTATCCATTACATAACCTCAAAGGATAAGAGTGCTACCTATTACATTTATTACTTCCGAACTCAAACTACTCATGCTTAGCATTTTTCTCTGGGCAGGTATAGGAGTAGGGCCATGTCTTCTTGCACCGAAAACAGATGATTTCTGACAAATCTCGGGGCTTCTTGATGTTGGTGCTTGCTCCTTGGGTTCTTGATTCCTTTCTTGGGCACTTATCGGCATAGTGGCCCATATCCTTACACTTGTAACATCTAATATGACTCAGGTCCTTCTATTCAGGGGCTCGTCTCTTCCTAAGGTTCTTTGTTCCGATCAAAGCTTCAATTTCCTGTGGATCAAACTCCACTTCTTCTATCGGGAAGTTTCCCAGATACTCTTTTCTTTCCTTCGTACAGTCCTGTGAGAAATGTCCTTCTTCTCCACATGTATAGCAGACATTTGAGTAAAATCTGGTTAATCCTTCTCCATCAGGGTCTTCAATATCTTTCTTCTTCACAAGTTCTCCAAATTTTTCTCTGAAGGCTTTCTTCATGGCTTTCTTCTGCTGCTTGATGACTTCTTGTACCTTGGGGTACATTTGGCATTGAGCCGGGTAATGCATAGTCCCTTCACACAAGAAACAAGTCACCCTACTAGTTGGGCATTCCTCAGCTCGGTGATTTTCTTCACAATGAGGGCATCCTTTCTTGTGTTCTTCCTGGGTGTGTCCTATTTCTCCACAGATTTTACATGCTCGGGTCTTCTCCATCGGGATAACACAATGATTCTGAATGAGACGGGATCTTAACAGAGTCTTCTTGAGTTCTTCCCAATTCTTTGCTCCATTAAATCCTTGTATGGCATGATGCATTTTCCACCAAGTTGCGGCACTTTGGGTAAAGTGCTGGAGAGCATTTTGAACCTCATACTTCTGTGCTATCGAGTTGCTCCTGAAGTGATTGTCCATGTTGTGAATCCATACTTCTGTCTCTAACCAAGTCATCGATCCAGAATACACAAGTCCAGCTTCATTCGTCATCTATTGGGTTCAAGGTTTTGGGGATGAGATGGGTAAGGGAGAGAAAGGAGAGGATACACACAATACAAACAATGGTTTTGAAAATAGATTTTAGTTGTGGCTGTCGAAAATTACACACAAATGACAGCTCACAAAATCATCGTATCTAACGTAAGTATACAACAGGGGTTTGGTCTTCTAGGGGCATAATATCTTGGAAAATTCTTCATGGTCTTCAATTTCTTCGGGTCTTCACAGTCTTCAACACGTGTAGCTTCAACTCTTCTAATGCATGGTGAAATCTTCTTTACTTTGAAGTGACCATCAGTTGTTTCGATATCTTGTCCTTCTTGGAGGGCTTCAGTTGATCCTTCGTGTGGTCAAGGGAAAAAGGGTATTTTCTAACTTTTTGATAAAACTCAGAAGAGAGGAGAAGTAAAAGATCCTTTGAAAACAAAGTTTTTCAAGAAATCATTTCCTAAGGCTTTCCAGTTTCTAGGGTCACGTCCTACAGTCAACATGTGCTCTGATACCATTTCTGCAGCGACCCGACTCAAAACGAGTCAAGCCTCTATGTTTGCTGTGCCATCCCTGGATCAGTATGCTGGCACACACAGTACATCAATGTATATATCAAAGTGCAATCACATGTAATTAACGTAAAACTGATATATACCTTAAAATAGCAGCGGATACAGTCAACGGGAGTGGAGTCCCAATAACACCAACGGCAGGTTGAGTGTAGACCGTAACCCTGAATCGTACTCTTACCCGTCGTAGAAGAGTATCTGCAACATAAGACGTTGCAGCCGTGTAGGTCAGTACATTGAATGTACTGGCAAGATCACCATAGTAGAACAGAAAAAAATAAAGACTATTCTATATGCAAAGGCTTTGTGGCTCTGTGTCTGAGTTTTTTTTTGCGTAAAAGCTGATTTTATTTTCCTACAACAAAGGAATATCAGGAATTTCACTATGGAGTTACCTATCATGACATGGTTCTGCCAACCAACGTCTCAATGCCCATAAGTATCATAAGTTGCCCACAATTAGTTATCAGTCCAGTGTTGAGAGTTCAGAGATAGATCCAAGTCTAGAAGCTCAAATTGTCCGTAACCGGGGACACGGCTAATCGATTAGGTTTAACTCTGTAGAGTGTTGTGTACTTTACCCACAAGATTCTTTCCCTCCTGGTAAGTCCTCGCACTGCCTGGTGTTTGAGAACAGGATGAAAGAAACATGGTCTTTCAGAGTGCTTCCCTGACTGTCCGACAGTGCCCATCCCAATCCTAACGTCGACTACATCTCGTAGCACTGCCCAGCAAAGTCACAACAAAGATCAACCAAGCCAGAGCCCATAATGACTTGTGGCTACACAGGTAAGCTTCCGGGCATGAAGTATTCATCCTTCTCTTTGAGTCTGGGTGAAGCTTTCCGCAAGATGTCATGGCGCTTCTCCATGCATCCCGGCCATCCACTGGTTTCTCCAGGGATGTCCAATCAACCATCCTTCACCCAGTAGTGTGTATTGAAAACTTGTCTTCTCGAGTCTTGAAGTCTTGAGGACTTGAAGATGCAGGACTTGAAAATGTCTTCATGAAGTTGTCGTCTTGACGTAGAGTCCTTCTTCACACCACTCACGAACGCTCATACCAAACCCCGTCTACTTTATCATAGCATAAAAGTAACTAACGTTCCCGGGGCTTTAGTAACCAGTGGTGGGTTCCTACCTCATGCATTCTACTCAACTACAAGAATTTCAATAACACTACGGGAGGGATGTGCTGAATGATGTCACTACATGCAATAAAAACATAGGTATGAAATAGATGGTCAAGGTGAACTTGCCTGTACTGTTGATGAAGATAAGATATCGCTCTCAGAAATAACTGGATAGAACTATTCGTCACTCTCCGATGAAAAATCTATCGTAAGAAAAAACATTCGATAAACATTCATGCCAAAACAAAGAACCGAAAGAACGCAAGAACAAAACAAGTCTTGGAGTGAATATAACAACATACTAAGGTTAAAATAAGAAAAGATAGGTTCTTATGGGGTTGTAAGGTGAAAGGTGAAGGAATCAACTCAAAAGAGTTAATGGATGATGAACTATTACTATATAAGCTTAGGTTGGAGAGACTACGAAAGACGATCCAAAGTATGGGAGAACAACAAGAACGTTGTTTGACAAATAGTATAAGACATAAGAATTTATTTGTAGAAAGAGTTTAATTGAAATGGAGCACTACAACACAAGTTATAGCGAATTGAATTATGAAATAAATTGTAAATTCAAGTATGAATTGAATCTGAATTCACAAAGGTCAAAAGAAGGTGAACCGAAGTACGATGGTTATGAATAGAAATACATGACACGAGTATTTAGGGGCAAAAAGAATCAATTGAAAAGGTGTTACAGTTTGCAAGATATGATCAAATGAAGGTTCGGATTCAAATTGAATCGCTCCAATTTGAAAGGTTCAAAGATTGAAACTAATGATGTTACTATATATGGGAAGTCAATATGAACGTGTAGAAAAAGAATTACTAGGTTCAAAATGACGGATCAAAAGTTATAAGCAATTCAATATGGCATTGAGTTAGCTTAGTACAGTGTGTGAACACATTTTGGGGACTAATAGAGAAGTATGAGCAAGATCAAAATTATATGTTGAAACGATAACACTAATGATGTGAACGGAAAGATTACTTTGATACGGATCCGACGCAATTGGATTCATCGGAAACGGAGCTACGGATAAAAAGATATGATCAAAAGAAGTTTGAATATAAATCTGAATAAATTTCGAAATTTGAAATTTCGAAAAAGTTGACGTGATAGGTTGATTGGATAGGTGAGGTCAAGACGAAAATCTAGACGTTGGTTTCATCTAATTCTGATAAACGAGTAAAAAGTTATGGCTATTTGAAAAATCTGGGCCAAGCTGTTTTACGGAGGAAAAATGCTATGTCTAAAATAATTCTAAGACTAATGAGTAAATACGGAGACTAATTAATAATCTAATTACTCTACCGTATACTACTATAGAAATACTGGTCTAGGGATATTAAACTACAGGAGTATAAAAGAAAATACGAAGAGAATACCTTTAGAATGCAGAGAAGATATAAATTCAAAGAGGAGACGACTTCCAGAAATCCCGCCGGAGAGAAGAAAATATTTCTTTTCATAAAGCTAGTCAAACCAAAACGATTCGATTCAACCCGAAGTGGATGACTTTTGAGTGCACCTATGGGTCTATATTTATAGGTGAAAAGAAGGTGCAAACGTTCAAAGCTAAGCGAGGTGGGACTAAAATAGAGAAAGAGAGGAGAAGAGGGCCACATGGGCTGATTCAGCCGGCCGGGGCGCAGCCCATTTTTTTTTTATTTCACGGATGAACAGTGTTCCGGCATGAACAGTGTTCTCTGGTTTTTTTTTAAAAAAAAAAACAGCAAAGAAATACAAATAAACAAAAATAGAAAAACCATTTATATAGGCATATTATATATCAAAATTTTCAAAAAAATATTTCCTAAAACATGAACATTTGTTTAAGGCCGAATAAAATACTTTGAAAAATAGTTTTTTTTTTGCAATAACTCCAAAATGAAAAGAAACTAGAATTTCAAATAAATGGCAAATAGTTTTTATTTTAAAATTTGAGTCAAAACATTGTATCTGATTTTTGAGTGTCATTTACCTCCTCTCATTTGATTTTATAAGAGGGTTTTGAAAATATTTGAACTCAAAATTGAATAGGGATTCGAAATAGAAAATTTTGGGAAAGTCATTTTATTCCCTCTCATTAAAATTTCAAAAGTTTCAAAATTCCACTCAATTTCACACAATCAATCACACAACATTCAAGCAAACAATCCTACTTATTTATTTAATATAACATCCAAAATTTAGAATTTTGGGATGTTACAAACTACCACACTTAAAATGAATCTCGTCCTCGAGATTCGAAGAGGCTAGAAAGAATAGGTTAGGGTTGGGGTATTCTAGCAAATCCACAGACCAAGAAGGTGTGGGGTCTTCCAACAAGACTCCATTGACCTGGAAATGTGGGTCTACCACACTTAAAATGAGAGTTACTGGTCTCTCAAAATCTTGGCAGTCCTCTGGGTGCATCTGTCTTTTCACCTTCTTCACGATAGCTTCTTCGGTGATGCTCTTCCGTTATATCAAAATCTTGAGTCCTCATAACAACATGTATTTCCTCCGATACTGAGTCTTCTTAGCTGGTAAGTCTCGTGATCAATTCTAAATAACTTATCGAAGATCTCATGGTGGTCTACCATTTGTGGTTGTCCTGCAGTGAAATGGGTCTTGGCTTCATTCCTCACCGTAAAATTCCTACGTGTGACAGCAACTGTCATGTACAAGGGTTTTCATCCTACCATTCTAAGGCTTAAACAAAAAGCTTCAAAGAACGTCGTCTCTTTACTATGGGTAAGTCACTCAGATTTACCAATCCGAATAGCAAGAGAATGATAAGAGTAAGTCGTCATGGTGGCCAAACCATGTCACACTGAAATCATTACCTTGTATAAGGTTTAGTGAATCTCGTATTCTAACACTTGGTCTTCCTCACAAGCATTGCAGAAATTTCTCTTGTCAACGAACAAAGTTCGGATAAATCCATTGATTCTGCAAGCTAAGCAAAAACATCTATCGTTTCTTCACAACTCTCAGGTTTTCGTAAACTCCCAAGAAAACGATTGCTGATCAGTCGTAGCTCCTTCCAAATTTCTTCCTTCACAAAGGTGGGGCTTGATCCTTCTCAATCCTGAGGTCAGTGAGCTGTGGGTCCACTTGAATCCTTGAACAGCTTTAACTCACTCCTGGGGTTACTATCGTTCCATATACCAGCATTACCTTCAATTCACTACACCATACCCTTGAGGTAACAAATCTCAGACTTATTCTTGTCTAGATTCCACTCTGCAGAATCCATTTTCCTTTCCATTGGTCTGTTTAACCTTGGGTATGGTTTCATCACAATCATTCTCTATTCCAACTTCAAAAGTACCTTGTCACAAAGGTTATCATCCACACAGTTTGAGATGGTTCCACATTCTCTTCACCTGTATTCACTTATCCAAACTCCTAAATCTGGAAAAGGTACCTGTGGTTACTACCACACTTAAAATGAAATGCACTCATGTATGCATAGACCATATTTTCTCATATCCTCGAAAATGGTAGGAGACCTTGGGTCATAGAGTAACAACTCATGAAATGCAACATAAGGTAAATCATGACACCATAAATTCCATTGACTCATGAATTTATTACAAACTCTGAGACTTCCGTTACAAGATAAGCTCATGAAATCAAAAGTGCTTCATGATACAGGTATTTCCATCTTCGAAATTATCCCATTCTTCTCATATTCAATCCTTGGTTACATTCTCAATCACTTCTTAAAACTCCTAGAAGATACTTTATTACAAATGCTACCATCCACATAGTTTGGTATGGTCTAGCATCCACTCTCAACTTTATTCATTCATCTCCCCTTGGATATATTTTAGTACCACTGAAAATTTCCGATGTGCTCCTTGAAATCCTCCATCTTTTCCTTGATTAGGGTGGACATGAGCTTCATCTCCATCATCTCCGTATGCACCTCTTGCAGGTATTCCTGAGTATGACGGAGTCTTGCTTCAAGTATTTCTCCAATATGGCGTATCGCTTCCATGGCAGCTTCACGAACAACGTCAAAGAAAATAGCTTGTGGTACACGAGATATGTAAAAGTATTGTCCAGTAGTCTTTGGGCAAACTCCCTTTGCATGGTGAAGGTGTACCTCCACATACCAAAGTTTCACTCCATTATCCATGAATGGGTAGCCTTTGTAGACTGCATCTCCTTCAAGATGGATGTGCTTCATCATATCCTTCAGGATCCTTGGGTAGTCATGATCACTGGTCAGGGTCATGATTGTTTCCGGGCCTTTGAGGAAAGACTCATAAAGGGTGGTCATCTGCGTGTGTCAGAAAAGGTACTCAGAATTGACATATGTCTCGACTTGGGTAAACATCCATGTTATTCAAAATCAAACTTCAATTTCACTTTCCAACATCTTTAGAGAGTATTGTCATCCTTAAAACAAATGGATTATCCATTACATAACCTCAAAGGATAAGAGTGCTACCTATTACATTTATTACTTCCGAACTCAAACTACTCATGCTTAGCATTTTTCTCTGGGCAGGTATAGGAGTAGGGCCATGTCTTCTTGCACCGAAAACAGATGATTTCTGACAAATCTCGGGGCTTCTTGATGTTGGTGCTTGCTCCTTGGGTTCTTGATTCCTTTCTTGGGCACTTATCGGCATAGTGGCCCATATCCTTACACTTGTAACATCTAATATGACTCAGGTCCTTCTATTCAGGGGCTCGTCTCTTCCTAAGGTTCTTTGTTCCGATCAAAGCTTCAATTTCCTGTGGATCAAACTCCACTTCTTCTATCGGGAAGTTTCCCAGATACTCTTTTCTTTCCTTCGTACAGTCCTGTGAGAAATGTCCTTCTTCTCCACATGTATAGCAGACATTTGAGTAAAATCTGGTTAATCCTTCTCCATCAGGGTCTTCAATATCTTTCTTCTTCACAAGTTCTCCAAATTTTTCTCTGAAGGCTTTCTTCATGGCTTTCTTCTGCTGCTTGATGACTTCTTGTACCTTGGGGTACATTTGGCATTGAGCCGGGTAATGCATAGTCCCTTCACACAAGAAACAAGTCACCCTACTAGTTGGGCATTCCTCAGCTCGGTGATTTTCTTCACAATGAGGGCATCCTTTCTTGTGTTCTTCCTGGGTGTGTCCTATTTCTCCACAGATTTTACATGCTCGGGTCTTCTCCATCGGGATAACACAATGATTCTGAATGAGACGGGATCTTAACAGAGTCTTCTTGAGTTCTTCCCAATTCTTTGCTCCATTAAATCCTTGTATGGCATGATGCATTTTCCACCAAGTTGCGGCACTTTGGGTAAAGTGCTGGAGAGCATTTTGAACCTCATACTTCTGTGCTATCGAGTTGCTCCTGAAGTGATTGTCCATGTTGTGAATCCATACTTCTGTCTCTAACCAAGTCATCGATCCAGAATACACAAGTCCAGCTTCATTCGTCATCTATTGGGTTCAAGGTTTTGGGGATGAGATGGGTAAGGGAGAGAAAGGAGAGGATACACACAATACAAACAATGGTTTTGAAAATAGATTTTAGTTGTGGCTGTCGAAAATTACACACAAATGACAGCTCACAAAATCATCGTATCTAACGTAAGTATACAACAGGGGTTTGGTCTTCTAGGGGCATAATATCTTGGAAAATTCTTCATGGTCTTCAATTTCTTCGGGTCTTCACAGTCTTCAACACGTGTAGCTTCAACTCTTCTAATGCATGGTGAAATCTTCTTTACTTTGAAGTGACCATCAGTTGTTTCGATATCTTGTCCTTCTTGGAGGGCTTCAGTTGATCCTTCGTGTGGTCAAGGGAAAAAGGGTATTTTCTAACTTTTTGATAAAACTCAGAAGAGAGGAGAAGTAAAAGATCCTTTGAAAACAAAGTTTTTCAAGAAATCATTTCCTAAGGCTTTCCAGTTTCTAGGGTCACGTCCTACAGTCAACATGTGCTCTGATACCATTTCTGCAGCGACCCGACTCAAAACGAGTCAAGCCTCTATGTTTGCTGTGCCATCCCTGGATCAGTATGCTGGCACACACAGTACATCAATGTATATATCAAAGTGCAATCACATGTAATTAACGTAAAACTGATATATACCTTAAAATAGCAGCGGATACAGTCAACGGGAGTGGAGTCCCAATAACACCAACGGCAGGTTGAGTGTAGACCGTAACCCTGAATCGTACTCTTACCCGTCGTAGAAGAGTATCTGCAACATAAGACGTTGCAGCCGTGTAGGTCAGTACATTGAATGTACTGGCAAGATCACCATAGTAGAACAGAAAAAAATAAAGACTATTCTATATGCAAAGGCTTTGTGGCTCTGTGTCTGAGTTTTTTTTTGCGTAAAAGCTGATTTTATTTTCCTACAACAAAGGAATATCAGGAATTTCACTATGGAGTTACCTATCATGACATGGTTCTGCCAACCAACGTCTCAATGCCCATAAGTATCATAAGTTGCCCACAATTAGTTATCAGTCCAGTGTTGAGAGTTCAGAGATAGATCCAAGTCTAGAAGCTCAAATTGTCCGTAACCGGGGACACGGCTAATCGATTAGGTTTAACTCTGTAGAGTGTTGTGTACTTTACCCACAAGATTCTTTCCCTCCTGGTAAGTCCTCGCACTGCCTGGTGTTTGAGAACAGGATGAAAGAAACATGGTCTTTCAGAGTGCTTCCCTGACTGTCCGACAGTGCCCATCCCAATCCTAACGTCGACTACATCTCGTAGCACTGCCCAGCAGAGTCACAACAAAGATCAACCAAGCCAGAGCCCATAATGACTTGTGGCTACACAGGTAAGCTTCCGGGCATGAAGTATTCATCCTTCTCTTTGAGTCTGGGTGAAGCTTTCCGCAAGATGTCATGGCGCTTCTCCATGCATCCCGGCCATCCACTGGTTTCTCCAGGGATGTCCAATCAACCATCCTTCACCCAGTAGTGTGTATTGAAAACTTGTCTTCTCGAGTCTTGAAGTCTTGAGGACTTGAAGATGCAGGACTTGAAAATGTCTTCATGAAGTTGTCGTCTTGACGTAGAGTCCTTCTTCACACCACTCACGAACGCTCATACCAAACCCCGTCTACTTTAGCATAGCATAAAAGTAACTAACGTTCCAGGGGCTTTAGTAACCAGTGGTGGGTTCCTACCTCATGCATTCTACTCAACTACAAGAATTTCAATAACACTACGGGAGGGATGTGCTGAATGATGTCACTACATGCAATAAAAACATAGGTAT